>OX465426.1:6158749-7545958 GCA_950005045.1 Agrotis exclamationis | reverse complement strand
AGCTAAATGTGCTCCGAGAAAAAATATCGGAGAAAAATCTCAAGCACCGGATCATCCCGATATAATATTCAGAATTATCATTTCGTCCCAGACTATTATGCTAGGTAGGGGCGTCAAAAAACACCGAAATGTTTTCCCAAAAAAATTATACCGCAAATAAATTCTATGTAACGCAAGTTTATCTTCAATTTTACTCAAAATAACGTCTTGAATATCTCATTTGACACCGTGGAAGATTACCGTGAACTCGTAAGTCGGCGCCAGAGAATTTTTACATAAAATATTCATCATTGCTAAAGCCCCGGATCGCGTGCTATATTCGTCACCTCTTTTTTTCTGACGGTTTATTTGTTCCCTCTGTTTCATTAAGCATTGTCGTTATAGCTTTTATTATATCGTTGAAAGGTAATTATGCTGCACAGTGAGGGCTTTTGTGTTTTTTGTTATTTTATTTCGAGGTGGCAAATGTCACATGTTTACGACAATGGGTAATATTTTTGGGATATGTGTTTTTTTCTTCTTCAAAATCACCTTTTTGTTAGTCCCTATTGTGTGTGATTTTCCCTAAATAAACTGGATAAATGTTTTTAATACGCTGCTTACGTACACATCCACAATCATAATAATTTGATGATATTATCTTTGAAAGAGCCTGAATATATTTTCCAGCAGAATTTGCGGCGAATTTGAAGCTTTATTATAATGAATATCTTCTTTATCCTGACTTTGATGGGCAAAGTTATTGGAATGATCAAGAAAATAGATTACCTCGTAAAGCCGCCCAGACGGCAAATAAGTTCCTATTTGAGGGAAATAAGGTCATTGAACATATTCTTATCTTCGATTCAACATAAATTTCGGATGGGCTTTTATAAAAAACAGAAAGGTGGGAAAAATATGATGAATGGAAAATACTTTTTGGTTGTCACTTATACAATAAACAAAGCTGTATTAATGAAAGATAAAGATATCTTATCCAAGATAATACAACTTTTGTGCTGTTGAGAATCTTGCATGTTGCAGCATTAAGCCTCCTGCAGACACACGCGATTAATCGCGCTGCGACAACGAGCCAAGCTAATTTCCACTCTAAAATACTGCGAATGGACCGCGATATGTCACCCCGCGCGATTAATCGCGTGTGTCTGCAGGAGGCTTTAACTTGATTATATAAAGAAAACTGTGTTTATTGGCATTAAAAACTTAAAACTGTATCACGTTATTGCTGTTCCCCACCCGCGGTGGTGGACGCCCACGGCGACGGACGTCGCAAGACGATCTCCGGCCACCGTAGGTGCGGGCGGCGAGTAAAGGGCAACTCGCAGCCCGACCATGGACCAAGCCCGGGTCGACGGCGCGTTGTGTTCCACGCGCGCCTCAAAGAGCGTCAGCATAATGACGGGGCCCCCTCCCTAGAGGGCCAAAGCCTGCCGGGGTCGCGGGACTTATCTCATTACCGTGACCCCGGAACATAAAGGGCTATTGAAGGACACCGTGGATTTTAGTCAGTACAAGTCTGACAGTCCCTCCCGCCCTGCCCGGGGTGGGAGGACTCATTTGATGATTTTACCACGATAAAAAATAAAGTTATTGCTGTTCATAAGTTAATGTAGAAATTTAAAAAATTCAAGCTAACAGTTTTCTTTTTAATCCTTTATCGTTAAGCGGTGTTACTCCCGAAACTGATTCGATTCTGATTTTGTTTCCATTCCATTCGAATTTCGAGATGGCGCTAGACGACTTGTATAGCTCTGTCTCTTTCCCACAGCCAAAACAGGATCGCGTTAAGAGCTCGTGGTAAGGCCCCTGATTTTGTTTTCTCTTAAATACATAATAGTATTGTTAAATAAAATTTGTCGATTGGTCATTTAAACGGACGATTTTCGCCGCACGACTAAATCGACCGAAAATTCAACCTGTGTAAATACATAAACCACTGCACTTTTGATAACTTCTTTCATTTCTCAGGTTGCACGTGCATCCGCTTTACGTCGACGTACGGCAAGGAGCGAGGCACGTTCAGCAGCCCCGACTACCCGCGTCCTTACCCACCGCGGATCGACTGCCTCCTCTACACCTTCGTAGCGGCACCCCACGAGATTGTCGAAGTTGTCTTCACCGACTTTGACATCTTTAAAGGACATCTTGAGTAAGTTTCGAGTTTAATTTGATGTACTTATTCACTAGACGTTGGCTCAAGCAAAAATTGTAAGATAAGTTGAACCATTCCATGGTGGTTCAGGGTGGATTGGACTACGGTCGTATGGCCCCTCTCCTCGCCCATGGCGGCTTTTTGTAGCAAAGCTGTCTCGCTTTTGTAAAACGCGCTACAAAATCGCGACCGCGACTGTATCAATGCGTGCAACCGTATCGAACGACATCAGAGAGAGAACGGAGTGAAGGTGGCGTGTGAGTGCAGAACTAGTTACTGAATCGCATTTGCATCGCGATAGGAGCCCGACGGTATCACGACTGACAGTCGTGGTGTGTGGGTGAGGGCAAAACAGTTAGCGACCGCATCGCGACTGTATCGATTCGAAAGCCCGTCACCATCACTATAAAAAGTCACCATGGGCAAGGGGTAGGGCATGCAAAACTGGTCCGGTTCCAGCTTCCCTTCATCCCTTGGCAGGTTTCGTAGCAATTCAATGCAGTGAATGCAAAATTAAACATCGCTCTCAAAACCGGGTATTCCGGAACCGGGTAAAACTGGGTGCATGCCTTAGCAAGGGGCCTAAGAAGACGAGGCTCTTCTTATGGCCGAGCATTATTTTGTTTCGAGCCTCTCTTCAAGCTATTAGATTAACGAACGATTCAGAATAGGTACAGTAACTAGGTACTCCTTGATACCACTCGCATTGTGACTCTGAAACCCCTTACCATCAGTAGCTTTGTTTTTATTTGTATTGCTTTATAATTATCGTGTATAGAAAGAAATAAGAAACACCTACATAAATATGGATTGAGTCAAAAAAGGAGAATAGCAAATGAAAGTTACAGGACGAAATATAAAAAGGAGTATCAACGTTTTAAATTCTGTCTAACAATTTGTTGGCGTACTGTTTTAATTGCGAGTGACAAAAAAGTGTTATTATTTATAGATTGATCCAATCGACAAACAATTTGAACAAAAACTCCGTAAAAAGTGCTTTCAATTTGTGATATGATACTGCAAACAAAAACTGCCGTTATAGATACGAAGCACGTAAATTAATTTATTTATGAGGCAGTTACGGTTTTGTTCCATCCATCCAATAAAAAGGCAAATTCGTATCAACCAATCAATAAAATTGTTGAAATTACTTTAAAAACCGTTACAGTCACACGTTTTGGTACAATGTAACAACTTCCACAATGTTTTTGAACGCAATATTTCGCTCCAATTTGCGCATAAATGAACGTTGAATTTTAAATTTTCCATTTCGTGGTAATCTAAAGCCTGTATTAGGGCTGGCTACCGAAACCAATTTGTGGGTAGACTTAGACCAGTATAAATTGAAATCTAGAACTATGTTATATCTATGATGTTTGACTTTTCTTTAATTGGTCAGTAACAGAAAATTTGATAACTTCTAGTAACTACGATCGACGTTGTAATAACTACGAATTTTGTAATAACATCTAAACCTATTGGGTACTGTTATGTAAATTCGAGCTCGAAAGCCACACAATATTAATTGTGAAAATAAACATCTAAAGCAGTAGTCTTCTATTAGTATACAAAATATACTAAACAATTAAATCGAGCAAGTACATAATAGTCTACGTAAATCTTAATAAAGTAGAAAATCTTTGGTTTAAAATTTTATTAAGTCTGATCCTGCTACATATCTACTCAAAACCTAATACATTTTTATTTGTAGGTATACTTATAGGTACATAAGTAACTAAACTTAAATTATAATAAAGTTGTAGAGTGTGTATGGTTGAACGCGCTTTTCTCAGGAACTACGTCTAGTCGTATTGGAGAGCCCGTGTATTGAGAAATCTTATGGGCTATATAACATCAAGCTACAACCGTTGGGAACCGAGCAGTAGTGAAGCCGCGGGGAAAAAATCATACTAAAATACTTAATAAAGTATTGAATATTGAACATTCGTGCCTCAAAAAATACAATCCATAGGAAAAAAACTAACATATGTTTATCATCTACATACACGTAAGTAATTAATTATCTCAACAAACTTGGATGTCACGAAACTAATATTCCCGACGCATGTTTTACATTCCAAGATCATCAGGCAAATGGCCTAGCTCATTAACTAAATGAAAAGGGTTCAAACGTGGAATATTAAAGCCTTTAAACTTTAACTTGACAATAACCAGTCCTAAGAAATGAACGTAAGGACGCATTTACATTTTCGTCACATTTGTAGCAATAAAGTTGCCGATGTTAACGTTTGAAGACAGCAGTTTTGGAGCGCAATAATGCTCATTTAAGTGTAAGGAATCCCTGAATACGCGACTTTCAAATTATACGACCGGGTTTATTATTGTTCGTGTTTTTACGTCTCGCCCTCTAAAGAAATAAACAGTTTGAAGAATAATGTTGCATATCGATTTGTTGTGTGAATAGTTTGTTGAGATTTTACAGTACATTATACTATTTAACCTTTTTATCGTGGTTAATCATCAAATGAGTCCTCTGGCCCAGGGTAGAGCGGAAGGGACTGTTAGGCTTGTATTGACTAAAATCCACGATCCATGACCTAATAACTTATTACCTTTTTTACGCTCAAAGTATTGAAATAACCATCCTGAAATTTTGTATTCGTTGTCAGAGGACGTACTGTGTCCGAAAAAAACAACAATAACGTTCAAATGAGAATACATAACGCCACATGTACGATTCAAATTGATCGTCAAAATTAACGCTAGCAAAGCCGCGGCTAAAGCTAGTACTTAATATTTTTTTAATAAAAATTAAGTTAATTAAATTCTATGCAAAATAAAATATGTATAGATACTAAATCCTGGCCCTAATGAAGCTATCAAAATATTTATGGCGAAAGTAGCAACGTGAACCTTTACAAAAGTTTTCCAATATTCTCTTCATTCATCACGAAGTAAGGTTTTTGTATATCAACCCTTATTCTAAAAGGTGCGCAATATACGAACAAGAAGTAATTTCTTATCCCAAACACAAACCTCCGTACGGTAAATAAAAATGGCAACAATTTTCCATTTCCGTAAATTAATTCTGAATCCAACTTCTAATTCCGATAATGAACCAATATCTTAAAGTAAAGGCAATCAATGTAATTGCGAACGGAGAAACGGAGGGAGAAAAAATCGTACGCTTAAATACTCCTGATGGCGTTATTTTAATCTCATCTTACAATAGATACATCGAGAACAAAAAATCTCATCTCGAAATTGCTCTATTCACTTCGTATCCTGAACCAATTACGACGAAATTAATGTTCCCTACATATACAGCGTTGGATGAGTTTTTACTAGCGATTCTCGAACATAACTCGCTTGAAGTACCTATATTTCTCACGTTTAATTCATACGGTTTATGAGAATATTTTTTTACTTTTGTACAAAAAAGGTTTTTTTTTTCTCTATTCGAGTTTATGGCGTCCTGCCAATTTACTGAAAGATAAAAAAGTTTTTCAATGTAGTTTTGTTTCAAAACAGTATTTTTATTGTTTACTGTAATGGTTTTTGTTAGATAATAGAATAATTGAAATAGCAGAAATACTGTGTAGAATAATGGAACGTGCCTTCCACATAAAATTTTTACCCTAGTTGCTTCAATAACATAGTGCGCTAAGAATTTGTTAAGGATTTTTTATTATTATTACATTTTTCATATTTTATTCAATAAGCCGTATTTATTTTTATTTTATTTGTATTTTTGCACATTCCACTATCAAACATCTAATCATAGAACTATTTATCAATATTTTTAATTTTTTTCACTTTTTTCTTTGTATGTACTTAAATTTTCGTTAGTGTACAACTTGACTTGAACGCGGAGTTTATGAAATAAGATCTCAGATTATGACTATGGTACTCACAATCCACCTTTTGTTTGGCCATCGTTTGTCCCTGTCTCTGTAGCACTATTGTTAGCCATAAATACAAAGCTCCCACGTGGAAATAAGTGGAAAATGTTCAATGTGCACGCGACAGGAAGATATTTTTCGGCTGAAGTAAGGCATTTTTAACAAATTCTTCTGTTTATACAAGATGCTGTTGCTGCTACGAGAATTTGTGTTTCTATTTTGTTCGAGACGAGACTGTTTGGTGGTCTTTCAAAGAATTCTAGACCACTTTGGGAGGCACATACCTAGTTGGCAAATAATTTCTGTTTAAAGTTCAAATATTTTTTCTTAGGAAAATGGCTGTACTAGCTTAGCTTGTGGTTTTATTATACTTCTGAAGTAATGCATGCATGTGTACGTAGATACTAAGTATATTAAAGCACTAGTCAGGGGTCCACGCATTTAAGTTATGGACTATTGGGTTTTGCCCGCAGTTTAACTCTATACCTACACAGCATACACATAAAGCCTCCTGCAGATACACGCGATTAATCGCGCGGGGGGACATGTCGCGGTCCATTCGCAGTATTTTTAGAGTGGAAATTAGCTTGGCTCGTTGTCGCAGCGCGATTAATCGATCTTCCACATTTATGATACATATTACTTAGGACGGTATTACGTTTTAGCAGTCACAATATTTAATCGAACAATAAAATTCGTATTCCGAACTATCCCAAAAATGAACATCGTGTATGAGTCGTCAAAAATGATCGAGAGAATACAAAAAGCAAACAGCCAAGCAAAATTGTTTCGCTTTCTCGCGAAGTTTGCCGTATTTTTTTGCAGAAACTTTTTCTTTAATAAACTATCGGTGCTTCTGTCTCGTATAGTTTTTTTTTTCTGAGAAAAAAGTATTTTCACAACTTTGTCTGTCATCTGTTGAATGATTTACTGTTCTTTTGTTTTATTCGTTTGTGATAAAATATGGAAGGATGATTTGTTAAGCAACAATTACTATTTGTAAGTTTCTTGTCTCATTTTTCCTACTTTTCTTTGTCCTGCGCAGATTGATTAAAAAATAATTTTGAATGTCACTGACACTGCGCAATACATTGTATCCGAACTCGAATTGTTGATTCCGCTGGTATCCAAAAGCGACAAGTATAAATATAGTAAAAACCGGCCAAGTGCGGGTTGGACTCGCGTGAAGAGGGTTCCGTACGATGTTACCTATCACGTTTTTTAAATCTGACCTAAATTGGTACGCACAATATTGAGTGATTTACCATGTTATTTTCATATCAAGGACTTCTTATAGGTTTTCCTATAATCTAAGTAGAAAACAAACTTTCTATATTTTTTTCAAAATTTTAGGTTCAGTAGTTAAAATTACAAAAACATACATTTGAGATCTTCTCAACAAGACCTTTCATTTGAATTGTCACACGATGCAGTTTTCAATTATTTTTTTTTATTTTCCCCTTCCCCCCAAAAATTACCTCCCATATACAGATATGGACTTCTTATAGGTTTTCCTATAATCTATAAGTAGAAAAATATTTTTTTTTATATATTTTTTAACATTTAAGGTTCAGTAGTTTTGGAAATAAGGGGGGGGGGGAATGGTCAAATTTCGTCTATTCTCTTGAATAACTTGGAAACTATTTATTTTAAAATTACAAAAAAAAATACATTTAAGATTGTCTCAACAAGACCTTTCATTTGATAGGTCACACGATGCAGTTTTCAAAAAAAAAAATTATTTTCCCCTTCCCCCCCAAAAATTACCTCCCACATACAGATTTCATCTATTCACGTCACACCTCTGTGCTTGCACAGAAATTGATATGTGTTCCAAATTTCAACTCAATCGGTCTAGTAGATTCGGAGATAATTGACTGTTAGCGACAGACACGGACACACGAGTGATCCTATAAGGGTTCCGTTTTTGTATTCGGACGTACGGAACCCTAAAAAAGGCAAAAGCGTTGTATATTGTCACATTTTGTTTTGTGTATCTGATGAGAAGCTTTATTTTTTTAATATTTTACTATTTGACAACGAACTTGTTTTGACTGAGTGTGCGGTTTGAGTCGAAAATTAAAGTGATTAAGTTACGAATCAGCTTTGGTTGCTCTATTTATTTTATAACTTAATAAAATAAATAGAGAAAATCTTAAACCATCCAAGCGAGGAATAGATTTGCAGAATGTCAATATGCTATTACGATATTTCAAATCTCGAAGCGGTAGCCTTTAAAGCTTTAACACCTCGTGCGCGAAATATATATACGGGCTGTACATTCATACATAATTCTGAAAAGATGGATTCTCCTTTAGATCAGTGCCGTTCCAGCCCTGCTTAAGCGAATAATACCGGGATTGCCAAATCCAACCCTCTTTCTTTCTGAATAATTTTGACGAATTCGCTTAGAACCCCGCCATTAAGGATTTAAATTGTTCTTATCTGTAGAATGTTATCCTTTGGTACATTATTCCTGACCAATTTCTTTCTCAAGCTTTTCATTAGCTATAAAAGTTATATATTATGTGATTACGTATATTTTCGTGAACTTTCCTCTTGTAACGATGTCTCGTAGGCTTGAGATATGGGACTTGTATTAGTGATGAAGTCTTAACTGGTGTTGGGAAGTTTAACTACATGTTCCACGAGGCCCGAAGGAGGCGGCTAGTCGTAATTCCTAATTGAATTACCGTGGAAGTAGGTTCTAGTGCAAGTTGTCATGTTTTATTAGATTATGTAATACAAACAAGATACTACTTATTTTCCTTCCCCGCCATAATCTCTGACACGGAAAGAGGTCTTCATAAATATGGGCTTAGGATAGGAAGGATATATTCAATTTAATATCGATAGTTACATAATGCTTTTACGTAGATGGGTACGTATATTTTTAAAAATCTGTTAATGATTGCTTGTAGCGGCTAACTGGGAGCTTGTGTAATAATAAGCATCAAATCAATAATTGTTTGCTTCTGTAAAAGGTCTGTTAGAGTTCAGTTACAATTGCAATAGAAAGAGAGAATAAATTATTTAAAATGACTGGAGTGCAATAACCGAAGTGTGTATGACTAAATGAACGAGGGTTGGACAAAATATACCACTGCGCAGAACATCATAATCTAGGTCTCTTCAAGGTTCGAGTGAACCGTTTTGTTTTCGGCAAGCGTGTTCAACCTTAGGCCGTATCATCTCAATTCAAAACAGGCGAGTCAAATAAAAAAAATAAAACTGCTTTTTGCTGCAAAGGATTGTAGACTTGAGTTTTTGATATTAATTTTAGCTTGACACCACCTTAATTTCACCTCTACGCGTTCCTGAGAAAAAAAGTCTTGACGGACGGATAGACGGACAACAAAATGATTCCATTGAATACGTATCAAAATCCCGAATTTTAAAATACTGATGGACGAAATCCCGAATTCTGTTGTATCTCTTGAGGTACGGAATGTTAAAAATGCTGGCCTAATAATTTCTGCCTGGATATTCCTACATCAAAAAGCTTGTGTAATTGTATTACATTATTTTTGTATGTGGATACGGTTATGCTAGATTCCAACCCAACATTTCAATGAAACACACCAATAAACGCCAGTTGTCAACAAAAGCAAGAATTTCAGACACGAAGTGGATGTATCGTCTACCCTAAAAATTCATCAATAACAATTCCAAATCGATTGGGTATTTTGGGACACTTCCCAAGGGATTATGGGTTCCGGGACATTTTTCACATGAAGTTGTTGGCCCTTAGTCGCACGTAGTGGGGCCAACTCTCGCTTGTAACATAATTTGAGCAAGTATGGGAGTATTTTTATGTGTTTTTCTTTTACCACGAAAATTAGAATTTATTTCTTGTGACAGATTTTTGAAGCCCCGTGATATGCTGCAATTGAAACTAACCTGTTTGCGTTTATTTTTAGTTTAGCAAAATAATTTTCTCTTATGTAAATAGATTCACCAAGTTTTGGCAGCACCTTGTAAGAAACAAATCCTCGTTACCTATTCCGCAGACATTACTTAAGACAAATGCGTCGCGTCTAAATTATTCCGTACATATATTACCACATCAAAGTGTGCGACTGTGCGTTCATAGATCACGTGTCGTCGGTGACGCGACTGTCGTTATGTCGTGCGACTAATCGCGTGGAACTAACAAACGGTTCTGTGTAGAATAGGTACGTTTGACGCTTTTGTGATCTTGCTTTTACGTTGCTGTTTGATATATTGATGTGAGAGAGTTGTTCGAGGGAATTTATTAGGTGGAGGTGTTTCTTAGTCGAGCGTGGGTGATAAGTAGATTAATGTGCGCCTGGAATTAAGTTGTTGGGGTTTATTTTAATACTAACATCCAGGCCCGTCTTCGCACGTGTTGAACGCAAGTTGTATGGACATTAATTACAATCCTTGTTAATTAATGACGAATGTAGCTTTCCGAAAGTGAAATAATTTGAAAAATCAGTTTGTGAATTTTTCATTGATGACAAAAATCGTTAAGATTGTTATTTTAGGGACTTATTAGTTTAAATTATTAAAAATCTTCAAAAATTTGTAGTTCAATGTCGTGGAAGAGCAGAGAGATAAAAAAAGATTGAATGATGCTTATTGAAGGTTAAGTTTTATTTCAATGAAAACTTTAGACTTAAAATTCATTTAAATAACATCATACGTCTAATTGATAGATGAGATGATAAAATATGATTGATGATAAGATGACGTAATGAATAATTTCGCTCTCATCAAGCTGAAAAATGACTTTTCCATTGTAAATGAGCTCGTGTAACAAAACCCTTCATTTTACCTACAAAAGAACCTCCCAATGAACGACCTGTAAAACAAAAACTACGTTTTCAAAAGGCGAAACCACAAACGCTAGTGCATGCTGTCAAAAGCCCGTTCCATAAAGCGAAAGTGCAGACCCATTCTGCTGTCAATCCTAGTCCTGTTTTACACCACACTTCTTTTTTTTTCTTCACTAGTCAGTACATTGTTCAATAGTGTTGCGAAAAAAGGTTTGATCGGAGTGATTGATTTTTTGAATTTCGAACTTTCGAAGCTGCTAGACTGTCTTTTGTTTTTGGGGTTAGTGTTTCAGCCAGTATTTGTGTCAAAATGGAAGGCCTTTTTCAATGCCCAAGCTAAATTAGTCTACTCTGTTCCCAATGGTGGGACATAGGTCTGCTCTTTGCAAGGAAGTATTTAATAAATAGAACTTTAATAAGTAGATAGTAAATAGAACCCATAATACTTGAAATGTAAATAGAAGCCACTACTAGGTCATCATTACTTGAAATGCTCGAATTGGGAATTATAAATTATTTTTATTCCCTAGTCTTTCACTAATATGTCATACAAAATTGTGACAAAAGGTAAAAAACCTTTTGGCATAACTTTATTCAAGATTATGTTACATTTCCTCTGGGCTTATGCAAGATATTGTTCATATCATCTAGGGCAACAATTCTGTACTCATAGTGGTGTTATTTCTATAGTGAATCCCTTATTTGATCCTGTTCTTGGCTTCGTAGTTATTAAAGTTTAATTTTAATTTCCGCTTTTAGAAGAACAAAGGCACTAACTTATGAGTGTGTACAGTATGAATGCATACAGAGTTTTAAACACCCGATATAGCGCTCTAAACTTTCAGCTGGAAGGTTCAGTCTTAAATGTCTTGATCGTCTCGCTATAATAGCATCCTACTTAGATGTTCTGTACAATAATTGCCTTACATTATAGCAAGCACCTCTCACGGATACCGTACTTGTAGAAAGAAAATAAGAAGTAATGGAGGTTTATAATCCATTGCAATCATTACTCCTATTTTCTTTCTTTCTTTGCAAGAACATCCATTGTAGTCCCAACAAATTCAAGCTAAAAGTTATCACTAAACCCACACACAAGAAATCCAATTTCTCAGATACACAAATTCGAAACTTCACGTGAACACATTTCAGTGCCAATTTGGACTTTAAAAGAAGCTTTACCTAATGCTATAACATCGGGGAAACGGCTTTTATCTAGTCGGAAAAGAAAATAAAAGACAATACGTAACGGCCCACGGAAGCAAGCGGAACCGTGGTCAAAGTCCGTATTCCGAACAATAATTTCGTAGTTTTAAAACCATACGCGAGGCGAAAGCGCGTTTGTTTTTCGTTGCGTTTTATTGCGGGTTCAGTTGAATAATAAATGAATAATTAAAGCATGAATGGATTAAGTTTTTTTGTGGTTTTAACGCGATCTCTGTGTTTTTGAAGTTGTTATGAGCTTGTTCAGGTGTAGAACCTTTTATAAAGGTGCTAAATCTGATGTGTCTCCACTGTGTAGTTATTTTTGTATAATGCTGTTGCATGATTTTCATTTTTTATGTTGTGATAATGGTTGTCGTGTCATACCTGCTGTAAATAACTACCTAAACTTTCCAGGACTAAATTGGGGCGAAGAACAGAGAAATATAGATCTACAGATCACATTTTCAGCGCTTTCTTTATTGTTGTCCTTAGTGGTATTTTAAGACCCTGGTCCATTTTCCTGGTCGGATAAAATGTAATTAGGTTTTTCCGACCGACTTTTGAAGCAGCAGCTTTTTTTGAATTTGTGTCTGGTCCGTGGTAAAATACTCTTGCCTCGGAGAGATACTTTTTAGTTTATATCTTTTATGTTTTTGTGTTCTCTTCTAATGGTTTCAACACTCTGTTCCGGGCTGTTTCCTAGGTATGGCGTGGGTTCTGCCATTGTACATGTCGCCATCGATTATGTCGGTAGGCTCTGTCTTTGGGTTGCTGGGTGCTCGGCATTTTGGCGAGAGGTGATTTTTTTATAGGTAATTATGTAAATTAGGTAGTGGTTGTGTTTTAAATATTTTTAGTTTATAGATAGTATTTTAGTTTATTTTTTAAATGTATTAGCGTTACCTTACGAGGCTGACCTCGTACAAATGTACTGCAAGCCTCTAAATAAATGATTAAAAAAAAAAAAAAAATTTGACAATACTGTGACTGGTAGAATACCAGTCTACTAGAGGTACAGCTGAATTCAAAAATATCTATACACTTGAACAAAAATGTGATACAAATTTTAGAACTCGACTGTACAACCTCGCTCAACCTTTCGGGCAAACAAGCATGATATTACGTGTCTTAACACAACGCAGAAGGACATAATATTCAACAAAGACAAACATTTTCACCAAGAATATGCTAGAGTGTTTCCACTCGTGCATATTGCACACGTAATCTGGCGGAATGCCCGTGACTCACGTCGATATCCAGCATGCAGCTGTGAAAGTGATAAACTTTTATTTCGTACCATCTTCTTTTAGTAATACGTATGTGTGAAATGAGTTTGCATTTCATCTTTAGTCTATTAAACTCGTCTTATGCCAGTACATGATGTACATTATCATTCTTCTACCCTTAGCTGTCCTAATTCATTTAAAGTTCACTCATTATTTGCAAGTTTTCGTCAATTGTTATCTCAGCAGTCAGCTTTAATACCTTTCATGTTGTCCATTCTTCCATTCCATCTATAGTTTCTTTGGTCTATCCCCATTAATCCCCAATAGTGTAGCATTCTATATTCACATCTGATGTAATGATATGGACATGTTTTCAGTATACGATATTATGAGCAAAGCTGTGAGTGCAGCTAGTCATTTATAAAGGTATGGTTTCTCATTTACCTTTATAATACATTTATTAATTAAAGACACCACATTTTAAAATAAATCCCCACGAACCAACCCCAACATCATTATTCTGCCAATTTATTTAATATCACGTCATTCTTTCCACCAAACGTGGCCCGTACAGTTAACGCGAATAATTTGTAAGCGATACGCGTCATCCGTCATGCGAATATCATCAATCATCGTCAGTAACAGAATACACCTGCGGCTGTAATTTGACTAACATACCGTCATATTTCACGACATGATTGTGTAAGCGAGATGAATTAAAGTTAGCGTACCTACTAATGTTGTTCGTAATAGTTTTGTTAGAGGCTGCTCCTAATGGCTTTGTTATAATCAGATTTATGTAGAAACTGAAGTTGGTTATTGTTGGGATTACATTTAGATTCTCATCTGTTTTAACCACGTCTAGATGTTTTAGAGAAAGGCAAGTTTTATCATTCATCTGTGTTTCTATTAGTACCTTCTAGTGATCACCCAGTGCCTGAAAATCGGCCATAATTTATTAAAAAATTTAGTTCGAATGCACAGAAGGCGGAAGGAGGAATCCAGCAGGATGGCTCTCATAGACATATTTTGTCAAAATAACCCAAGCTTATAAACTTTCCGCTTAACATTTATCTGTTACAGATAACAATACTCGTTAATGAACTGAATGACATTAAGAAACTGAAAGAGAAAACAAAAAAAATCGAATTGTAGTCCATTCAGCAAGCGGAGCGAATGTAAATACCTATTTAAAAGACGTTAAGCCGACAAAAAATAAAAGTTAATGGTAAACCTAAATAGCTTCGTTATTAGCAGTTAAAAGTAAGAGATCGGCGAATGGTTATTTGTTTTGTTTTATAACTTGGATCTCTAAATGAGAAAACAGATTAACTTATAAAATTATAAACATAATTAAAACCGTAAAGCCATTACAAAGTTAATTAGTTTCTAGATAGGTACAGTTTAAAAAAAATTGTGCGTCGGACACACGGATGGAGTTTTAACTCTGGGTTATCTTCTTTCTCTTTGTATAGCGCGAGCCTTCATTCATATAAGTTTATCTATTTTCTGTCTCTTTCTACAGCACAGCGTTGCATGCCTATATTCAGACTGGTGTCGGTACGGAAAAACTAGCTCGTAGGTCGAACTCAATATTCTATTACTTCACGCATCGTACACGACCGTGTTCTAATAATACGAAAAGTAAGGATTTAAAACTCCAAAAAGATAAAAGTAAACCAATATTTTGCTTCGGAGTGCCACCATTTGTTTCCCACATCCATAGATACAAAGTCCAACTATTCTTCCTCGAATAAGTTTCCTCTGTTTCGATACAAGGCCGTTGCAACAAATTATAGCCAGCGTGTGGCAAGCATTTGAGATTGTCCCATTTTATTGTTTTGCAAATCCCTAGAAATGTTCCTGGCAGTGTTATAAAAACTTTCTTTTTTATCTGCATTTAATTTAGTGTTATATGCGGATTAAATTGGCCATGTATAAATACAAAGCCGTTTGGATCTTAGTGAAATTGCTTCAATTAATTTTAGCAGAATCATGTGGTCAATTTTATCCAGTTTTTATTTTGTTTTAAACTTTGTGCTAGGTGTTTGTTTTGAAAACAAATAAGTTTGATATTTTTAAGGTCTGTTTTATCTTCAACCAAAATCACTAAGGACGGATCTTCAGCCAAAATCACTAAAGAGGACTACTTTCTACAAAATTGATTTTAATAGACATTTAATAAAATGTTGACTAAAATTAATGGAAATGAAAGGATCAAAGAAAATAATATAAGGCACCTAAAACAATAATACCTACAAAGGGTTGAAACATGTTTAATTGAAAACCCTTGTCCTTATTGCCTTCCTGGAATTCATGCTATTACAAATCTATGTATACCCAAACATCACTTTATTGTACAATTAATTACAATGACTTTGTTTGGAAAGACGTTTGTAATAAATTGAAAAGTTTTAGATTACAATCAAAATTAAAATTCTAAAAATATTTTGTAGTGACATTTTCTGAAATTGAAGGACTATGGCAAGAGAGAACTTCGTTCATGATTACATTTACCTGTACTCCTGAAGGTGCTCCCTCATCGGCACTAATATTCCACCTCATTAGTAAATGGACCTCGAGTCTCAATTACAAATGGGACTAAATTAACATGGTTACCAGATGCAATCAACTGTGTAATTATCAAACAAGAATTTAGCTTGTTAATTGATATTTAGGCCTTATTAACTGTGGCTATTGAAATACTAAACTGCTACAACTCTGAGGCCTTAGCACAGGGTCGCCGGACTGTCTGGGTCGCGGGACTATCTCACCTGGTAACCGTGACCCTGGTACGTAAAGGGCTATTGAAGGAACACCGTGGATTTTAGTCAGTACAAGTCTGGCAGGGCGGGAGGACTCATTTGATGATTAAACCACGCAAAAAAAGGCCTTAGCACAAGATTTTTGTATTTTACCTATAACGTACTTGAAGTATTTACGGCGTTTATTGTATGGAAAATGATAAATCGTCTCTAGTGCATCGACAAGGAATTATTTTTTCCTTTAAATTCACAAAAACGTTATACCAGTGCCTCCATATTTTTGTGAGTAGAAAACAAGCGACTGTTATTAGCCCCACATTATATTCTTCATCATGATATTAGGGATAAATAATTAACCTAAAAAAAATCAATGCAACACATAGGCTAACCAAAGCATCACCACACCGTGAGGTCTTCAGCATCTCTTACTACTAATACACACTTCAAAATGTGAGTGACCAGACAAAAGATTAATTGAATGAGTAACGAATGAAATGGAAGAAAAAGAACCATAATCCTGTGAGGAATACAGGAGTCATGCAGTAAGGTAGAGTAATTAACTTAAATTAGCCCCCTTTGCATAAAAAATTGGGTATTATGTATTTAGAGAATACGAATCAATATCATTTTATTTTATAGCTTTACATTAAAAAAGTTGTATTTAATTCAATCAAATAAATAAAACATTATAGAATTATAAAATTAAACTAGCTTCATATTCGAGTAAGTCTCATCTTGGCTGTGGGCTAGATTGTGGCCAAGAGGAAACCCATTTTAAATTAAAAAAAAACCTATCGTATTCTTATTCGGAGAAAAATCTCAACCATTTACGCAAAACCGGGTCAGGTAATTTATATAACTCATATCAATCAGGCTCATTATATTCAGCACTTATCCAACTTTTCTCAACTTTGAAAACAAATTCCGCCATTCCGCAATCAAAACCAAAAAAAAACTTGAAACCACGAGAACGAAGAGTCTCGTTAATAAATATTGATAGAGTAAACAAAGGTACTCTTAAAGAAGTCTTCCGGGGAAACTTTCGTATTATTAGATTCCTAGAGGGCTCTTATGAAACAGACTTGACAATGGACCCCGAGATCTGATAATTGCGTAGGTACACAACGACCAAGTTTTTATCTCCCTTTCAAAACTCTTTGGGAATTGCTTGGGAGGAAATTAGTGAGGAATTGTAGTTGGACTGAAGAAGAGGTAAATAAAAATTAATAGATTTAAAAAATCTAAAAACCCACGTTTTTAAATGTCCTAAAAAGAAGAAAATAACCCTACGGGGCTAAGAGAGGGGCCACTCAAAACGTGGGGGCGTATATTATATAAGGGATTATTTATGGGATATATTGACATGACGTGAGATCGTAGGTGTAACTTGCAAAGATACGCCCCCACGTTTTGAGTGGCCCCTCTCTTAGCCCCGTAGGGTTATTTTCTTCTTTTTAGGACATTTAAAAACGTGGGTTTTTAGATTTTTTAAATCTATTAATTATTTTATTATTTTTATCATTGTTCATCGGGTTTGAAGCTACCCTGAAAATTTCAGCCTGCTAGCTTATCGGGAAGTGCCTAAAAGCCTGTCCGCCATCTTGGACGTCCGCCATATTGGATTAATAGCCTAGCCTAGCATAAGCCACATGACAATTTTTTTCGTATTCCTGACAGCAAACCCTTTCATTTGATACCCATATCACGGGGGTGGATTTCAAACAGCCAGTCTACCATCTTGGACGTCCGCCATATTGGATTTAAGTCACGTGACTATTTTTTTCGTACTCCTGATAGCAAACCCTTTCATTTGATATCCATATCACAGGGGTGCATTTCAAATAGCCTGTCTGCCATCTTGGACGTCCGCCATATTGGATTTAAGTCCCGTGACTATTTTTTTCGTATTCCTGACAGCAAACCCTTTCATTTGATACCCATATCATGGGGGTGGGTTTCAAACAGCCAGTCCGCCATCTTGGGGAGGCCGCCATATTGGATTTGTTATGACGTTTCTTAGCTAGTCATGTATTGTCATCAGAACTCAAAGCGTGTACAAAATTTCAGCCTGCTAGCTTATCGGAAAGTGCCTCAAAATTGAGTTGCAAAAGTCCAACCGGAACGACAAACAAACAAGAAAAGTGAGTGTATAAAAACGTGGTAATAATAAAATAGTAGATTAAGTGGACCACTTATGTGCTTTTAATTAGAAGGACCTACTCAATTGTTTTAATGTAAATGTTATAGCCCATACAGACTCACGATGAGAATTCCAAAAAGCATGAATGTGAGAGGTTTCTCTACTTAGTTTGAAATTCACTAGACGTCTTTGGAAGACATTTCGCCGTGAATTCTAGCCATGAGTTTGTATAAGCAATTAATTTTAAAGGATTAAAAAATGAACAATTCCTCAATGACAATATTGAAGGGTGAAATATGACAGTCAAAATTTACGCCGACGAAGAAATTGATTGAGATTAAACATTAATATCGGGGGTAAGAGAATAGGCAACATGATTTATTCTGGAATAGTTTGTAGGTATTCCTTGGATTTCCTTGTTTCCCTTTCGTTGTCATTGTCGATAGATTTAACGTTATTATCGTGAATAGCAGCAGCCTGCCAAACCATAATGGACTTTCTTGTTTGAATCCGTCAACTAGTTTTGTCACTTCCAAGCCAAATACTCAGAAAGAAATCAATAATATGGGTTATATCAGGAAACTTTCTTCAGAAGTCACAACTGTGTACGGAAACTATTCGTCTTCGTTTCTGGTGGGATGTGTTGTGATTACAATACATATTTCAACTTGGGAAGAAGCTTCTCAAACTGAAAAATATTTCTTCCTGACTTGTCTTAGGGCCAGTAATTGTTTGATGTAATGCTCTGGTAGGTAAAGAAGCGTTTTAAGGGCAGAGAAAGTCATCGTAGGACTGTCTCTACAGGGTACTGACCAAACTGGAAGATCAGCTTGGCTATTAGTCATACAAATCTGACTTGCAGTCACTTCCATTCAGAGCGAGAATAATCATTAATTTGTTGATATTCCACAAAAATATAGGCAAAGACATAACATCGCCTCTATAACGGAAAGTATAATGGGAAGTACATCAATACCTAAACAATAAACCTTCCCCACCTTCACGGCTCGTGCAGAAACATAATCATCAATACATTACTCCACCTTCCAATCAACGAAGTAACAATGTATGACGCATCAACACATGTATTGTAATTCGAACCCCAATTACTTACAACCCCACCCGGTAACAATATAACAACTTTAGTAGTGAATAATCCTTGTATGTATACGAGTATCGGGGGCTTTGGAACACTGAACCGGGAACCGACTATCGATATGACGTATGATCTCGTAAATTTAGGGGAAGCTGCAACTGAGCAAGACGGGTATTAAGTTGCGTTTTCACTAAGAGACATGTAATAAAGACATTGTAGCCCGACTTTTACGTAACATGTCTCCGTGACCTTGCGGGACTATTATTTATCGTTTGACTTTGCCGTCTCCACGTCCGCATTACCCAGTGGTGATTTAGATGCCACCCGAGAAGATCAATAATATATGATCTTGTCGGATTACAGACTACTACCATTTCGCGAAATACAAAGAGCCAGACTCGTACTCACTGTCTACATTTCGTAGCTTGTCAAGTTACTGTCAAGGGACACGGAGGTCGCGGATGACAACGCGACGCTTGCGGATCGTCGACTTATGGCAAGTCTCCATGTCGCAAGTGAAGTGTAGCAACATTTCGTGTAGAGCAAAAGAGTCGCGGGACAAATGTCCCCTAGTGTAAACGCGGCTTAAGTATTTACCTTCATAAAATCCGGTGACTTTATTGGCACTGACGATGAAGTTATGCGATGATGGTAGGAGTATGTGTGTGGACTGTGAATAGAATGAATGTTTTATGATGTTAGTCAGGGATTCCTGATTTGTGGGTAGGTTACTACAAATTATGTTGCTTGTACAGTTGGTTTTCAGCTGTTTACAGAACTCGTCGTTATAGCGTAGCATGTGTCCACGTGATATTGTTACACCAACAATTTGTGATTAACTTTGTTTACCAACATTAATATGAAACGAAATTTTTTATTGTCAGATCTACATCCATAATTATTATATTCAAGTAACAAGACCTTCGAAATTATGAAGCTGTTTTAAAAATCATGAAATTCAAACTTCTTTCGTTTTATACTTTTAGCAGAAACACTATTGAGACTATTGACCTTGGTTTATAAAGATTGATACCTTTTTTATCTTATCGCGGTAAATCATCTAATGAGTCCTCCCACCCAAGTTGGGACGGGAGGAACTGTCAGACTTCATCATCATCTTCCTGCCCTTATCCCATTTTACTTGGGGTCGGCGCTACACGTTATTTTCTTCCATTCTTCCCTATCAGACGTCACAGTATCATTTACTCCTTTTTCATTCATATCATTCCTTAGACAATCCATCTATATTTTCTTTGGCCTTCCTCTTCCTCTCCATCCATCAACATTCATACTCATCACTCTCTTAGTCACGTGAGTCTCATCCCTTCTCATCACATGTCCATACCAAGACAGATGATTCCCTTTCATTTTTTCTGTAACAGGCGTCACTTTCAAACTTCCCCTTATAAACTCATTCCTTACTTTATCCATTCTTGTCACTCCACACATCCATCTCAACATCCTCATCTTCGCTACATGCAATCGTTTCTCATTTATCTTTTTCACAGCCCAGCATTCCGATCCATACAATACGACAATAGGAACTGTCAGACTTGTACTGACTAAAATCCATGGTAATCCTCCAATAGCCCTTTACGTTTCAGGGTAACAGTTACCTAATGAGTCAGTCCTGCAACCCAAAGATTAATACTAAAGTTTCTCCAATGATACTATGAAGTTTTTCCGGTCGTTGTGACCCATGATGTGGTTACTGTCATAAATTATTTCAAAAGGGTACACGAACAATAAGCATTGTATCTTTCATTGTGCAATGACATAAAATAACGGACCCAGTGCATAATGTGCTGAATAGAACAGAACAGTTGTGCGTATGAATTCTCAAACAATGCTTATATGACCGGTTCAATGCCAGAAAATGGTTTTGTTGAACGTCGCATAGTCATGTCAGGCTGTTGGCAAAGTAATTTGTGAGACAGCGAAAATGAATTATAAATTGAACACTCTATAATAACGGGGTTGTGGAGGTCAGACAGGCAGTCGCTCTATGTAAATACTTGTATTTAGCTGCTTCTGGTTTGACTGGAAGCCGACCCGAACATAGTTGGGAAAAGGGTAGGCCGATGATGATGATGAAATAGTACGCAATGTGTTGCTTAAACGCAAATACGTGTCAATTAAAAATAGTATTGTATTAAAGATTGATAATTTATAATGGATAACCATTTTATCTTTTTAAGCTATTGCATAGCTTTTATCGCGGGGAACCGATCAATTTACCGAATTTTGTTTGTTCGAATTTCACTACACCGAAAACTATTGACCGACATCTCTTTTGCTATTTTTTTTTTTTTTTTTAGGGTGGCAAAATCATCAAATGAGTCCTCCCGCCCTGGGTGGGGCGGAAGGGACTGTCAGACTCTTACTGACTAAAATCCACCCGTGTTCCTTCGGATGCCCTTTACGTTCCGGGGCCACGGTATCCTGGATTAAGAAAAAATCCGCGACCCCGGCAGGCATTTGGCCCCATAAGGGGCCCCGTCGGTGACGCGTGAAACACGACACGCCACCGACCCGGGCTTGGTCCTTGGTCGGACGGCGAGCTTACCCATTACTCACCGTCCGCAAGCCCGCTCCGCTGCTGTGCCCTCTGCTAATCAGAGGGACACGCATTGGAGCTTCCACCCGACAGGCTATTTGCATACGGGCAAAGAAACCCCCTTAGGCACACAGTGCCTAAGGAAGAGTTTTTGCCCGCATCCCAGGGCGCACCGGCCCGAAAAACTGGTCCTCCCCCCGGACGTATCCGAGAGGGAACTCCAGTCCACGGACACACGTGGAGGTTACCTGTCTTAGCACCCCGTCTCTTTTGCTATACGCATTATTTGACATATTTTCAGTTCATCGAAGTATCATTACCCATAAGTATTATTTTACCTAAGTATGTTCCGCCGATTAACAAAATAACTTTTTACTATTGACCGAAGCCTCTTTTAAACTTTTTTCAATTGCTAAATGTTTTATTTGCCATATTTTCATCATACCGAAATAACATTTTACCGAAAAATTAAATTACTGTCATAAAATTCAATATATTGTGCTACAAGACTTTGTGGCGGAAACGAAATGCTGCAAAGCCGACTTTACGTAGTCTTGTCTGCCCTACCCCTAGAGTGTAATTTAAAATCGCGTAGGCGCGGAGGGGTGGAGTGGCCCGCGAGCTGAGGAGCAGGTGGTTGGAACGGCCGCCACCGCGGCTGAGGCTGGCCGGCGAAGCCGGCCAGTAAACCGAAGCTGCGGTGGTGAGCGTTCCAACCACGATAAGCTCGCGTGGGGCCACCCAAAACCCCGCAGCGCCGGAGCCATGACAGAAACAATGCTTGTTGCATGTTGCATGCTTGCTTGAATGCTGCATGTTTGCTGAATGTTGCATGCTGCGTGCTTGCTGCATGTTGCATGCTGCATGCTTGCTTGCATGCTGCGTGCTTGCTTGCATGCTGCATGCTTGCTTGAATTCTGCATGCTTGCTTGAATGCTGTATGCTGACTTGAATGCTGCATGCTTGCTTGCATGTCTTCGTGGTGCTTGTTTGCATGTTGCATATCTGTTTTATGCTGTATGCAAGTGTATCACAATACAAACCTTTTTACAAACACAAGAACAACACAATAACAAAAGAGTATCAAGAATCACACAAAATCCGCAAAAAGATTCGGACACACGTGCTAGCCAGAAAACCCCTGAAGGTGAAACCGCACTAGGCGGAACTGCACTGCAGCGGAACTGCGCGACATGACGCGTCAAAATATTCTTTATATGAAATTATCGTATATGACTTTTGTACAATTGTTTTGTATTGTCGCCATTGAAATGTTACCTACATTTCAATGGCGACAATGGCGACTGCTAAAAATGTAACAGCAATAATTAGTGTGCACAAATTTCTAGGTGTTTGGTGAAATGAAAATATGGCAAGTAAAACAGTGGTATAATAAATGTTTGGAAACATAATACTTCGAACAACCGTCATTTCGAGTAAGTGTAACATCGGTAAAAAGTTTTTCGGCCAAATGAAGTGTTGGAGTAACGAAAAAAAAACGAATAGATAATAGGTTAACTGAAACAGTGGCAAACGTAACTTCGATGAAGTAAAAAAAAACCAAACGATAATAGTTGAAAAGTTTTAGGTCAAATGAAATTCGGTCAAACATTTTTCGATCTTATGATAGGTAACCTTTATCGCGGGCTCGAGCGCGGCGCGGCGCGGCGACCGAATCAAAAAATTTCAAAAACCTAACGAAAAAATCTAAGGAAAATATCTGACTACACGCATCGTCTAACATCGTTTCAGTTCGGGAGACTTCGGCAATTATAAAAATATCCGTCATAAAAACAACTAACTTTTTCTTACTGATTCTAAACGGCCAGCTACAAAAGGAGTTTTCACAATGAAACCTACTTATAAAATTCTCCTACAACAAACAAGTTCTTTATTACATACAGTAGTGCACCACAAACATTTTAAATAAATTATATTCTCGTTAAATATACGCGGTAAGCGATTTTATTCTTTTAAACTAAAAACAATGTTATGCAATAGCTTCACCGCGGCAGTCTCTGAGTGCCACATGTATTTTTTTTTAAACGTTGCCCCATCATCAGCCTATAAAATGTTCCCATCACTGCTGGGACACAGGTCTCCTCTCTGAGAGAGGGAGTGGACCATAATCCACCACGCGGGCCCAATGCGGGTTGGTGGATGTCACATGTCTTCGAATTTTTGGTTCTAGGACATGCCGGTTTCCTCACGATGTTTTCCTTCTTAGGAATTCTCCTGTATCGTGGGTGCGTTTACAAACATATAAACTCACATAAAAACTTTAAACAATAAGGAAATGTCGAAGTTACTAATAGTTCTATGTCTATATTATGTATTTCTGTTATTTTTTTACGATTCAAAAGCTGGACAAAATCTGATGAACTGTGACACCCGGGTAGAGCATGAAATTTTTTGTACTCCGATTATATTTTCTGAGGAATAAATTCCGAAATCCACGAGGACAAAACGGCGCGTAAAAGCTAGCGTATAATAAAACTTTTAATACTGTTCTGCTTGACAACAAATACAGTGTGGATATAGTTTCGAGAAAATAAATGTTCCGTTACAAAAAAAAAAATACAAGTTGTTAAATACATCGAGAATAAAAATATTATCGAAGCCAGCAAATTAAGAGGCGGCGGCGCTGGTGTTGCCAAATTAATATTGTAAATTGACACATTTTTGCTGATTCCATTTACACATCAATGCTTCGGCCTGTCTCTTGGGATGGGAGTTTTCATTTCCGAAACCAAATGGTAATGAGATAAAATGTAAATATTGGTAATTAAATTGATAGTTGTATCTGTAAAATTTCACGTCACAATTTAAATTTTTGAAGTATGTTATACGTGTCAGCCTTGATAATTTTAATACAAAATGCTAGACTAGGCAAAACAAGAGGTTTTAATTATGAAACGTGGCAACGAGTACGCGTAATGAGTTAATTTACGAGACATAATTCCTTGAAAATTTAACAAACGTTTGTGAAATTAATGTTAGTATTAAATTGTTTCATCAAATTATGCTACGCAAGTGTTTAGGGCACAAGTCTCTGGTCTATTTAATAATGGTTATCATTTTCATGTGGATTACGACTGCTAAATAACTTTGTGACTGAGCATTGTATTGCCCAGTAACTGAATCATCATCAGCCTATAAATGTTCCCACTGCTGGGACACAGGCCTCCTCTCTTGTGAGAGGGAGTGGGCCGTAATCTACTAAGTAACTGAATGGCTGGTTATAAGAATATTGTGAAAATTAAATGTTGGTAGGTACTTATTCATCTGCATCTGATTCAATTCAAAGGTGACCCCAACATAGGAAAAAAATAGGCAGATGATTACTGTTGAATTTAATATCATGTTGGTCTTCTTTAAAAATATCCAGTATAAACTTACTCCTTACTACTATTACAAATGCGTATTGTGTGCATAAATGGATGTTACTCTTTCTCCGAAGAACTACAGAAGGCACACATATAGTTTTTAACTTAAATTAATAACAACACACAAACAACAACATGCTTTTTTAGTATTTCTAGACAATGTATATTTATTTAATGAATGTTTGCTAACAGTATTATGCATCAATGGTTCTAATTCCCATCAAATATCTCTGTGTCTCCTCTCTCAACAAAACGAGATATGATTTTATCTCTTTTTAGCCAACATTAAAATAATATTTGCTTTTTTAAGCCCCAAATTTTCTTTCTCACCTTTTAATTTTCCCATTTTATATCTTGCGGGTATGAGGATATAATCTGACGGAAAATGATTACGTTTCCGCTCTCTCACCCTCGAAAGTGGAATTTGGCCAAGGTTGAACAAAGAAATCCTTGCGCCATTAAGCTCGTCATATCACCTTCCAATTTCTTTTTTCGTCTGTAAATGTTTCCCCAGATTATTACTGTCTGCATTAAAGGAAATATACTATGTCTACTGTCCATTTGAAGCGAAAGATGTGAAGGAATTTTCTCCCTCATTTCACAGTATTCTTAAGTTGATTTCATGTATCTACAACTAATTTTTTGTTTCCTATCTTTTTCAAAACCAATCCCTGAAATTAATATTCAATATATATATTCAACCCATATACCATTCCTTTGTTTTTAACGGCTGCTTCTGATTGGCTATCGTAAATACTCGGATAGGCAAATTCGATCGTTGATTAGTCACAGACAAAGATTCAACAGAAGATAGCAACTGATTAATTTCCTGAGTTAGATTATTTGATTTTTTAGGGTTCTGTACGTCCGAATACAAAAACGGAACCCTTATAGGATCACTCGTGTGTCCGTCTGTCTGTCGCTTACAGTCAATTATCTCCAAATCTACTATAGACCGATTGAGTTGAAATTTGGTACACATATCAATTTCTGTGACCCAAGCATAGAGGTGTGACGTGAATAGATGAAATCTGTATGTGGGAGGTAATTTTTGGCGGGGAAGGGGAAAATTAAAAAATGAAAACTGCATCGAGTGACATAACAAATGAAAGCTCTTGTTGAGAAGATCTTAAACGTATTTTTTTGTAATATTAAAATAAATAGTTTCCAAGTTATTCAAGAAAATAGACGAAATTTGACCATCCCCCCCCCTCCCTTATCTCCGAAACTACTGAACCTAAAATTTTGAAAAAAAATACAGAAATTACTTTTCTACTTATAGATTATAGGAAAAATTATAAGAAGTCCATGATATTAAAATAACATGGTAAATCACTGTATATTGTGCGTACCAATTTGGGTAATATTTAAAAAAAACGTGATAGGTAACATCGTACGGAACCCTCTTCACGCGAGTCCAACTCGCACTTGGCCGGTTTTTTCCCCTATAAAGTATAAAATTGAAATACAATTTCTGTTTCATAATCTCTATCACTTGAAATTGGTAATAGTCATCCTACACTTAATTCTGAAAATAAACCGTTTGTTCTAAATTAAAAACATAAAATCGAACAGCAATCTACGTAATAATATGTGCTCCTTATCTCCAACAGTAGTATTTTTCTTCAAGAAAACTCTTCAAACTTGATTGTCAGTCGTCACTATAAACATTTTTATACCTGTGCATCCGTATGTCACAGACTCACAGTCATGAAAACCGACAATCACAGTTCAGATGAGTTGCTCTCGCAAGCGTTCTTGATGTAAATTTCAGTCATAAAGAATAATGATTTGTTCACAGTAACTTTGTTACTGTCAGGTTTATGAAAGTGGCGCTGTATAAAAGTTTACCCCCTTGATTTCATGGAGATGTTAGTACCCACTTTGCAGGTACTTACCTTTACTGCAGGATTAAAGAGTGGAGGTAGTTGAAAAGTTACAATGTAAGTTTGTTTCTACAAGGTGTGATTTCTGAGGTAGTAGGAAGTAATAGTAATGGCGTCAAAACTATTATGATTTGGGATGTTGATGTTAACTAATATTTTTTTTGTTGCAATTTAGATTATTAACATGGACATGACTTATATTGTCATAGATATGGATTATGGGATTGTAATTACCTTAAAATTTTATTACGAAAAATATCTTAAAATTACATAGGTACATAGTATAAAAGTGGCCTAAGTCTAGATTTTTTTTAAAATTATTTTCTAAGGTTGCTTTTTAACAACTAGGGTCATTACCGATGCGATTACCAATTCATTTATTTAGGTACAAACGCCAGCACACCAACCTACCTCGATCTGTCAAATTTCTTTAATAGATTTTTAACCTTATCATAATAGCGGAAAGTTAATATTCGATTGGTAAAACAGATTCGGATAGATTGACCTGCTGGAGTCTGTACATACGTGTTCTTTACTGTTTTCAGAAAATGCACTGGTAGATAGGAAATTCGAAACCGAGAGAAGCAAGGCCGAGCTACTGGTTCGGATATCCATATTTATGCTAGACAAAGTGTTTCCATGGTGCGTCTGTGAGAATGGAATAAAACCAGGAGACAATTTTCACTGTAACTGAAACTGAGCACGCAATATAGGAAGTATTTCAATTGCAGAACTAATTTCCAAAACTAGAGATGTAATACTAAAATTCCAGGACTGAGTTTGATACTGTCAAACTATTTATTGCCTTAGCACAAAGTGTGTTCAAGTGTGCATTATATTAGATTTCAATTGAACCTCACGTTTAGTATCAACATTTATAGGGTTTTGGGCGAATTTAATTATTCTACATTCATTATGAAACTGGGGGTCTAATCTCGAACCAGGACACCCGTGGTTTCGACGTTCGTTACAGACGTTTTCTACGTCATTTGACATCGAGCCCGAACTAATAATGACTGATATTATTACGATTTGACACATAGCTCTTAAGGCGCGGGCCACATAGAAAAGACGTAAAGCGAGTACGCGTCGGTGACGTGCGAAAATGTATGAGAGTCGCGCCCCGTCTCTTCTGTGTGTTTTACGTCACGACGCTTCTATACATTTTGTATAAAAGAGACGCCGCGAAGAGACATATGTCTTCGCCCCGTCTGCGTCTTACGTCTTTTCTATGTGGCCCGCGCCTTAGAGTCCACGCTAATACTCATGTCATGACCTGCGGGAAATTCGTGGTACTACAATTTTTAATGCAATTTGATGTTATGACAATTACATAGAAACTAGCGCCTCATCAAAAGTACTTCAATAGTGGCGGTACCTATTATCTGTCCGCACATTTTATTTTGAGATTAGTTACCGTCGTACACCCGTATCCGTGTCGTCGTTCACGGAATTAAAAAGAGGACTCCTGAACGCGATCGGCACATCATAAATTCACTTGTATATCCGAATAGCTAGACCCGGAACAACTATCAGATTTATAGACGGACAAAATAATATTTATTCCGTGCTGATATCAAAATCAACATGAGAAGCTTAGTGTTTTGCATTCCTTTTGTATTTTATGACTTTGTTTGCATTTGTCTGTGTTAAGGAAAAGTAGATCTGGGGCCACGGTAGTGGCCCCGCCAAGACGAGCCAAGCGAAGCGCAAGGGCACTACCTACCTTTTCTCGAAGTGTTTCGTCGTTTTTTTGACCCCTCATAGAGTTGGTTTCCGATGTACCAGATAGTTTATATTCTTAGGATATGATGTCATTAATAGACTTATTAAACATACAAAGTTTCAATTGAATAGCTCTAATACTTTAGATCTGAGAGCAGTGGTGGCCCAGTGGTATCGGCCTCGACTTACGAGTTGTAGGTCGTGGGTTCGAACCCCGTCAGGCGCATTACTTTGTGTAATTTATTTCAACACCACTGCTCTCAAAACGGTGAAGGAAAACATCGTGAGGAAACCGGCATGTCCTAGAACCAAAAATTCGAAGACATGTGACATCTACCAATCCGCACTGGGCCCGCGTGGTAGATTACGGCCCACTCCCTCTCACAGAGGGGAGGCCTGTGTCCCAGCAGTGGGAACATTTATAGGCTGATGATGATGATGACTTTAGATCTTATTGATATCTAAAATACGCCAATTTCGTCACTGACACACTGATGATCATCAAAATGTTTGGCTACTTCCTGAAGTGCTAGCAAGCTGAAATTTTGTATGTAATCTCAGTCTCAATCTCACGGCCTAACTCTACCGACCCGAACTTCACAAATTCTATATATCAGTAAAATGTATGGCTTGGCTGTTTCGTTGCTTCAGACTAAAGATTCGCATCACCTTCACGACGGTAGCGAAACAGTGAAGCCATACATTTTTAGGCCGTGTAGATTCAGAAGTTTGGCTTAACATGAGATCTGATATCTTTTTCACAGGCCAAATGGTTTTGGTGGGATTCCTTTTTCTTCTAATCCTTAATCCGTGGCATCTAAAAAGTTACGTACGCAGTAGCGTAGGGTGCATAAACACCTCTACCACAAAAACAAAATTAAGAACGTTTGTTTATTATATTGATCATGTAGGACGCAAGTTCTAATGAACCTAACTAGATGTACAGCATACTTTGTAATTCTGTTTTTTTGTAGTTCTAAACCTTTCACTTAAGGGCTCATAGCAATTAGTTTCAATATAAACAATCTTGTAAAACTGCCTATGTTTAAGTTTAATAACAATTTTATGCAATATAAATAATAATATAAATAATAATATTCACAGTACGCTCCTAGCTGTGCGAGTGAGTGCGCGTGCGCACCGAGCCGCGAGTGTGAAAGAGTCGAGCGATCGTTGAGCTTGTTATGTGACTATGGCGGGTAACATTGTGAAGTGTAATAATTGCAATGTTGTGATTAACGAGGTGCTTGCTTTTATCCAAAACAAAGCGGCAATCATGGATGAAGATAGCATGATACGGCTGTGTGTAACAGCGTTTTCTAAGGAGGAAATAACGCTTGCAAAAAAGCTTTTGTTCGAGTCTGTTGATACTTCTACACGAAAAATTAACAGAAGGAAGGAAGGTAAAAGTCAAAGAGATATTGAGGATATCATTGCGCTGATAAAGGAGATAGATCCTGAGTTGCTGCCTGTTTTTGTTGCGAGGTACCTTCATAAACTTCCTCCAGTCACGTTCGACCATCTGGACGCTACAAGGCTGCTAAGAGATTTAATTAAACTGCAAGACGATGTGGAGATAATTAAGGAAAAATATGTCACTATGGATGATCTGCACAGCTTAAAATCATTGAGTGATCATCGTTATAGGAACATTAAAGTTAATCGCAAAAGAGGGGCATATTTACTGGACAATTCTTTTGAATGTGAGAGCGGTCCGATTGGCCTGTTGGCGCATAACATATCGGAGCGGTCATCGAACGCTGTGAGTGGCAAGTGTGCGAAAGGTGTGAGCGAGACGCTTAACGATACCATCATAAATGTTAGTGTCGTCTCACCGCCGGCGCAAGAAATTGTGGATAGATCCAGTTATGACAAGTGTGGGGAGGCCGGCACCGCGGTTTCGACACAAGCAGTCGTTGATGTGACAGAGACGGCGACACCAAAGACGGCGTTAAGAAGAGATGGAGCGATGAGGCCTACGGCGGATCCGAATATCGAGTCTTCTGGCGGTAGTGAACGAAAAGTATTAGTGTCAGATGTGTTAAAAAAAGGCGGTGATTGGAAAAATGAGTTGCCGAATGACGGTTGGGTTAAAGTGCAGCGTAAAAAGTTGCGCAATCGTTTTATTGGGTTGAAAGGCAAGGCATATAACTCGCCTCAGTGTTCTTTTAAAGCGGCGGATGTCAGTGTTCCTTTTTATATTTATAACGTAAATATTGAAACGAAGATGGAAGATATTGTGTCGTACATTAAAAATAGGACTAATGTTGAGGTTTCATTGCAAAAAATGGATATGAAAAGGAACAAAGGCTACGCGGCTTATAGGTTCTTTATTCCGAAACGAGATTTAAATGTTTTTATGGATGAAAACTTATGGCCTACAGGTGTGTCTTTCCGTAGGTTTGTGTATCATGGTGGTACAACCGAGCGGAGGCACAGTGATTTGCTGCCAACCGTCAGTGTGAATAATAATAAAGCCCGTTAATGGATAATTTAAATTATAAATCTTATGTAAATGTTTGTGGTAATTTCGTGAGTTACAATTGTAAGTCTTTGAAAAGGTCGACTGTATGTATACAAGAGTTGTGTAAAACTGCCGATGTCATTGCGTTACAAGAGACATGGTTGTTGCCAAATGAGGTCTCGTTACTTGGTAATATCGATGTAAATTTTGGTTTTTTCGGTAAATCAGCGGTGGATACGTCGGCAGGGATATTGAGAGGAAGGCCGTATGGAGGCACAGCGATTTTGTGGAGAAAGTCTGTATTTACATCTGTTACGGTTATACCTTGTATGAGCGATCGTATAGCGGCTGTTAAAATGACTTGCGCTGACCGAACTTTGTTATTGTTTAGTGTGTACATGCCGACGGATTCACATAATAACTTAAGCGAGTTCTGTGAATGCTTAGGTGAAATAGCGGCTATTGTTGAAAGTGTTAATGTAGAATATGTTTATATCTTAGGGGATTTTAATGCTCACCCTGGTGAATTATTTAATAGGGAATTGCTGAGTTTCTGTGTGGAACAGAGTTGGATTTGTGCCGACTATGAGAAACTGGGTATTGACTCTGATACTTATACCTTTGTCAGTGAAGTGTGTGGAAGCAGACGTTGGTTGGATCATCTCCTGGTCTCTGAGATGGCGTGGAAGACACTTAAAAAAGTTGAAGTACACCATGATATCTATTGGTCGGATCATTTTCCATTGTCATTTCAAGTTGATCTGGGGATGGTGGGACCAAGGGTTGCTTCTTCTTTGTTGGTGACAAATAAAAACATTGATAAGGCTATATGGGGGGAAAGAGATGCATTACAAAGGGATTGTTACTATGAATTGTGTATGGAAAAACTAAGAAACATAGATTTTCCGTCTGAATTAGGAAAGTGTTGTGATCTTTTTTGTCAAGATATGAGTCATAGATCTATTATTGATAACTTGTATGTAAGGTTAGTGACATCCCTTCGGGAAGCGGCAGAATGTAGTTCTGGTTCGGTGAGTGATGGTAAGAGACGGCGTGCAGTGATCGGCTGGAATAAGTATGTTAGAGAGGCGCATGGAGATGCAAGGAAGGCTTTTTTGAACTGGGTGTGGCATGGAAGACCTCGGAATGGTAGGGTATATGAGGAAATGAATGAGACGCGCAAGGTGTTTAAGCAAAGGTTGAAATACTGTCAGGATAATGAGGATCAAATCAAAATGAACATGCTAGCGACTGAGCATGGCCGCAAACATTTCCAAAACTTCTGGAAATCCACTCAGCGATTGAACCCAAAGCCTACAGTTCCAGTCAGCGTGGGTGGAGTTGAGAAACCTGAGGAGATTGCGGACATGTTCAGGAGGCATTTTGCGGTAGCTCCAGTTCAGGTGGAGGAACAGGTACGTGTCGCTGGGGACATCGTGTCTGGAGAGCCAATAAATATCTCGGCCCGGGAGATAAAAGATATTATTAAATCTATGACTAGAGGCAAATCCCCTGGACATGATGGCCTAAGCATTGAACACTTTCAGTATGCTGGTCCACATCTTCCTAGGATCCTATCCATGTTTTTCAACTTTTGTGTGAGGCATTCCTATCTACCTGTGGACCTGATGAGGACGATAGTTGTGCCTATAGTTAAGAGTAAAACTAAGGATGCGTCAGACAAGGACAACTATAGACCAATTTCGTTAGCCACTGTGACAGCTAAGGTGCTTGACCGTGTGTTTGAGCGTAGGATAAGTGCCCAGCTCAAACCACATGATGCTCAGTTCGGGTTTCGAGCCGGGTTGTCCACTGAGACTGCTATTCTGGCGCTTAAGCACACGGTTAAGTACTATACTGATAGGAATACGCCTGTGTATGCTGCTTTTCTGGACCTCTCCAAGGCGTTTGACCTGGTTAATTATAATATCCTGTGGTCAAAATTGAGACAGAATACCATACCTCGTGAGTTGGTTAATCTCCTCGAGTTTTGGTATAACCACCAAATTAACCAGGTCAGATGGTCGGGTGCATTGTCTGGTGAGTATGGGCTGGAGTGTGGCGTGAGGCAAGGTGGCTTAACCTCCCCAGGCCTTTTCAGCCTATACGTCAATCAGCTGGTTGAGGAGCTCGGCAGCACTGGAGTCGGATGCTCTATTGATGGCAAGGTCATTAATAGTATAAGTTATGCTGATGACATGGTGCTGCTGAGTCCTTCGATTGATGCACTCAGACGGTTGCTTGGGGTGTGTGAACAATACGCCACGGCCCATGGACTCCTGTACAATGTCAGGAAGAGTGAGGTCATGGTATTTCGTGTTGGTTCCAGAAAACCTAAGTCGGTTCCTCCAGTCTTCCTTTATGGGGAACCACTTAAGAGAGTGTCTCAATTTAAATACCTTGGGCACGTTTTGAATGAGGATCTGAGTGATGATGATGACTTAGAGAGAGAGAGAAGAGCGTTGTCGGTTCGATGTAATATGTTGGCCCGCAGGTTTGCTAGGTGTACTAAAGAAGTGAAAATTACACTGTTTAAGGCCTACTGCCAGACTTTTTACACCTGCAGCCTGTGGATCAAGTATACGCAGAAGGCCTACAACGCTCTTCGTATTCAATATAATAACGCGTTCCGGGTGCTGCTGGGGCTTCCACGGTTCTGTAGCGCGTCGGCCATGTTTGCTGACGCAAGCATAGATAGTTTTGAGGCTATCATGCGCAAAAGGGCGGCCTCCTTGATGCGTCGGATACGTGGGAGTCCCAACAGCATCCTAAGCGTTATTGCTGAAAGACCGGACTGCCCTTTCCTGGCGCACTGGTCCCGTAGGCATGCCTGCTGGCCCGGTGCAGAGGGAAAGTTTATGAATTAAACTTTTTTGATTAATTTATTTTGTTTTAAGGTTACTAACATAATTGTAAGTTTTTCTGTTACTAACTCATTATGGATTTTTAATTATGTCCGAAATAAATGATTATTATTATTATTATTATTAAATAAAATCAGAATTTGGTCACACAATATCACACCAACCGTAATAATTGAATGCTGAACCGAAAAGGGACAAAAAGAAACTCATTTGTGCCCGCCGTGTTATGAGATTAAACCTCGTGTTGTACACACACGACATGGTACTGTTTCGATGTTTTTCCTCTGCATGTGGGCCTCAAATTAACTTCAACTTGGTCGGTTTGTTTTTGATCGTACCTTTTTTTGGATAAAGGTGAATTTATTGTTGTGACCTTTGAATTGGTGCCAGGACTTAGTTTTTTCAGAATATGCATTAATTTATTATTTATGTTTGTATTTCTATTTTTTTCCTTTTTTTGTCATGCGAGGTAGTTTAAACTTACACCGTCTTACTACAAAATAAGTATTAGGTATTACCACTTTCGGGCGCAATATTACGTTTTCAGACAAGTTTATTAAAAGTGACAAGAGGGAAAAATTTTATATCAATATTTTACAACAATATATTAAACAAAAATTAATGCTTCACCTTAATTCGGAAGTGAACGATTGTTGCAACGTGTCACGTTGATTTATTCAACACTAAATAAAAAAGTTGTTGTAAACAGATGCGGAACAAAACCGAAAATTGAATATTCGATTTGAATTTTTTCGTTAATTAAAAAAAGTGGTGGCGCGGAAGCGTTTGGTTTCGAGTGTCGGCTTTGCGTTTTCTTTTTAGCGTCAGGCCTTTCATAAACTTAATTATTATTTTTATATTTTTTTCTTAGGTATATCGTGATTTTTTTTTTTGTTGATTGGCGCTCTATAAATAAATGCACCCTAATCGGATAGAATGAATTTTGAAAAAGATTGTTTTTTGAAATTCCGATTCATCAGCGTTGCGTTACAATTCGTGTATTTTTAGGGTTCCGTAGCCAAATGGCAAAAACGGAACCCTTATAGATTCGTCATGTCTGTCTGTCTGTCCGTGTATGTCACAGCCACTTTTTGTCGAAAGTATAAGAGCTATCCTGTTGAAACTTGGTAGAAAGATGTATTATGTGAACCGCATTAGGATTTTCACACAAAAATCAAAACAAAACAAATTTTGGGGGTGCCCCCCATACTCAGAATTGAAACTCAAAAAAAAATTTTCACCAAACCCATACGTGTGGGGTATCTATGAATAGGTCTTTAAAAATGATATTGAGGTTACTAACATCATTTTTTTCTAAACTGAACAGTTTGCGCGAGAGACACTTCCAAAGTGGTAAAAAGTGTGTCCCCCCCCCGTAACTTCTTAAATAAGAGAATGATAAAACTAAAGAAATATATATAATGTAGACCTCAACCAAAACTACCAACGAAAATTGGTTTGGATGAGATACAGTTAGCAGTTTTTGAGATATAGTACATTTTCAAAAACCGCAAATATAACTTTGCCATTCATACAAATACTATGAAAAATAAAGTTATTTTTATTGTTTGTGTATATTACTTACTAATCTCAATATAATTATATCTCTAATCTATGCTTGCTGCTACGGAACCCTTCATGGGCGAGTCCAACTCGCACTTGGCCGGTTTTTTTTAATAAAATTAATCTTTACGTGATGGTATTAATAAAGAGAAATAAATATTTTGTCTGCCTTATTCCATACACTTTGTCCTATCATCATCATCATCATCAGCCGGAAGACGTCCATTGCTGATCATAGGCCTCCCCCTTAGACCGCCACGCCGAACGACAATACAATCATGTTATTGAATTTTGCAAACTGTTTTAGTTCCGAGGAGAAAAATTGTCTAATTTAATGATTTGTACGACACACACTTCTAATATGATTAGGGTGCCTTTCCACCAGAGATGTGCTATGTAGATGTGTTGCGAGAATGTAAAAGCTGAGCTTCGAAACTGTGTGATCGTTTCCACTGATGCTATGCTATGTAGCGGTGTGAGTAAGATGTGCTATGAAGATGCGCCAACGCAAAGTAGCTGCGCTAAGAAGATGCGCAGCTCGAGCTATGTGATGTATCGATACTAGAGAAGACGACCCATAGCACGCATCCATAGCACGCAGCCATAGCACGCAGCCATAGCACGCAGCCATAGCACGCAGCCATTGCACGCATCCTTCCATATATAAAAAACACATCTTAGTTAAATCCGTTTCCACCAGTGCTGTGCTATGTAAACCAATGAATATGATTGGTGGATATCAAACACATTCACAGCAACGTAGCATAGCACATCTCTGGTGGAAAAGCAGCCTTACTCCTTTGTTATACGCACAATGTACTGTGGTAAACCATAATTACTCGATGTTGCCCGTAATTGACGATGAACTCAAAAATCTTTTCCTTATATTTTTCTCAATACGATTTTGGAATAAGCTTGTTAAGTAAGACAAGTGTGTAACCCACTTTAATCCCTTAGAGCAAATAAGCTGTAACTAAGACGAGGTAACTAATTTTGTTTCTCCCTAGGGTAACCTCATGTTTGCCACTTACCCCAATCAACAACAAGCAACGGTACACATTTAATTACCAAACAATTAAAAGGTCTCCACAGAATAGGAACAAATATAGTGAATTGTAACACGAAATGTGAAATACAAATGTTGGACGGGATATCGAAAACTAAATTCGTTAAAACTCTATAGCTTCGGATAAACTTTTTTAGTGTTGTGTTGTCTAAAGGAGAATGGCAGAATAATAGGTGACAAAAATGATTGCGTCTAGAAATGTCTTAAATATAAAAAAGCTTTAATTATTTTTCTATGATTTTTCAAATAAAAATGTATTTTATTTAAGGCCACAGTAAAAAACATACATATTTAGGAAAATCAAATGACTTCTACACTATCCAAGTGTTGCAATATAATAGATTATTCAATTTCGTCAAAACCTTTAAAACCACCAAAATAAGACACAAAATATATTTTTGAAATAACTATTTTATCGGTACTAAAAAAACTGATTTTTTTTCAAAAACACGTTTTTTGAAAAGAATTTCTTGGAATAATTAAACATAATCGCACTCCACACTCATAATCTATGTAACAATTCTATTTAATGTTATGGCAACACCTGCTAAAATAAAATGTCAATGTCACATGAAGCGCGGTCTGTCACTCACTGATGCTTCCGCGCTTCTCGCTTCTCGTGTTGTGTTCTGTTTTCATATTTCTTTGACTTGGATTGCCTACGGACTGATTTTCCCTTCGCTTTGAGTGACTTGTGCTTGCCTAAAGGATTCTGATTTGCCCTACGTGACTGTGCTACTGCCCCTTTGGACTCCGATTTTGCCTCATTGTTTGGATTGTTGAAGTGCGATTTGGACCATTATGGGCGACCGAAGCAGATTAACCCGAATCCTCTGTGTTAATTGCAACATTTGCATTAACACGTTGCGCCGTTATCCTGCCCTGACACTCGATCCAAGAGTCACTAGTTTACTCTGTTCCTGGGTGTACCCACTCATAGTAAGTACCTACATTGAAATAACATTATTATTAGTGATGGTCGTACAATGGGTCGGAATTCGCTCTTTTTTTCTACAATAATCATTAATAATTAAAAGTTCAAATGAACCAATTATTAACTATTCAATAATAACTGTTAGTGTGACTATTGTAACTGTTGTTTTATTTTATTATCATCTATTTTCCAGATAACTGAGGAGGACTATATTTGTGAAGCATGCAGAGATCTTGCAATGTTTGCAATCAATCAATCTCTCCAGCATGAAGTTTCTGGTAGTGGTGGTCAGCATGCTGGACCGAGTCACAGAGGCCATACTCATGTGTGTCTTTTATGTGGATGCTCTACACTACGCAGACAGAGCGATAAAATATTAAGAGACACCCCTACTGATTTACAACGCTCCATCATAGCTATTATAGAAAACAGGCTTGCACCACGACAGGTATGTTACAAGTGATGTTTATAATTATTATTACTAACCAAAACTATTCACAAAACAAATATCAAAGACACACAGTCACACATATTATTTACAAGTGACATGTATAAGTGTCCATTGTTAAATATGTTATAATATTAAATATAAATAAAACAGTAGCCTACCTGTGTCAGAAAAGGGTAAGGCTACTGAGCCTTGACCGGCTCAGGGCGGTCCAGTGATAGGAACGTAAGATGTGTCAAGAAGTAGTAATTTATAATTAGCTTTTAAAATATAATTTCACTTGGTGCTTAGCTCCTTCCAATCTACTGTTTTTAATAGAAGACTATTAGCGTTAAACTATTTTAAATTATTTCTTTCAGATAACAGAATCTGATCGTGTGTGCCATGCATGTTGGTTACGCACGCAGAGAGAGGTTCGGCGTATGAGCATTATTGATGACGCCAGATCTGACATTAATGTACCAGAAGAAAACCAGTCATCAGAACCAGTTTCGACAAACCAACAAGAGACACCAAACATAGTGATTGAGTTACCGGAGTACAGAAGAGCAGCAAATACAAATAGCCGTTGTGTTTTTCCTCACTGCTATAATACACCATTAAGGACAATATCTGATAAATTAAGAGCAATTGTTTTGAGCCAGCATCACTATTACTTGCCTGAACTTTGCAGGGTTTGTGATGAACACTTACAATGTAATATGTGGGAAAGATTATTTGACGCCGAAGGAAGCATTCCTTCATTTAATGCACAACAGTTACAACATGTTTTCTCATTTGTAAATGCTTTTAATCCAACCTTAGATTTTGAAAATATAGAAGAAATGGATGATCGAGTTTTTGTATACTGGGTTGGGTACTCAAAAGACAAATTCCGTACATTACTTGAAGAAGTACCTCGGATCCAGGAGATACGAAGAGGAAGTCTAGGACTAGCAATACTTCTCCTTAAACTGAGAACAGGCGATTCTGATGAAAGAATCTCAACATTAATTAATATGCCACGGAGAACATTAGAGACATTGATGGATAAAGTAAGGGAGGTACTTCTCCAAGATTTTGTGCCAGCAAATCTTGGCATTAATCACTTAAGTAGGGAAGAGCTGTTACAGCATAATATGTTAATCCCAAGTGGGTTATATGGAAACAATAATAATGCAATTGTAATTTGTGATGGAACTTATGTTTATATTCATAAGAGCTCAAACTACATGTTTCAAAAACAGAGCTATTCCCTGCATAAATATAGGAATCTCCTAAAACCATTCATGATTGTTGCTAGCGATGGATACATTGTTGACTGTTTTGGCCCATATAAAGCAACCACATCAGATGCTGACATAATGTCAAATCTTTTTATGGATGGTACTGCTTTAAGATCGTATTTTAGAGAAGATGATGTGTTTATACTTGACAGAGGTTTCAGGGACAGTATAAGTTTTTTAGAAGGATGTGGATATAGACCCTTAATGCCAGATTCCCTTCTAGAAGGCGAGCACCAACTTACTACGCAACAAGCAAATCGAAGTCGTTGTATAACAATGTGCAGGTGGGTGGTAGAGGCCGTTAATGGTCACATAAAACGTGATTTCAAACTACTAAGACAAGAATATTTTCATCGGTCTCTACCACACATGATGCAAAACTTTTCAATAGCCGCAGCTTTGCTTAATAAGTTTGGTGTTCGCTTTCAGGATAATTTATATGCCAGGGAAATATTAGATTTAATAAGGGAAAGAAGGGGTCTCCAAAATAATCTGGCAAACATGGTTCAGAATTTAAACATGAACAGAAGAACATCCCAATTTAGAAATATTACTGCAGATAGCAATAATTTAATTAACTTCCCGACGTTAGAATATTCGGATCTTATTCTATTCGCCATGGGAACGTATCAGATAAAACAAGCGCGCTCATATTATGGCGAACATATACGTTTCCACGGCGGATACCGAATAGAAGTCAGTAGTGAACCCATTACTTCATCTGAATACGGTCTTAGAGGGAGTGGTTTGACAACTTTAATTAGAGGACGAATAAAATCAAGGCATGTAGCAAAAAAACAATATTATGTGTACATTTTAATTGAAGACAATATACCTGGCCGCACTGGTATTGTCGAATACTGCTGTAACTGCTTAGTTGGTCGGCGCACTGTGGGGTGCTGCGCCCATGTCATGACTCTGGTGTGGTATTTAGGATGGGCCAGACATCAATCACCTAGTATCGCAGCGCCAGCAGAATTTCTAGATTCAATTATTGTACGAGAAGATGAGGACGAATAAAAGTGTAAAAAAAAAGAATTGTTTCATTTTTTATTTTTTAAAGTATGAAGTACGCTGCACCTAAGCAGATCACGCCTTTTCCCCGTAGAAGTAGGCAAAGAAAACATAGACTTCGTCTTTTCTTTTTTCTCTTTTATTACATTCATGAATCTACATGGCAACCATTGACTGTCAAATAAATCTAGGCCTCGGTGCTTTTGTTCAAAACAAGTAGAAATCCCAGCGATATATATACTTATCATTTGTTAGTACACAGTACCTACAGGTTCACTGACTTTGACAATTGAAGGTTCAAAAAATACATTATATTACAATGCTCAACTCGAGATAATTAGGTATGTTATGTTGAGAATTCTTTAGGATAGCAACAGAAAACCACTAAATGTATGAATTTCTTCAAGTGACATAAGACATAACCTAAAAAAGTTCAAATCTATATATCTTTTTTTGGAGCCCTGTCAGGACATTAATTCTTAAACAAAGTTATTCAGGGTCTGAAGCTTAACATTTTAATATATTTTTGACATGTAGACACTACCATTTCTTCTCACCTATTTTAATGTATGAAAGCCTGCCATTGTTCTTTGATGTTGTCGTGATCGACACTTTTTTTTCTCCGAAACTTTTATAATAGCAAAATATGATTTAATAATGAAGTCTAATTGTGCATCAACAGAACTGGTAACCATCTTACTACAAAAAGGTAAACATTTATTGAATACTTTTGTCTAAAAAAAGTGTAACTGCAAAATGACCAACTATATGTATACCTATATCAACGTCAAATGCCGTTTTGCAGTTGTTCCAAGTTTGGGAACCCCTGGATTATGAAATGAAGCTATCTTCAGATGCAATTTACTGACAATAGCTTTCAAAACTAATATTTATCTATCAAACTGGAATTAACCAAAGATACTCGCATAACGTTGAAATCGATTTTCGAGATTTGTCTACTCGTGATTTTATTATCCTAAGTTTACCCAGTTATTTAGTGACCTAACCTCACCTTAGTTAAAGCCTTGTAACTTGTTAACACATAAAGGTACTTTTACTTCCCAACAATGTCCATGAAAGTCGTGTACTACCGGCAAAACGCCCATAAGAAGTCGCAGTCACGGGCAAAACCAGCTAACTCCATACTTTGTACAGGATTTTAACGGAGTTAGCCATGTTTTACCAAGTACTAAACGCTTTAGTGGCTAAAAGTGTCCAGTCATAGTATATTAGTGTAAGTTTTATGTTAAAAGTTGCACCTCCTCTCTGGTAGTAATGACATTTTATACTTAAGCGCAGACCACACTGCCAGCTAACGAGCGAGCGGATGAGCTGGCAGGCGAAGCGAGGCAACCGAAACTATACACTTAAACTATACTCTTAGCAAAACTTCGGTGAGCTAAACAACGTGGGTGCATACCGGGAACTACAGAGGGCGGGCCAGCTAGTGGACAGGCGAGCTGAGCGACGCGAGCAGGCGAGCGAACCCAGCGAGTATCGTTTCACTTCTTTCAATACTTCGTTTCACACCGCGAACTACAGGGCTAAGCTATGCTAATGAGGTGAACGAGTGACATTACTGGCATTGTCGGATATTTCTTTCGCATTTTTTTTAATCGCTGACAAAGCTCAGCTCGCTCGGTTGCTAACTGTTGCTGTGGTTTGCACTTTAGTGACTGCAAAATCTAGGGTATGGTACCTAACACAATTTGTGAGCTCTAACCGTGTGATCTCGGGCTAAAAATGGGACACCCTACCTAGTTTAAAGTGAAGTGAGAGTAGGTACTCAGGGATTATATTAAGCTTATGGCAACAGTGTCCGCAGCTGTCCACCTAGATTAAAAGGGTTGGGGCGAGTCGATTTTCTGACACTTTGAAATATAAACTTGGCACTTATCGGATTTTGGCAAATTGTGGTTTGATTGATGATGTTAAATTGTATCGGAAATAAGATATTTTTTGAGCAACCCCTAGTTTTATTTGACACTTTTTTGGTCGTAAAATGATCAAAATATGTATCTTTCGACTCTTGGGTAGAGCGGAAGGGACTGTCAGACTCGTACTTAAAGTTCACCCTGTGGGTCGATCACAAGATTTCAGTATTTTATTTACAGCGTACTTGAAGTATTTAAGTACTGCGTTTATTGTATGGAATAATGGAACAACAGCAGTCAGCTTGCGTTACAAAAATAGCAAAAAAGAGTCGTTTGGAACAAACTCCTACTTTTCGGGGTGCATCTGTACCTGTGAATGACCGACTCGAGCTCCTAGGCATGGAGTTGGCTTCTAGTCTCAACTTTGGCGCCACCATTGAGTTCAAAGCCCAACTTGCGGCCAAAAAGCTGGGCATCCTAAATAGAGTGAAGCGGTACTTCACGCCTGGACAGCTTTTAACTCTTTACAAAGCACAAGTCCGATCCTGCATGGAGTATTGTGGCCACCTTTGGGATGGCTCAGCTAAATATCAACTTGCCGCTCTTGACTCAGTGGAACGCAGAGCTAAAAGGCTCGTTGGCGACGAAAAGTTGGTGAATGCCAAGCTCCATAGCTTGACTCATCGCCGCAAAGTTGCCTGCCTGTCGGTCTTTTACAGATTGTACTTCGGAGAGTGTGCCCAAGAACTCCACGACCTCATCCCACCAGCCCCTTTCTATCATCGCACATCTAGACGCACGGCAAATTACCATCCTTACCTTATTGCCATACCATCAATTCGCACTAAGCGTTTCCAAACGTCTTTTATAATGCGGACAGCGAAGGAGTGGAACTCTCTGCCTGCGTCTGTGTTTCCAAGCGCATACAACCCTGGTCTCTTCAAAGTTAGAGTAAACAGGCTTCTTCTGGGTAAGCTCGCTCCATCGTCGACCTTGTCTTAGTCACTCTTGTCCTAGACTAAGGTCAAGAGCAAACCCATTAAGTACACAAATAAAAAAAAAATAGCTTAGCTGAATATTAATTGCCTGACGGGGTCGCGGGACTTATCTCATTATCGTGACCCCGGAACATAAAGGGCTACTGAAAGATACCGTGGATTTTAGTCAGTACGAGTCTGACAGTCCCTCCCGGCCTGCTGTGGGTGGGAGGACTCATTTGATAATTTTACCAGGAAAAACAAAGCTGAATATTTATTAGCATTGATATACTTTCGTATTTCAGAAAAAAGTACTGAATTGCCAAAACTAACTGGTGTAATAAGGCAAAACTATTTTGTTTATCTTCCAGCATAACCCCAAAATTACTGCTGGAGGCATTCCTACTAATGTGTATAATTTGTCTGTAGTTTTCCACTTGACCTGCACCCCCCCAAGGGTTTTAATTAATGAATCCCTTTATTACTGTTTCATAATGTATGAATTTCTCTTTGAACAATTAGTCTTTGAGAACTTGATTTCTATTGTGGGTGAAGTTCAGATGGAATTATTACGGAATTCCTTAGTTTTCTTTACAGTGTTAAATATTGTTAGATGGTATAACATTGTTGAAAGTTTTGATGCGTATAAAACGTCTTGTTGAGAAGTAGAACTATAATTGAATTTTATTTTTTTTATACGCATCTTTGCGTCGCGTATCTAGAAGCATTTTTGCGGAAAAAAAAATAACTGCGAGCAGAATTCAAAACTGTGTCCTTCCGGATAAGTACCTACTTCAGAACGCTTTACTAACTAGACCATTGCAACACTTCTCGAGGTTGACGTTGCGCCATCTACTGTACATAAAAGTGTCAATCTACTACAACAATATTGCTAGTTTAAAAAAAACGGCAATAGCTTGAGCATAGCCACAGGAAAAATTTCTCTTGCTTGCCTGAAAAACTTTTCAAAACGTCTTAAAACGCAAACGTCTACGCTCAGTAAAAGAGCTGAACTCTCTGCCTGTGTCTGTATTTCCGAACGCACACAACCCTATTCTCTTCAAAGTTAGAGTGAACAGGTTTTTCTGGGTAATCACTCCCTGTCATCGACTTTGTCACCCCAGACATAGACTATAAAGTCAATAGCAAACCCACATAAAAAAAACGAATAGGTAAGTTTATCTTTGAGTAAAACCTATTTTCTTTCAACAGATGCATCAGAGGCGACTACCTAAAGGTATACTCGGAAGGTGGTGTCCACGGCCCAGGGCCTCCTGGTGTGAATGAGTACTCTGCTTGGTCGAGGGTCCTCTGCGGCAGTCGAGCTGATGCGCCACCAGCTCTATACTCCCATGGACCTCTGTTAGTCCTGGAACTGCACACAGGAGCCAAAGCAACCAATGCTACAGGTTTTGTTGGGAACTACAGGTTTATAGATAGAAGTAAGTTATTTTTGGTTTTAGAAGTTGGAGCTTAGATTTTATATTTTTGTCTGCACTTAATAATTCCTAGTGCTGAACAAAAGCTAGGCCATAAATCTTTTAAAAAATAATAATTATAATAATCATTGCACTTGGATTATTCATTCTTAAATCCTAAACAATTCGGTAAAAAATCAGAACTACCAGCTTTCACACGAATTACCCCATACTTTCAGGCGACAAAGTTACTGGACTAACAATTAACAATTTTTTGTACTTATTACTATAAATAAATGTGTTGGTATTTTTGTAATTATTTATTCAACTCACGATAATTTACACTCATCAAAAATTAAAGTTACAATAAATTCAGTTTAGATATACATATGTGGGTGCGCGCGTATGTTCCGCGGCAGAACCGGCCATCAGGAGTGTTGCTCACGTCGGGCTCTGACATGGCGTAGGTGCTCGAGCAAGAAAACCACACGCACTCTAATCAATATTGTATTTTGTAATAATTTATCACAATCACAACACTTGCACTGTACAATATCCGTTAACACGAAAGTAGGTGAAGAGACAGTTTCAGAGTGGTGCTGTCGCCTCGAGAGTTCGTATTAGACTGTTCGTCCCAAATAGCGTCAAGCCCACTATGACTCTGCCCACGTGTTCTAGTCACATGCTTCACCAACCAACGTCAGAATACAAATCAGCAACTATTAATTTTAAAATCAACCGAATATCCGACATATAATTAAAAGCAAAAAAGCATTGCTTCCAATACAAATGGAAAGTAAAAACCAAGTCAAAAGAACTTCAATCAATAAAGAATCAAACAATTATACCACTTAAAACTTTCCACTTCTCCATAGAACAGAAATATTCGTTAATAAACGTCTCATTTTGTTTCCTAACTTCGTTTACTTCGACCATAGACTTTTAACTTTGTGGTCATTAATTCTTATTATAGTCAATCTCTCCCGTCCTTGTCTGTCCGTCTCTGTCTGATCAAATCAGTGTCTCGTTTTGTTAGCTTAAATATATCAATTAATTTCGTTAAAGCCACAATAGCTTGAACGATGTTGGTATTTGGGATATTAATGCAAGAAGATTCAAAGGGCTTTAAATTTCATGAAAAATGTCGAAGGCTTTATTATTGGAGCTTGAATAATTTATTTTTGTTTGGTTAAAAATGCTGATGGCATTATTTTTCTTATATTTTATTCGTTTCAATATTCTTCGATACTTTCAGAGGTTACGTAGAGGGGAATTAGGGTAAATATTTGAATTATGCGTACTGCTTTTAACTAGTAAACCTTACCTACTCTCTTGAATCAGGCAGTTGAACAATAGATAGACGATATCACCAAATAGTATCGTCTTACCGAGTAACTGGATCGTGAAGGTCAGATAAACAGTCGCTACATGTATTCAGATGAATTTGGTTAGACTAGAAAACAATGCCAATATAAATAGAAACCATTGCAGCTTGGCAGATATTGATGTTGAAAAGACCGACAAGCTAAATACTTTTCTCTAAATTGGCCACTTTGCAGTATCATGACAATCATTATTATGAATTACGGTGATATAGATAAATGAAAATATAGGGAGAACATTTCATCGCAATTCATAACCCTGGACGGCTTGGCAGTCTTTGAACCACCAGTACTAAGTTCATGGCTCAAAACTATTACAAATAATGAAATACCACGCCATTCTTAAACAGCAAAGGTTAACTCTCCCAAATAATACATACAAAAGACTTAACTCCACAACAAAACACGAAACAAACAAACATTTCTCTCACGTAACAGATCGACTTCCATTCATCGATTTCTAAAGTTTTCCAATTTATAAAACTTGTATCACGTTCTCTCTTGTCCTAGGAAATTTCGAGACGGATGGCGTACAAGTGGCTGAGACGTGGTGTGATTATGTCTTTCTTTCACAACCGAACAGGCCTGCACATGGAAGACTTTATAGCCCTAGATATCCGTCGAGTTATCCTAGCAATGTGAGGTGTACTTATCATTTCAATGCGAGGTGAGTAGAGTGTGAAAGTAATTTAGTAGATAGTTTTGAATATTGTTCGAATACTGGTAAAACTATGTTAGTGTTTTCAAACGCTTTTAACCCTTATCTCTTTAATGTTAAAGTGAATAGGCTTCTTTGGGTAGGCTCGTTTCATCATCTTCGGACCTAGACTAGCGGATTGAGCTTGTCATTCACTAGACTAGTGAATAGCATGCCCAATTCAAATATAATGAATTAAAAATAATTATCATTGTTTCCTTAGTATTATGAATAAAAAATTTGTGGCCTTAAAGCAGGCCATTTTATTACATGAGATCGCATCTTTCCCAAAAAGTTCCTTTTGCTCTGACTATACAAAATTTTATAACCCTTTATTTTCCTGCCCTTGATCTTTGCAAGGGCTGGTGTTGACACAATAAATTTTTCGTCTATTTTCTCTGTCAGTTAGTTTCTTATACCTTAGTCCAATTCAAAACAATTTTTTCAAATAGGCCATGATATAGGCACTTTTGAACGTTGAATATTAAAATTAAAGGAAATGGCATTGATTCTACAATTCTTATCCCAATATAATCCATCCTTTCATCTTTGATTTAGTTTTCCGCTCATTTTTCAAGTTCAATATTTACAATAAATCGTATTTATTATGTTTTATCACTGCTTACCTGTTTTACCTTAGCTAGCATTTAATTCGTAACAATAATTACTTCAACCATCGTATTTAGGTACACTCAGTCATTGAAAACCAACTCAATAAAGTCTTATCTTCGTGAAATAAACTTCACCATTTACAATGACGAACTGTTTACAAAACGAAACTTTCCTTGAAAGTCGGAATTATTAAGTCAGAAGTGAAGTGCTCTCTAAAATCAAATTCTCTTTAAAACATTTCTAAATAATTTAAAGCCCATTTAAACGAACACCTTAACATAAACATAACGCGACGTTGGATTCTCAACGTTGTGTTCAGCGCTGAAAGTTTAATTTGTATCGTACTTTTGTTTAGGCATTCGTCTATGTGTGACTTAGTCTTGGTATAATACTCGGAAGTCTTACTGTTTTAGGCACAACGAGCGGATCAAGTTAGTTTTCGAAGAGTCGTTCCTTCAGAAAGGCGACGAGAGGTATTTAGAAGTTCTCTTCTTTAATAAAAGATACCACAGAATAAACAGGTCAGAAGGTTCAGTCCATACAAGGAGCGATAATTAGAGCGAGATACGTGTACTGTGCAACAAATTACATCAGTTGCAAGTGCGCTTTTTAAGTGTGCGTGTTTCATGTATTTGTGATATGTGCATTTTTGTTCTACATATAACTTACGCTATGAATACGTAGTAGGTTCAAATCTAAATCAATGGGATGCTATAAAAAGACATGTGACCCATCCAACCAGTGCAATTGTGCATAATAAAGTTCATATTTATGTGTCGACAATACCAAACAAATACTAGTGAGGAGTGCACTTACACTCACTGTACGTAAGGCATGCATTTTTAAGCGTCTATGTTTTCGCTCGGTGTTTGGAGTGCACCTTCTGTCTCTATCAATCCTATGGTCTTCTAATACAATGTCCTTTTCCTTTTGGTGCTATAACTTTCCCACTTTTCAGTTGCCTCAATCGAGCTGACATAATAAAAGTGTTCGATGGACGGACTTCAACGGCGCCGGTTCTAGCAATGCTTTGTAACGAAGTCGTAGGTACGAATCATTTTGGTTTTCTGTCAAAGGGTCTTGATTTCTTTTACTGTATTTTTACTATAGCTTTACTTCTTTACCTGCATTTTAAAGTGAAAATATTTATAATTATGTTTGTAATGAGTAAATTATTCTTCAGTTTCTTTCTTTCTTTTCTTTAAATTTTTGATTATTTTCAGGTTATGAGATCCTGTCAACGGGACCAGACTTACTTGTACAGTTTACGGCCAACTCTAATATTCCTGGACAGGGATTTAAAGCGAGATACCAGTTCCAAATGGAGGACGACCCAAATGCAGGTTTAGTAAGCATGTCATAATAAATTGTATCATCAGCAGATGTTCTAAATAACTAGCTAATAGCTTATCAACTTTGAAATTTGAGAATGTTCTTGAAATAGTTACGATCGTTTCGTCTTCATCTACTTGATGTTTATATAGCAAAAATTTTCTATTTAACACATAAAAATGTGCCTCTTGGATTGTTTTAATGTCGATATGCAAAAATAATGAAGCAAACATTGAAACGAAAATATGGATGGAAGGATGTTTGTTACTCAATCACATCAAAACGGCTGAACGAATCTTGATGAAATTTGATTTAGAAATAGGATATAGTCTAGAATTACTTGTAGGGTATCATTTATCCCGTATTACATGTTACCGTGGAATAATTTTCGACACATACGTGGGCGAAGTTGCTGGCAACGGCTAGAAATAAAACGTACATTTTCTCTCCGTTTTATTCTAGTAAATAACCATTTCTCTCTTCATTTCTGAAAGCCACAGCTGTCGATGAATAGCCTTAGCTATTTCATTTTAATCTTGATAACATTTTATAAAGTGTACCACTGTAATCTTCTCTTTTCTCAGATGGGGATATTAATAAGAAATCAAGTACAACGGAGGCAATATCCGGCTTAGGACCGGCTGTAAGCGCTGCCAGTAAGTACTCGGAATAAGGTCGCCGTTTAAAAACAGAGAGTTTGCGTTTTTGTTAACAAAATCACCTCATATATTATTTGGAGTGCTATCTTTGTGTGAGATGCTTTGTAGACAGTTCTTTCGACTTGGAGCATATTTTAATAAAGATGACAGGCAGTGGTGGCCCAGTGATAGAGTTCGAACCCAGCCAGGTGAATTACTTTGTGTAACATGTCCTAGAAACATAAATTCGTAGTATATAATTATGTTTCTAGAAAAAATGTGATATCTACGTACCAACCCGCACTGGGCTCGTGTAGCCCAATACCTCTCACAGAGAGGAGGCCTATGTCCCAGCAGTGGAAACAATCAAGGCTGATGTAGATCTCAATAGACGGACCGATAACCTTAAAATGGTGAGTATCATCAAGCTACCATTTAAGTTAATCTCGTATTAGATGTGAAAAGCTAAGGAAATTGCAATGTGATGCAGATTTTACCAGCATTCCATGTCTAATAGTGGATAGCGATCTTCTTACTTTCAAAGTAAGAAATTCCTTTGGAACTAAATAAATGAACGTAACTCCCAAAGTTCAACCGCCTTTAATTATTAATGATGATATAACGACTTCTACAGTTCTACGTGCCAATGGCTTTGAAAAGGTAGAGTTTAAATCTTCTATTGAGCTTATCTCAAATATGTTTGGTTCATAGAATCGTGCCAAATTGCTTGAGAATTTATTAATAGGAAGGCGGAAGCATAAGACTTACTTTATGTAGCAGACAAGAGGATAAGAATTTCTCGTGGTTTTAGAGAGAAACGGAATTTAACAGACGTTAGAATCGTATTTTTGAATTGGACTTTATTTTCTGGCTAGCAATTTTCTTGAATGGTGTCGTGTGAAAATTATTTCACATGTTTTTATTTCACTTGATGATAATGAAGTGATATAAATATCACTTCAAAAGATTTTTCACGAAGAGTTTTCACGTTTTTTGTAGTTGTAAGTAAAATAAACGGAGACTCTTACATTTATTTACTGTTACTGTTAGCCTATTTCATCCCACTGCTGGGCAAAGGCCTCTCCCCATGATATCCAGTTTTTTCCATCCAGGGCTAAAGTGGACCACTGATCGTTGGTTTTATCCAGCTCATCCCGCCATCTTCTACGAGGTCGGCTTCTGGCTGTGTCAGGGCTCTACAAAGTGGTTACCACTTCTATTAGTAGAAAAAAAAAACCGGCCAAGTGCGAGTTGGACTCGCGTGAAGAGGGTTCCGTACGATGTTACCTATCACGTTTTTTTTTTAAATCTGACCCAAATTGGTACGCACAATATTGAGTGATTTACCATGTTATTTTAATATCATGGACTTCTTATAGGTTTTCCTACAATCTATAAGTAGAAAACTAATTTCTGTATTTAAAAAAAAAAAATTAGGTTCAGTACTTTCGGAGATAAGGGGGGGAATGGTCAAATTTCGTCTATTTTCTTGAATAACTTGGAAACTGTTTATTTTAAAATTACAAAAAAAATATATAATTATTTAAGATTGTCTCAACAAGACCTTTCATTTGATATGTCAAACGATGCAGTTTTTAATTTTTTTTTAAATTTTCTCCTTCCCCCCCAAAAATTACCTCCCATATACAGATATGGACTTCTTATAGGTTATCCTATAATCTATAAGTAGAAAACTAATTCCTGTATTTTTTTCAAAATTTTAGGTTCAGTAGTTTCGGAGATAATGGGGGGGGGGGGGAATGGTCAAGCTTCGTCTATTTTTTTTTACTAACTTGGAAACCATTTATTTTAAAATTACAAAAAAACACTTTTAAGTTTGTCTCAACAATACCTTTCATTTGATATATCACACGATGCAGTTTTCAATTTTTTTTTTAAAGTTTCCCTTTTTCCCCCCCCAAAAATTACCTCCCATATACAGATATGGACTTCTTATAGGTTATCCTATAATCTATAAGTAGAAAACTAATTCCTGTATTTTTTTCAAAATTTTAGGTTCAGTAGTTTCGGAGATAAGGGGGAGGGGGAATGGTCAAGCTTCGTCTATTTTTTTTGAATAACTTGGAAACCATTTATTTTAAAATTACAAAAAAAATACTTTATAGTTTGTCTCGACAATACCTTTCATTTGATATATCACACGATGGAGTTTTCAAATATTTTTTTTAAATTTTCCCTCTCCCCCCCCAAAAATTACCTCCCATATGCAGTTATGGACTTCTTATAGGTTATCCTATAATCTATAAGTAGAATACTAACTTCTGTATTTTTTTCAAAATTTTAGGTTCAGTAGTTTCGGAGATAAGGGGGGGGGGAATGGTCAAATTTCGTCTATTTTCTTGAATAACTTTGAAACTATTTATTTTAAAATTACAATAAAAATATATTTAAGATTGTCTCAACAAGACCTTTCATTTGATATGTCACACGATGCAGTTTTCGAATATATTTTTTTAATTTTCTCGTTCCCCCCCAAAAATTACCTCCCATATACAGATATGGACTTCTTATAGATTTTCCTATAATCTATAAGCAGAAAACTAATTACTGTATTTTTTTCAAAATATTAGGTTCAGTAGTTTCGGAGATAAGGGGGGAGGGGGAATGGTCAAATTTCGTCTATTTTCTTGAATAACTTTGAAATTATTTATTTTAAAATTACAAAAAAAATACATTTAAGATTGTCTCAACAAGACATTTCATTTGATATGTCACACAATGCAGTTTTCAAAACTTTTTTTTTCATTTTCCCCTTCCCCCCAAAAATTACCTCCCACATACAGATTTCATCTATTCACGTCACACCTCTGTGCTTGGGTCACAGGAATTGATATGTGTACCAAATTTCAACCCAATCGGTCTAGTAGATTCGGAGATAATTGACTGTAAGCGACAGACAGACGGACACACGAGTGATCCTATAAGGGTTCCGTTTTTGTATTCGGACGTACGGAACCCTAATAGTATCTTGTTCGTACAGAAATAACGTCTTAATAAAGGTATTATGATGTTAATTTCCATATTTTATCATACAGCGTAGGTATACTTAAGGAAGTACACTGTACGATAAAATATGGAAATCTTTGTGCTAAGACCTCTGATTAAGGGGTGCTAAGACAGGAAACCTCCACGTGCGCCCGTGGACTGGAGTTCCCTCTCGGATACGTCCGGGGGGAAGACCAGTTTTTCGGGCCGGTGCACCCTGGGATGCGGGCAAAAACTCTTCCTTAGGCACTGTGTGCCTAAGGGGTTTCTTTGCCCGTATGCGAATAGCCTGTCGGGTGGACGCTCCAACGCGTGTCCCTCTGAACAGCAGAGGGCACAGCGGCGGAGCAGGCTTGCGGACGGTGAGTAATGGGTATGCTCGTCGTCCGACCGAGGACCAAGCCCGGGTCGGTGGCGCGTCGTGTTTCACGCGTCACCGACGGGGCCCCTTATGGGGCCAAATGCCTGCCGGGGTCGCGGATTTTTCTTAATCCAGGATACCGTGGCCCCGGAACGTAAAGGGCATCCGAAGGAACACGGGTGGATTTTAGTCAGTAAGAGTCTGACAGTCCCTTCCGCCCCACCCAGGGCGGGAGGACTCATTTGATGATTTTGCCACCCCAAAAAAAAAAAAGACCTCTGATTAAACCACAGTAGACACTTTCTCAATTTACGTCTTGATTTTGTACTTTTTTATATCCATTTTCATATTTTGAATTATCATATTATTTCATGATTCAAAGCAAAATCCTAATCACATTTTGACAGCATAAATAATTTACTACTCAAATAAATTTTCACAAAATCTACGAAGCATCTCACGCATAAATGTTCCACAAATGTAACTCCAGAATCTCTCCCATTTTGTATAATATTATGAACTAATGTACGCATTCCATTAGTGATGTGACACCTCCATTTCAGCGTCATCCTGCCATCAAGTATTCAGCAGTGATAAGAGCAAGACGGGTAAATTGACTTCACTTCACTACCCGGCACCGTATCCTCAGAAAACGCAATGTCATTACGACTTTCAAGCCCGAGGGAGGGAAAGAGTCAGGCTGGTATTTGAGGACTTCAGCTTGCAGAGGATAACAGATAATATTATAGAGTAAGTTTAATGTCACTTCAGAATAAAATACTTTTAACACTATCTTGGTAAGTATGCATGCCAACCCGCACTGGCTCCGCGTGGAACGTGGTGGATTATTAAGGAGGCCTGCGTCCCAGCAGTGGTTTATACTTTATAGGCTGATTAGGAAAGTATGCATTTGTGCCTTGGTACCATTTGTGATGCACGTTTTGTGACACTTGCTTTTAAATAAACAATAATTATTTGTGAAAATAACATAAGCAAAATAATATCGATAAAAAAATATTTAAAATTAACTTACACATTTTTTTAACGTAATTGCCGTCACGACTTGTTGCCGAGTTCATTCTATTCTTAATTGGAACGCATAGATTTCTTTAACATTTTTCATGCAAAGGATGATCCCAAACCCAAAACATGTTAGGGTCTTAGTATGTTGATGAGAATCTAAATTGACTAAGAACTAGACGTCGAGTTTGGAAGATTCAGTTTCTGCGTAATTAACAAACAACAGGAGACACAGGATATTAAGTGCCCCGTCGTTTGTGAAACAGTATTACATTGTAGTGTTTACGCGGTGAACTAAGTTTTTGAGCTGAGTGTACCATTTGGAGCGGTACTTTCGAAAGTCCGGGGCAAGGGTAGAACTTGACATTCAGTTTCATTCAATATTCGTACCATTCTTACCATAACAGCCGTCTGAAATATGCAGACGGCTGTCCCTCTTTTGGTATATAATTTGAAAGCACAGTATTGTTTTTTCGTTATGCCAAGATACATTATGACAGATAGTAGATAATTCACGAAAAATAATATACATAACATATTTTATGCTTATTAAATAAACCATTTTAATCCTGTATTATAGTATTATGTCGAGATAAAAAATATTATTCAGATCATGCACCATAAAAGTTACCAAAACAAATAACTGTTTTTGAAATGACGACAAACAACACAAAATAACAATTTTACTTTGACAAAACAAAATGGACAAGTATAAAGAACGAAAACAAAGCACTCGAAACGATATCGAATAAGCAAATTTACTTTGTTACAGTTGCGAAAGTATGGATTCTCTCGACTTATTTTTGTATGTAGACGGTCGTCTCGAAAAGATGGCATCATTTTGCGGCAACGATATACCGAAGCCAATAATGTCGAATGGACCCAAGTTATCTATCGAGTTCCGTGGAATATACTCATCGAGACATAGCAGGGGGTTTAAGATATCATACTCTTTTGTTGAAGGTACGTACTTCTTTTATCTTAATTTCGTATGTGTGGTCATGCCTTCGATTTATTGTGATTGATTGATAGCCATTTATGTGCTTTCCGACTGGCAATTTTTTGTCTGCGTCTGTTTTCTTTTATTAAGAAAATACAAACAAATGGAAAACATTTTTAATGACAATAATTTGTTAAAGTTTGTTGGAAGTTAAAGTTTGTTCGAAGTTAAAGTTTGTTGGAAGTTAATTGTGGATTTCTTTAAACACAACATGCTGATTTATGTTGTAATTGTGAAGTAATGAAAAACAAATGAATTTGTCAAGTCGAAAAACTACACAAACAATTTTTTTGCGAAACGTTTTGAGAGTATTTCAATGTCACAAAAAAAAACTAGTCTTCTTCTACTTTTATACAACAAGTGCGATTATGCTACGTTACTTACATGATGAACATGAGCAAAACATCCAATCTACATCTAAATATCAGTCTGACTAAATCATTTAGAATCGGCAAAACCATCGTTCACTTTCTGATTTACTCCCGTAGCACATTACTTTAAACCACATTTTCATCGTGTTTGAAAGTCTTTTGTCATTTCCACAGTCATTGGAATTCAGAGCACCACGTTTTCCTACCTCATCATTCTTGATGCTGGCCGCTCGTAATTCCTCACATTTTTCTGAATGTTCGCATTTCAAACTTGGTGACGTTTCTTTTTTTTTTCAATAGAACTTAGGAGGGAAGTTTATCATGTGAGGTTTTGTAGAAGAGGTTTTCTTTTTACACCTAAAATTAAAATTAATATCAATCTAAATGTTGCTTTGCGTTCCTAGACGGCTACTTGTGCTTGCTGGTTGCTCATCTCCGGTTACAGACAAAGATCCGGATCGAGGCTAAGATTGAGATACCTTATTAGTTGGTCTGCAAATAAAATAATCCCAAAATTATGTTGCCAAATATAAAATTACTTTTTTAGAAAGCTGAAATCTTTCTGGCACTTTCAACTAAGAAATAAATCGTAAATTAATATCAGAAAGTATCGCCATTCCGGAAAGCTAAAATTACGCCAAAATCTAAGGAGACCAAAAAAACAAAAGTAAAAAGTTTTTGACTTTCAGATTACGGGATCGCAACGGGGAGTCAACTTTTAGAATTTCCATGTGCCTTCGTATTTAATAGCAGTGAGAGGGGGAGGGGGGTGGTGACGTCACCGAATCACCCTGGCCTCTATCCAAGGGACACAGAGTGCAATTACTTCTTCTACGGCAACGAAAACGAGAGAGTACATTTACATTTCACTTATTTCGACGTCGAAGGTGTGGTTCCGTAAGTAATTCATTTGAATACTATTAGGTTTAAAAAGTCGTTCTTAAAAGCTTTCGTCACTATCTGAGTGCGGTTGGTACTTGATAAGGGTGATTCAAGCCTGGATTGGCTTCTAGGGTAGAGCTTACTGATAAAATATACTTAATCCACAGTGATCTAGGTTGGACGTGACATGGACTTAAGTAAAGTGTCAATTTTCATTTAGTTGATGAAAATCCCAAAGTTTTTTTTTTTATCTACATGTTACATTAAAATTGAAAAAAGAACATTGACAGAAAGCAATGAATTTAAAATAACTCTTATTAAAAAAAAAAACGAATTAACTATTTTTTTAATATTTTATACGCATTAACGTCTGTTTCGAAATGCAATACTTTTTTGTGGAAAGAATTTTTTTATTGTGAGCAGGACTTGAAGTGACCTTCAGATTCAGTACATGCATCAGATGCCTTTACGAACTCTGCCATCGCATTCATGCTCGACTAGTTCGACTAATTTCGAATTCGTGTTATTTTCCCAATGTATTTCGAAAGAGTTCTAAATCTCGATGAAAAAAAAAATAAGAAGGAAAAAAAGGATCCCTTACAAAATCTTTTTTTTTACAGGTGTGAGGCCGTATCAGCCAGTGACTACGTCCAGTTCTACAGTCAAATGATCGAATCACAAAGCCATAGACACTGTGGTCAACTAAAAGAGCTCCAAGTGACGTCAGAGAAGAATTTTCTAAGAATAACTTTCAAATCCAACGACAGACTAGATGCTACAGGATTTAAAGCTAACTACTTATTTCTAAGAGACTCCGAGATGCATAGTATAACTATGCCGAATTCTATAGATAAAGGTTTGTATTTTAGTTTATATTTCAAAAGAAAATACATAATAATTTTTTTTTTAGTACACGCCGTGACAAACATGAAATAAAAATAAATACTAGTAAAAAAGTAAAATTCGTGTGACTACTGACTGTCAAAAGACGATGAAAGGGCGATTGATATGCCCTTTCTAAACTAAATGAGTGAGAAGAAAAAAAAATGTAACGTATACACAAAAGAAAGATAAACATCTGTTGAACGCTTGTCGAAAAAAGTGTACCTAACTGCAAAACAACCCTTCTTTCAACGTGAAATGTCGTTTTAAAGTTGAAAGTTTTTTAGACAAGTGTTTAACAGATGTTTATCTTTTTGGTAAGACGGCCGATGTGTCTACAAAGCCACCACGAATATGTCAAACGGGAGCACCATCTAATCACTAGTAAGCTTTATGACGCGACGCCTTCGATTCTCCAATGACAACACTCCCATTTCCTTGCTCACCTCACGAATTCAGAACGCGTATTATTCCATCAACTTCCTTATACAGTTTCTCAGTGTTTACTTATGATTAAGTTAGTTGGAGAGTTTGGAGTCCAACTTGAAGATACTTCAGTTTTCCTTTAGGATAGGTACGAAGCGTCATTGCAAGAAGGTGTTTTTGCTGTATTGAATTTCTAGATTAACTTGGGAAATTTACTTGCACTTAATGTGTGGATGACTGATTTGTCAAACGTGAACAATAAGTACTTTAATGGCGGTGCGGTACTCCATCCTTCTGCGAAGCGATAATGCTAGTGAGGTGGAACATGTGAGGGAGAGGACGTCCTCCACCACACGCCCCTGCCGCTGCGGGAGACGCCCAGGGCGTCAGATATCTCGGTTCATTTTCCATCTACAGTAGACCCAGGCTTGCGAGTTTTGGACACGAGTAATGGGTATCTCGCTCGGCGAAATGCCTGCCAGGGTCCCGGGACGGGTCTTTGCGGCGCGTTGTGTTCCACGCGCGCCTCAAAGAGTGTCAGCATAATGACGAGGCCCCCTTTAGAGGGCCAAAGCCAGCCGGGGTCGCGGGATTTATGAATTACCGTGACCCCGGAACGTAAAGGGCTATTGAAAGACACCGTGGATTTTAGTCAGTACGAGTCTGATACTCGTAGTCCCTCCCGCTCTGCTCTAGGTGAGATGACTCATTTGATGATTTTAACAAGAAAAAAAAAGGGTCACGGGACTATCTTACAAGAACACCGTGGCCCTGGAATGCGAGGAGATACAGACAAGAATCTCATAGTCGATTTTTAATCAGTAAGAGTCTGACAGTCCCTTCCACTCCACCTAGGGCGGGAGGACTCATTTGATGTTTTCATGAAATGGCTCTAATAGAACTAACCTTGAAATATCGAAAATATAATCAGCTGCTCTTTAAATTCAAATTCTTATAACTCGAAAAGATGGAGGTACCAGCTGTTTCGGTTTCATATTTCTGAGATAGTTTCGCAGTAAAAGTTATTCATAATAATATTATTTTATGAGTACTTCACTCTCCTGCAGTATCATATCAGCCAATTGAAATTTTAAGCAGTGGACCTAAGAGCCTATGCACACCACATTTTTTAAAACGATACAAACGACAACGAACTGCTCTGTTTGATAAAAGCGCGCCGTCCGGCGACGCGCGTTTCTAAAACGCGCGTCGACGGCGTGTTTAAAAAACGTGGTGTGCATAGGCCCTAATACGCTATATGTACGACATCGGAATAAGTCGCGACTCTCGGGAGCGACGTGTGTCAAGTCAAATATGCACCATAACCGTTTTGTAGATTTTTTCAAAGGTTTTTAAATATCTTTCTTTCCTTTAAAAAAATACTTTTTTTAATTTTATCAAAATAATTAACTGCCAAGTATTGACAGAGCTTACGTCTCGAAATAATAAATATTATGGTCAGAGCGTACAGTAGAACATATTTCGCCAGTTCCTAAAAGTATTTCCCACGTTTAACCAATGGTAACGATGTTTCGGTAGTAAGTACTTTAAATTTTGCTAAATAAATAATTTTAGGAAGGGAAAATTTAATGCCCGTTGAATTACGTCCTTGAAATTAGTTAACAGCAGTAAAGTGTCTGGGGTAAGTAATAATTTAGGACACTTTTAACAACTTTTTAACTGTTGTTTGAGGTATTGTTTATATTCCGGCTGAAATCAGTTAGAGTGTTTTGCATTTTTGATAAAAGTTGACGATACACAAACTTTAAAGGTTCGTTATAGGCAAATAATTTATCTTGCTGATATAAAAATCTAAAATTCTTTTATTAATTCACTGACATGACAAAAACCTAAAATCCTAAAACAAAAAATGTTTTAGAAAAGTCATAGTCTAAAGGAATAAAATTTTGAAAGTGCATCGTTTTCTCCGATGGAAAATTTCCTTTTTGTGGTGGAAAAACGTCAATTGAGTCCTCCGCCTTGAGTGGCGGGAAAAACCAGCCTGTTACTTCAGTAGCCTTATTATCTACTTGTACTCATACCCCCTTACTTATAAAAACTTGTGTTGCTTAGCTACCGATTAAATATCACCTGTCCTTGTCATTTCTATTTTAATAAATAGAGATGGCAAGTGACTTAAGAGCTATTTAAGATAAGTAACGTCTAATCAATGTTTATAAGTAAGGCCCTTAATCTTTTTACTCTAATTTAGGGAAAGAGTTCTGTTTACGTAGCAAATGTCATCAGTTTACGCGGTTTAAATAAATAGAAACAAACTTTTCTATTAATAAATGCGTTTAGTATCTAAACTCGATGACAATTTCAATTCCCGAGTGGAAAGCACGTTATACTACTTAAGGCATCATGTAACACAACTTACATCAACGTCCCAACCGAACTTCCAGAATTACTGGCCTGCCATAAAGCCTATTATAGGTAAGCGTCGTTTTGCAGTTACACTTTTTAGGGTTCCGTAGCCAAATGGCAAAAACGGAACCCTTATAGATTCGTCATGTCTGTCTGTCTGTCCGTATGTCACAGCTACTTTTTGTCGAAAGTATAAGAGCTATCCTGTTGAAACTTGGTAGGTATTATGTGAACCGCATTAGGATTTTCACACAAAAATAAAAACAAAACAAATTTTGGGGGTGCCCCTATTTTTTTCTAAATTGAACAGTTTGCACGAGAGACACTTCCAAAGTGGTAAAACGTGTCCCCCCCCCCCCTGTAACTTCTAAAATAAGAGAAAGATAAAACTAAAAAAATATTTATATAATGTAGACCTCAATAAAAACTTCCAACGATAATTGGTTTGGATGAGATACAGTTAGCAGTTTTTGAGATATAGTACATTTTCAAAAACGCAAATATAACTTTTCCATTCATACAAACACTATGAAAAAAAAAGTTATTTTTATTGTTTGTGAATATTACTTACTAATCTCAATATAATTATATCCCTAATCTATGCTTGCTACTACGGAACCCTTCATGGGCGAGTCCAACTCGCACTTGGCCGGTTTTTTAGACACGCGTTCTCAGACTGATGTATAATAATATCTTTTTGTGGTAAGGCGGTGCATGTTACAGGCAGGGCACTGAATTTCGTCTGAGCCTGGACGTCAGAAACTTCATAGGATGTTATGAGAATTAATATATTGCGAGTATATTTATCTATCTACGATAATACTGATCATAGTTATCCAGTTTCTCCGGGCCGCTTTAGTGCAATGGTTTGTATATCTAGTCGGATAGATATCATACCACAGACGGAAAATAGGAATGTGGGGAGATCCCCACATTCCTATTTTCCGTCTGTGGTCTTTATTCCAACAATTTTCTGTCTCACCTTCCATCAAATCGTTGGCTTGTTCTATTTTAATTGAGTTGATTGATTTCTTTTTCAATTGAATTCTTGTAAAAAAATTCGCTTTGCAATGTCCTCGCCTTCTACGGTCATTCACCCGTTCACATCATGGACATGGAAACTAAGTTATTAGTAGATTCAAAAAAATAAAACACACTCATAAAATATAACAGTATTTAGGAGTAGGTAAATTTATTAATTATTATACAGCCAGAACTAAGCACTCGTCACAATCCCCACGCTTACGTAAATCCCCTTAGTTACGGGTAAATGGGATGGGATTAAAGGGATATGGAGTAACGATTGCAAAATGAATTGGGGACAACCCTGTAACTAAACTGATGAATTTAGAAGTTGCGACTGTATTAGACAGAAAATTGGTATTTTGATTATAATAGCGTACTACTTTGCGTTTCTTTTATGAAGACGACGACCTTGGCGTTTTCTAATACTTGCTACATGCGGGTCCAATCGACCAATGAAAAGATAATCAAAATCATGAATTGATTCATTCATCCCGCGGGTCCCATCTGAGCGGGGTCAATCGACCAAAGAGCCCTCAATCAACAAGCACATGAAAATAACATAAGATAATAACGAAAATATATTTTTTTCTTTTTTTTTTCTCCGACAATAGGGCGCTGAGTTATAAAACGCATAATTAATAAATTACACTACTTGTTCGGTTAGTACCTACAATTAGGGCTCAAGACATCTCAAGAGTCTAACTTCTAACGAACTCTTCTATTGTTTCAGGTGCCACGTGCAGTACATCAAAATTCCTTACCTTTGTATGTTTGTGCAAAGTCATTTGGAATATCAGATAGTGTTAATAAAAACTTTGTACGATCAGATAGAAAATTATGAAATAAAAAATATCAGTGTTATTCTGGAGTGTTTATTTTTTATCAAAAAGAAAGAAAAAATGTTTCCTTGATTCTTATACATACGACTAAACTAATACTGATGATTGAGTTAATTATATTATCTTGTGATGAGCAATGCTACTTATATCATTGGTCAAAACCAGATTACGTGCGTGGCCAGTAAATGAGCATGAACGAAGCAGAACGGTGAAATAATAGGTGATGTGTGTCGTTCTATAGTTTCTATTAACGTATTACAGAAGAAACTACTCAAGCTGCAACACAGAACAACAAATTCCCAGAGAAAATTACAGAGGCCTTATCAACGAGTTTTCACGGTTTTGTGACGTTTAAGTAAACGACGGACTTTTAAGATCAAATACGTAGAATTATGTTGTGTTATCAACATCACATACCTACTGTTAGTCTAAAATTCTCATCATTGAAATGTGAAAACCAAATAACTCTGGGCTTCCCTTCAAAGGATTTCTCCAAGGGCGCAGGGTGACGGACGTGCAACCCAAACAGCGCCATACAAACATAAAGTAAGATCAAAAAACGAACAACATTAAATTTCAGGTCACGTAGAAATCGGAAGATCGAAGTTTAACTTCAGGATTTTAAGATCCTTCTCAAAGAAATCTAATTGAATATTTTCTTGGAGAGTTTTGGACCTAGATTACCGTCAGATAAGAAAGTGAGACGGGTCAAGTTTGTGGGTTTATTAAGTTTCGGAGTTATATCTGGAAGCTCTAAAATATATTTGGGCAGATAAAAACTATGTAAGATACTCTCTTAATAAATAATTCTTATCTTAAAACCAACCACTCCCTGTTTTGAAATGAAAATTTGCACGAAAATTTACACTGGTTAAGCTGTAAAGGACCTGCAAGTGGTTTTGTCTGCATGGTTTTACAAGGTGAGTGCCAAGAATCTATACTGATTCTATCAAGATGGAAGTTTGTAAGTTCAGGTGTATCAGGCAAGTTCCGAAACCACACACTTTGCTGAGTTTGGTATAGTTTTTAACGTAAACAAAGTCGCGTGCAAATTCTAGAATTTATAAGGTAACTATTGAATTATTTTTATTTGAAATAGGCTACAACAGTATCAATAGCATTCATAGCATAAACTAAAATCAAAGACTATTTCACCTATTCAAAATAAATAAATAATAAAGCTACCTATCAAGCCATAAAAATATTTGAAGCGCTGTATTTGACATTCTAAAGCGTAGATCTCATATTGATGAAAGTGCAAGAAACTCCATAGACGCTCTTTTGAATCAATATAGCATCACAGACCTTTGTTACCTTGTGAAAACAACATAGCAAGATGTACCCGATACTAAGCATAAATCATATTACGTTATAGCAAAGTTTGATTCTCTAGTAGTAGTTTAGAAGCTCCAAGATCTCAGGCAGACCTTTCAAGTCTGCTACATTACGTATATGCATAAGTTTGATATACAGTCCTGAAGTAGTGAAGGCGATAAATCAGGCAATGCTCCAATATTCTTCGAAGCATTTGTGAATTATTAGTTTTGCATAACAATCACTAGCATGAAATGAATATGTCGGTTCCTAGAACTTAATGAGAATTTCAAATACTGTTTCCGTATTGGCAGTATATTGAAACAGTCTTTGTTCAGAAAATCAAAACTTAATATCAATATTGTGAAGGCAATGGGCATACAATAATATTATTTTCTTGCCTGGTTATTATGTTCTAGATATTACAACTCGAAAATTATCAAGAACGTATAAACGCGACAAAAACTATTCTGTGTTAATCAAACAAAAAATATCCATATGTGATCTGTAGTTTTTAGAGTAACCACATACTCACAGGTAAATAAAAGTATTGAATGCTAGACTTTCCCAATACCCAAATAACCCGAAACATCCGTGACCGCTTACAACAGTGCCGAAATATCAGAATTTCAAAACAAATTGAACATACTCGTAGTAAGTATATAATATCCGTTTTTTTAGTTCTTATAACCTAAAATTTTAGTGACCATGCTAATTTAAAAGTAATTATTATCGACTGTCTTCGGTCAGTGAGAAAACAAAATTAGGCAAAGACCGTAATGAAGAACTAGTTGTTGTTGTTCTCTATATATGCCAGAATATTATTATATGCCTATCTCAAATGATTATTCCCAAAACAGATTTATAACGAAGTAAACCTAAGTTAGTGTTCATCCAACTATGAAAGCTAAAACAAAACGCTGGCGGCTAACAGAACCTTTTGGTCAGTACCTAGACTCCAAAGTTTGCATATAATTATGCCGGACATTTGAGCAACATTTTGAGGAACTACGGACTTACGGTTTATGCATAATGGAAGCGGTACAACGAGGGAGTGGATCCATTTGTTAGCGTTAGGTACATGAACTATTACGAATATCTTCAGAGATTTATTTAGTTTCGTCTGAGCAGCATCTGTTATTTCAAAAGATATTGATTTATTAACTTGTATTTTGATACCCGTTTTATTCATTTCACAAAGAAGACTGGATACACATATAAGTCACATGCGATCACACGGACAATAACTACAGAGGAGCTGAAGCATCGCCTTGGCAGAAACCAGTTAAATCACATCATCATTAACATCACCATACAGTAATGTGAAAACTTGTACCTAGGTAAGCATTCCAAGTCATTATGTAGTAAAAATCTCTGAGTCATAAAACTCGCCTATGAATAGGTGAAGGAAAACATCGTGATGAATAAAATCTAGAGCTAAAAATCCGAAGATGCAACATCCACTAAATTGAACTGAGATCGCGTGTGAAATTGACAAAAAAGAGGCCTGTGTTCTAGCAGATCTTTATTTATTTTTCAACTTTTAGCTATCCAATGCTGAGTGTAAGGCGGGTCGCTCACACGATTAAGAGTCGAGGTGCAGTTGAGGCTAGGGCGCATAAGAGGCACGCCGCAACAAGGTTTTCTTTACAAATGAATGGCAGTGCGCGCGTGCTGCGACGCCGAACCGCCGCTGACGCGACGTCGCCGTCGCTTCGACTTACCAGTGAGCGACGCGCCTTAGTGTCTTCAAAATGTTTCCTTTTTTGCCGGTTTTATGGCTATCCAGTGTCTTCCAGCGTCTTTCAAGAGATCGCAGGACCATTACGGATGCTAATTTATCAGTAAATTAGAAAGAAAAAAGGAAATTGTGTTTAATGGCATTAAAAACTAATTAACACTAGACAAAAAAAAAAACAAATCTTTTAACGCCAAATTCAGTTAAGGATGTTTAGCACTTGAATAAAAATCATATTGGATCGAGTAAGTAGTGCTTTTCAAGAAATCGTTCTCTGTAGCAGGCAACGAATAAGTAATTTATGATATTTATTTAAACTTTTACGTACAATTGTGGTACATAAGGCGGACTTAATGCCACAACGCATTATCTACCTGTCAACCTTTGGTTCAAAAGGAGAAGCAGTTGGAATAGGTACAACAGTATGAAACTGATATATGATATCACTGTTTTACATAGTAAAAAGGTGGTTAGAGACGTTATTACGTTTACCAAGTTACCTGGACTCGAAACTCTGGTTAGCTTACGTCATTGAAGTAATTTTTTATGATGTAATCCATCAGTCATTAAAATTTCAAAAAAAATACGTAATTATATTCTATTAACTGTGTTCGTTTTTACAGACTTCAAAAAAAAAGGAGGTTATCAATTCGACCCGTATGTATGTAATATTTCCAGAACTGCCCAGTTTTCATATAATTATGTTAGTCTATATCAGCGTCTGAACAAATGTGCCAAATTTCAAAAGTGTATGTATGTATGTTTTTATGTTTGTGTTCGCATATCTCCGGAACTACGAGTTCGATTTAAGTAATTCTTTTTCGTTGTTCTAGGTATTGTCCAACTTAGGATACACTGCAAGTTTCATCAAAATCGGTTCATTAGTTTTTGAGATAGAGAGTTTTTTGCCTACTTGGGTTGTAGATTTTCAAAGTCAATTGTATGTTTGGTCGCGATTATCTCGCGTTTGGCTAAACCGAATTTGATGCGGTTTTCAAAGAAGATTTTTGTTGAATATCTGAACTAAAAAGGGTAAAATAAAAACTTTTTTAAAAAAAGAACCAACTTCAAATCAAACACAAAAAAAAGTTTAAAATAACTTTTCTTTCGGAAGTCGGCAATAGTCAATGAAATAAAAAACAAAGCCACCGACTTCCGATTTGAAGTCGGTCCTTTTTTAAAAAAAAAGTTTTTCTTAATTCGGACCGATATTTCCTGAGATTAGTGCGTTCAACAAAACAAACTGATCAATTTTATAATTTTAGAATAGATATTCAAAGACAATAAAGGGATAATCCTTCAAAGATCTGCGTTAACACCAGTCTCATCGTACTTAAAGTTTCCAGTAATTCAATACCAAATCTGCTGCGGTAGATATTATGGTAATGAATCTTCTGAACGACCCGAAACTTTGATTTGTAGATTTGTAAGATATGAAACGTTTCGAACTGGATTGGGTTTCAATTGAATATTTAAAGGTATACTTATAGACAGAACACCGTTACTGTTATGTCCAAATATGCGGTAATTATGCGACATTATTTATCCACTGAACATGAACAGCCACAGCTGGTAAATGTTATATTTTCTGGTTAATTTTATGTATTTAGTTTTTTTTTTTTACCATAGTGTGTATATTTTTTTAGGAATACCTAAAAAAATATGTGAACAAGTAGATTCTCCAGAACACCAGCAGCAAAGTGTAAGTATGTACTAAGGATTATAGGATTTCAAAATAAATAACCTCAAATATAATAACTTTTGAATGATTGCGCTCAATGAGCAGGAAAAAAAGGAAAAAGAAATAAAAACTAAAACCCAAATCAAAGAAAAAAAAACTTCACGTAATATTTTATATAGATGGCGATCCTATTGTCATACATCCAGACCTTAAGCAGACTACTGACAAATTCCTGAAAAGAAAACCCAATAACACTTTAAACTGAAACGAGATTCCAACCGAGGACCTCGTGCTCAGTTCAGTCTATACATAGTAAAAATAATATAATATTCAGAGCAATGACGTGGGAATCCCTTTGGGCAACAGAATTTAATTTTAAAAATCTTCTTTTTGTCCATTATCGAATTTGGAGCATGAAATTCATTGAAACTCAGTAGTGCAAGTTATAAGCTTACGGAATGATATTACATTTCTCCCGAGATTCGTACATCTAAAGGATTTCTGCTACCAATACCAGGGTATCAATCTATATTGTATGGATTTACTATGCTTTTTGTGCTGTACTATAGTTAGACACCGCAGAAACAGGTTTTGTCGACAGAAAAATAGACAAAATGACAGAATGTAGAGAAATATATATTATCGTCTTAGGCATGGCAATGTTTAAAATGTAGAAAGAAAACGTCGTGCTATACTAGGGCAAAATATTTTGTCTATTCTTGCTAGAATAAAGATAGAATTGGCCTTGCCACTTCCTAACTTTTCAGCTCTCTAATCAAAACTTACTAGCATAAATCTCAAACTGTGGCCATTTTTGTAACAATTGTTTTGACAATTGAAAGCCGACCAATTGGTCGCCTCAACATTACACCAGATAATATTACATCACAAAATTTAAGCTGATGATTTCTCCCTCTTAAAACTAGGCACGGCCTCATTGATTGATTGATTTGTTTAGGTTTACTAACATAAATCTACCATTCTAAAAAAATCGCCGCTAAGCGCTCAAGAATTGTACCAAACTATAATAATTTATGAAGGCGACGGACCGCGTCTATCGGACCGTGCAAAAGGACTGAAGGATTCACTTTCCGAATTGTTTACACTGTCGTGATGTGGGTGAAACTGACATCTAAGCGGTTTAGTTCTGAACACTCGCGCCGCTGTGACCGCAAATTGTGGCGGACAAGAAAACGCTTTTGTCTGACCGTGGTCATGGAGTAAGAACATCTAATAGAAGTGAAACTCCTTTATAGTTGACTAAATATAGCAGACGGGTTTTCAAGCAAGTTGTAACTTATGCATGACATTTTCGAAGGCCCTTTTAAAAGGTAGCTTGTTTTTATTTCTCCTCATTGAAAGTTTTGGTGGTGGTATTCACTGCATCGTCAGTAACCGTGACCCATTGTTTTGGGTGGTAAAATTAATAAAACGAATTCTCACGCCGTTGCCTAAGCATGGTCGCTGACCAGAAAGCGAGATACCCATTACTGGCCATCCTTTAGCCGTAACCCTGGAATGCAAATGGCATCTGATGGAACGGGGTGGACTTTTCGTCAAGCAGTAGTAGTCTGACAGTCTCTTCCGCTCAACCCAAGGCACAAGAGGACTAATTTTAATGATTTTACGGGCCAAAATAAGGTTGTGGGTGATATCTGAAAGTGGCCTTTATATTTACATCATCGTAGAGTATTTTCTCTCTAGACTCCAGAAATTGTTACAAAGTCAATGCATTTGGAGAGTGTCGCTTCTACATTATCCTTATTTTATGCCATAACGCTAATGTCCAAAACTTCTGGATGTTCAAAGAGAACCTATACAAACTGCATGTCTAAGATTAATGAAGTTTTGAACATCGAGAGTCTAAACTTAGAGTATTAACTGCCGCAATGCCCTTTAAGAAGGAGTAGGGTGTAACATTCTTTATTCATCGTTAGGAAAGGGAAGGTTCTCCGACCGTTTGGTCGCAGTATTGTGGGTCCAATATTTTTTATACTAGGGCTGTCATCATCATCATCATCAGCCTATAAATGTTCCCACTGCTGGGACACAGGCCTCCTCTCTGTGAGAGGGAATGGGCCGTAATCTGCCACGCGGCCCAGTGCGGATTGGTAGATGTCACAAGTCTTCGATTTTTTTTTAGTTCTAGGACATGCCGGTTTCCTCACGAGGTTTTCCTTCACCGTTTTGAGGGCAGTGATGTTGAAATAAATTACCCAAAGTAATGCGCCTGACGGGGTCAAACCCACGACCTACTACTCGTAAGTCGAGGCCGATACCACTGGGTCACCACTGCTCAGTCGAGGCTGATACCACTGGGCCACCACTGCTCAGTCGAGGCTGATACCACTGGGCCACCACTGCTCAGTCGAGGCTGATAACACTGGGCCACCACTGCTCTACTACGGCTATCTCTACTAGGGCTATACTAACGGGAAATACTGATAAAATTATCGCGATGATGGAAATTTATACAAATAATTAAAGTAGTCTATTATTGCAAAACGTAACGGCATTTCTCGTTAGTGTCGTTCTCGGATAAGTCTTGTTTCTGAATTTAAGTTGATCTTCATTCTTTCTTTTTAAAAACGTCGCCCTACACGAGGATTTTTTTCTCTATCGTGGGTACTGAAACTCACAAACACCCAGACCCGAAACAACTACTCGTAGATCATACAAATATCGGTTCTGTACCTACGATTCACAGCGCAGCAGTCAATCGCTTAGCTACTACGTCAACTTTTTTTTTTGTTTTTTTTTTACATGCTAAAATCATTAAATGGGTCCTCCCACCCAGGGCAGGAAGGTACTGTCAGGCTTGAATGTATCGACTAAAATCCACGGTGTCATTCAATAGCCCTTTACGTTCCGGAGCCACGGATACCTCATAAGACAGTTCCGCAACTCCGGCAGGCTTTGGCCCTCTAAAGCGAGCCCCGTCATACTGCGCCAGCGCAACGGTGGCGTCAAATTGCATCAAAAACTATAATCGGGTTATGCGCACTTCATCCCATATTTTTCACGTTTCGTCATATTAGCAGGAGATATATGTATGTTCGCCAATTTAGTTGAATATGCCACTGTATAGATGGCGCCACATCTTGGACACTGAAAGGTAAGCAGAGTGAACCCTTGTAGTTTATTATGTATGAATGAAAGGGTTACGATGAAACTTTTAAGTGCGTTTTACTGTAAATTATGTAGTACTCGAGTTATGACTCCTTTTACGCCTTTAATCTTCTCTTCCTCGGTTTTAAAAGATAGAATTAAAAGTCTAATCTATTGTTTGGTGTAGTTTTAATGACTGAGGTGTGGCCATTGTGTTCAACTTATTGATCTTAAGTGCCTAAACACACTATGCCGAAGTTACACGACGGAAGTTCGGCGGCTGATTTCACGTTCCGACGTATTCGGCTGATATGACACACCATAAGTGCCGAACTTACGCGGCGGAAATTCGGCGCGGGTGGCGCGGGCGGCTCCCTACTGCTCCCCGCCCCCGGATCTTCGTCGGTAATCGAACCGAACTTCGGCGCGTATGTGTGGTCACAGAATAAGTTCCCGCCGAACTTACGCCCGACCGAAGTTCCGCTGTACGCTATGACGCGACGGAATTTCGGCATAGTGTGTCGTCAGTAATTCAAATAGCATTGCAGGCGTGATTGCGCCGATCTTCCGTCGCGTAACTTCGGCATAGTGTGTTTAGGCACTAAGTATATCTTCTGCACTGAGATTGATACAGCCCTGGAAGTGGAGAAGTTTTGGGCCAATTTAACTAATAATATAGACTAGAGATCAACCCTGTGTTCGTATGGGGTCAAATTTTCGAACTATCAAGTAAGTTATTCAAAAACCTAATTCATTAAATTTTGTCCTGGCTATAATAAACACAACAAGAATTATCCAATTTAGTGCAGTCTTTTGAAATTTATGTACATACAGACAAACACAGGCGACTTTGTTCTAAACTATGTAAAGAAGATGCGATAGTTTGTGTGGACGGATGGAGGGTTGTCACTCAATGATTTTATTGAAATCGAAATACATAGTTTAAAATCACGAATAACATAATAGAATACCTTTCCTCCGGTTATAATGAAACCGTGAATTTTCGACATCCACGCTGGCGTTTCGCAAGTTTCATTCGGTTTCCCAAAAAATATAACCTATTATGTATTTTATAATAGCATAATGAGATCTCAGCCTATACACGCGTGTGATGTTATATTTATAAACGGCAGGTGACAAAGTCAGGTCATTGTTAATTAATAATTTAGTTAATATTGCGGTCGAATTTGCGGCTCCTGTCACAAATCCCAGTTTGGGCCGCTAAACAGAAACGTTATCAGAATTTTCCAGTATTCACTATAATAGAATCGGTGATCAAACAACACGTTATGTGATAAAACTGGAGCTATTTACATAACTTTACGTGTTGAACGGAGAAGAAAATTATGTCGTCACCATGACGATATAATTTTCTTTTTTTTAACGTCCATAATTTCGGCTATTCCATCATCGCGGGACTGTCTTTAAAAACTACTGAGGACCGAGAGTGCAAAGGGCAATCGAAAAAACAGGTTGGCTTTAAGCCAGTCTAGTCTGTCAGTCTATTCCACTCCATCCAGGGTTAGAGGTTTCATTTGATGATTTTTCACTATAAAAATATAGGTATTTGTGATAGAAAATTTTCGAAGCCAGACAGTGCTAATGAGCATTAATGAAAGACACGCTTGTTAATGACACACTGACTCTTTAATGCAAAGAACAACAATATACAAAGAAAACTCGAGCACAAAGTCGTAGACACAAAGAAATGTAATTAACAAAAACTCTAAAACAATTCAAACTAATGAAAACAGCGTTTTACTTGAGAGCGTTGAGTGCTTCTTACTTTTCTAGAACACTTAGCTAGGGCTTTATTGCCTAGTATCACATTATAAACGCTCACCACGTTTAGACAGGTTTCAGGACATTCCTAATTGTGGAGTACCTACCAATAATTTTAAATACGTAAGATGAAGTCGTTACTTTGTAAAACCTTTTTTGAAGGTAATTAAATTAAAAAACCGTTATTTTATTTATCATAATTATGTTTATTACAATTTTTATTTATATGTCAATGTCTTTGTTCAAGCCTACCTCGAGAGCAGTTGTGGCCCAGTGGTATCGGCCTCGACTTACGAGTAGTAGGTCGTGGGTTCGAACCCCGTCAAGCGCATTTACTTTGTGTAATTTATTTCAACACAACTGCTCTCAAAACGGTGAAGGAAAACATCGTGAGGAAACCGGCATGTCCGAGAACCAAAAATTCGAAGATATGTGACATCTACCAATCCGCACTGGGCCCGCGTGGTAGATTACGGCCCACTCCCTCTCACAGAGAGGAGGCCTGTGACCCAGCAGTGGGAACATTTATAGGCTGATGATGAAGCCTACCTCGCTTAGCATGACCAATTTTATCTCTGTTATACCAAGAATAAACGAAATTATTTCTTCACAATCCGATGTTTTTGTCTGTATATGGCACGAACCATAGAGAAGAATACAAACAATTTTTTTTTACATCATTCTACGTTTTGTCATTTTATCTATTTCTCCCGTCGACAAAACCCATCTACTGTGCCATGATACGCGTGCTGGTGTTGCTTGCATGCCAGAACCATAACCATAAACACATGTGTTGCATAATATGTTGCATATTTAAGACTCGTGACGTGGTTTATTCCCCACTCCATGTTAAAGAGGGTTCTGACCTCTCTATCATGGAGTAGGCCGGTGTCCCAGCGGGGATCGGTGATTGATTCAACATTAACTAATTATCTATACCAGTCAAACTTTTAGCTTGTTAAGGTGGAAAGTGATGGATTACTGAGGTCAATAATGTCTGAGGTTTCAGTTGAATAGAATAGTTAGTTTTTTTGTACGTGTTTTGTGCCGCATTGTTGATGTCGTGGTCGCAAGAGCATCGCATTAGCATAGACCCCAGATTGGGTATTTATTTTGCCATAGAGGATTTCTCAGCAACAGGCTTTGGAGTTTATATTTGTGCGAAGCTAATAGCAATAGTAGCTATGTAGTAGCGCCCTATTGTGTGTGTACTATAGAAACACTTCTGCCTATTCTTGAGGGATTACAAAAGGTATAGCAAGTGGCAAATTGCAAACGAAAACTCTGTAGTCTTTAGTAGAAACTACAGTTTATCTTTAATTGACTTTCAACTTTATGGTCTAGAAAGCAATGTTAAAAATCCAATCAAGACTACAGAGCGTTTTCTTTTACCGTTTGACACTTGTCTGTCTACGCCCTCAGGCGTAGGTAATGGCGATGTGTTTTGTATCCCAGTAATATAATTTCTGCAACACATTACATTACTCAGAACAGCGTATGATTCGCGACGTTGCGTAAGCCAATCATAATTTTAAATGCAAAACACTGCCCGCAAGCTCATAATTATGCGCCATTTACATATTAATAGATATTTTGAAAGCTATTAACATTATTGTTGACGTGAGTGAGTTTCAGCTTTTTGCTTCATTAATTCTGACGGGAAAATTGCAGATTGTTCTAAAAAATTTAAAATGGATGGTGATGTGTATGTATCTATAAGAACACGTTTTCCATAATCACAAACTGCTCATCGATTTTGGGTACAATTTCCCCCACCATCAAGCGATTACCCCGTCTGGAAGGACTGTCAGCCTCGTACTGACTAAAATTCACGGTGTTCCTTCAATAACCCTTTACGTTCCAGGGTCAAGTTTACTTGTATAGGCAGTCCCGTAACCCTTGCAAGCGTTTACCCCGTCAGAATGCTGAGCTCTATGAGGCGCGCAAAACACGATGCGCCATCGAACCATACATGAGCCATGATCTGACGACGAGTCACCCATTACTCGCCGTTCAATCTGTTACTTAAATTGTCTTTTCAAAAATACTTTTCTTCTTTACGAGTGTCAAGCAATTCGACTTAAAAATATTATCAATAATCTAAAAACTTCCACATAAAAATGACACATTAGTTTCATTTCCCTTTTTTGGAAAATATAATTATAAGTATTATGTATACTATAATACTAAAATTATATATAAACTACAAATAAAAACTTAGGTACTAGTATATGTACAAAAAAAAAGAAAAGAAATTCAAAGGGCGTCAAAGAATACGTCCTCATCGCTGTCAACGGGAACTTAAAAATTATTTCGGTTACCTTGCCAACGAAATCCTGGTCTTCCTAACAGTACGTGTCTAATGGATAAGGTTCAAGTGAAGTATATACCTGCATTACTAGACTCGTTAGTTGACGGGCACCGCGAGTGCATGCTACTAACACCTAGTATCTGTTTCACCTAGCACCTTCAGGAGATGGTTAGTTACGTACTGCATAAGTAATTTGAGTGATAATGAAGGATGGAGTGTAGTTTAAAAATGGTGCTCTTTGAAATTAGTAAAATGTTATATTTCCTGGTAGTAAAACTATCTCATTTTTCATTTAAGTAAGAGGCAGTGAGGGCTTTTTAATTGATTTCAATAAAAAGGAGGTTTTAAATTTATATAAGCTCATTGTCTCGGCACGTTTCTGGTGGTCGCCTATTGCAACGGTGTTTTTCGTTTGTCCAAAAAAATACCAACACTAGCACCAAAGTAAGTGTGTGTTTGCACATATAAACAAACTGACTCTTGGCATCGGAGATTAAATCTTCACAAAAAAAATATTTATAAAGAATGCAAAGCAAAGTTTTTACTACTTGTTGCCTTTATGCATATTTTGATAAAAAAAGGCACAAAACTTGTTTGGAAAACAATAAATGAACTGAAAACTAAATATTTAATGCGATCTAGTCGAACATTTATTTATAGGTCCAGGCCTATGTTACACAGGATAACGCAATGATTCTAACAAATTAAACCAACCTTACCGGATTAGCAAGCTGAAGTGGCAATGGGCAGGCCATATTGCTCGTAGAGCAGATGGCCGATGGGGTCGAAAAGTGCTAGAGTGGAGACCGCGGACTAGCAAGCGCAGCGTAGGACGTCCACCAACGAGGTGGACAGACGACCTTGTAAAGGTCGCCGGAAGACGCTGGATGCAGGTCGCTTCCAACCGGTATATGTGGAAATCTAAAGGGGAGGCCTATGTTCAGCAGTGGACGTCCTATGGCTGAGATGATAATGATGAAACCAACCTTCGAAGCGTTTTGACGTTATGGTGGAAAAAGGCACTCACAAACCTAAATATACACCCTGAAAACATATTAACACTCCTTTTTTGCGCAGTCATGTAATAAAAGACATCGTTCAAAAAACACCCGTCTTCTGCTTTAGCTTCAAAAATAAACGGCAGACTGCCGGTCTTAAATACAACCCTTTAGTAAGAATTAACTTGACAAATAGCAGATTTAGAAGGATGAGTATAAATTAATTTGTTCGTTAGCCGGTAAAATGAATTATATCCGCCTTTCTTTCGCGTTCGAAAATAAATATAAAAGGGTGTTAAGTAAGACGTAAAATATTTCGATTTGGAAGACATTTTTATTTTCGCAATTTCTGCTGGAAACAGAGTAAAATTTTGTTGAAACCTTTTAGTAGAGGTTCATCATTCATTTATGAATCAGTATCATTACTCGATCCATTCGTGCCAGCTGCTGAAGTTCGACCTTTTGGACATGAGTTGCCTTAGCCGACCAGGGGGGGATATAAACAGACTCCGTACCTAGGTAAGTAGGCCGAGACGTAAAGAAAATTTGCTCAAGTGGGGATTCAAAATCAAAATATTTTATTTTACATGGGCCTCAATGGGCACTTATAAAACGTCGAGAAAGAAAAAATTGGCACCGTTCGGGTTGGTCGTTTCCATGGAGAAGAACCGGCAAGGTTACTCTTTTAAAAAAATATTTGTTTTTACAAATGTTATTGTTACAGTTTAGTATAACAATTCATTGCAGAATCTGCTTTGGAGTGTTAATGTGATGCTACTCCGATGTCCTACAAACGATGAGGCACTGTTCTGCCGATTTTTCGTTGCAGAAGCTGATGGACGCTTCTGAGGGCGCTAAACTCGCGGTCCGATTCTAGGCTGACTCAATTTCAGATCGTCATGAAGAAGATTTATTGAATAGCCGATAACATTTTTCAATTTGAATCAATCACTCAACCCTGCGGCCCTGTATGGATACAAATAACATAGATACAAGCAACTAACAATAATCTCTACTTTGCATAGAGTGTATGTGTGTGTGTTCACTACTCCGTATCCGATCAAATGCAGTTTGAGAACATTCGGTCCCATCTTCATTACGTGTTTTAAAACTATATAAAAATCTTGAGCTTAGGCTCACTAGTAATCATGTTATCAGGCAGTCTCCTTTCAGTAAATCTCTTGACCTTTATGACCAGACCATTCCTATAAATGACAGCAATAAAATGAACATAAAAATGCCATTTTATCACGCATTCTTTTGATGCAGACCTTGGGTGACTCAGTTTGACAGAACTTTCTTTTTAGTATTAGGGTACATTTTTAAATCTATTTCCTCACCTTTTCAGCCAGCACTTCTGAGTTGTGTGTCTTAAGGTGCGTTCCTATTAAGCAAGTCTTGCATGCAAGTATAACGTCACATTTGTGTACAAGTTGCTTGAATTAGAAAAAAAAAACAAAATATATAACTTCCAACTACCTACTTACAACCCACAAGTTGGAAATGCGGCCTTAGTCTACCTAATTAGTATCAGAGTACTTTACTTAAACAAAACACTGTTACCAATTTGAATCACCCACTCAACCCTGCAAGGATAACATTAGCATAGATACAAGTAACTAACAATAATCTCAGCTTTGCATACCACTCAGTATCAATCGATTAGAGTATTAGTTGTGTGCTCACTGCTCCATACTCGATCATTGTTCGAGAGCATTCAGTCCCGTTCATATCGTGTTCCAATCCGTTTCGCATACAATTCTCTTGATATGTAGAATTAATACGTCATTGACATTATTCGAGTTGTAAGGGTTTAATCTGATATTAATTTCAAATATTGGAGTTTCTCTAGTAATATTTTCGTCGACGTCTTAAGCCTTATTTAGACGGAGGATGCGTCCTCCTCCTTCTGCAAAGCAGTCATGCTCGCGAAGGAGGAGACGGGCCGCGAGAGAGAGAGGACAGCTTCCTCTCTCCGCCCCAGCCGCAGTGGTAGGCGCCCACGCGGCCCACGACGACGGATGTCGCAAGACGATCTCCGGCCACCGTAGGCGCGGGCATGCGGGCCATGCCCGGGTCGACGGCGCGTTGTGTTCCACGCACGCCTCAAAGAGCGTCTGCAAGATGACGGGGCCCCCCTCTAGAGGGCCAAAACCTGCCGGAGTCGCGGGACTTAAACCATTACCGTGACTCTGGAACGTAAAGGGCTAATGAAAGACACCGTGGATTTTAGTCAGTACAAGTCTTACAGTCCCTCCCGCCCTGCCCTGGGTGGGAGGACTCATTTGATGATTTTACCACGCTAAAAAAAAAGAAGCCTCATTTAGACGATGCCAGAACTCGCAGGCGAGTTGCCTTACATTGCGGACTTTATAGGTATAACGAATTCAGTTGATCAAACATATTTGTTTGATCAATCATGATCAAACAAATACCGCAATGTAGTGAAACTCGCATGTCAGTTCTTGCTCCGTCTAAATGAGGCTTTAATGTATAAAATGATAATGGCAGTATGTGGCATACTTACGAGTATGGTCGATTACTCTAAGATTAGAACAACAACACAAATTGTCTGATTGGTTTCAGCATGAAAGTTGCACGGTTCACTCTGTAAGTCCATCTTAAATTTTCGAATTCATTGACCAATCGTGTTGCCTTTCATCATTTTAATTTGGCCCTTAATTCATTAATAATGCGGAGTAGAAAGCGCTGGTGAATTCGGCTGAAACTACAGCTCAAAGCTTGTTCTGAAGAAAATAAAATGCAATCAGAATTTATCACAATAGCAGGAACAAAAATCTTGTGCCATTTTTTACAAAATCCATAGAAAGGCAAACCGTATTTAAGAAAATTATTCCTTGAATGAACACCTTCATAAAACATAAATTGTATGAACGTCAAAATCAAATAAAACCTTTTTATTGCGACACAGTCAAAGATATTGGCTGGAAAAGGTAAACAAGAAAAAAATAACTTCCTCGTCAGAATTTTATTTGGTTCATTTAACAAAGGTGAGGGCGGAACTCGAAAATGAAATACAACAACTGGATGGTAACCGATTCTAATTTTCCGGGTGAATTAATTCCAGGACTTTTTTTACCCAGACGTTTCGATGGAGAGACATATTTTTCCATCGAATTGAGTAACCTGGATCAAGGTCTTAATTTAGTTTATTTTATAAATAATCGTATGGATCGATCTGCAATGTTAAGCCGCGTTAACCAAGGTTAACAGATGTATTAATACAAATCAAATTTCCACAATCTTTGAAAGTACTTTAAGCTGTTGATCCCACCAGTCAATTTGTACGACGTTTTATAATTTTAACACTGGTTCAAAAGTCCAACAGTTAATCATACGAAGTGGTATTGTATGACTCAGTACTAATCCAGCTACACATGTTGAGCTTGAAAACCGATCACAAGGTTCAAAATTGCATCTGCCACAAAAACATATTTATATAAATTATTTATTCAAGTACTCAATATAGTCTCACTTTACTTATTAACCCTCAGCAGCTCTTTTTACAAACCAGTAAGGTTCGGTTTTACCATTACTGACATTCCTATTCATTGGAATAATAAAACGGTAAGAAACTTTGAAAGGTGTTACTGCGCTTTTCATCTTAAACTGTTAACCTCTAATTAGTAGCGTGGGGTATCTCACACCCTTTTTTTTTTTTTTTTTTTTTTTTTTTTTTTTTTTTTTTTTTTTTTTTTTTTTTTGCGTGGTAAAATCATCAAATGAGTCCTCCCACCCCGGGCAGGGCGGGAGGGACTGTCAGACTTGTACTGACTAAAATCCACGGTGTCCTTCAATAGCCCGTTATGTCCCGGGGTCACGGTAATGAGATAAGTCCCGCGACCCCGGCAGGCTTTGGCCCTCTAGAGGGGGGCCCCGTCATCATGCTGACACTCCTTGAGGCGCGCGTGGAACACAACGCGCCGTCGACCCGGGCATGGTCCATGGTCGGGTGGCGAGTTGCCCTTTACTCGCCGCCCGCATGCCCGCGCCTACGGTGGCCGGAGATCGTCCCGCGACGTCCGACGCCGTGGGCGTCTACCACTGCGGCTGGGGCGGAGGGAGGACGCTGTCCTCTCTCTCTCGCGGCTCGCCTCCTCCTTCACGAGCATAACTGCTTCGCAGAAGGAGGCGACCGCTTCCCACTCCGTCTCGCCCCGCAGCATGGCCTCGACCAATGCCGGGCGCGAGAGGTCTCCGCCTATCGCCGCCGAGAGGACACGGCGGTGCTCTGCCCAAGCGGGGCAGTCCTGCACCGTATGCTCCACCGTGTCCTCCGGGCGATCTTCGCAGTGGTGACACCCGGGCGTCTCTTCCCTCCTTATCAGACACAGGAACCTCCCGAAACTTCCGTGTCCGGTGAGGACCTGCGTCATGCGGTAAGTCAGGACGCCGTGACGTCTTTCCAGCCACTCCTCAAAGAGGGGTCTTACCGCCGCGATTGCGGCGTGCCCGGACCTCGGTTGCGACAGTCGTCCCCTCCATACTGCCCTGAGATCGCACCGGAGCTCTTCCCGCCGCGCCTCGACTTCTCGGGGCAGCGGGATCTCACACCCTAACGTATCTTTGAAAGTATAGAACTTCTTTAGATTACTAAAATTCGCATTAGCTTCGTTAAAACTCGTGTCTTTTACGATCAAGTATCGAGCGTTATTCGTGATTTAATATTTTATTGGTACGGTCAGGGTAGGCCCATCACGTGCTCTTAACGAAGCTTTTATAGAGCGATCAAGCAATGGTAAACCTCATTTGAATGGACTGAAAAGAGAACAACTATTTTGTACGAGGTTAGTTGGAACTTTGGAAGTATCACTTTGCGAAATAGCAATTTACTGGAGTCTCACTTAAACTGTCTGCAAAAGTGGCCCTTGATTAAGTACTAAAAAGCAAACTATAATGAGAGAGATGAGACTCGTAATATCTGGGCGAAGTTTAGTGGATCCAATTTAGAGTAAAGCGGACTCGAGAAATCTTAAGATAATTTTTAATAGCTTGCGATTTGTGTAACGAAGATGGTCGGGTGGATGGTTGAGCTGCTTTTCAGTTAAGAATTTGCAAAATAATTTTGTATCATAATCAATTGATTCATTAATTGACTCTTTTAACCATACTAATATTATGAAGAGGCAATAGTTGTTAAATTAGATGTGAGGGTAAACAGTCGTAAAGGTCCCAGAACAGTCTTAAAAAGTAATAAGTCCTAGAACGCAAAGGGTAACAGAAAAAACAGATTAAAGTTTGATTATTAATTTGAGTCAGTAAAATGACAAGTACAACTACCACTGACACAAACAAAATGAAACAAACCTGCAACCTCAGAACAATTAGTTATTGTTCTGAGCCTGCAACACTGTAAATGTCATTTTACTGACTGGAATTAATAATCGTAGTATAGTTTTTAATCAGTTTGTGTCAGTCACTTCCGCTTTTTGAACCTCAAAAAGATTTTCAGAACTGATACAATTCAGAAAATTTTATTCTAAGTGAAATAATATTATTTCGTAAATTCTTATGCGATTTATAAAATGCTCGTATGTAATTTCCAACCATTAAAACTAATTAACTTGCAAGCAAACGCTATTCGTATTCATTATTTAAATTTTTAAAAGTGTCCGTGCTATCAACCAGATTGGCGGAAAAACAATCTTATTTTCTACTAAATCTTCAAGTAAGTCTATTGAAAACAATACCTTAAAGAGAAACACAGAAAGGGAAGGTCCGCATTCATAAACTTAGACGTCAACTTTCGAGACTCGGCTTTATCTTAAATCTACGTGAGTGAACCCGTAGCTTTAGTCCTGTTTTTACACACATATATTAATTTGGTGGAACATACTAACTCGCTTATATTAACTTTACTGAACCATCAAGTCCCCAGTGTGATATGGAGAGAAAAAGTTTGGAATGCGGGAGCCATATGAAAGGTGTTCGCACACGTGTACCGCATAAAAAATGATAGCAAAAATGTAGACTATAATTGATTATGTGCATCGTTGTGAAGTAGTTTTCGTTTTATAGCCTATCACTATCTACATAGTCCAACCTATCTCTGTAAGAAAATTCATCGAAACGGTTCAACGGTTTAGGCATGAAAGCGTAGCAAACAAACAAACTCATCGTCCGTTATCATATTAAGTTCGAATATCTGACTAGCTTTGTCCCGTGGTTCCATACACCTTGTCCCTTTTTGTTCGTCTCTATGGTTTGAAAAGTGATTTTAAGTTGTGTATAGTCTTCCTCATGCATCAATCATCAGAAGCAGACCAATTAGGGATGAGCATTGTTACCAAACTTATATTAGGTCGTAGCCACCTTTTATCCAACCTCTTTGGTTGAAGGCACATCCAACAAGAGTAAACGCGGTGACCTCTAAATTGCTTATCCAATCCGATTGTGGGCGTACATAGTATCCAGTGAAGTGATACCGTATTCGATGCGGCTTACGTGTGCGATAACCTTAACATTGTTCACACTGCTTTTGTTCCAAATACTTTTAGATGGAGAATGCCTGTTCCTTGAGATAGCATGACGCGTATGTTGTACGTTCGTGTTTTAATTTTGTCGGCTTTGTAATTATTCGGTATGGAGCCTCAGGGAGTTTGTTGTGTGAATATGACTAGCTAGGTACAGTCAGAAAATCCTTGATGAGATGAGTTTTTTTTGGTATTGTGAAGATGTTGATCAAATAGGAGTTTTTACTTTTTGTTTTTTATTTCAGCATTTTAAGTGTGTGTCTTTAAGGTCATGCTCCGTTTGAAAATAATGGTGTTCCTTCGCTAAGGCACTATTCATCTTCAAGAGCCAACGCTTTGAACAATGAACTGTCAGAGGAATTAATTATTATTGTAGACTTTGTGAATAATTTTATAGGATTATGAATTGCCCTATTATGTTATGACTTCTTCTTCAGGCCTAATTCCATTTTAGTTGGGGTTGGGGTCGGCTTCTTCTGGTTCTTCTCCAGAGGTATCGTTTCTGGGTTGTCCGTGGGTTCATTTTATCTGCGAAGAGTTTTTCTAAATAACTGACCTCCATGTAAATCGCGATCTCTCTCTCTAAATACGGACACTATAAGAGTTAGTAATAAAAAAAGAAATTTATAAACAACGTCTCCTAATTTCCTTCCAAAGCTTCAGACCCATTAAAACCGTATAAGTATACCAAAAGCACATTAATCCTTAAAACGGGTAATTATAATGAAATTTTGTAGCCATATACTCGGTACAACGTATGAGAATAATTTACTAGGGCATTACCACACCGTAAATAGTGTTTTATCCCATAATTAATGAAGCGTGCTTTATCAGATTATTTAGCGTTAAATTTGAGTATAATGGGTGTATTATTTCATTAAGTCGTCAAACATAATGTGTGGGTTGAGTTTCGTGTTTGTGGTGACACAAATATGTTTTGGCGAATATGTATTTGTTAGACGATACACAGATTCCCTGAAGCAACATATTCGAATACTTCATTGGACTGAAAGAAACGCGTTTCGCAGTATGGCTACGCACGACCGTTTGATGTTTCACATATGTTTGATGTTTCAGCACACATCGCCTCCACCACGTTTGGCTGTGAGAGCCAATCTCAATGAGTTTAGAAAAACAAAACAATACTTATGCTGTTTTTATAAACAACTAGGTTGTTTCTCGAAAATATTCTACGGTTACTTAACTCTGGGATAAACTCGCCCTGTGTTATTCTAGACTAATAGTAATAGTAAATAAAATATAATAATAGTCAGACATAAGATTAGATAAATCCGTATCCTGTGTTATTCCAGAGTATTCCATCCTCCTAGCCGTTCTAAAGTGATTAAGTAATTAAAATCCATACATCCGAATATCAAACACTTTCGCATATTTTAGATAGATTAGGTAGATAGCTCGATAAACAATAACCAATGGTGATTTCAGGTTAAACCAACGCAGCCTCAATGCAGGGATGGTCAAGACAGGTATTGATGTATCGCGTGCATAAATGCCTCTTGACCGCCGATGGATCATTTATGATGCATTGCTCTGCGACGCGTTCATAATTTAATACAAACTATCAAAGCAAGTTGCAGGTCAACTGCACGTTGTTCGTGTATTAAATTGTGAACACACGGATATTTTGGTAACACTAGTACCATCCAAAGGAGGTCGATTGAGTCAAAACTTTGAAATGGATAAGAACCTCGGCTTCGTCTCCGTTGAGTAATCCGCCTCAAATGCAACACACTAAATACATGTTCTGCCATACTATCTGATATATCTGATTTTTTCAGCAAGCGATTAATCGCTACAACCGCGAAACCGCTTGAGACGCACACACCACGATTAAAAATCGCGAAACGACTCTACTGAACGGTCTATGGAATACTGACCAATAAACCGTCCGCGGTTAACGCCAGTGCGTGCGCGTCGACTAAGTTCTATATATTACTGTTTTGCCGCGGCTTTTACCCGCGAGCATTTTGTAGCAAATCACGATTTTAAAATCAGTCGCGGGAAAAAACCGCATGGTGCGGCCGCTTGTAATAGTTTTCTAGAGGCACTAATTCACGCGATTAAAAACCACAGCGATTTAACCGTAGTGCGGCCTAGGCCTAAGGCCTAGGTGGTTCGATAGACCGTTCAGTAGAGTCGTTTCGCGATTTTTAATCGTGGTGTGTGCGTCTCAAGCGGTTTCGCGGTTGTAGCGATTAATCGCTTGCTGAAAAAAATCGTAGTGCGGCCTCAGCCTTACTGCTCATTAGACATTTAGCTACTGATACCTTCTGATCAGGAGAGACTGCAAAAATCTAAAATCTCAAAATTGTAGTTGTTTTTTCTCACACTTCATCCACCGAATTTATTTTCTATACAGATAGATAACTATATATAATATATTATGTATATTTATTTATATGTGTATTTATTATAGTACTTATATTTGTCTTAAATTTTTGCATTTTTGTTTTGTGTTTTTTACTGTCTGTCATTTGATATGTCAATTTTATATTATTTTTGTGCACCTGCCATGTTATCTCACCACTACCCTTGGTTGACTGGTAGAGAATGCCTCAGACATTAAGTCCGCCAATGTACCTTTTTGTGTTGCATAAAGTTTTAAATAAATAAATACATATTAGTAGATTATTAACCAAGGGGATAAAGCAGTGTCTTCTGTCGCGGGTGACGATTTAAATCGCGAGCGTAACGAAGGACTCGAGGTTTACTCCCGAGCGTAGCGAGGGTGTTAAAAACTTAAATCACGAGCGAAGCGAGGGATTTAAGACGAGTCCTGAGTGAAGCGAGGGATTTAAGTTCACCCAAGACTAAGACAGCTTTATCACCGAGGAAAATACTCTACTTTTCGTACCATTTGCGAAAAAATTAACACAATAATATTATGAGATAAGCATTTATTAAAAATAAGGACAATTAAAATAAACTTAACGTTTATGTATTTCAAGAAAACAAAAACGCGGCAAATTCCTAGACTAATATTTTTTTGTCGGAAAAGCAAAGGCATCAAGCTCATACGGCCTCGTCGGTTTTCGTAATTTTATTTAATAATCATAACTGCATAATAAATGCGTATTCCTTTTTCAAAAAGATGTATAATGCTTTATATACAAACTCAATGGTGTAAACACAGATGTAGTTCAGTACAAATTTCGGTAAGTATTCCAAATTTAAATCACATTCTCCCCCTAGAGGATGAATGAAATTCAGTACAATTTTCTTTCCCTGTTTTTAACAGATTAATAATGACTATTGTTATGTTCGCTTTTTGTGGCATAGAATGTCACTTTTTTGAGCAAGTGGTACGAAAAATACTTTTACAGAATCGTCGCGTCACGGTTTGATCCTGGTGGTGGCCTACCATGACCACAGAACACTTAATAGTATGAATGACGTCTTTCAACGAGAGTGTGGGAACGAGGTGGCGCTAGACGAATTGTATAGCTCTGTCTCTTTTCCACACTAGAATTAATCTCGCTTTAAAACGTCATTGTAGGCCATCAGAACTGACCCTAAATACAAACAAAACCTTCGGGTTTTACTCCGTTAGGTTTCCACCAAAAACTTTTTGATTATTATTCACAGCTTTTTTGCGAGAATGCGTCAATGTGTCGATCAAGCACATTACTCAAGACATCTTATATACTTTGTCACGTAACGAAACCACACCGCGATTCAAGAAAACTAACAACGCCATCTATTGAAGAAGATGTAAAACTTTATACGTATAATAAAGTGAAGTGAATGGAAATTAGTACAATAATAAAATTGTCAAAGAAATGAGTGTCCACAAAGACTTTTTTTTGCCCGTTTGAATTTCGTAATTCTATATTTTAATCCAGGTTATAGACCATTGCCCTGGGATCTGGAGGCGACCGCCCTCCAGCGCGTCTATGAGTGGCGCGTGGAGGCGCGGCGCCGGGGAGAATTCCCGCTGCCCCGACAAGTCGAGGCGCGGCGGGAAGAGGTCCGGCGCGATCTCAGGGCAGTATGGAGGGAACGACTGTCGCAACCGAGGTTCGGGCACGCCGCAATCGCGGCGGTAAGACCCCTCTTTGAGGAGTGGCTGGAAAGGCGTCACGGCGTCCTGACCTATCGGATGACGCAGGTCCTCACCGGACACGGATGTTCCGGGAGGTACCTGTGTCGGATGGGGAAGGAAGAAACGCCGGGGTGTCACCATTGCGAAGATCGCTCGGAGGACACAGTAGAGCATACGGTGCAAGACTGCCCCGCTTGGGCAGAGCACCGCCGTGTCCTCACGGCAGCGATAGGCGGAGACCTCTCGCATTGGCATTGGTCGAGGCCATGCTGCGGGGCGAGACGGAGTGGAAAGCGGTCGCCTCCTTCTGCGAAGCAGTAATGCTCGTTAAGGAGGAGGCGGGCCGTGAGAGAGAGAGGACAGCGTCCTCCCTCCGCCCCACCCGCAATGGTAGACGCCCACGGCGTCGGACGTCGCAAGACGATCTCCGGCCACCGTAGGCGCGGGCATGCGGGCGGCGAGTAAAGGGCAACTCGCCGCCCGACCATGGACCATGCCCGGGTCGACGGCGCGTTGTGTTCCACGCGCGCCTCAAAGAGCGTCAGCACGATGACGGGGCCCCGCCCAAGAGGGCCAAAGCCTGCCGGGGTCGCGGGACTTATCTCATTACCGTGACCCCGGAACATAAAAGGCTATTGAAGAACACCGTGGATTTTAGTCAGTACAAGTCTGACAGTCCCTCCCGCCCTGCCCGGGGTGGGAGGACTCATTTGATGATTTTACCACGCTAAAAAAAAAAAAAAAAAAAGGTGTTCGTGATGAACAAAAGAAATGCAGTAAATCCTTTAAATACTTCTATATTTCGTTGAATTTGGATACAATATTGGTTTCTTGATGCACGAATGGACTTTATATAATATTATTTGAGTTATTGTAAAAAGCAAGCGGGAATTCGGTGCTAGTTGAGTGAGAGTGACACGGTGGCGTTGGCAGCTCTGCCGCGTTAGCTACGCGCGCTGCGATTGGTCGACGGCTGACATTTTGAAATTGGCGGGCCGTGTGTGGCGTGCATGGCGCACGGAAGTACGGCGTGAACATCCTCCCGGCAGTTGAAAGGTCTAGATCAAGCTTTCAACACTATTCTTCATAGGCAGGCAATAGGCAGAGGCGATTGAGTGCACGGCGAACAATGCCTCGGGCTGTGCTCACATCAGCTACTCTAGGTACTCCATCGGAACCAGGAAATAACTTGCTAACTCGTCCAAGACGCCAGCATAGAGGAGGGGTCTGATCTTCCTTGATTAAGACCAAATCATCAAGCTGTAACTCCTTGCCTTTGATGCGCCATTTAGTCCTCTGTTGAAGCTCTGAGATGTATTCGGAAGTCCATCGTTTCCAAAAATGCTGCCTTGCCTGCTCGATGCGCTGGTATCGATTGAGGCGATGAACGTTAGAGTCCACAATGTTTGGCGTGGGTAATGACGTCAACGACCTACCAATCAAAAAGTGTCCCGGGGTAAGAGGCTGAAAATCGTTAGGTGAAGGACTGAGAGGACAAAGGGGTCGGCTGTTGAGGATAGCTTCTATCTGAGCAAACACAGTGGTCAATTCCTCGAATGTTAGATGCGATTGCCCTAAAATCCTACGTAGGTGGAATTTTGCTGATTTTACACCAGCCTCTGCCAGACCGTTGAAGTGAGGAGCGTACGCCGGGGAGAAGCGAAACTCAATGCCCCGACGAGCGGCAAAATCCTTAATAGTTTCAGTATTGGTTTTAATAAAGCTACCGATTTCTTTGGCAGCAGCTACAAAATTGCGCCCATTATCGCAGTAAATTAATTTTGGCATTCCTCGCCTAGCAATGAATCTATTTACGGTTTGTATGAACGCATCCTTAGTTAAGTCGCTTACGACTTCAAGGTGTAAGCATTTATATCTGAGGCATACAAAGATGCAAAGATAGCATTTTGTTATCTTGCATCCTCGGCCCTTGCGATCAGTAATTAGAAATGGCCCGGCAAAATCCGTGCCGACAGTGCTGAAGGGAAAGTCGGGTTCAATCCGATCTGTTGGTAGATCACCCATGATATTTGACATAGTCTCTCCCTTAAACCTGCGACATATAAAGCAGTTACGGACAACACTTCGAGCTAGTTTCCTACCTCCTAGAGGCCAATAACGTTCGCGAATTGAAGCTAAAAGACTTTGAGGCCCTGAGTGAAGCAGGCGTAAATGTTCTGTTTGAAAAATTAATTTAGTTAAGGCATGCTCCGCCTTTAGAATAATGGGATGTTTTTTATCATAGGAATAAGACGATTTATCAATGCGTCCTCCAACGCGTAGAACTTCCTTGTCGTCGAGAAAAGGGTTTAGAGAACAAATACTAGTGTTAGACTTTAAGGGTTTATTTGATTGCAATAATGCTATCTCTTTAGAGAAAGACTGACCTTGAGCTATTTTAATGAGCATCGTTAGAGCACTATCAAGTTCCTGAACTTGTAGTATTCCTGTAACTTTGTTGGTTGGATGTTTACAATTATTTATGAACCTAAGAACAGTGGCATATACTCTTTGTAATTTAGAGAGTTTAGAGAATTGTTTAAAATTGGGTATGGATTTATCTTCAATGCACTGCACAGCAGGCATTGCCTTTATTTCAGGTAAAATAATATCTAGATTAATATTGAGTACTGGCCAAGCTGATTCTGGCTGTTTTAGAAATTGAGGTCCCGACCACCATAGATCAGCTGTGTGAACGTGTTGTGGGTCCACACCTCGAGACGCTAGGTCAGCCGGATTTTCAGCAGTGGGAACATGACGCCATGCAGTGGCATCTGTGAGTTCAAGTATGGCAGCAACCCTATTAGCGACAAATATTTTAGCTTTGTCGGGAGACTTGAGCCATCCTAGAACTACGTTGGAATCAGTCCAGTACACTTTACGCTTTAGTTTGTAGCTTAGAGCTTTACTGACAGCGGATGCCAACTCTGCGCCCAGTAAAGCACCACAAAGTTCCAATCTAGGAATAGTTTGAGTTTTTATTGGAGCTACTCGTGCTTTAGCACACAATAAATGAACATGTACATTACCAAGACTATCTTCAGACCGTAGGTAAATACAGCTACCGTAAGCTTGTTGAGAGGCGTCGCAAAAGCAGTGAAGCTCCACTGATGCTAGTTCGCCAATTAGAACCCTTCTAGGAATTTTTAAAGATGATAAAATATTAATATGTTTGGTAAAATTTATCCAAGGACCTAGGATGTCCCGTGGGACTTGTTCATCCCAGTCTAATTTCTTAAGCCATAACGTTTGAAGTAATATTTTAGCCTTAATTGTACATAAAGAAACAAGACCTAGAGGATCAAATATTTTAAATGTGGTGGATAGAATAGTTCGTTTAGTACATTTAGAATTATCACTTTCAGAATTATTAATTGAAAAATGAATATCGTCAGAAATAGGAGACCAACCTACACCTAGTGTGCTGGTGGCATTGCTAATAATTAAATTGGATTTTTCATTGTCTATAGAACTGTGATCTATGAGATTGGGTAAGTTAGATCGGTATTTCCTAAGGGGGAAACACCCTTTGGCCAATTCAGTGGCAATAGATTGCTGTATATAACGCAGCTCTGTGCTTGTTTCAGCCCCTGTAAGCAGATCATCACAGTAAAAATCTCTTTGTATTATAGTTTTTATTTTTTGATCGACACATTCTTCACCGATTTGCCAAATACATCGGGTGGCGAGAAAACTTGCACTAGCAAAACCGTAAGTGACAGTATTTAGCCTCAGTGTGCGTAAAGGCTCGTCTTCATTGTCACGCCACAAAATTAGTTGTAAATCGCGATCAGATTGTCTTAGGTTGACTTGTCGGTACATTTTTTTTATGTCCCCAGACAAAACATACTTATATTGACGGAAACGTATTAATATATTGAATAATGAATCCTGAACAGTAGGACCTACCATCTGAAGGTTATTAACCGATAGCCCAGAGGTAGTAGGCTCAGAGGCATTGAAGACTACTCTGAGCTTAGTAGACTCACTCTTGTCTCTGAAAACAGGATGATGAGGAAGAAAATAAGAGTTAGATGGTTTTGGATTAGACGATTCAGAAAGATGTCCGCAGTCAGAATATTCTTTAATAAATTGAGAGTAGAGCGCTTTAAGTTCTGGATTTTTTCTAAAACGTGACTCAAGGCTGTGAAATCGTTTCTTAGCTGTGTAGTAGGATTCTCCCAGACAATCTACATTATCCTTTAGAGGAAGACCCACACAGAAACGACCATCACTTTCTCGGCAAGTGTTGGAGAGAAAGTGTTTTTCACAAAGTTTTTCTTCTTCAGTGTAGGGCTGAACTTGGGGAACATTTTCTAAATCCCAAAACTTGGTTAACCTTTGATCAATAGATTGTTCTTCTTTGAGTAAGAAATTACAAATAGTAGGCCTTTGACATACCAATTGAGTAGAATTAGGCATAGGACCTGCGATGAGCCACCCGAGTTTAGAGCTCCGTAGATGAGTTTTACCGGTGCCAATGGAATGTTGTTTATTGCCTATCAACTCCCAAAATAGGTCAGCACCAATAAGCATATCAATGGGTGATGGCTCATAGAAGCTAGGGTCAGCTAGTTGATAGTCACTTATATTAAGTTGACTAACATCAATTGGAAACTTAGGTATATTTTCTGTTATAGTTTTCAAAACTAAACAAAACATAGATACTTGATAGGCATTGTATTTATCTGCATTAGATTGTAGTATGAGACCACAGCGTTCTGTGCTCAATTTGATGGGGCTGTTGCCTATACCGAGTATGCCGACATTTGATGGCTGAGGAGTTAGCTTGAGTCTTTGCTTTACCCTTTCGGTGATAAAGGACGATTGGCTCCCGCTGTCGAGAATACATCGGATAACAATGCTAGCATTTGTTTCTGGGTTAATTAGGCGTACTTTAGCTGTACATAATAGTGTCTCTGGCGATGATAACGCAGACATAGATATAGACGTAGTGCTACTAGGCAAATGTAACAAACTGTTATGTTTTTGTTTACATTGGCGGCATGAACCGGAAAGTTTGCATGCTTGTACATTGTGACCAGGTCTTAGACAATTTACACATAAATTAAATGTCGCGACAACAGAGTTCCTATCTTCAGGAGTTTTTTCCTTGAATGTTGTGCATTCATAGAGGCGGTGATTGCCCTTGCACACATAGCATTCAATTTTACCTTTAGAAGGAGTAGTCTCACTAGATCTTGCGACAAATGACTTGGTTTGTTTGTTATTATTAGAATTTTGTTTTATTTTATCTTTATCAGATTTGTTGTTGTTAAAAGTTTCTAAAACATTAGCTCGATTCTTTAAATAGGAAAAGAAATCTTCTAGGGTAGGAATGAGAGGCAAAGTATTTTTATGTTCCTCCCACTTGAATGTGGTACCATTACCTAACTTTTCTACAAGAATAGCTATGATTAAAGCATCCCATTGATCTGTAGGCAGCCCTAGGGTGCTAAGAGCTCGCAAATTTTGATTGACATGATCAATCAAAAATCTTATAGATTTTTCAGTCTCTCGCACTGACTCAATTTGTAAAAGGGACTTTAAATGCTTGCTTATTAGTTGACGTTTGTCATCATACCGGCTACAGAGTATAGACCAAGCTTCATCATAGTTTTTGTCTGAAATTTCTAGATTGCTTAATGCACGCGCTGCTTCACCCTCTAAATATGAACCTAAATAATGAAATTTGTGTACATTTTTAATAGAAGAATTTTCATGGATTAGTGAACAATAAATCTCCTTAAACTCTAACCATTTTGAAAATGTCCCATCGAATTTGGGTATGTTTATGACAGGTAATTTGAAACCTAGCCTATCATGGTTATCATGTTGATGAGAACAATTTAAATTTTCATTATTAGTAGGAGCAACGCTATGCGTTTTAATAAAATTTTGAGCTACAGCGATGCAACTGTCAAACTCTTGTTCTATTATATCCCGAGCTGTTAATTCATTTGCCTGATTAGCCTCAGATTGCACTTCAATTAGGTTTTGCAGCTCGTCAAACTCACTGAACAACGCTTCCATTCGCGATAACTTCATGGCAAGCTTGCCGAGTTCTATAGGTGAAACTGAATCTAAATTGACTAGATTATCTAAATAGGTTTTAAACTTAGTCAGGCGTCCCTTGATGGCACCTCTTTTGATGATCAACTCTTTAAAATTTGCTTCAGAAGTCATAGCGAATGAGTTTTATTATTAAGTAAAATAATAAAGAAATGGGTACGGTACACTCCTCGTTCCGCCGTCCGGTGTGCAGTGCAGCAGAGGCCGGCGTAGCCAGCGAAGATGTCGAGCGAGCGCGGGCGCAGCTGAGTAGCGGGTACGCAGCGCGGCACGTGGGCTCTGCACCCTGTAGCGGCCGCCCGACGTACTCAGTGCCGCAGCGATCGCTGAAATGTACCGTTAGGCTAGTAAGAAGCTGGTAGAAGCAAACGTGCGAGCGTGCATGTGCTTTGAGAGGTTATGTTTGTTGGCACCCAATGATTCCAGTAGCTTGCAAACGATTCGAAACGAAAACAAACGAGGTGAAAACACAAAAACGTGCGATATAGGTGCATACACTTGTGCAAAGATGATAGGCAGCTTGGTAATTAGCGTTGACACTTGCAGAAAACACGTTTACATTCGAAAAACGTGATTCAACTATATGGGTGCATTGAATGAATTAATTGTTGTCACCAAACATTCGAAACACTGAACAAAGTGCGCTCAGACAGAAGAAGAAAGACCTAGGAGAATGATAGGAACGGGCTCACAATTGGATCGGTAGGCGTTGCGTCCCGAAGCGCTGTTCCCGGCAGTGATGCGGTGCAAGCGTGGACCACTCCGGCTGTAGGCAGGCCGCTCCGGTTTGAAGGCTGCTCCGGAACCTTCGATTTGGTTGATGCAACTCCTTTGAAGATCTTGTAGACAACGTGAGCTTGGCTTGATCAGAAACTTTAGGCGGACCCGATTAGTGATTGCAGTCCTGTCACGGTCGCCACTTTTTGTTCGTGATGAACAAAAGAAATGCAGTAAATCCTTTAAATACTTCTATATTTCGTTGAATTTGGATACAATATTGGTTTCTTGATGCACGAATGGACTTTTATATAATATTATTTGAGTTATTGTAAAAAGCAAGCGGGAATTCGGTGCTAGTTGAGTGAGAGTGACACGGTGGCGTTGGCAGCTCTGCCGCGTTAGCTACGCGCGCTGCGATTGGTCGACGGCTGACATTTTGAAATTGGCGGGCCGTGTGTGGCGTGCATGGCGCACGGAAGTACGGCGTGAACAAAAGGTTATAGACCATCTGTCGCGGGACTGTCTCTATACGGTCAGTTCACACAGAGACGCGACGCGGCGTGACGTGATGCAATGATACTGCAAATGTGTGTATCTTATCGTATAGTAAATAAAGTTAGATTTTGAGTCGCTTTTAAAATGCAGCGCGACGTCGGCCGCGCTGCCTCGCGCTGCGTTGCGAAAAGCCCAGCGAGCGCACGGAGCGAGCGGAGCGCACTTTAAGATAACAATTGAATATAAACCTTAACTACCTTGATATAACAATAAATTCGGAAACGGTGCTCGGAGCGCGAGCGCCCTCAAGCTACCACAAGAGAATGAGCGCGACCGTATATCAATTGATTTCTTAAAATGCGCTCCGCCGCGCCTCGAGCGGTGTGCGCTGGGCCAAAGGTGTATCTTTTCATGTAGGAAATAGAGTTAGATTTTGAGTAGCTCTAAAATGTGCGCGCAGCGCCGCGTCTCGGTCTGAGCTAACCCTTAGTTAACCATGACTTTGGAGCGTAAAGGGGTATCGAAGGATCACCGTGAATTTTAGTCAGTACAAGTCTGAGCCTCCTGTCCCACCCAGGGTGGGAGGACTAATTTGATGATTTTATCACGATAAAAAAGGTTATAAACCATCTTTGTACCACATCCAAGTCCGTTAAGTAGTTTTTGTGTGAAAGAGTTGCAATCATTAATCCATCTTTTTATTAGAGTTTGTTTTTAGCGTGGTAAAATCATCAAATGAGTCCTCCCACCCCGGGCAGGGCGGGAGGGATTGTCAGACTTGTACTGACTAAAATCCACGGTGTCCTTCGATAGCCCTTTATGTTCCGGGGTCACGGTAATGAGATAAGTCCCGTGACCCCGGCAGGCTTTGGCCCTCTAAAGGGGGCCCCGTCGTTATGCTGACGCTCTTTGAGGCGCGCGTGGAACACAACGCGCCGTCGACCCGGGCATGGTCCATGGTCGGACAGCGAGTTGCCCTTTACTCGCCGCCTGCATGCCCATCTTTTTATTAGAGTAGTAAGAAGTTAGATTATTATGAGTCTTTGTTGTCGTACCACTACTAGGCAAAGCCTTCCTTCTCCATTTTTTGCTAAGTAATGCGATTATCCCCACCAACGTGTCCCCACGTTGCCGTCGTGGTAGGGCTTGTGTGTCTCGATGATCTCTGGGCCCCTGCCGGTAGAGGCACTCGTGCACTCATGCCGGACAGGCTCAGAGGGAGAGACCAGACAAAGAGGGACACACCGGGGAAAGGCGCGCCGCCTGGAGGATCGAGCAGTCAGCTCGAGCCTCTAGACGGCGCGGGGCCCGGTCTCAGAGACTGGGTCTAGGGGGGGAAGGGTTCACTTCCGGTACGCGTCTAATCTTCAGACGTAACCGTGAAGTGAACCAAGGGAAGGGAAATGGGGGCTTAGGGAAAAAAGAAGAACTCACCTCTCTAAAAAAGTAAAAAATGGAAAAAACGGTTAATGGAAGGAATACCCAGGCGGGTCCCAGCTGCTCTTCAGCTGGGGAATCCCGCACCGGACACGTCCGGTCAGTCCCAACGTACTCTGGGGGGGACAACACTAACCACTTTTACCCAGTCTTTGCTCCGGCAGTCGCCGCAATGAGCCAAGGGGGCTCACGTGCCCGTGGTGTGGAGTCGCTGGATCGGTCCAGCACGTCCGCGCCACCGGCACCGACAACAGAGCGGGCACAGAGTGCCGCTCCGCGGATGGAGGGGGCGCTGGTGCTCGGGTCGGAGTCCGACTCGGCATCAGACGCCGTGAGCTTCCAGAGCGTGGGCTCTGGAGGCGTGGCGAGGAGGGATGAGGGGGGCGCAGATAGGAGGAAGGAGTTCCTCAAGCGCCCCCATTCGAGGGATGACATTTCGTCATCAGAGGAAGGGCTTGCCTCGGCCCGTAAGATCCCCACGAGCGTGCGGGGTAAAGGCCGAGGCAAGACTTCGGGGAGGGGGATCTCCTCTGGAGAGCCCAAAACTGGTCTGGCCTCGAACGAGGCTAGACTAGCAGAGGCCGTGGCAGCCGCCATCCGCATCGTCATCCAGAAGCGGACCAAAAGTAGTAAGGAGGGTGCGATCGGCGACGCCACGGCCTCCATCATGGCGGCCGCGCGCGTTCACAGCGGGGCTCTGGCTGCAAGGGACGATATGTCCGAACTGCGGTCGGAAGTCACCCGCCTGACTGCCGCCATGGGGGCTCTCCAGAGGGAGAACATCGCCCTCAAGGAGGACCTGGCCAAACTTCGGGGAGGCGGCCAGCGGGACACGCCGCCGCGGGGCCAAAAGGAGAAAGGCCAGCCCACACCAGCGGAGAACTCTGTTCTCGACCTGGTGCGACAGGAGCTGGCCGCCTTTCAGCAGCGGTTCTCCGTATTGGAGAGCCGCGTGCTCAGACCCCCGCTAGCGGCGTCCTCATACGCGGCCGTGGCCGCGTCGAGGCCGCCCCCGACCAAGCCGTCCCCGGCAGAGACGGCTGCGAAGAAGACGGCTGCGGCGAAGACGGCCCCTTCTAAGACGGCCCCGGGCATGCCTAGCCAGGCGAAACAGGGCCCGTCAAAGCCGCCTCCGACCCCGACACCTGCGGGGCCGGCACAGGCGGCCAAAAAGAAGAAGGCTCAGGCCGGGAGCCAGTCGTCCCAGCAGCCTCCTCCAAAAACTCCACCGGCCGGCGCCGATTGGCAAGTGGCCGGGGAGAAGAGGAAGGCTGCCAGTGCGGCCAGGTCGAAGAGGAGGAGAGAGAGACGGCGGCGGCGCAAAGAGCGCGACGTCGCGGCGCGACTGCGCGCCCCAAAGACCGCGGCTGTAGTGATCACACTGCAGCCGGACGCGGTCAAGAAGGGCGTGTCGTACCGCGACGTGCTCGCGAAGGCGCGGGAGGCGGTCCTCGCGGAGCTCGGCATCGCCGGGGGCCTCCGTCTACGGGTCACCGCAACGGGGGCTCGGATGTTGGAGCTCCCCGGCGCGGCCAGTGGCCCCACCGCTGACGCTCTAGCCGAACGGCTCAGAGCGTCCTTAAATGCGGAGGAGGCCCGAGTGTCCAGACCCACCAAGCGCGCAGACGTGCGCATATTGGGTCTGGACGACTCCGTGACGGCGGAGGACGTTGTGGCTGCTGTTGCCAGGACTGGGGGGTGCCCTACCGATCAGGTGAGGGCGGGTGCCCTGCGTCCTGACTTCGCGGGGTTGCAAACCATCACGGTTAGCTGCCCCGTGTCGGCGGCCAAAAAAAAAAGTTGCAGGAGGGCCGAAGGCTCCTGGTTGGTTGGGTGTCGGCGCAGGTTAAAGTCCTGGAGCCCAGACCCCTGAGGTGTTACCGCTGCCAAGTGGGTAACCACGCGGCATGCGTTTGCACCTCGGAGGTGGACCGCAGCGATAGGTGCTTCCGCTGCGGTCAGCCCGGTCACAAGGCCGGCTCATGCTCTGCCCCGCCTCACTGCTTCGCATGTGAGGCGGCTGGCAAGCCGGCCGATCACCGGGCTGGGGGCAAGTCCTGCGCCCCACCCACCAAAGCCAGGCGCAGAGGTAGGCCCTCTGCCGCCGCCGTCACCGCCACCGCCGCCGCCGCCGCCGCTCCCGCTGCCGCCGCCGCCGCCGTGGCTCAACCCTCGGAGAGGGTCCTGGAGGAGGCTGCAATGGATTCAGATTAATGTCTCCATTGCGCTTCCTCCAGGCGAACATCAACCACTGCGCCGCTGCTCAGGATCTCTTGCTCCAGAGCATGGCGCAGTGGTTGATCAACGTCGCCGTGGTCGCCGAGCGGTATTTTGTCCTGCCCAGGAATGACTGGGTAGCGGACCTGGACGGCTCGGTGACCCTAATTTCGTCGGCCGCCGCCGGTACCCCGCCCCTCGATCGCGTAAAGAGAGGGCGCGGGATCGTCGCAGCACGGTTCGGGGAGATCGCCGTTGTAGGCGTTTACTTCTCCCCGAATCGATCTCTCGCCGAGTTCCAAGACTCCCTAACGGAGCTGGGAGATGTCGTCGTCGCCCTCGGTTCCCTCCCCGCGCTCGTCCTTGGGGACTTCAACGCCAAAAGTCCGGCTTGGGGTTCCCGGTCCACGGACTATACGCGGGGTAGGATGCTCGAGCACTGGGCCCGTGCGCAGGGCCTGGTGATCGAGAACCGGGGTCCTGTCCCCACGTGCGTGCGGTGGACGGGCGAGTCAGTGGTAGACGTCACGTTTGCCAGTGCCGCCCTGTCACCGCGCGTCACCGGCTGGCGCGTTGTGGAGGAGGTGGAGACCTATTCCGACCACCGGTATATCCGGTTCGACGTCTCCGCCCAGACCTCAGACGCGCCAGTTCCAAGTGGACGGAACCCAAGTGGTCCGCGATGGGCGCTGAAGCAGCTGGACCGGGAGCTATTCCTGGAAGCCTCGATCGTGCAGGCCTGGGTGTCACCACCGGACAGGCCTGCCGACATCAACGACGAGGCGGAGTGGTTCCGGGAGGCCATGTCGGAGATCTGTGACGTGGCCATGCCCCGGGTCCGGCAAGGACGCGCCCGGCGTCAGTTGTACTGGTGGTCGCGCGAGCTAGCAGCGCTGCGCGAGGCGTGCGTTGTCGCGCGACGCCGGTACACCAGGTTCCGCAGGCGCCGCACCCGACCTCCGGATGCGGCGACTGTAGAGGCGGAGCTGCACGAGAGCTACAGGGCAGCGAAGACCGTCCTCCGCGACGAGATCTGGCGGGCCAAGGAATTGGCCCGCGAGGAGATGCTGGGGACTCTGGACGGGGACCCATGGGGCCGCCCCTACAAGTGGGTGCGAGAAAAGCTCCGCCCCTGGGCTCCCCCGTTGACGCAGAGTCTCCAGCCTCAGTTCGTGGAGGACGTGGTGAGCGCCCTGTTCCCATCGCGAGGGGAGCATACTCCCCCGCCCATGGCTCCGTCTCCGACGGAATCTGAGGACGAAGCTGACGCAAACGCGGACCACAGCGACGACGACGTCTACGACGCTCCAGAGGTGACTGAGGTAGACATGAGAGTGGCGGTACAACGGCTCAAGGCCAAAAATACCGCCCCAGGACCCGACGGCCTGCCAGGGAAAGCCTGGGTCCTGGCCTCGAGGACTCTCGGGCCTCGACTTGGGGGGCTCTTTAGCGCATGCTTGGAGAGGGGCCGGTTCCCGCTTCTTTGGAAGACGGGAAAACTGGTCCTCATCCAGAAGCACGGGCGCCCTGCGGACTCTCCGTCCGCATTCCGGCCCATCGCGCTGCTCGACGAGGTGGGCAAGCTCTTTGAAAGAGTAATTGCAGACCGCCTCGTCGGGCACCTGAATCGGATGGGCCCGAACCTTGCGGAGAGCCAGTTTGGCTTCCGCAGGGGGCGCTCGACGGTGGACGCCATCATGCGCGTGAGAGCCCTCACGACGGGGGATGCAGTAGCCCGGGGCAGGGTCGTCTTGGCGGTGTCTTTGGACATCACCAACGCCTTTAACACCCTGCCCTGGAGTTGCATCAGGGAGGCACTCCGGTATCACCGGGTGCCGACCTACCTCCGTCGCATAGTCGATTACTACCTGACGGACAGAGCCGTCATCTACCCCGGTCACCGGGGAGAGTGGAACCGGCGAGAGATATCGTGCGGTGTTCCACAGGGATCGGTCTTGGGGCCGCCCCTGTGGAACATCGGATACGATTGGGTGCTGCGCGGCGACCTCCCTGACGGCGTCAGCGTAATATGTTACGCTGACGATACGCTCGTCCTGGCGGAGGGAGAGTCGCACCAGGCGGCGGCCGACCTGGCGACGCAAGCGGTTGCGACAGTCGTCGAAAGGATCCGGCAGCTGGGACTCGAAGTGGCGCTGCACAAAACGGAGGCCATGTGTTTTCATGGCCGCGTTAACGCGCCACGGTCTGAGTCCCACATAACGGTGGAGGGGGTTCGCATCGGCGTCGGGAGGACGATGAAGTACCTGGGACTCGTCCTCGACAGCCGGTGGAACTTCAGGGAGCATTTCCTGAGTTTGGCCCCAAAGCTGAACCGGGCAGCAGCCGCCCTCAGGCGACTCCTGCCTAATCTCAGCGGGCCAAACGCCTCCTGCCGTAGGCTGTACGCCGGTGTCGTGCGGTCCATGGCCCTCTACGGGGCCCCAGTGTGGGCCCTGAGCATCCGGACGCGACCACTAAAGTTGGTCGCATGCCAGAGGGTCATGGCTATCCGAATGATCCGGGGATACCGCACGATCGCCGGCGAATCGGCCAACTTGCTTGCCGGATTACTGCCCTGGGATCTGGAGGCGACTGCCCTCCAGCGCGTCTATGAGTGGCGCGTGGAGGCGCAGCGCCGGGGAGAATTCCCGCTGCCCCGACAAGTCGAGGCGCGGCGGGAAGAGGTCCGGCGCGATCTCAGGGCAGTATGGAGGGGACGATTGTCGCAACCGACGGCCGGGCACGCCGCAATCGCGGCGGTAAGACCCCTCTTTGAGGAGTGGCTGGATAGGAGTCACGGCGTCCTGACCTACCGCATGACGCAGGTCCTCACCGGACACGGAAGTTTCGGGAGGTACCTGTGTCTAAGGAGAAAGGAGGAAACGCCTGGGTGTCACCACTGCGAAGATCGCCCGGAGGACACAGTAGAGCATACGGTGCAAGACTGCCCAGCTTGGGCAGAGCACCGACGTGTCCTCACGGCAGCGATAGGCGGAGACCTCTCGCGCCCGGCATTGGTTGCGGCCATGCTGCGGGGCGAGACGGAGTGGGAAGCGGTCGCCTCCTTCTGCGAAGCAGTAATGCTCGCGAAGGAGGAGGCGGGCCGCGTGAGAGAGAGGACAGTGTCCTCCCTCCGCCCCAACCGCAGTGGTGGACGCCCACGGCGACGGACGTCGCAAGACAATCTCCGGCCACCGTAGGCGCGGGCATGCGGGCGGCGAGTAAAGGGCAACTCGCTGCCCGACCATGGACCATGCCCGGGTCGACGGCGCGTTGTGTTCCACGCGCGCCTCAAAGAGCGTCAGCAAGATGACGGGGCCCCCCTCTAGAGGGCCAAAGCCTGCCGGGGTCGCGGGACTTATCTCATTACCGTGACCCCGGAACATAAAGGGCTATCGAAGGACACCGTGGATTTTAGTCAGTACAAGTCAGACAGTCCCTCCCGCCCGGCCCGGGGTGGGAGGACTCATTTGATGATTTTACCACGATAAAAAAAAAAAAAAAGTAATGCGATTATAGGCAATTGACATTAAAAATGAATTCATCTCAACCCGACATTATCCTCCTGAGCCCATATCACGAGTTTTCACTATTTTACTTGACAGCGTTTTTCCAGAATTTACTGCGTTTCTTGTATGGAAAAATGGAACAGCGCCTCTGGTGTACGAAGAAGGAACTAATTTTTTCCTTGAAATTTGTCAATTGAAAATGTCAAAGTTCCAGTTTACTTATCACAATAACTGAAAACTCATGATAAGGCCTCTGGGTCTACATTCTCAGGTGTACAGAAACGGACGAAGAGTTTTCATTTCGAAAAAAAGTACCGTCCCAAAAACACACTGTATAATATTGCGATTAAAAATTATTAATAGGTAATAAGTTTTACAATACCTTATTAAAATTTAAATGAAAAATACTTCAAAACCTGTTACATACACTTTTGAATTGTCAAATGACAAATATTTAAGTAGGTACTTACTACGAAAATATGGTGCTAAAGTCCCAGTAACAAGACAAAATAACTGTGAAAGCACCGTAGATGCCCATTGCAAGGCAAGCAGAAGGCAAGCTGTGGAGAAAAACATGATGTGGCCTACCTGGGACCTTACCTAGGGCTCTTAACACGATTCAGTTTAGGTTGTGGGAAAGAGACAAACCTATACAAATCGTCTAGCGCCATCTCTATCCCACAGCCTAAACTGGATCGCGTTAACAGTTCATGGTGGGCCACCTGAAGATCCTAAACGTTGTCGCATAATAGGTATGTATAACATCCCTTGCAGCCAGCAGAAACGTTTATTCATGGGTAAGTGAGCTGTGATGGACCCTTTGTTTACAAAGAGGTCAGATGGGCGTTAAAGTAAGCGTTTCACCTCCCCATTGTGTAGAGGCCCTTTAACATGTCTTGTAAGATATGAAAGTTTCTTCTAGGATGATTAAAGAGATGCTTAAATATTTTGAAAACTTAATTAGGTATCTGGATTTTTGTTGTGATAGTAATATGTGGAAAGATCGCTTTTAAATATCTCAAACTGTGGCCATTTTTTAAACAATTGTTTTGAAAATTGAAAGCCGACCAATTGGTCGCCTCCACATTACACCGGATAAGAAACTATTGGTAATTGTTTTTGAGCTACAAAAGAAAAACCGGAACCCCTATAGCAGGGGTGGCCAACTTGATTAGACACAAGATCTACTCTTTACCACAGTTTAGAACAGTTGGGTCACTTCCCAAAAACAATCAAACAAATGTAAAATCTATACTCGAGATAATAAAGTACATTTTTACTAGCATCGGCATCGCCCATGTACTTTTATAATAGCCTAAACTTCCCATGCGCAAGCAAAAATGTACTGAATGGTTACGCGCGAGAGTTTATTTTTGTTTATCTGACGCTAACAACATTACAATGTGATTACATTGTTGCTATCCGTGAATCTCAATAGGGTTGCGACTTACGAGTTTAGGAGGCACAATAAGGTAGGTAGGTGTATTTTATGCATTTGTTAAATTACACTATTAACATAAATGTTCTTCAGGGATTTTTTTTATCATCAGCCTATATCTTTTTGGTTTCGTTTTACATTCTACATACATTATCGATTGGTAGCACAGAATGTTAATACATAGTACCAACGGCACCTTACATTATACTATATAAAGCTCGTTAGAACCTATTATTGTAATATTTTTAAACATTTCATCTTACAAAAACAAAAAAGAATATTATTTAAAAATATTTGAAATGTTAGGCTTTGTTGTTTATAGGCTTTATTATGTATTGGTTTACAATTACTTAGTTATTATTCTGCAACAAACACTAGATAAAAATCAGTATTTATTTTGCTTTACGACACACAGATTCTAAAACAACAAACAAATGAATTTTAATGAATGATGATGACGCAACAAGAAATGTCAGTGACAGAATACAAAAAGAAAGTCAAAGATTACAAACAAACGTTACTTTTTTTTACGAAGGAATCCAAACATACAGCCATCTCGCGAGTTTTTGAATAATTAACCCTTTAACCGGCAGCACTCTTATAATATGGGTACATTCAATTAATTGTAAATACTTTTATGGTTTAGAGCAAAAACTAAAATCGAATGTCGCGTTTCAAGGGTGAAGTATCGATTCACTGAATCCATTCAGTACTATATATAGATAAAAAAAAACGATATTTTGGCTCCAACAATCGATTCTTCGATTAATCGATCTCAGATCTCCATCCCTACGTCACAGGTTCTGCGTTGCGAGTCTTTGTAAATGGTAAAAAAGTCGCGCAACCAATTACGATCGCTGACCTTGAATGCGTAGCTGCTATTTTCTGAGTTTGAACGTGGTCGATATTTTCACCTTTCGACGTGACGCGGTAGTTTATGAAACATGAGGCTCTTATCACTATTGTCGTTTAAGCAACCAAAAGCTATGCAGTATTTGCTTTTCCTTATATTTTTAACCGACTTCCAAAAGGAGGATGTTCTCAATTCGGATGTTTATATATATATATTTTTTTTATGTTTGTTCGGGCATAACTCCGTCGTTTACCAACCGATTTGAAAAAATCTTTTTTTGTTGGAAAGGGTATACTTCCTGAATGGTCCCATTAATTTTATCGAAATCGGACTAGCACTTTTTGAAAAATCAACAAAAAACAACGAAAACCTAAAAAGTTTTCAACATTGTCTACACCGATTACTCCGAGGTTTCTGGTCCGATTTCGATGATTCTTTTTTTTTTGTTCGATACAGTATATCTGCCATTTGGTCCCATAAAATTTTCATTTACTTTGGTGCAGCAGTTTTAATTTTTAGCTCATTGTGTAAGAGTACATACATGGACGATGTTATCACCGGTGCTACGGATTACAATATTTTAGTGTACATGTAAGAAGGTTGAATATTGAAACTAAAAAGGATAAAATAAAAAACTTAAAAAAAAAAAATGTAACCGACTTCCCACAAAAAAGTTCTAAATAACCTACAAAAAAACTTTTCTTTCGAAAGTCGGTGACAAAAAGTCAATGAAATAAAAAAGAAAGTCACCGACTTTCGAAAGAAAAGTTTTTTTGTAGGTTATTTAGAACTTTTTTGTGGGAAGTCGGTTATATTTTTTTTTTGAAAAAGTTTTTTTATAACTAAAATATAATTATAAAGTTATTTCACACAGTACCTACCTAATTAATAATAATACTTTTTATTTTGGTTATTTTCTCTTTCACATACGTAAACGTAACAAAAATATTAAGATACGGAACGCGTGCGAGACGGGCGGCATACGGCACCGTGAACGGTGTGCGCGTGTGTGCGTGCCGTTTCATACCTACACCGCATAGAGACCCCTCTGTAGTACTCTGTGTCTTTACTAACAAAACCCTGTGCGATCTACCAACCGAAAAGTGATACAAAATTATTATTATTAAGAGCAGTAGTTGGTAATTACGTAGCGCAGGCTGGTCTACTTAATTATATTTTTTGCCTTGCCACGATTGACTGGACTAATAGTCGCGATCGACCGGTTGGCCACCCCTGCCCTATAGAATCACTTTGTTGTCCGTCTGTCCAAAAATATAGCTGCGAAACGATCTTTAATTACAGCGTGTCTCGTTAGTCATCGTTCAAAAATCGTATTGATTAATTGAAAATAAAAAAAAAAAAACATTAAATCGTGAATGTTAGCGTGTGACGTAATAATAAAGGGCCAAACAGAAAGGGAACAACAACATTTTCGCAATAGTAAACGTCATATCAACATATTGATTGATAACCTTGCGAGTCCACAAAGCGAGCGACAGCTAAGGGGTTAACAATAGCGATTGTCGGTCAACGGAACTGCACCTGTAGAGTTGTCGATGTATAGTTAAGGCTCTTATCGGAAAAAAAGGTTTAAAATTGTGCCGATGTAGCAACTTTCATTGGTATTTACACAGAAATTATGTCTGAAAAAATTAAATAGTAATATAAAGGATCGATACGTAACTAAGTTTGATATCGACTCCACATCGTTACCATTTTACTCCTATATTTTTTAAACGATTGCGAAAAAAATATGTCTACTGCTTTGCAAGACAAATAGGAAATACCTTTTTTAAGGCCTATCCGCACACAACAGTGCCGGAACGTGCCGACACGTGCCGATCAGTACCGTATCGATCAGTGTCAGTGAAATGTGATATTATCGCATACATTTTGTACGACGCTATCCGTACCTACTCATCAGTGACAGTGACGTTCCGTGCTGTTCAGTGATCACTGAACAGTATACATAGGACATTGGACTTTAAGTCAAGTCAAATAAATAGCATATTTCACTGACACTGATCGATACGTTACTGAAAGGCACGTGTCGGCACTGTTGTGTGCGGATCGGCCTTTATTGTTACTTTTTTAAACATTATGTATTAATTTCATTGTTATAAATTAAAAATGTGTCCGAGTAAAGACTGTTTATGCCACCCCCAGACTTGACCCTACCTCTCTCGTTTGGTCGTAAGTTCGTAGGACCAAATTGTCAAGGCCATTAGCGTAAATACAAGCTCTAAAAGGGTCGTACAAAATGTTGTCAACTTCTGGATTAGCGAAATGAGTATGAGATTTTATAAAACAGACCCCTTATTCATTTTTAATGAGGTTCATTACGAGTTTTTGGGTACGAAAGGTAAAGTATAATTCATGTTTCATTTGGTGACTTAATACGATAAATTTTATTATTTGTTTTGTATGATTATTTTATCCAAAGATAAATGCCAGTCAGTTGTGCCGAGTTTTTTTTTTACTGCCAATTGGTTTTTCTCACAAACTTATTATGTACCGAAATGCTTATCAATACTATCATAAAACTGTTGTTTAACCGTGTTAAAATCCATTCTGAATGACCTTTGTTGGCATGATTTGTTCAGAATTTGTGTGATTAGCTGTTTCATTTCGTGTCGCGGGTTTATTTCCACATAAATATTTCGTATGGCCTTTAAGTATGTACTTGTTCCGGGTAAGGATCTGATGATTTTCTGTTCATAAATGCACCTACCATACCAAAGAATAAAAAAAACTATAAAAGAATTAAGACGGTCACTGGCAGATGAGAAATGTGATTCTATTATTTCTAGAGCTGTTGTTAATACACTAAATTAAATTAATGATAAGGACAGAAGAAGAATTTTATTGTAATCTCATTAATTTTCTGTCCTCATAAGTTGCTCGCGGCTTTAGTGTAAGTGGTGCCATCTGGCGATGAGTTCTAGTTTCCTCCTAATGAAAAACGAATGTTAAACTATAGGCAGACGAGCATAAAATAATGCTCGGAGCGTGTCGCATTCTGCGCTCCGCTCATTGTGTTTAGTAGTTTGCGTGGAAATATGTCAGGAGCATTTTGTAAATTAAACCAATCCGACTAATGTAGAAATGCAGTACAAGTCTACTAAGCGTGTTTCTGTTATCTCTTTTTAGCCTTCCGTGTAAAGTAAAATATTTCTTGCGATTCTTTTTGTAGAAATAGGTATACATTTTGTTCAGAAAATGTAGATTGTAGAACTTTACCATTTGGTAATTTTAAACAGACAAATAAAGATTATTTTAAGGCAATAACTAGTCCTTACCGGTGGCGTTATTAAGTTTTTCAAACAGTCTCAAATTGAAAAAAAAAATACCAAGAATTAAAATGTAAATCTGTAACGTAGCAAGTTTATTTCGGTTTCCTTCCTGATTATGATTAATACTGACAATATTATAAATTACCGTGCCATTTACCATCTATTGCGTGTGAACAAGTGTATAACTTACTAATCGGTTGCATTTAAAATGTTAGATTATTTTTGAACGAATTTAAACCACATCAGAAGAAACTAATTTGGTTTTATCCATAACTTCAATTATTGATCCGGTTTAAATATCCTTGTTATAAACCGGATTAAAGCTACGCTACGTGTAGTGTACGTGTAGCGGGTTCCATTCCCGCAAGGTACAAATATCTTTACTTACGGTCTTCAGGTAGTTGTCCCGGGTCTAGTCATTTGTGTATGATGAGTGTGAGCTTAACTGACCGAAAAATGGTTATATTACAAAAAAAAAAACAGTTCAAAAATAAAAATGCTTAATTTAAACCGGTCCAGAATTAGGGTAGTATAAGGAAAACAGCTGGGTTTGGTCTGTATTAATTTCTGCCTGTTATATCGAAGGCCATTCGTAGAGAGACCACAGCTTATCAATTGTGGTAGTTAATCAATGTCAAGTTTATTGTACGGCAATCAAGGAGGTTACGAGCTAAGATTACGAGTTTCTGGTCCTACGTAAGTACTGACATCTTGTCTATTATGTTTTATGTGCACCTACCTAACGTTACGGCCGTAGGTATGTTATTATGTACGTCTTACTCTGTGTTTACAGTTACACTTGTATACAAGTTATAAAACATGTTTCTAACAAGCCGTTCACAAAATTTGTTCTTTTATAGGTTAGTGCAAAATTCTTATTGTCAACAATTCCTTCTTCTTCTTCTTCCTGCCCTTATCCCATTCTACTTGGGGTCGGCGCAACACGTTTTCTTTTTCCATTCTCCCCTATCAGACGTCACAGTATCATTTACTCCTTTTTCTTTCATATCATTCCTTAGACAATCCATCCATCTTTTCTTTGGCCTTCCTCTTCCTCTCCATCCATCAACATTCATACTCATCACTTTCTTAACCACTGGTAAGCCTAAACATCCAATAATATCAGACCTGTCAAATGTCTGTCTTGTCAAAGTGACAGTTCTTAACCGTCACTTGGGAAGAAAACTTCCCGTTGGCTTTTCCGAAATTTGACACTAATGACAGGTTGTGGGAAGAAAACTTCCCAGTGGCTTACAAGGGGTTAGTCATTGTCAACAATTCCTACAAAAAAAAAATTTAACACAGTTTCTGACGTTGAATTGGGTTCATGTGTTTGACAAGTTTTGAATAGATCTTACTTTGTTGTTAGAAGTTATGTTGCATTGAAACAGTAGCAGTGATCTTAAAAATAATTATAATTATTCATCTTTGATAATGTTTGTTGACGCCTGGAGAAAATTGTTTTTTTTTATAGCCTGTAATGTGTACCACTGCTGGGTCCTCTGCCTCCCTATTTTTCTATAAAAAGCTAGAAAGATCACGAAACAATCTAAAAATTCAATATGTAAATAATAATTAAAAAAAAAAAACAATAAAAACATAGCAACAAAACTTCTGAAAACAAATCAGATATTCAAAATTCGTTCCCAAAAAAACCGAGTGCGAAGATTACGAAAAAAGAGAAAATATTATAAAAATTAAAACATTTTCACGGTCCACAACAAAATGAGCCTTCTTCCTGTCACGAAGGTATTATCCTCGGAAAAAAATGCTTTACATAATCCGACAAAATCTTCTCTAACGGTGTGAGGATACCTCAAATCCCCGATTCCTCTTTAAAAAAGGTCAATTGTAATGAATTCGTTCTAAAAAAAGAATGTTCGGGCCTTTTTGGGCAGATAAAGGGAGATTATTTTGTTAAGTGGCTATGGGTTAGATTACAGTTAGGTAAGTCTATGGAGGCTTTTGTACGTGAACATTAAGCTTCTTGCGCGTGCTCACCCGAATTTTAATCTTAAAGGTCATACTTTACAGTTTATTATTCAGTCAAATCAAAAACCATTCCAATCGCCACAGCAAGGCTGATCTACCTTAGAGATCTTAGTTTAAAGAAAATTTCTACATTCTAGTACAAAATATCAAATTGTAGAAAAATATAATTATATGAAGAAAGATTTAATTTGTGTTTAATATGAGTATTACAAAACCAAAATATATATTTATTCAGGAGCTTGTTTAGCCTAAAATATAGATTCGTGATTTTCAGTTTCAAAAAAGATCAGTACTTCATTAATTATATATGCAGTAAAAGGAGAAAAAATATGTAATGTAATTAAATCACATGCATATATTATATACACATAAGTAAAGACTTATTTTTGTCACTAAAAATACAATGACTTTATGGTGAATTTTCAATATCTGATCCCGCAAAAACGTATCAAAAATAAAACCGGAATAAAATCCGTAGTGGCTCGACCATTGGTTTGTTCACATGTACCCAAAGTTTAATTTCCTGGGACTTGCTTCAGCCCTTGTCTTTGTTAGTCATTGGATTTAGCTTCATTTACTTCGCTTTGTTCAAATATGTAGATATGCAGTGGTTTTCACGTTCAGTGGCGTTCATGTTCACTATTAAATTTCGAATCCTTTCCGGAGTTTCATAGAACAGGAGAGGCTGTTGGTGTTTTCAATAAAAGATTGAGGCTGCATTTTATGGTTCCCTACATTATTGTCAAAGGAACAGCAGAGCAAGAAATATGGTGAGCGAGAGGTATTGGTAGTCGAGCTACACGATAACTGACAAAAATGCTTGCACTGACTGGACAGGTCAACATAAATCTATACATAAAATAAATCTGTAGAAGGGTCAATTCTGTACATTGAAAATATTGAAAAAATAAATAGCGGGGGGTGTTGCTGGATCGATACCAAACCCAAATATGTGATTAAAAAAATTTTTGTCTGTCTGTCTGTCTGTCTGTATGTGCAGGCATCACGTGAAAACTAACGGTTCGATTTCGATGAAACTTGGTATAATTACACCTTATTATCCTGGGCATAAAATAGGATACTTTTTATCCTGGAAAAATACGTAAAAAAAAAATCTTATTTTTCAGTTTTATTCATAGACGTTGTTCTGTAGAACCGCGAACACACGTTGCATTACCCGCAGTGGATTCAGCGCCGTAACCTGTAGCGCCGAAAGTCGGATTTGGCTTGAACCGTTTGCGGCACACGCGGGACACGCCTCCCCGAGTCCTATATAAGGAGCCGCGTTCCGCGCCGCGCGATGCATATAAATTATGAATTTTGATGCGAGCAGACGTGTCCAGTGTGGCGAGCGGTCGTCCGTGGAATTAATATTGTATGCGTGTAATTTTAAACCGTGCTTTTCAGCGCGACCTTTTTGATTACTTTTCCGATCAGTTATTTGTAAATACACGGTCGGAATAACTATGAAAAAAATACTTACTACAGAACCCGAGCTCAACAGCAGTAGCTCAATAGAGGGATCTCCTTAATTATTATAGGCTTAGCCGTATTTGGGTCCAATAGATATTTATAAGATGTCATTGTCAGAGTTACTCAAAATGGAGAAATAAACCATCCACGCGAAGACCGACATCCGCGCGGACGGAGTCGCGGGCGGAAGCTAGTAATATACTATAATCTCTTATACATTACAGCTTGTGACGAAAATATACTATAATGTAGTAAAAGGTAAGATATTTTTTTTACAAAGCTGGCCTATACGCAGATGACGAAGTTTCGCGTGGATTATGCCATAGTTTTCAACAGCCATAATATTTAGATACCTACCACACACTTTTTAACCGATTTAAAAAAAAAGTAGGTTCTCAGTTCGACCTGTATGTATGTATGTAGGTATGTAGGTTTGTCCGCGATTATCTCGCGTTCGGCTCAGCCGATTTTGATGCGGTTTTCTAAAAAGTGTTGGTTACATTCTGGTGAAGGTTTTGATATATAACAATAATGGATATCTTGTCAAGTTGCCCGCATAGATCCGTTTCTGTTGCTTACTAGGATTGTTGATTTTCAAAGACGCCGATTATTTAAAGATTTTTGTTGAATATCTAAACTATAAAAAGGGGAAAATAAAAAACTTTTTTAAAAAAAGGGAACCGACTTCAAAACCAAACACAAAAAAGTGTAAAATAACTTTTCTTTCGGAAGTCGGTGGCCATAGTCAATGAAATAAAAAACAAAGCCACCGACTTCCGAAAGAAAAGTTATTTTACACTTTTTGTGTTTGGTTTTGAAGTCGGTTCCCTTTTTACTTAAGAAAACATTAAGTTTTCATGAAAAAATAAGACTTCTAGAGCAGGCCATCAGGATGCAAGAAAGGAAACTTGGCACGAGTATGATCGTGATTATTTCTAAGTTATTACTATACCATGACATTTTCGTACTCGTTCATGTAAACGATAACTGTTATATTAGGACGTGGTGCAGCTTATTGATCGAGAATTTAACCAGCAGTTTTTCCTGAATATTGCTGGAAGAATTACCTTAATTTTATGAATAGCTAGGTGTCACTCGTGGCTTTGCTCGCCCCGTCTTTACAGCCTATGACCGTCTCTAGGGTCACATCAATATCTGTACCAAAATTCATCAAAATAGGTTCAGCCGTTTAGACATGAAAATGGAACAGACACACAAAAAAACATGCATGATTTCTCTATATATTAGTGGAATAATATTATATTAATGTAGTGATGTACAGTTTGGCTTTTGTAAATATTCGTAATCTGGCTAAATGATTAATCGTGTTTGGAGCTCTTTGCACGTTATGTCTCACATATTATTCTGCCAATCCGAAATAATCACCTAAGCTTTCAGGATTAAAAAGAAACTAATTTCAGATCTGTGTTGGTTGGATTTTCAAAATTTCAGTTCAACGGCTCATAAAGAAGATGAATGTACACTGTACAATTTAGTTGTGACGCATGTGGTTCAATGAGAACATGTTGATTTAAAAGATTAAGTTCGATTACCTAGGTAGTCAAAGTCGATGATTTTTTTTTTCAATTAGGCCATCAAAGAGACACTTTTGAACTTCAAATATATAAGTAAAGGAAATGGTGGAAATACACAACAGTACATTGAGTACATAACAGGTAGATGGTAGACAAGTAGATGGGTGAGCAAAAAAATAAATATTATTATCTATAATCCTCCGTGCTTCGGAAATAACAAATTCTAGCTAACGGAGTTTCGGCTTTTTTTGTTCACTGATTCCATTGAGATTCTGAGGCCAGTCTTGCCAAGGAGTTCATGTTACCTCGTTAGTAGGTAACAGGGTGGAATTGGTAGCTCCGTATGAAATTCTTGCATCCAGTTGCATTCAATTAGAAAGTCTAAAACCGATAAGAACGAATAGCAAATACTAAGCAGATAGTAATAAGAATGTTTTAATGTGCCGAAGTTTTTTATCAATTCAGCCTATCGCAGTTAACTCCAGATAGGGGTCTCCCAGGCAAGTTATGTATTAAAGGCAATATACACAAGCCAAGATAATTATCATTCCGACCTATTGTGAAACTTAAGATTGATTACATCAAACTATTTCAAACAACATTCTGAAGCATCAATGGGTGGGTCTTACTTGGAATTTCTTAAGAGCTATGTGCATGAAAATCTGAGCTATTTACTGTTCCGCTGTGTGTCGCGCAACTATTACGTGTATGGTGTGTATATAGTGTATGTAATTTTAAAAGTTTGTACAAGTAGCGGCACGTAAGTTTAGCGCTGAACGATACGCGGGGGGTCGCGCGGGGAACAGAATGCGACTGGAGAACCAATCGGCGCTACGCACGCTCGCCCTTCATCCCGCTAGCCCCAATCAGGTACCTTAATTTTAACTTCGCGCAATAACGGTCAGCGCTAAAGTTTCGTGCCGCTACTTGTAAACGCACCCACGATACGCCAGGAATTAGGAATTCCTAGCGTAAGGCAAACGTTTTCTTTTTTTTAATTACGTACCATGTGGTTTTTGAATATTTACACGTATTATCTTTTGCGTTGCGAATAGGCTATTTGACAGTATCAATAAATTATAAATCTAATAAGTCCGTTATTTAGAGTTTTGAAAAATAACGGACACGTATTTTTTCTTATCTAAAATCAATGAATATTATCAAGATATAACACATCAAGACCCGAGAGTGGGGGCTCGTGACGTCAGAATTCAGTAAAAAATGTACTAAATTGTGACGTATTGGCAATTTTGAAAGCATCATATCTCCGTCAATTTTGGCTTGCGTAAAAAAGAAAAAATACGAGTCAAATATTATTTGATAATCTAACTGACGGATTAATTAGATTATTTTAGTCAAATAGCCTATTGTAAAAGCAAGAAAGATAAATTACAGTTTAAGTTCGTATTTGGTCAGTACGAGTCGACAGTCCTTTCAGCTCAACCTAAGGCGGGAGGATATTTTGAAGGCCATTCAAAAGGAAAACCTCACTAGAGTGTCAGTTCAAAAGCCTATCCTGTGAGACACCCGCCTTAGAATATTTCACCTACATAGCTCGGCTCATCTAAATTATTCATCGCACGGGGCAGTGCCGACCGTCCTGTCGCACTCAACTTTAGTATTCCCCTGTGTATGGTACTTACAGAATTATGTATTATGTTCAGCAGTAATGTGTACGTGGACAGAGATTATTGTACCTACAGCCATGTAGTAGGTATTCCAACAGGCTGCGGCTATTGATATCCTCAAACGGTATGGATGTAACGTAATTTTTTTAGGTTGAAACTCGTTGTTGCTACCCGTGAGCAAAGGGTCAGTCCTTGGCCAGAGGCTTAGTGTTGCCATACAATGTGGCAATGTGAAGTTGAAACATAATTTTTCCTACTCTTCCACAATTTTTTCTGATTAATTTCGTTGCAGGATCCTAGACAGGTAAATTCATTCCCGGGACATATCGAGCTAAATTTTCTCGTTGCTTATCTGGTGCTTTCCACTGTTGATTCTGGCTTTCAGGAGTTACAACGGCAACGTCGCCATTAACCGATACATTCAGAAATTCAGGAAACAATCCTTAATGCCATGACACCACGGGTCATTAAAATTACCCATGGACCCATCGGGACCACAGGTAAATACTTTTTTTGTGTGTTAAAATCATGAAATTGGTGACTATCAGACTCTTACTGACTTAAATGCACGGTATCAATATCCCTTTACGTTCCGGGGTCACGTTACCTAATAAGACAGTGCCGCTACCGTAGCAGGCTTTGAACCTCTATAGGGGCCCTGTCAGATTGCTGACAACTCTTTGAGGCGAGCGTGGAACAAGACGCGCCGCCGTCGACCTGGGCACCCATTACTCGCAGTCCTCAAGTCCGCGCTTGCGGTCGGAAATCGTTGCCGGGGGCATCTTCCGCGATGGCTAGGTCTGTGCTATACTTTTTCCTTTTTCGTTCCTCACGATGCCGCCGTCCTCAGGTATATTCGAGATTTATCAAAATATCTAGTTGGGAAGAATTGCATGATTTTATGGCACCCAATAATGTGCGTCAATGTTTAATGCAATACTAGAATGTAGACGGAAAAAGGTATGAAAAAAAAAACTTCTACGTTCCTCTCAAGCTGCATACGCAAATAAGTTTCCCTTTTCCGCAGTTTTTATGAGTTGGCCTAGTTGAGTAGTCGCGAGGGACCTATTACATAGTACGTACTAAAAAAGAGATGGATAAAATAACTGGGGTTGCCAGGCACAAGTTTTTAAAGTACTTTACTGAAATAGTGCTAATAAGACCACGTAATTTAAAGATGGTGGGGTGGTATTCTGAAAAACAGAAAATTGGGAGGGCAGAAATCTTCGGAAGCAGCATGAGAGCGGGGTCGTCTCTCTTCGTATCGACGGTTTCCCTACAAGTATATTATAATTATTCTTCAATAAAATCAGTTGCGTAACACTCGCAACCAGTGTGCATTTATGACATGAAGACGTAGAGTAGGCTGTAAAAGAAATGATTTAAGCAATGGCAAAAAAAAGGAATTCGATGACTTTTAAAGTCACTCCGATAGTTTATGCTCCACTATGTGATTTTACCTGCTTGTTCTGCACTAGGCCAAATCAGCAGCAGATGTCATTATGTCACTGGACCATTTGAGTCATTAAACCGCTGTGCTAACGACCAAGTGTGGTCCGATTCAATTCCACACGGGCGCGACCCTAAATATGGGGTGTTGATGCAGTATATTTAAAGTTTTCAGATAAAGATGAGGATTATAAGATTTCCTTATTGATTTTAAAAGGCACTTTAGGATTGTTAATTGGAGTTACTAGACCTAATTTATAGAAGTTTTAATGTAACATCTGAGGGTTATTTTACAATCATCCCAAACCCGACACGACTTGAAACAGACATATGGGGGTACCATACCGCTAAATTCTACATTCTGGAGTGATACTAAGACATTCTGGAACATAACTATCATCATCATCATCATCATATCAGCCGTAAGACGTCCTCTGCTGAACATAGGGCCTCCCCTTTAGACTTCCAATAGGACCGGTTGTAAGCGGCCTGCATCCAGCGTGATCCTGTGGCCTTCATAAGATCGTCTGCCCACATAGTGGGTGGACGTCCTACGCTGCGCTTGTCGGTGCGTGGTCTCCTTTCGAGAACCTTACGGCCCCATCGGCCATCAGTTCTGCGTGCTTTATGGTCTGCCCACTGCCATTTCAACTTGCTAATTTGTTGGGCTATGTCGGTAACTTTGGTTCGTCTACGAATCTCCTCATTTCTGAGTCGATCGCGCAGAGAGACTCCAAGCATAGCCCCCTCCATAGCTCGTTGGACTATACTGAGCTTACTAATGAGGCCTACAGTAAAGGACCACGTTTCGGCACCATACGTCATCACTGGTAGCACACATTGGTCGAAAACTTTCGACTTGTTACGCAGTTTCCCGAACGCTGCCCAGCTGAGTTGGATTCGGAGGTTGACCTCCTTCTTGAAGTTCGACCTACCTAGTGCGACGGTTTGTCCCAGAACATAACTATGGTATTCATTAATCCAAATCCAGCATGATTTAGTTATTGTTAGTCGCATCGTAAACATTTAAAAATAGTAGCACACTAGCACTGGGAACAGGCTTCAAGCTGGTGATCAGGACCCTTTACTCCTGAAAATGAGCGATGTGTTTGGAATTTTCACGAACTTTCTAATCCAACTGCCGAACGAGATCATAAGATGTTTTTCGAGGCTCTTGGCAATATAGCTATTGGCTGACATGACTGTACATTTTATCAACAAGTGTGCAGCTTTTAGCATGATATTACTAGCTGTTGTGCAGTGTGTATCTCTCTATGTTTCCATACATCTAAATCCGTTTAGTACTTAGTTTTACGTGTATACATACCCACTGACTTTAGTATTTATAATATTAGTAACAAGTAAGATAAATAAGAGTAAGTAATTTACTTAAGTTTTTTCTTCATTAAAAAGACCACAATTTAGTCCAACAAGGAAAAGATGGCTGAATTTGTATTGTACTACAAAAAGACAAGCAATTAGGCGCGGGTCGCGATATATCACGCTGGACAGGTAGCAACATGTTGTCCTGATGTCTCCTCTAATGGAGGCTGTTTGTGGCCCAACTAAATTCTGTTGCGGGTAACAATGCGCTTTCCTCTTCCAAATCTAAATTTTGAGCAGGAATTAGAATTTTTAAACTGCATTCAAGGTCAGGGAAATCGGTAGACCTTAATTCTAAATATTAAATTGTAACTGCCTTTAGTGTCCTTTCCTTTTTTATCCTTTTATAAGTCTGTGAAAAAGGATTAAAGTTTGTGTCAAGTCAGATGATGAAAGTCTTATCGACCTTCGGAAAGAATGATGAAAGTCTTATCGACCTTCGGAAGAAACGAATTTCGCCGAATTTAGCCGATTATCTAATCGCCTAAATTTGGCGAAATTCGTAGAGCATTATCTCTGTCACACAAATGACTTACGAACCAGCGATGGAAGAGGTAGCGACAAACGTCATGTAGGAATTTTTTAAAGGGTTTTTGGAGCAATCTCACCCAGAAGGTACAAAAACTCCTGCTGCGTACCGACGAAACACAGTAAAAACTGTTCGCCGCCGGACAAGGTGGCGTTAGCGAGCCAGAAGGCCCTGGTGAGGCCTACCACCGCCATTCCGATCGCTCAGCCGACGCCGCAGCTTAGAATTAGAAGAGGCAAGTATTGAGTAGTTGAACCTTTTTTCATATTTCTACAAATTCGCATAATAAATCGGATTGTCATGTTGCCACTGCTAGGACAAAGGCCTCCTACTCTATGAGATACAATTTTGCCTTTTGACATTTTTGATTGTTCCTCTTACATCGGGAAAAATCATACAACCATTTTTGTAAACCCACCTCACTGTTTATTACGAATTCCCTTTTCTTTCTACAAAAACTGAAAACAAACTTAACTACTTATTTGTTGCGGTAAAAATATGAATAATAAAGGTATGTCTGTGGCCAGTGACAAATGGTTGCAATATTTCTTTAGTTAAAGAAGGGACGGGGACTGTTGGCGATGAATTATACAATTTGTTATGCTTTGTGCCCAAGGGAGCGTTTTGGGCCTGCAGTTGACTATTACAGTCTCTTCTTATATACGTTTGTCTGACTTTATTGTCTGTTTTTAATCTTGTTTCAGATAGGTTTTTTTCTCTCTCAGCATCAGCCAGTAGCTTTTTTGCCTGTGTCAATAAGAATAAGACACCTTGTTAGAAATTTGAACAACAAAAATTGTTAATAATTTTAATTTTCCTCTCCATGAACAAATTTTTGCGTTGTAAAATCATCAAATTAGTCCCCAGGGCAGAGCGGGACTGTCAAACTTGTACTGAGTAAAATCCATGGTGTCCTTCAATAGCCCCTTACGTTCCGGGGTCACGGTAATTCGTGAGTCCCGCGACCCCTCCATGAACTACTTGGATAACAAGATATTGTGAGCAAAATAAATTAAATTGCTTTTAGATTTTTTCAATAATATTAGTAAGTGAGTTTCTTTATACTGGTCACCTTTTTTAGTCAACTGAGTCCGAGACTTACCGCAGTCATCTTTTTTTTTAAGTTGGAAAATCATAAAATGTATGAATACCTGGGTGGAGCGGAAGGGGCTACCATTGTCTGAAAACCAACTTGTTTCTTCAGTCTACTTTGGGTTCCAGAGCCGCGGCAACCTTCTAAGTCTAAGACATACCCGAGACCCCGGCAGAACTTAATCCTATCGGGCTTCGAAGTAACGAGCAGTCGACTTGTTAAATCCATTCTCACTCCCTTTCCATACCTTTGATTCAAACTTTCAATTTAATGATAAACGGGTGGCGTATAACGGTTATGATATTGGCGGGTAAACACAATGGTTTACGGTAGGGCGTGATATTTAATTGAATAATGACTACCAGTAAACAAAGGAATAATAAGCTATTAATCTCCCCAACACAACAGCTCAGTGGAACCACAAAACAGGTTTACACCGAGCCTCGAAGAATATAAAGTGAGTCTTCTCTTTTTTTTTGACGAGTCGAGTTTAAACCGAGACAATTGATTAATTTTCAATTGGTTGGATCCAACAAGTTTCAGAATTTTAATTTATAATTGTCATCAGATCGTCACTTTGCTAAGCTCGTATGATAAATAAAAAATCATGAAATGTATTTATTTGGTATTTATTAAGAATTGGCTATTACCTGTGGCTTCGCTTGTGTGAAGCTCTATAATTATCCGATGGGAACGTCATTCGTCATAATTATGAATAGTATATGCGTTACTCCAGAATACAACCTATCTCTGAGCCAAAGGACATCGTCCACAATTCGTACATTTCTGGCCCAAAAGTGAAAGAGCCGACTAAAAAAAAATGCTGTATTCAGATAGATCTATTCCTCCTTAGCATTTTTTATTGTGGCTTCAAAGCTGTAGGATCATTGCCCTTGGATTTATTCAAGTCCACAAATTTGTCTTTTTCAATGGAAAAAAGGATGATGTCCGTTCATCTACATTGGTCCTATATACTGGCATGAATGAGTAACAAACCTCCGTTCATCAATCCTAACTTCCAAAATATCGCATAATATCCCTTGAAATGTTGAACGGACCAATTGGTCCGCATAACAATAATTAAAGAACAATTACAAAATGGACGTCCACAGTAGATGATTTATTATATTAGTAAATGATTTGCCTACAAGATTTTCAAACCCCACTGAGCCCACCATAATTAAGCATTAATAGATCTCATCTCATCTCATCAGTTAGGTACTCGTTTGATTTCTCGTGTGAAATTCACATGGTAGCACCGCGAATGAGTTAATGAAAACAAATGAATATTGTAAGCTCATAGCTACTTTCATGACGCATTCTTTTGTAATAATAAATTTTAACCAAAATGAATAATGATTAATGTCCTAGAAGAAGATTGTTGGAACTTTTGCTAATTTACGCACCCTTTCTTGATATAGACCAGATGCCAGATGCAGTCGATATAATATGCCAAACTCATTAATTAATTTACTTAATTTTATGTTTTTCTGCAAAGTAAAGCTTGATTACATGTCTGGTGAATTACTTACTTTTCAGATACTAACATCTGAATCAAAGAAATGAAGATGACAACAACAAAATCATTAGACCCGTATTTATTTATTGTTGAAAAAATCGCCAAAAATGTCGTATTTTTATCAATATTAAAAAAATAAATGTTATTTTTAAAACCTGACAGACTAATTGGATTTGCCATTTATCGATCCATTCATTTAGTGTCCACATGCCTATTAAGGTAGTTTTAAATAAAACGAGAAATTCAAAGAATTTTAAGACCCTTTAAATTTCACAATTACTGAAAAAGTATAGTCAAAAAACAATCCTACAATGATCAATACAATATTTATCCAAAACACAATTCAACACTTTTAATAGTCATTTTCTGTCCTGCATTGCGGACATCTCCGATCCACATATTAACAATTGGTAGCCTGTATACGTTGTTACTCTGTAGTTCTATTATAGTACTTTTCCATTCAGTACTTCCTTCCTGAAACAAACATGTTTTTTTTTGTTCAAATGTTATCCTTAATAACTTTCAAAAAATTTGCCTATGCTATAATATAAATTGAGACCGATAAAGCTGGATTTCCAAGGCTTCGAAAGTGTATCGTGCATCAAGCAACGGGAAATCCACAGCACTTAAATTTTTACCACCGGCAACGATACACGTACCTACTACATCACTTGTATTTCAATAACAACTCACGTTTACACGTTGAGAATAGATTGAAAAAATCGATGCTTGTGGGAAAATATCGGTGGCTCGGTTGGAAAGAGTGTCGCATGTACTGAACCGCAGGTTCAAATCCTGCTCGCGGTCGATTTTTTTTCCACAGAGAATCTTTGAATTTATTTAAAAGTATATTTACCTTACAGTTGTCGGTAGAATTGGGAACAGAATAAAATATAGGAGATTCGTTAGTCGGGTATGGTCCTATCATCACATCGTTCCAAGCCCACAACTTCACAGATGCGGACATGTTATGTTTAGAATATGGAACTGAGTCCAAGCACTTGTATTCTAACGTTTGACGAACGGATTCTGATCGTTCACGCAACCATGTAAACTGTTCCACTGAAATCTAAAACAAAAAAAAAATGTTAGAAAAAGGACTTACTAATAATGAGCAAATGATTTCTGGTAAATTTATAGACCTATGTATCCTGCTTATGCGTATGAAGTTTCATTAAAATTGGTGCAGTCGTGTCAAAAAATAAAAACTTGTTCAACTTCACCCCCGCAGTTTCACCCCCGCTGTTCGGCTCCTATAAGTCGTAGTGTAATGTTATATAGCTTATAACCTTTCTCTATAATTGGACTATCAAACACAAAAACAATTTTTCAATTCGGACCAGTACTTCCTGAGTTTAGCGCGTACAACCAAACACATTTTTCAGTTTTGTGATTTTAGTATGGATATGAATTTAGTTGCATTAACAATTTCTGAATATAACTTACACTCTTATATAATTCTATCATCTGAACACCCCTTTCATTCAACCAGTAAGTTCCTTTTGCTGGATCATGAGTAAACTCAGGAGTTATTTCATTTTTCCTTAAACATGTTTCCAGGGTACTCATATTGCAATACACTTCAATAGGTTTTCCTTGTGGTCCCATATAATAGGTGCCTGCAACAACATATCATTTATTATAAGAATATATCATTTAGAATGCATTTATGAGTGATACTCATTTGATGTGACTTAAGTTCTTCATGAAGTTCAAGACACCTAGAAAGAGCCTCGAAAGATGTCATCGAGGCTCTTGGCTATCAGGCCATTGGCCGTTACGACTATTGGCACAATGACGGCCGTGGTCATATTCCATATTTCGACAACCGAGATTATCTAATCTAATCTAATCTAATATATAAAATTCTCGTGCCACAGTTTTCGTTGCCATACTCCTCCGAAACGGCTTGACCGATTTTAATGAAATTTTTTGTGCTTATCCGGTATCTATGAGAATCGGCCAACATCTATTTTTCATCCCCCTAAATGTTAGGGGTAGTCCACCCCTAATTTATTTTTTATTTTTTAGACAAAATTTTTAATTTCTATTTTTTATGGCAAAACAACGTTTGCCGGGTCAGCTAGTCTAATATATAAAATTCTCGTGTCACAGTTTTCGATGCCATACTCCTCCGAAACGGCTTGACCGATTTTGATGAAATTTTTTGTGCTTATCCGGTATCTATGAGAATCGGCCAACATCAATTTTTTTTTTTAGACAAAATTTTTAATTTCTATTTTTTATGGCAAAACAACGTTTGCCGGGTCAGCTGTTTAATAAATATTAATATTATTATTAAAACTGATGTTTTTCTCACCGCTCGGTGTTGTGCTTGGTGCAGATTTACAAGGGTCTTCTGCTGGTATGTCAATCGTTCCAAAATCATCGGTTGGTTCTCTTAGATCTGCATCTGAAATAAAATAAATTGTTATACGAGTAGCTTAGTTAAGTTATATTATATATTACAACAAGCGACCCTCCCCGGCTCCACACGGGTGCAATATCTACTATATTATGCATGTTATATACATACATAAAAACCTCTTGAATCACTCTATCTATTAAAAAAACCGCATCAAAATCAGTTGCGTAGTTTTAAAGATATATGGTAAGCATACATGGGGACAGACAGCGGGAAGCAACTTTGTTTTAAACTACGTAGTGATAAAGGTACCTGTTTTACTCTGTGCAAGTTCAAAACGGTTCTCTATTCGTTGAGGCGGGACGGATAGCATAGCAGAGGGTGGATCTGAATGGTCTGTTCAATACTTACCATTTGGGGTATTATAGCAAGGGCAAACTCCGTGTGTACCAGGAGCTCCGGGAGGTCCAACTGGGCCAGGCTTGCCCTCCGGCCCTGGAGGTCCCTACAAGAGTTGTACAAAGGTTCAAGTCATTATTCACAAAATCAACCGATTGTGATAAATTGCATCATTGGATTTTACAAATCAATAATTATTTTTAACACTATAAATTATTTCACCGTTCGATAGAGTCAAATAAGGATCAAATGGTAGGTTAGTTTACGACAAAATTAGAGCAAAATATAAATTTTAATATCCGTTTTTAATTTCATAGGTATCCGTTTTTAATGGTGTCTTCTGAGAAATAAATGTGTTTTCTTTTATAATGCATGCGTGGCGAGGAAGTGGGCACATTCTGCATGCAAGCACATCTTGGATGGCTTTTTCGTCGAATTTACACTAAACATATTGTATAACATTTAAAGTCATGCATTCCTACGAAGAAACGCCTATTTCCGTACTTACTGAAATATTTTTGAATTATTTCTTACCGTTTTTCCAGGTTCACCGCGCTCTCCTTTTGCCCCGTCACGTCCAGGGAGGCCCTATAGTCAACATAAAAAAAATATATAAATATTAATAGGTGATCTACGAAGTTAAAATTTACAATAACACTCTCACTCAAAAGGGTAGGAGGTAGTCGAAATTACAAAGTGTTCTTTGCAATTTCCAGTTATCTTTAATTCTATTGATAAAAGGTCACAAATTGGGCACAAATTAAGACGGTGAGTTGCAATGCAACTTATTCTCAAACCGTAATGTCCTTGTTGTACATTATAAAAGAAGAGTTGATAAGAAACATTTTTACCCACAACTTTTCATTTTGATGCGGTTATCAGTGGGTTCTGGCATATTATAAATTAATCTTTTTTTTTCTCTCTTTTTTAAATTAAGTTAATAAAGGACACAACCGAATCACATGGCTGCTCTGAGTCTATTTTATTTTATCTGCGTAGTCCTAAAGCTTGACAAAAGTCAACCATCTTGACAAATTAATCATTTAATTGTTGTATGTATACCTACGTATAATAGTTTCTTGAGTCACGGCTTGGTCCCGATTGGCTCACGCCCTATTGCATGCAAAGTTGCACACATCAATAAAAGTTTGTGATCACTAGCATGAGCTGTTTTTTTTTTTAATTTTATGGAATAATATTTGAACTGTTTTATTGTCTTATATTCTAAATCTATATTTTAGATAAAGCTTTTTAAAAGAAGAAGAAATCGTCATATCTACCGAAACAGAAAAGATTTAGATTTTCCAAAGTGATCGCTAACTTTTTTTGATGTGATATGCAGATTGCAGGTACTTACGTCATAACCTGTTGCTCCTGTGTCTCCTTTAGGACCTGGGGGGCCTTGAGGTCCCTGAAATTGCAGTCTTTATTATAATTGGATAGGAAACTATACTTAACGCCATATTAGGTATACGTAAGAGTTAAAACGGTGTAGCGGTCATCAGAACCAGAGTCATCGACACTAGCCAAGTCACAACAAATCGCATACGATAATCGTAAACGCTTCGTACTCCCCAAAAAATTTTCAACTTTATAGCCTAGAGCCTAAAGTTAAAAATCTATTTAAGATATCTTAGCGTTAGCGACAGGAAAGATCGAAAACGATAAGCAATCCTCAATAGATCTACGTTATACTAAAGCACATAAAGTTGAAAATCTACTAAAGCCTACTCAGCGTTTGCGACATGGCTACAGGGCCAGCTCTTAAAATTTGCCACAATTGTAGATAGCCCAGTCAACGAATGCTCAAAATAGGGTATAGAGGGAAAGTCTTGGAACACAATTTTTGACTTTGTAACTTTGTTTAGCCTAGTTAGGAGGTGAACATATCAAAAGTCCCTGCCCCTAGCCCTTGAGCTTTGGGAGGGAGGGGGGTTTGAAGGTCCCATTTTTTGGTTTTTCGCTTATATCTCGGAATCTATGCGTCCTAGCGACATAGTACCACAGAACAAAATAAAAGCTGATTAAATTTGCTACAAGTTATACTAAATAAGCATTTAGATATCTTCTTCAGTTTTCGAGATATATACTCCTGAAAGTCTGTCATTTTGAAAAAATCATTCTAACTTTACATTTTTAGAACGGAAATCTTCAAAGATGCAACTAGTTAATAATTGCCGGCAAAAAAGCTTTTAGAGCATTACATTTTCTTCAATAAAACTATATTATTTTCCTTCAAATGTTAATGTAAATGCTGTATATTATATTTTTTATAAAAGGTAGGTACCTGGTCTTTGAAAAAAGGTCTTTGTAAATCAATGTACGAGTATGTATCAATGTAATGCTGGCACATTACATTAGCTTAGACTAAAGCACATTTTAAAGAAAATGGATAAAATATTATAGTATTATTAAAGGAAATTGAGTGTTCCACAACCCTTTGGCAAGAATTTACTTATGGCTGTATCGTTAAAGAGTTATCCGGTAAAAAAGCGCAAAAATGTAAAGTTAGTTTCCTGAAAGTCTGTCATTTTTTCAAAATGACATACTTTCAGGAGTATATATCTCGAAAACTGTAAAAGATATCGAAATACTTATTGAGTATAACTTGTAGCAAATTTAATCAGCTTTTATTTTGTTCTGAGGTACTATGTCGCTAAGACGCATAGGTTCCGAGATATAAACGAAAAACCAAAAAATGGGACCTTCAAACCCCCCCCCCCCTCCCAAAGCTCAAGGGCTAGAGGCGGGGACTTTTGATATGTTTACCTCCTAACTAGTCTAAACAAAGTTATGAAGTCAAAAATTGTGTTCCAAGACTTTCCCTCTATAATCATTCGTTGACTGGACTAAGAACTGACAACCCATGCCGTAGAAAAGTTAACAAGTTGTGACCGACGCAGCGTGTTTCTAGAAAATGGGCATAAGTATTCAACTTTTTCACAATATGGTCATTACAGTGTATCTAATCAAATCTTACCGTTTCTCCAGTTTTACCAGGATCTCCCTTTGGACCCCGAGGTCCAGGCATGCCCTATATGAAAAAAAAGTGCTTTTTAATCCTACTATTTTGTTCTAAAAGAATGTCATCAAAGTGAAACTATTTATAAATAATTGTTTATTTTTACGCCAAGAAAAATTCGTCCTTCTGGATAAGTACTTGTTCCAGCCTCTCAACCAATGACCCCAAGAGGGCCAAAGCCTGCCGGGCTTGCGGGAGTAACGAGTAACCGTGGCTCCGGAGCGTAAAGGGCTATTGAAGGACACCGTGGATTTTACTTTACCACGTTAAAAAAAGGCCCTGCTTAACGCGGTCAAATTTTTCATTCCATTAAATTTGTTAAATGTCTTTTTTTTTTCCTTCCGTATAAAAGCTTAACGATTCGTGACTCAGGCGTTAAAGCTTATTGAATATTTAAAATATATGCTGTTTATTATTTTTTTAGGGTTCCGTACGTCCGAATACAAAAACGGAACCCTTATAGGATCACTCGTGAGTCCGTCTGTCTGACGCTTAGAGTCAATTATCTCCGAATCTACTAGACCGATTAAGTTGAAATTTGGTACACATATCAATTCCTGTGACCCAAGCACAGAAGTGTGACGTGAATAGATGAAATCTGTATATGGGAGGTAATTTTTGGGGGGGAAGGGGAAAATTAAAAAAAACTTGAAAACTGCATCGTGTGACATATCAAATGAAAGGTCTTGTTGAGAAGATCTTAGATGTATTTTTTTGTAATTTTAAAATAAATAGTTTCCAAGTTATTCAAGAAAATAGACGAAAATTGACCATTTTTCTACTTATAGATTATAGGAAAACCTATAAGAAGTCCATGATATTAAAATAACATGGTAAATCACTCAATATTGTGCGTAACATCGTACGGAACCCTCTTCACGCGAGTCCAACTCGCACTTGGCCGGCTTTATACATATTTTGTTACTTATTCAAATATTTCAAAAAATAGTAGCCCAGCAACATCGGGAACAGGGGCTAAGCTGCCGGTGGTAAGGAGGTGTTAGTCGATGCTCTTCAAATATTTTATTGTTAGTTCGTATAAATACCGTGAAAAACTTACGTAAAGACCTGGTTGTCCTGTTTCTCCTTTATCACCTGGTAAGCCTCTAGGTCCCTACAATATAAAGATAATTTTATAAATTTATTTAAGGAGTCAGGCCGCTATTATTATCAAAGTCTAGAACCGCTGGACCGATTTGGCTAATTTTGGTTTGCATTATTTTTGGAAGTCCAGGGAAGGTCAAAAAGGTGAGTAGATGTGATAAAAAATACGTGTGGCACTCAGAGAATGCCGCGGTAAAGCTATTGCATAGCATTTAAAAAAGAAAAAATTATCGCCTACCGCGAATATTTAACGAGAATATCATTTATTTAAAATTTTTGTGGTGCACTATAACTGTAATAAAGAAAAATAAATTACAATGAAGATATAAGTGGGTCTTTTATACATAAAGGTACAGGATTCCCAGGTCTCACTTCCAAACTGGGTCAAAATTTTCAACAGGTTATGGGCCCAGGGTGTAACCCCGCTGCCCCGAGAAGTCGAGGCGCGGCGGGAAGAGCTCCGGTGCGATCTCAGGGCAGTATGGAGGGGACGACTGTCGCAACCGAGGTCCGGGCACGCCGCAATCGCGGCGGTAAGACCCCTCTTTGAGGAGTGGCTGGAAAGACGTCACGGCGTCCTGACTTACCGCATGACGCAGGTCCTCACCGGACACGGAAGTTTCGGGAGGTTCCTGTGTCTGATAAGGAGGGAAGAGACGCCCGGGTGTCACCACTGCGAAGATCGCCCGGAGGACACGGTGGAGCATACGGTGCAGGACTGCCCCGCTTGGGCAGAGCACCGCCGTGTCCTCTCGGCGGCGATAGGCGGAGACCTCTCGCGCCCGGCATTGGTCGAGGCCATGCTGCGGGGCGAGACGGAGTGGGAAGCGGTCGCCTCCTTCTGCGAAGCAGTTATGCTCGTGAAGGAGGAGGCGAGCCGCGAGAGAGAGAGGACAGCGTCCTCCCTCCGCCCCAGCCGCAGTGGTAGACGCCCACGGCGTCGGACGTCGCGGGACGATCTCCGGCCACCGTAGGCGCCATGCGGGCGGCGAGTAAAGGGCAACTCGCCACCCGACCATGGACCATGCCCGGGTCGACGGCGCGTTGTGTTCCACGCGCGCCTCAAGGAGTGTCAGCATGATGACGGGGCCCCCCTCTAGAGGGCCAAAGCCTGCCGGGGTCGCGGGACTTATCTCATTACCGTGACCCCGGGACATAACGGGCTATTGAAGGACACCGTGGATTTTAGTCAGTACAAGTCTGACAGTCCCTCCCGCCCTGCCCGGGGTGGGAGGACTCATTTGATGATTTTACCACGCAAAAAAAAAAAAAAAAAAAAAGGTTATGGGCCCAGCACGCTTCCACTGCGCCACTCTGCTTTGTTGTAGGAGATTTTTATAAGTAGGTTTCATTGTGAAAACCTCCTTTTTTAGCCGTTTAGAATCAGTAAGAAAAGTTAATTGTCTTTTTACGGATGTTTTTATGATTGCTGAAGTCTCCCGAACTAAGACGACGTTTGACGAGCGTTAGATTATTTTCGTTAGGGAATTTCTTGATTCGGTCGCCGCGGTCAGAGCCGCGATAAAAGCTATGCGACAGTTTAAAATTGATTCTGAGGCGGTACGAAGTTTACGGGTCAGCTAGTGCTCAATAAACTAGTATGTCGATTGTTTAATGGTGTTCAATTCCCTATTGTGCAATTTGAGGATTGTAATCGATAAATACTTACAGGAACTCCAATTTCACCTTTTTCACCACGTTGTGGAACTACTTTACCATCCTAAAAAAGAACGTTGTTCATCATATAATGTATATCACTCAATACACTACAAAAAATAACAAAATATGACTTTAAATACAAAGATAATGGATACTTTAAGTGAACTAAAAAGGTTCGAAAATGAATAATAATTAGAAATTGCACTGTTAAGCTACTACTATTTCGGTGCACTAAGGCCCGTATTACAGAACGTCACTCAATACTCAAGCATTACTTAAAACTTGATTCAAGCCATTTGATTGGTAGAAACTAGTTTTAAGTAAAGCTTGAATATTGAGTTGCGTTCTGTAATATAGGACTTACACTGATATCAATGATAAAATGAAATCATGGCGACATGTTTGGCTAAATGGCAAAATAAATTTACTTACCACGTTTAAACTGCATGTAGCTGAAAAAATTAAAGGAAATCGTTGAAAACATACATTAAACAATACTCAAATAAATGAGTATTCTGGCCCATTTAGGACACTTGCAGAAAATCTATGTAGGTAGGCAATATTTTCATTCTGCTACCACGTTGACATGTTACAGTCGACATAAATAGGTCATGTTTATTCATGAAATAATCTTAAATACGGGAATAATATGTAAATACGTATAACACATTAATGATGCGAGTAAAACATATTGATAACCTAGAACTAAATTGAAAATAAAAATTTACTTGGAATAAAGTTATGATTAGCACAATATACGCCATAACACAAATAATAATAGGAAGGAGGAAAATTTATCATGTAACTATTTTGCCGGGTAATTTGGAATACCTACCTTGTATTATTATAATATAAATGTTGGTTAAAAATACCTACTTCTTGAGAATCATAGCATCCTGCCTGACATCATGTTGGGTATTTCGTGCAAAATTTAGCAAAAACATCATAATTAATATTAAAGTTTAAGAACAATAAATAGAATGATAAATAGAAATAAAAAGGAAAATAAGTAGAAAAAAAATATCCAAGGTTTTATCAATAAAACCCATAATTATAATGATTTAGATTTTTTGTCTGTTTTCTGTGCGTTTTTGCGCGTTAATCTAAGAAACGATAATGTGGTACTATGTTCTTAATAATTATCATTTATATTATCAATCAATCCATAAATAAATAAAAAATGACTGTGTCGATTTAAAAAAGAATGTCTTCGAAAATTATTCGATAAACAATGCTACTTACTGTATTTCACTTTACATTCCCCGTTGACATTGTCAGTCTTCTGCAAGATAAAATGAAAAGGTAGTGAAGATCCATAGAAGATGAAATAGAGTACCTAGATTTCAAACCCCCTTAATCACTTATCTCTATTGTAGGGTGACCGCAAGCGTTGTATCGCTTCAATGTTTGCGAGGCAAAACGAGGAGGCGCCGACGACCTTTGCGGCGGCGGCGTTAACATGCCTTTGAATTTGACGCTAAGAAAAAGAACTTCAATGGCCTCCGTGTTTCACTCTTGACACTGGCAGAATAGTCCACATCGTCTTGACTTGCCATTTGAGAAAAATCAGAAATCCATGTGTCAACAGTGACTTGAAAATTTATTGAAAAAAACTTTTTGCAAATTAGGTAGGTAATTACGAGTAAATATATGCGATGATGGTTCAATCTTTATTAGCGGTACAGCACTTGTGGTCACAGTATATTTCTTAAATCACTTAAAATATCCTTTAACATGATAATATTGGGATAAAATGCTATGTTAACACATAGGATATGTTTTATCCAGATGTAGATATATAAATTGTTTGAAAAAAAATCCATCCATTCATCCTCATACACACATCTATAAAGAATTACAGTAAAAATTACTTACAAGGGTAAACCCCGGATATTGCGCTGAAAAAAAATAATATATTGTTAGTAATTACTTTATTGTTGATAATTTACAAAAACAAAAAAAAAATAAGACGAATTTCTGTTTATTTTTACTTCGAAGTCGATTTCCATAGCAAATTTGCGCATTATCTAATAAGCAGAAAATAAATTTATACTTTCCATAAAACCAAAGTAACTCCATTTTAGACAAAATGGGGTAATTAGTTTTAGGTATGCAAAGTATATTATAGGTACTATATAGATATCTTCTTATAAGAAACTGTTAATACTAGTTTTTTAAAGATGTTTCATTAAAGAAATAATAATATTTAGTAATTACCAGATGCATTTTGAAGTCGAAGAGTTACACACACAAAAAATATAAGGTACAATTTAACGTCCATATTTGAAATCACTACAAACGGACTGACACGATTAAGGAAATAAGCGTCCTTAATTCCTTAGTCATTGAATTTGATTTTCCTTAAAAATCTGACTAACGATGCAGTGAGTGGCGCCATCGTTTATAACGACATTGCTTGGAACTATGAGAGTGTATGTGTATTTCATTTATTTTCATTCTTCGTTATCAATGGGTAATCAATACCACACCACAACATCCTAGGCTTAATTGGTGATCGAGTTACTATGATTAATCTACACTAATAGTAAAACGAGTTGTTGTAACTTCGCCACAAAAATAATTCCACACGAAAAAAGTTTTGATCCTGTTCTCCTAGTACTTTCTGTTCAGATTTCACAAATGTCGTCGTTTTCGATAAAATAAAAATAGCTTTATTGATTCCTTACATAACATTAGCAATTATAATTATTATACACAACATAATTATTACACACACAATTACAGTTACAATTATTTTAAATTATTTTTTTTTCTCTCATCATGCATTTTTTTATTATTATTATTCTATTTAATTTTATATAATTGACAATTAAAATTATTATTTAAAGATTTCAGGTAATAAAAAACCGGCCAAGTGCGAGTTGGACTCGCCCATGAAGGGTTCCGTAGCAGCAAGCATAGATCAGAGATATAATTATATTGAGATTAGTAAGTAATATACACAAACAATAAAAATAACTTTGTTTTTCATACTATTTGTATGAATGGCAAAGTTATATTTGCGGTTTTTGAAAATGTACTATATCTCAAAAACTGCTAACTGTATCTCATCCAAACCAATTTTCGTTGGTAGTTTTGGTTGAGGTCTACATTATATATTTTTTTTAGTTTTATCATTCTCTTATTTTAGAAGTTACGGGGGGGGGGACACACTTTTTACCACTTTGGAAGTGTCTCTCGCGCAAACTGTTCAGTTTAGAAAAAAATGATGTTAGTAACCTCAATATCATTTTTAAAGACCTATTCATAGATACCCCACACGTATGGGTTTGGTGAAAAAAAATTTTTTGAGTTTCAATTCTAAGTATGGGGGGCACCCCCAAAATTTGTTTTGTTTTGATTTTTGTGTGAAAATCCTAATGCGGTTTACATAATACATCTTTCTACCAAGTTTCAACAGGATAGCTCTTATACTTTCGACAAAAAGTGGCTGTGACATACACGGACAGACAGACAGACAGACAGACAGACAGACAGACAGACAGACATGACGAATCTATAAGGGTTCCGTTTTTGCCATTTGGCTACGGAACCCTAAAAATGTCATCAGTTTCATTACAATAAAATTAAGATTCAAATATCAACAATTGACGTTAATTTTCTTTTATGTCATGCAAAATTAATAAATATAAATTAATTATTATAAATGCTGAATAATTAATTAAATGATTATAGTTATATTATTTAGATGTAAGGACCGCCTATAGCGGTAAAAGCCTCCTCCATTGCTCTCCAACTCTCTCTATCTCTAGCTAGCCTGCTCCATATTTTTCCTGCTACGTCGTTTTCGATAGCTGGATTTAATTATTTAATTGTTCTGCTATACGTGCGGAAAAAAGAAATAGTGCAAATTTACAATAATCAAAATGAAAAAAAAAAAAAACAAAAACCTTTGGCTAATTTATACATACTTTTTTTCGTGGGGTATTAATTTTGTGGCGAACTTCGAAAACCCAATAAAACTGAAGAGTTCATTTGTTTGTGTAATTGAACGCGCTAATCTCAAGAATTACTGGTTCGAATTGAAAAAAATGTTATGTATTGAATAGTCTATTTATTGAGAAAGGCCTATTATATTATCACGCTGCGACCAATAGGAGCCGAGCAGCGGGGCTGAAGAGTCTAGGAAGGGGCAAGACGCATCTGCAAGGCCCTTTTCTTTCAGGACGAAAAATATGACATGCCCAAGTATCTATACCAAATATGAGGCACTTTTGACTCTTTTCAGTTCCCAGTAACAAATAAAACGTACCCAAGTAATCTTGCAACATAGGCCTCGCGCGAGCAGTGGAGGCGCTAAACATCAGCATTGCGATGCCTCTTTTTCTTATTAGAAGCTAAGTTGTACTGCTTTACTGACTAGTTGCAAACTTGTGAACATCGTTGTCAACATTTTTAAGCTATTGCATAGCTTTTATCGCGGGCTCTGAGCGCGGCGCAAGAAATTCTCAAAACCTAACCAAAAAAACCTAGGAAAAATACCTGACACCACGCATCGTCTAACGTCGTTTCAGTTCGGGAGACTTCGGCAATCATAAAAATATCCTTCATATTTGTTCTGAGCTTCATATAAACAATTTACTTTTTCTTACTGATTCTAAACGGCCAGCTACAAAAATGAGTTTTCACAATGAAACCTACTTATAAAATTCAGGAATATACCGGATATCATCCAGGATTTAAATATTAAAACAAATCGATATTTTACACGAAAGTATTTATTATTCATGACACATTTCAGAACTGATTCTTATTTCCACGAATTTAAAAACGAAAAACATATAAAGGCTTCATTTATCCAAAACAGACTTCAACACTTTCGATGCTCAGCCGTTGTTGGTCATTACGAACATCGCCGATCCACAAGTCGGCAACCGGTAGCCTAAATACGTCGGGACTTTGCAGTTCTATAATAGTACTTTTCCATTCAGTACTTCCTTCCTGAAACATAAATTATAAATACATTTATATTTTTTCCTCATACGGGTATAAATCATAGGAAAAACTTATGTTTATGGTTTTATTATTACTGTAATTTTTATATCAAGAGGTTGAAAACGGTGCATTAAAGGAGTTTGAATGTTCTGGCCTGTTTGACTTACATCAGCTGGAATACGTCCACAGCTGAACATAGGCGCTTAGGCCGAAAGACTTAGGCGATATTTCATAATAATTTTAATACTTGTTGGCTATCAAACATCAAAGCAGCTGCCACTTGTTAGTTAGGCAGGCATTACATGAAAAAACATTACAAGTCCTTTTACTAAGAATATGATTTATCATCATAATCATAGCTAATTCTTCCTCTCTGTAGGTTGACCTCCTCTCTGTGAGGAGGAGTGGCCTCTTATCCACATTGCGGGCCCAGTGCGGATAGGTAGATGTCACATGTCTTCGAATTTTTGGTTCTAGGACACGATGTTTTCTATCACCATTTTGAGAGCAGTAGTGATGCTATAAATTACACCTCAGATCAAAGAAACATCTGAGAATTACACAAAGTAATGCACCTGGAGTGGACCACCACTGTTCTTCCAATTTTGAATTTAATATTGATCAAAATGAATCTTACCTTGCATTCATCGGTATCTGCTGGTACAGTGTAAGAGAAAGGTGACTTGCTAGTCGGGTACGGTCCTACCACGACATCATACCAAGTCAAAAATTTCACTGATGAAGCCAAGTTGTTCTTAGAGAAAGGAACTGAGTCCAGACAATGATATTTTAATGTCTGACGCACACGTGTTGATTGAATTCGCAGCCAAATTATTTGCCATGGAGTTATCTGAAAAATACCGAACAATTGTGGTGATACATCAAATCGTGTACATATGTCATAATTCAAAGGGTTTGACAGTGGTGTTATTATCATCGTCGTCAGCACCAGACCTTCGCTTTAGACCACCACGACGGTCGCGGGACTTATCTCATTACCGTGACCCCGGAACATAAAGGGCTATCGAAGGACACCGTGGATTTTAGTCAGTACAAGTCTGACAGTCCCTCCCGCCCTGCCCGGGGTGGGAGGACTCATTTGAAGATTTTACCACGCAAAAAAAAAAAAAAAGACCACCACGACGAACAACAATGCGCCACTGATATCCATCAGTTTGTCGCAACTTTTACAATGCCGTCGGTCCATCTTTTGGGGGGCCTGCCTACGCTGCGTCATGTTGTTCATGATCGCCACTCAAAACTTGTCTTCCTCTTTCAGGGTACAAACAAACAATGCAATAGGTAGGGGGTGGACCTTTTACCGTCAAACGGGCAAAAATCCAAAAACCGATCTACTGCTGAGGATAGTTTTAAGAAAAGCCCCAAAAATATCTAAGAATCGGCACTTGCCTGTGTTTGAACTCACAACTTAGTTCACGAAAGATTGACCGTCTTACCATATAACAAGAAAGATAAACATCTGTTGAACACTTGTATATAATATAACTGTCAACGTCAAAACGATATTTTTACGTTGATATTAGGGTTGTTTTGCAGTTACACTTTATTTAGACAAGCGTTCAATATACGTTTATCTTTTAGTGGTAAGGCGGACGGTGTATACCCCCTTTTTTAGCGTGGTCATGAGTCACATCAAATGAGTCCTACTACCTAGCGCAGGGCGGGAGGGACTGTCAGACTTGTACTGACTTAAATCCACGGTGTCTTTTCAATAACCCTTTACGATCCGGGGTCACGGTGGTACCTTGTTGGTCCCGCGACTAACGGTGTTTACCTCTGGTTTATCCTGACCATAGAACATTCTGACTAAATTTAGTCAGTGCAATCTTATAATTAAAACATCGGGAGACCGTGCGCTGTGGTGCTCTGTATGTCCAGGCTGATGTGATGATGATGATGATAATGATCTAATTAGATTTAGAGCACAACTTACACCATATAAAATTTCTTTCAAATCAACTCCCTTTGCACTGAGCCAGTACACTCCATTTTCAGGTTTAGTGTTAACCTCTGGAGTTTTTGTATTTCTTTTGATACAAGTCTCTTTGGTGGTCATATTACAGTAAACTTCGTAGGCCAAGCCTTTTGGTCCTATGTGATAGTATCCTGTAACAAGAAAGTAATAATTTAATCTTCTAATATTATAAATGCAAAAGTGAGGATGGATAGATGTTAGTTATTATTTCTTAGCAAAAATCTTGAAACACCTGTTTTATCAATTCGGCAGATATGTTTAAAGTTTCTAATTAATTAGATGAAAATAATTTAAATTCATTTTCGTTCTTAGAGAACACGTATGTCACTAAAAACGCAATTTTTTTAACCTTTTGACCGCCACAGTCATGTATAGATGACAAGCCAAAAAGTGCCCAGCACGCCACTGTCACGACTACATGACAGACTTTTAAACACAAATAAATCTTATTAAACAACATTTATTTTTTTATTTCTTTTGCTAATTATGTTCCTTGACTCATTCTTATTTATATTAATAAACCTCCTTTCTTTATATTTCATCTATATTTACATAAGATGACAAAAACTTAAACCAATTCTAAAGTTCGAAAAACATAGTTCCCTCCACGCCACAGTCACGATAGGATGACAAGTAGTGATGTAGCTAACAGGCAATGTAACAACAATATCGACCTGACCGGTAACCTACGTTACAGTTAATTTCTTTAAGTTATTCTACAAAATTTAAATACAAATGTTGATATTGAAGCTTTATAATTGAGAAATCATGAAAGTTTTTAATATCGAGCCATTTATCTGCTCATAAAATGTCGGTGTCAGTTGATAATCGATAAATCATAATGACCATAATGCCCATCCCCATCACGCTGTCAAATTGTCTGTGCCTGGAACGCCACTGTCATCTATACGTGACAATCCCCTGACGTCATAATCGGAAAGTATTTAAATAGAGGTGCACCTTTATTATTAAATTTTAATGATAACGATGCGTGAAAATAATACGAGTACGAGGAGTCGACAATGACACTTACATCATGGAAGAAAGTGCGGATTTGAAAAAGATTTTGAAGTAAATTTAACTTACGTACATACAAACTTAAAATACTAAAAAAAATATTACGTAAATTATGTATTGTCTTTGTTTATACCAAATATTAATGAATAAGGTGCCAAATGGAGCTATGATTTGAAACAAATAATATGTTAAAGTTTTATTAGACCTATTAGGCATACCTGCATTATATTTTCATTTCATCTATATTTTTTCTACAAGTGACTAATTGTATCGCAGTATTACAAATGTTATGTTCTAGCTACAAACTTAATGAAAAGACAAATTTTTCGTTTATTTTAATTTCTATCCCCTTCGTTTCCTCTTTTCTTAAACTGCTATAATGTTATATGATATTTGGAATTAAAAAATATGAATAGCATTTTTTTTTCGATTTGTTTATTTTATTACTATCTAGCTTAAAAAGGCTAATATGCGAGATTTTTCTCAAAATTTAATTTACCTTTTTTGTTTGGCACTGTTTTTATTGAGTCATTACTATATTATTACTTATCCCAAACCCATTGCTATTATACTACAAACATTTTACAGAAAACCGCATGAATTTAAATTGGACAAACCGTAGTGAAGATAAAGGTTTGCCCACATAAACTACAAACAAACAACCTCTCACCTCAAACGTATACTACTACGTTCCGTCGTGATTATAAATACGAAACCATAAAAATCGATATTATTAATAAATAACGGTTGCACACCTCTAGTCCGGAGGCGAGCAAGTTTAAAAAATCGGTGTCAGCAACGCCACAGTCATCATAGGATGACAAAAAGTACTTCATGATTGAACATAGTGCTGTGATGGTATTATGTTGATTATATCGACTGTTGGTTTCAATTGTGGATTTAAATGATAAAGTGCGCCGAAATTTTGACACAGATCATTATATAAGGACACAGTGGGATAAAATAAAACTCCTGTGTATTATATTTATGGAACTTTACCTTTTATTTAAAAAAAACATGTCGTTTAAAAATGAATAGTCAGTTTTTATCGATATCATTCCGAACTCACTACTGTTTTGTAGGTATTTAAGTATGAATTCTTAGCTTGGCGCTGAGGGCACGTCGTGGTTTTTTTGACGTGGCGGTCAAAAGGTTAAACTACTAAACACAGCGTCAGCTGTGCTTTGAACGATCAGTCAGCCAGGTAGTCAGTTTATTCTTTTATCTACTACAAATTATAAGAAAAAACCGGCCAAGTGCGAGTTGGACTCGCCCATGAAGGGTTCCGTAGTAGCAAGCATAGATTAGGGATATAATTATATTGAGATTAGTAAGTAATATACACAAACAATAAAAATAACTTTGTTTTTCATAGTGTTTGTATAAACGACAAAGTTAGATTTGCGGTTTTTGAAAATGTACTATATCTCAAAAACTGCTAACTATTTCTCATCCAAACCAATTTTCGTTGGAAGTTTTTGTTGAGGTCAACATTATATAATTTTTTTTTTTTTTTAATTTTATCATTCTCTTATTTTAGAAGTTACAGGGGGGGGACACACACTTTTAACCACTTTGGAAGTGTCTCTCGCGCAAACTGTTCAGTTTAGAAAAAAATGATATTGAGGTTACAAATATCTATCCATAGATACCACACACGTATGGGTTTGCTGAAAAAAAAAAATTGAGTTTCAATTCTTTATATGGTGGGCACCCCCAAAATTTGTTTTGTTTTTATTTTTATGTGAAAATCCTAATGCGGTTCACATAATACATGTACTTACCAAGTTTCAACAGTATAGCTCTTATACTTTTGAAGAAAAGTGGTTGTGACATACGGACGGACAGACAGACAGACATGACGAATCTATAAGGGTTCCGTTTTTACCATTTGGCTACGGAACCCTAAAAAGGAAAATATGTTATAAAAAAGCCCTCTTACCACTGGGAACACCTTCTGGTGCGAATTTACAGGCGACTTCTGCTGGTGATTCTTTGGTTCCAATAAATTGTTTGTTATCCAAAGCTGTAATTATGAACATGTATTAAGAATGACTAGCGTATAAATATAGTAGGTTACGCCACTTCTTTAAAGATTCTCGTATCTTCTATCTATTTATCTACCATCATGCTATTAATCCTCTATAAAATAACCTATAACAATTAGCTTATTGCCAACATTAAAACACTCAATGATATTATGATCATTATATCATCCAAACGCGTGATATTATGAATTTCAAAAAAAGAACATTCTCATGCAATGACATTTTCACCACCAGATCGCTAAAATTTTGAAAAAAGAACAATAATTCTTTTACTTATTTGTTTGTTTATTTTACATGCTTCGCAATTAGACTTTTTTTGAATTTACATAGTTCTTACAACACTGTACAGCACCCTATGGTATGAGAATCTTTTATAGAGGATTCACATCATGATTGTAGATAAAGTCTTGTATGCAACTGTTATAATTAGGTATTAAAACACTCATGTGATACTATTATCACACGCGGCTACGCCTCGTGTGATAAACCCACATTCGTGTTTTAATACCCCTGATTATACAACAGTTGCACAAATAACTAATATGTGTGTCCACAGAAGTAACATGAATAATGGTAACATTCGTCCAAGTGTCATCATGTTGGGGTGCTAAGACAGGAAACCTCCACGTGCGCCCGTGGACTGGAGTTCCCTCTCGGATACGTCCGGGGGGAAGACCAGTTTTTCGGGCCGGTGCGCCCTGGGATGCGGGCAAAAACTCTCCTTAGGCACTGTGTGCCTAAGGGGTTTCTTTGCCCGTATGCAAATAGCCTGTCGGGTGGACGCTCCAACGCGTGTCCCTCTGAACAGCAGAGGGCACAGCGGCGGAGCGGGCTTGCGGACGGTGAGTAATGGGAATGCTCGCCGTCCGACCAAGGACCAAGCCCGGGTCGGTGGCGCGTCGTGTTTCACGCGTAACCGACGGGGCCCCTTATGGGGCCAAATGCCTGCCGGGGTCGCGGATTTTTCTTAATCCAGGATACCGTGGCCCCGGAACGTAAAGGGCATCCGAAGGAACACGGGTGGATTTTAGTCAGTAAGAGTCTGACAGTCCCTCCCGCCCCACTCAGGGCGGGAGGACTCATTTGATGATTTTGCCACCCTAAAAAAAAAAAAAAAAAAGTGTCATCATGTTCTATTTTTTAATAATGTCGTAAGTATAAATATTTAAGAATAACGCCATCTAGCAGTTTTTCAAGAACCAAAATATCCTTAAAAAGCTCTAGACGACAAATAGTATGAAGAAACAAATACAGATGGCAGGGTTTTCATCATGCAAGCGAATTTCATTTACTTGATTTTTAAAGTACTAGATGGCGCTGGTATGGCTTCAAGCCGTATTTCAAAGCAAAGGTAGTTGCTTGAATTAAAAAAAAAACGCAAATTACAGTTCTAATTCCATAATTGCATCTTGTAACTTGAATGCAGGTTTGTTCAAGTTGCATACAATTTGCAACATAATAATGAAAACGCGGCAACACGGAGTCCACGTCACGACTGAAGTACTGCGGAAATTCGTGGTACTACATATTTTCTTAATGTAATTTGATGTAATGACATAGCACTGCGTCAAAACGACTTCAGCATGGACTCTTGTTTTTTCTAAAAAAGTAATCTTCGTTGTATCGAACCCTGGTTTTTTTTTTTATTTATACAATTTTAATACTCACTACCTTCAGATAAAGGGCAAAGCCCGTCTCTTCCCGGCATTCCAGGAGGTCCCATTAGCCCTGGCATCCCCATATCCCCATCGTACCCCTAAAAAGCACAAAAATATATAAAAATAGCAATCTAAAGTAGGTATCAATTTTATGACTCCCACTGATGGACAAAAGATGGTATTATATTTTTTTAATAAAAAAATAATTACTCACTGGGTCTCCTACGGGTCCAGGTCGACCTGGATATCCTATAAGTCCCCTTAAACCCTGAAATGTTGTAACAATATTCAGCATGATGCGGGTACAGGAAATAAAACGATGAATAGGTAGGTAGGTATTTAAAAAGTAAAAGGTATTCATTAAAGAAATATTAGATAACTTGTACTTCCAAAAGATTTGAAAGATGCACCTCTTGGTACACCCGTTACATTTGAATGCCGAATCAGAAGTTCGCAGGTCTACTTGACCTGCGAACTTCAACTGCAACTTTCAACTTCATTACAATAACAGTAGTTTCATTGTCGATTGAGAAAATTTGATAGATTGAGGTAGGTTATTGTGCGTCTTTACGTTGAATTTTTCTTTCCACAAAAACAGCTTTCTTATTCGGGACGCAGGCGTTAATGTGTCTAAAATATTTTATTTTATTTTTTTTTATTCAAAGACGTGATGAAATTCTACAAAAAAAAAATTCAACAGGGTTTTTTTTTGAAGAATTTCATCACGAATTTCTACAAAAAAAAATTTAAAAAAAACCCTGTTGAAAAATTCAATGACACTTGCCCCACCTAGGGATAAATAATAAAGGCGCGGGCTCATAGAAAAGACGTACCTAAGACGAGGACGCGTCGCGGACGTGCGAAAATGTATGAGAGTCGCGCCCCCGCCCCGTCTCTTCTGTGTGTTCACGTTCGCGACGCTTCTATACATTTTGTATGAAAGAGACGCCGATGAGACATATGTCTCCGCCCCGTCTTTGTCTTACCTCTTTTCTATGTGGCTCGCGCCTTAAACCCACAAAGTTTATAAATAAGCAAAAATTTTTTTGAAGAAATTACACGAAAATTGGAACCCCTGTAAAGACAGGGCAGGTAGCTACAAAAAGGTTTGAAGATGATCGTTCTATCTTCCCTTATACAACTACTAGTACTCCGCCCGCGACTTCGTCCGCGTGAATTTCAAAACTTTGTCCCGGACACCTAATGGGATACTTTTGGAAAATCTTAATCAGTATCTGTATAATTAATCTACATAACAATGTACTCACAGGATCTCCACGTTCGCCTTTTACGCCTTTTTGGCCTTTATCAGGATTCTGAAAGAAAATATAAAAGTATTTAACTTTCAATTACAATTTAATGGCATCATTTGCACTTATTACTATGAGAGTCGGATATTCTAACGATGGAAATGAATAATCTACGTCGGCTGCTATCTTCGGTTGGATCTTTGTATGTAACCAATAAACGACCGAAGTCAAAAACCAAGGAACGATTTTTGGATTGAGAATGAATATTAATGTTGGGCGTTACGGTGCATCCACACCGCCGGTAACATTTGTGGAGCAACAAAAGGCAACACGGTAACATTCGGCAACATTCGGTAACTTTTGTGGCTCCTTGTTACTATTTTGTTGATTGTTACTCATCCACACCGCAGTAACATCCAACAACAAATGTTGCCGTGTTACTGTATGTCGAGTAACGTTGCTCGACAATCGGCAACATTGTTAGATAATGGTGGGGGTAACATTGTTACCGAATGTTGAGCAACGTTACTCGACTTACAGTAACACGTCAACACTTAGTAACATTTTGTTGGCGGATGTTACCGAGCAACATTTGGAAACGTTGAGCTACAAATGTTACCGGTGGTGTGGATGCACCGTTAGTCGCTAACTTAGGTCATGTCAACTGGCCCCATTATGACAGCCATACACGATCCAGAATATCGTCATAATCAAGTTTGCAGCGCGCTGCAAGCAGTGTCCGATAAACTTGACGGTGAATGGAAAAACTACACCGTCTAGTTGAAATTGAAATTAGATACATACAAATTGACTAAAATATCATCATCATCATCAACATCAGCCTATAAATGTTCCCACTGTTGAAACACAGGCCTCCTCTCTGTGAGAAGGAGTGGGCCATAATCCATCACTCGGGCCCAGTGCGGGTTGGTAGATGTCACACATGTCTTCGAATTTTTGATTCTACTTCATGCCGGTTTCCTCACGATGTTTTCCTTCAACGTTTTGAGAGCAGTAGTGATGAAATAAATTACACAAAGTAATGCGCCTGGCTGGGTTCAACCCAGCGATCTACAACTCGTAAGTCGGGCCGATATCACTACGCCACCACTGCTCTACTAAATATCGTATTATAGAAAATATGGAAACTGGAGGGAAACTGTATGAATTCATAAATCTTTTTTTGCTGGTAGGTTACATTATAATTATTTATTTATTTAATTAAATAAATAATATATTTTCGTTTTCTTACCCAATCAGGCACCAGGTCGGCTGAAACAATAAAGAAACAAGAAAAAAATAATTATTATTTTAATTGGCCATTGGAGTATCTTGATCCCAATCTTTTTCTGTAACCAATCAACAACATAATTTGCCAACCCAGGTCATAATGATCGCGGTTAGGTCGCGGAACTGTCATAACGGGTAACCGTGACCCAGGAACGAAAAGGGCAAGTCAAGGATTCACGGTGGATTTAGTCAACTAGTACAAGTCTGACACTTCACCCTTCCGCTTCACCCACGGGTATACTCATTTGATGATTATACCACCTAAAAAACCCACGTTTTTAAATGTCCTAAAAAGAAGAAAATAACCCTACGGGGCTGAGAGAGGGGCCACTCAAAACGTGGGGGCGTATATTATTTAAGGGATTATTTATGGGATATATTTACATGACGTGAGATCGTAGGTGTAACTTGCAAAGATACGCACCCACGTTTTGAGTGGCCCCTCTCTCAGCCCCGTAGGGTTATTTTCTTCTTTTTAGGACATTTAAAAACGTGGGTTTTTAGATTTTTTAAATCTATTAATTATTTTATTATTTCTATCATTGTTCATCGGGTTTGAAGCTACCCTGAAAATTTCAGCCTGCTAGCTTATCGGGAAGTGCCTCAAAGCCTGTCAGCCATCTTGGACGTCCGCCATATTGGATTAATAGCCTAGCCTAGCATAAGCGACATGACTATTTTTTTCGTATTCCTGACAGCAAACCCTTTCATTTGATATCCATATAAAAGGGGTGCATTTCAAATAGCCTGTCTGCCATCTTGGACGTCCGCCATATTGGATTTAAGTCCCGTGACTATTTTTTTTCGTATTCCTGACAGCAAACCCTTTCATTTGATACCCATATCATGGGGGTGGGTTTCAAACAGCCAGTCCGCCATCTTGGGGAGGCCGCCATATTGGATTTGTTATGACGTTTCTTAGCTAGTCATGTATTGTCATCAGAACTCAAATCGTGTACAAAATTTCAGCCTGCTAGCTTATCGGGAAGTGCCTCAAAATTGAGTTGCAAAAGTCCAACCGGAACGACAAACAAACAAACAAGAAAAGTGAGTGTATAAAAACGTGGGAAAAAAGGGGTTATACAGAATATGTTCAATCGACAGCCCTCAAATAACACGGATTTTGATTTGGATTGAGATATAATATTAATTTCGGATGCTACACTATTTTTTCTACAGCTAGACTCAAAAATTACCTGTGGGCCATAGACATATTTTTTCCGAGGGGAAATCGAACCGGCTCAGCTTCTACATAGCGCTAATTGCTATCGATATTTTGGAAAAAAAAATACATGTGGCTTAACCCTTAACCACCTGACGTCGGTCTCAGAGACTCTGGCGATTTTATTTTCAAAATAAATCTGTTGCTATGCGCGCGGTGCAACCGTGCTTCCTTGTACTTTTTCCCCTTCCCCGTCAGTAAGCCATGCCATGTTCTCTTAGAACATTGCAGCCTGCTTGAAACTTTTGTACGGAAACTAGCTCCATCTATCCCTTATGGTGAAAACTATTTAGCCGTTTTACCCGTTGGGTTACCACTTTTTATCTGTGTTATGAATTAATCAAAAATATTAATACAAATAAATTTATTTATGTTGCTAAAACGTATTTATTTAATTTACACTAGTTTAATTCAGTAAATAGAAAAAGTAAAACAACGAATTCAATCAACATTGCAAAAACGTTTTGTGTCCTAGTAGAAAGGTGACTCAAAGGTCTAGTTACCAGGCCATAAAATTCCAAAAAAAAACGACTTAACATGTCATAGAAAATTGTTAATTTGATATTTTGATTTCGATATTTCAGATGATTTTGAAAAACGTTTTGCCCTGGATTTCGACTTCTAGTTGAGCCGTTGACCCTGGATTTCCACTTCGAGTTGAGTTGATGCTCGTCCGTTTTGGCGTGAGGTGTTCACAGTCAAGTGCTATTGTTTTGTGAGATTGGACTCTGTGTGAGAAATTGACTATTTTGGTTTGAGATAGGACTCGGTAGTTATTGATAAGTGTGAGAAATTGACTCTTGTTTGAGATAGGACTCGTGTCAGTGTTGTGAGAAATTGACTCTTCTGTATTTCATAATTTTCTGGTCAACTTAACACATACAATGTCTTTCATGTCTTCTTGTGTGCCTGGCTACTACAGAAGACGGTTGGTATACATCATATAATATTATTACTTATGTTGTTGTTTATTTTACATGAATTAAGGTCAGTCAAAAGTAATTAATCATTAAAATTCCAGGTGTGCTGCACAAATTTCCAAACCCAAATATTGAAAGAGAACGCTTCCAGAGATGGGTTCAAAGTGTTGGAGATACCATCAAAGAGTTTGATGAAATCTTCATTTATAACAACCGAAGAGTATGCCGAAGACGCTTTGAAGCAGTCTTCCACTACCCAAAGAACAGATTAAGTAAATTTGATAAAGATAAAGTGAATTTTGACAAACATACCAATAAAATCAGACAATAATGTTCTCTCAACTTGTGAGAATACCTAATAATACAGTCAAAATCTGTTATAACGACATCGAAGGGACTATTAATATTTAGTCGTAACAACCAGTGATGCTGTCGAGGTGACAAAATATTTCTTTTATGAAGTGGTATTATTGAATGTGTAGATGAATCGATTGGTGTAGGGGCGTCAGCTCTGGTCTGCGTGTGCTTTTCAAGTTGGTGATGATGATGTGTGAAATGATGTGGCCGAGACTATTTATGGTTGATATGAATATTTAATTTACTTTGATTTAAATTACAATATTAGAATGTTGGAATTAGGTGCGCGTACAATGATGGTAGGTAGCGAGATCAGAGTAGAATGCCGTGACCCAGAGGGCCCGCTCTGGAGGGAAAAAATTACTCGACGGTTTTTTGAAATGCTGCTCGGTGATTGGTCGACTCGTACCCGCCCATGCATGGACGTAGTATGTGACAGTACACAGGTCCGACGTGGATTTATGAAGTCCGTGGTCTGAACATGCCCCCGGCCTTGGAAGTATCTACGTCCAACACCTTGCTGTCATCTTCGTCGTCGAACAGAGGACAGATTCGAGAAAATGCGCGTCGAACAACTCCTGACTTCGTTTGGATGTTGGCCACTCGAGCGATCCCGTCCTTGCCTGGCATTGTTGAGATGATCCGCCCCAGGCTCCATTTTAGTGGCGGAGCGTTGTCCTCTTTGATGATGACCAGAGTGTTTGGCTGAAGATCACGCCCATTCTGTTGCCATTTAGTCCTGGTTTGCATCTCCGAAATATATTCCTTGGACCATCGAATCCAGAAATGTTGTCTGAGCAGCTCGAGCCTCTGGTATCGTGTCAGCCGGTGAGCAGGAACCTCCGTTAGCTGTGGCGTTGCAGGCGCTGTTAGGAGACGACCAACCAGGAAGTGAGATGGACACAAAGGAAGGAAGTCGTTAGGATCTGCGGATAAAGGACTAATGGGACGGGAGTTGAGGACAGCTTCAATTTGTGACAATACAGTGCCATATTCCTCAAATGTCAGGTGTGCGTTACCAATTACTACTCGTAACAGGTGGTGCTTACATGACTTAACTCCGGCCTCCCACAATCCACCAAAATGAGGCGCATAAGGCGGAATAAAAGAAAACTTAATGTCCTGACTAGTTGCGTACTCAATTAAGTCGTCAGAACATTTAGATAAAAATTTTGAGAATTCATTTGCGAGCCCTACAAAATTCCTGCCGTTGTCTGAAATTATTTCATCAGGTTTGCCACGTCGGGAAATAAATCTCTTTAACGCAAGTAGGTAAGCATCAGAAGAAAGGTCACTGACAAGTTCTAAATGTATTGCGCGTGTAACTAAACAGATAAAAAGGCAAATGTAACCTTTTATCAATTTAGAACCCCTACCCTTACGATTAAGTACAAGCACTGGCCCAGCGTAATCCACACCACTACGTAGAAACGGAAAGGTCAGAGTGATTCTCTCCGCCGGTAAGTTGCCCATAATCGGAGATAAAGATTTACCTCTCAATCGTGTACACGTAACGCACCGATGAACAGTGCGCTTGGCCAGGTTTCTGCCCCCCACCGGCCAGTGGGACTCGCGTATATTGTACAGTAAGGCCTGCGCCGCGGCGTGATGCAGCCGCTTGTGCTCAAGTCGGAACAATAGCACTGAATACCAGTGATTGGCAGAAATTAATGACGGATGTTTCTTATCAAAATCAAAATCCGGTGACAATTGTATTCGTCCACCGACTCTTAGAATGCCATCACTATCTGCGAAAATGTTTAGTTTAGTTAAATTATGTTTACTTTTTAATAATTTGTTATTAGATAGTAATTTAAACTCTTCGGGGAAAGATTCGCGTTGGGACAATTTTAACAAAGTTGTGCGTGCCTTTCTCAACTCATCGACAGTGAGAGGGCCGCGTCGAATATTATTTTTGTTGCGAGTATTAAAAATAAAACGTAATACATACGCACACGCACGTTGCATACGATTAAATTGAGAAAACCTTTTAAAAGGAAAAAGTGAAGTTTCCGTTGTACATAAGAATGCGTGATTTTTTGCTGGTTTTAATTCAGGTAAATCGGACTGTGCTACATAAGCCTTATTTGAAATGGCATGACTGCAATTAAATTCAGGTTTACCTAAAAATGCTGGGCCCTCCCACCATAACGTGGAAGATTGAAGATCTTCTAGCCTGACTCCACGAGATACCAGGTCCGCAGGATTGTCTTTTCCGCTTACGTGACACCACTGAATTTCCCTAGCTATTTCGTGAATCTCAGCCGCTCGATTTTGCACGAAAGTTTTCAACAAATTTGGAGCCATCCGCAGCCAACCCAGTACAATAGTGGAGTCACACCAGAACACTGTGTAATCAAATTGACAGCGTAGTGATTCGCGTACTTTATTAAATAGCCTAGCACCTAGTAACGCTCCGCATAGTTCCAACCTAGGGATACTCACAGGGTTTAACGGTGCGACCTTGCTCTTCGAACAACACAACCTAACAGACACCGATGAGTCACGATTTATTGTGCGAATATAAATACATGCTCCGTATGCGGATTCCGACGCATCTGTGAAGATGTGCAACTCGATAGAAGCAGGGTCGCTACCTATGACGTGTCGCGGCACACTTATATTGTTGAGAATCAGCAATGAACTAACAAAACTGTCCCAAGTGCGTCTGACGTCACTAAGCACTTCGTCATCCCAGCCTATCTTTAACAGCCATAATTTTTGCAGTAAGATTTTAGCTATTATTATGGTGGGACTCAATAATCCCAACGGATCAAATATCTGTGAAATCGTTGACATAATATAACGTTTTGTAATTGGTTGACTTTTATCATTATTAAATTGCGTGTTAAAATTAAAATTATCCTTTATATTATGCCAACCTAACCCTAAAGTTTTGGAATGAACATTATCACCCAATGACATTTCCTTAACTAAGTCAGATTCGTTATTTTCGATGTTATTAATGTTGAAATTAAACATCCACTTTCGAAGAGGAAAACAACCTGACTTTAAAACGTTTGCGACGTTTTTACAGAAATCTAATAGTTGTTGTTTATTATCACAACCGGTAATCATGTCGTCAACGTAGTAGTCTTCATTAATGATTCTCGTGACGTCAGGATCCGTACAATCAGCCGCCAGCTGTTTTAAACATCTACAACTCAAAAACGGCGCAGATGCGGTACCGTAAGTGACTGTATTTAGTCGGTAAATATCCAACGGCTGTGACGGATCATCACGCCACAATATCAATTGAAGGTCACGCTGATCTTCGTGAATAAGACATTGCCGATACATTTTCTCAATGTCTGCACAAGCCGTGTACTTATGTTGCCTAAATCGCAATAATATAGACAACAGGTCGCCTTGTATCGGTGGGCCCACCATTTGTATTTCATTGAGCGAGATGTCATTGCTTGCTGCGGCACTGGCATCAAACACCACACGCAGCTTGGTGGTGGTGCTATGCTCACGCAATACTCCATGATGCGGTAGGAAGTAATTAGGCGTCCCGACGCGATCAACACGACTCATGTGACCCAAGCGAATGTACTCGTGAATGAAATCGGCATATAGTTTTTTGTAAGTAGGGTTGCGTAATAAACGTTTTTCGAGGGCAAGAAACCTACGTTTTGCGTGTGAATAAGTCTCGCCTAAGATATCAGGTGATTTTTTAAAAGGAATGCGAACTTTGAACCTTCCATCACTATTGCGTGTAGTAGTGTCGATGAAATGTTGTTCACAAGAACGCTCCTCATCTGTGCGCGTGTCCCGATACGAAGACATATCCTCTAACTCCCAGAATTGACGTAACTGGGACTCGATTGACTGAGAAAAATTACACTGAATGTACCTATCATAACGCGTAGTAGAACAAATCGGTCCGGAAATAATCCATCCCAACTTTGTATCTAATAAGAAAGGCCCACTAGGTAATCTTATTTTATTAGAATTAATTAAATCCCAAAATATATCTGCACCGATTAAAATGTCTATATTTTGAGATTCACTAAAATGCGGGTCCGCCAAAACAATATGTTCGGGAATGTTGAGCTGTCCAATTTGCTGTGACAACGCAGGCAACGCCGACGTAATGTTAGGCAAGACAAAACATTGTAAACGCGTAGTGTACGGGTGGATGCGCGACTTTAACTCGATATCACATATTTGCGTGGATTTTGTGACCGAGTTACCTACACCTCGTATTTCTTGAGTGGACTGTATAACTGGCGCATTAATTAAATTGCACAAAGATTGAGTAATGAAACAGCGTTCAGAACCACTGTCAAGGAGTGCGCGGGCTAGATGATAATTCTTACGATTATCAGCTATCTCAACTAATGCAGTCGATAGTAGAACCGGTTTCATTACAGCTGATTTAGTGGATATGTTGATGTGTGCTTTATTCGCATGGATCGTGGTACATTCCACAGCGGAGGACGATCCCGGTGCGGTAGGCGCGGTAAGGGGCGGAGGTACCGCACTCACGGTAGCCGATGCCTCATTAGCGTGCGACACATGAAGTGCGATAGAATGATTTTTATGATTATCGGAATGCAACAACGAGTTGTGTTTTTTGTTGCATAATCGACATGGCCCAAACTTACAATTATCTAACGTGTGATTCGAACGTAAACAATTAGTGCACAGTTTCTTTTCGCGAACGAATTTAAGTTTGCAATCTAGATCGAATTCGAGAAACTTTTGACACGCGTAAAGTGGGTGATTTGCGCTACAAAGTAGACAAAGCTTATTGTTAATAGTGGACTTGTGTGACCGTTGACCCTGTGGCTCATTGGTGGAAACATTACAGTGAATTTTAGACTGATAACTAGCAGTGTTTCGGTTTCTATCGTGATTGTGTTTGCTATGAGACACTTGCAATGTTTCCAGCACGTCAGCCCTGTTTTTAAGAAAGTTCAACAAATCATCTAATTTAAGCTTTCTCTTCGAATCGCTATTCCTAGACAGTAGTGTACATTTATATTCTTCCCACTCCCGTTCGGTGACTGAATCTAACTTAGAAACAACTAAATAGATAACCAATGTATCCCAAAAGTCTGTTGGCTCATCCAGGATTTTTAATGCGCGTAAATTCTTTAATACCGTATCTATTAGTTTTCTCATAAGAACTGGCGATTCTTTGTTTACATTCTGCATAGTGAACAACGACCGTACATGATTATGGACTAACAATTGACTGTTATTGTACCGATTGAGAAGTAAATCCCATGCAACCGGATAATTAGCACTAGAGAATTCAACAGAATTAATAACTAGCTCTGCACTTCCTTTTAGCGATGATTTTAGGTAGTGAAACTTTTCTATATTGCTAAGCTCCATGGAATTGTGCACTAAAGATAGAAAAGTATCTCTAAATTCCAACCAGTGCTCATAAGAACCGTCAAAGGTAGGCATACAAATCGTGGGTAATTTAACGGTCGGTTTGTTACTACATTTGTTTGAACTATCAGTGACCTCACTTTGATTTAACGAATATTCCGCTTGAGATAATAACGTGTAGTAAGTATTTTCAAACAATTCCCTTTGCGTTAATTGTTCATCTATATCCGAGACTGATTCCTCGAGTTTGCTTTGAATTTCATTGAACTCATTGAATAAACTAGTGGCTCCCTGAATCCGTAATTTCAAATCTATGCGTTTTTGACTCGATAACGTTTCATTAACAAGACTAGATAAGTAATTTGAAAACTTCGTTAATCTGCCCTTTATTATGCCGCGTTTTTTAATAAGTTCTCTAATAACTGGAGAATCGTCATTTGTATTACATCTATAGGGAGATTTATCACGGGAATTACTAGCTACTGAGATCTCTGACGGCTTTGGCTGACTCATTTTGGTGGACAGTAGTAAGAATGGAGTACTCACGTTTGAATGTGGTGAGGGTTACGATGAGGTTTTCGTCGAATAATTGGCAGCGCACCCTTCGCAACTGAAATTATATATAGCACGGTATCACACAACTGAAATGGAGATGAATAGGGCTGGGCAGGATGGCTGGTCGTACCTTTTATGCGCGTTTTCAGGTCGTCCAGCTCAAGTCTGCAGTCCGGCGAAGAAGGTCCAATATGTAGGGGCGTCAGCTCTGGTCTGCGTGTGCTTTTCAAGTTGGTGATGATGATGTGTGAAATGATGTGGTCGAGACTATTTATGGTTGATATGAATATTTAATTTACTTTGATTTAAATTACAATATTAGAATGTTGGAATTAGGTGCGCGTACAATGATGGTAGGTAGCGAGATCGGAGTAGAATGCCGTGACCCAGAGGGCCCGCTCTGGAGGGAAAAAATTACTCGACGGTTTTTTGAAATGCTGCTCGGTGATTGGTCGACTCGTACCCGCCCATGCATGGACGTAGTATGTGACAGTACACAGGTCCGACGTGGATTTATGAAGTCCGTGGTCTGAACAATTGGTATTAATAGAAAAAATACATTCATGTTTGAAATTAAGCAAAAAGAAATTAAGCCAGAAAACGTTGAGCAAAATCATTTGCTTTTTGTTAAAGAATTGGTCAATTTATTGGCACATTATTAAATTTGTTCTTTGTTATTTAAACCACTTTAACAAGGCTTCCTCAATCTTCGTATGTTTCGTTGTTCTGGCTCGTTTCATTTTCAAATAATTTTTATCATAGAGGGTTTAACACCATATTCTTTTGCCAAGTCTTTGTTTGGGAACTCCGCTCTCTAGCTTTGAAATAATACGCGATTTTCTTCGATATTAATTTGTTTTCTTTTTGTTACCGACATGTTAAAAGTTTCACAATTAACTCAACAACATATTTTGGTGCGTCTTGTGTACAGCTAAGTAACAAACTGATTAAGAGTCAAGGAGAGAGCCTTGACGCTATGGCATGCACATGTTTCGTTTCTAAGAATTACAAAAGACCCTAAACTCGACACGTGTTTACTTTTCGATAATAACCATTGACCATTATACTGTGCCTATTCAAATTGTTCACAATACAGCTGAGTTGGTCGTTGTACAGATACAATTCTCCGAAAACATTAGTCAAATGTGGCCGCTAAATGCGGTATGTCGTAATAAGCAATGTCGTAAAAAGCAATGTTTTTGATAAGGCGGTCATATAGCATTCAGCCGGGACCTTTGATTACGGTCAATATAACCGGTAGGTTGTTCTAAACGATGTCGCCAAAAACGGTTTTGACTGTAGTTATTTTTTTTGTATTTGGCCCAGGCCTGCACAATTAAGGATATTAATAGGATTTGCAAGCGAGATTTGCATTAATTTAATACCTACTACTTGTTATGTATTTACTTAGACAATTCATTGTAAACTTATTGTCGTCTAATTTCTAAAATAAAAATAAGTGTAGAAGTAATTTACAACGTTTTTTATTACAGACAACAAAATCGATTAATCGTCTCTTTCCTGTAAATAGTTTTTGACAAAACTTTTAGAGAGTTATGTCAAAATCTATTTATAGGAAAGAGTCGATATTTTACTAAGGGCTGATTTTTCAATAGTCGGATAACTTTTATCTGAGGAATAAAAATACCGGTTTGACATTATTTTCTATAGATAAGCTGTCAAACCGCCATTTTTATTCCTCAGATAAAAGTTATCTGACTATTGAAAAATCAGCCCTTATCAGAATAAAATTAAAGCGGCCTGTAGCTATATGTATACGTAGCTATAGTTATGGATTTAGTTCATCACCACCGCGGATAGATGGCGTTGCTTGTATGATGACGAAATCACGGTCGAGAGTACCGTCTATCTCATTATATATATTGTAGTCTTTGCAGTAAGCACCACGCGCTCGGCAGCTCCAGAAGTGCACGCAGTTGTGAATTTTAGGTAATTATATTTTGTGTGCGGTCTGAGTGACCGACGTCAGGTTGTTATGTTATTTTGACTACACAGTATTTATTTTATTGTAAGCTCCTAATGGCTGAAGCAAATATATTACTATGGCTAGATGATCCTAATTCAGACTCTGAAAACCATCTCAGTGTACCAGAACTTCCAAATGAAGATTGTAGTGACGTGGAAGATGTTCCAATAGACCACGTTATTGATGGTGACTGTCAGTCAGATTCGAAGGTGAAGAGGCTGAATTTCAACCAATTGAAACTGAAACCATCAAAGTAAAACCGCCTATATGTGTTTCGTATGTAAAAGTCCAATTTGCATTGAATGTAGCCAAAAAATGTGCCTTGATTTTCGCCGCAACTTGTAAAACTTTACATTATGTAATTTTATAGTAATTGTGCCTTGATCAAGCCAAAAATAATTTTAAACTTAAGATAATATGGTCGACTGATAGTAAATAGGTATATTATAATATGTAGTAATAAAAATTCCTATTCAGATCTCATATATCCAAAGTTCCTTCTTTTTTTCTAAAATTTCATACGTTTATTTTTTGTGTTGATTTAGTATAAGTAAATAAAGACTTTTCATTGTTTAAAAACTTAAAATTAATAAAAAATAGAATAAAAATATATATTTGACTTTCATTTATAACAATATGTAAATAAAAAATAATTAATCATAGTAAATACGCAAGCGGTCTCTATGACCGACGTCAGGTGGTAGTGTAACTGAAAAACACGTCAGGTGGCTAAGGGTTAAAATTTAAGTAAACTCTGTTATTTTATCCTGATGTAGTTAATTAGTTAGATAAACCAATAACATTTCCAAAATTAATGTAAATTTTTACAGATAATTATTTTCTTTATAATGATAATGTGGCCAGTCGTTACATTTTTATCAAATTTTATTTTATAACAGTGACTAATTAAACTTATTATCCGTATTTGTTAATAGGGCAAATATAAGATTAGAAGTTCCTGTTTATACCTACGTACAAATAACAATTAGTATTTTTATTACAATTTTAACGGTTAATCGGTCAAGCTAATTATGTAGATAGGTATAATGGATGGCAAGGTTGGTGCAGTGGCTGAGCGATTGGACTACTCCACTGTGAATCGTGGGTTCGATTCCCGCACGGAGCAAATATTGTATGATCTACAAGTAGTTGTTCCGGGTCTGGGCGTTTGTGTATGTGAGTTTATATGTTTGTAAACGTATACACGACACAGGAGAAATTCCTAGTGTGGGGCAAAGTTTTTAAAGAAAAAAAAAAGGTTATTTTCTGTTACTTAGGGGATATTTTTTGTTTGCTATTCATATTTCACTGTTGGCAAACTAATCTTTCCGAGTACTTTTAGAGACTGTCTTCGGACTGTGATGTAACGTAAAGTATTCCCTATCAATAAAAGCAGAAGTTGACTTGCGCAAGCGACATACACTTCAGTACCTACTAATTGGATAAATAACTTCAAATCTTGTTTAGGGCAGGGCAGGGCGGGAGGGACTGTCAGACTCGTACTGACGTAAATCCACGGTGTCCTTCAATAGCCCTTTTCGTTCCGGGGTCACGGTAATTCGTGAGTCCCGCGACCCCGGCAGGCTTTGGCTCTCTAAGGGGGCCCCGTCATAATGCTGACGCTCTTTGAGGCGCGCGTGGAACACAACGCGCCGTCGACCCGGGCATGGTCCATGGTCGGACAGCGAGTAGCGTGCGAGTATCGCAGGATAATTTATATAGATAAAAAAATCGTCCAAATATGGATCGTACTTTTTAAAACACTATTGCGAACGAAAGAAAAATTATACTTGTAACAAAACAATTTTATGAGTATTTTTTAAAATAAAATACACTCGTTTCTACATAAGTACAAGAAAAAATAAACAGACCAGCCAGCAACTGAGAAACAAGCCGTAGGGTGAGTAAGAGGACTTCATTTTTTTACGATAAATAAAATGAGATATTTTTACTAAAAAAAAAACATCAAATGAGTCCTCCCACCCAGGGCACGGCGGCCGGGACTGTCAGACTCGTATTGACTAAAATCTACGGTGTCGTTCAATAGCCTTTTACGTTCCAGGGTCACGGCAATTCTATAAGTCCCGCGACCCAAAAGGACCTCATTTAGCACAACTTCGAGTATGAAACCCCTAAAAAGTTAATGCTTTTAGATTGCTTTCGTTGGCTTACGGCTTATTTTTGCGGTAAGAACAAGATTTTTTTTTTAATTGCTGTTAAAATCTCTGAAACTAAAGATATATTTTACTATTGTAGTATTTTGGAGTTCGATTATTTTAACTAAAAGTTTTTTCCACAATAAATATATGGCAATATTTTAATTGGACATTGCAATTACAAAAGTTTTTACGATATCATCAATTTAAAAATAAAGAAGATAAAATACGTAATAAACCAGCTGACTCATAAACTGCTAAAGCAAAGTTAATAAAAATATTTTAGTTAATTGTTTGAAAAGCTTGTGAAAAACAAGTAGGACAACTTGTAAAAATAGTTGTAAGACATTTTTGAAAAAAAAGGCATATATAAAATAAAATATAGAATCAGGCGTTACTCTGCGGAAACCCATGACATTAAATGTTATGAATTAACAATTAAACATTTGAATAAAAAAATATTATTACAGAATTTATAAAACATACCTGACGCATTTTGAAGTTCAAGAGTTATAAAAACTAATAAAGTGCTTGACAATACTTTGACGTCCATTTTTTCGATCGTCTGCAGACAGACTAAAATAGTAATGAAATAATGATAAGTTTATAGTTTAGGTTGATTCGGTTTTCCTGGTTTATATACAGGGTGGATACGTTAATTGGCAGCGAGTATTAAAAAAAAACTGTAAGGCTAGGTGCTGACCAAAGCGTTCGATGTAACGAACTCGGATCATCGTGTTCATTTTGTTACAAAAATTAAACTTAGAAGACGCGTTTGGTAGTTCTAAGTTGAGAAACAAGATCGCGCAATCTCAGGTCGGTATGGAGGGAACGATTGTCGCAACCGAGGCTCGGGCACACCGCAATCACGGCGGCTTGACCCATCTTTGAGGAGAGGCTGAAGAGGCGCCACGGTGTCCTCAACTACTGCCTAACACGGATGTTTCGGGAGGTTCCTGTGTCTGATTGGAAAGGATAATATGCCTGGCTGTCACCACTGCAAGGATCACTCGGAGGACGCGGTGGAGCATACGGTGCTACTCTACCTAAGCGGTGCAGGCCTCTGCTTGGGTCGAGCACCGCAGTTTCCTCCCTGGAGACGACAGGCGGCGACTTCTCGCGCCCGGCATTGATCGAGGCCATGCTGTGGGACGAGACGGAATGGGAAGCAGTCACCTTCTTCTACGATGCTACCGAAGGAGAAGGCGGGTACTCGTGAGGGAGAGGACAGCGTCTACCTCACTACCCCGTCGCGGGAGATGCCCACGGCAACGGTCGTCGTGATGCGATTTCCGGCCACCGTAGATGCGGGCATGCGGACGGCGAGTAATGGGTGACTCGCCGTCTGATCATGGACCATGCCTGAGTCGATGGCGCGTTAGTTGAGAGAGACGGCGCGTGAGAGCTGTCAGCAATCTGACGGGGCCCTTCTTATTGGGCCAACGCCTGCCGGGGTTGCGGGGCTGTCTCATCAGGTAACCGTGACCCTGGAATGTAAAGGGATATTGAAGGATCACCGTCGATTTTAGTCAGTACAAGTCTGACAGTCCCTCCCGTCGGCCTGGGTGTGAGGACTCATTTGATTATTTTACAACGATAAAAAGACAAAGCAGTTATTCAGTTGTTTGATCAGCACTCTCTCAATAGCAGCCACGTTGTCTGGATTAGGGCCCTGCACGCGTAGCATGACCAAGCCTATCTCAATTCTACCAAGAATAGATAAAGTTATCTCCTCGTTATTTCTATACAATTCGACTTTTCTGTATTGTACACACGGCTACACATTAAGCTTTACAAAACCAGTATAAGCTGATCGTTGAATATACGGAAAGATTATACAAAGCGAGACCACGATAAACTGGTTTTGTATAGCTTGATGCGTAGCCGTGTGTACGAGTATGACACGATCCGTGCACCATTGAAGAATAGAAACATAATATTTTCTGAAAACATTCCTATTCTTAAATCTGTCTATTTTCTGTCATTTTATCTTTTCTTCCGTCAACAAACCCCGTATCTACGATGCCATGCTACGTATGCTGTTGATGGCAGTAGGACTTTATAATAACGGGTAAAATGTGGATGAGAATGTTGTGTAGACCTTTTACTATATGCTTCGAGAATTATAATAGGTGTGATGTTTATATTTTTTATGTTTATGTTTTTTAAGCTATTGCATAGCTTTTATCGCAGGCTCTGAGCTCGGCGCGCGCGAAAAACGTAACGAAAAAACCTGACCACATTTGACAGCACGCATCGTCCAACGTCGTTTCAGTTCGGGAGACTTCGGCAATCATAAAGGTACGGACAGACGTGCTCATAAAGATACGGACAGACGTGCTCATTACTATAGCACGAAAACATGCTTTTATTGAGCAAGGGGCAATTTTATTGAGGGAGAGGGAGAGGGAGAGGGAGAGGGAGGAGGAGGAAGAGGAGAACGTTTATTGACGTTTCACTTGTTTTCTTTAAAAAAAATGCTATGCAATAGCTTCACCGCGGCAGTCTCCGAGTGCCACACGTATTTTTTTTTCTGACACAGCCAGAAGGCGTCGTGGCAGACCTCGTAGAAGATGGCGGGACGAGCTTGACAAAACCAATGACCAGTGGTCCACTTTGGCCCTGGATCGTGAAAACTGGAAGTCATGGGGAGAGGCCTTTGCCCAGCAGTGGGATGATGTGGGCTAGCAGTATCAGTAATGTTTAACTGTATTTAGGTAGTTTTTCAGCAGTAGACGGTTTAAGCTGATGATGATGATGCTTCAAAAATTTACATCTTCTCGACAGTTTATAATCTCAGAAGATATTACTAACTAAACATAAACAGTGTTCACAATCTTACGATGAGACACTCCTACTGTGTTTATGAACATGGTGTTTACTACTACCAGTATTATTTTATCTATGCTACTACGTAAATATTATGGAACATTATACTTGAAGTGAATGAATAAAGTTATTGATTTGAAGAATGTATGTGTACGGTCAACAAAAGAGATGTTTATGCAGGCATACCTACATTTTTTTTTGTGTTCGTTTCACATGACTTTCAATTTTGGACAGGTTCGAACACCAAAAAGTTCATTAACAAAGAAACTAATTTTCTGCTCTAGACTTGACAAAAAAAAAACACGTTTATACACACATTTGAAAGCTTTTATTCATGAAATAATAATAAAACATTTCAATATAGTTCACGATATAGTATAAAAATCATCGGAAACACAATTCAACACTTTCGACGCTCATCTTCTGTTCAGCATTACGAATTCCTCCGACAAACAAATTATAAATCGGTAGCCTGAACACGTTGGAAGTTTTTAGTTCTATCAAAGAACTTTTCCAACCAGCACCATTTTCCTGAAAAATTTGAAAAAGAATTTGCGTAAGTTTTTTTTTGTCTCGTTAGTAGGTATAGTGGTCACTAACAAGACTGCTGAACTCGATTTAGGGTTCTGTTGAGTAATGGGTAGCTTGCCGTATGATCAAGGACCAGGCCCGGGTCGGCGGCGCGTAGTGTTCCACATGCGCCTCAGGGCAGTCGTTGGAGCGCAAAGGACATTGCAAGAAACAGAGTCGACTTTGAGTTACTGAGTTTGAGAGTCCGATAGTCGCTTTCGGTCTAACTAGGGCAGGACGAGTCATTTGTTGATTTTACCAACCAAAAAATCTTTGTAAACTTAGTAATAAAAGCTCCTAAAAATATTACCTTACAACCATCAGACTCAGCAGGTATACTATAAAAGAAAGGAGAATTTGCAGAAGGTTGTGACTCAACGAGCAGATCGTGAAAAGTCATCAATTTCACAGATTCAGCCAAATTTTGTGACGGGTTCAGACAGTTATACTTGAGCGTTTGACGAACAAACACTGATTGTAGCCTCAGCCACATTATTTGTTCCAATATCTGTAAAAAAAAAAAGATAATCAATAATGCTGTTGCCTCACTAACGGTAAATGCCGCTAATTGTTACGGTGATGGACGTTTATAAGAACATTTAAAGTTTATTGTCGCGAAAATTAACGGCTTTTCTCGTTAGTGTGGCCCCCAAATGAGAATGAAGACTTACCTAACACGGTTTTATAAACGTCATGTTCAGTTTAAGTGCAAATGATTTTAGAACCACAAACAGAACAAATGTCTCCCAAAATTTTGGAACAAGCTCCATGCATTTTCATCGATACACTTCTGATTTAAAATATTTTTTCAATTTGATGCAAGTAAGTAAAATTTTTGAGAAAACATGCATCATGCATTCTTCATTCATATTTGAAAAAGGAATGATAGAGAGTTATACATAACTTGCTGTAAAAAAAATTAGGCCGTAGAAAACATGGGACGAAACGGGAACAAAATAATTGAAATTACATTTTGGGACAAAGGAAGCATATTATTTGGGGCGACTTAGGGAAAGTAACATGGGCCGAAACTTTGGGACGAACCAAGAATAAATCATTTATCTGACAGACATAGTTCAATAAATATTTCACTTACATCATCATAAAATATTCCTTTCATATCAACTCCTACATCGCTCAACCAGAAACCGTCCTTTTCTAAATCATAATTAATCACTGGGGTAATACTAGCTCTCTTAATACATGTTTCTTTGCTTGTCATGTTGCAAAAAACTTCGATAGCCTTGTCCTTTGGTCCCAGATAGTAAATACCTGAAAAAAAATCATATCATTTTTATTACCATCGGGCGAGTGATAGCGGTGAAACTCGAACCTATTCCTAAATAATTAATGAAACATGCCCACTACTAATCGGGAGTCACCTTTCTAAGTATATCAACGCCTGTACAATGAAAGTACGTGTCCATACTAAAGAAGATCGAAACTTCAAAAAAAAAACATAAAAAACCTTTACGTGGTTAAATCATCAATTGAGTCTTAGGGCTGGACAGGAGAGACTATCAGACTTGTACTGACTTGTACTGATCCACGCCTAAACCGATGATCTGATATTGATGTATTTCCGTTGAGATAAGGTGGAATCCTGATGACGGACTTTTTGATATTGTTTTTCAATACACAAAACGCCATGCTATCTTACCACTCTCGACACCGGCTGGTGCATCTTTGCATGAAACTTCCGCTGGGGATTCCTTCGTTCCAAATTCTTGTGCTTGTTGATGTTCTTCAAAAGCTGTAACAAAAATACGAACATTTGTAGTTACTGTTGCCTTATCTTAATTTATTTTAGAGCGGCGCAATATGATACAAAAGTATTGAACTAGAAGTATGGAAAAAGGACACTCTTTGTATTAATTGACATTTCAGTAATCACTTCCTTTCTAGCCTAATATGTTTAAAGATAATAAATTATATATTTTTTTAAATCAGCTTTTTATACGATGATGTGATTTGGCCGTTTTCAGCCAAGGCGATTGCTTCGGGTTCACTGTAGTTGTTTCGTGTGTTCGCATGTGGCTGTGTCCGCCAACCAATTCTTTGTTAAGAACCTCGCAATTCGCAAGCTTAGCTTTTCAAATAGTTATATTTTGTTAAATGTACATTACTATTATTTAGTGATTAGTTATTGCAAAAGCTTACTTATGAGCTTATAAACTTACGAGAGCAAGCGCAAGTCCCAGGTAATCCAGGAGGCCCTATTGGACCGGGCATCCCCGAAATTCCTGGAAATCCCTGCAGAAAATAAACAAATCATGAGGTATTTGATTATAATATCAATTCGGTATTTGTATTTAAAAATCTAGTTAGTCCGTCAATCAGATTATCAAATATATTTTAAACGTATTTTTATTTTGTTATTACCTAAACCAAAATTGATGAAGATACTTACTCCTGACGCCCCTCAAATTTTGATGCCTTAAATCTTTGTACACTTACCCCCTTACTTATAAACATTGATTAGACGTTACTTATCTTAAATAGCTCTTAAGTCACTTGCCATCTCTATTCATTAAAATAGAAATGACAAGGACAGGTGATATTTAATCGGTAGCGAAGCTACACAAGTTTTTATAAGTAAGGGGGTTAGTGCCTAACGGAATCTCTAACGGACAGATTATGCTGTCAACATGCTTATTCAATAACCACATAAATAACATCGAATGCTTCTTATCTTCTACCGATACGAAAACAAAGTATTCGGTAGAAACTAACACAGACCAATATTTAATTCAGTGATAAACATAATAATAATGGCCAATGGCCTGATGGCAAAGAGCCTCGACGAAGACCTTTCGAGGCTCTCCATAAGATATTGGATCAAGGGCCTGATTCAGAAGGCAGTACTTCTTGATACGGCTCGTATTGTGAGGAGGTTCCTGTCTCTGGAGCCCTAACCACCGGTAGCTTGGACCCCACTCCCATACCGGTGGAACACTATTTTTTATATGTGTGTTCCACCGGTGTTTTTAACTTTTGTTTTGTTTTTTTTGTATTTTTTAATATTTAAAAATGTAAAATAATATGTAAAGAAAAATGAATAAAGAGAATAATAATAAAATTATATACACATTATGCTGATGTCTGTCCTACATTAAAGATACTAAATGAAAACTAGTACGAGGTCTCCATTTGAGCAACATAATAATATCAGTTTTGCAGTGTAAAAGCAGAAAATTTCATTTTTTCGACGCAATTTTTTCAATAAACTTAAGATGGTTTTTTGTTTAAGTAATGAAATAATGGAATTTTCTGTTTCTAGTCCCCTTAGCGCCCTGCACACGTAAAGTTCGGACCGTGGGAAACAGCACGCGCCATTCCATCCCTCGCTCCGAACTGTACGTGTAGATGTGCAAATCTACAGTCCGATCTGGCAGATCGACGCGAGCGCAAATCTCACAGTTTTATCACAGTTTATACGTGTCCAAACCGTGAATGCTTTTTTAATCGTATTTAGCACAACAGTTTGATCCGCAGTCCAAACTGCTGCGGTTTGAAACGCAGTCCAAGATGCGCGGTCCGAACTGTACGTGTGCGGTGTGCTGATATTTTGTCTGTTTGATGACGCTTGCTGTCAACCTTGCCAGTAACTTGATCGTGGAATATAATAACTTACTGAATATCCCCTGTTTCCTTTCAGGCCAGGAATTCCTGGAGGGCCGCGTTGACCCTAAAATAAAATAAATAATTAGTATTTTTACACGAATGCGGCAGAAGGTTATAATATTCTTAAAGTGCTGCACGGATCTGTTCACTCCTCACAGCAGGACGCGACGCTGCGCGCACATTTCAATAGAGCCACTCAACATCTTACTTTACACGAAAGACCATCACACGAAAATATACACATTTCCAGTATCGTTGTGTCACATCGCGTCGCGTCTCGGTATGAATTAACCCTAAGGAAGACGGTTTGGCAAATGCTTTTAGAATTTGTATTAAAACACACAGTAATTAATAAAATCATTGAGTCTCTAAAATTATAATCTTTTATCTGTCCCACTGCTGGGCAAAGACCAACAAATAACCTTCCATTTTTGCTCTGTAGAATGTTCTCCAACCAATCTCACTTATGCGATCTAATCGCTGTTTGTTTCATCATAAGATAAGTAAACTTAATATAATCAGTTAAATGCTTTTATAAATAAGGAACGGTCAGACAAGTGGTCCTATTTCTTGATGGCTGCGGGTCTTAAAACGGCGACTTAGCAATATTCATAATGAATAAGTTTGTGAATGAGTAGCCAGTGATGTTTGCCGGAAATAAAATAGGAATATTACAAAGTGGTCATTTTAGACCTTTTAAAATTATACTTTTTAGGTGTTATAAAATTTAAACTTTAATTTAATTGGACTATGAAACCTAAATAAAAAAATAAGGATATATTTTAATAAATACTTACGGGTAATCCACGATCGCCTTTTTCACCTTTTAGCTTTGAAAAAAGAAAATCGTTAGTCAAAACATGCTTCTACGTTATCTTGACATTTATTTAAATATTCAAATTAATTGTACACCTAACATTTTCAAACAATAACACGATAGGTATCTCAATATAATATGTCAAAAGCCTCCTGCAGACACACGCGATTAATCGCGCGGGGCGACATGTCGCGGTCCATTCGCAGTACATTTAGAGTGGAAATTGGCTTGGCTCGTTGTCGCAGCGCGATTAATCGCGTGTGTCTGCAGGAGGCTAAATTTCTTTAATAGATTTTCAACTTTATCATAATAGTGGAAGTTTCATATTCGATTGGTAAAATTTGACAGATTCAGTAGTTGACCTGCTGGGGTCTGTACATTAATAACATTCTACTTACCAAATTTTCTTCTGAAATTAATGCTGAAACGGAAGTAACTGTACATTAGTATGCTAGTCTAAAATTCAATCCAGTTCGAAAAAACATGTATTAAAAATTCTTTATAAGTAATAAATAATTGATTAAGAGTACCTAAGTACATTTTTTTTAAATTCTAAGCACAGACAACTTCTTAACGCAAATCTACTACATTTTTTATAATATGATAGATAATTTAATAGTAACTTTTAACTTTAGCTAGTTTAATTATTTACGATTAATCAAAGTTGAGACGTACCTGAAGTACTTGGAAGTTCTAAAAAACAAAATACTAATAAAACGAATGAAAATAATTTGATGTCCATTTTTACGTGCGTCTACAGCCAGACTGAAATAATTATGATAATATTAAAGTACCTATTTATCCCTGAAACTAAACATACTGAAAACAGGGTTGCCAGATTCAATTTCTGAATTTTACCCACATTATATTTTTTTTCTTTAATTTAATTTATTAATTGCATTCCAGATATTAAAGACCCACTGAGTTAGTTCAATATTCTTAGCCTATTTTATTTAGTAATTAACTAAAACAAATATACAGCGTTAAGGTGACTAGGACTTACTAACGGACTGTCATACCAACTATATAGCGAGAGTATAATGTTTTGATTCGATTTTTTCACTCCGTTTGCAATATTCAATCAGAAAGTATTCAAAACAATGTTAGATTCACGAGTGAGTGTATCACAGTGCCCACCTTTTACCTACCTGAGCTTTGTAACAATTAAAAAAACATTTTTTTTTAATTTTAAATATCTGATTTGGGATTTAACAGGATTCTTTTTCTTCTTCAAAAAAAATAAGAATTAACTGGGTACCTAAATTTTACCCAGAAAGTTAATATTTTTCCCCAAAAAGCGGGAAATTTTTTACCTTATCTACCAACGTTGATTGTTATAGTAGTGTACAAATAGTTTTCCTTTTAATATACAGGGGAGTGTTTTTGATGTTTTTAAAAGTATTTGCGACAGTTATTGAAAACATTGATATCAGAATTGTCTGATAAATAATGTTGCATTAATATTGAAGCCTGTTTTTCTGAATGTTAGGTTAAACTTAAATGCTACTTACACTATTGACTTGTGTTACTAAGCACAAATCGAGAAACGCTGGATCAATTCGACAAATCCCATTTTTTGTTTTATAATTGTCAGGATAAAGTACAAAATAAGGAAATTAGTGCGTCGAGAGACGCTTTCTTTGTCTATTGCGTTGCAGTTGAGTAACGTTGCATGCCTATGATCGGACATGTACGTCAGGATTGAGGAGCCACATCAGATTTTTAAAATCTGATTTCACCATTATGAAGCAGCAATGTAAGCTGATTTTGCAGCACAAATTCTAGATTTAGCAGCAAAATAAATCACTAGTTATATTAATGCAAAAGTGGCTCCTCAATCTAAACGTTTGAATTGAGGAGCCACCTTGGATCTAGGTGAGTAATAGATGCACATTGTTGAAAATTTTGCAGCATTTAGCAGCAATTGTGCATATTATCGTCTAAAAATTTGGCTACTGTAGCGCTAAAATCAAAGAAGATACAATAATATTAGTGTGGCTCACCAATCTAGACGCAAGAGCTGAAATTATATTGGATGTGAGCGATCAATTAATGTATTCAACATTATGATCATTTAGCAGGTGTTGTGTTTGTTTTTGCAGTATAGGAATAAAATGGTAAAGCAGAGTAAATTTTTTAGATGAACGTATTTTCTTTGGCTCCTCAATTCGTTCTAATTGTTTATTTTTGACTGTAGCCACCTGAGTTCTCAACGGCATTACATTGTCAAGTGCAAAAAGAAGAGGACTTGTTTAAACGATTTCAAGAACTAGAATTAGATCAAAAGGTATCTAGTCAACGGAAACTGACAGATGAGGAAATAATAAGCGAAGAGTTGTTTAAAACTAAGAAAGCTTAGGTCACATAAAGCCAGCCGAAGCGCATATAAAAAATAAACTGGTGGGCTACTTAGCTCATCATACGGTTCTTAAAAAGGACAGGGACAAAACAAAGGAAAGTATACTCGGTGAAAAGGGTAAAGGTCAAGTTAGGAAAGGTAAAAAAATACTGGGACTTACCTGGGACAGAAGATCGGATACCTTCCAGAACTCCGTCAAGCTGTCTCGGCTGCAAAAACCTGTAACTAAAAATAAAGTGTTATCGGAAAAGTATTGTAAAAAAAATATTATTGGACCATAAAATAGGTAGCTCCCGTGATTGTACTTATCAAAATACAAATCCAAAAACTATGGGTTTTTTATATAAGGACCAATGTATGAAGCATCATCCTCTTTCTGCGAATATACACCGTTGGAGCAGGGTCGCTGTAGTTTTATTCCCTGATTCCATCTGAAGCCCTAAGAAGACCCTGACTGACATCATCGGGTCGTTCATGGTATGTGTATGTATTATATATATATGTATCTTTATCAGTTGTCTAGTACCCATAACACAAGCTCTGCTTAGCTTGGGACTAGGTGGCGTTGTGTGATAGTTGTGGAATATTATTATTATTATTACGTTTATTCATTTATACAATCATATTAGTACATTTTTAAATATTTTTACAAAAAAGAAATAAAAAAAAACATTTAAAAATAAAATATTATTTATATTATTATTATTTTTAAATGTCTACACATCTCGGGATCATGGTGTCCCGGGCTTTTGAAGGGCTTGCCAGGAGCTGGAGCCAGCTTGCAGAGGCCCATTAGACATTTCAAATAAAATGGTGCTCCAACCGGCGGTTATCCCTGTATGCACTATGCAAGTGTACCCAAGGACAACCCCCGAGTGGAGTTACACTATTGCAGATTAGGGAAAGAAAACACTGGGTTATGGCGCTTGGTGGGTTAAGTGGACTAGTTATCTATAATTATGGAAGGACTATGGCCCCTGCCTGATCAATGTTTTACATACCTACATAGATAAGATGGCAGGGGGTGACTTGCACACTCAACAAATGGGCCCCCAAACATATCGCTAGTACTAAGTGACGTAGCGACAAAGGAGTAACATATCCTGAGGTGCTTGAGGAGTGGAGAGGTATTCCACGGTTCTCAGAACCGACCAGGAACCCGGAAGTTTGGTCGATCCCTACAAACACTTACTGGAACACTTCCTTCCTCCGAGCACGTTTGCTCTTGCGAATCACCACTCTAGCCAGCCAGTTAAGGCAAGAAAGAGGTGGGAGGTCTGTTCCTCGTCAGCGTTCACTCTGACCGGCCAATAAAGGCAAGACAGATATGAGGAACAAGATATCTCCCGGGAGATCAGGCCGTGGGGTCGCAACTGCCCAACAGCTCGCCACAAGCTGCCCTGCGGGCTTATTATTATTATTATCCATTGACAAAAACCCTCTTTGTCCTCAATTGCATTAAGCAGTCACGGTCCCCGGCAGGCTTTGATTTGACTACATCGCCGGATACCTCTCCCCGGTTCACTAAACGGCTACACTTTTCTTCAAGTGGTGAACGCAGGATATGTCGTCGTCATTCTCGGATCTGCATGTGGTCTGACTGGGCCTGAGTTAGCCATCCGCAGGCTACCTCGTTTTTAGGATGCTGATCAGTTTGCATCAATCGGCATTCGATGCGCCTGTCGACGTCCGATGCGTCTGGCAGAGTCCGATGCGGCTGTCAACTTCCGATGCGTCTGTCTACTGCGGGAGCTGAGAGACGTCGAAAGTTCCCATCATGCTACAGACAAACTTCGGCAAGCGTGGTTTAACCTTGAAGATTTACACGTGTTACTTTGATTATCACTTGATCCTATTTATAATTAATAATTTATTTTATTATTGTATTAAATATTTTCCGCTTAGTTCCTGGTATTAAGGCTCAAAACATTACTTATCATTGTTTTGACTTTTAGTTCATTAAACTGGATATATCAGTTTGTTAATTTGGTGTTGCATAGTTATAATTTAGACTTCCTGTTTTTGTAATAGGCACATGCCTATTATTTTATAATTTGTTAATTTTAGAAGTAATAAAAACAGGAGATAAATGTGTACACGAGTATGTTAGGCATTACTGTTAACCCTTTTATAATATAATAATCTATTTCCTGTTCCCAATAAATATATAAGTTAATTAAAGTTTGAACAAACAACGTTCTAACGACCAAGTTGTTTTTAGCTTTGCCTAAATCAATTTAATCAGCGGATCCGACTCTTGGCTAAGATTATTGATTGCATAAAAACTTGTAATACATAAAAGCAACTTTTATCAACTTGTAGCGACTGTGTGAAATACTGTTTATTAGTATAACACACGGTTGCCATAATTGCTATGAGAATAATCGTGGGAAATTGATTCTTTAATATATTTTTGAGTCTGGCGAGGTGTAAAACCAACTCAATGATCTGGCTCATTAATTTTCCCTCTCTTTCAATATTCAATTTTAAAGGTATGAAGGTTTCGAAATGCCTCTAACGCTTTTTTTTTTGGAACCAAAAAAATCGCATCTTTAAGTACTAGCTTTGTTTAAGACCTTTTTGCTCAGCTCGGTCAGCATTTCTGTGTTTAGGGATGATTGAGCAAGTTTTCAGATTGTCTAAGCATTTTCTACAAAAAGCGGTTATCTCTTCAGCTATATCGACGGCTGATGCGCCTGTCAACGTTCGATTCGTCTGTTACTACTGCGATAGCTAAAAGGTCGAAAGCTCCCATCCTGCCACGAACAAACTTCGGCAAGCGTGGGTAAACGTCTATTGAACACTTGTCTAAAAAATATCAGATTATGACGTTGAAATGAGGTCCATTTTGCAGTCACACTTTTTTTAGACAAGTGTTCAACAGATGTTTAAGTTTTTGTAGTAAGGCTGTCAAGATTTACACGTGTTACTGTGGTTATCACTTGGTCCTATTTATTATAATATTTTCCGCTTAGTTCCTGGTAGTAAGGCTCAAAATAAATTTCTTATCATTGTTTTGACTTTTAGTTCATTAAACTGTATATCAGTTTGTTATTTTGTTGTTACATGATTATGATTTAGATTTCCTGTTTTTGAAATTAGACACGTGCCTATTATTTTAATAATTATTGGTTAATTGTACGAAGGTTCCTATACTAGCCATTACTATTAACCGCATTTTAAGATATAATAATCTATTTCCTGTTCCCAATAAACTTGTAAGTTAATTAAATTTTGAACAAACAACGTTATCCAAGTTCTTATTATTCTTTATTTAAACTTATCTATACTTATATTATAAAGCAGAAGAGTTTGTTTGTTTGTCTGTTTGAACGCACTAATCTCAGGAACTACTGGTTGGAATTGAAAAATTCTTTTTGTGTTGGATAGTCCATTTATCTAGGAAGGCTATAGGCTATATAACATCATGCTAACACCAATAGGAGCGGAGCAGTAAAGATAAATGTTTCAAAATCGGGAAAATGTATTCCTTTCGAGCTTCCGTTGCGTGCGCTGCGTATACGGTTAAAGAAACGCAAAAATTATATACTACGGAATTATTCCTGATGAAAAGTTCTAAAATAAAGCCCGTGAGAGCATATTATATCTATCTTTTAAGGTTAAGTCACTATAACCTTTTTTATGGAAATCAAGTTTCATTTTAAAGTAATGCATTATTTGCGAAGGTATTTTCATTAACATGATCCCACCAAAAACATTTCATGTAAAATGTTGCCAGACGACCACACAATGTTTAGGCTGTGAAAAAGATATCAGATCTCATGTTAAGACAAACTTCTGAATCTACACGGCCTAACTCTACCGACCCTAACTTCACAAATTCTACATATCAGTAAAAATGTATGCCTTCGCCGTTTCGCTCCCGTCGTGAAGGTGATCGAATATTTAGTTTCTAAAGCAACGAAACAGCCAAGCCATACATTTTTACTGATACCTATGTAGAATTTGTGAAGTTAGGGTCGGTAGAATTAGGCCGTGTAGATTCAGAAGTTTGGCTTAACATGAGATCTGGTATCTTTTTCACAGGCCATAAACATTATGTGGTCTTCTTGGCAACATTTTACATAAAATGTTTTTGGTGGGATTTCATTTCTTTTTGTAAGTTGCTAGGCAGACTTTTTTGGGAAGAAAACTTCCCAGTGGCGTTTACGAAAGTTTGACAGTACTTATTATTAGGTTTTTTAGTTACTGTTTAGTACACTGTCTACAGTACCGTGTAAACTTTCATGTCCTAATTCATAAAATTGGTGAAAATCTCATTCAAACTTCGCCCCCCCCCCCTAATTTTAGGGGATGGGGGGCGAAAGTTGTAAGCTTATCTGGGGGCATGATAGTGTTATATTATGAATTTTTTTGTTGATTGTATACTAAACTGAGATTACATACCAAAGGAGATGGCCCATTTTCTTAGGGCACTCTGCCTAGCATATAAAAAATCATGTACAGTAACCAATTTTGGTTTATTTTGAACATATTATGCTGTAAAATTAACTGTAAAAGTTACATAATCCAGTAACTTCAGATTTCCTAGAAATTAACAAAAAGCATTGGTCATGAACCTACTCGGGCTCTTACCTCAATATTATCCAGATTATTTTGCGTGGGTATAAAGAGACCTTTGTCAATAGACGGGTATTGGGTAACCATTTTGTTATTATATCCTCAAGTTTAAACCCAGTATTACAAAGTCTTCAGAAATCATGCGAGTTAATATTAACTTATTATTTTCTTTACTGTGAAGGAAAACATTGTTAAAAGTCCAGCTCTCTCAAGTCTGATGTGATGTATTATGTATAATTTAAACACTGGCAGTATTGGGACAGCAATGGAATGATAAGTTCCTAGGACCTGTATAGGTAGTGCCCTATATGGTTGCAGTGTTAAAATAAAAAGAAACATTGAATAACAGGTGAATTAAACATTTAATATTCAATAATTCTTACAAGAATATCATTTAAAAATGATGCTGGAGGAGTAATATTGGTCTGGTGTCTGGCCCAGCCTAAATACCAGATAATCATCATAAGTACCTGAAGTCTTGCAGTAAAAGAAAATTGCAGTAGAAGTGGTGACTCCGATTCAATAATGTGATGTCTTATGTCCCTTACTGATCCACCACAACCAACGCACACCATAGTGTGGCCCAGTATTCTATGATTGACAGCTTCAGCAGTTAGCAGCAAGAAGCATGGGTGACATTAATATGTCCATCTTCTGGAAGCTGAAAGGCAAAGTAGAATATGAGAGTTTAGATATATTTACATTTTATCTATTGTAACATGAAAAGGTTCTAAATAAATACTTTTTTAAATATCAATAGGTGAAAATCAATTGTTTAATTAAATATACCAAAGTAATAATTTCTTCTACAAATCAATGGGCGTTTTCCCATTAGCCGGCCCGGCACCGGCGCCGGCGCCATGCCGGTGCCGGGGAAACAAAAATGTATGTAGGTAGTAATATAACAAGTGCAAAAGCGAACCATACATTTTGGTTTCTCCTGCACTGGCATGGCGTAGGCGCCGGTGCTGGCCGGGCCGGTTCATGGAAGAACGCCCATTCGCTGCGCTGTTTAGATAACACAAAATAACGTGTTTTATTTGTAGGTTTTCATAATAAGTTTTAAGTACATACCTGAATTGTTCGCCATTGCACAAGCATCGTTTGGAAAGGCATGTCTAACGAAGATACAACATGTCTTATTAGCCGTCCCGTAGCTATACCGCAATTAATACACCTCATTGTTGTATTATTGTTGACAATGTCCGAATCGTAAGCACAATCAAGTCCGTATTAAAAGCACTAGATAATCGTTGGGCAATGGAATCAGTCCGTGTAGAATAGCAATGGTCGGTATAGAGAAAAGATAATCACACAGTTTACAAACAAAAATAAGCGCACGCACAAGCTGCGAACACAAACGAAATGAATGTCAAATTGTCAAACAAAAAACATGACGGATGTCAAGCGATTGTCGAACCTGTCATATGGTTTCGTTTCATTGTTGCAGGAAAAAGTTATAAGTTCAGTAATTTAAAATAAATGTTTCATAGCATTCGAATAATTTACAAAAATGTTTTTATTATAATTGCAAAAGTGAATAATCATTTTACAGTCAGAATAATGTTTATTATTACTCTAACAAAGCATTCATATTTTAGCTTAACAGGGAATGGAACGTTTATCCGAAATAGCGTGCTGCTCCGATACGCCGGAAACGTAAAACATCTATTTATGTCGAAATAATTTTTCGGAAGTTGTACGGAAACGTAAATCATTTAGTAATTTATATTTATATTTTTATGTATTTATAACTAAGCATGTAAACTGTACATGTCACTGAGTAACTAGGCAGAAACTGGCCATGTCATTTCAGCTTTCTAGCACTTCAGGAAGTAGCCAAACATTTTGATGATCGTCAGTGTGTCAGTGACGAAATCAGTGTATTTTAGATATCAATAAAATCTAAAGTATTAGAGTTATTCAATTGAAACTTTGTCTGTCGTACCACAAAAACTTTTAAACGTCTGTTGAACACTTGTCTAAAAAAATGACAAAAATGACATATGTCGTTGAAATAAGATCCGTTTTGCAGTCACACTTTTTATGTTTAATAAGTCCATTAATGACATCATATCCTGAGAATATGAACTATCTTGTACATCGAAAACCAACTCTATGAGGGTTCAAAAAAACGACGAAACACTTCGAGAAAAGGTAGGTAGTGCCCTAGCGGTTCGCTTGGCTCGTCTTGGCGGGGCCACTACCGTGGCCCCAGATATTAATCCTTATCCAAATAAATACTTTAATCATCACAAGCATTTAATTTTGAACAAAATTGCTCTGCTTGCTGAACATGGTTTGATTTCAATGAATATCTTAGGAGATATCATAGTTTCAAAATAATACCACGACAAAATAATGACTACCTGAGCATAATTGCGGCAGTAAGATCCCTCTTTGAGAAGTGGTTGGATGGAGATGCGCTGCGGCGTCCTCACCTTCAACCTGATGCAAGTCCTCCCGGGCACGGTTGTTGTGGCAGGTACCTAAGGGATCCGGTGGCAGGCGAGGGGAATGGGGAGCAGTCCCAACACGTGATTTTTGATAAACTCAAAAGGTACTGGACGGATTTGAATGTTTTTTTTTTTGCTGTATAGGTATTAAATCTAGCCAACATAATTATAGGCTATAATTTATCTTGGAAACTTGAACACCTGGTGCAGAACCGCAACAGACCAGCTAAATTGTTCGACGTGATGAGCATTTTCTGCTGAGAGAATACATTTGAAGATCTGGAACACCTGATGTGGAACTCCAAGAGCCCAGCTTTACTATAGCATAATTATACCTACAGGAATGACGTCTTAGCAAGAGTTGTTCAGCTTGATGAGCACTCTCTGTTGACGTATAAAAAGGGAAGATCTCGAACACGTGATGTGGAACTTCAAGAACCCAGCTACACTATAACATATTGGTCTAGTGGTTAGTGACCCTGACTGCTATGCCGGAGGTCGTGGGTTCGATTCCCACCCAGGACAAATGTTTGTGTGATGTGCACGATCATTAATTGTTCTGTGTCTGGGTGTAATTTATCTATAATAAGTATGTATTTAGAAATATATGAGTATGTTTATCAGTTGTCTAGTACCCATACATCTTTACAGGTTTACACCTTTGAAGAAACAAGAAGGTTACAATTGGACAAGAAGCGTGACGACCTAAAAGCTAGACCACCTGCAAATATAACTTACAATGTCATCAATGGTGTCCTTACTTGTCCACTTTGTGCTCGGAGTTTTACGGCAAAAGTTGGATATGCGAGTCACTGGAGAGCACATGAAAGGGCATATCAAAACTCTCAACCACTCTAAAAAAAAAGTCATCGATTGCAGTCGCTGTGGCCGAAATCGGCTAGATGGCATCATCATCATCATCAGTACCCACAACACAAGCTCTGCTTAGCTTGGGACTAGATGGCGTTGTGTGATAGTTGTGGAATATTATTATTATTATATTATACAGGAATGACGTCTTAGCAAGAGTTGTTCATTCTGATGAGCACTATCTGTTGACGTATAAAAATTGAAGATCTGGAACACCTGATGTGGAACTTCAAGAGGCCAGCTACACTATAACATACACAGGAATGACGTCTTAGCAAGAGTTGTTCAGCTTGATGAACACTCTCTGTTGACGTATAAAAATTGAAGATCTGGAACACCTGTATCGTGAGTGCATTTGCAAACATAATAACTTACATGCACAAATACCCAGACCAGGAACAACTACGAGTACTTGAAGATCATAAAAAAAAATTGTTCCGTTCAGGAATAGAACAGCAGTCGAGCTCGCTCGCCCAGCCATTGCGCCAACAGTATCTGACTGTCCCCATTAGAAAAAATTGTGAGTATGTGTAGTTTATCTTTTACATAAAAAATAAAATTATGTGCCCGTTCCTTCTTTTTTCTTCTATTGCTGGCATACAGGTCTCTCTGAGAGAGGGAGTAATGCTCGAATTTCTCGTTCTAGAACATGCAAAAAGTGAATCGAACACTTATTTTTGCTTATAAAGTCTTAAGCCTCCTGCAGACACACGCGATTAATCGCGCGGGGCGACATGTCGCGGTCCATTCGCGGTATTTTTAGAGTGGAAATTAGCTTGGCTCGTTGTCGCAGCGCGATTAATCGCGTGTGTCTGCAGGAGCCTTTATATTTTAATAGCGTGCAGTATTGATAGCGTGGATTAAATAAAAACATTGTTTACATTTCAAAAATATAATTAAAGATAGGTATTCGTTTTTATAAGGAGTATGTAAGAGTTAACAATTAATTATGAAGAAAAGATTAATTTTATTTAAAACATATTTCAACATTTTCGACGCTCAACTTTTGATTTGCATTGCGAATGTCTCCGATCCACAGATCACTTATCGGAATCCTGTACACACTGGAGCTTTGGAATTCTATGATAGTACTCTGCCATTCAGTACTTCCTTTCTGAAATGTTAGAATATTTTAAAATTAGTATTTTCTAAATAACTTTTGGAATTAAAAAACAAAACAGGGTATTTATCGTGTTTATTATTTGTTTACAAAACATTATAATAAAACTGGGGAGGAACTTGGTGACAAAAGCCCCGTCATTCTGGCACTCAAATACTGATATTAAGATTGATAGACATTTTACCGGAGCCCGAATTCAAATCCGGAATTTGAAATTCTGAGAAGTTTCAAATCTATCTATGTTTTGGAAAGTACTATACTGGGTGTAAGGGACAGCCCTCCGCAAACTTTCAGGGCTTGCACAGTAGTCGAAACTGAACAATCATCCACAATTTTTTTTTTCAGGAAATGAAAAAAAAGATCAACCTCTCCATACAAACTGTCCAATCAAGTTTATAATTTTCTATGGTGAGGTCTTTTTTTCATTTCCTGAAAAAAAATTGTGCGGAGGGCTGTCCCTTACACCCAGTATTTGTACAAGTAACTAGGAGTACTACATACATAACCGACGATCTCAATAAAATTTTGAATGACAAAAGCTCATAAAGCTACACGGCAGTAACTGCCGTATTTCTGACTAACTGTTAGTCAGAAATACGGTTAGAAAAAATACTTTTTCTCTTTTTCGATCTCTCATCTTACCTTGCATCCATCAGTAGCCACCGGTACAGTATAATGATTAGGGGATGTATTTGTTGCCTGCGGTCCAATAACTGCATCATACCAGCTCAACAGTTTCACTGATGATGTCAAACTGTCCTTGTCATAGGGAACGGAGTCCAAACAGTTATATTTCAGCGTTTGGCGAACGGATGCCGATCCGGATCGCAGCCACATTATCTGTTGTGTTGTCAACTGTAACATACAAAAATTTTAAAACGTCATATGTACTACCAAAACGCCCGCTTTTTCTCACTGCCTGACGTGTTTAAATGCTAAGCCTCAGCGCAATTCTATTTTTTATTATTCTAACGAGGGGTCTAAAAGCAAAACCACCCCTTTGCACAAAAATAAGAAAATCAAAATATACGATCAAATGCAAAAGCGCCTCTTTGGACACTTATGTTGGATGCAAACACGAAAATCCTATTTTTTCTTTTTTTTGTGCAAAGAGGCGGTTTTTCTTTTAGACCCTCAACTATGACTACACCGACGTCGCGGGTCTATCGGGTAACCGTGGCTTCGAAACGCAAAGGGCTATTGAAGGACAAAGTTGATTTTAATCAGTACAAGTCTGACAGTTCCTCCCGTCCTGCCCTGGGTGGGAGAGGATTCATTTGATGATTTTATGAAGTAAAAAAAAGTATCACTAGAACTATCTGTTTTCTTTTAAACTTTTTTGTAACTAGAATGAATATGTTTTTATTCTATTCCATAAGATGGGACATTCGCTAGGAAAAACACAAAAGATGTAAAGGAATGTCTTCTTTTTAAATTCCAGAAGGTTGACAAAGAAGCTTACGGCCAGCCTGATGGAAAGCAGTCACCGTAGCCTACAGACTTCTGCAACACTAGAAGTATTGCATGCACGTTATCGATCTCAAAATGGTGAAGGGAAACATTGAGAGGAAAATGGCATGACTCAGAACTAAAAATTCGAAGACATCGCTGCTTAAATACAAAAGAGCCACAAGTCAAAAAAAATCAATTTTTTTCGACTTGTATACTATACAAATATCTATCAACCTGCTATGGCTAACACCTCGCTCCCTCTTACAGAGAGGGTGCCTGAGTCTCAACAGTGGGAATATTCTAGGCTGGTTATGCACCCAAAATGTAATGCTAAGAACTTTAAATTAATCAGCTTTTACCAACCAAAATCATTACAAATACTAGAACTACTAAATTGTAACTTACATTGTAAATTTTCTTCAAATGAACTCCTGCTTCGGTGAGCCAGAATCCTTCTTTGCCGGTTATGTGACTGCGTACAGGAGTTTTTCCACCCCTTAAACAAGTTTCACGGGTATCCATATTGCAGTACAATTGTAATGGCTGGTTTTTAGGTCCTAGGTAATAGGTGCCTGCAAGAATTAACATGTCTTTGAGTAACTGGCTCACGCAATCGTTCTATGTGGCTGAAATAAATCGTTACTTGAAAATTCATTTTCTATTTTCACAAGGCGCGTCGCTCACTGGTAAATCGAAGCGACGGCGACGTCGCGTCAGCGGCGGTTCGGCGTCGCAGCACGCGCGCACTGCCATTCATTTGTAAAGAAAACCTTGTTGCGGCGCCGGCGTGCCTCTTATGCGCCCGCGCTTCAACTGCACCTCGACTGTTAATCGTGTGAGCGTCGCGCCTTAAACTGTTACTCGTTTCTTCAACGTTATCGTAGACGTCCATTGAACAAAAAATGGTTTGTTATAGAATGTACAAAATAGCTTTCTCACCACTTTCAACACCTGCCGGTGCATTTTTACAAAGAACTAGTCCCGGATTATCTTTCGTCCCAAATTCATTTGCTTCTGTTGGTGCAGAACCTGGAGAAAAATAAAATTACGAGGAGACAATACTTAATATCATCGTGGGAACAGTGATGTGATCATTAGCGGGAATGTCTTATAAGGTTGTGGTGACGCAGCCGCAAAGGGCAATTTAAAAAAAAGCATTCCCCACACTAGGAATTTCTCCTGTATTGGGGGTGCGTTTACAAAGAAACGCAAATACAAAAACACCCAGACCCGGAACAACCTTGCAGATCATACGCATATTTATCCGTTCGGGGATCGAACCCGCAAAACGCTGCAAAATCATCACATATTTGTAATTGAAGTAACAAAGTTAGTTTTAGGTTTTAGTCAATGACGTAGTTGTACTTTGTTTATATTTTAAAATCATTGGAACACTTGATTCTAGAATACCTGTCATAAAAAATATACCTATAGGGGACCAGTGTATAAGACGGGGACGCGAGGTATGATGGGAATTCACACACTTAAAGCAAACTTAACACAATACTAACGTAGCACAAGCGCCAACAGGACGCTATTTCCGTCTGGCCGCTTGCAAATGACGTCCTGATGGCGCTTGCTCTATGTTAGCGTTGTGTTAAGTATGCCCATTATACCTCGCGATTATTAACGTCCCCGTCTTATACACTGTTCCCCTATATATAACTGAGGATAAATGCTTACTTCCTGGAGTAAGAGGATTAATGCAGGCTGTTCTTCCTGGACGTCCAGGAGGACCTATAGGTCCTGGCATACCAGGCCACCCCGGCCGTCCCTAGAGAGTACACATAATGGTTAAGGTTAGTTTAAAACTAAATAAGTTCATTTAAAAAAATCTTTCCATTTATTTCAAGGTATTTGTGGATCTAAGAGCATTGCCAAATGAGCACTGATGAACGTAACATCAAAACCTGGTTGGACATCACAGGCTAGCTGTCATCTTAGCTGGTATACAGAAGGTTGGACTGGAACTAGACTAGTTATAGTTATAAAAATATTTTTTCATCGGGAGGAAACCTTTAAAAGGTAATTGGGGATAAAAGCAGGGAGAGTGGGATTCGCACCACACAAAACCCACTCCGGTGATCACCGGCACATGGAGAGAACTGAGATCTCTAAATTGTCTGATAGAAGAAACAATTATATACACATGCTGAATAAGCATGTTCATTTCCTAGCAAATCACTACAGCAATAAGCTCTTGTGTTTAGACACCAACATTTATGTTGAGAAACTTAGGTCGACTCGGTATTCAGTGTATCTGCCTATTAGATATAGACATATAATAGCTAGTCTATTAAGTTTTAATATTCACTCGGACATAAATAGTATGTCTTCGTCTTATTGTGTACATATTTTTAATAGTAGTTTTAGTAGTAGTGTTAGTAGTACGAAGGAGGATCCATGTGTCACCATGGAAGATTCTCAATCGCAAGGTGAGACTACTGGTGGTAGGATATTTTTGCCTGGTGATGGCATGGGGGTCTCGGGGCTCACTCCTGATAATATTTGTTTAAACTAGTCAGTAGGACAACAGAAGGTACCATTAGCCACTTAACATCTAGCAATAATGTATCTTCTTGCAACCAAACATCTAGCTTTAAAAAAGGGCCTCAGCAGAATACCTTGAAATTGTTCCATCAGAACATTCAAGGTATCTCTTCCAAATTATTAGAAATCGAATTGTTTTTAGAAAAAACCATGTTTGATACTATCTGCTTTACCGAACATTGGTTAAAGGACTACCAAATGCTATTTAATTATGAAAACTACACTGTGGGGAGTTGTTTTAATCGTAAAAATTTGCTGCGTGGAGGTTCCCTAATATTAGTTAAAAATTCTTTAAAATTTAATCAACGTAATGACATAGTAGGTCTCTCGGTTGAACATTGCATCGAACTGTCTTGTGTTGAGCTAGATAAGCATGTAATAGTGTGTGTATACAGACCCCCGAACTATCAAAATTTTTCATTGTTTGAATCTATAATGGAAGATGTTCTGGCCAAGCTTGTAGTCAGGAATAAATCTGTAATAATTTGTGGTGATTTTAATATCAATATTTTAGAAGAAAATTCAAATAGCAGCAGGTTATTAAATCTTTTTAAATCATTTGATTTGACTAATATTTTTGCAGAACCAACAAGAGTAACTCCATCTTCTGCTACTTGCATTGATAATGTTTTTTGTGATTGTGATTATTTGGATAAGGCTATTGTTAATTGTCTGCCATCTGATCATAGCGGACAAACGGTAACTTTTAGATGTAACACAACTAAGCAACAACTAGAGATTAAATTTAGACCAATAACGGCTGCCAAATTAAATAGCTTTAATAATTCCCTACACAACAAGTTATGTGAAATGAGTATGGACGACATTAATGTTAATAAATTTTATGATAATTTCTTTTCAATAGTTCATACTGAATTCAATAAAACTTTTGAAAAGAAAACAAAAAGCATTAACCCCAAATTTGTATTTAGTGACTGGGCGACTAGAGGTATTAGGAAAAGTAGGGAAAGACTATTTGAACTGTATGGCCTTAAGCCAATCATTAACACTGAAACTTTTAATAAGTATGTTGCAGCCTATTCAAAAATTTTTAAAAATACTTGCAAGGCTGCTAAAGCCATGCATATTAGCAATAAGATCAAAACATCAGAAAATAAAATAAAGACAGTTTGGAAAGTTATAAATAACGAGACTGGCAGGAAAAAAAAGCTCAACAGTAACTATACATTGCAGACATTATGTGGTCCTATAAGCTCAAATCTAGAAGTAGCTGAAGAATTTGTTAATTTCTTTACTGATATACCAGTTAGGACTACGGAGGCTCTAAATTCCTCACCTGATATTTCAATAGCTTTATTAAAGGCGAACGTTTCTGGTTGCCCGGCTGATTTTAAGTTTACACATATAAACCCTATAACAATTATTAAAGCTTTCCGGCAAATCAAAATTAAAGTGACCGAAGATTTATGGGGATTGTCTATCAAAGTTTGTACAGCCATTGTTGAAACTATAGCGCCATATTTGGCATTGATTTTTAATCTGTGTGTGGATCAAGGAGTTTTTCCTGATTTGATGAAGTACAGTAAAGTCGTGCCTGTTTTTAAATCTGGGGACTCTAAAGATACTAACAATTATAGACCTGTATCCGTGTTGCCAGTCTTTAGCAAGATATTTGAAAAAGTAATGCTAGATCAGATGCTTAATCACTTCAACACCAACAAAATCTTACACGATCAGCAGTATGGTTTCACCAAGGGACGTTGTACAACTGACGCCGGTGTCACCCTATTGAAGCACATATTTACTGCATGGGAAGAGGCACAAGACGCCATAGGAATATTCTGTGACCTCTCCAAAGCTTTTGATTGCGTTGATCACGATACATTACTTTTGAAACTTGAACATTACGGACTAGGTAAACTTGCGCTTAGTTTGGTAAAATCTTATTTATGTGATAGGCAACAGCAAGTTCAAATAAATGGTGTAAATTCACAGGGTTTAACAGTTAAAATGGGAGTTCCGCAAGGCTCAATTTTGGGTCCTTTCCTCTTTCTTGTGTATATAAATGATCTACCCTATTTACTTAAAAATCAACTACTCAATATGGTGTTATTTGCTGATGACACATCCCTAATTTTTAAAATAAATAGGCGATCTCAGAATCTAGATGACGTCAATAATGCCTTGCGTCAGATCCATAATTGGTTTACAGCAAACAATTTAGTATTAAATGGAAACAAGACTAAATGCATTAGATTTGCCTTACCAAATGTTAAAAATAGTAAGTATGACATAGTGTTGAATAAGGAGATACTACAATTCGTCGATAAAACAGTTTTCCTGGGAATAACACTTGATTCAAGGCTACAATGGGGCCCTCATATAACAACACTTGCAGGGCGATTAAGTTCAGCAGCATATGCGGTCAGGAAAATTCGCCAAATCACTGACGTTGACACCGCGAGAATTGTATATTTTAGCTACTTCCACAGTGTAATGTCGTATGGTATTTTATTGTGGGGACGGGCGGCTGACATCGAGTCCATCTTTATTCTCCAAAAGAGAGCGATCCGAGCTATATATAATCTCCGTAGACGCGATTCTCTAAGGGAACTGTTTAAGGATATTAACATCATGACGGTGCCTTGTCAATATATCTATGAAAACATAATGTACGTTAGGAAAAATCTGCATCTTTTCTCTAAAAGAGGGGACAGACATAATTATCATACTAGAAATAGGGACCAATTAGTTCAGCCGGGCTTCAGACTCGCCAAAGTAGACTCTTCCTTCATGGGGTACTGTTTAAAATGCTATAATAAGCTACCACAAAACGTTCTTGAACTGAATGAAACTAAATTCAAAACATGCATCAAACGCACACTTTGTAAGCAGGCATATTATAAACTGGGCGACTATATCGCTGATAATAATGCTTGGCTCCATGCTGGTCCTGCTCCATGAGACAGTGAATGTATAAATAAATTGACAGTTGAAATATACTTTATACCATTGTTGGAGCTGCTGAAGATTGTACAACTGTATTTGCATTGTATAGATTCAATCTTCCTTGTATTATATAGTGTCATAGCCGACATTGTGTGAGTACTATGTACTTTAGAGCTGTCATTCACTGGGTACCTACGTCTCTTGTTGACTTGAATAACCCTGGCAGTTGAGAGTGTGTCATGCTCACTCAAATGTCTCGCTGATGGTGGCGCGTGTGTTGGATCATTTAGCTCCCTTCAAAATGGTTGAGCTGAATGGTGCTGATGCATGTGTCATGTTCGTGAACGGGCGCTGTCAGTTGGGACTGGTCATCTCTTAGCCGCCACGGTTTATTTTAATAATTATTGATCATTTTGTTTTTGTTTTAATAGTTACTATGGACACTTTTAATTAAAAAACTTGCTACATCGTTCTCACGTAATGTACCACCTCAAAATGAATGATGTAACAAAGGTTCTGTAATAATTTTGGCGATCTAAAAAGAGTGTCCATGGAGTTTCTTGCCCGTTCTTCTCCATAGAGATCTACTTCTTGGAACGGGCATCTACGGTACTTTCACAGTTTTTATGTCTTGTGACTGGGACTGTAGCACCATAACTTTTAACTTTAATGTCTAATTATATTCTTTTATTTGTCTATGACAATTCAAAAGTGCCTGTAACTGGCCCACTTGAAATAAATGCTTTGATTTTGATTTTTTGATTTTGACCAACTCCAGAACCCTCAATGCAACGCCTGTTATATAGCCCTTGAGTCGTGCTATACACTTACACAGCAGCACGATGATCAATGATCCCTGGGCTGCCGTCTTCTGTAAGATTACTCCAAGGCTTAGTCAATGCATTCCATTTAGTTTTACTTCTAAACGGACGCGGAAGAAACTGTATGGAAATTAGTAGTTGCTAATTAAAAAAATACTTACAGGAACGCCGGTCAGTCCTTTTCTACCTGGGAGTCCTGGATACCCAGGTGGTCCCTTAAAATAAAATCAATGGTATGTATTTATAAAGTAAAAAATGAAAATGAATCGCTTCAAAATTTATGTAAAAGAATAACTTACAGGAATTCCAGGATCACCTTTTTGAATATACGGAATTCGTCGCCCTTTCTAAAACAAAATAAGAAGAGAAAATATGAATGAAATACCGATATTTAATTATTATTCACCATTTTAACGAGTAAGCACTTGAATGACTTTCTTTGTTTGATGCCATACGATATACACGAAATAAGAAAATCAATATACTATTTGGTCTGATTCAATAGTAGACAGACCCAATAGTATTGATTTTCGTATTTTTTTTTATTAATTGAATATGTGTTATACTTACATAAAAAATTTCGTTTGCTGTAACAAAAGGAAAAAGTTCATTAGTCATACTACATTTAAGAGTAGGTATTTGTTTCTGGAGCAGTGTTACAAACAGATTTTTTATGAAATTGATATTATTGGCTTTTAACGTTCTCACTGTCGTAATTCACAATATAGTTTTACCAGTTAGCCTAGTCTCTCGCCGGACTATCTAAAAATGGCACCTTGGCTCTGGAACGCAAAAGGCACCCGAAGGTACAGCTTCGATTTTTAATCGATCAGAGTCTGACAGTCACTTCCACTCTACAATCATTTAATGATCTCCTTTGCAATTTTGATATTTAGAAGGATTCATTTGTAGATTTTATCCCACTAAAAATAAAGGCCAGGCTAATCCGGGTTGGTAGAAAAAAATTCTTACATAAACCGACAAAAACGATCTTTGGAAAGAGATAGTCGGCTAGTATCGGCTTCGTAGTGCGTTATCTCTGTCACACTCTACCTGAGTATGTTTCAGTCGTGCTACCAAGATAAACGAAGCTGAAACGTGACGATTTCTCTTTCCAAAGCACCAATGAGCATTCTTTATTGCTGCTACATTATTTGGTAGACAAATTGAGTGACTCATTTAATAAAAAAAATATTAGCCTCTTTGATAATACTTAGTTCATTAAGCTTTCGTTGGTATTAAATTTAAAAACATTGACAGCAAATAATGTGTTATTAATTGCATTTCAGTTAACAAGTTAATTAATTAAGTTTATCGGTTTGTTATTTCAGAATTAAATTAATGGCATTAGGATTTCCTGCTTTTTGTACCTACACGTGTACTTATAATTTTATTAACTCTTTTTAGTCTGTTAATGATTAAAAATAGATAGTTGATTAAATTGCATGCGTACGAAGTTGCGGACAAAAGTTGAAATTTTACTTAAGTTGTGTTTGTGCCAAGTTTCGATTCTGATAGTTATGAAAAACATAACTATCTGTGAACACAATAGTTATAAAAACTTTAGTCACTAGTTAAGTCCTCAATGGTATTTTACCTCAATAGTATTATGACTTTTTCGAGTTAATCGAAGTAAGCAGTTAAATCTTTTACAATAAAAAAGGTTCGGTTAAAAAATAACATAAGTTAATATGTTGTTCAAATAAGTTTACTACAGGCAACAATGATTTTTACAACCAAAAAAATTGTGAAATTACTAAAAGAAAGTATTAAAAGTAAGACATACCAGAAACATCTTGAAGTTCCAGAATTATGCCAATGATTAAAATGAAAGACAATACTTTGACGTCCATTTTTTCAGTCGTCTGCAGTCAGACTGAAATACGGTTGAAACAAGCTCACTTATTTGTAGGATAAGCACAGTTTTCCTTGTTATATACAGGATGAATAAGTTATAGTGGTACACCGGATTTATAGACTAAAATACAAGTGCTATACAAGTGTACTAATTCTTTTTCCCGCGGCTTCTTACTCCTTGTAATAATATAATTCAGTCATAATTCGAAAGACGCGTGGCGTCATCTATACGTCGCAGTGAAATGAGGAAATCAGGGATTTTACGAAATCCCTAGGGATTTCGAAAAATCATCAACAGTATTCTTTATTTTACTACATTTAGTTTAGTGAAATGACATCTCTGACTTTATATTTGATACATATATCACTAGATACTTTTAGTAAGAAGACGTAATAAACAAGAATATTTCACATCTTCCGGGATTTCGTGAAATCCCTGATTTCCTCATCTCCCTGTGACATTATATGTATAAGAACATTATTGTTTGTTTTCCTTAGCAAATTCACTTTTTTTTTGGATGGAAGGTTTGCCCGTTTCTTAGATCAGACAATTTATTTTAAAAAAATGTAACCGCCTTCAAAAACAACCACAAAAAAGGGTAAAATAACCTACAAAATAACTTTTCTTTCAGAAGTCGGTGCCTTTATTTTTTTTCATTTCATTGTTTTTTTTGCCACCGACTTCTGAAAGAAAAGTTATTTTGTAGGTTATTTTACCCTTTTTTTGTGGTTGTTTTTGAAGGCGGTTACATTTTTTTGAAAAAGTTTTTTATTTTACTCTTTTTAGTTTAAATATTCAACTCAAATTCTTGTCAAATAAATCATTCTCTTACATGTATGTGCACTAAAATTTTGTAATCCGTAGCACCGGTAAAAACATCGCTCAAGTGCACAATATGCTAATAAAATTCCCTATCTCAAAAACTACTGAACCGATTTTGATGAAACTTGCAGTATTCCGTAAGTTAAACAATACTTAGTACAACAAAAAAAGAATTACTTAAATCGGACTTGTAGTTCCAGAGATATGCGAACACAAACTAAATCAGTCGATGCCTAGTCCAAGCCGTTGAGGAGTTGTACCTTCCATCATCAGCTCATCCACCTGAGATGATGATTATCAGATGCAAATACTTGAACAGATTTAGAAAATATATGAAAATGGTACTATGTGCCTATAAAATTTGAAGGTTGCCCTCGATTTCCCTGGGATTCCATCATCAGATCCTGACCTGATGATCATGGGACCAATTGGAAAGTATACCCTTTCGAACAAAAGAAAACTTTTCCAAATCGGTCCAGGCGTCTTCGAGAAATCGGGGAACACACATAAAAAAAAAAAAAAAAAAAAAAAAGATTCCGACGAATTGAGAACCTCCTCCTTTTTTTGAAGTCGGTTAAAAATTACTATTCAAGATGATTGGTTCCGTAGTATACACAATAAAAAATACAAATTTACTTTCACATTAATTATTGGAAGTTATACCAAGGATACGCGAAGTCAAGCTTTGAAAATCCCATATTTTTTTTATTTACATAACTAAAATATGGGATTTTCAAAGCTTGGCTATCATAGTATAACTTCTCTTAATCTAATATAATTTCTAAACCTTCAAGTTGTATGCAATAATAGCTAGTAAATTTCTTACGCATTTGCGCCTAAACTACTTGCTGATCTGATTTTGATGATATTTTGACAGTTTAAGAGGGTATATTATAATTTTCCAGATCACTTTGTAGAAGTAAAGAGGAGGAGGGTAAATGAAGCCGAGGGAAAAGCTAGTAATGTTATGAAATCGGCATGTCCTAGAAACGAATTCAAAGACACACGACATCTACCGACCCACACTGGGCCCACGTGTTGGGTTACAACTCACTCCTCACAGAAAGGAGGCCTGTGTCCCAGTTGTGGGAATCTGGTATGCTGTTAATATTTTATGTTTGTATTTATAAAAAAAATAAAAATAAAATTGAATAGTTTTTTTTTCGTTCTAAGTCACAACAATGATAAAACAGCTTATTCATTCTTGTGTCAGCGCCATCTGTTGGTAAGTAGAGCAACTACTTTATCTTCAGCTTGTTACGTCTGAAATCGGTTCAAAGGCTTTGCCGTTTGTTAACTGAATTGTTAGTGAGTTCCGTAAACTGACGGAAGCTAGCGCTAACTTAAACATTTTATTCAAGCACTAGATTTTGATAGTAGTATGCTAACTACCCGCGTGGTAGGTAGTAGCTTACTACTAAAAGGTAGCCAATGTGATATTTTAGCTAAACGGTAGCCTATGTGATATTTTAAGCTAAACGGTCAGTTAACACCGAGACGTGACGCGGCGCGACGTGACACAACGATATTGCAATGTGTATAATTCTCGTGTAGTAAATAAAGTTAGATTTTGAGTCGCTATTAAAACGTAGCGCGGCGCTGCAGCGCCGCGCTGCATTGCGAATGGTGTATCTTTTCGTGTAGTAGATTTTGAGTAGCTATTGAAATGTGCGCGCAGCGTCAGGTCTCGGTCTGAGCTGACCCATAATATAACCTGACCAATATTTTTCTCATTTAACCCAAAGGTTGACTGATAGAGAATGCCAATGTGGCATTAAGTCCGCCATGTACCACTTTTTGTACATGAAGTTTAAATAAATAAATAAAATAATCGATATTATCTGTCCCAAATTGTATCCAGTCAATTCCATCTGAATTAGGTGTGATACGAAATTATTAAAACTTTTTTATTTAGCCTGGTAAAATTTTCGAATGAGTCCTCCCACTGTCAGACTTGTACTTACTAAAATCCATGGTGTTCTTCAGTAGCCCCTTTACGTTCCGGGATCACGGTACCTCGTTAGTCCCGCGACCCCGGCAGGCTTTGGCCCTCTGGGCCCCGTCATTGTGCTGACAGCTCTTTGAGACGCGAGTGGAACACAGCGCGCCGTCGACCCGGGCATGGTCCATGATCGAACAGCGAGTCGCCGTCCGCATGCCCGCGCCTACGATGGCCGGAGGTTGTCCTGCGACATCTCTTGCCGTGGGCGTCTCCCGAGGAAATTCGGTGACTTAGGCTCAGTTGTTTGATCAATAGTTAAACTAATTCAAATTGTGAATAAAATATATAGGATTAACAAATGGTTAGTCGAACTAAAGATCAAACAACGTGGCGTAATCGAATCATCATCTCGTACCTTACCTTTGCCCAAGTTATTGCTCTCAAACAGTTTAGTTTTTAGCCACAAAAACTCTATAACTCTTTTGTACTCATTTTTGGTATTCATAAAATGCAATGTACCTACTACCTATATAGAATAAGTTAAGCGATTAAAACACCTCGCTAAGAAGTGAAGAGTTTAAATCTTCTCTTCTCTTATATATAAAAATCAATTGCTGTTCGTTAGTCTCTCTAAAACTCGAGAACGGCTGGACCGATTTGGCTAATTTTGGCTTTGAATTATTCTTGAAAGTCCAGGGAAGGTTTAAAAGGTGAGGCGGTACGAAGTTTGCCCGGTCAGCTAGTCTTATATATAAAAATCAATTGCTGTTCGTTAGTCTCGCTAAAACTCGAGAACGGCTGGACCGATTTGGCTAATTTTGGTTTTGGGGAGTTCAGGGAAGGTTTAAAAGGTTTTTTTTATTGTTTCTGAGGCGGTACGAAGTTTGCCGGAACAGCTAGTCTCTTATAAGAATAAGCTCCTTTAATTTTACACCAACAATCAAATTGAGAGAAGCTTGCTTTTACAAATTCTATTAAAATCTTGGTGTGGAGAGTTGAAGATTTTGGTTATTTTTTTGCTAACTTTGCAATTAAAATGATGAATTTATTTGTCGAAATATGCAAAGACCAAAAAAAATGGGCCAGACTGGCATACAAATATTTAGAAGAATTAAAATTAGATTTATACCCAGCAATGGGAGAATTGATTGATTAAAAAAAAAACAGGCCAAGGAACTTGTAACTTATCTCAGTTGTACAATTTCTAGCTTTTGAGCAGACAACACACATTTTAATTTAAAATGCTTTAAAATAAACAAAAGAACAATACAAAATGCAAAAATGCTACTATCTACCTGTATAACTAGAAACAGACATAGAATTATCAACTTTATAATTTTTGGAGCATTCATCATTTCGCTCTATAATCATGTAACTGTACCAACGAGTATACATAGACGAAATAGACTCATACAAATTCAAATTCACAGAATATTATTACCAAATGGACCAAAAACCACTAGGGAAGTACTAGGAATTACTAGAGCGTTAGAACGCACACATCCGCTGAGAGTAACTGCAAGCGCAATTTGCAATATTACGGGAATTCCTGCCAAGGGAATCAAGTTACTTAGCAAAGTCCATTCTGAGCAATTGATCCTAACTTAGTCCAAGTTTTCCTGATCATTCGTTTTTAAGACCTGTGTTACGGTTGTTACCATCTTCAAATGCTATTAACAGGTTGATATCGTCCTTCTACCCTCACTTAGCTGATCAAATGAAAACGCATTGTAATTTGGTTAGTGCTCTTTTGTAACTTGCTTAAGTAGATTAAAGTCCCTGTTTATATTGTTATTACCGCGGCATATTGTCATAAAATTCCTTACTTTTTCCCATTGATGGTCGACTTCTGATGAAATTAGAAAAAACTGAATAGTAGTATTTTACATGAAACGTCTGCATGTCTGAGATCTACAACCCAATTCCTACTGAGTAATACGATGACTGGCTGTCAAACTTTCAGGCCACTGACTACCTGTAGCAACTGTCAGAGATCTAAGAATAGTGGCGGGATTCTAAAGCGATCGGTAACATCAAAGTCCGTCTTTGACAGACAGCGACAATATGTCTGGATTCTATATAATTCGATGAAAACACTCACGTTGATGACGGTATTGTCGTTTGTTGTTGTTTTCAAATACACCTATATAAAATTTTGGAAGGCTTTTTGACTAATCTTTGTGAATAAAATGATCATTTACCACCAGAACACGACGTAATTTTAAAGAACACCTGCTTGCTATGCAAAGAAAAAACTAATATGTGAAGTATTATGTTTGCATAAATTATGTACACGACGTATATTTTATAGCAAGAATACCTAAATAACAATGTCACAAATAAGTGAATAACTTTTAAGTTGACTTATTGCATTTTTTGTATTTTTAAGATTCGGTTAAATCAAAAAGAAAAAAAAACATTTAGGCATTAATTTAAGTGCTGTTTAGTTTTAGTTGGAATAGGCATCTTTGACACTCCGGACAGATACGAGTAGCCACAACATTGATAACTAAATTGAAAATTCGAGGAGCGTTGTTGGGCCCAAAATGGTAATGGCTATTCAAGCATCAAATTATTGGTTTGTGACAACCTTGAGCACCACGACACAAGTTTTGCAAGACTAATTTCTCGAAGTAAGATTATAGAGTTATATTTTAACTCTATAATAGTTAACCTTACTTCCACTCTCTCTCTTCTTCTGGGTTTGACTAGCGTTGGCTGAACAAAATAATAAGTATTTTGCGATTAACTCTTTTCTTTGTTTTTCATTATCAGTAACTGGAGTAACCGACACCGCGTAACACGGTGACAAGCTTTTATTCATTATTTCATTTGCCGACGAGGTTCATATCTCCCTAATTTTGAAAAACAAATCCATAGACTCGACTACTACAAATTACTACGCACGAAACGATTCCTAATTTTAAAAAGGATAATGTCCGTTTTCACATTGTCACGACTAACAAAAATAAATATAAATTTAATTTTCGGATCAAAGTGCATGATAGCCTCTATTACATTTTGTCTGTAGGTTAACAAAACAAAAATTACAAAGGTGAGATCACGTTATAAATATTTATGCGGATGGAATTGTAGAAAATCCTTTGCACCCTACACGATGCTGGAAATAGGACATTTATGAATACGAAATTGTGTCAACTGGCATTACTGAAACATGGGTGAACGTTACAGGCATATGTCAGTTTCTACGTTCATGCGTCAAAATTTCAAAATCCTATCCTACTATCATTATAAACTTAAACGTTTGTTTGAATCGATGTTTGATACTCTTTCACGCAAAACCCATTGCCTTTTATCCAAATCCGTTAAATAAGTTAAGTGTGACAGAGTATCAAACAACGGTCCATTCACACATTCAAATCGCATTTCTCAATTAGATTATGGTTACCTAAATTGGTTTCTTTACAGGTTCATCCAAAAACTAAGTTTAACCAATTTTCTCATTCATAACTTTGGAGACTCCCTTATCTAACCACGCAACGAAAACCAAAATATCGTTTCATTATAATCTTTCAAAGTCAGTAAATACTCCATTTTACCGCTCCGTAAAACTTAATCCCTAATAGACCCTCGGCCAGTAGCCCGTCGTTACTCACAGTTCATTTAAGGGGAACGTTAAAAACAAGTCTAGGAAACACTTTATCTGGGACGCCAGAAAGCATTAAGTGCACTTCTTTTATGACTTGAAACTTCAAGTCTGGTTTAGATACCGTATATTTCTCTGAAGAACTGAACGACAACATAAATTTGAGGTTTGACGTTAGTTTTTCGGATTTGTGTTTGACTTTGGAGATACTTTGATAATCTTGTCGCGAATTAGGTGTGAAATTCATTGCTCGATTGTAAGTTACCAAAACTAACCTATTTTAAAACAGATACGTTCCCATGCCTCTGTTTTGAACTTGTGACACGTTCTTGCTTCACGAATTTCAATTGCTCTGGTATAATATAGTGCTATTCCAAAAAAAAAAAAATTTCCTTTCTAAATTCGTTTGGATTAGTAAGGAAACTACAAAAAAGGTACCAATCGTCTAAGGTATGATGGATTATACCTTGGATAGTTGGATTTATTATTATAGAGGAATAGCCTGTTTACTCGTTTAAACAAGCTGAAAATATTTTGTAACGATTTAAATTAGCCGTTGCATAAACATCCGGAAAAAATGAATTTTCATATTCTATTTAAGAAATATAAAAATCATAAACAACAAAAGAAAAATCCCAACAATATTTAAGGGTAGGCAAAATCCTCGGAAGATATTCATCACAAAAAATACCAATAACAAACAGAAGCATGTATTTTGATAAACGCAAAGCAATGAAAGACAAACAAATTGTTAATTAATGTACGGCGGCCTTAATCCATTCGTACCAGACGATACCATTTTCTCCGGATCGCCAGGCGAGAAAATACGAACACAAAGATCTAAAGATGGTTGCCACTTAAGGAAATTGCCTGTAATAAGACAATCGGCAAAAAAGAAATCTGCTGTTAGCGAGACGACGAGAATGATGGCCATCGATGCAGACCTGTTTCGTTTTTTAGAATAAAAAAGAAATGGAAACTCCGGTGGAATTTGTTGAAATAGATTGAAGGTTAAAAATTGTATTGTTAAACTTTCCCAGTTATATGGGTCGCGGAACTTCGTGTTCCACGCGCGCCTCAAAGAGCTGGCAACAATATGACGGGGCCCCACTTAGAGGGCCAAAGCCTGCCGGGGTCGCGGGACAATCGAGTAACCGTGGCCCCGGAACTTCAAGGAAAGGACACCGTGGATTTTAGTCAATACAAGTCTGACAGTCCCTCCCGTCCTGCCCTGAGTGAGAAGACTCATTCGATGATTTTAACACGTAAAAATAACCAATTATATCGTTGATATTTCAGATATGAAGTATCGATGGGTTACTATCAATAACGATGTTTGTTCATAAATACATTATTACGAGTATCATCATCGCCAGCCGAAGACGTCCGCTGCTGAACGAAGAAGGCCTCCCAAAGGTTGTGGTCTGGTCATTACTCGAGATCTTTCCTTTCCCATCGGTTAGATACGAGCATTGTGGCCTGCTCTTTGGCATTTCAACTTGCAATCAAGGAATACTTATAATATCCATCGATTCAACAATTTGACAATCACTAAAACTCATATTAAACACCCGGACCCGGAACAAATATTTGTAGATTATACATATAAATATTTGATCCGCTCAACCATAGCGAAAACCGTGTTGTCGTGATTCTACTAAGAAGTCTGCAAATGGCTGTAGAGGTTCAATGGACCAAAAAAAAAGTAATTGTACATATTATCAGAATATAACTACTATTTAGCGACTAATACGTGCGATTAATCGCAGAATCAATTGATCGATACGCCGACCGTGAACTCAGTTTTGTCATAGTTTACTAATACAACTAATTTGGCTCGGAAAGCTATGAATGATCGTTGTACTCAATATCGTGAAAAAGCCTGGTTCTGGAGATATAACGTAAGCTATTTGTTCATAACCTTTGGAAGTTTAGATATATACATATTATGCTTGTGAGACGATTCAAATTTTTTTTTTTTCATAATAGCTGGAACGACCCAACGACTCAAATTCTTTTATCTGTTCGTGTACAATCTGACTTGGTATCAAATTATACTAATTTTATAAAGCTGAAGATTTTGTTTGGTTAAACACGCTAATCTCAGGAAAAAGTGGATCGAATTGAAAAAATATTTTTGTGGTGGATAATATAATCCAATTATCGAGGATGGTATAAAATACGCTAAGACCAATATGAACTAAGCAACGGGTCAACAGGATTGTCCCTGCAAAAGGAATAACAATTATGTTACGTGTACATTTATAATAATTTAAATTTACATACAAAAACAGACATGGAATAAGTACATTTTAGGTACAAGCCGTAGGTACAAATATTATAATGTTTTTTACGGGAATCGGGCCCGCAACATACGGATCAATACGTAATCGATCAATTACTGCGACAACCGTACCATTGATAAAGTTTGAGCTCACCGATTACTTAGCTGTTAAACTTGGCAGAAAAATTAAACGAATAATAGATAAAATAATAAAAAAGGAACATAAAAGTATTTTACTACGAGAAACGTACGAGATAAAAAGTAACGAGGTCCTACGGTCGAGAACAGTTTTCAACAGGTACAAAAAATAACAGATATTTTATACTTGAGTACGATACTTTGAATGTTAACTAGCAAAGATAAACATAATTATAATATAGGGTGGGGTTATAACTGTGTAGTACAATTTATGCAAACGTTATTCAAAAATCCTACCTACACTTGACCACAAGTCCTGGAAAAGGGGCTGAAAAGGTTGTATAGATATGCAAAATAAAATAAACAATAACCACGATACAATCTGCGAGTTTTAATTTATGTTTTTACTCGTTTTGTATTATTATTTGAATTATTTGTATTGATTAAATGTTTTCGACAGCAAAATACCAGCCAGTGTTGTTTTTAGTACCTATATAATTATAAAGTTGAAAAAAAAATGTAGATCGTCGACACAAAGACGCACGAATGGAGTTTTAACTGTGTAAGTATTATCAATTATTTTTTTCTGGGCGTTGAATGCCCATCTCCTGACTGGTGTTGTTACGGAAAAACGTTAAGTAAAAGTATAGCCTAATTAAGATTGTGAATCAGACACACCAACCTTCTTCTTTTTAGGGTTCCGTAGCCAAATGGCAAAAAACGGAACCCTTATAGATTCGTCGTGTCTCTCTGTCTGTCTGTCTGTCTATTCGTCCGTATGTCACAGCCACTTTTCTTCAAAAGTATAAGGGCTATCCTGTTGAAAGGTAAGTAGAAATATTATGTGAACCGCATTAGGATTTTCACACAAAAATAAAAACAATAACAAATTTCGGGGGTTCCCCATACTTAGAATTGATTTTTTTTTCACCAAACCCATACGTGTGGGGTATCTATGGATTAGGTCTTTAAAAATAATGATATTGAGGTTACTAATATCATTTTTTTTCTAAACTGAACAGTTTGCGCGAGAGACACTTCCAAAGTGGTAAAATGTGTCCCCCCCCCACTGTCACTTCTAAAATAAGAGAATGATAAAACTAACAAAAATATATGATGTACATTACCACGCAAACCGCAATATACCTTTCAAAGTTACAACCAACTACAAGTACTTTTCTATTATGTTAGGTATTTGCTGCTATGGAACCCTTTATGGGCGAGTCCGACGCGCACTTGGCCGGTTTTATAATTAAGTTGATAATACACTGAAGAGTTTAACAGATTGTAGAAGGTTGAAGTGCTGGCGTCTGTACTTGAGATAGATACATAACCCAACCCTAACAACAACCGATTTGAGTTCATCCTTCAAATTTTCCCTAAATATTGCTTTACAGAAATAACCAAAGCAAAGACAATAGAAACGGGATTATCTCTATCACAAAGACGTTTGACATCATAAAAGGGGTTAAACTCCCCATTTTCCTCGTAACGACGTCACTTTCGAATTCTGACGTCACATGACGTTGGGGAAAGTCGGACAATGGAAATAAAATTGAACAATAAGACCCTTGTGAGGGTTAATAAAGAGATTAAGACACCTGTTGTTTGAGCAGTTATTTTGGTACGTGATACGACTGAATGGTGGCAGTAGGCAATTAAAGTTTCAAAAGCTTGGGTTACGGGAATGTGACCTTTATTAGCGTATTTAGATGTATCGTGTATCGTTTCTTTTTTATGATTGTCTGTTGTAAAGGATTATCGGAAATAGCGTAATTATTATTATTACTGTATGCAAAAAAGGCGTAAAAAGATTTTTTGTTTATTTTGGGTCTAACCCTAAAGCAAAGATGGGAGCTAAAACGAAGCAAGCTCACCCAGAAAAACAAAAACTGGTTTCCGACAGGATGATAAGCTCCGTCAATATGATCGCTCAGTGGTTGCCGCAAGTTGCAGATAGCGTGTGGTGACGTACAACGCCTGACAATCATTACGTGGATCGAAAATCAGACAGCATGTCTTACCAAGGAGTACCGTATTATCCAGTACTAGTTAGTACTACAGTTCAGTTGAACTACGGTGGTCAGACAAGCAGTTGCGCCATGTAAAATATTGGTATTCAGCTGCAACTGGTAAGACTGGCAAGCGAAGAGTTAAGAGAAAATTTTCATCAGGAGCGGTCTTTTCTTGATTAGGTGTGTCCACATAGAGCGCGCAGCCTCGCGAGGCATTTGCCGCGCGCAGCAGCACGGTTAAGCTATTGTCAAACTGACAGACGAACCGAATCCGTGGCGTAGCGTTTTTGTTTATAATGTATGAAATTGTTTGAAGCCTGTCACATAGACTATCGGATCGTTTTCGCTTTTATTATGACGGATTCGGTTCGGTTCGTTATCGCCTGTCTGTTTGACAAAGGCCTTAGTGTGGACGTGTCTCGGCCGAAGCAAGCGCGCGCAATGCCGCGGTCGAGCAACCGAGCGCCCGAGCCATCCAGGGTCGGCTGTTATTTTGCTCGCATTCATTGTTTCGTGCCTCGGTCGAGAAACAATTGCGCGTCCAAACAGAGCAAATGCCTCACGAGGCTGCTCGTTCTGTGTGGACGCACCTATAATTAGCTATAGACACGCGTTTGACCACTATCTCGCCGATAGTAAGCGATGCCATGGCCGACGATGAAAAAGGTAACGAGCAAAAGAAGGTTTTCTATAAACTCTTAAAAGTAAGGACTACATATTTTGCTAACTAAAATTAATAGCCAAAACTTAACAACTTCGTAACATCGAAGGTATCAAAACTTGTTACTCGATATTGCAAAATACGGTAAAAGTCGGTGGGGCTAGACACACGTCAGATGCATCGTTAAAAGTTACAAGTTTTCCTTTAGCCTGCAAGTTTTCACGGACGAAACGAGTCGGTTAACATATACCTAGTTGGACGAAATAAAATATTTACGACCATGATGTAAAAGTTTTGCTTAAAGCAAGGTATTTTATTGGAAATCCACGATCTGAATATGGTGTCAAGATATTATTTTGAACAGTACATTCATGATTACTTTAACTGATTATGATAAATAGTGTAAATAAAAGTGGTTTCCATTGACATTATTTTTTAGAATTTTAACATAAACCCCCGGTTCATGGAGAGTTCAGATTTTATCATTCCTCTTGCACCACATTGCCCCAGCACCATTGCCCTTGATGTTTTATTTACTGCATCAAGTTTGCGTAGCTGAACTTTGAGCCATTTTATTTTTTTTACCACCGATATGATAAGATAATTATTAGAAGATTCAACCTTTTTTACACACAAGTTTTGTAACGTTATTTCCTCTTCATGAGTTTTTTTTGTACCGTTACAATTTAGCTCTCAACGCTTCTTTTTTATGGTGGAAATATCATCAAATGAGTCCTCCCACCCAAGGCAGAGCGGGAGGGACTGTCAGACTCGTACTGACTAAAATTCACGGTGTCCTTCAATAGCCCTTTATGTTCCGGGGTCACGGTAATGAGGTAAGTCCCGCGACCCCGGCAGGCTTTGCTAAATGGGGGGCCCGTCATCATGCTGACGCTCTTTGAGGCGCCCGTGGAACACAACGCACCGTTGACCCGGGCATGGTCCATGGTCGGAAAGCAAGTTGCCCTTTACTCGCCGCCCGCATGCCCGCGACTACGGTGGCCGGAGATCGTCTGCCAACATCCGACGCAGTGGACGTCTACCACTGCAGCTCTCAACGCCAAGCTAAAAAATTAATTTGGGTGGTTGTGGGGAATTTATGTGTCCAAGAAATAAATCGATTAAACAAGGCTCTATCTTTACATGAGCGTTACACTATCGTTACAAAACACTATACAATTATTATTGTTGTTAGCCATTAGACCACTGCAAAGCAAAGGCCTCGCTCCCTACAAATATTTGGACGAAACAGACAATTTTCAATTGCCGCAAATCCTTTACCAATCTATTCGTTTTGTAAACCACGAAGATGCCTGGGATGGAATTCTTAAGTAAAAGTTTTGTAAAAGTTTATTTTACTCACGTAGCGAAAGAGAATGGGCAACATATGAGCACACGTTGGCAATGCGGTCACGGATACACCTGGAGGCGGTGCTAGAAAATATCCTTTGTATTGGAAACATTCAGCGTTGTAATTACGTACGGGCAAGCTGCTGGTGTAAAAGAATCAATTAGATGATATCGAAGTACTCTGAGAGCAGTGGTGGCCCAGTGGTATCGGCACCGACTTACGAGTTGTAGGTCGTGGGTTCGAATCCAGGCAGGCGCATTACTTTGTGTAATTTATTTCATCACCACTGCTCTCAAACGGTGAAGGAAAACATCGTGAGGAAACCGGCATGTCCTAGAACCAAAAATTTGAAGACTTGTGACATCCAACAACCCGCACTGGGCCCGCGTGGTGGATTATGGCCCACTCCCCCTCACAGTGAGAAGGCCTGTGTCCCAACAATGGGAACATTTATAGGCTGATGATGATGAAGTAATCTACAAAAGTTATGCATGATCGAAGCGAAAAAATAAATTTTGAAGAGTTAACAGTTCAAAAATTATTTTTTTCCTTTTTTATAGTCGACTAGCTGACCGGGCAAACTTCGTACCGCCTCACCTTTTAAACCTTCCCTGGACTTTCACAAATAATTCAAAACCAAAATTAGCCAAATCGGTCCAGCCGGGCCTTTGATTAAAATAAAATAGCGGTAGATATGTCACTACACGATAGCGCATGGACCGCATAAATTAGGCTAAATTGGCCTAACAGTCCTCAGTCGCAATACGAGTAGATTTCGGTTGAGACGTGCGTGCGTGTATATTTCAATTTTGAAGAGCGGGATAGAAAAATACAATGCGATAATGTGCGACACGTTTGGCTTAAACAAGGCCGCGCCGCCGCCCGCCGCCGCTCGGCGTGGCGACTACTAACGAACTAATACGAAGAGCGGTGATGCTCCGTCTTGGTCGTACGCCAGCTTTGTGCATTATTCTGTCTCTCTCTTTGTTGGCGTGTAATAACAATAATTGTTTGTGCGAGTAAATGTGTCTGTGTACGTATAAGAGTCACTGTTTGAATACTTAACGTAAGAACGTAACATATCTACCGCTATTTTATTTTAATCAAAGCCCGCGGCATTGTTGCAGTGGAATAAAAAAAATGTTGCATACTTTACTGGCAATCGTTTGAAAAATGTTGAAAAAATATCTGGTTTTTTAAAAGTCATGGATTGTACAATAATACGAATATTTTTTGACGATTGAATTGAATGATCGACATTCAGTTCAATCGTCAAAAATGTAGTAGTTCGTTGTTTTTTTTTTTTGGTTAATTGTCGCTGAATGTGTAGGTTTTAGTTTTTTATTCGCTGTGTGTAGATATAACAAGGTTTTAAGGGTAGAATAATATTTCTGTAAAATAAAAGCTTGATTTTAGAGCTCCAAATGATGACCTGAAAAAATATGTAAAACAATAAGGTATTGATTTTTTTATAACTCACAGACGGTGATCCTTTTGGGAAAAATACATAATTTAACTTATTTTTAATTTATACGAGGGACTAGAGGGTCTAGTAGGGCAAGATAAACTATAAATTGCCCTCTTCTTTATATAAACCTTTAGTTATTAGCCCTTGTGACTGGGACTGTAACTTATTTATTTTTAGATTATAGAATCAGGCGTTACTTTGCGGAAATCCATGGCATTAAATGTTATGAAAAATATCTAGTTTTAATTCCGCTACAAAAATCCAGGCTTCATGCAGGATGCAGTCCCACCCTCCCGCCCTCATGCATATGCACATGAAGCAAAGGTAGACATGCATATGCATACGTGCAAGAAAAATGGAAAAAACATGCCATGCAATCAAACCTATACTCGACACGTGTTTTGCCCCTCCACGGGGCATCCTCAGGAGATGTTGACTCGACAAGCGCTCGGCCTCGAGTGAGCTCACTACGGCTCGTGGGACTGCATCCTGCATGAAGCCTGAATTTTTGTAGCGGAATTAAAACTAGATATTTTTCATAACATTTGTTTATTTTTTATGATTTAGAGGTGTATTTTACGGTGAAATTGTCAGAAATGCTTCGAGTTTTAGCCTGAATAGTTATAAAATCCATGCGAGTGCGTTCAAATTATAAGCTCGTATGTTTAAACATCTCACCTTATTTTCACACTTGACAAAGCAACGCCTGATTCTATACACGTAATACAGTCTCGTTTATATTGACATTTTATATCCTAGCCCTGTGTATCTTTCAATGTTGTACTTATTTTTATGGGTAAAAATTTATAACCCTTCTTTCTAATGGGGTTTTTTATTCACCGTAAATTTTCGCAGATTTGTTTTACACCATGTTTCTGTCGCTCTTTTTTACGTGTCATTCGTTTGACTTAGTACAGGTAACAAATCATTGGAAACAGAATTACAACCTGAACGGGACGCCAATGGTGAATTGCTTTCGTTTTTCTTTCCTTTTGTGTGAGCTTAAGGCCACGTCTTTTGGGTAGTAAAATGATCAAATGGTTTATCTTGCTCTGGTTAGAGCGGAAAGAACTGTCAGACTTTCAGTGACTAAAACCCACCCATTTCCTCCGGTTGCCCTTTACGTTTCAGGGCCTTAGTATCCTTTTAAGATGGTCCTGCAATCTCGTGTCCCGTAACCCTCGTGGAACGATGTGGCCACCCTCTAGCATCATAGTTGATTTAGACACCTTTAGATAACCTACAGGTCTCTGACATGGTTTTGGACTTAATGTATTGATTACATAAGTCCAAGTTTCTTTACGATTACAGCGCGATGGGTGTTATAAACTGCTGGGTGGTATTTTACACTTACTGCTGCAACGCAGCGTGAAACTGACGTGCTAGAGAAATACGTATCGGAAACGATGATTCCAAAAAATATCGTCCCGTTCCGTCCGCATGAAAAAACACATGACATTTGCAGCATAGCACCTTAAGTTTACTAAAGGAGGTTAGACTCACTTTTATAAAGATAAATGAAGTGAAAAAAAGTGTGTCGATGTTCAGGCCTATATAGGTTAGAAGCTCTTGGCTGATATTGTTTGAGATTGCCTTTAAAAGGATGAATTATGAGGGTAGTAGGAATCCTAGGAGCGTTATGAATGAGTGCGGGCCGAGATTAATCTGGTCTAGTAAAAGTTTTAAAGGTTAGTAAGTGGACCCTTTATTTAGAACGTTAAAGAGAAGTACTAAATAGGGACTTATTTTATTAGTATCTTTAGAAAATAATTATATAATTTGCACCCTTTTTTATCAGGTTTACTCTTGGCTTCAATATAGGTCGCGAGCCAGGCGGTGATGAAGTCTACTAACACCAGTTCGATCAGCTCAGCCGCCATCGCTGGTAGCTCAGGGCGGCAATTTCTAGATAATAATTTGATTTTCATTTCGAAAGTTCCATCTTAAAGAAGACCACGTTGTCGAAGCAACTATCTCAATCTTAGACAAAACCTCTCAACGTCTCTTCTAAAAGACGATAAAACTCAAGTTCCACACTTAAATAGTAACTTAGACGTGACCGCAAGTGGACTATATTTCCAACGATAACTTCTGAACACTCGGGCTCCCTGCCAAATTACCTGTGAGACTGGCGTGCTTATGTGCTGAAGCCAATCATAAGCGCTAGCGTATAACACATGATCAGTAAATATCTTGCTGCTGTGACACTGGCCTCCTGTCGGCAAGAGCAAGGGGCAGTGGGCTAAAATAGAAGGCTAAAATCCACTACGCGGGGAGAGTAGATGGCTTCGATTTTTTACCGACTTCAAAAAAAAGGAGGATATCAATTCGACCCGTATGTATGTAATATTATCAGAACTGCCCAGTTTTCATATATCAGCGTCTGAACAAATGTGCCTAATTTCATAAGTGTATGTATGTATGTATGTTTTTATGTTTGTGCACGCATATCTGCGGAACTATAAGTTCGATTTAAGTAATTCTTTTTTTGTTGTACCAGGTATTGTTCAACTTAGGGTACACTGAAAGTTTCATCAAAATCGGTTCAGTAGTTTTAGAGATATGGATTTTTTTATGTTGCGACGGATTACAAGATTAGTGCATATGTAAGAAAATTTTGTATTTTACAAGAATTTGGGTTGAATATGTAAACTAATAAAAAGGGTAAAATAATAACTTTTCTTTCGGAAGTCGGTGGCTTTGTTTTGTTGTGTCATTGACTATTGCCACCGACTTTCGAAAGAAAAGTTATTTTAAACTTTTTTGTATTTGATTTGAAGTCGGTACTTTTTAAAAAAAAAGTTTTTATTGAATCTAGGTTATGCCGTTCCCTTCAATGTTTTGACAGTAATTGTTTTGCAATACAAAACACCCACGACCGGTACACTTAGACACCCACGAGTTCGGCACAACTTGTAAGACCATACTTAAGCCTCATTTAGACGGAGCAGGAACTCGTATGCGAGTTTCACTACATTGCGGTATTTGTTTGATCAACTGAATTCGTTGTACCTATAAAGTCCGCAATGTAACTCAACTCGCGTGCGAGTTCTTGCAGTGTCTAAATGAGGCTTTACACAGGTAGTACAACTCGCTTTCCAATTGGACCACATATTGATAAGTCATATTATTATGTTCATTGAGGTGGTTGTTTGAACCGTATTACAAAGACTATCATAAACAGATGCAGCCATAATAATAACATTTGTAAAAAATAGTAATTTGTCTAGCATTTAGTCTCTTAGATATTTTCAAATTATATCACTTCACTATCACTACATAATAATAATAATAACTGAATCTGTGGTCCGAGTGTCAAGGTGACACAATATATTTTTGAAAAATTTTAATTTATTTCACATTTTTAAACGTTTCACCCTTCTAAATAAGCTTTACCCAACGAAAAATGGAAAATAGAAAAATAAAAACTAAACAATAACCGGATTTTGAGAAAAATGGAGTACCTACAATAAAGCTAAATTATAATAAAAATCTTTACCAATGCTGACTAGACGTCGGGCCAAACAGCAGATGCAAGAGGCACACCTACCATCTCCGGGCTCGTCGCTGAGCTCCGCCTCGCAGCTGCCGGGACGAGCCACATCCGCGAACGCCGTGTCTCCGATAGTTGCAGCCGCGTCGAGCTCCAGCGACGAGTTTTACTCCCCGCCGTCGACGCCTCCACAAGCAAGACGACGAGGAAGAGGACGGCCACCAGCGGGCTTGGGACCTCGAGGCCATCAGGCCCCGAACAGGGTCCCCGCTGCCGGTGGAAATGTGTCGCGCATGCGATGGACTCAGTCCATTAATGAAAACGTGATGCGCGCATATTATAGGGCTACTGAGGGGGGAAGCAACTTGACTGCGTACCGTGGTCGAATGCTGTCTCTGTTTCAGGTGCTGGAACCAGATGTCAACGTAACGGCGCAACGATTATCGGATCAGGTACGGGTCATTCAACGTAACCATATGTTGAATGACACAGTACTTGATCGACTACGCTCTGAATCACGGAGTAACCCAGTTACTGATCCTGCTTTGCCATTGACTGCGGTGCAACTACAAAACATTTCCAGTGTGCCGCCGCGGTCTGAGGGCATTGGTGAAGAGGATCATGACGAAGTTATATCCGTGAGTACCCAATGCAACGCACAATTGAGGAGCGCTTTGGAGAGTGCGTTCCGGGAGTACCGCTCCGTACCGCCGGAACTTAGACCACGTTTACCTCGTTTGCCTATGCACAATAAAAACAAGGCGCTTATGTGTGCTCTAGACTCAGAGCTGTCAAATTGTTTTGACAGCAGTAAGGATCTTACCGACACCCACTCAATCTTGTACTGTGCAGCTGTAGCGGCATGTCGTGTAGCTCACGTCAAATTCCCAGACAGCGACAGAGCTACACGACCAAAACCAGCAGCTCCAGCTTGGCAGTGCAGGATTGAGCGGCGTGTCGGTGAGGCTAGAGCACTCATCGGCAAATTGCACTGCTTCAGGGAGGGTAATACTCGGCCTAGAGTGATGCGTTTTGTGAGGCGGGCGTTTGCGGGGATTGATATCGATCCTCGTGAATATTTGGCCCGCGTCACAGAACGTATCGACTTCCTGAAGCAGAAGATTTGTGCATGGGCAAACCGTATTCGTCGGTACAAGCGACGAGTGGAGCGATACACTTTGAATCGCACATTCCAAAGCGATGAAAGGTGGGTCTATAGGGCTTGGGAGCGACCGGACCAAGGTGTGACTGACACGCCCCTACCGGATGATGACGCCATGAGTTCATTCTGGCGCAGCATCTGGTCGGTGCCTGTCAGTCACACTGAGGGCGATTGGACCCGGGAGATCGAACGAACGTGTGATCAGATTCAAGAAATGGGGGCAATTACCATCAGCCCCCACGATGTAGCTTGTGCAGTCCATCCGTTGCCTAATTGGAAATCCCCAGGACCGGATGGGCTGCACAACTTCTGGATCAAATGGTTTAAAAGATCACACGTCCGCTTGGCATCCCAGTTCCAATTAGCCTTAGAGTCAGGGTCACTGCCCCAATTCTTGACTACAGGAATGACCCACCTGCTCCATAAATCGGGTAGTACTGCGGAACCCAAAAATTATAGACCGATTACTTGTTTACCAACGGTCTATAAAGTTCTTACATCCATTTTGAGAGCTAAACTCAATCAACATATTGTGACTAATTCTATCATGTCTGCCTCTCAGAATGGATGTAGGAACGGGTCTCGCGGTACTAAGGAGCTCCTCCTCATTGATATGGCCATTAGCCAACAGGTTCGTCGCTCCCGAAAAGATCTGTCCGCATGTTGGATAGATTATAAGAAGGCCTATGATTCGGTGCCCCATACATGGCTCATGAGGGTGCTGGAGTTGTATAAAGTTGATATATCTCTACGTACCTTCTTGATGTCGTGTATGGGGAGCTGGAGAACAGTCCTTCGCTATCCAGGATGTCGACAGGTCCGAGGTAGCAGCGAACCGATAAGGATTGAGCGTGGCATATTCCAGGGTGATAGTTTGAGTCCCTTGTGGTTTTGTCTGGCCTTGAACCCGCTCAGCACATTGCTGGAGGGTTCGGGGCTAGGATATCGGTTGAAGAGAGGTGGTCAGGTCATATCTCACCTTCTTTACATGGATGATCTGAAACTCTTTGCCCCCAACAACTTGCAACTGATGAAGCTACTGAAGGTAACGGAAACTTTCAGTAACGCCATCAGGATGGAATTTGGTGTGGACAAATGTGCAGTCATGCATGTGAAGCGAGGAGAGATTATGGAATCAGAGGGAACTCAACTCTCGGATTCCATACACCTCAGATCCCTCTCTTCAACAGAGACCTACAAATATTTGGGTATGTCGGAAGCATTAGGCATCAATAATGCTGACATGAAACAATCGTTGAAGGAGCGCTTCTTTGGCCGCCTGAATAAAGTGCTAAACAGTCTTTTGTCAGGTGGCAATAAGGTGCGCGCTTTCAACGGTTGGGTCATGCCGGTGTTGATGTATTCTTTCGGCATACTCAAATGGACTCAGACAGAACTTGACGCCCTGGATAGGAGAGTCCGTTCACTGCTGACTGCAAATCGGATGCATCACCCACGGTCGTCGGTGATGAGGCTGTATATCCCGCGGAAGTGTGGGGGTCGTGGTTTCTTAAATGCTAAGACCCTGCACAACCGTGAGGTATGCAGTCTCAGGGAATATTTCCTAGAAACCGACGTGGGGATGCACCGAGATGTGGTCATAGTGGACAAGGGTCTTACTCCGCTCTCCTTGGCTAACGAGAACTGGCGCAAACCTAAAGTATTAGACACTAATGATCGAAAGGAGGTATGGCAGAGCAAGGAGCTTCACGGACGCTTTTACCGGGCATTACATGGTCCCGATGTAGACTTTTTAGCGTCCGTATCCTGGTTGCGCTTTGGTGACCTGTTTGGGGAAACCGAAGGTTTTGTCTGTGCAATTATGGACGAAGTTATGATGACGAATAACTACCGGAAATACATTGTGAAGGATGGCACGGTTGACATATGTCGGGTATGCCACCGTCCGGGAGAATCGATCCGACACATTATTTCTGGGTGTTCTCGTCTGGCTAACGGAGAATATTTGCATAGACACAACCTCGTCGCCAGGATTATCCACCAGCAACTTGCTTTGAAGTACAATCTTGTGGAATCGGAAGTGCCGTACTATAAGTATGCGCCCGACCCAGTTCTCGAAAATGGCAATATCTCGTTGTATTGGGATCGACCTATCATCACTGACAGGACTATTGTTGCCAATAAGCCTGACATTGTGGTGATAGATCGATCGGAGCGTCGCGCAATGATTGTTGATATAACGGTCCCGCATGATGAGAACCTCGTGAAGGCAGAAAAGGATAAACAATTCAAGTATCTTGATCTGGCCCGCGAGGTTGTTGACATGTGGGACGTGAATACAGCAGTCATTGTGCCGATAGTCGTGTCTGCCAATGGCTTAATTGCCAAGAGCCTCGAACAACATCTGAGGAGGCTCTCGCTTGGCAGCTGGATCAGGCGCCTGATTCAGAAGGCAGTACTTCTGGACACGGCGCGTATTGTTAGGAGGTTCCTCTCTCAGGAGCCCTGACCACCGGCGGCCCGGACCCTGTTCCCGGTGCTGGTGAACTGCTATTTTTTATATTTTTAAATGTTTTTTATTTGTTTTTTGTAAAAATATTTAAAAATGTAATTTATAAGTATAAAAAATGAATAAAGAAATAATAATAATAATAATCTTTATTTCGGTACCAGTAAATACATAACGATTGATGTGATTGGAGCCTCCTTTTAAGTAAATAATACCTGTGATAGGAGACTCCGCTCTTCCATAACTTAAAGTACTTAAAGTAGATCTTATTTTTAAACATTTTTTTTTTTTTTTAAATCAAATCAGCATGCATGTGTGTGTGTGTGTGTGTGTGTGTGTGTGTTTGTGTTCTGGGTGTATGTGATTGTGTGTATGAGTAAGCGTTGTGGGGGCATACGATTATATAGGGGTTATGAGTATGCGTTAGTGTGCGTGTGTGTTTATTTGTGACTGTGTATATTATTTTATGTGCAATAGCAGTGACTCAGTGTCTTCGTAAGTAAGGTTTTTAATCCAACTTTCTAATGTTTTTTTAACCTCACGTATCGTTTTATTGTATATATATATCTGTTTATTTATCTTATTATATAGTAAAGCAGACCGTTTATTATATTGTATATCGGCAATTTTAGTTTTAGTTTGCGGGACTAGTGCAATCATGTCTTTTCGTCTTTTCCTTAGTATATTTTCATCAAATGGTTGGGTCTTGTGTTTTTTTAGAGTAGTGTAGACAACATATAATTTTCTAACTGAGAGCAGACCACTCACCTGATAAAGGCTTTCTGTGGAGTATCTAATTTTTTTAAAATACATAATTTTTATTAAAGCTCGGTGTCCTCGTTCAATTTCTATAAATTTTGATTTAGCTGCACCTCCCCAGATGGGGATACAGTATACCAAGACAGATTGCGCAATCGCAACATAGATTTCATTTAATATGTTTCTTGATGGAGCAGTATTTTTATTGTTTTGTGTTGGAACGACATAACGTAAAGTTTTAAAAAGCCAGCCGAGTTTCCTTAGTCTTCCAGTAACATGTTCCAGATGAGCGTACCAGGTTAGCCTCTGGTCAATTACTATGCCTAAATATTTTGTTTCTGACACTTTATTTAATTTTGGACACTTACAGTTGTTGCAGTTAGTTTTGTCACATGAATGTATTTTAATAGACAAGTGCTCTTTTGGTTGCGTGCGGTTGGAGATACTGAAGCAGATGTAGTTGGTTTTAGATGTGTTCAGGGAGAGCAAATTATCACTAAGCCAGTCCGCTACCAGGGCCATTCCCAGCTCCGCCCGAAGTTTAACCTCTGACCAACTCTTCCCAGAGAAGACAACGGCTGTGTCATCGGCGTAAGCAAAAATTTTAGCGTTTGGGACTTTTAACTTGCAGAGATTGTTTATGTACGTTAAGAATAATGTGGGTCCCAGAACGCTTCCCTGCGGTACACCGAATAACACATCCGCCTCATCGCTTATGAATTGGTCTATCTTTACTCTCTGTCGTCTGTTTGTAAGATAGTCTTTGAAAAAATTTACTTTAAACTACATACATGTATAGTATAAAACAAAGTCGCTTCACTCTGTCTGTCCCTATGTATGCTTAAATCTTTAAAACTACGCAACGGATTTTGATTTTGCGGGACTTTTTAATAGATAGAGTGATTCAAGAGGAAGGTTTATACGCATATAACATGGCATAATATAGTAGAGATTGCACCCGTGCGGAGCCGGGGCGTGTCGCTAGTTATGTATAATTATGTTTATGTACCCTCGAACCAGTGTACATATTAGTAAAAGTAAAAAAAATCAAACAGTGTCGTATATCTACCGTAGAATTTGCGACAGTTTCAAAAACTAAAATTAATGTAGGTGAAATTAATAACTTCGAATCCGGTTTCCACAGTTCCCGAACAACTTTCATTTGGCAAAAGTTTTTACAATGTTGTGCTGTTACAATTATTTGTTGGACCGGGCATAGGTTGATATTTCGCGGCTGTGTTTATATAAAAGTAAAACATATACCTGCATTCATTGGCGTAACATTCCTTTAAATCGTTAGTTTCACTTCTCAGCATTAAATCTCTTTTCTAAAACCTTTTAAACTGTTTCACAATATTCATTGGTTCCTAAACATAGGTTACTTCTTGTTTACTTTCCACATGACAGATAGGTCACACGTCAGTTTTGACAGTTTAAGGCGCCATCTGGTGATCGCCGATTAACTATTATAAAATAATCGATATTAAAGCATATTGTTCAAAACCTCTTAAATAATATCGTTTGACCCATTCTTTAATAATTCTCAGTTTTTAGTAAAAGAAATTAATAATAAAATAAAATATCCGTAAACGGAAATGATTTGGTTTTTTCAATATGGACTTTTTTTCTCGAACATTCCTTAGCCGCGTCACATTTTTAATCTGTGAACGTTGGCGTATTTTGTCTCTGATAATTGTGTTGACAGTTTATAACTTTGTTTTTACCCATATTATAAATAGGACCAATAACCCAATAAAAGCTGTTACTGAATCAATAATTGGAAGAGAACGATAATGGAGAATGGAATAGTATTGGATATCGTTGTGTATAATGTGTTGCCGACTTTTAGAAGTGTCGTTAGACAGTTTTAAGTTGAATTTGAGTGCTGTAGTATTTCTTCTTGTGGACCGGGTAATCGATAATCTCCTTGGAAATCGGGGAAAGTGGCTTGTGATGGGCACCCGAACTCCAGCTTGATATCCGGTGCCGGACATTCGTGGTCAGCAGAGGAAGCGTCGCGTCATTCGCCTCTGAACACGCCGAAGTGAATCACAAGTTCTGGTTCCCAGTTGTAAAGGTGAGGATTTTTGTGGAGTTAGCGTTGGGTTGTGCATCCTCCTCCAGGGTGTGGGTTGTTTGGAGAATATTGTGATAATTCGAACGATTATTTCAGGATTCTTAATTGCGCATTCCTGGGTTGTGGCTTCGACCAGCGACCGGCTTTTCAACCTCATCCATAGCCGCCGAGGTGTCTTTCTCCTGAGCTAATTGTGAGTATTAAACCTAGCTAATTACCATAGATGGGCAGTAGGAGTTTTCCCAGTGTTTGCCCCAGTGTTAAATTATTGTTTATTCATGGACCCCGTAGTGACGTGGCGGACGCCACACAGGAACGGCATTTGAATGGAAAACTGGTTATCCGTTAGATCCGGGCTGATTGATTTCTCCGCTCGGTCCCATAGGGAAAAGCAAATTAGTTTCACCTATATTATTGGGTCTCCGTATTGTCGATTGCAGGACAGGCCCCAGAGTAGCTCGTTCCGCCGCTGGGAACCAGAAGGGTGTCTGGAGCCCAGACGCGGAACCCGTTCCTGGAGCACGCCTGAAGCTTCCTGCGGGGACGGCTGTGCGGCTGGCGGAGCCCGCCCGGCTATCGCGCCGTGCGAGACGGTTTTTTTTTTTCCTACCTCTTAACTTTTATTATTTATCTTAGTACGGTTTCGGTGGAAACCGGACCTTATAAAACCGGTTTATTTTGTACCCGGTTTTGATATCGGTACTTAACCGAATTTTACTTTGATGGACCTGGGCTCGTTCCTCCTTCATCCGGAAGCATTGTGGACATCTTCAGCACCAGGATTCGGGATTATTGAAGTCCCTGGCGCCCAATAACTTAACTGATATTATAGATACATATAACTGGAAGGTTCGGTTAGTTTAACACTTAATTTTATTTTTTCACTTGATCGTAACGTTTCCTCGGAACAGTACTCGGGTATCTCCAACTCCCCACGCCCCAGCTCTTTCTGTTGATGTTGTTGAAGTTTAAACTGGCTAGCTAGGTTTAGGTATTATTAATAGCTAGAAGGATTATAGAAGAATAGAATAATAATATTTCCAGTATAATATAAGAATTATCATTTCTGGACAGGATTTCCATAGGAATAATTTAAGCATAATAATATAGGCCTTATAAAGAATGTATGCCAATAAAATTTGAATAATAATTTAATGTAATAATATTAATTCTGAAATAGGTGACAATAATTAATGTTGCATGGAAGTCAATCTATTTATTATTAAACGGTGTTTGAATTTAAAGTGTTGTTTCCTTCTAGCTTGATCCTTAACCAATAGGGAGAAAATATTTTTTGTAACAGTGGCGACCAACGTGTGTATTAGTTGGAGATAGAGGTTACGTCTATTGCTGTACCTTACAAACCGGAGTACTGTTTCTGGAACCTTCCATTTATTTTAATCTTAAGTAAGAAAAACCGTCTTGCGGAATCCTTTGTTCATGTTTGTGCCGTTTTATACAATTTTACAATTTACAATTATTTACCTTTTACAATTTTTACTGCGTTATACAATTCAGTTTCGTTTTACCTGTGCCCCAATATACTGTACCAGGACTTTTGTCCTTTGTTATAAGAAAACCCTATTATTGTATTACTCTTTAAGACTGCTATTATTATAACTGCGTTTACTATAGTTAATATTTACACATTGCTCAAGTTTGTAAATTGTGACGGCCAGTTTTAACTTCTATTCGGTTTTTTTTCTCTCCTAGTTTCCATTATGGAACGACCAATTAAATTTAATTTGCTTCGGAAAGATGAGCTCATTTATGAAGTACTGATCCGGGACGCTAAACCAGCCTCAACCGTAGAGGAACTACGTATCCAAATTAGAGACCTCAGTAAACTGGTTTCTTCCGATGAAATCGTGGAGACGGATAGAGATCCGGAGGCGGAATTAAAAGTAATTAAGGCTAAATTGCCGGAAATTGGTGAAGTACTGGATAAGTACCCCACCAGTTTTAAAAAATTTAACCGCGCCAGGGCTTTGGGTTTCCATCTCTTTCATCGTTTGAGTAGGATAACTTCTCCTTCTGAGCTTGATGCCGATTACGCCGTCGTTGACAAGCAACTTAGCAGTTACTTAGCAAGAATCGATTCGGTTAACGCGAGCTTTCACCAATCTTTTACTTCCGCCGAGGAGGCACCGGAGGTGCTGTCCAGTTTGCAGACGAAGGACGTCATCATTTCCTGCAAAAAAGACACGGTCAAGACCCTAGGTGTGAAATTTAACGGGACAGGTTGTGTGAAAGCGTTTATTGAGCGTCTAGAAGAGCTTTGTGAGGCTAGGGGTATCGACGAGGCATCCTTGCATCAATCCGCCCTGGACATTTTTTCAGATGGAGCCTTATTATGGTACCGAGGAATTAAAGCGTTGGTTGGTAATTGGCCGGAACTGAAGAAGCAGTTACTCATAGATTTCGCTCCACCTGATTACGACATGCGTCTCATGTCGGAAATTACGAACAGAACGCAGGGGTTGACTGAGCAGTCTTGTATTTATATAGCGGTCATGGAGAACATGTATAATAGGCTTTCTTACAGGGTACCAGAACACGATCGGTTGGCGCGGATAAAGTACAACATGAGACCGGAATACACTTCGGGGTTGTCATTGTTCACCATCAATACGCTCAGCGAGTTGAAGGAGAAGTGCAGGCAACTGGAGCTGGGCTTCCACAGCAAGGCTCAGTTCCATGAGCCGCCCAAACCGAAGTCTTCTTTCGTCGCAGCGGACTTAGCTTACCAAGCCCCGAAGGGTTCAAGGATTGAGGCCGTGCAAACTGACTCGGGTTCGTTGTTTTGTGTTCGTTGTAGGGTTAAGGGGCACTCGTTATCGAATTGTAAATCGAAGGAAATTGTGTGTTACCGTTGCGGCAAGAAGGGCGTACGGGCACCATCGTGCCCTGCGTGTAATAAAAAGCAGAAGGAGGTTCAGTCCTGTCCGACCTGCATTTCAAAAAACTAAAGTCCCGGAACTACAGCCAACATTTTGATAAGTCCGATTGGGACAATTATTTAAAAATTTTAAAGTTATTTTTTAGTACATTAAGGGTGGATACAGTACATTATAAGACTTCGGACGATAGTCGTCCACATTTAACTGTTTCTATTTACGATGAGCAGTATTACGGCTTACTCGACTCGGGTTCTTGCATTTCGGTGTTGGGTTCCGATGTCGGTCAGCACTTTATAAGGGCTGGTGCAACTGTGCACGCCGATAATCAGTTGGGCAGCGTAGTAACTGCCAATGATTCGCGAGCATCCGTGGAGGGTTATTTATTTTTACCTGTAACTCTCATGGGAGCAACTAAGGTTATTAAATTCTATATTATTCCGGATATTACCACACCGTTAATTTTTGGTGTTGATTTTTGGAAGGCCTTTAATTTGGCACCAAAAATTTTTAATACTTTACCATTTCAATATATAAAACGTAAAAGAGGTCATACTTGCGTCTCGGAGGTTAGGCACCTACAGCCGTTTGATGAGTTAACACCGGACCAGAAGAATGAAGCGGAGTTATTAATTAAAGATTTTGGAAAGGTCTCCTTTGAGGTGAAAGGATTAGGTCGTACCCATCTGCTGCGCCATAAAATAGACACGGGTGATGTTCCTCCTATTAAACAGCGTTATTACCCGTTGTCGCCTGAACGCCTCAAGGAACTCAACCGTCAGCTGGATGAGATGTTGGAGATGGGAGTGGTGGAACCTAGCAATAGCGCGTGGAATAATCCGGTTCTGTTGGCTCCAAAACCAAATGGAGAATGGCGATTTTGCCTGGACAGCCGAAAACTAAATGCGGTCAGTAAGCAAGATGCGTATCCACTACCCTACATCTCCCGCATCTTAGACCAGTTGCGTGACGCGCGTTATCTTTCGTCGATTGACTTAAAATCGGCTTTTTGGCAAATAGAACTGGACTCTGTTTCGTCCAAAGAAAAAACCGCCTTCACAGTCCCTGGTCGAGGTTTGTTCCAGTTTAAAGTTATGTGCTGTGGGTTGACTGGAGCCCCAGCCACTCAACAGCGATTAATGGACAGACTTTTCGGTCCGGAGTTCGATAATAAGGTCTTTGTGTATTTGGATGACATAATTATTTGCTCATCAACCTTCGAGGAGCACATTTCGCTTCTAAAACGGGTTTTAGACAAGTTAACGCAGGCTAATTTGACAATTAATTTACCTAAGTGCTGTTTCTTTCGACGTGAACTAAAATATCTAGGTTACATAGTGGATGAGCGTGGCTTACACACTGATCCGTCGAAAATTCAGTCAATTGTCGACTTTCCAACCCCTACAACTCGTAAGCAAGTAAAAATGTTCCTTGGAACGGCCTCATATTATAGACGTTTTATTAAAAACTTTAGCTCCATAGCGGCCCCTTTGAATGCGCTTACGAGTACGAGTAAAAAAGCGCCACCTTTCAAATGGACGGCTGAGACCGAATCCGCGTTCTCAACCTTGAAAGAGGCATTGGTGTCTGCTCCAGTATTAGCTTGCCCGGATTTCTCTCAACCTTTTGAGATTCATTGTGACGCGTCCAGTTTTGGGATAGCGGGCACTCTGACTCAGGTTGTAAACGGGGAGGAGCACCCAATTGCTTACTGTAGTCGTTCGCTTAATCCGGCGGAACGCAATTATTCGGCGACGGAGCGTGAGGCACTCGCGGTAGTCTTCGCCGTGGAACACTTTCGTCCTTACGTAGAAGGCGGGCCTGCGTTTAAAGTGATAACCGACCACTCTAGTTTAAAATGGTTCTTTAATTTAACCAATCCCTCTGGGCGATTGGCCCGTTGGGGTTGTCGGTTATCACCTTACAATTTTACCATTGAGCACCGCAAAGGTAAGGACAATGTGGTTCCAGATGCCTTATCGCGTGGCGTTCCGGTGCTGGAAATTAAAGCGTCCGACACTGACACTTGGTTTAAGGGGGTTTGGGATAAATGCGTCAGTACGCCTAGGTCGTGCCCTAACTATATTATTAAGGGGGATAAACTTTACCGCTATTCAAAAAATAAATTCGGGGTAGCCAGTGATAATGATTGGAAGCAGGTAGTACCGGAGAGCAATCGAGAAGAATTGCTAAGGAGTCACCACAGTGGCGAATTATCACCACACTTTGGAGTATTTAAAACTTATAAAAGACTCGCTCTCCGATACTACTGGCCTAACATGTACAAAGATGTAGTTAGCTACGTTGGTAAATGTGATAAGTGTGCTGCATACAAACACTCACAACAGCCTCCTTCCGGTCTTTTAGGCGATGCGAAAGACTGTTCCAAACCATTTGAAACAATAAGCATTGACTTGGTAGGTCCGTTACCACGGTCAAGATCGGGATTCACGTACCTGTTGGTTGTCGTGTGCTGTTTCACGAAGTACTGTCTACTGTTTCCTTTACGTAGAGCTGTTGGTAAAGCTATAGCACAGAAACTGGAGGACGGCGTTTTCCTGGTACACGGTATACCCCGTACGGTGATAGCAGACAACGGGACGCAATTCACGGGCAATGAGATTCGTTCACTACTACAGAGGTACAAAATACCTCAAGTTCACTTCACACCTCGTTATTGCCCAAGCGTGAACACCGTAGAACGCTATAACCGTACCATAATGACCGCGGTATCAATACTCGTGGAAGATGATCATCGATCTTGGGACGTAAACATTTCTAAGATCCAATTCGCTATGAACACCTCCACGAATGAAGTTACTCGTTTTACTCCGTTCTTCCTAGTGCATGGCAGAGAGGCAGTTAGTAGTGGTGATGTCTTCGGCATTGATACCGTAGCACAGCCCACTCTAGCTTGCGCTTCTCGCAGTTCTTATGCAAATCAGCTGGGAACGTTAGGTAGTATCTTCGATAAAGTAAAGGATGCGCTCATCAAGTCACATACTCGTAGTGCTCGTTATTATAATAGTGGTAGGAGACACGCGGAGTTCGAGGTGGGCGACACTGTGTGGAAGAAAACATATCCCCAGAGTGACGCCTCCAAATTCTTTATGGCCAAATTGGCACCTAAATACGAAAAATGTATAATTAGGAAAAAACTTTCACCCTTAGTGTATGAATTGGAAGGCTGTAGTTCCGGCAAAAATCTGGGCACATGGCATATAAAGGATTTAAAACCACCATGTGGCCATGTTTAATTCCTTTTTTAAATTTAATTTAATTACAATTTAAAATGAAATATTTTGCATGTTGTAGTTGGTCGCAGTAACCATTGAGGGCTGTATATGCCTTGTGGTTGCTGGTTTGTATTTTTGTACTGTGGGATTTATTTTCACAGTGCTATATTACAGTTGGATAAAGGTATTTTCCACTGTTTTTACGGTTTGTAGTGGTACACAGGTTTCTACTGTGTCCACATTTTTTAACCATATTTGGAAGTGGTTGTTGCATGATTAACAACCCTTTAGGGGGCCTGTACCTCCGGACTGCTGGTAAGGCGGCAAAGTGATAGTCCTGGGATTGGAGGCCATTATGGCGGGCGTGTAGGCTGCATTGATGGAATACGTTCAAGATGGTATTTTTTTGTTAGGGCCGATGGCCGTCACTGCCCATTTATGAATGACGGTTGGCCGATTGGCGTTGGCTTGGAGAATTTAAGTGCTTTCAGTGGATGGTTTGGGTACCAGTCCAGCATTATCATCGGCAGTTACTCATTTGAGATGTGAGGCGTGGTGTACGATTGAGTAAGGTTGTCTGTCCTATATGAATATAGTGGGTCAGACTGGGATAGTTCGTCGTCGGTTATTTGCGCTATGTTTAATCTCTTTGGAGCTTGTCTTTTACATGTTTAGAAATGGATTAGACTCGTCCCAGGGGTAATAATTTATGAGACATATCACAAAATGATAGTATTCGTACACCAGCTTCCATATACGTATTTCCCCAATCTTGCTTTCAGGCTTGAACGGTGTAGTTTTGTTGGTGAGCAAGTTAGGTGCTTTGGAGTCTGCTTTGACGCTGGAGGGCCAGCGTTGAGATTTGCCCTAGTGGGTCAAATCTCTGGTGGTTGGGGAGGTACTGTTACAATTATTTGTTGGACCGGGCATAGGTTGATATTTCGCGGCTGTGTTTATATAAAAGTAAAACATATACCTGCATTCATTGGCGTAACATTCCTTTAAATCGTTAGTTTCACTTCTCAGCATTAAATCTCTTTTCTAAAACCTTTTAAACTGTTTCACAATATTCATTGGTTCCTAAACATAGGTTACTTCTTGTTTACTTTCCACATGACAGATAGGTCACACGTCAGTTTTGACAGTTTAAGGCGCCATCTGGTGATCGCCGATTGACTATTATAAAATAATCGATATTAAAGCATATTGTTCAAAACCTCTTAAATAATATCGTTTGACCCATTCTTTAATAATTCTCAGTTTTTAGTAAAAGAAATTAATAATAAAATAAAATATCCGTAAACGGAAATGATTTGGTTTTTTCAATATGGACTTTTTTTCTCGAACATTCCTTAGCCGCGTCACATTTTTAATCTGTGAACGTTGGCGTATTTTGTCTCTGATAATTGTGTTGACAGTTTATAACTTTGTTTTTACCCATATTATAAATAGGACCAATAACCCAATAAAAGCTGTTACTGAATCAATAATTGGAAGAGAACGATAATGGAGAATGGAATAGTATTGGATATCGTTGTGTATAATGTGTTGCCGACTTTTAGAAGTGTCGTTAGACAGTTTTAAGTTGAATTTGAGTGCTGTAGTATTTCTTCTTGTGGACCGGGTAATCGATAATCTCCTTGGAAATCGGGGAAAGTGGCTTGTGATGGGCACCCGAACTCCAGCTTGATATCCGGTGCCGGACATTCGTGGTCAGCAGAGGAAGCGTCGCGTCATTCGCCTCTGAACACGCCGAAGTGAATCACAAGTTCTGGTTCCCAGTTGTAAAGGTGAGGATTTTTGTGGAGTTAGCGTTGGGTTGTGCATCCTCCTCCAGGGTGTGGGTTGTTTGGAGAATATTGTGATAATTCGAACGATTATTTCAGGATTCTTAATTGCGCATTCCTGGGTTGTGGCTTCGACCAGCGACCGGCTTTTCAACCTCATCCATAGCCGCCGAGGTGTCTTTCTCCTGAGCTAATTGTGAGTATTAAACCTAGCTAATTACCATAGATGGGCAGTAGGAGTTTTCCCAGTGTTTGCCCCAGTGTTAAATTATTGTTTATTCATGGACCCCGTAGTGACGTGGCGGACGCCACACAGGAACGGCATTTGAATGGAAAACTGGTTATCCGTTAGATCCGGGCTGATTGATTTCTCCGCTCGGTCCCATAGGGAAAAGCAAATTAGTTTCACCTATATTATTGGGTCTCCGTATTGTCGATTGCAGGACAGGCCCCAGAGTAGCTCGTTCCGCCGCTGGGAACCAGAAGGGTGTCTGGAGCCCAGACGCGGAACCCGTTCCTGGAGCACGCCTGAAGCTTCCTGCGGGGACGGCTGTGCGGCTGGCGGAGCCCGCCCGGCTATCGCGCCGTGCGAGACGGTTTTTTTTTTTCCTACCTCTTAACTTTTATTATTTATCTTAGTACGGTTTCGGTGGAAACCGGACCTTATAAAACCGGTTTATTTTGTACCCGGTTTTGATATCGGTACTTAACCGAATTTTACTTTGATGGACCTGGGCTCGTTCCTCCTTCATCCGGAAGCATTGTGGACATCTTCAGCACCAGGATTCGGGATTATTGAAGTCCCTGGCGCCCAATAACTTAACTGATATTATAGATACATATAACTGGAAGGTTCGGTTAGTTTAACACTTAATTTTATTTTTTCACTTGATCGTAACGTTTCCTCGGAACAGTACTCGGGTATCTCCAACTCCCCACGCCCCAGCTCTTTCTGTTGATGTTGTTGAAGTTTAAACTGGCTAGCTAGGTTTAGGTATTATTAATAGCTAGAAGGATTATAGAAGAATAGAATAATAATATTTCCAGTATAATATAAGAATTATCATTTCTGGACAGGATTTCCATAGGAATAATTTAAGCATAATAATATAGGCCTTATAAAGAATGTATGCCAATAAAATTTGAATAATAATTTAATGTAATAATATTAATTCTGAAATAGGTGACAATAATTAATGTTGCATGGAAGTCAATCTATTTATTATTAAACGGTGTTTGAATTTAAAGTGTTGTTTCCTTCTAGCTTGATCCTTAACCAATAGGGAGAAAATATTTTTTGTAACAGTGCACAAATTAGCATTGAAAGCTACCAGCTTTTGTTACGGAAACTTATCTTATATTTTAGTGCTATTGGAAAATTTTTGTTTGTAATTTTTTTCCACATAATATGCAGTCGTCTGTATGTTAAATATTGGACTTTAGCTACATGCAGTTACACTAGAAACTGACTTGAAAGTAGTTGGAAAAAAGACTAAGCACATGATGAACAAACGCCCAACACCCTAAAAATTTTCGTGGTAATATCTTTCAATTAGTCCTCAAACCCTGGACGGAGCAGCAAAAACGGTCACGGATCACAGTTACCTGTTTAGACAATCTCACGATCCTGGCAGGCTTTTGGCCTTATATGGGAGCTCCATCAGACTGTCAGCTCTTTGAAGCGCGCTTGGAACACCACGCGCCATCGACCTGGGCATGTTCCATGATCGGACGGCGATCCATTTTTCGCCATCACATATCTGCGTCCACGATGGCCGGAAATCGTCTCGCGACATCTGTTGCCGTGGATGTTTCCTGCGGCGGCAGGGTTTTGAGATGAATGCTGTCCTCTCCTTCACGTGTTCCGCTTTCTGATCACGCGTTCCGTCTCTCTCATGATCACTCTCAAATAGTTCTCAGTTAATTAAAAAATTTGTCCCCATAAGTACCGTTACAAATAATAACACAAAACCCCCTTGGTATAATAAAAAACTAAAGAAATTATTGCGTGAAAAGGAGAAATACAGAAAACGATATAATAAGTACAAAAATCCGATGGATAAAATATCGTTTCGCTGGTGTTGTAAGCATAGCAGTAAACTGGCTAAGGAAAGCTACAATTCATATATTAGTGATATTGAACAAAAAATATTAAAGAGCCCCAAATTTTTCTGGTCGTAAATAAAAGCTAAACGAAATGGGAGGCAGGCCTATCCCGCTTCGATGTCAAATGGCTCTAACTACACTAATGATGGCAACGAGATGTGTAACATGTTTGGGTCCTATTTCTCTTCAGTGTATTGCCAACATACGACTACACGCAACATTGCTAAAACTTCTTCCTTTCTTAGCAACTTAGCAAACAATTCTGATTGTCTCTCTAGAGTATGTCTTACCAAAAGTGAGGTAAAAAAATGTTTTAAAAGCTTGGACATTACAAAGGGATCAGGCAGTGATGAGCTTCCTGCAATTTTCGTAAAATCTTGTGCGGATGAGCTAACAACACCCATACAAATGATTTTTAATAAGTCTCTTGAGGTTGGGGTATTTCCTGATCGTTGGAAAATTGCTAAAGTAGTCCCAATACACAAAGCTGAATCCGAAAGCGTAGTTAGCAACTACAGGCCAATCTCAATACTTCCAACCTTGGCAAAGGTTTTTGAGGCAGTCATCTGTCCTTACCTACATTCAAAGCTTCCTTAAGAAATATATTTCTGACGCTCAGCACGGATTCACGGCTGGTAGATCAACGTGTAGCAATTTGGAACTTTTCTTAAATGGCTAAGCTCCTCTGCTCCTCTGGTGTCCCGCAAGGAACGCATTTGGGACCTATTCTATTTAACGCTTTTATAAACGACCTCCCTGATTGCTTTGTGAACTCTAAACCGTATTTGTTTGCCGACGATTTGAAGATAGCCCGAATAATTAAATCGGAATCAGACACATTATTGCTCCAGGAGGACATAGACAGAATTATGGAATGGTGCATTAACAATGACATGGAACTCAATGTAAAAAAATGCTCCCAAATCACATTTACACGGAAATCGAACCCTATCAAATTTAACTATAAGATGAATGGTTTGAGTCTTTGCAAAGCTGATGTTGTAAAAGATCTAGGGGTGTTTTTGGATGCAAAACTTACTTTTATCCCACACGTAGATAACGTCATAAAAAAGGCATCAAAGTCACTAGGATTTATCATTCGGAACGCAAAATCTTTTCGTAGGCCAGAAACGAAAATTTATCTATATAATTGCCTCGTCCGTAGTTTGCTCGAGTATTGTGTTGTTGCTTGGCGACCACACTACTCAACCCATAGCCTGAGGATTGAACGCATCCAGAAACGTTTTTTAAATCATTTAGCATACTCAACTGTGAAACGCAAAATCCCTAGTTACACAAAACGTTTAAGCACCTTTAATATGGTATCCCTAGAAAAACGAAGAGATGTTATTGATTTAATATTTCTATATAAAATTCTACACAGCAAGATTGATTCTCCTCAACTACTAAATAAATTAAAATTCCATATTCCGCACTATTATCCTAGAAATCCCATTGATCTCCTTTATCCACCGTTTCGCAGGACTGTTTCAGGTCGTAACTCTGCAATCCCTAGGCTTAGTCGACTACATAATAAATTCAGTAAAATTGATATCTATGGCTCTTCCCTTCAGTATTTTAAGAATCAGTTGTTTCTCGTAATAAATTAGTATATATTCATTGTCTACGATAGTATTAACTCCTATTATGTAATCTAAAATCACTTGTAATCACAATCACATTTACTTTGGCATGTATTCTTGGTTAACTAATAGCATAAAAATTGTTTCTGATCTTTCCTTCTATTCTTTTTTCTTGTTATTTTTGCATGTAGTGTTTACCGCTTAATATTGTACATCTAGTATTATTGTTATGTGTTCTATTTAAGTATGCATGGATGTAACAATTGTTGGTAAACCAATAAAAATAAAATAAGCTATGAACACCTACCAAAACTACTTTATTACCCCACGGATCTCCAGGAAGAGAAAACGTTCCTGTTCCTCAAGCCACGTTACCAATAAGTGTTACTAACGCTTGAATTAAACTTTCAAACAATGCCGATGTTAGAGTTATGTGGAGACGTGCAACGTTTATAAATTGCAGTTTAGAACTACAGGCGGAATCGTGATAAATATATCTAGAAGTTGCGGTGAGTTGATTGAGGAAGGCGGTCTACGTGCTTTTTGTTACTTCACACCTACAGAATGATTGCAGTTTTCTTAGCTTATATAACATTTTTTAGACTTGATATTTTTAAAGGGGATGTATTTGAACTCGGATGCTTGTATTTTTTTTTCCATTTCATTATGAAGTAAAAGGTAAGTCTTAAAAGCTTTGTGATTGCGTTATTTTCATATAATTCGTAGAGGTAAAACTAATTTCAAAATAATTTAACTCAAGAAATTATTATTCTTTATCGGTACTAGTAGAACCCAATCCCATTTAAGCCTTTTTTAGAAGAATGTAGAAATAAAAAAATTCCACTGCCGTTAAAAATAACAAAAATATTAATGGAATTTTCCCCATAATCAAGGCATTGACTTCGGTATTTTAAAGGGGGAGTTTATCAACAAAAACACGCGATTCATCAATCAACGTCTGATCAGAATCTTACGCTCGCAGCTTCCCATCTTAATCCTTGCTCTGTTCGAAGAATCCCTTCACGATTTTACACTCATTTGCTATTTTGGTTACATTAGCAACTCAATTAATGATAGATTTTCTTTTAGAATGTACTAGAATTAACTTATGCCCCCGTGAAGTTCAGCAAATTTTCTGGTCGGACATATCGGGATAATCCAGGTTTTAAGCTGCAAATCTACGGAATTTCAATAAAATCGGTTCTGTAATTTTTGTGTAGAAGAATAACAAACGACTCATAAACTTTTGTTATTACCATTCCTGTATTAGTAGCAAGATGAACTAATGCATACAGATCAATCGCCTTTCTTTATTTTTTCTTCAGTTAGTTACAAACTCCAGGCGATGGGTGCAACGACCCACCCGTGATTCTTACTACTATTATGAATGCGAAAGTTTGTGAAGTATCATATACAATTGAACGGGTTCAGGTAAAGGAATATGGATGTTTGTATTAGCATATTGGTTTTATTCCGGTATTACGATCCCGTGGGATAATCATCGAAGTCCAAAATCATGTCAGAGGACTGTCGACTTCCCAGAGGCGATTTAAAAACTCTGCCACCAAACTAACCAACATGAAAAAAACACTGTAAAAATGTTTTGTAGTTGAAACTTGAAATCATGAGCAAGGGACACAAAACTCCAGTATTTTCTTTTCCAATTCCAATATACAGTTGAAAGTAAATAAAACAACTTGAAAGCTAAAATATCTCGGGGGCTATGTATTGTCAACAAGTTTGTTAGGACAAGATCTTGGCGTTGGCTCAGCGTAGCGCGAAGCACGGAGTATATAGCAAATGGAATAGTAATTGCAATCTTCACGAACACCAAAGTGGTCATACCACTCTTACAAGCATAATAAGCACTCCCAGATCGGTACTAATTTATCTTATTTTGTACTAGCTGATAACTATTTGAAGTGTTGCCGTTACGGTGCTTGTATTTGTATATTTTGAAACATGAAGTTCCATAGAACAAATCCCGAAGAAATTTAGTTGTGGAGATGCTAATCTCATGTAGTTCTTATCACGGTGGTTAACCCTATAAGCGCAAAACTTTTGCTCTGAGTGAGAATTGTTACCTAAGTTTTTAAATAAAGTAGCAAGTCAACGATAATAATAAATCGCCCGACTAGCGATTGTGCAAAATTTAAATGAAAAAGTATTGAGTTTATTTTGGGATTTTAAGTATTGTGAGACACAATACAAAAAATAAAAAAAGTTACTTGTCTTTTATTTTGACCCTGGACTTGCAACAATGTTGTTTGTTTTTACTAGTTTCCGATCCTGAATTTTCAACCAGTAGACACTCCATTTACTTGTTTCTCGGAGCCCGGTATGAATCCCGTGACTTGGCCTCTACTTCGACGCTTAGGAAATCGCTTTCTGGGTTAAGATTTTAAAATATTTGTTCATGGTTTATTACTGTGATTTTAATGTTGGCTTCCTCTGCCTTTCATGTCTGAATTAAATTTAATTTTGGCTAAAAAGTAATTTAAGCTGAAACCCTATTTCATATCACAAAAAAGTAAATCTACGAGTATAGTAATATTATAAAGCCGAAGGGTTTGTATTTTTTTGAGCATGGATGAAACTATGAGGAACAGTTAGTTTCTCATATTCAAACAAAACAGTTTTTATATGAAATTTAACCTTAATACAAATCTTACGCCAATTATTATAAATCGCTAGATCGCCAATGAATCGAACTAAAACAATGTGAAATTCCACCTGTTTAGTTTTGTAAGCGACATCCATCATCAGTGTTTTATAACTTATTTACTTTTTGTCGTAGATAAAGTATTGTATAGATTAGCCGATCTTTCTGAGAAAGCTGTCTTTGTCAGTTCTTGTAAAGTAGTGCTATTTGATGTAGTAGAACCTATCGTGAAAGTTTGTTCTCTATAAAGAAATAAATTGTATCGTGACAGCTGTTTCGCTTGAACTAGAACTTGAATTGTTTACTAGCATGTAGGAAGTTTGCATATAATAATAAATATAATATGAAGAAACAGAAAATTTTACATCTACTAGTATTTCTGTCTTGTTTACCCTTATGTACCTACGTTCTTTTTTATTAGCTAGGTTATCAACGTTTTTTAAGACTCATTCGGCAAAAACACCCATCTTCTGAAACAGTCAATACTGACTGCTGTAAGCAGTCCATATTAACTGCTTTTTGTATGCCCGGCCTTAAGTTTAGCAACACTCGGTTCACGTTCAGTGTCATACTATCTCTCGTAGTGACTTGTCTTTTTCTGCATTATCTCTGAGTTTTCCTGAATTAGTTTATTTTTATTTAATAACAATTGCTTGCTGTACTAACCGTACGCAGCAAACAACATAAAAGCTTTTAAACTAAAGAACTTCAAACAAACATTTAAACGTGCTTTTGTCTCACTCAAACTTGATACAAAAAAAGCAGTGAAAAAACGAAATGTTCTTTTTTCTCAGTGACAAAGTGTTAAAATCTGAGCAAGGTGATTCATTTGCATTGCTCTCGCATCAGGCGGTCCAGTATTTTTAAGATAAGCTGGACTATTTTTCATTTTAATGTTTCCTGTTTTCAGTCCCTTGTGTTAAACGCCTCATTGTAGTGGTGGGAGCAGGTGTTAAAATAATTTTCCGTGCAGTTTTTCATGCTAAAATATGCGGTGTGATTTCCTGATGAAAGTTTATTTTCGTGTGAGCTCTTTTAAAATAAATTTAATTAATTACTGGCTGATTTAGAAACGAATGAACGGATCTGGATCTGAATTTGGTAGAGGTTTTAAGACGCGCGCTACCATTAGGTAAGTCTTGCAAATAAATATGACGTAAACATTTGTTTACAAGTTGCTTGAATTGGAAATACGAGTATGGATTCAAAGTATACAAATTGCTGCCGGGGTCGCGGGACTTATCTCATTACCGTGACCCCGGAACATAAAGGGCTATTGAAGGACACCGTGGATTAAGTAAGTACAAGTTTGACAGTCCCTCCCGCCCTGCCCGGGGTGGGAGGACTCATTTGATGATTTTACCACGCTAAAAAAAAATACAAATTGCTTGCAGGTTTTGCTTGTATACAAGTGGCAATGTTCTCAATTGAATAGGTTATTAGTTTACATCATGCCTATGATGGTTGCGCGTTCAATTAGCACGTCACTAGAAACAGAATGTACAAGTTCAAACTACCTAGGGGAACAGTGTATAAGACGGGGACGCGAGGTATAAGACATACACTCTTTAGGCACACTAAACACAACACTATCATAGCGCAAGCGCCATCAGGACGTCATTTGCAAGCGGCCATTAACAAAATAGCGTCCTGTTGGCGCTTGCGCAACGTTAGTATTGTGTGAAGTTTGCCATAAGTTTAGTGTGTGATTTCCAATCATACCTCGCGGTCCCGTCTTATACACTGTTCCCCTACAAGTTTGCATTATACAAGTTGCAAACAATTTTCAACTTGTATAATGTAAACGCGCCTTTAGTCTTTAAAAACACGCGGGCCCTAGCAACAGCTAGTACTTTTCTAAGTAATATAAGTAAGAGTTCAACTTTATAACATAAGCACGAACAAAATCAGTTTATAACGTTCGCCCTGCTGGGACACTAGGCCTCCTCTCTGTGAGGGGGAGAGGATTGTTTTTGTAATCCACCACGTAGGCCCAGTGCGGGTTGGTAGATGTCACATGTTTTCGAATTTCTGTTTGAAGAACATTCCTCACAATATTTTCCGTTCAGAGAGCACGAAATAAATTACACAAAGTAATGCGCCTGGCAGGGTTTCAATTGACGATCTATAACTGGTAAGTCGGAGCCTAAGGCCATTATCAATAGGCAACCGCTACTATAACTGTATAGACACTGACTTTATGGAAGATTTATTCCTTAAAATACTAGTCTACTAACTCACTATTTCTATTAAACCAAACAAAACAAATTCTTACAAAATAAATCAAACTAACTGATCCACAAAACCTATTTCCTAATCACTTGTGTGCAATTACAAGAAAATCAACCACAACACAACAGAGGCGTAAACTTACAAGTCAATTTGTTAGCATTCCGTGTAAACACAAGTGGCACACAAACTTCGTGGTCAAAGTTGTACAATAGGAACTATTCTAGCCATTGTTGCGGCCCAGAGACCCGAGGCGGCAGTGAACTGAACTCGCGCGTACAAACCAAGACGTAATTTGCTAAGAATTCTGTTTTGTAGTAACCTATTTCTATATCATCGTCATTCTTTTAAACGAATTTATTTAGAATCGATGCAACATGATTCTTCTGCTATAGTTCTTTATTCGAATTTATTTGGAGTCGGCGCAGCACGCTTCTTTTTTTTTAACATACTTCTTTATTCGAATTTATTTAGAATCGATCCCACATGTTATCTCAGAAATTACCTCTTTTCTAGCTAAAGTTAGGTATAATACTTCATATAGTACAGGTAGTGGAATTCACCTCCTAGCGGTCCAACCCGGACAACTGTAGGTACTACAGGCTACTTTTAACGTGCGGTGACGATTGAGTGATTGTGGGCCTCCCTAGAGCCGCGTGACTCGTGACCTGGCTCCAAATAGCTTTTTGTCAATATGTAGGAGTTCCAGATAAACATGTCTCTTTACTTCTGGGAAGATGGAGGCCAAGAGCAAAACTATTATAAATTAAAACTTTCCGTCACGAGATTTTCTTCATTCCTAATGAAAAATATCATTCCTATGATAATAGATGGCGCCACGTAACATTGAACTGACTGTCAAATTCTAAATAATAATTAATTCTAAGTAACTAGCAGTAGTTATAAACCTCAGCTAAAGAAAACTCTTCGCTACTTTGTGATTAAGTGGATAATAATTAACGCTTGATAGAAGTTACCTTTTCTATTACAAAACTCGAACTCGAATCCGAATAGATATTCAAATAGTTTTCCGGATTCTTAGTTTGTCCATAGTTAAAGCTTTACGCTAAATTAGATAGACAAAACTTTGGTAGATTATTTTCTGTCATAAGAAGCGTTGGCAAAAAAACGAATTTCCTAAACAGCTATCATTATTTTCTACTCCTTTTCTAGCTGCCCTATAACTCAAGACTCATAAGGTTTTCTAGAAAATCTTTTATCACAGGTAATCCTTTTGCTCTCCTCAATCAATCATTTTCTGTCGGCGATGTGTTGTATCTAGTTTCCTCTCACGTCTTCGCGTTAGCGTCATAGAACGTTTTATCGGATGATCACGCGCGAAACTTTATTTATGTTCTGTGAGCAGTTATACTGTTTGTTGCTGTCTGTACTTTTATAAAATTACTTTATGGTGGAAGTAAATTATAGCAGTTTTTAATTTTCGCTAAATTATTTTTAATACCTACTCTAGAGTACTTTTGCTGCCGACAGTATTTAATTACCAGTGAACATATTGCCAAACTGTAACAAGAATCAATACGTAAAACTATGGTTCACTGATAACGATCGTTTAGAATGATTTTGTTTCTTTTTTCAAAATCAAAAGAGTCCTCCCGGTCAGGGCGGGTCGGGAGGGACTCAGGCCTCAAGGATTTTAGTCAGTACGTCTGACAGATGTACTGACTATATTTCACGGTCATCCTTCAATAGAATAGGAACATAAAGACGTTCCAAGGTCTCTTCCAATCAATTACTATCATGTTTGGTCACCATGTTTGGTACTACCCAAACGATAGGTAATAATAATTATACACCGTGACTTTTTAGTCGTCTTACAAAAGTGGTCCACGTAATGTCCCCGACCTAAAATACATCTAGGCGAGTTTAGTTTTTTTTTAATCGTTAAAAATAATTTTTATTATTAATAAATAGGTACATTAAAAATATGAAAACGTTTACGTATCAAGCTGTAGAGTATACCTACCCAGCGCAATAGTCAGGCAGATCATTCCATCTCCATTTTCTATGAGACAAGGGTGTTTTTAACTACTCCTTGCGTCATAATAGTGAATTAAAATTTTATTTAAAAATTTTTCAAATCTCTTAAATACCTATTTTTTTATTATAAACGTGTTCTAGTCATTGGATACATGAACTGGGCTGCCGTTGTAAGACGACTAAAAAGTCACGGTGTATGGTAATACTAGCCGCATTACAACAAATTAATGTTTCTTGTTCAACCCGAGCTTTGATGGCCGGTTGGTCCGCGAGAGATGAGTACTTACCTGAAAGTTATTAGAGGATATTGCCCGGCATTAGGGCGACATTTAAAATATTAATACCTACTATATTAATAATTTTACGTATCTATCCTATCTACATAGTATTAAGAAATATTTTATAAACACTTAATTTTGTCGAACTTTTTATCTGGAGAAAAATACGAGTTAATTTTTTCCAAGCACTTCGTGCGACATTTTCTTGAATCGTACCTATTTATAATTTAATATAGTACTTAAACTATTAACAGTTAATTTTTTCTTGCAAAAGCTTTGCTAATGCTTTAAGTGTATTTTCTGTTCAGGACCATTTTGTAAATTCCTCATTTTTGTTGAAAAAAAAAATATTAATAAAAGTAAGTGACTGACAGTAAAGTTTCGCTATTCTGTTAAAATTTGTTGGGCTGAATTTTGTTTTATTCAAGTTTTATTTTTGTAACGTATTCTAGAAAATTTTAAATTACGTATTACTGTGTTATAACTTAAATAATAACCTTAAAATATTCCGTGTCCGAAACAAGCCAGGCAGGGTTTTCACAAGAAGAAAAAATTATACGTAACTACCCAAACAATTTCTATGAAATTTTATAAATGTTCCTCAAAGACAAATGACATGACTCATTGAATTCGCTAGTGTTCTTTTAGATTTGTAACTAATGAGAGTCTAATGTTAATAACAAACTATATTCAAAAATAAAACTGTCATCATAAAAAATACTAAACTTGATCGCAAACTACGTTCATACATACGTTCTTGCGCCCGGCAATAGTCGAGGCCATGCTGCGGGGCGAGACGGAGTGGGAAGCGGTCGCCTCTTTCTGCGAAGCAGTCATGCTCGTGAAGGAGGAGGCGGGCCGCGTGAGGGAGAGTACTGTAGTGTCCTCCCTCCACCCCAGCCGCAGTGGTAGACGCCCACGGCGTCGGACGTCGGCAGACGATCTCCGGCCACCGTAGGCGCGGGCATGCGGGCGGCGAGTAAAGGGCAACTTGCCACCCGACCATGTACCATGCTCGGGTCGACGGCGCGTTATGTTCCACGCGAGCCTCAAGGAGTGTCAGCATGATGACGGGGCCCCCCTCTAGAGGGCCAAAGCCTGCCGGGATCGCGGGACTTATTTCATTACCGTGACCCCGGAACACAAAGGGCTATTGAAGAACACCGTGGATTTTAGTCAGTACGAGTCTGACAGCCCTTCCCGCCCTGCCCGGGGTGGGAGGACTCATTTAATGATTTTACCACGCAAAAAAAAAAAAAAAAACATACATTCTTCACATAGATACACATCCGTATATGTGTCAGTTTATTTGCACGACAGTTTACTTCGATTCTATTCTCTTGATCAAATATTTGAGTCGCTACAAGTTAGTTGTACCGTATATTGAAGTGACCCCGTCATGTGGCAATACAGTGTAATTAGTTCAATATAGTTTCAACCTACGTCATTTGAAAATGACAAGTTGGACGGGCTTTTGATGTGAAATTAGATGCTTAAAATAGGTTTCGGACGGTAATGGGAATAGGGTACGCTAAAATTGATGTTGCGGTTCGCCGCGGTTTATATATTTTTATATTGAAAATGCCTTTGATTCCACATCCACAATTACAATGAACTGTTGACTTATGAGTTAGTGATAGAAGTAACCATTGTATCACCATATTTATAAGTAGTATACATACAATGTTTAAAGAGTAATTGTTGTCGTTTAACTATTAATCATTTACATTTTTAACATTGAATAAAAAGTAGTTTTCTGCATTCCTTATCCACATATTTTTATCAAACGAACTCCTACTCCGCTTATCATCATCAGCCGAAAGACGTCCACTGCTGAACAAAAACCTTCCTCTTAAACAGATACGCCGAAGGACAATCCGCCACTTGCATCCAATATGAACTCTATTTATTAAAGAGATTCTATGGTCAGTTGGTCGTTTGACGGGCGAAAACAGTCGGGGTTTTTTTTTTTTTTTTTTTTTTTTTTTCGTGGTAAAATCATCAAATGAGTCCTCCCACCCCGGGCAGGGCGGGAGGGACTGTCAGACTTGTACTGACTAAAATCCACGGTGTCCTTCAATAGCCCTTTGTGTTCCGGGGTCACGGTAATGAGATAAGTCCCGCGACCCCGGCAGGCTTTGGCCCTCTTGGGCGGGGCCCCGTCATCGTGCTGACGCTCTTTGAGGCGCGCGTGGAACACAACGCGCCGTCGACCCGGGCATGGTCCATGGTCGGGCGGCGAGTTGCCCTTTACTCGCCGCCCGCATGCCCGCGCCTACGGTGGCCGGAGATCGTCTTGCGACGTCCGACGCCGTGTGACTATTTAAACAGGTAACTGGTGGCCCTGTAACGTAAAAGGCTATTGAAGGAACATCGTGGATTTTAATCAGACTGCCGTAAGAGTTTAACAGTCCCTTCCGTCAACCAGCACGTTTTTTTTTTCTAGAAAATTTCTAAATGCTTTCTCTTGACACACACAAACTCTAAGCCTAAGGCCCGGTATCCGCCAAAGCGGAGAGGAGAGGAGATGTTTTTGAATAACCAATCAGAAATCCACATCTTCTCTCCGCTTAGTTTCGATGGAAATCTGATTGGTTATTCAAACACATCTCCTCTCCTCTCCGCTTTGGTGGATACCGGGCCTTATTTTAGTATTTTACTGCCAATAACTTTCGTTTCGCAACACAATGAGACATTGTAATACTCCAGTTACTTAGTAATTCAATCAACAGAGAACAAATAGTAAAAGGTTATTTTTATCTACATTCAGGATGCCTGAGTTACCTATCTTTATTTTTGTCGTAACTTCATGTTCGCGACTCAAAAATATTCGCTAACATCTCAATATACTTTCGACCCCGGATATAAAAAAAGAAACTCCATTAAAAAGTCACAAAGTGGAAAAAAGTATAAAAAAGGGAACTTTTTCAATCATCAAAACGTTAGCTCTCAAACATGATAAAATATTTATGAATCTACAGGCAGATGTACATTTCATTTGCTGAAACTTTTACTAAAAATGTAGGTAGGTAGCTACTTTTATCTTTTTCAATCTCCTTACGATCGACATGGCATAAGATTGTGTATTTATCAAATGAATTCGGACAGACAGACAGTCTCTTTTATGTTTCTTTCTTATCGTTTTTTTGCTCCATTAAATCAATGCACTGTAATGCTGTATGCTCGCACCGAGGTAAAACATACAGAACGACTACCACATTCATTTTTCTTTAATACACGCGAGGAAACTGCGTCCAAACAGAGCAAGCAGCTTCGCGAGGCATTTGCCGTGCGAAGCAAATGCCTCGCGAGGCTACTCGCACTGTGTGGACGCACCTAATATTTTTTATGTACATACTCTCACCTTTTATAGTTTTATTATAAATACTATTTAAGCTGCTCTGTGGCTACTTCGCTAGGCCAGAAATATTTTAAGGCCATTGAATGACCTACCAACTATACATATACAAAAAAAAAACACATTAGTCCAGCTGCTTCTGAAGAGTACATCTACAAACACTGTGACACGAGATTTTTCACATAAAGTGAGGTGCCGATAGATGTATAGAAACAAGATGTAAATGTGACGACATGAATCGTAAGTAAGAACACAAGTAACAGATTTTCTTTAACAGCCACAACTCAAAGGAACTACCTGTTCTTACCTACAGCTCAGTAAAAATATCCCTTTGTGCAAAAAAAAACGCGATTGAATTCCAGGATCGGTTCAAAAGAACCGAAAAACTCTTCAAAGGATAAACACACATTTTCAGATCCAAGTTGCGATACTTTATCCATTTATGAAGCCCATATGCAAAGCCCAGATGTTTGCTCAGAAAAAGTACTAAGTTTTTTTTTAACTTTCTAGACTTTTAAGTCCCAAGCATTTGCATCGCCGGCTCAGAAATATGTAAATATTGTCTGAGTAGATTTAATAAAAATAAGAAAGTTCTTATCTACAAGGCGGTTCTTACACGACACCGGTCATCCGCGCTAACGGGCGGAGAAGTTGGTCTAACGGCGTCACATGTTGCGTAGAAAATCCGCCCAATAGACCGGGTGCACAAGCGGAGTGCACCGCCTCTCCGCGCGGATCACCAATCTTCTTTTTCCTGCCCTTATCCCATTCTATTTGGGGTGGGCGCAACACGTTTTCTTTTTCCATTCTCCCATATCAGACGTCACAGTATCATTTACTCATTTTTCTTTCATGTCATTTCTTAGACAATCCATCCATCTTTTCTTTGGCCTTCCTCTTCCTCTCCATCCATCAACATTCATACTCATCACTCTCTTAGTCACATGGGTGTCATCCGCGCGGATCACCAATGTGATACATTATTTTGAATACTGCGTGGGAGAGCAGTGCGAAAATTTCATGGAGAGGGGTATCCATGACATTTTCATTTCTACACAAAGGATTTCCTTTTAATATTTATGTAATTAACTGGCACAACTTCGTAACTTATAATACACAAGCTCCCTCAGAGTAAAGTTTAAAAGTTTATCTGCGCAACCAGTTTATAAATAAACGTACACTTTTACTCTTGGTACTTCATCGGTATCTTCATCGCACATGAGAATATACGAACACTCAATCCCGGAAAAACTGTCGTCAAATATTTGCGGGTTCTATTCCCTAGAAAGCAATTCTTCAGCTACTGTTTCAGACATAGATAACTTGTCCTTTCCAAGGGTTTTATTTACAAGAATCAGGTCACCCGGTGGCAGGTTCCACTCAAGTTATTTTGATGTCCAAACTAGTTTAACAGGAAAGTGAATAAATCTTATTCTTTTTTGGAATTTTAAGATTTATATAGATAAAACTATCATTATTTTTGCCATTTTGTTTATTTTGATAAAAAAGATAATACCCGAAGCTTCGTTCGCTTGAATTCCTAATTTATTGTCCCATGACATCGATTTTATAAACTGTGTGAAAAAAATAAAATCCATCCAGCTGTTTTTGCATTTTTGAGTAACAAACATACAAATAATATTAATTTCGGAAAATGGTGTTCACTCCATGGTAAGTTTAAGACACCCCTTGTCAGTCTATAAATGACATAACAGTCTCTTAAGGATTAACTCAATGGGATAGAAACCCTGCTTAATGAATTGATAGTCTCTTGACTAACCGTTTCCAAATCGAAGTGTTTTTTTCTGTTAGAAAATTGTATATTAAAAAAACCGGCCAAGTGCGAGATGGACTCGCCCATGAAGGGTTCCGTAGTAGCAAGCATAGATTAGGAATATAATTATATTGAGATTAGTAAGTAATATACACAAACAATAAAAATAACTTTGTTTTTCATGGTGTTTGTATGAACGGCAAAGTTATATTTGCGGTTTTTGATAATGTACTATATCTCAAAAACTGCTAACTGTATCTCATCCAAACCAATTTTCGTTGGAAGTTTTTGTTGAGGTCTACATTATATATTTTTTTTAGTTTTATCGTTCTCTTATTTTAGAAGTTACAGGGGGGGGACACACATTTTACCACTTTGGAAGTGTCTCTCGCGCAAACTGTTCAGTTTAGAAAAAAATGATATTAGTAACCTCAATATAATTTTTAAAGACCTATCTATAGATACCCCACACGTATGGGTTCGGTGAAAAAAATTTTTTTGAGTTTCAATTCTAAGTATGGGGGGCACCCCAAAATTTGTTTTGTTTTTATTTTTGTATGAAAATCCTAATGCGGTTCACATAATACATCTACCTACCAAGTTCAACAGGATAGCTCTTATACTTTCGACAAAAAGTGGCTGTGACATACGGACGGACAGACAGACAGACATGACGAATCTATAAGGGTTCCGTTTTAGCCTTTTGGCTACGGAACCCTAAAAATGAGCAAAATACATATTAAAGATCAGTGCACAACATTACTTACACTTGTAACACTGCACCAACCTTGTCACAAAAAATAATCATTAATTAAATAAATAATACTTGGTTTTTAGCTACGTTAAGTAGTCAAAGTAAAACCAAGCATCAAGCAGTTAAGCAAGTCAGATTTACCTCAGTATACATTCAGCATAATTATTATCGTTTGTAGAAAAAAATGAGGCAGAACCGGGACCTTTTAAAAATGTAAAGTACTTTGACTACAAAATGAGGGGTTTCGTTAAAGGAATCATAATGAAAATACTTGAAAATATCTTCGAATAGAGCATGTTTTTTTGATCGTCCCAGAAATTGCTAGGAAATATTTTTTAAATCTAGGTCCTCATTGCGAAAAACGTTTAAGTCTTATTTTAGACGTTGATTTTTTTTTTTTTTTTTTTGCTGTTTGATGTATTTTACTTTCGATATATTAATGCCAACTTTTGTTCTATCTTATGTTCACTCATCTATCATCGAAAATACGAAAGAGGATTAAAAAAACCAGAATCATTATTTCCTTCGATTGAACCAGAATGAACGAGATTGAACCAAATATTCCAAATAACAGACTGGGTCTAAAAGTAAGAAAATAACAACAAAAATATAACAAGGTCACCAAGATAAATTCCACAGAAAACTCAAAAGTTTCGCTAAGAAATGTGGCACTTAAAACGCAATTTAAATTCACTACATGGACGTTTATAACGCAGGAACATGGAATATTTCCGTAAACACCAACCCTTTTCGTGTAATGCGGTTAACAGAGATAGTGCCACAACAAGTTCAAACAATTTTTTCTTCTTACAAACAGAGTCATGTTGTTAAGCAAACCGGTAAAAAGCAGCCCAAGTTGTAAATAGCTTCAGGAAAGAGGATTTTTAAAAGAAAGCAACACCAAAAATTCACAAGCAAATTTAAACTTTATCGTCCTACAAATAAAGTAGAATGAAAACTCTTTTCTGTTTACGAAATTAAGCTTGGTAAGTGTATACGAAGTCAGTTTTGCGTCATGTAGTACGGAACGCGGTGGTGTTAATTTTAAAAGTTGGAAAAAAACTGTCGCCTCAGAGAAATGCGGCATTGCCAGGAAAATGTATGGTGTTGCTAGGATTGCATGTTCACGATTAAACGCGAGCTTTTGAGGAAAAGTGCAGAGGAAAATAATATATATTTCTTGCAATTTATCAAATGTCAGCTTGACTCTTTCATTCGTTTTGTTGTTGTCTCTGAGATCACTGTGGACCTCAGAACAATAACTAAAGCATAGAAGGCGCTCTACGACATTTGAAGCGTACGCTGTCATAGACAAAAGAGTATTAGCTAGTGATGTGACTATGCATTAAATAAATACCGATATCGACTTCTTAGTTTATGGTATCGCTCCATTGGTCGCGGGACTTATCTATTGAAGGACACCGTGGATTTTAGTCAGTACGAGTCTGACAGTCCCTCCCGCCCTGCCCGGGGTGTGAGGACTCATTTGATGATTTTACCAGGCTAAAAAAAAGGTATCGCTCCATGGCAATAAATCTAAATATGCTAAGGTGAAATAAAGAACTCACTTCTGTCTGACCAACATATTTATTTATAAACAGCATAAATTATTAAAAAATTGAAATTACCAAGAAAACGCTTAAATAATATTAAAAGAGCGATTGGCCCTAAACGATTCCCAGTTGTTACGTGCAATAGCGTTGATCCATTTTTGCCTCATATCAACATCGGGCGGAAATCTGAAAGTGACAAAAAATATATAGCCACACATGAATTTAAATTATTACACCATGAGCCACACGGATTTTGACACTATCATTTCATTACTCATACGTAAGATTCGCTCACAAGACCGTAGGCTTTTATTTAACTCTTAAATATTTAATCCTTCCCAAAACTACGTGTAAAGAAAAATAATGTAATAATTTAGATGACGCTAGTTTATCGATATTGTATCGATAGTTTGTTTTTGCAAGCACTATTGCAAAAATTTATATGCCGATTTAAAATTTATAATTTCCATATAATCGAACTATTTAATTACATAAAATATTGATTTCAAAACACTACCGTGTACACTTAGCTCAAATAATTTGAAATAATGCCAAAATAACATAAAATGAGAATGAAAAACTGACAAAATGACCATATTTGATTACTTACCGATGGGAGCTTATGATTTCCGCATCATTTTCTTTGCGGGATGAATGAGATTTACATCCCACTATAATGCAGGACATTATTTAATCTTTAAGCTTTGCGATTTACACTAAATCACTGTTATTTTTATACTATTTTTACAAAAATACGTAAAACCAACGAATCACTTCAACTGGCATGCGCCCATAAGCATTATACGAAAAAATGCGATGAACAAAGTCATAGATAAAAACCTGAGACGATAAGTAGCTTTTAAACTTAGTAATATAAAAGTAGCCAAGGTATCCAAATTGACGTTTACTTTGTGACGATTTGGATTTTGAGCAACCTACATCTGTCTCTCTCTAATGCTGTTATGAGTGTATAAGAAAACAAAGACGACTATATTAGTTAAATTTAGGTTCCTTCTATGCTTTAGTTATTGTTCTGAGCTGTGGACTGATTTATTTTTTATAAACGTGTTTGTTTTGTTTTATTTTATTACCAGTTTCTCGCTACCAAGAAATCGGTGTACTCCTAGGTGGTACACTTTATCCTTATTTTTGTCTATCCTCTTTGAGAAAAAGAAACAAAATTTGCAAATGCAAAAATACTCTCAGTTTTACTTACTATATTAATACAGTTGAAGTATTCTACATAAGTGCCGTTTCGTAACTATTGATTTACATTTAATTATTTTTATATTCATTGGAATATTATATTATTACTTGATAATTGAGACTTAATCAATATTAAGTTTCGTGTCGCAAACTTTTGAATATTGATTTACATTTCAAGTGTAAATGCTAATAGTTTTATTTATTTAAAACAAAAGTTATTAGTTTTTCATTAGTATTTACAAACTCGATCTTAAATCTCTTTAATTAATATTTTATAAAATCGTATTTTTATTAAAATTAAAACCACTATTGAACAAAATATCGAGCTTTTTGATTACTTTATTATCTAATTTACTAAGTCATATTATAATCATTACAAATGAGTTAAAAGTGACTAAGATAGGTAGGTACTTAGCTAATATTAATTACTCAAAATTATGAATACAACTTTTCATATAATTCATATTTAAATTAGAAGAAAGTTTCATGGCTTAAATGGGTAAGGGTTCGGGTTCGTTAACGATGCTCAAACTAAAGAGGCTATAATTAATTACAATGCGTACCATTAGTAAAATCTTGTCTGTAATAACAAAGTTGAATTTATAAGAAAATATTTCAGCACATAAATAAACAACCACACTCATAAATAAATTAATAATTCGTGGCTGAATAACAACAGCCAAGGATTAATCAAGGTTAAGTAACTAAGGCAAGGTCAGTAATTGGATGGGTGGTCAACACACTTAAGACCTCACTGCTTCAGTATTTTTTTGGTTTTTAGGAGCTTGGAATTACGCGTCACTAAAATATACTGTATTTTATTTAAAATTAAATTTTAATTTATGCACGGATTTATTAATTTTAAAACTTTAAGTCGGTATGCCTGAAGAGATGAAATAATAATTATTTAATGCAAAGTGATTGCTAACTTAAAAACTTCTTATAATTAAATTAAAATACTTGGTTGACTTTCAAAAATTAATATTTATTTTAAATTTTAACAGTTTATTAGACGTCAGCTATATCTGTGATTCTGTAATAAATTAGAAGTTTCACTAAATTAAGAAAAAACTCGTAAAAAGTTTTATTGGAATTAATCTGCTCTTTTATTTTTCCAAGAAAAATGCACAGCTAAATTATCATTCACGCAATACGAAAGCCTTTATGAAATGAAATTAATATATTTATCAAATAATAATAATGTTATTGACTCATAACCTCGATTTTGACAAAGAATAATTCTTAGTAGTAGAAGATTTTGTTATAATTTCTAACCTCCACAAAGGGCCAAGTCACGAGCAAAGACTAACCACAATATAAAATATATTATTATTCAATTCAAACTAAAATAAAATCCAAACTTAAATACCTTTAATATTCCCACAGCCGCGAAACAGGCCTCTTCACTTTGAGATTGTGCTGTAATTCACCACGCAGGCTCATTGCAGGTTGGTAGATATCACAATTCTTTAGATTTTTCAGTTCTAGGACATGCCAGTTTCATCACAATGTTTTCCTTCATTACTTTTAGAGTTAAGGTGATAAAACTAATACATATCGACTTATATTTATGCTCTTTGTTTGTTATTTTAATTTATATTCGGTTAGTTAATTTAGTATTTAAATAAATGTAAATATTGTTAAAAAAAACTCGAAATTGTCGCGGATTTTAGTCAGTACAAATCTGACAGTCCCTCCTGCCCTTCCCTGGATGGGAGGACTCATTTGATGATTTTACCACGCTAAATAAAAAAGCTGATTAAAATAAATTATGCGCCTGCCTGAGTTCGAACTCGCGACCTAGATATCAAAAGTCGAGGTCGTTACCACTGGACCAGTATGGGGCTCATACCTCAATAAAAACAAATAATAACTGTTAACTTTATCTATTAACCTACTTCCAAACTTGTCTTAACAATTGACTTATTTTCAAACTTCTAATGTAAGTGGGCAATCCACTTTAGTAAATATCATTAAATAGCTGTCTACCTAATGCATTCAACTTTCTTGCAAACTATTACGTGATTTTATGAATAAAATATTGCTTACTAATCCGGCTCGAAGGACCAATGTTCGATTTGCTCATTAGGGATATATTTTTAAAGTAGATATTTTTAGTTTTATATTGTAGTTTAAACTTATTACAATTAATTGTCAAAAAATAATAATCAAAGAAATATTTCATAACGTCTATTCTTAAGTACCTACATTTAGTTAAATATTGGTAAGTCGATGTAAGTAACGAAAAAGTAAAAAATGGTGACAATTTGTTTTATTCTTGCTACAATTACATGAATACACAAACATACAGCAACATCCAGAACCACTATTGTGGGAATCAATCCTACGACACTCATCGCAGCAGCCACTCGCTCAGTTACTACACCAACTGTTCCGTCACATCAAAGAAAGATTATACTAAATATTAAAGAAAATTATAAATTATTTTTACAAAAACAATAACGAAGACCAAAAAAAAATACAATCCCAGGTATTCATTAATTTTCTAACAAAGAAATTATAAATAGCAAGATGATCAAACAAAGGGATATTTTTATAAAGAAATAAAGAACGACTTATTTCATTACTTTTCACCCCATTATGAGTTGATACTACTCATTAATTGTAACTAAAGATTTTTGACATGTGAAATATTTAAGCAATTATTTTTCGGTGAAAAGGGTTTTAAAAATTAAGCCACTGAGGCCGTAATGTTGAGGTCGGCTTTCAGTCAAGTAGATACCGCTCAATATCAGTACTTTGCACAAGGTGACTGCCATAATTTTACTTTTACAACCCGATAAGTTCTACCTATGTCATTATTTTTCAAAAGTTACGACTGATCGAACCTGCAAATCTTTTAAGCTTAAGCCCTAAAGTATGGAGTAGGTACCTACTGGCAGTCACGAATTTACGATACCCATACGTGGTTAATATCATTTGTTTTTTAAATGTATCTACTGTGAAAAAGAGAACATGTTTTAACAGCTCAAATTCAGGAAAGAGGGAAAGATGCAGAACTATACAAGTCGTCTAGCGCCATCTGTTGAGCCCTGCTGTCGTTAATAGGTGCGTCCACACAGAGCGCGCAGCCTCGCGAGGCATTTGCTGCACGAGGAAACTGACAAGCGAAGCTGATCACTTTGTGTGGACGCGTCCATTGTTTTTCGACCGAGGCACGAAACAATATACGCAAGCAAAACAAAAGCCGACACTGAATGGCTCTTCCGCTCGGTCGCTCGACCGCAGCAGCGCTGTCACTTGCCTCGCCCGAGACACGTCCACACCAACCGCGCGGCGCTGCTTCGCGCGGAAAATGCCTCGCGAGGCTGCGCGCTCTATGGGGACGCACCTATCGAATAACAAACACCCATCCAAACTTTCACATTAGTAATAATTATTCGAATAAAAAGTAAAAATAAAGAAAATATAACTGAAATGTTACCTTACTACTTAAATAAATGTTCATCTTTTAATTAATTAAGCGTATATTTTTTATGAGGCAACGTTGTTATTAATGATCGAAGGAGGCAACAAAGCGGTACAACGGAAGCAATGTTTAGCAACTTTTCAATAGCATAAATCACGAGTACTGTGTTAAGCTGTAACATTAAGATTTTATTAAAATGTTTATCTACTCTCATATCGTTAAATTCAAAATACAAAACTAAAAACGAGTTTATAATGACGTACTTTACACACAGTATATCGAAATGAAATTAAAAAATTAAATTATGACACTATTTCTCTAACAAAATAATGTTATAATAAAATTTTTTTTCATTACGATACAGATTACAGATCATAGATACATTCATTTGATTTTTTATCTGTGGCTGCGCGCGCTTTGGGAGTACGTCTAACGCCAACGATACACAATTCCATATTCAATTTCATACTCAATTATAAATACAAAATGAACACTTATTAACAATCTTTATCTTTTATTTGATAATTATATTCGAGTTCAATGAGAGTAGATAAAGTAGTGTATGAAACTGTACATAACTAGGTATTATACACTCGTGTGATACTTTTAAAAAACTCGCTTCGCTCGTTTTTTAAACTCACACTCGTGTATAATACCCCTCATTATGTGACAGTTTCATAAACTACTATTTAATAACACTTGCTTGTAACTGATTAGTTACATGATAATTATAATATCACAACAGAAGTGTCACCATAGATTGAAAAATGTTATTCGCAATAGTGGATTCCGAAACCAAGACTTTCGTACTAACGTACCAGACAAACAGTTCTTCGAAATAACGTCAATACGATATAATTATGTAGTAGTTTTCGACATAACGTATTTTCGAACTGGCGCACCACCCGTATAATTTTTTTCGAAATACTCGTAACATGTTTCGAAATAACGTCATTCGTATGTCACTTCCCATAGGATATTTTAACTTGACACAATACTCATACCATACCTGTATTCAGCAAAGGGTTAGGCAGAGGTGCATGTAGTAGTACATCCAAATTTCGTCAGTTATGTTGAAAATATCTTGTAATACAGGGCGAGTCTTTAACCACAAATCCAGCTATTGAGAAAGTTATGGAAGAAAAACACGATAACTCACGATATCTCAACCTAGGATTTGAACCCAGAATCATTCAGGATCAGCAGTGGCGTTTGGGACTTGAAGACCACGTCTTTGGTCTGGAAGTAAAAACATGCAACAATCTAGTCAAAAGGTTTTGTCATAATGTATTATTTATTTGTATAATTATATCAACGTTTTTTTAAATTAATAATACCTAAAATTAGGGATTCGTGGAAACTCGAATAATTATACTTATTGGCTATTCGACACTATCATTCATTACAATTCGAATTAGTCTGTCATTTATAGTCTTGAAAAAAACCGGCCAAGAGCGAGTCGGACTCGCCCATAAAGGGTTCCGTAGCAGCAAGTAATAACATACTATAAAAGTTCTTGTAGTTGGTTCCAACTTTGAAAGGTTTACGATTTATGACGTATTAAAAAAAAAAAACTTGAGAGGTGTCAAGGCACGTCGAAAATCGCTATGAACCTGTTAAAAAGGTTCAAGCGATTTTCGACCCTCCACCCCACACTACCCCACTCCACTCCGCTCCACTTCGCTCCACTCCGCTCCACTCCGCTCCACTCCGCTATACTCCACTCCGCTCCGCTCCGCTCCGCTCCGCTCCACTCCCTTCCACTCCACTCCACTCCACTCCACTCCACTCCACTCCACTACGCTCCACTCCACTCCACTACGCTCCACTCCACTCCGCTCCACTCCACTCCACTCCACTCCGCTCCACTCCACTCCACTCCACTCCACTCCGCTCCACTCCAACCACTCCACTCCACTCCACTCCACTCCACTCCACTGCACTGCACTCCACTCCACTGCACTCCACTCCACTCCACTACCTATTATAGCTGTAAAAATGAAGTTGACAAACTTACATTTGCAGTTGTTCTCCGATACATTTTGTTTAGGAAAATGTTATCCCAGTACGTTTTATAAGTTGGTCAACTATTACTCGTAAACTTGTAAAGCCCACTTAGTCATGATAATTTTCTTTTAAACTTCGTTATATATATACTACTATTGTAAATTCTTTCACACCCCCAAACATAACCGTTTAGCTGGTAGAGGGGGGGGACACTCGAGTAGGGCAAAAATTAGCACTTTAAAGCTTAATATTTCACAAACGAATCTTTTTATCAAAAAATTGTTGATGGAAACTACCAAAATTTTTTAAAGGCCTATTTAATGATACCCCACACTAAGGGGTACGCGAGAAAAAAAAAACATCCCCGCTTTACGTGTACAGGAGGTACCCTAAAAAAAAATATTTTACGAGATTTTATTTTACCACTTTTTTGACGCAACAAATCCGTATATTTACACCAAATTACAGCTTTCTAGTGCTGGGCGTCTCTGAGCTAAGCTGCGGACAGACGGACGGACGGACGGACGGACATGGCGAAACTATAAGGGTTCCTTGTTGACTACGGAACCCTAAAAACGGAGACGTATTTTTTCTTTAGTGAATTCAATGAATATTTACGAGTACTAAGCTATAACGCATCAAAATTTGAGAGTGGGGGCTCGTGACGTCAGAATTCTATACAAATTGTACGACATTGTGACGTATTGCCAATTTTGATAGCGTTGTATCTTCGTCAATTTTGGTTTACGTAATAAAATAAAAAATACGGGTCGAATATTTTTGATAATAACTAACGGAGTAATTAGATTTTTTCAGTTATACACCGTGTTCTTCACGTTATCCATAAACTTTAGCAAATACTTCTATGGCTTTTACAAATCAAATCCAACAAAGGAAGTAGTACTTAAAAAGGCTTCGTTACAAAGATATTTGTAATTTCATTTAATGAAATTTAATTGAGCTATGCAGTGAGAAAGTATCTTAATTTGAAATCTATCAAATACTATTTGCATTTCATTTGTTTCAGCCCGCCAAATGTTATGAATGACGTTGTCAATTCGGATAAAGAGGCATGCATATCGGGTTATTTACGTCTAGGTATTTAGTTTGTATGAAAATTAACAAAAAATAAAAAATAAGAATTTATTAATGCGTCCATAATGAAAAATGCTTACTTCCGTGGTTTGAACATCTGGTCGAAGTTTATGTATATCGTCCGGAACACGGTGTATAGCAAATTGTCAATTTCCTAAATATGAGCTTTTATACACGAGGTGGAGAATTAAGCTAAAAAAGTTAAAAAAAAAATGCAACCGACTTCAAAAACAGCCACGAAAAAGAGTAAAATAACTTACCAAATAACTTTTCTTTCGGAAGTCGGTGGCTTTGCTTTTTTATTTCATTGACTTTTTTGCCACCGACTTCCGAAAGAAAAGTTATTTTTCGCCCCTACAATTTCTGAAAGCTCCACTCGATTTCTCTGGTCTTCTATCATCAAACCCTGATTTCCTTATCATGGGACCACTTTTGAAATATTATATTCATTCCAACAAAAAAAAACCGGCCAAGTGCGAGTTGGACTCGCCCATGAAGGGTTCCGTAGCAGCAAGCATAGATTAGAGATATAATTATAGTGAGATTAGTAAGTAAACACAAACAATAAAAATAACTTTGTTTTTCATAGTATTTGTATGAATGGCAAAGTTATATTTGCGGTTTTTGAAAATGTACTATATCTCAAAAACTGCTAACTGTATCTCATCCAAACCAATTTTCGTTGGTAGTTTTTGTTGAGGTCTACATTATATACTTTTTAGTTTTATCATTCTCTTATTTCAGAAGTTACAGGGGGGGGACACACTTTTTACCACTTTGGAAGTGTCTCTCGTGCAAACTGTTCAGTTTAGAAAAAAATGATATTAATAACCTCATTATCATTTTTAAAGGCCTATTCATAGATACCCCACACGTATGGGTTTGGTGAAAAACATTTTTTTGAGTTTCAATTCTAAGTATGGGGGGCACCCCCAAAATTTGTTTTGTTTTTATTTTTGTGTGAAAATCGTAATGCGGTTCACATAATACATCTACCTACCAAGTTTCAACAGGATAGCTCTTATACTTTCGACAAAAAGTGGCTGTGACATACGGACGGACGGACAGACAGACAGACATGACGAATCTATAAGGGTTCCGTTTTTGCCATTTGGCTACGGAACCCTAAAAATCATCAGAATCGGTTCATAAACGGCGAAGTTATCCGCGAAAAAACATTAAAAAAAAACATAAATACGATCGCATTGAGTAACCTCCTTTTTTAGAAGTCGTTAATTAATGTAAAATTCCAGTAGTAAGGTGCCCTCTAAGGCGCGGGCCACATAGAAAAGACGTAAGACGCAGACGGGGCGGAGACATTATGTCTCATCGGCGTCTCTTTCATACAAAATGTATAGAAGCGTCGCGAACGTGAACACACAGAAGCGACGCGGGCGCGACTCTCATACATTTTCGCCCGTCCGCGACGCGTCCTTGTCTTACGGCTTTTCTATGTGGCCCGCGCCTTAGAAGGCAACTACAGGAGCTTAATGTCTCACTAAACCAAAGTCTTAGTTACCAACATTTTATGTTGATATTAAAGATTTACCTAACAACGTGAAATTCCGACTCTTATTTCCGACGTTGGTGAAATATTCAAATGACTTGGATACTTACAGTTTGTTAGTTATGTGAACTTTGTTGGTGTTAAAATTGAAAATGTTAGTTTTTTTAGTACAAGCATTATATCTTATTTTAATCTACAAGTAAAATGGCAATAATAACTAATGTAATAAGTAATATGTACAAAAAATAAAAAGAAAAGAAAAGACGGACGAATTTTTTGACGCCCTTTGAATGTTTTTCTTTTCTTTTTATTTTTTAAATGTTAGTTAATTATTACTGGAAAATATGTATTATTATCATTACGCCTGATTTCCCTGAATTTCTAATTAGTAATTCTGTAATTCATGGAATTAGTAAACCAATTAATAATTCGTTTTGTTTAAGTAAGATGTAATTACTTTTTTCTTTATTTCTTTCTTATAAGTGGGTTTCCTATTTATCATTAACTGGGCACAAATCCGGACTACCAACAAGGTAATTTAGAAGAATTATGTAGTACACAGGCAACAAATGTAAATTGATATTATCCTAATAACAAAAAAAAAATGAAAAAAAAATCTATATTTCCGGTCAATATTTTTCAGAACTCGAATCAGCATGCTATGTTTTTTCTTAGCTCATTATAATATTATAATGAGATCTAAAATATATATTTTCGTTTTACCATTTTCAGTAAAGTTTGATCTGTCTGCCAAGCTTTAAATCCGAGAGTAGAAGGTGTTAAGCCGGCTTGCATCAACGGCTGCGTTCCTTGAATTTTTTAAAAGCCATTCTGCGATTCTACGTGGAGACGAATTACCTATTTAAGTTCGCGAAGCAAGATCTTTTAGCGCTACAATATTTGATGGAGTTTATTTTTTATTACATTATGTGGTGTTCGGGAGGTATTGTTTTTTCATTCATTCATTTCATTCATCTAAAAAAAAACGTGTGGCACTCGTTGACTGCCGCGGTAAAGCTATTGCATAGCATTTTTTATCAACTTATGCAATTATAATTATTTATTTATTTATTATACCTATTTATTACTGTACTAATTAAGGTAGGGACAAATGAACCCACATACGCAACGTATGCAACGCGTTATTAAACCTAAACGGTGGAATTTGTATGCCTAGAAACACACTTATCAGTGACAATATTGCGTATGCCTCTCCCTCTCCCTCTCATTAATCTTTACGTTGATTAATCTTTACGTTTTTCGCGCGCGCCGTGCTCAGAGCCTGCGATAAAAGCTATGCAATAGCTTAAAACTTGGTACGATCGAGGTTTGAGTCTTACAGTCTCTGTCTATAGCCATGTTACATTCTCCCACAGACGACAACATAATCAAACTATAATGTTAGGTTCAATTCCTGCACTGCATTACAAATATTTAAATGATCTACAGGCAGTTGTTCTAGGTCTAGCTGTTTGTGTACATGAGATAAAATATTTGTAAATGCACCCACTATACAGGAGAAATTCTTAGTAAGTGGAAAATTTCTATTATAAAAAATAAACACTGGCACTAGAGATCCTACGTCCTCACACCAAAAAAAAAGGGTACATTATATTATAATGTACCTTTTTTATAATGATTTCAATATACTGATATACCATTAAAATCTAGTACAGTTACAGTCTGATTGGTTTTACCGCACCATAACAAAACAAAATTAATTTGCTTGACGTAGCTTCTAGTGCGTCTACGTCGTGCTACGCCTAGCTACGGCGTAGCGCGCTACGATTTGCTACGAACGTGTGGTTAATTCTTGTGTTTTTGTTTTATGTGATTCGTTGATGATTATTATGTCTGGAAATATTATTTAAAGTATTTTTCTAGAGAACTAAATATATTACATGATAACGGTGTAACTATTTTTGTAGGTGTGTCAAAAACAAGTACACAAATAGATTCTACCAAAAATAAAATAAACCATATAATATCAAAATCAAAAACCGTTTTATATATCGATGTTTAGTATATTATCGCAGTTTTTTTGTCATTAATTAACCACCGAATCTCTCCTCCAGCGTCTATCTTTGCTTTTTCCACCAGATTAACATTAAATTGTAATTCATTAACTGTTTAAATTATGTTTTTGTAAGTAAACCGTCGAAGTTTCACAGATCGGTGATTTAGCGAAGTTAAATATAGAATTAATTATTACTTCGAGATATTGCCCTAGGTTTAATTTGTGATCTTAATGTGTTTAGTAGCTATTTATGTAAAGATTTTGCTGGTTTTTTTATAACGCATACCATAATTAACCTATTACATTTACACTTTATTGGACGAAGGCTGGGAAGCATTTGTAGGTCCCCCAGCTGTTGGTACAATGATCTTTCAAGAAGAACTCGCTCTCTCGCATCCACAGACTAAATGCAGATAAACTATTTGGCTTATGCGAGTGGGTGGCAACCTGCTATTAGGACCCTGAAGGGGTACCCACCACCAAGCAAACACTCTACGCAGTATTACCCGCGTTTTCACCGGCATCTATGAGACGTACCTTAAAGAAACCTTCCTATAGACTTCTTCATGAATGTGGGTATCTTATTCGAAGATATTGTTTCTAGAAATTCTACAAATGACCGCGTTCAAACAAAGTTTTTCAGCGTTATTTATATTATTAATGTTATAAATGGAGGGCGCAGGAGTTTGAATGAAACTTTACGATCTATCCTCATACTTCCAAAGATACCGACATTAAAAAACAGTGTAGCTGTTTCTTAGGAATGTAACCAAACACTGGGCACGAGTGTCTTATGTTAGATAAATTCCAAATCATGGCTTTCTTAATCGAACAAACATAATATTCAAAAATATGACGAAACCCAATTTCTTTTTAGCTCTCTACAAGGACAACTTAACACGACTAACACAAGTTATTTTGTATAACAACACAAGTTTTACACTTTCCAAGCGTCGCCTATTATCCCAATGACTTAGCCAGCTAAGAATAATGTCACAAGTTACGAACGCAAGACTTCCCATTAAAAGTTTCATGCTGACACTGCGGAAAGCACTAAATTAATTATGTCAAGTAGAAAATTTATAAGACACAACTAATTTCCTTTTGAAAAATTTCTTTGGTTTATTTCAAGTGTTTGGTAATCTAATTACGCTTTGTTTGGAATATTAGTGGAATTTTGTGTTTCAATCTGAATTATTAAGGTGTCCTTGAAAGTTCTTAAATGTTTAAAATTGTGCCATTTGAATTTACTACAAGTGTTTTGGCTTACCAAACCGCTTTTCGCTCATCGGTTTTGTGAATTATAGCATAATTCATCTCAAAGAGATCGCAATCAATCAATAAGGGATCGATATTGTTTTTTTTTTACGAAACGTGAACCTTTTTGTGTTGGAATATTATCAAATGAGTTCTCCCACTCTGAATGAAATGGAAGGTGCCGTCAGGCTCGTGTTCACTAAAAAGTACCCTGTTCCTTCGATGGCCGTGATCCAAGGCCGCACCTATTGAAATAGTCCCAGGAAACGAAACACACATGATATGAGAGCGTCGGCAAGCAAAGGATTTTAGTAATGATTACTAATAGTTCTTGATGGATTTAGAGTTTTTATAAGCAAGATTTTGACAAAAAAATGTGATTGACACTTTATACCTACTTGTGCAAATCGTTTTAAACACAAGGTAAAAGCACAAAATACGACATAATATCCTGTCTAAAATTACAAATTCAACAACATACATATTTCTTCTACTACTTCCCTCCCCCAAAATCATATGAAAATTTCTCAAAACTGCAAGCAAAACAAACATATTATTCATCCAGTCACGCATTTCAGGGAAATAAAAAAGAATATTTTGAACATTTTTGTCTCCATAAAAAACACGGGTATCATAGGGATGAAAATACGGGACGTCACAATATAAATCTTCGTTAGGCCTTGATAAGTGCGCCTTACGCCCCTTGGGTTTTATAACAATGGATACCATAACTTACATCTTAACTTCTTGACAAATTTTGGCCATTTAGACCACTTTAGTGGGCTCGGGATATTCCATTTATGGAAAACGCTGTCTTACAATAAAAGGGACCGATTGCGGGCTTCCATAATTTTGTATTGAAAAAGGGATCGCGTTTCTCGATCCCTTTTTCAATACTAATGTAGGAAAATGTAGGAAATTGAATGGTCTAAATGTAATGTTTGTATTGTCCGTTTATTCAGGTCCTCGAGGAATCAAGTTGAATAAAAACTGAAACCGGTAAGTGAACCTTTCTGAAGTGCTTTTTATATACAGCACAATGAAGTACATAAAAAGATGGTTACATTTGTTATATTTTGGTTCCGTATTTATTATACCTTTTTTTCTTATAATTGTCTACAAATTCGATGGATCAAATAGTATAATATAACAATATACAAGATAAATTTGAATTGAAAATCGATATCGATTACGAACAATTGAATCGAAGCGTTTGTAGCTGAACGCTTCAAAAGCGTTCAGGCCCTCTTGTTTTTGCCGTGCACGATTTGTAAAGCAACAATAGCTAGGTCTTTAGCAAACCATTCAGCTATTAAAATCAAACTGTTCAGCCAATTCAATACTCATTTTCACTTGAAACATTTTTAAATACATAGCTAGTGTGTCCCACTGGGCAAAGATTTACCCATTCTTTTTCCAAACGTCTCTGTTTTGGGTAATTTCGGGCCATGCCTGCCCCACGAACATGATCAGATCGTCAAGCCGTCTACGCCGCGGTTAACCTCGTGTGACGATTTTTGCCCACCTCTCCTGCATTCATTCAACGTGGCCCGCCTACGCCCGCTTCAGTCTGACGGGTTTAACTCCTACATCAACTACATCAAAACATTTATCAAATCTAAATGCCACGGAACTGTTGTGCTCCGTGTTAAATTTCTTCCATAATTCTCCCCGCAATGCTTTTAAATTGCTCAATAAACTTTATAACTCATTTCAAAACATCCGTGTTCTAACTCGCCATTGCCGCTTTTAATGTCAGATTGTCCTTTATGGCTTTATAATGTGAGCGAATCAGGAATCGTTTCGCTCACTGACTTCCTTTTGTATGGGGGAATTATTTCGTGTATAGAAAACGAAGGAGTAGAGGTGTATTAAATTGGGCAAATGCAGAGTTCCTCGTCCATTTTTGTCTCTCGTTTGTTTCTTTTTGACCGTGTTTTGTTTATTTTTTATTCAGATTAATTAAATTACTCTGTACATCCACAATGTTACGTAAGTATTTTTCTTAACTTAGATATGATCAGCTAACAATTTGCGTCTATTTACTAACATTAATAAAAAAGTATGTTCGCAAACCAGCAATGATAATAATATGTGATTTAAACAATGTCTGTTTAATTACCCAGTCCACACTTTAAACTATGTTAAATGAGCTCAGCTTCCATTTCCAACTATTTCAAAATGGCGAATTAACAAATCTATTCACAAACCGCTCTAAAGTTGAGACGTCACTGTCTCTAGGAAAATAAATTGCCCGAGTTGTAGCCCAAAATGGGCAAAGCCCTCCTGAGGGCAATTCGGGGCAAGAAATACTATTGTAAAGAACTTTTCACACAGTACAAAGGTTTCACGTGTCAGTTTGAAGAACAAAAAGTCACGAAAAATATTAAATGGTTGTTCTTATTTCAAAAGAGAACCATAATTCATTCTTGGAAAATTATTCCTTTATAAACATAATTTTGTACGTTTTTGAAATGTCAGAAATTTTAAATGAAAAAGGAAAACATGAAAGTTTTAGTTTAATTTTATTTCGGCTGATATTTACATAAAACATTGAAAATGTTTTTATTGCTGTTCAAAAACGTAACATTAAAAAAAAAAAAATAATGAGGATTACTGCAAAACATTAGATTGAATAATAAAATACAATACAAATTAGGTACTTATATTTCTTTTTGTGCGTGGAATATCATCAAATAAGTGCCGCTGTGATTAGAGCGAAAGAGACTGCCAGACGTGGCTGACTAAAAACCACCCAGTTTCTTAAATTGCCCTTTTCTTGTCAAGGCCGCGGTAACCTCTTAAGATTTTTCCTCGACCTTTTGTGCTTTTGACGAAGCCTCGAAAATAGATAGCTACTATCTATTTACTCACTTCAATGTTAATAAATACTAATTTGGAATTGTACCCGTACCGAATTGTATACGAATTTTAAGATCTTATGTTTCGAAGTGTTCACACTGATTTCAATGAATCTATACACACTTAAGCAGGATACATAGATCCAAAAATTTAGTAGAAAATATTTTCGAAATACACGCTTGTAAGAAAATGTATGCTAACTCCTTAATCTCACCCATATCTTACAATACTCGTACACTTGAGTTTTCACACACGAACCACGCGACCGGCCCTCTATGTTATCTTAAAACGTTTAGGACTTCTTTTGGCTCCTTATTATTTGTCCTTGATAAAAAAACACATGGGAATTATGTATTTTTGCAAGCTCATTCTCTCTATTGTGAGCATAAGATATTGGCTGCGTTCCAATGTTGACAATATTTTGACAGGGGTCCACCCTTTATAGCAGAACTTTTTACGTCATAATTTTATTTTGCATAGCAACGGATAGCATAAACCTCTTTTCGCAGAAAATCGTTTGGCATACACTCATTTACCATACACCGAAACCCATAATTTTGTAAGTCAGAATCATCTTTAGGCATAAATTTCATATCCATAATAATCAATAAGTATAACCATCATATCGTAGAAAGTTCACAACCAGAATCATCTTTTGGCATATCTATACTAATATTATAAAGCTGAAGAGTTTGTTTGTTTGTTTGTTTGTTTGTTTGTTTGTTTGTTTGAACGCGCTAATCTCAGGAACTACTGGTTCGAATTGAAAAATTCTTTTTGTGTTGAATAGACCATTTATCGAGGAAGGCTATAGGCTATGTAACATCACGCTATCACCAATAGGAGCGGAGCAGTAAAGAGAAATGTTTCAAAATCGGGAAAATGGATTCCATTTCGAGAGCTTCCGTTGCGTGCGCTGCGTAAACGGTTAAAGATACGCAAAAATAATGTACTACGGAATTATTTCTGATAAAAAGTTCTAAAATAAAGTCCGCAAGAGCATACATTTATCTTTTAAGGTTAAGTCATTTTAACCTTTTTTATGGAAATCAAATTTGATTTTAAAGTAATGCATTACTTGCGAAGGTATTTTCATTAACACAATATTAATCCTTATCCAAATAAATACGTTAATCATCACAAGCATTTAATTTTGAACAAAATTGCCCTTGACATCGTTTGGTTTCAATGAATATCTTAGGAGATATCATAGTTTCAAAATATCTATACTAATATTATAAAGCTGAAGAGTTTGTTTGTTTGTTTGTTTGTTTGTTTGTTTGTTTGTTTGTTTGTTTGAACGCGCTAATCTCAGGAACTACTGGTTCGAATTGAAAAATTCTTTTTGTGTTGAATAGACCATTTATCGAGGAAGGCTATAGGCTATGTAACATCACGCTATCACCAATAGGAGCGGAGCAGTAAAGAGAAATGTTTCAAAATCGGGAAAATGGATTCCATTTCGAGAGCTTCCGTTGCGTGCGCTGCGTAAACGGTTAAAGATACGCAAAAATAATGTACTACGGAATTATTTCTGATAAAAAGTTCTAAAATAAAGTCCGCAAGAGCATACATTTATCTTTTAAGGTTAAGTCATTTTAACCTTTTTTATGGAAATCAAATTTGATTTTAAAGTAATGCATTACTTGCGAAGGTATTTTCATTAACACAATATTAATCCTTATCCAAATAAATACGTTAATCATCACAAGCATTTAATTTTGAACAAAATTGCCCTTGACATCGTTTGGTTTCAATGAATATCTTAGGAGATATCATAGTTTCAAAATAATACCACAATAAGCATTGCCATCCAACGTGGCAATGCTGCCAGTCTTCTGGGCACGTTTCCGGATGACAGCGATGCGGAGGAGTACTTTGACGCCTGAGTCTCTGCCTTTTTGTGTTTTTATTTTTTTATATTATTATATTATAGGATGGGATAGGATGGGATAGGATGGGATACGATGGGATACGATGAGACACGATGGGATACGATTTGATAGGATGGGATACGATGGGAAAGGATGGGATACGATGTGATAGGATGGGATATGATGGGATACGATGGGATACTATGGGATACGATGGGATACGATGGGATACGATGGGATACGATGGGATACGATGGGATACGATGGGATACGATGGGATACGATGGGATACGATGGGATACGATGGGATACGATGGGATACGATGGGATACGATGGGATACGATGGGATACGATGGGATACGATGGGATACGATGGGATACGATAGGATACGATGGAATACGACGGGATACGATGGGATACGATGGGATACGATGGGATACGGTGGGATACGATGGGATACGACAGGATACGATGGGATACGATGGGATACGCGTTCAACACGCGCCTAAATGTGTCATCACAATGACGGGCCCCCCCTTAGAAGGCCAAAGCCTGCCGGGGTCGCGGAACTATCGAATTACCTTGACCCCGGAACGTAAAGGCTTATTATAGGATTTATAGGACACCGAGGATTTTAATCAGTACAAGTCTGACAGTCCCTCTTACCCTGCCCTGGGTAGGAGGACTCATTTGATGATTTACGTACGCATATTTATGTATGCTCCAGAATGATGATTCACAGCTAATGTTGTTAATAAAGAAGCACTAAAAATACATTTTTGAGTTCCGACCTCCACGCGAACGAAGTCGCGGGCACAGCTAGTATTTTATATCCATAATAATCAAAAGTAGAACCATCATATCGCAGAAAATTCACAGCTAGAATCAGAAGAACCAGAAGTATTTATCACTCAATAAAACAGTTTACTTTGAGCATAATTATTTATTTCCCTGCCAGTAAGATAATGCAGTAAGCATGCAGCAAGCATTCAGCATACAAGCATGCAACATGCAGCAAGTGTAGCAAGCATGCAGCAAGCATGCAGCGAGCATGCAGTATGCAAGCATGCAACATGCAGCAGGCATGCAGCAAGCATGCAACATGCAGCAGGCAAACTTAAAACCACCTGCTCCTCAGTTCGCGGGCCGCCTCGCCCCTCCGCGCCTTCGCGGGTTTAGATTACACTCTAGGGGTAGGGCAGACAAGACTACGTAAAGTCGGTTTTGCAGCGATTCATTTCTGTCACTAACTTTTGTAGCACACCATAGTGATTTTTTAAAACAATTTTTTTTTTCAATATGACTAATAAAATTATTTCTATTGAAATTCTGTGATCTTCGTAGTATGCTAAGTCAAATTATGCCAAATAATCGGCGCTCTAAATAAACGTTATGCTAAATGAAATTATGCAAAATTGTAACTCTGAGAAAGGTAATTATGCCCAATACAATTCTGCCATCTTAAAAGTATCCCATTTTAAATTCGGACATAAAAACATTAGGCCAAAAAACAATTATATTAAATATTTTTTATACCTGAACAATATTCGTTTAAAAAAGTTTATGCCAAGTGAGTTATGCCAAATAGGTTTCGGAGCAACAAGTTTCTGCCAGATAGAGGGCACCCTTTTGACAGCTATAGATAGATAGTGCAAACCTTATTTACGGTGTGAACTCATACATCCCGTATACATACACAAACAAAATGATAGAATATACGATGTGTGGTATGATTGAGCGAGACAATACTATTGAAATACCATTGCCAATGAATTAGTGTGATATTTTTTGTGTAAGTTTTATGAAATTACTTTTACTGTCTGACTGTACTTCTGTCTTAAAGCAAATTTGACCTAACGCGAATCTCTCTTTATGCTAACAAATCTAAAAATCTATGACTTCAATTTAGACAGACAGCCTATAGACTTGAAGGAAAAAACTTTCTTGAAATTGTAGAAAGAAAACAACAAATAATGTACGAAAAACATAAGAAAATATTATGTATTATTCAATCATAAAATATTTCTATTTATTTGTTTATCTCCTATGTGATTCAATAATGTGGCTTTATAGTCTATTTTCGTATCCACATTCATGTTTTGTTGTATATTTATTTAAGATTTTGAAGGACTATCGGAAACATTATCATGAAATCTATTACATCTATTTCACAATATCTAACCGGTTTGCAAACAAATACGCCGATTACTTACAAAAAGTGTTCTATTTGGCGAAAACAATACTGCGCAAGAGCAGTGGTGGCCCAGTGGTAACGGCCCCGACTTACGACTTTGTGTAATTTATTTCATCACCACTTCTCTCAAAACGGTGGAGGAAAACATCGTGAGGAAACCGGCATGTCCTAGAACCAAAAATTCGAAGACATGTGACATCCACCAACCCGCACTGGGCCGGCGTGGTGGATTATGGCCCACTCTCTCTCTCAGAGAGGAGGCCTGTCATGTCCCAGCAGTGAGAACATTTATAGGCTGATGATGATGATGAATACTGTGTATTATATATTAAAAGATGTCTTTGATTTTTTGACATGAATGTTTTCTCACAACATTTTCTTTTACTGTTTGGAGATCAACTAGGTACTTTTTCTTGAAAAATGTAAGGAAATGAAACTTACGAATGTAAAATCTATAGTATGCCTTCAGAATTAATTATTTCTCAGAAAGGCAGCATGGTATTATGTCAATAAACGCATTTCCTTTCATCCTTTTGAGATATTTCAAAGCTTGGAGAAACCAATAAGAATTCTACGGGAGTAATGGGGAGCTCCAAAAAGAAAATACGTCAGAATAAGAGGTATAAAAGTCACTTTTATGTGTTCCTCGACATAATTAGTTCTTTAACCTTTATTGGCAAGAAGTCAACGAGATGAGATTTTCACTGGCAATAATTATTTTACAAAAAGCTTAGCGTTATGAAAAAAATAAATTCAAAACAGCGGTGTTTTTTTTTAGTTTTTAAATTAAATATCAACAGGGTCAAGTTAAATAAGTTAATAAAACTATTCAGTGTTTTAATCACATTTTTAGTTTTGAAGAATCTCAAAGAAGGCGATTAAAAAACTGTCTTGTAATTTTTGACTGTGTTTCGCAACGTTGCCAACTTTCCAAATACACCACACTCTCATGTTGCGAAATATTAGAAATACTAGACCACCCTTTAATTGTGCGACCAACAGTTACTTTTGTACGTTGAAAATTAATAATCTATCTGTGTCGTCGCATTCTTGATCCCGATTTTGTTTCATCATCATCGTCATCATCATAATCAGCCCGGGATCACCCACTGCTGGGTATAGGCCTCCCCCTTTTGTTGCCATATCTCTCGGTTCTGTGCGTCTCTTAGCCATTTATTCCCCGCGATCTTGACGATATCGTCAACCCATAGGGCTTTTGGACGATCTTTTGTTTACAATCAATCAACGTCCGAATTTGCCAGTCCAAGTCTCAAAAATGTCCAATCAGAAGCCAAGGTCAAAGAAAACAGATGCATGATTCCTAATATACAGGGTTGGAAAAAAAAACAGTTTTTTTTTTAAATGTTATAAACAAACTGTTCAAATTGTTTTAAACAAGTGTTTTTTTTTTAGTTTCGGTCATTTTTTCAAATTATTTCGACTATGGATCGACGTCTTAACTCATAAATAAATTATATTTTTCATTTCTAGACCAGATCTTTTCAAATTCGCTGTTTGTAATGAAATATTTACAAAAAAATATCAATGGAAAAAAAAACATTACCGTTTTTTTCTAATGTTTTGAAGTATTATTTCATTACAATGCCAATGAAAGTTAAAAAATCTGACATAGCAGGGGCATACACTCAAATTATTTAATGTCAAGCTATTATGACCCCTGAATATTAATTTATTTTCATTTTACAGACATTCATCCGCCATGAAAAGTAGTTAAAACGTGTAATAAAAAAACATTGTTTAATTTCAAACTGTTTTAAACACTGTTTAAAACAGGTGTTTTAAAACAACTTGTTTTAAACATACCAACCCTGCTAATATATAAACTCAGGATACAAAGATTTACGTAAATGTTTAAATGTCATTAACTCACAAGAAAATAGCAGTAACAACCTGTTTATTATTCACACATAACAGGTAAACAAGTAGGCAATTATGAGGCTTAAACTATCGCCATTTGTACTTTAATACCCTCTTAAATCTGACATGTTATTGTTGTAAGTCGCGGGTAACGTTCATTTACGCCGTAGCCTTTACGTCTTTTCACGTTATTATGTCGTAAGTTAAAAGGTAACTTTGCCGAAAAAAATAGTTCCTCGTTTGTACACTAGATGCGCTTTTTCATTTTCCATGCAATAAGCGCGCAATTCTGCTTAACATCAATTAATGAAGCCATCAAATAAACACAAAGCAAAATATTATAGTCAGATTAATCTGAATGTTTTGCTCAACGACTTTACTTTCGATGTTCCTGAAGGGAATATTTTCGAGCCAAGCTTGATTTAATATTTGACGAACTAAATTTCATACAGCACGCCTTTTCCGTACCATGTAAGGGGTAACCAACATAACACACTTCCTTTACCCCCCATAAAGTAAGTCATATTTTAAAATACACTCCTGGGAGCATACATATGAGCGACAACAAAAACAATTTCATCAGTACGTAAACACGTTCGCTGGTTTACTTAACAGCCGAAGTTTTTGTGTAGAAACTCGCCAAGCCCGTTTTAGAGTCTGTAAGAACTTTCTTTAAGGGCTGTGGCACTTGACTATAAAATCTCTGCAACTCTTCACTTGGTTTATATCCTTGTTGTAAATTGTAGATGTTGCGGTGTGCACTTGTTTTTATCGTTGTCAACAGTGAAGATGTCTCGTTATGCTTTGTTGTAATTTTGAATGAAAAGATTTGGGTCGTCTTACCTCGCCTACAACAACTAACAAGTAGTAACTTTTTCTTTTATAAACACCATTTTTTTTAATTTCTATTTTTTAAATCTTTTTTTAGAAAATCTGTTTTTTATCGATGTTATTATGACCGAGTTTTTTTATTTAGTATTTTTTGGCAAAAGTGTGTAGTCATCTACAATGCATTAATCTCTATGATAATAACCTCGTCTATATAGCAATTGTAATGAGTCCAATACGGTTTCTTTTATTTAACAACTCCTGTTGTTATAATAAAAGCGTGATGATGAACGTAAATATCACAAGTTCATTCAAGGTGTTTTTAAGGCCAGCCAAAATTAGCAGTCTTGTTCAAAAGCTTTTGAAGATCCGTAATTTTCAAACCACTGAGAAAATTAACAGAAACGGGTCTACGTTTGAATATTGTTATTATAATTCCAAGAGTTTCGCAATTCGGTATTTTCTTTGTTTGAAATCTAATTTCGGCCCGCATGGCGAAGTTTAGCGACAGCTGTTCAATAAAAATTATAATAGTTTAGTATTCAAACTGTCTGGGCCCCGCTTTAATAAAAGGCCTGCTCTATGTTTTTTTGTTATACTTTTTCTGTAATAAGCTTCATCTTTTATTTTATCGGATTTATCTAATTTAATTTAAAGAAGGAAACTTCAAAAAATATTTTAGAGCAGCTAAGCCAATTTATTCGTACTGATGATAATTACTTTCGATTAGACTGAACGAATCATCAAATAACTCCTCACACCCAGAGCAGGGCGGGAGGGAATGTCAGACTTGTACTGACTAAAATCCACGGTGTCCTTCAATACCCCTTTACGTTCCGGGGTCACGGTATTCGTTAGTCCCGCGACCAAGGACAGCATGACAATGACACATTACTCGCCGCCCGTAATCCTGCGCACATGGTGGCTGTCAGGAGGTGACTGCTGTCTGTACACCCAAAAATAATTTTGAAAAAATAAAATACAGTAGGACGATTAGCTGTGAGCCAATATAACTATAACAATGGAGCCCTGGTACAACCAGAACGGTGACGGTGCGGTGAATTCGAAGGAGATGGCGTGACGAGCTGGAAAAATCCAACGCTTATCTATTATCCAGTTCGCGAGATCTCAAGAACTGGAAACTATTAGGACAGACCTTTCCACAGAATAGCAGTAACAGTAGGACAAATCCAAGACTCGAACAGAAAGCCACAAAACCCGTTATGAAGAATTACACTTTATCTAGTTGAAGAATCTGTGCTCCACAGACTACAAACCGGAGTAGTAAATACCACACTAACTTACGTGACACAAAGCTCCTAAACTATACATACAGTTATTGCGTTTTACAGTGACTTTGATAAGTTGTAACTAGGACAATACAAAGATTTTATGTTTTGCCCAAACTGACATAGACAATGGTAATAAAAAGCAACCGTAAAGCCTCGATAAAGTAATGCTTTTAAACTGTTGAAGAGAGTATACTATACAACAGAAGGACCTCTCAGTTTTTAAGACACGCAACTAACTTTACTTGTAACTTTTGAAATGTTAAATTGTACCACTATTAGCCAATTTTCAATTTCAAATTTGCCCTAATGATGTTATCATTTTTATATCATCAATTGCCATAACATAATACTGCTGCAATAACTTGAAAAGTTATGGATACGCAGATCTTGTGCTGGTAGGCTAAAGAGCAAAGGGTTATGTTCTTTTGTCTACCGGTTCATGGTCATGCTATTCATGCACTAATCTCGTGTTATATCATAATAACGTATATTAATCTTGATTTTTGTCTTATTTTTCCACTAAATCACGAATTCCCAGTTCCTAGTTAGATTTATAAAATGCACCAGTAACAGTCGATGCGTTGACGTATATCAGGCTACGTGGTACAAAGTAATCCTTCTGTTTTCTTCTACTCTGTGACAACACTAGCCACTTTTAGTACAGTTTTAGAGCATCGGACGCTACACTGACTCGTTTCATAGTAGCAAGAATAGTAAACAAGTAACGGTGGGTGAGTCGATTAAAAGCTGAATAATTTTCGCACGGAACCCAGTTTGTGCAAACATTCGCCTTAAAATTTTCGTGAGTGAGAGTTTATAGCTTGCTGTCTGCATATACCAATTCTTTGCTGACTGTACCTTATACAAATATTTGTTGGCTTGACCCTACTTGACCCAAGAGATACCCAAAAGAAGTTAATCTGTTTATTGCATGTCCATATTTAATTACTTCCGTAGCCGACATTAATAAGTATTAATCATGCAAGCCTCCCATTTGGGAAACCTCTTTGTTAGATGACTTATCATCTGCCAAGCATTTTCTCAACTATGTTCGGTTCGGCTTCCAGCCCAACTGAATACCAGTATGTTACTTGGAGCGACTTCTTATCTGACCTCCACAAACCCGTTGGTACTGGGTACTTCGGCATCACTGTTTGTTAGACTTTCCGGCTACTAACTACATAATCATCATCATCATCATCATCACCCTATAGCAGTCCACTGCTGAACATAGGCCTCTCCACTCGCACGACATTTCACTTGATCACCGGCACACACTGTGGACAGAATGTTCAAAACCACCTGGAGACCTCAAATATTAACCAAATTAAACCGTTTTTGCAGAGAAATGTTTGCAATTAAATTCCAAGACACTCACGAAGATTGCCCGATTTGCGAAATTAGTATTTTTTTTTATAAAAAATGCATATGAATTGAATATAAAAAATAGTTTTCGGTTTATTGCATTTTTGACATCAGATTCGTTGATGTCGAAAAAATACATCGGAAGCTTATATTTGCACTTCCGCTAGTTGAAATACGTGACTGACAGCGTTAAAGAACAGGGTAAAACTCGCTTTACCTTGGTTTTAGTGGGTTATGAAGTTTTAGATTTAAGGAATATTAGAAATCCGGCTTCGTCAGTCTCTTTAGAATTTAATTAAAAATTTCTACAAACATTTCTGTCCAAAAATTGTCTTATTATGTTTATTTTTGCGATCTCTAGGTTGGTTTTGAAAAAAATTGGCTCTTTCCCCAGTGTGCGGAAGCTCTCAGCTGTTACGACTGTAAAAGGTCTACAATGGCTCAACGTGCTTTCCAAAGACCGGTGAAAACTTGGTATGTAATGATTGTATGAAGCTTCAGAGAAAAATCACCCCTTTTGTTAGTGACATCAATACCAAAGGGGGTGAAATTTTTCTGAAGCTGACTGTATACCCATTCACCGACCGATTTAGGTAAGAGAGGCTTAACCTTGAAGATATACCTGAGCGTCTGTTATTACTCAGCCACGAGCTCCTGAAGATAAATGAATATCTGTATATAGTTAACTTTCCTTACAAAAATGTCTGATAGTGTCTGGCTGTCAATTAAAGATCAATAAAGCTTCTTATAGAGTCGTTGTCTCTGTCAAACATTGATAGCCTATTTCACAAGCTCGTTGAAACTTTCTGTGTCGTATAAGTGACAATTTGGAGATAGGTATACTTCATTGAATACTTATTTTTGCACGTGGCTTCACACTGAAGGCGTATCTTTTTAAAGTATGGAAATTATCCGAAGGAATGTTACTATTTCTTTTTTTAAAAACAAATAGTAACATTCCTCGATATCCATTGAAAAGGGAGAATCCTCTAAACGGGTGATGTTTTATTTGGTATATATCTTCCGGATAAAGGTTTATAAAGAGTTAAAATAAAAGTAAGTTCTGTGGCCTAACCCAAATCATATTCGAAACTAGCTTTTGCTCGCAACTTCACTCGATTCCCACTTCCAAAGGGGATTTATTATGCAAAAATAGTGCCATAATAGTATATAATATACTTTATCACCTATACTAAGCGTAACAAACATACAAACAACCTTTAAAACACGAACCGATTAAAAGACAAATCATAATGTTAGTAGGTATTGAATTTGATACATTATTATTTTTCATTGTCATGAATAGTTTACGTCTCATGAGATGACAAGAACCTAGACTTAAAACTTTTTTATCTGAATTTGAAAGTTCACAAGACGCGTTGGAACAAAATCCCATCTGCCGCACGTACCATCAATTCAATCTGAGTGGTTTGCCGTCACTCACAGTTTGCCTCTTAAAGCTATACGTGAAAGACAAGGGGATAAGAGATTATTTTTCTATTTAGGTTAATGCAGTGAGAAAACAGACTTTTTGAGTTAAAATTGGAAATAAAATACGAACGAGTAGGTTTTACGTAAAACAATGTTTATAAAAGCAACATAGTGTGATACACTGAAATCAATCAATCAAGCAATAAAAAAGTCTACATTTTTACCTAGAAATAAGAAAATTTTCAAACTTTGATCGAGTAGAAAATATGATTTTATCGAAAAAGAGTTGTGTATTTTACAAAAACTATTGAACACACCTAAACTTACATTTACTCTGATTAATTGACTTCCATAAGATTAAAAATCAGTCTGTTATTATTATTTTTACTGTTTCTTCTAAAATTCGAAACGCGACTACTTTCTGAGGCAGGTGAAATGTTGAAACAGTATTGAATAACAGCAGGTGGCTTAATTTCACGGCTCGGCAGCTCCCCACGTCTCCTCAACCGAAGCCGAAAGTCGAGTCTATCCGGCCTTTATTATCCGGTTCTCGAAGGCACTCACATGCCCCTTAATATTCTGTCATTTAATCAATGTTTAGGGCAAATTTTTCTAGTGAAATTGATCGCGATCAGCAAACTTCACTTGAGTTTATGAGCTGTCAATGTATGCAAATAATATTTAAAAGACCGTAAAGTTTTATCAGCGAAAAATAAGAGACCCTAAGATATTTATGAGAAGATCTAAAATGAATTGAGATCTATTTTTGGACTTAATTCGAATTTATGTATTTGATACAGTAATTTCAGCAAAAATTAAGGAGAAAAGAAGTAATTTTTGTGCGAAAAAATATCTGTTCAATGGCGAGCTTTGATCCAAGATTATACGCCCACAAAAGAAATTAAATAAACGTTTAGGGTCCCTAGGTATTAATTTTCATGAGTATTGAAGTTTGGACGTCGACCTTTTATATGTCTCGAGATAATGTCGATTACAGATAGTCTAATCCCACCAAACACATTTCATGTAAAATGTTGCCAGACGACCACAATGTTTAGCCTGTGAAAAATTTGGCTTAACATGAGATTTTCACAGGCTAAACATTATGTGGTCGTCTGGCAACATTTTACATGAAATGTGTTTGGTGGGATTTCAGTTCTTTTTGTAAGTTGCTAGGCAGACTTTTTCTATTTTTTTTAAATTATGTTTTTGGGAAGAAAACTTCCCAGTGGCGTTTACGAAAGTTTGACAGTACTTATTAATAGGTTTTTTAGTTACTGTCTAGTACACTGTCCACAGTACCGTGTAAACTTTCATATCCTAATTCATAAAATTGGTGAAAATCTCATTCAAACTTGAAAGTTATAAGTTTATGAATTTTTTTGTTGGTTGTATACTAAACTGAGATTACATACCAAATTTCAGCTTTCTAGCACTTCAGGAAGTAGCCAAACATTTTGATGATCATCAGTGTGTCAGTGTGTCAGTGACGAAATCGGTGTATTTTAGATATCAATAAAATCTAAAGTATTAGAGCTATTCAATTGAAACTTTGTATATTTAATAAGTCTATTATCTAATGACATCATATCCTGAGAATATGAACTATCTGGTACATCGGAAACCAACTCTATGAGGGTCCAAAAAACGACGAAACACTTCGAGAAAAGGTAGGTAGTGCCCTTGCGCTTCGCTTGGCTCGTCTTGGCGGGGCCACTACCGTGGCCCCAGATAAAACTTTGAAAAATCCTTCAAAGTATGTAACACTATGGGGTGCTAAGACAGGAAACCTCCACGTGCGCCCGTGGACTGGAGTTCCCTCTCGGATACGTCCGGGGGGAAGACCAGTTTTTCGGGCCGGTGCGCCCTGGGATGCGGGCAAAAACTCTCCTTAGGCACTGTGTGCCTAAGGGGTTTCTTTGCCCGTATGCAAATAGCCTGTCGGGTGGACGCTCCAACGCGTGTCCCTCTGAACAGCAGAGGGCACAGCGGCGGAGCGGGCTTGCGGACGGTGAGTAATGGGTATGCTCGCCGTCCGACCAAGGACCAAGCCCGGGTCGGTGGCGCGTCGTGTTTCACGTGTCACCGACGGGGCCCCTTATGGGGCCAAATGCCTGCCGGGGTCGCGGATTTTTCTTAATCCAGGATACCGTGGCCCCGGAACGTAAAGGGCATCCGACGGAACACGGGTGGATTTTAGTCAGTAAGAGTCTGACAGTCCCTCCCGCCCCGCCCAGGGCGGGAGGACTCATTTGATGATTTTGCCACCCTTAAAAAAAAAAAAAAAAAAAAAAAAAAGTATGTAACACTATAAAATACTTACTAATATTTTCTAGTCTCGGTTTTCTATTGAATTGTTTTGTTAGACATCATAATGACATTTATTTAATACAAAAGACCAGTATATTATATTGAGTGTTGGTGGTGATGTGTCCATGAGTTATGTTGATCCACAAACGGTAGGATTTTGACCCACACAGTTTTTGGCTTTGCGAATATCACAATTGTGATAATAATTATTACTTTTTCATGACTGTATCTTCTAATGCGTGTTGCGCATGTTTGCACGTTGTAAGCAAAGATGGACACCACTGAAGACGCTATCATATTATAACTGGTACCTTAGTAAATTAAGACGAGATGCGTTGAATAATACTCTCGACTTTTCACCCAGGACGAGGAGAATTCAAAGGTCATATTGACTTTTGTGGAAATATCTATTATTGTTCTGATACAGTTCCAAGTTTTGGTGATTTTGAATGTGCGAGTAGACCCCACCAATATACATCAGAACAGTGAAGTAGGTCATATTTGTGACCTCTATAACAATGAAACAATAAGGGTCAAAATTTGTTCGTCATAAATCTGAATAAATAATGGTCTTGTAATTAACTTGGGTATAATAATGAAAGTTAGTAACAGATGGAATCCTAATAAAAGCTATAAATAACTGATTGAAACTTATTGAAGAAATTGAAATTTACTTTCTGTGAACTTGTTTACCGATAACTTGGTTAGTAATGGAAATTTTTCATGTAATATTCTTACGCCGTATCCAATATTGGATAGCTTGCATACGGAGGTTTCTAGAAAAAGTAATTTCCTTGAAAAAAAAGTAAAAATTGAAAATTGGAATTTATAAAGTGTAGAAACCGTAAAACCACTGAAAATTCTTCGTTACTTCAATGGGAAACATGGATTCTGCATGCATTTTTTCAGACTTTTAATCAACTTCATTTTGCTTATAAGATGGGTAAAATATTAAAAAATAATGTGGTAGTGGAATATTTTAATATTTTTAGATTGCTAACAAACTGCTATTGAATTTCAAGACTGAAATGAAAAACCATTTCAGTTTTCAGTGCCTGTTAGAAGTTTGGAACATTTTCTTCCAAAACCTAATTTCTTAAGGAAACAGTGCTATGAAACGAACAGGTCTCGATCACCAAGTCATTTGAGCTAGCAAATTGGAGACACGTGTCCTGAAAATTTAACCAACTCGAAGTTTTTAGCTTGTGAAAAAAAAAGTTGTGTCTAACTAGGTCAAGAGAGGTTTTTGTTTTGTAACCGTTCATTTGTTAGAAGTATTGTGTGTATTACGTGATAGCTTTGTGGTAAGAGGAAATAGTTTTGTAACAACAAACTCCAAAAATTTACAAGAAAAAATATAGACAGAGTATTATCCTGAATCAGACCTGACAGGCCTGTTGGTCTAGTGGTTAGTGACCCTGACTGCTATGCCGGAGGTCGTGGGTTCGATTCCCACCCAGGACAAATGTTTGTGTGATGAGCACGATCATTTGTTCTGTATCTGGATGTAATTTATCTAAAATATTTATGTATTTAGAAATATATAAGTACGTTTATCAGTTGTCTACTTCCCATAACACAAGCTCTGCTTAGCTTGGGACTAGATGGCGTTGTGTGATAGTTGTGGAATATTATTATTATTAATCAATCATTTCCTCAATCACAATGAAACCATTAATAGCATCAAGAAAATTATGATCGTAATATATATTTTTTTTTGTTAAATTTTGAATCTGGAAGATATAAAAGTAGGAACAGACCGGCTGGAGTTTCAAGTCCCGCCTCTCAATCTTTTTCTCACTGTTGAGAATCGTGACTCCATTTCAACTTGTCTACTTTGTCTATCTACATTAGTGACCTGAAAGGAGTCCAAAAGCTCGCAAATATTTTTAAAAGCCAACGACCGTAATCCTGTCAAAACCACGAGTTATGGGAACACCCAAAACATCATGAATTTTAACTGCTTTCCCCGTAAAATCGTGTTCATTGTTGGTTAGATTAAATTTCCAAAATTTCAACATGGAGGTCTGAATATTTCCATAGGAAATTGAGTGTGATTTAAATAAACAGAGGAAAGTTTTGCAAGTTGAATTAGTACAAGGAACTGCGGTAGAAAACAAAGCTCAATGTAGATTACGTGTGTGTACACACGGCTACACATCAAGCTAAACATAACCAGTTTATCTTGCAATGCCCCTGCAGTCTCGACAATAGATAGCGACAAAAATCGGTCGCTAAGTCGTATCGTTATCAAATTCCTTTAATAGATTTTCAACTTTATTTCGAAAGCATAAGGTTGAAAATCTATTAAAGAAATTTGACATGGATTTGACTTAACGACCGATTTTTGTCGTTATATTTGTCGAAACTGCAGGGCCTGGCCGTGTATGATCTTTCCAAACCTCCTCTACCTAGCCTTTTCCCAACTGTATTGGAGTCACGGGCATGCGGGCGGCGAGTAAAGGGCAACTCGCTGTCCGACCATGGACCATGCCGTGGTCGACGGCGCGTTGTGTTCCACGTGCGCCTCAAAGAGCGTCAGCATGATGACGGGGCCCCCCTCTAGAAGGCCAAAGCCTGCCGGGTTCGCGGGACTTATCTCATTACCGTGACCTCGGAACATAAAGGGCTATTGAAGGACACCGTGGATTTTAGTCAGTACAAGTCAGACAGTCCTTCCCGCCCTGCCCGGGGTGGGACTCATTTGATGATTTTACCACGACAAAAAAAAACTGTATTGGAGTCGGCTTCCAGTCGAACCAGATGCACAGCAGCTGAATACTGCCTGGACCTCCACAACCCAGTAACAGGCTAATATGAGACCCCATGGTAAGACTGGTTGTCAGACTTTTATTCTGACTAATAGTAACGACTGTCAAAGATCTACAAATGACAGCCGGGACCAACGGCTTTACGTACTTCCCGAAGTACGGAGGAAACTCGCTATGACAGATGGTCACCGAACCACAGACCAACCTCGGCAAGCGCGGCTTAAGGCGCTGTACATAACGAACACTCTGTAAACGACTAGTTTTTCGTCGCAAAGTTAGCCGTATCTGTACATGCCACAAGCCCGAAAAAAATACAGTGTATAGTCAAAATAATGTATAAAGTAAAGACTTTAACAAAAACAATTCACAAAAGTGGTCTAGAACTACGAAAAAAAATTGTCAATATGACCACGAAAAAAAATTTCGATTTTCGGTAACCACTATATTTTTTGTAACTATAACAGAAGAAATTTCATATATTAAAGACATATCTATTTTTTTTTAACTCAGACCTGTAATTGTTTAAATATTAAGTTAAAACTGCAAAATTTCTTACATTTTTTCTTACAATTTGCCCCCGCGCGCAGCTGCTTCACCCCCGCGACTAACTTTGCTACATAGAGCTTGGGTACAGCGCCTTAACCCAGAAGATCTGCCTGTGCGGCTGTAATTATTTAGCCACGAGCTCTTCTATTTTCATGATCTTTCAAAAAATTGAGCGGTTAGCTTACACTGGTTTTGTATAGCTTGATTTGTAGACATGAGTACATAAGGTAGTGCGTAGGATTAGTTTTCAAACTTTAACTGCACGCCACCGCAAACACTCTAGTTCAAGTCGTTTCAACTCTCAGTTTAGTAAACTTTCGTTACAACAGAGATATTTTTAAGTGAAACTCTGCATAACTTCCTAGGGACAGTTATCTAAACCAACAATTAGTTTAAATCTGATTCCATTTTTTTACATTTGTTAAAAAAATATAGGATTTTAACTAATTGTTAGCTAACTACTGATTGAACAACTCATATTGAATTATTTTTAACCATCTGTTGATGGAAGACGCTGGATGCAGGTCGCTTCCAACCGGTATATGTGGAGATCTAAAGGGGAGGCCTATGTTCAGCAGTGGACGTCCTATGGCTGAGATGATGATGATGATGATGATCTGTTGATCCAACTCGTTATTCTCAAAGAAGACTTGTACTGGTCTCACAAGTTATTGAAACTATTTCGAAAATCCAAGTCTTGTACTATTTCACGAAATTTCAAACAAAATAATTGTGTTTCAGAACCGCTCGGCAGTCACTGCAATTTAAACAGTATGTCCATGTAAACAAGACTTAAACACTAAATTCTGCGATCCACGATACCAAAGGTGATTGCTCTTTTGCCGCACAAAGGTATAAACCCACATCTCTGCTATTTCTACCTATAACAAACGAATCTATCAACCGATACATGAGGGACTCTAAACACAAAGTGACGTGTTCACGAATCCGAACTGGCAAGTCCGAATGCTTTCACAGAATTAATGGACACGATTGACTAACTTCTGTGACGTAGAGTGTAGAAACAGGGGTGATTCGACAGTTTACTGATATTATTGTTCATTCGATATTTTTCTGAAGTATTTTTAATCGACATGATGCTTTTGGAATTTTCTACTAACCTCTCGGCTGTCCGGTTATCAAAATAAGACGATTGCCATAGTTTGGCATCTGTCAAGCCATCAAAATAAGTCAAGTGTTCCTGCGTTTCTTATAAACCGGTAAAAGTCTGTGAAAACTATGCCTGTCTAGCTCATATAGTTACTTACCAGCTTGTTTATTTTTTCGTTGCTCACGCTTTGAATTTTCCCTGTATTGTGGGTGCATTTACAAACATTTAATTTCACATACAGCCATACTCGAAACAACTACCCGTAGGTCATACAATTGTTTATTCCGTGCGGGAATCGAACCCATGACACGCAGTGCAACAGTCGATCGCTCAACCAATGCGCCAAGCAACCGTGAGGTTTTTACAGTGTTCATTTATAGTTTGTGGTCAGTTCTTGCTTTATTTAATGCTTTCGTAATTGTTTTTTTTTTGGACTTTTTTGTGATCTATGTATTTTGTATAAACACGAGCATAAACAGCATACTCTTGCACTACGTATTCGTCCCTCATGTCTGTGAGAAGAAGCAGTAATTACGTTGTTGATATAATATATAGTATGAGTAATTATAAAAAATTCGGAAGTAGATAATAATCCGTCACACAGGCCAAACTACGGAATAATTTCTGGTATTTGTCTATTTTTCTTGATATTTTATCGACGTATGAGAGCATCCAAAATTAATGATATCAATTGAAATGTCAGTCTGGGTTTGCACCTACGTAAGAACATGTAATTTCGGCCACACCATTTTTTGGCGTTCTAAATTCTACTGAATTTCATAGACATATTAAGTCGATAGACAGCAGTAGTACTACGTACAGTAGTATCACTTCACTGTAAAAATCGCCGGCGGTGCGCCTGCGTGTGCTTTCAGTTTCATACCTACACCGCGGAGTGCGCCAGGTCTGCAGTGGGCCGTTTACACGCGCTCCGTATATATTTTTTGTTAAAATGTACTTTATTCTCTCGAGCTTAGATTTTACATTTGTTTATTTTCGTGAAGTGACACTTCTGTATACGTAGTACCTACTATTAAGTATTCTGTGGGAAAACTAGAAGTTCTTTGTAGGATTTTATTTCAAAGAAAATTTCCACAACAGAGAACCATCACCTGTCCTTTATTTCTAAGATCAACGTTACTATAACAAGTTGGCAGACTCGTAATGGGCGTAGCAACGCTTCCGAGCTCTCCAGACAAAGATGTAATTATTGTCCTATCGAGTTTACTTTATTAAAGCTTCTGAGAAAATGATAGGACTGTCTGTCGCAAGATTTTGTTATTGGAAAAATGTAGTTCGAGGAAAATTACTAAGAAATATTGTTATAAAAGTCTAGTAAAGTTGGTTGAATTTTCTATTAGCAGATCTAATGTCGGACTGATTTGGTACAGCTGATACAACTGATATCCAGAGTATGGTTCTGGTTTTGCGGTATCATCATCATCATCATCATCTCAGCCATAGGACGTCCACTGCTGAACATAGGCCTCCCCTTTAGATCTCCACATATACCGGTTGGAAGCGACCTGCATCCAGCGTCGACCTTTATAAGGTCGTCTGTCCTCCTCGTCGGTGGACGTCCTACGCTGCGCTTGCTAGTCCGCGGTCTCCACTCTAGCACTTTTCGACCCCATCGGCCATCTGCTCTGCGAGCGATATGGCCTGCCCATTGCCACTTCAACTTGCTAATCCTTTACTCGTTATTATGAGGCAAGGCGTAGTTAGAAACACCCTTGTCTCATAGAAAATGGGGATGGAATTATCTGCCCGACTACTGCGCTGGGTAGGTATACTCTACAGCTTGATATTTAAACATTTTCATATTTCTAATGTACCTATTTATTAATAATAAAAATTATAATTAACGATTAAAAAAAAAAACTCTCCTTGATGTATTTTAGGTCGGGTACATTAAGTGGACCACTTTTGTAAGACGACTAAAAAGTCACGGTGTATATGTATATATACAGGGTGATTTTTCAGTCACCATCCAAATTTTAATATATTAATCTTTGGCGAAAATCATTGAATACGTGTTTTTTCTTTTTGTATCACTCAATACAAAAATATCGAGATATCACGTCTCAATGTTATCTGTAAAAAGTTGATGAATAAGGACACCGCGCTGTGATGTGTCGCTCAGGTGTAGCGGGGCGGGGCGTGGGGGTAAGCGAGGTGCGCTCTACCCGTTTCATGCGCCGGCAAGTGTTGTATTATTAACGTTTAGCTTGGTGACCACGCAGAGCGATGAGAAAATGATTTAATATGAAAATTTATGGTATCAATTTGTTTTCAAAAATGGGGTTAGTGATTGATTCCTAATGCCTAGAAAAATTTTGGACGGTGGTAAAAAAGTCACCCTGTATAAACCCATCTCTAGATTGCCTAACTCCTAAACAATATAGCAACAATTCCTTTGAAAGCAAAACGATACTGCCCGACGACGTATTTGCATGGCTGCCTCTAAAAAGTCGTACAAAACTAATACACTTTCGAGATTCACTTGGTGCTTGGTACGGGCTAAGTCCACAAAGAGGATGCAATACCCCACTTGACTTAACTCGTCGGATGAAATGTTTGAAATCCTTTTCTGGACGTTAGTATGTAGGTATCTACAAGATTTATGGGAAGGCGGAATTGTCATACGGAGATGCCATTAGTATCGTACTGGCTTCACCCGCTTGTCACTTGAAAATTATTCCACAGGGATGAAAACTATCCTGTGTGTTAATCCAGTTTTTTTTTCATTTACTTTTATGTGTTTATGGCGAAATGCAGGGAATAGGCTCTCCTATTCCCTGCATTTCGCCATAAAACATAACATATTGAGAAAAAGTTTCACTATTATTTTTATTTATACCAGAAATCTTTGAGAACGCCATCCAAACGCCATTTACCGCGTTATTAGATTCAGTTCATGTGAATTTTCCAATATTACGTAATACCGTAATTATCAGGCAAAAGCAGCCAGTATGTTCGGTTTTCTATGAATCTGAAAATGAACTAGGAAGCTAAATGCGTTGCAATATAAAACTGTTTCAGTGGATGGCTAATAAATAGAGCATGCCGTTTGACACCTACCTTAAAAGTAAAAAAGCCACCATCATCATCATCAGTCTATAAATGTTCCCACTGCTGGGGACACAGGCCTCCTCTCTGTGAGAGGGCTGTGTCCCAGCAGTGGGAAAAAGCTACCATTAATACCATTTTTTTTGTCCGGCTAAATCATCAAATGAGTCCTTCCGACCTGGGTGGAGGCTGGACTGAAAGGTCTATCAGGCTCGTACTGACTAAAATCTACCGTGTTCCTTCAATTACGCTTTACGTGACAGGTTCAAAGTCACCCATGTAGACAGTACCGCGATTAATTTGCTGACAACTTTTTGGGGCATACAAGGAACGAACCTACTCTTGCAAATGGGTGTAGAATTAACCCCATTCCATCCCATTTCCTTTAATTTTAATCATTCGACGTTCAAAAGTGCCTCTTTGATGGCCTAATTGAAATACGTGATTTGACATTTGCACCGTCGACATAAGCATGATCTTTGATCGGACGGTGAGCTATCCACTCGCAGTCCACATGCTGGAAACCAGTTAGTGACGTCTGACGCAATGGGCGTTTTCTGCGGCGGCTGAGTCGTGAAGTGGAGTATTTCTTATCCCTCACACCTCCCACCCTGCTTCTCGACTGCTTTTCATTGTCCCTCACCCCGCAGCATGGCCTCAACTAATGCTGGGCGGGCGAGAAGTCTTCACCTATGATTTCCTAGAATTTTGATTATACTGGCGATGACCTAACAAATCTTCATCACCTCGTTAGTGCTACTTATATACGTCCATTATCCCCAGATCATATTTACTTTGAAATGTTGTTCTTATACGATTCTTTGCCAGTTGACCGAAGACTAGACGCATAAATCTTTCTCGAGTTCTTATCAATTATTCATATCTGTGTTAGACCGGAGAATATTTCATACTATAAGTTCTGTATGTGCCCTCACGTACCAACGTTATATTTAAATGTATGGAAGACTTGACTCACATTTTTTCTATTCATTTTCAAGCTATTGCATAGCTTTTATCGCGGGCTCTGAGCGCGGCGCGGCGCGGCTACCGAATCATGAAATTCCCAAAAACCTAACGAAAAAACCTAAGGAAATTACCTGACACCACGCATTGTCTAACGTCGTTTCAGTTTGGGAGACTTCGGCAATCATAAAGGTACGGACAGATGTGCTCATTACTAGCACAAAAGCATGCTTTTATTGAGCAAGGGGCAATTTTATAATATTCCACAACTATCACACAACGCCATCTAGTCCCAAGCTAAGCAAAACTTGTGTTATGGGTACTAGACAACTGATAAACATACTTGTATATTTCTAAATACATACATATAGATAAATTACACCCAGACACAGAACAAATGATCGTGCTCATCACACAACACAGGGCGGGAGGACTCATTTGATGATTTTGCCACCCCAAAAAAAAAAAAAAAGTTTCGTTGACTATTACGTAGATAGGATATTAGCACCCCGATAAAAGTCCAGGCGAGAAGGTGGAACTGCTGACAAAAGGTATTAATGATAAATTTGAAAATACTTAATTTGAATCTTTTAAAATTACCTAATCTAAAAAGTAGCTATTTCCGAAAAATCAAAATGACAATAAAATTATCTTAAAAAAAAATCCGTGACTTCTCGATTAAAACCCGCACAAAAGGCAACCTAACACGTTATTCCCGAAGCGCCTATCACCTCGATCTATCTAGTTCCATGTTACCACATACACATTCTTATCCGCAGACAAACAACGTTCACAAGATAACCTCACGCCAAAGCTTTGTTTTCCGTATTCTCGCAACACCATCGCCAATGAAAATAAATATACAGGACGGATGTTTTATTTTGCGACGAAATTAAAAAATACATACGAAAACATTTTTGTATCCAGTTGCTTCCACTTAACACATACTCATGAGCTACGGTTCCCTGTGATGGTGTGCCGTGTCAGCAACAAAGTGTCTACGTTTGCGCAGCGCCTAAAATAACACCATGAAACTGGAACGTAAAAGAGTAACCAAGGGAACATGATGAACTTTTAATCAGTAAAAGTTTGACACTACTTTCCACTCCAACCGGAGCGGGAGTACATACTCTTTTACTGATTTTACCACTTACAAAACAAAAATGGCGCATGACACATGGCGCCTTCATCATCATATCAGCCGTAAGACGTCCACTGCTGAACATAGGCCTCCCCTTTAGACTTCCAATAGGACCGGTTGTAAGCGGCCTGCATCCAGCATGGCGCCATTCAACTTAATTTGCCGTCACATAAATTAAAATATTGCTAACTAAAAATATATTGCTAACGAGTTGACAATTCTAACTATACATTTTTCAAATCATGAAACTATGTAGTTTAGAAGTTACAAAGGAAACAGATGATTGAATATGATGATGATGGTGATGGTAATTTGATTCGATCGATTTCGACCAATGCAAGCTTCAGCCCCGAAGTAGTTGTAGTTCATGTTCTCGTATGACTGTTGGCTTATGTTAACAATCGTCATTGTGAAGTTGCTCGCACATTAGACGATAACGGTACCGATACAAAATCGATGAAATAGGTAATTTCATACATTTTAAAATAACCCTCTTTTTTACTTCTCCGTAGGTGGGCAAAGTAATTCGTGTTTAAAATACACCATGTATAGCTCGGTTCACAAAGGTCGCAGGTGCTGTGGGGTCACACTGCGGTTTCACCAAACAGACTCAGTTTATTAATAATTTCATGAAATATGTTCACAAGTATATGCCGCAGGTCACAGTGCTTTTGTTTGAATATTAGAATGAATATAGGAATCCAAACTTTATATTTAATTATTAAAAGCTGAAGGTTTGCTTGATAGCCTGTACTATTAAGCCTTTTGCGATTGTAACGACAAAATAAAGGTCTAAATGAAAGTCAAAATAATTTATTTTAAAATTTTATGCAGAAAATATTATCATAGCCAAAACAGATTTATCTACAAAAACAAATCAATGAAATTATTTCAAGGTAATTTATTTCAAGCAAATGACTCAAAAAAAAAATCATATTACCAAATTTCTAAATTACACATTAACATTAAAACATAATTAAAAATAAGAATTGATTGCTTAAAATACAAGAATTGAAAAGAATAGGAGAAATACTGACAGTCAAAGAAATAACATGTCTCATAAAGGAGGCCCCCGCTTCACGTAATACAACATAGAAATCATCTACTCTGTTTTCCGCAAACACCGCCACGGTAGCCCAAAAATAAACCTAAATGCTTTATTATAAAATATTGTACACGTAAGGTGCTATGCAGTGTAAAGCGTTCCATTACGGCATGTCCAAGATATATTTAAAACTTTTAACAACTTTTAGTTGATTATGCGTATTTCAATGATCTACTTCTAAACAGTTGAAAGCGTTATAATAATTTAATAATAATTATATGATATGAAAGCTTTAAAATTTGATGCGTATCGAATATTAATTTTTTAATGGATACAAAATATATTAGTTACTATTTAATGAAAACAACATCAAACATAAATAAAGATTGCAACATTGAATTGTTTCAGTAACACAACCATTGTCACTGCATTTGAATGCGTTTGTTTAGATAATAATATTAAATACAAACATAAAATCAATTCAATGAATTAGTCGGTGAAGACACATAAATTACACACGACACACATAAATGACACATAAATTAAATTCAATGAATCGGTTAGGAATAAAGGAGATTAATATCAAGAATGTTAACAGTTTAGTAATTTTGTTCTAACAACTGTAGCAACCTATCATAAACTAAAGTAGGCGCATCAATAGCCCATAAAAAGTCACAGTGATTAAACTCATTCAATGGTACTATGTAGTGTTCTATTGGGTTCACAAGTTGTTTATACAATTTTTTCGCATCAACGACACTTGATAACCAATCATTCTTAGAACTGAAGAGAGCAATAGGCAAAGTGATCTTGTGTAAATGATATTGAGGAGGAAATCTTGTTCCATACGCTTTGCGATTACCAGCAGGCCCATTGTCAAACATTTGGAACTTGCCACTCTGCTTGATTTCTTGAGCATAATGAATTATCGTTTTTGTGGAAGCACTTGTGGCACCGTGACTAAGTATTAACGGCAACAAAGTCTTATTAAATTGTGCTGTATCATGCCCGAAGAAAATAGACATCATATCTTCAAGTATCCCTTCCTTATCAAGACTCATTAGCTCAAGAGAATGTTTTGCTAACCACTTCAGAGCTCGATTATCAGGACGAATCACATTAGCCCCACCAAATAGTTCTAACAGAGTCTGTATCTTGTTGCTGTACTTTGCAAGCAGTTTTATCGGGCTCTTTATATTAGTCATGTAAGCAACTGGAGCTAAAGCAAATCCTGCTCTCAACACCTTGTTGTATTGAGTTTTCGTAGACAACAAGGCGAACAGTACCGAGGTTCCCATAGAATGACCAATGTAATTAATTTTGACGTCCCCTCCTTTAACGTCCACTATGTAATCTATGACTGCCGGGAGATCATGCTGGCTCACTTCGTGAAATGTGAAGTTCCAAAATTCAAACGAATTCACGTCTCTTGAAACATGTGCACTGGAGTAAGTGTTTCCTCGTACGTTTGAAAGCCACACGTCGTAACCAGCATCGGCTAAAATATAACCAAGGGCTTTTGTTGGTCCTGGTATTAGCCAATGAGCTGAGTTCCCGAACAAACCATGATGCAGTAGCACTGTCTTCTTAGGACTTATTTTACTTTTGCTGGTCTTAGAATATGGTATTCTATGGATTGTCAATATGTATCCGTCATCTGTCACAACGGTGTGAGTCTCCGCCGGGTATCCGTGCATAGCAATAAGCTGTGGTGACGACATACTGCTCATGTGTATAATGAGATTTTCCCTGGAAAGCTTGTACTTCACGTTTTCTTCTGGTTCAAAAGAATACTCTCTCTCTCGATTTAAAAAAATATCGTTGATGTTGTTGAAAATGTTTGGGTGCTGACTTCCTGGTAGTGATGCGGGATCCAAAATACCTACTCTTCTAGTTTCTGCTCTATTAAAGTTATTATTGGTACTGTCATGGAATATATCGGAGACATGTGATTTCTGATCTTCTGACCATGACGTTAAACCAAAAATGTCATCTGCGGTTGATTTGGCTCCAGGTTCTTTAAAGGCATGGAATACGTTGGCAATATGTTGATTTTGCTGTGGTGAAAAACCTTCAACTTCATTTGATCCGGGTAAAACTTTTTCGAAGGTATCGAAAAATGGATTAACGTGTGGTCCATTATTGAGGTCGGTATCGAAAGTGTCGGGATACAACGACATACTGAAGTCACACTCACTGTAATGTAAATTTAGTATTAATATGAACGTGAACACAAATAGTTGATGAAGCTTCATTTTGTTAGATGGATACGCAGCGCTCGCTGCACGGCTACCAATATTTACTGCGACTAATTTTAATTACTGAATAACCGGGTAATATAGCAGATCCCAAGTAGTTTAGGCAAGCAAGCTGAGGTCATGGGAAAAAACCTTAAACAAAAAAATCATAATAATGACATAAACCGTTGATAGAAATGTTTATTTCTGTAAACAAATAATTAATTTTCCTTTGAATTATCTGCCGGTTAGGTATGAACCAAGTCTACGTGATGTGATCGCACTCATGTAGTATGTGCCAATCTGAATTGTACCTACTTACCTTGTGGAAAAATCTAGACAGTGTTAACATACACTGTCTAGATTTTTCCTGTAACTAAACTCGCTTGTTTTATTTTTTGTTATTGTATTTTTCTTTATATATAACCAAAGTTACTGATGTAAGAGTTAAAACAGTCAGGCTGAAGTTGGATCGGTAACGTTGAATGAATGCACCCATAGAGGTGGGCAAAGATTGTTGAGATCGAACGCGTCAGTCGATATGTAGGGTGAATATCTAATCATGTTCGCGGAACAAACATGGCTAGAAATTGCCCGAAAAAGAGGAGTTTGGAAGGAGAAAGCGGAGGCCTTTGCCCAGAGTATTACCCAGTTACTGGGTTATGGAGCGCAGATAGGTAGTCACTCCGTGTAATAAATATATTCAGCTCCATCAGGTTCGACTGGTAGCCGAACAACAGAAGTTGGGAAAAAGCTAGGGAGATAATGAGTTACAGATGAGTTATTATCAGTGTCACAATACAATAATTTTAATACCAAGTTATTTTACTGAATATTTAACCAGAACACTACGGACAAAATAACAATATCTACGTACAAACACGTATCAACGTAAACGCTAAACTTTATTACAATAAGTTTCCCCGCTTAGATAATAACATTAGCAACGTACGACCCTTTATTAACTTCTGTAGTGATACAGTCGTCACTAACACCGCAACGTGGAACTCAGCTAATAGCCTTATAGTCTGAAAGCTAGCAAATAACTTTGTATAGTCATTTGAAAAATTTTAAACAATAGAATTAGAGGAATCAGTTTTCTTTTTCTGCCCTCTAACCATTTTTTCTAGCTACTCTTTTCAAAAAAAAAATCTGGACTGTGTAATTTACTCTCTGAGAGTTCGTCGAGCTTCATTGCCTCAGCGCTTTCCTGGAAGTCGCCACTGATAATTATGGCTTTCAGAAGTTGCTATGTTGAAAACTTTCTGACAATTCAAGAAAATAAAGCGTATTTTACGTTCGGGTTTTTGAAAGTTAGAACGCCTAGTTTGGTACCTATAGGTACCTAAGTAAGGAGGCAAAGAAAAAATTGTGAAAAGCAAGAACACTATGCACTAAACTTACTAGCTATTCACGTAATTTACTGGACATTGATCCTAACTACTGTCTAGAGTTCGTCAGCATATCTGGCTTCTATCCAACATCATGTTTGCCTTAAAAAAGCAACCTTTTATCTAACTTGATATGACAGCTCAAGACATATTTTTCTTTTCAGCTTTTGATAAATATTTGCGTCCATGTAATGCGACGCACATTTTCTCTTTCTCATATTTTATGATTGATGGGTAAGGTTTCCCCTTTTAGTTCAGCTTTCTTTATAGATAAAATTATGACTTCATTAGGCAAATAGTGAACAACTGCTTGCTTTTAGTACGTCTTCCTATGTTAAAAATAAAATGGATGTCTATTACAGCGCGTACAAAAATGCATTTTTCGGGTATTTTTACTAACCGATTACAAAAGTTTGCTCCAATCAGTTGTGAAATACGCTCTTTACACGCCAGCGACCTACTTATTTATAAGTTCATGAGCACTTCACTGCTAATTCGCCCAAATTCTCCGTTCACATGACATTGTGACCGATTCGCCGCCAAAAATCAGTCAGCGAAAAGTTAGCCCCTTACAAGAACACAGCATATGAATCTAAACCTTTTTTGAAATGGCGATGAATTGCGTTCCACACTCTCTAAGACAGATGAGATAGTAGGAGCCGTAAATAAGCCAGTAAGGGAAGACCGCTGATCAGCTCTTTGACTATACGATGATAAAATAAAAAGTGTGGAGTCGGAAGGAGCTACAATTAACAGACATTCTGAACTCCACAATTCTTATCCGGTATAGTGCTCGTTTGTCTAAAGTCTAGGTAGTCTAAAATAAAGCATGTGTTCGCGCAAAGAGATTTATAGCCGGTCTTGAACATTGGGAATATAAAATGTAAGTTCTTAATCGTAGTAAACAATGTTAAGTTTAAGATGGTTGGAGTTTTATAAAGTTTAAATTGGAAAACACTATTGAGTTGGTAAGTTGATAGCAAACACTGCTACTTATGGTTGGTAAAAGCTTTAAAAATACTATCTAGTTTTAAGCAATGAAGTAGAACCACTGTAGAATAGACTAATCTTATTGTTTTGTTTAACTTGAGATCATGAAACAGAATAATCTTAGCATAATTCTGTTTTGATGATCTCAAGCTTTTACTGACTACAATAAAATACGCCACGTTATTGTATACGCAATAGTTCATAAAATGGTTACATGTAGACTTACGACCGAGTTCGTACGCGCGTAACATTGTAGTCGTATTAAAAGTTGTCGAAACAGCCATGAATATACGCAAACTCAAAAGCACGTTTGTGATGCTATTTTGTTTAAAGGTCGAAACGTAAAAATGATGACAGATGTGTAAGAATGGAATGTATGTATACGCATGCTAGTGGCGCGATTTGCAAAGCAACGCGTCAGCAACTGTTGACGCATGGCTAATGTTTGACGTAAGTCGCGTTGCTGATCGCATCGCCAAAGCTTGGCCTTATAAATATGGCAAACTCGTAATTACAGCTACATTAAAAAAAATACCCACGTCACTTCTTGCCATCATACAATTTTAAAATTAACCACAGAACCATCAAAAATTCAAAAGGTATTCTTTCATAAAAGAAAATCTCATGAGGGGTCCTCGGGCATTAATTTTAGGACGAGAAAACAGACTGAGATGAATTACGAACGACGTCGGACTAAGTAATGAGATGGAAGGCAAATGTAGACCAAAAAGTGTACAAGTATAACTCGGGGGAATCAACGTTTCAACATGAAATATAATTTACTATGTACGTTTTTTTATGATTACTCGAACATGTAATTACGTTGTACAATTTTGGTCGCAGCTTTGAAATACTTTCCTACTAAAAATCTAGTTTTTCACTTCAGCCAGAAAGTATTTAAGTGCGAAAAAGTAAAATGTACCTTTTTACGTTACCCTATTTAACTTCATACTTTTACTAACTAATATAAAATGGGAAAGTTTATGAGGATACTTAAATGGATGGAGGACGTTTGTAACTCTTTCACACAAAAGATACTGAAAGGTTTTAGACAAAATTTTGTACACAGATAATTGATAACCTGGAATAACACATAGGATATTTTATGCCGGTATGATGTTCCAGTGAAATGATTACTAACTTCAAACGGAAAACTTCGCGGGCTTAAGCTATTATAGGCAATACTAGACATTTGAATCCTCAAGTCTTTGTGATTTACTAGATTATCTCATCACAATAATATTTGATAATTTGCGAAATTTTATTGTTTTGATAATTTACGAAACTAAAAATTTGGTTTAGTAAAAGAAGACTCAATTCCTTAAAGTAGGAAAATAGACAGAATATTTTAGCAAATTGTCTTACATAAAGCCTTTATGCGCTTAAGTTTCTGAGAACAATCTTTAGGACTAAAATTCCAAGACAATTATTTTAAAATAATTATGTAGATACTTCATTTTAGTATTATAGTTCTCAGAAGCTCGTTAATCAAATCTCGAAGCGAAATCTAAAAATATCCGTCGTGTTTTTATTATTAGTAATTTGTCGGGTAATAAAAGTTAATAATTTTAAAATTAAGATTTTATATCGATATAATATTCGTTATCTGTCGTCATTTCGGGCACGCCGCAATCGCGGCGGTAAGACCCCTCTTTGACGAGTGGCTGGAAAGGCGTCACGGCGTCCTGACCTATCGCATGACGCAGGTCCTCACCGGACACGGAAGTTTCGGGAGGTACCTGTGTCGGATGTGGAAGGAAGAAACGCCGGGTGTCACTATTGCGAAGATCGCCCGGAGGACACAGTAGAGCATACGGTGCAAGACTGCCCCGCTTGGGCAGAGCACCGCCGTGTCCTCACGGCAGCGATAGGCGGAGACCTCTCGCGCCCGGCATTGGTCGAGGCCATGCTGCGGGGCGAGACGGAGTGGGAAGCGGTCACCTCCTTCTGCGAAGCAGTAATGCTCGTTAAGGAGGAGGCGGGCCGTGAGAGAGAGAGAGGACAGCGTCCTCCCTCCGCCCCACCCGCAATGGTAGATGCCTACGGCGTCGGACGTCGCAAGACGATCTCGGCCACCGTAGGCGCGGGCATGCGGGCGGCGAGTAAAGGGCAACTCGCCGCCCGACCATGGACCATGCCCGGGTCGACGGCGCGTTGTGTTCCACGCGCGCCTCAAAGAGCGTCAGCACGATGACGGGGCCCCGCCCAAGAGGGCCAAAGCCTGCCGGGGTCGCGGGACTTATCTCATTACCGTGACCCCGGAACACAAAGGGCTATTGAAGGACACCGTGGATTTTAGTCAGCACAAGTCTGACAGTCCCTCCCGCCCTGCCCGGGGTGGGAGGACTCATTTGATGATTTTACCAAGCTAAAAAAAAAAAAAATCTGTCGTCATTTCAGTCTGTTTTAGTACACTGCTAGACATAGGCCTCTCCCAAGGAGCGTCACAGAACGCGCCCTCTAGCTTTTATTCCCAACCAATGCCAGTTACCATCTCCAAGTGATAGGTCCATCTTTAGTTATCAACTGCCGAAAAGTCGTAACACAAACCGTATTTTATAGTCATTAGCTCGCACTGATATCGAATACCATAAGGACCATTTTGCTGTTTTCATAGAATCCTAACTAAATAATGCAGTTCCCTATTCTCCCACAATACGCAATAGAACCGGCTTGTAAATGCCAACGGTACGTGCGCGCCATGCATACGGCTTATGAACAATGCCACTGTCTGAATGTAGCCTGTCATAATAGCAACTTGTCTTACTGATGTTACTACGTGATTTAGTTACTGAGAACAGTCTTTGGTGCTGGAACTGAAGCCACACGAGTTTTCAGGTGAACTTTGACGTTATTTTGATGGACAAAAGTTCCTTGTTAGTAATAATTAATCCCAAAACATACCTGTTTAAAGGGGGCCAGCCAAGTTCCTATCGGCTTATATTGTTCACCTAAAAAAGGGTTGAAATTCAATCCAATGCCAAGTTATATGCACTTTAAAATCGATCATAATCATCAGCATCAACAGCCTGATCCACTGGTCAACATTTGCCATTACCAAGACTCGCCACCACACCCAGTCCTCCGCCTTAAGCATCCAGCCACTACACGCCACTTTGTTCACGTCAACGGTCCATCTGGCCGAAATGCATCAAATTTTAAAGTGCATCTAAACCATATGTCAAACAAACATTCCAATCCGTTGAGTGGTTTTTGTGTGAAAAAGCTACAAAAAAAAAAAAAAGATCCATCGGTCCATCTATCCACCCTCACAAACTTTCGCGTTTGTAATTAATAATTATTAACCGTATCACAACGCAAAAAGTTCTCACAATGTTCTCACAAATAGATATTTTTACAAGTCGCCGTGTGTATTTTTACAATAATATTTGTAAGAAATAAGATAAGAACCGTGGAGGAAGACAAAGACATGCTGCGCTGTCAGCAAAAGAAGTAAGCAAAGCCGCAATAAATTCATCAAAAAATAGTATCTATACACCACCTACCACCTAAAAATGAGGAAAGCGACCCTTTCTCTTCATTTCCCAATGGCTTTCCGTATTTTTTGCCCTGATTCCAAAATATATTTTTATATCATGTCATCGACAAAACAAATAATGGAAACTTTCCTATTAAAGGTCGAACTGTGAAAATGGAACAAAACTTAACTGTTAGGTAGATTTCTGCTAGTCATGAAGACTATACCAGGTCAAATGTTTGTGTGATGAGCACGATCATTTTTTCTGTGTCTGGGTGTAATTTATCTATAATATTTATGTATTTAGAAATATATAAGTACGTTTATCAGTTGAGTACCCATAACACAAGCTCTGCTTAGCTTGGGACTAGATGGCGTTGTGTGATAGTTGTGGAATATTATTATTATTATATTACTATAAGATTTGAAATAATTCAGGGAGAGATAAGTAGTATATTTTAATTAGACGATACTGAAACGAGGCGGCATTGAGAAACTAGCTCAAGCGCGCGGCATAAATGCAAAGTGATATTTTTTTTTTGGAAATTTTATTAAATTTCGTTATTTTAATTTAAAGAATTTATTCGTGGTTATACTAATTTTATTTGAACAAAGAATTACATTTGAAGAATTTGAACAAAGATACTTTTTTACGTTCTTATGTTACAAACTGTCTAATTTTGAAACGACTGCATTTATGAAAAATATCAGTCTCCGAAAGTCTTCAAGATTTTATGAAATTGTTGAACACCATTTACTGTCGCGAAAGAAATGAACAATTTAACTACTAGACAAGACTCCAATTTATTTAACTATTATTGTGAATTGAATAAAACTATAGTAATTTAAAATTTCCTTTGTCTTTGAATCCTGAATTTTACAAAGTAAGCTTTAGTGGCTGTGACAAAATATTAAGTAACAAACCATTAATAAAATTTAATGCTGCAGAATTTAACGAGACCACTAAATTGACACAACAATGTAATACCTTTTATGTGTGTTTTAAAGATAACGCTTATGAATTGTTATTACCTAGAACCAAAAAAAAAAAATCAGTTTGAAACTGAAAGCAATCATAAGTGGACCGATGGTAACAGCCCTGACTTATGAGTTTTTGGTGGTGGATTCGAACCCGAAAGCAGGCAGCAACACACAGTAATCCCTATGGGTTTACTGCACGGCAATAATGATCATTGCTCTCAAATTATTGTAAGGAAGTTAACGTGTCCTAATAATTCGAAGACATGTGACATCTACCAACCCACACTGAGCCCAAGTATTGAATAACAGCCCACTCCCGGGAGTGAAAAATGGTTAATTTCATCAGATGAGACAGAGACCTCGTAACAAAGGGATTCCTCGCCTATGGTGAACAGGGTTGCGGATACCATGACAAAGCGGACGGAGGAGGTCTTATTAAAGCGGTTTCTCGATAACTTTAATACAGTCGTGATAAGTGTCAATAATAAAATAAAATTGCTAGAATAAAAAGTCTATCATAATTCGCATCGTCTAAATCTCACTTTTTTCTTTGCAACACGATTTTTGCTAAAGACATTATCTGTCCAATAATAGTAAAAATATAGGCATGTCGGCTTAGCACATTTTTCCTTATGGCAAATACACGCGATGTGGGATGAGTATGAATGTGTTATTTCCTTCGGTATTATAATAAAGTGATGCCCATAACCGGTGACGGCTCGTTTGGGTATAACCAATAATAATGAAGATCGTTATGACTTTTTCTGTGTTGTAAATATTATTTTTATGTAAGTACTAAGAATCTCCTAGATCATAAGAGATGTTTATGTAGAGACTACCTAATATATCCTAATAGCTCATATTATTTAGTATCTTAGTGAATCTTAATCTTAAATGCGAAAGAAGTTTGTTTGTTTGTAACATTTTACGCCCAAACCATTGCACCGATTGTCCTGAAATTTTAAATTTACGTTTTCAGGTGTATAAAGACGGATCCGTGTCTCAAAAAGCACGTGAAGTTGGTCCCGGCTTTCATTTATAGATCTTTGGCAGTGGTTACTATTAATCAGAAGCTCTAAAAGTCTGACAACCAGTCTTACCCAGGTATCGTATTACCCAGTTACTGGGTTGTGGAGGTCCGATAGGCAGTTACTTCTAAAATACTGATAGTCAGCTGCATCTGGTTTGACTCGAAACCAACCCTAATAAGGTTAGGAAAAGGCTAGGCAGATGATAAAAGACGGATAAAGGGAATCTTTCATCCTGAAAAAAAAGTAATGTCACCGAGAAAGACAAAAATAACGTTCACATGTACGATCTGGTTGACTATAATATTGTAATTAATGCGAGCGAAACCGCGGGAAAAGCTAGTTATGATAATTTTACCAAAGTTAATCAAGGCACTGCCAAAATTCTATTAGTAAACCAAATACTCTTTAAATCATCTTCTCGAAATCAGAAACGGCCCAAATGTAACCTAACAGTAATCGCGGCTCTTTGGCACAATTCAAAGCGCATTAATCAGGTTGGCACTACATCAGTGTAATCTCATCTGGAACGTTTCGTACGATGCTGCGGTGTCCTACATCTGCGTACGAAGTGATGTAGGCACTTATACTATAGGTAGGTATAGGCTAATGACTTCAGTGTGTCCCTGACACATTGGGATCTAATGGATTTGTGTGATTGAGAATGGAACGTGTGTGCGTGGTCATAAGTACTACTTTAACAACAGCATTTGCATCTATAAGTTCCTGCATCGCATATGGAAAGTTCGTTCGTTGGAAAATTCGACTGCAAGCAGTATTTAAACGGACCTAAGTAATGAAGGAAATTAATAATCGATCTCGGTTGCAATCTTCGGTTGGATCTTTGTTCGTAACCAATACACGACCGAATTTATTTGCCAATTCGAGTATTTATGCTGACCAATCATAAGCAGCCGTCATAAACAAAGGAACGGGATTTGGGTTGAGATTGGGTACTTAATTATTTTCACTGGACACAATTTATGTGCTTCATGTTTTTCGGTAAGTAATTGAATGAATCTTATGTATCTTTGAATTTTCCAACATTTTTGTTGATTTTTGATGTTCACACGTTCTTTTTTCGCACTTATTGTCTGTTCATTATTTTAACCTTTCAAAATGCCTGCCTGCCATCATTATTCAATAAATAAAAATAAATAAAAAGGCTAGCTTGGTAATAAACGACCCAGATTTAATTTTCAATTCATCCACAAATTGGAATCCAATTTAATTTTAAAGTTTATTTTGCACTAACGAAGAGCGAATTTGGCATACTAATGCTGTTGAAACTTTAAATACTTTTATTTTATTTTTTACCCTGGAAACCTTTCTTTATTCAGTGTGTTTTGAACAGTTGACAAAGATTGAGATTTACACATAACATTCACATTTTATGTGGAACAAAAAAATACCACAAAAATCCGTTACTTAGATTCATCATCATCATAATCAGCCCGGAATCACCTACTGCTGGGTATAGGCCTCCCCCTTTTTATGCCATATCTCTCGGTTCTGTGCCTATCTTATCCATCTCTTCTCCGCGATCTTGACGATATCGTCAATCCAAAGGGGCTTTTGGGTGGCCCTGGTTTCTTTGTCCGAACCTTAGCCACCATTGGGTCAAAACCTTACTTCATCTGCCATCTCTGCGTCTAGCCAGATCTAGCCTGCCCAACTCCACTTGAGGCGCAACGCCCTATCCCCGACGTCATAGACTTTCATCCGACGACGGATTTCGGTTACTTTAAAAAAAAAAAGCATTTTTAAATTACTAACTCACCTCCACAAACTCATTGTTAAGTTTAAACTAAGAAAATTAATGACAAAAGGTCACAGTATCGTTTAATTTTCAGATAAATATCACCCAAGCCTTACACGATGAAATATTCATGAAGACTAAAGTAATTTGTTAGCGATATTGCTGCCTGTATGTGGTTCAACCCGTAATTTCACTCCGAACATACAACGGTGACAGGCAAATGAGGTTTTTCAAATAAACCAGACATGTCTGGCGTCATCCTATCTAGAGATTATTTTAATAGAATTAAGGGTTTTGGTTTAAAGCCTCTCTTTTTCCCACGTTTTTATATTTAATAATAATTTAGATTTATCTAGAAGCGTTTTTAGTTTTCTTTACACTAGCTGCTTAGGAGAGTCAGAGATCTGTGTTTTATACGTGTTATAAGTACTTATGTATTTATCACTATTTATTGGGTTTAATACTTAACTTTTCTTTCTTTTTTTTTAAGAATGTAAGTAGATTGTGCACATGAACAAACAACTTTTGTATTTTCAAACTATAATTGCCTTACTACAAAAACTTAAACATCTGTTGAACACTTGTCTAAAACAAGTGTGACTGCAAAACCGACCTTACTTCAACGTCATAATCTGACATTTTTTTAGACAAGTGTTCAACAGACGTTTAAAAGTTTTTGTGGTACGACGGTAAATGTTTTATGACACTGGGACACAACAATGTATGTATGTATGTTTTTATGTTTGTGTTCACATATCTCCGGAACTACAAGTCCGATTTAAGTAATTCTTCTTTTTGTTGTACTAGGTGTTGTTCAACTTAGGGTACACTGCAAGTTTCATCACAATCGGCTCATCAGTTTTTGAGATAGGGAGTTTTTTACCTACTTGGGTTGTAGATTTTTTTAAAGTCGATTATATGTTTGGTCGCGATTATCTCTCGTTTGACTGAACCGATTTTGATGCGGTTTTCACAACAGTATTTGTTACATTCTAGGAAAGGTTTCAGTATACACCGTGTTCCGGACGATATACATAAACTTCGACCAGATGTTCAAACCACGGAAGTAAGCATTTTTCATTATGGACACATTAATAAATTCTTATTTTTTATTTTTTGTTAATTTTCATACAAACTAAATACCTAGACGTAAATAACCCGATATGCATGCCTCTTTATCCGAATTGGCAACGTCGTATTTTCATTCATAACATTTGGCGGGCTGAAACAAATGAAATGCAAATAGTATTTGATAGATTTCAAATTAAGATACTTTCTCACTGCATAGCTCAATTAAATTTCATTAAATGAAATTACAAATATCTTTGTAACGAAGCCTTTTTAAGTACTACTTCCTTTGTTGGATTTGATTTGTAAAAGCCATAGAAGTATTTGCTAAAGTTTATGGATAACGTGAAGAACACGGTGTATAACAATCATGGATATCTCGTGACGTTGACCGCATAGATACGTTTTTGTTGCTGACTTGGATTAAATATTTCTAAAGACGCCGATTATATGAAGATTTTTGTTGAATATCTAAACTTAAAAGGGTAAAATAAAAACTTTTTTTTTTTAAATTGAACTGACTTCAAATCAAACACAAAAAAGTTTAAAATAACTTTTCTTTCGGAAGTCGGTGGCAATAGTCAATGAAATAATAAAAAACAAAGCCACCGACTTTCGAAAGAACAGTTATTTTAAACTTTTTTGTGTTTGATTTGAAGTCGGTTCTTTTTAAAAAAAAGTTTTTTTAATAAAAATTTCGTACTCTCGTACACAAGCTCTTTTTCAATTGTCCTAACAATTTATTTCGTAGTAGTTTAGTACGAAATATGGTAAAATTCGTAGAATTCGAGCTGAACAAAAACTTTTCTTTAATTTGAACAGTTATAAAAATTGTACCAGCCGTTTTGCCAACATAAATTACGTCTACATAAAAAAAAATCTGTACCAGCACAACCGGAAAAAAGGAGCGTTCCGTGAATTTTGTTAACAAGCTTGTAAAAATGTTTAACAATCTACTTCAGAGATCGGCTTTCCGTATTTAAGGGGAGTCAGTATCGCATTCCCGTGATATTTTTATCAAGTTACGTCTCACTTATCTACCTTAATGTCTGCAGATTTTTTTTATATTCCGGCTTATTTTTGTTGGCGTTTATGCGTAATAATGTCGGAAAAAGTGATATGGAATGATAATGGGATTTAAATCCCAGTGTCCGGAAAATGCAGGTTATTTTATTAGCCTTAATTACTTTTAAGATTTGCTACTATTTTAGATACATTTTGATATTATCATGTTTGTGAGAATGGATGGGTGTTTGTAGAAAAAGTACTCAACGGATTAAACTGATATTTGGCACACTATAAAATTTATAAACTGTATTACCTTACGAGGGTATTTTAGTCTCGGTCGGTAGTACCTATTATTTCGTGAAACAATTACCAAACTATACACGAATGGAACTCAGGCACATTAGAATGTACCTGACTTTTATATTATATGAATAACCTTTACGCTTTTTAGAGAACCAATTTCTGGCCTTTATCAATAATTTTCAGCCACTAACCATAAATAGTTTCTTATTCAAACACTTCAATATTTGACAAAAGCGAAACATTTCATAAGAATATTGCCTAAATATCACCAACTGACAGAACGATTGTTCTTACAATTTAACCTTTACGTCTCAATTTGACATTTCAGTTACACTAACACCGGGAATAATATACCAAAGCGACCACAAAATTTCAATCGAGTTCCTTAAATACCAACAACCCCTTAGGCTGCCTGTCCATTAAGGCGGAACGGGGAAACGGAGCGGAGCCACACTTTGGCCAAACAGTCTTCTACATTGGAACATTACTATCCCAGTGTTGCACACAGTATTTGTCCATTTCACTGGAGCGCATTCAGGTCGTTAGGACGTGACAAGTGATTCAAAAAGAAATATAACGGCAATTCCGCTTAACCGCAAATCCATACAGATAGAATCTGAGTGGAGCGAAGTTTAAATTAGGTACTATATGAAATTTAATTAATCCACATTTGCTACAGCCCACCACAAAAAAAAAAGAACTCTCTTCATGTCAATGAAGCAGCCTTTATCCTGTTTTAAACCACACTTTGGAAGAATAGCGGGCCATCCACTAAAGTTCATTTCTTCTGATTAGTCCCGTTGTGCAAACTGTACAGAAAAGCGACGGGAAAAAATAAAACCGTTGAAGCCAACAATTAAACCACAATCCTACGTTCTTTACCCTGACTTTATCACAAAACGCCTTGAAAAACAATCCTTCAGTGACCAAACACATGTTTAGGTACATCGTCCTTCGCGACGGGAGGGGTCTCGGGGTTTTAATACCGTCATTCTTTGCAAATCCACTGGCGTTCATTCCGTAAGGATTCTAGATTCTGGCAGGAATGATCGTTAGTGTATGGCCCTCTATTGTTCGTAAGCTCGCAGCCTAGCTCTGCTCCGCTTCGACAAAAAATCTTCAATACTCCGCATATCCCTCGCTCAGCTCCTCTTACTCGCTCAGCGCCAATGGACAGGTAGCCTAAGACCTCGGAATGTCCCTGTAACCGACATTTGGGTAATGGGACGCCAAGAGTTTGTCACGTGACTTTGAATCCAAATCAGACATTTTACTGAATAAAATTTACTTATAAGGAGTATTTGTTGAGTAAAACAAATTGATAAAAAACGAATTTCTAGTATTTGTTTTCTCGATTTTCGGAATAGGTACAGGAATGTCGATGATTTTTTCATATTTTTTTGTAATCGTTATTAACTTAAAATTTTAGGTAAATGAAAAATATGTATTTCCATGGCCTCTATTTTGCGTTTATTTTAGTTGGCCGGCGAAAAAGAAATTAGCCCAATCTGGGTGCTATCCTTTCTTTAATAGTATTTCAACCTTATCACAATAGTGGAAGGCTAATGTTCGATTGTTTAAATTTGACAGATTGAGGTAGGTTGACCTGCTGGCGTCTGTAACTGATAAATTAACTTGAAAACTCTGAAGCGACAATTTCAACCTTAAATCGCTACCCTGACTTACATAGACTACCAACAAAACCACTCACAGATTTCGAACCAGTAATTTACTCCTAAAAGCCTATCGGTAAGGTACTAACTGTTCTGCCATCTAACAATCACAGGCAACAATCAGCTTTGTTTAACGTCAATGGTCTGACGAATAGAGACAAATTGGTCCTTTGGGCCGTAACTCCTGTCGAATTAAGCTTTACCTAACTTGATATTATTCGGTTGTTACTTCAGCTACAAGTTTTGTTTTTGGTCAATGAAGATAGATCGAAAGAAAGAATTAGTGTTAGTAACGTTAATTAATAGTACATAAAACCAAGGCTTTTTTCCGTGGGAATGGGTCCATAAAAACCATAGCGTTATCTCCTTACGATCTTTACGTACTCTTTTTGCCTCGTCCACATTCATACATCTGATTATACATGCACTTCGATGCAAGTACTATAATATGCATCCGACTTTTCTGAAGAACCTCATCAATTAAGTCAGTGACCTAGGCCGTTAATTAATAGAACAAAATTAGGTAATAATGGAATGCATCTAAGGGTTGTTTTATTCGTAAAACAAACGACGTTGACATCGTGTGTCGGCGCGCGTCTTTTTATCAATGAAAACCGCTTGGGTGATACTGATCACTTCGCAGCAACGTCCTACCACTTCGCAAACACGTCGCAACCGATTCCCAACTACAAAGCACCCACCAATGACACCGGGAACTTGCGGTCTGCCTGCCTGCATTTCAGATACAACGTTTCCTCAATGAAACAATATAAGAACAATTACAATTAATAGAATTACGGAGCTGAAACGTGGAAGCTGACAGTCAAGCTGGCCCTCCGACTGCATGTCACGCAGTGTGCTATGGAAAGAAAACTTGGGATCTCGCTACGGGACGAGGTCTTACCGCATCAGACCAAAGTGACAGACATTGCCCAAAACTGTAGCAAGCTGAAGAAGTAATGGGCTGGACATGTCTGTTGTAGAAGGTGGAATAGGGAGGTTCTCGAATAGAGACCGCACGTAGGTAAACGTAGTGTGGGACGCCCCCCGGCAAGACCGATGAACTGAAGAAGGCAGCTGGCAGTGGTTGGATGAAAAAAGGGGGAGAGCGTGTCCTGTGGCGCTCCTTAGTAAAGGCCTTTGTCCATCAGTAATTCAGTACACTGTAATAGGCTGAAATGATCACACATAATTACAATATTATGTGATATAGGTATGAATCCAAGTACTTTGTAAACTTTCTGTTTTTCACTGATCCTTTTACATTATTTCCCGGAAAGTAACTGATCAGTGATCTTTACTTTAAATAATTAATATGAAAATACAATTTGAATTATAATAATTTAATGATAAATAAGAGAGCTTGATAAATGAAAATGGTACTGGAGTAAAAAATATCAATCCGTTTTAATTAAGATACATTCGGCAAATAGCCTAGTAGAAATGTAATTTCCGATACGTAACACTTTATCTTTATTTTTCTTTTAACTTAATTTTTTTACCTATTTATATTTTAAATCTTCATTATATTATAAATGTGAGGATAGATGTTTTTTACTCATTAATGAGTGAATGGATCTTGCTAAAATTTGGCTCAGATACAGAATATATTCAAAAGTGACATATTATACAATATCGTTTATCCTGGTATGATGTGCTCGTAGGATAATTTTCTAGAAACACAGGAGAAGCAGCTGGCCACAGCGAGTATTTTTAAAATATTTGAAAAGATACAAAATGATTATGTTTTATCATTCAAATAAAGCTTAAGGGCGTCACAAACGGCTAAGATACTATAATATTTTATCTAAAGATACCGTATCGCTCGCCATACAATTCAATGGACCATCACACACGACGAAGATAATAATATATTTCATATATTCGTATCTTAAGATAGAGAGCGATATGAGAATTTATCGTGAGATAACATCTTAAGATATAAAATATAATATCTTACCTTAATATCTTAAGATACAAAATGCGTCGTCGTCTGTGGCCTAATATATATTTATATAACATCGTAAGGTAAAATATTATAATATCGTACGAGTATCTTTGTCGTCTGTGATAGTATCTTAGCCGTATGTGACGCGCTTTATTCGTGTTAATATTAAACAATACATAACCCACAATATTTTCACAGGTAAATAGCCAACTACGCAGCTAAAGCTATTATCCTGAAACCATAAAACCGCCACGATTTAAATGGTCTATTAAAACTTTACGCTGCTGCCATTTACCGGTATTATTCTATCATTAAATCAGAATGTTTATTCTAGTACCCACTTATCAGTCTGCGCAGTTCTCGCTAAGCATAAACCTGAAACAAATTATTATTAACGTGCTAGTTTTTTCCCGTGACTTCGTAGTATTCATCTAGAATTAAGAATTTGACAATCCACGGTTGGCGCAGTGGCTGAGGGCGATCTCTTACTTGTCGCTCAGCATATAGCCAGGACTCGCTTCATTAGTTTAATGGAACGAGTCTTCGCCAACAGTCAGCAACAGATATAATTATGTGCATATCTATTTACAGGAAATATTATCTATTGTACATTTTTTGAACAGTCCAGTTTCATCGCTTTCGGTGGGACATCTAGGTACCTTTTGAAACCGATTGTTACTTGCTCAGGGCCTTAGTTTATAAAGACAACTACAGATTCTGATTATTCATCCCGTTCCGTTCCGTTTGCGGCATCACCGAAAGAAAACCTACCTCGTTTGACAAGTGACAACCGTATCCAATGTGTGCACTTAACTCGTACGACCATTCATATCATTACCTACGAGACAAATTCGTGTCCAAAGTGTGCCCGGCTTTAAGTAGCTCGAACCATCTGTTATTTAGCCATACAAAACATAACACAGCTAAAAAAATATATAACGCTGATAAGCAGTTATTTTACGTCTGAAGCTTCAGCTTTAAGCGGTAAAAGCCATGTAATAATTCGTTTCCTTCGTTCACTTTTACGACTTTTACGCAAAGAAAATCTAGATTCTGTAGCTGCTAGATAGTGTAGCTTGTACTTGTAGGTATCGTGTTTTTCCTTTGTTCTTAGATTATTAAGGGATGAGGCTAAGGGGATAACATCTATAGAAAAAAATGTTTAAGAGCTAAATGATGCATCAATTTATTTTCTAGGAAAAAAACTACTATTTGTTAAATTAAACGTTATTTTGTTGGACTGCTTTAGACGATGTAAGGACCAAGATACAATATACGCCGACGCATCAACGATATGTCTCAATAATAACGTGACGTGTCATCTTGTCTTTGAATCTAACAACTTTATTTTACTGATGGAAATAAATTAATCTATCTATTTTTTGGTGCTCATAGATACTAATATACCTACTTCAAACTAATATGTGAATGTTTGTAAAAGATGTTTGTTACTCAGTCACGCAAACACGATTGGATTGATGTCGATACATATTTTATAACCTGGATTAACATATAGAATACGTTTGATCCTCCCAGTACAATCCGGTGGGAGAGTTACCGAATTCCACGCCGCTGCTAGTGAAGTCGCAGGCATATGCTAGTATGCCATATAACGTGACACGTTGCTGCGTTGCATCGTGGGTATGTCACTTTATATCTCTCGTCTTCCTGTAATTTACTAAAACCTAATGAGAGGCAGTGCTTTTTAACCGACTTCAAAAAGGAGGAGGTTATCAATTCGACTTTTTTTTTAATGTTTGTTACCTCATAACTTGCGACTGGGTGAACCGAATTTCATGATTCTTTTTTTATTTGAAAGCTGGTGCTTCCCGTGTGGTCCCATTGTCACCATTTCAATATCTGATGATTGGATCCTGGAGAAATCGAGGGCAACCCTCAAATTTTATAGGCCCACACATCGTTTTTCGCAAATATTATGAAGTAATTTAAGTACTTGCGTATAGTAATCATCATCTCATGTAGCTGAGCTGATGATGGAAGGTTCAACAACTCCTTAACAGTAAGGAGTTGGCGTCGATTGATTTAGTAAATTATTTTTTTTCATTAAATATTTCAAAGCACTACAATTTAATAAAGGTCTGGAGTATATCTGATGATGGAGCCGAGAGGCAGTCGAGGGAACTCCTCAACGATTCACAGCAGCTACCTTGTGTTTGAGCTTGATTAATTTGTATTGATAAGAACTTTACACCTAGATGGGTTGGTACTGTCATTAGGGTTCTGATGATGAAGACGAAGAACAGTTCAGGGAACTCCTCAACGGTTTACAGCAGCTATCTTGTATTTGGACTTAATTCATTTATACTAATGACCCATATGGGTTATTGTTCGATGCAGTATACCTGCCATTTGGTCCCATAATAAAAAAAATTATTTTGGTGTTCTTGGTTATTGTGTACATGGGCGATGTTATAACCGGTGCTAAGGAATATAAAATTCTAGTGCATAAGTAAGAAAATTATGTTTTTGACAAGAATTTCGGTTGAATATTTAAACTAAAAAAGGGTAAAATAAAAAAAGTTTTTAAAAAAAAATGTAACCGACTTCTAAAAAAAAAAAAAAATTTTTAGAAGTCGGTTACATTTTTTTTAAAAACTTTTTTTAAATAAGTTTTTGCTTCCTCATTTTTTTTATTGGGTTTTGCTTAGTTTACCACTTTTATATACACATAAACTTTACACCATAATTATGTGAGAGAACAAAGTTTCAAGACACTTTTGGCGTTATTCTGGCTTGTCTCGAAATTCTAATAATGTAGCACTACTGCGGAGCATTAGGGCCTATGCACACTACGTTTTTAAAACGCGCCGTTAACGCGAGTTTTAGAAACGCGCCTCGACGGCGCGCTTTTATTAGACAGAGCAGTTTGTTGGCATTTGTATCGCGTCAAACGCGCATTTGCATCGCGTCTGTATCGCTACACACGCGCGTCTGTGTCGATTCAAACGCTTATTTGAATTTATACAGGTGTTCAAAGTTCTACAGGCTACGTCTGACTTGCGTGCGTATCGCGTCTGTATCGTTACAAACGCGCGTCAACGGCGCGTTTAAAAAACGCAGTGTGTATAAGCCCTTAAGCGAGTTATGGGTGACTCGGCGTCTGATCATGGACCAATGCGGTTGCATTAAACTTACAGGGCCCCTTAGATTTTAGTCAGTACAAGTCTGACAGTCCCTCTTGTCGCTCAGGGTGGGAGGACTCATTTGGTGATTCTCCCACGATAAAAAGAAAACCTTAGATAAGAAATATCTTTGTATTTTAGGAGCAGCTAACTATAACTTATCGGTTTAGTTTTATACGCTCAGTTTTGACGTCTTATCTTATAAGAAGACGGTCCTAGGGGAAATCAGGAGAGCTTCAATAAAGATTTTTCGGAGGAAGTAAGTTAAGATTACTTGCTTTGATCAAATTGACGAAAATCATGTTATAGGTAATAAATTATTATGTTTACAGGTAAAAGTCTATGAATAGTCATGACGGGCCAGAGGTTAACAACACATCTCTTCTAATGCTTCGATCAAAATCAACTGTGAATATTGGTAATCGAAGTTCCAATTTTGTTTTTTTCAAAAAAAAGTTTTTGTTAAAAATTAAACTCCTTCTATAATTTTATTATATTTGAATGCGAATCACAGGACCATATTTTTTATTCATCGATTCTGGGGGACTTGCCACTAATGCAGAATCATAATATGGTCCTGTGATTGTGGTAGACTGGCCTGTTGGTCTAGTGGTTAGTGACCCTGACTGCTATGCCGGAGGTCGTGGGTTCGATTCCCACCCAGGACAAATGTTTGTGTGATGAGCACGATCATTTGTTCTGTGTCTGGGTGTAATTTATCTATAATATGTATGTATTTAGAAATATATAAGTATGTTATCAGTTGTCTAGTACCCATAACACAAGCTCTGCTTAGCTTGGGACTAGATGGCGTTGTGTGATAGTTGTGGAATATTATTATTATTATAATATGAATTGCGATAAAATTGGTAAAATTTAATGGAGTACTTATTCAATATTATTTTTCAAGCAACTGGGCGCAAATCCAAATTCCATGGTGAGAAATTCCTGATGGAAAAACCCAATAACACTGCCTGACCTAGAAATCGAACCCAAGACGTCTTGCTCAGGGGTCACTAGTTCAACGAGGCACTTGTTTCACATACATTTCTATTTTTATTTTCAGAAATAGTATCCACCTACTACTCGCTTGGGAATATAATTGTAATCTATCATATTGATTAATAAACATCCGAATACGAGCAGACAAACAATTGGCACTGACTAATCGAATCTGATATATCTCGAAATAAACCGATTGCTAGTTTCACACAATGGAGGCTATAATAACAAAATCCCGTGTATTATTAAATATTTATTACTAGTAAATGGAGACTAGACTAGCATTTAAATGTGTGGGCTCTCTTTCCAATCTCGCATATACTCTTCTAAGGCCCAGCGCACACCGCTGGACGCCCGGCGGAGCGCACTTTAAGAAAAACAATTTAATATAAACTTTATCTACCTTGATTATACGGTCGCGCGCATTCTCTTGTGGTAGCTTGAGGGCGCCCCGAGCACCGTGTCCGAATTTATTCTTATATTGACCGTATATCAAGGTCATCATCATCTCTGCCATAGGACGTCCACTGCTGAACATAGGCCTCCCCTTTAGATCTCCACATATACCGGTTGGAAGCGACCTGCATCCAGCGTCTTCCGGCGACCTTTATAAGGTCGTCTGTCCATCTGGTGGCTTTGCTTTTATATTTCATTGACTTTTTTGCCACCGACTTCCGAAAGAAAAGTTTTTTGGTAGGTTATTTTACCCTTTTTCGTGGTTGTTTTTTTAGAAGTCGGTTAGATTTTTTTTAAAAACTTTTTTATTTTACACTTTTTAGTTTAAATATTCAACCCAAATTCTCATCAAATACATAATTTTCTTACTTATGCACTAGAATTTTAGTAACCTTAGCACCGGTTATAACATCGCCCATGTCCCCAATAAGCAAGAACACCAAAATAAATGTTTTTTTGAGGTATTCCAGGAAGGGCACCCGCTGAAATGGCTCCTGAGCGAATGGCTCCTAAGCTATTCCACAAACGGCACCTATCAAAATTTTTTGCAGGTGCCCTTAGTGGAATAGTTTTTCATCTAGCATTTTATTCCACTTAGGGCACCTATGGATTAATACGTACTAGTGATGGGACGTTTATTTTTAGGACGTCAAAATAATTGATTAAAACTAGTTTCGAGCTTAAGTAGAATTATAAAATTATATCTTTATAATTTATTAAGGAGTAAGATAAAGTAACATTTGTCGCGGATAAAAATCTTCACGTTGTTGGCGTTATTGTTTTTATCCCTATCTCAGTTAGTAAGATTTGTATGGGAGTACTCAGTGTGTGTTCTGAAAAGTAAATACATACTTATAGAACAGGATCATGGAGAAGGTGTTCGTCTGTCGTCAAATACTAAAACGTACCTATTTATGGTGAATATCCGTGAAATTTACTAGGCTTGCATAAATTGCACAGAATACTTAATAGTACAACAGAAGGACTACTCCAAAAAAAAAATCAAACAAATGTAAAATCTATAACCGAGAGAATAAAGTACATTTTAACTGGCAGCCGTACCGCCCACCTACTTTTATAATAGCCTAAACTTCCCGTGCGCAAGCAAAAATGTACTGAATCATTACGCGCGAGAGTTTATGTTGGTTTATCTGACGCCAACGACGTTAAAAGGTTACTATGGGTCAAGCTCAATAGAGTTGCGACTTGCGAGTTTAGGCACAAATAGGTAGGTACCTATGCGTATTTTATGCATTTGTTAAATTACATTATTACCATAAATACCTATGTTCCTCAAGGAATTTTGTTTTTATCATCAGCCTATATTATCTTTTTGGTTTCGTCATCGATTACTACATACATTATTGATTGTTAGCACAGAATGTTAATAGTAGGTACGAGTAGGTACTCGTACCTTACGTGAGGAATAATATTTATAATAATATTATCTTTTCTACCTATAACATTTATCTTACAAAAAAAAAGAATAATATTTAAAAGATTTTTATCGTCTACTCTATGGCAAAATAGCCAGTCCTTATTATTTTGCACTCAACCTAGTAACCGACCAATTACTATCGCATACTGTCACAGGCCCCGCGTTGCGTGTCTTTGTAGGTAGGTAAAAAAGTGGCGCGCGAATTACGACCGCTGACCTTGAATGCGTAGTGTGGCCATTTTCTGAGTTAGAACTTTTAAACAACAACGCAAATATCTTTCTACTTTCTACCGATCTTAATTCTTAGTACTCAGCTTAAGGTGAGTGAGAGTGTCGTCTTTTTATCTTGGTCGTCCAGTAGGCTCACACCCCCCCCCCCCCCACTTAGTATCTCGCCTCATTTCTAAACTTGTAACCTACCTAATCATGATCAGTTAAGCCCATACTTCACAAGCAGGGAGATAATTTTGTTGATCATTACTAAATATGATTGTACTAGGTATATATTTTTTTCTTCATAATAATATCGTGTTAATAATTTCCCAAAAGCACCTAAAGCAAGAAACTTGTGCGTAACTACACGTAACGTAACAAAAATATTATGGAGACGGAGCGCGTGCGAAACGGGTGGCGCGTGGCAGCCGTAGTGAATGGGCCACGACATAATGGCCCCGCAACTACTTGCAGTTTTATGCCTACACCGCGGAGTGAGACAGGCCTGTAAATTGTAACTGGCACGTATGTATTTGGTAATAGAGAGCGTAAGTAAGGAGTCATCAGACTGATATGTTTTGAATTTATGGGTGGTGACGTACCCGTTAACACACAAAAACTTAACTTTTACAATGTTTAGAAAAAAATCTATGTACTTAGTTTTTCCTTCTTTATTACAAACTATAAATTAACTTGTCCTGTTAGTTTTTAGATCGTTGATATCTTCCTAGGCTGGATCGGGCTGAGGCCACCTTCAAGCGGCTCTTACCCAATCTTGGTGGAAAAAACGAACACCTCCTGCCGGAGGCTGCACGCTAGAGTCATGCGGTCCATGGCATAAAAAAGTTAGGTCACAAAACGAGAATAAGTAAGGTCAACATTTACATAATAAAATAGTCATCAGACTGATACGTTTTGTATTTTTACGTATTCTTATACTTAAATACGCTCTCTTATAGGTAAAGTGCCACCTTGAATTTATGCATGTCTACAGGGGCGGATCTACCTATGGGCTATTTATAACCTAGAACAGGGCTGGACGCCACCGCTGATCACCTCACGAGAACAAGGCGGAGCAAGAACTACCCGAAACAACCGCATTCGGTGAGGCGCCATCACATCACATCATCCGCACTTTCCGCGTGATATTATATCAAGCAGAAACTGAGGATGATGTGGCACCTCTCCAGCTTCAACGAGTGAGTCGTTACGAGTTAAAATGACAGCGATTACGCTGCTGACGACATCTTTTAAAAAATCTTGTGATCCGAACTTGGTGAGGAACCCGAGGTCCGAAACGCTGGTTTAACTAAAAAAAGTAAAGTCCTAAAATAGCATTTAGTTAATTAAGTATAGGTATAGGCAGGTCCCCCAAGTAGTATTAGCCCAGGGCTCCACAAACTCTCGGTCCGCCCCTGCATGCCTAGTACATTAATTTGTTGGTTACTCTAAACTCGAAAAAAAGAAAATGAAAAAATCGATTAAAATCAGTCATTTTAATAGATTTTTTCATTTTCTTGTCCTAAAAAAAAATGTCCCAGCACTAGTAGGATCCGTGGGTGCCCTAAGTGGAATAAAATGCTAGATGAAAAACTATTCCACTAAGGGCACCTGCAAAAAATTTTGATAGGTGCCGTTCGTGGAATAGCTTAGGAGCCATTCGCTCAGGCGCCATTTCAGCGGGTGCCCTTCCTGGAATACCTCATGGGACCAAATGGCAGGTATACTGCATCGAACAATAACCCATATGAGTGCAAAGTTCTCATCAGTATAAATGAATTAAGTCCAAATACAAGATAGCTGCTATAAACCGTTGAGGAATTCCCTGAACTGTTCTTCGTCTTCATCATCAGAACCCTAATGACAGTTACAACCCATCTAGGTGTAAAGTTCTCATCATTATAAATGAATTAAGTCCAAACACAAGGTAGCTACTGTAAACCATTAAGGAATTCCCTGAACTGTCCTTCGTCTTCGTCATCAGACTCCTAATAACAGTTAAAACTCATCTAGGTGTAAAGTTCTTATCAAAACAAATAAATCAAGCTCAAACACAAGATAGCTGCTGTGAATCGTTGAGGAGTTCCCTCGACTGTCTCTCGGCTCCATCATCAGATATACTCCAGACCTTTATTAAATTGTAGTGCTTTGAAATACTTAATAAAAAAAATAATTACTAAATCAGTCCATGCCTACTCCTTACTGTTAAGGAGTTGTACCTTCCATCATCAGCTCAGCTACATGAGATGATGGTTACCTTACGCAAGTCCTTAAATTATTTCATAATATTTGTGAAAAACGATGTGTGGGCCTATAAAATTTGAGTTGCCCTCGATTTCTCCAGGACCCAATCATCAGATATTGAAATGGTGACAATGGGACCACACGGGAAGCACCAGCTTTCAAACAAAAAAAGAATCATGAAATCGTTCACCCAGTCGCAAGTTATGAGGTAACAAACTTAAAAAAATACAGTCGAATTGATAACCTCCTCCTTTTTTGAAGTCGGTTAAAAAACTAACAAAGGCTCGTATCAAAATTACACTTAGGAATTTTGTTGAACCACATAACGTCTTGTATACTTCATAGAATACATTAGAATACATAAAACACAAAATATGTTATTTATACTCGTAGATAGCCGATACTTCCAGGAAACCACTATACGCAAATATTAGCTCACAACACTACAACATTTGGCCATGTCTACCAATATTTACAACCAATTCACATTGATATTCACTAAGGCGGTTATTACACGACACAGCCAAGCCGGGATCTAACGACGCCTTGTCTTGTATGAAAAAAAATACTCTTTTTAGCTGGGAAAATTACAAAAGGAATCCTCTAACGCTGGGTAGAGCGGAAAAGTCTATCTGACTCTCACTAACTATAAGTACACCCTGTTGCTTCGAGTGTCCTTTAAGTCTCAGTCAGTTCCTTGAAACACGCATGGAGTAGGTAGTATTGTATAAATATGATCCTTGATCGGACAGCGAGCTAACCATGGAGTTGACGCCTAACACACGTACCTACACCACCAAACCGCGGTCAATTAGCACTCGCCGCGTCTCCACACGGAGCACCGCCATAAAACCTGTTTTCATCTGAGCCTTTATCACGAGTTTTTACTAGTTTACTTTACAGCGTCTTCCCAGTATTTACAGAGTTTCTTGTATGGAAAAATGGAACAGCGCCTCTGGTGTGCGAAGAAGGAACTACTTTTTTTCCTTGAAATTTGTCAATTGACAATGTCAAAGTTCCAGTTTACTTTACAGCAGAATAACTGAAAACTCATGATAAGGCCTCAGTTTTAGCTGTCCGTAAAAGCTACCAGTTTACCATTAAATATGCAACATTTTTTTTTTCGTGGTAAAATCTTCAAATGAGTCCTCCCACCCACGGCAGGGCGAGAGGGACTGTCAGATTCGTACTGACTAAAATCCACGGTGTCCTTCAACAACCCTTTATGTTCCGGGGTCACGGTAATGAGATAAGTCCCGCGACCCCGGCAGGCTTTGGCCCTCTAGAGGGGGGCCCCGTCATCATGCTGACACTCTTTGAGGCGCGCGTGGAACACAACGCGCCGTCGACCCGGGCATGGCCCATGGTCGGACAGCGAGTCGATATGCAGCACGCTTGAAGTAAACTTGATGGTGTATGATTATCAAAAGTAGACTAGACAATGGACATGCACATTTTACGTACACTGAGTTTATCTGAAACGTGGGAGACTCGCTTAATATTGGCCCAAATGGTTGTTTTTTTTTCGTCGTAATAATTTCAATTTTACTATCTAGTATAGAAAATGCGGGAAATATTTCTGCTACCTTTGATTCATCAAATAAATAATTCTTCCTTTGCGGGAAAATCATGATTGATCAGTAATTCATTTGCTACGTTTTCTCCGGTGCCAAGAAATTATATTGGAATATGTATCTTCTTACCTTTTCCACAGTTACCTTATAGAACCTTTCTTCAATTGTTTTGGGAGAGATTGTAATTGAGGAAGTTCGACGAAATTGAGGAAGGTAGGCATGGTGATTATGTGACCACGTAATGTGATTGAATTTGGTTTTTTTAGCGTTCACCATTGGATGAAAACCATCAGGTCAAACCAATTTGAAAATTCCTTCATGCGGAACACTGCAATCAGCCGATGTGGTCCTATTAGTTCTATTAACTAATTAATTTGGTTAGACTGTTAGTTGGAGAACCAACATAGTCCACAACCAACCAGTCCGTTGAATGTAACTAATAAAATATTTGAAAGTGTTAGTCAGTTCAATACAAACCAACTAAAATTACACATTTTGGTTGGCCAACTAAAATGTTTTTTGATGTGCTATTATAGATAAGCGTGCCGTAGTTCTATTCTGTTTGTAAAATTAGACTACATGACAAAAATAAAATAAAAAATAGACACAACTATGTAGGGATAGCGGACAAGTGTTTAATACATGTACACACGGCTACACATCAAGCTATACAAAACTAGTATAAGCTGACCGTTCAATGTGCGGAAAGATCATATAAAGCGAGTTCAAGACAAACTGTTTTTGCATAGCTTGATGTGGAGCCGTGTGTACTATTATTCTGATCCTTAGGCAAACTAATTGATAAATAACATAAATAGCATATTTTGTTTATTTTGATAAACAAAGTTACGACATACATAAAAGGGACAAAATAAAATAATTATGTTGATCAAATCTAAAACTCGGCCGTTAAAAGGTATCGCAAACAACTGGCCACAACAAACACGATCAAAAACTCGTAAAAAAATAATTACGCCAATCCAAACTACGATTTTATCGCGTCCCAAAGTCCCAACTGAGTTTATGTATATACAAACATAACATTATATGAAAGTATAATGTCTATATAATTATGTAACTAGCTGTGCTCGTGACTACATACGCATGGAAATCGATAATTTACGAGTATCTATAAAATAGAAAAAATGTTTGCTTAATTTATCTAGCTGGATGGTGCTCATTTGTTAAGATTCGTTAATCATGATTATATGGGATTTTGTCCTAAAACCTCTCTATCTTCTAGTAAAACTTTCTCTAATTAGTTTAATCGTTTCAGGATATTTCTTAACCTTTTGTCGCACTGCTAGGCAAAGGTCGGCTCGGGCATACAAATAAAAGAAACAATTCAGTTTTTGTTTCAGTATTGTGTGGATGACTACAAGCATTTTTTGGAAACACAGCTATTTTGAAATCGCAGACAGACACTTTAATTTTATCTTTACATGTGTTACTACTTGACCGCCGTAATGTAGACCTTCTATAGGTAGTTAGGTACCTACATTAGCTCTACCTAGCACATGGGCAGAAGGTGTAATTTTAGGTTACGTCTGTATGAAACAAAATCTCGCTTTGAGTGTCTGTTTGCTCAACGAATCATGAACTTCGTTTTTTTTTCATAATTTAGAGTTTTTATTCCGGAAGGTAACTTCTCGTAGGTACCTACAAAAATCTTACTTTTTCGACATAATAATTATGTCAACATCGTCTAATGCATTGCGCCAGTTTGAAGCAACGACGGGTTACTTCACTAGTCAATAATAAAATGAATAACACCCGAAACATTTCAGTATTTCAGGACTAACATAGCAGTAATAGTTACCAAGGGAACAGAGATACAAGTTTCATTTACGATAAGATAAAAATATACGTTGTAAATATAAAATTTATGATACTATTAATACAGGTTGGCTGAAGTAAAATCTACTTTATGACCTTTTTTCTGGCTGATTCTGTAGCCCAATTCCTTTGGCAGCAATTGTAGCGAGATACCTGTATTTCGGGGTACAAAAATGGGGATATTGGATCTAGAATACATTCTTATTACGACTGGTAATGTTTCCATTGCTTGTATTGTGTACTAAGAGTTTTATCTTGTCTTATATTATAATGCCATTATTATTACGTGTGTTGTGTTAGTATCACATAAGGTAGTGACTTTCTTTGTGAAATTTATTTTATTTTTGCTGTTCTCAAGAGAAAATAATTATAGTACTAATAATATCACCCCGGTACATAAAGGGCTATTGAAGGACATCGTGGATTTTAGTCAGTACGAGTCTGACAGTCCCACCACCTCAAAGTTGATGATTTTACCACGTAAAAAAAATGTCTTACTGCCAACCAACTTGAAAAAAAAATCAACGAGGGGCTAACTACACTTTTAAATGGTTATATGTAATAGATATGTATATTTTAAGTATTTTCGTGAGTTAATAAAAAAAAATTTTACCAATCAAATCTTCCCAAGGGGCCCCGACTGTGAGTCGTTCTGTTCTGCTTCTTCCTGCTGTTCTGTTGGGCTTGTTTCTTTCTTTTTAGTGTTTATTTAAGTTAACTTATCACGTATTTTTCAAAATTAGTTTTTACGCAGTCGGGTTTTTTGTTTTTCTTTAAATATTTTTTTTTATTTTACACTTTTTAGTTACGATTAATTGTTCACTGTTTTTTTTTGTTTGTATATCGTTTATACTTGAAATAAAAACTTAAATCAATAAGTAAGAAAATTAGCGAGAATGATTGTTTAGTTTAACAACTTTAAATCGTTATATATCCTAAACTAATACTTAAAATGAAAAATGATAAAAGAAACCTAAGATGATTTTAAAATACCTATTCAACGACACCCCACTTGACATAGTTTATCGACTTTTATTTTTTTCATTTTGACAATATGGCGTCTGGTTGTCGCTGTGGTGAATTTTGATTACTGTCATGTCTTTAGTGACACTCGCAAGGTTAAGACGAATCGATTGACGTAAGAATGATCAAAATCGGCCTACGCGTTTGGTCTCTAGAACGCCACATAGAAACAAACATACATACATACATACATACTTACATACATACATACATAGACTGATAAACACACTACCCTCCTTTGCGTCGCGCAGTCGGGTAAAAACAGTATAAGTTGTGAATTAACATTGTTAATTCACAACTTATGCTGTTTTTTTTTTGTTTAAATGACATTATAACACAGACGTACAATTTGCATGAAGTATGTTATTTATGGACTTAATATGAAACAATAAATTCTAATAAAAAATGTAACTTGTTTTACAGTGTTATATTAGTAATGGTGAGCATGGGCAATGTTGACAATGATGTGTAATTTTTACCCTGTTATCAACTTTAGTGGACACTCACTTACGATGTTTTTACATGAAAAAAAATCTTTAAAGGATTAGAGCCACCGGAGTGAGTGCAAAAAATCCTACATTTTTTGTAGAGTAAGAATATGATTGTAACTCAAAATCGCGAAAAAGTTACGATGTTCTTGCTTGCATGTGTCTATGTAATGAAAAAACATCATGAAAATATCTTACTGTCAGAAACCAAATCGCTGGACGAGGTTCTAAGAAAATATTCACAATTTAAGAAATTATGTACATTTAAACTTGCTTTTGCTCATTTGCACTTTCAAAATGTGGTATTAGTTACTTATTTACTAGCTTAAAGAAATTACCTGTAAGATTTTCAAATTAACCAAAACAAAGTACTTGATTAAGAAATTGATTAGGTATCTTAAAATATTTTAAGACAAACACCTAACTTAAAGATCTTTATGGCCCCTAAAATAAGTAATGATGGGTGTCCTAGACCCTTAAATTTGATGACGCGTGACGTGCACCAATCCGCAGTGCACCAAGGTTATGGTCTACTCTTTTTCACAGAAAAGAGACCTTGTGTTAGGCTCGTATTCCCCAACAGATTTGAAAGAGACCTTGCACACATCCTAAATCGTTCTCAAAAATGTCACAATGCATTTAGACCCATATTTGCTTGACAATCCGATTAAACAATCTTAATACGTTTATACAATCCCAAAATAAGATAAGAAAGCAAGGAGTTTAAGTAAGCTTTGTTACTTGGTTTCGCTCAGCCTTTTCCCAATGTTTTCCGGGTTTAGAAGGCAGGACCAAAAAGGTACATTATACGCCTTTATCATCCTTTGAACAAAACTAAGTGATGGAAGCATCCACCCTTTTACCTGATACACGTATATAAAACATTAAAACACACTTTCTTGTATAAAATATGAACGTGAGTAGATGTAGTAACTCTCGCCTCAAATAAATCCAGTGAGTTTTGTCTTTTTAAACAAAGATTTAAATTGCTAGACATGCACTTTGGTCACTTAAGTAAGGTCGGGCAAAAAAGTGTTTACATTGGATAATGTTTTCACGTCCAGTATCAAAAGATATAATTTGATTTGCAGTTAAGTATGTACTAGTACTCACTCATTTTTTTAACCTTAATCTTTCACTATTTTACAAAGTTTTGAACCGTCCAATTAGAAAGTACTTTTGTGCCAGCAACACGAAGAAGATGATCAAATGGATGCGATGGAACAAATTGTCATTTAATATTTCGTTTTGAACTGTTTTGTGCAGTCACCAACAGAAGTTATGTCCTGACCTAAATTGCAAACGTGTTCCTAGAAACTAGACTTGTGTAAAAATTCTGAACATTGCTGTCTAAGAATGTCCTGATACTTACTCTTGTGACAGCGTTCTCTAAAATGTAGTACCTTTACTTTAGAGTGTTATATCAGACAATGCATCTGAATTTTAAAAGAAAGAAAACTGTTTCTTGACATATGCCATAAGTACCTAATCACAATATAAACAACAAAGCTTATGTAATCAAACATTTTAAAATTACACAACCGTATACGTTATACGTCTGGTGATACATAAAGGCGGTCCCTCACCGGGAGCATTCGCATGTAATGTAACATCAAAGGGCGCATTGTGATGCTTGATTGTCTTCCGTCACTGATGAAATGTTCGAATCTGTAACGTTACATTACTGGAGAATGCTCGCGGTGAGGGAGCGCCTTAAGGCCTATCCGCACACAACAGTGCCGGCACAGTGCCGACACGCCGATCAGTACCGTATCGATCAGTGTCAGTGAAATATGATATTGTACTATACATGTGTGTACCACACCAGTGACGTTCAGTGATCACAGCAAAAGTTAAATCGTCAAAATCATCGTCTTTTGACGATTAATTTGACGATTATTGTAAAACATGTTTAAAAAGAGTAAGTATCATGGAGTTTCTTGCCCATTCTTCTTCATACAACCTACCTTTGCGAATGAGTGTAGATTCAATCCCATCCCATCCCATTTCCTTAATTTTAATATTTCGACGTTTAAAAGTGCCTCTTTGATGGCCTATTTGAAATAAAAGATTTGACTTTGACTTTGACTTTGATTTAACTTTTGAACATCACTGAACGGCACTGTCACTGATGAGTACGGATAGCGTCGTACAAAATGTCTATCCGCACTTTTTTCCGCACATTGTGTGCGGATAGGCCTTTAAGAGTCATTTCCCCGTGATACCCACCTGACCTCTTTGAAGCACCGTAAGTAAGGATAAGATCAGTTGATTGACGTATATTTTTTGGGATATAATTATAATATGTGGAATTTGTGCAACATGGTGTAAAGTTCTTCAACCAGACGGCTGTTGTGTTTGTTATACAAAATTGTGGAAATTTGCGTTGTTCATAACAATGCCTATTTATTAAAGATGTAGATGTATGAAAAAAATGTCCATGCTCTAATGGAAAAGGGAAGTCAAGTAACCGACAGATCTGATCGGGCTATTAAACTACATATTTGCAAGACGTATCTGTCGTAGATACATAATAGAATTTAAAGTTCTTACAAAGTAATCGCAACACTATTTTGCATCCGCCTGTAGCGTGTTGGTTCTCTAAAACTTATCTCCAAAGTGTGACGTAACAGGGACACAATGGACGACTGAAATATTTTGAAATACAGGAAGCGTTGTCTCAACTTACGACAATGTCGTTTCATTACGGTGTCCATGGCTTTGTGAATTTTGAGTGGATAAATCTGTTTATGCTTGAAGAATGGACCCTATCCGTCTTTTGAGAGATAAATAAAGGCGTAAATTTTGGTTGAATGACGAGTTATATAAATCGGAAATAAGCTCATTGGATTTCGTCAGCAGCCACAAAAGGAGCGGGCTTGCGGACGGCGAGCGATGGATAGCCAGCACCGGTAAGGCCTAGTCCTTACCGGCGCTGGCTATCCATCACTCGGTACTACTATCTGCACTCTCGGCACGAAACCCGTTGCTTCGACTGAAGTTCCTGACAATGTCTACTCCTTATCACTTAGGTACACAAAAATAGATAGAGTCAAGAACTAAAAATGAATGAATACATTACAGCTGTCCTTATTCCCAACGTACAGTCAGAACTCATGCATTCAAAAAAAATAGGGAGGTAGGTTCACTCCTCGGGTTACTTACTTTCATAGCGTATCTTCGTTAATGGACTAAGAGAGTAATCCCCAGGTACGAGACGAGCATACGGGCCTCATAAAGCTGTCAGCTTAACTGACGAGGTCTGATAGAGCCAAATGAGTGCCAAAATTGCGTAAATATCTCTAGATGTTACCTAAATCAAAAACTGGTAGTTTACCATTATTTTCCAGAATCAAACAGCCTCGTGTTTCGGAAAACAGTCTGTAAATAGATTAATCTGACATTTAGAATGTTGAGGGCAATAATTAATTGGACGCCTGTCTTCAAATAAGACGGAAGGAATGTAGCTTTGTTGTATTAAAACAAGGAAAATGTTCTTTATCTTGTAAAATTACTGAAGCATTTGCTTTTAGTGACACCGATTGTATAATCACGTACTCAATGATCAGGAAAACAACGAATTTTTGTACAAAAAATCATGTTAAACTAGTTTAAGAAGAATTTTCAAAAAAAATCATCATTTCTATCGGCCCAATGCAAATGCAATTGCGAGTTGTCTATTAGTGTGTCATCATTTCATCCGTAGCTCGTGCGATACTGAATATAGGCCTCTCCCATAGCTTTCTAATAGAGCCGGTTGCAATCGGCTTGATCCAGCGCAATTCTTTGATTTTCACCAGATCATCGGTCTACCTTGCACTGCGCTTGCCAATGGGTGGTCTCCATTCGAGAATCTTACGGCCTCATCGGCCATCTTCTTCAACTGCCACTTCAACTTGCTAATTCATGAGTGAGTGAATGAATAAAAATATGTAGTTCTAGCTTTTCCCAGCAGCTTCGCTCGCCGTGTCACTCAGGACCAAAGCAGCTTTCAACTGGTGAAAGAATTTTTTAAATCGGTCCAGTAGTTTTTGAGTTTATCCATTACAAACAAACAAACAAAAATATAAAGTTTTCCTCTTTATAATATTAGTGTAGACATCATGAAACTAAAAGCGCTGTTCAATATTCATCCTTATTTCCCTCGTTTGTAAGGACACACTACCATTACAAGAGCAAGAGCATAACTATGACTACGAATAAATGCATCTTCCTTGAGTCACGTATAAATAAATGGTTAGTTTGCTCGACTTTGAGTTATTTAAACAGAGCATGCACGAGTACGTGAAACTCTTTGTTCTTAACGTCTAACTTCAGAATGATAAAATAACATCTATCTTCTGAAAACAGTAGATTTCTGGGTCCTTGTCATAAGATTTCTGTTTTTTACCGTACAGCGTACTCGAAGTACGTACGGTGTAAGTTATATGGAAAATGAAAGAGCGCATCTAGAGTACCTACAACCGATTAACTATTTTCATCAAATTAACAGCAATGAAGAGCTCGTGGCTAAATAATTACAGCCGCACAGACCGATCTTCCAGGTTAAGCCGCGCTTTCCGAGGTTAGTCTGTGGATGGTTGACCGTCTGTCATAGCGAGTTTCCTCCGTGCCTTGGAAATCACGTTAATGCCGTTGGTCCCAGCTGTCATTTCTAGATCTTTGACCATAGATGGGGTAGAAGCTTCAAAAAAAAATGTTCCTAGAGAAATCGTTTCTCCTACTTGACTTTTTAAGATGAGAGGTTTATAAGATGGCTTTAGTAGATATAATGACTCTTATAAACAGGCGAGTCTATAAGATTTAGAAGTGATTATCTTCGTTGGTAACAGTCTCATCCCAATTAAACTGTGAACTAGGGTAGACAAACCAAAAACGCTTCAATAACTGTATCTTAGACGAAGACAATAGCAAACAACCGCTCTTCAAATTGTGGTCGACACCAATTCTAACGTAAATTTTGGCTCCCACATTGCCGTCATCTGAAAAGTCAATCCAAAATATAATTTTAATGGCACTCTCTCATTGAAGCATTTCGTGATCCCCGTAGAATTAGGCAGAGATGTAACATATTAGTCATATCATTATGGAGGTTGGGGGTACTGCCAACCTCCATAACCCCACATTTTACCAGTTATGTCAAAGTATCATAATTATTATTGGGGCGAGCCTATTGCCATCAGTAGGGCATAAATACATCATCTGAGAGATATACTCTTTAAGCACAAAATCCGTAGCTTCGGACGAACGTATGGGCGTTTTTCACGTACTCTGTAACAGTTTTAAAATGTGAAATTGAATAACTGCCCGTTCTAAAAGTGTGTGATAATACAATCGGGTAGTTGCCCTGATGTGTTTTCAATGCTCATGGATCGAAATGCTACCGAAGATATCGGTGAACTTTTAGTCAGTATGTCTGTCATACCCTTCTACTAGAATGAATGAATGATTTTAGCACACAAAAAAAACGTGTTAATTTTAAAGTGAGCTATTTTCAGATCATCTTTTTTGACGAACTTAGAGAGAAGACCACGGAGTACATTTTTAACCGACTTCAAAAAAGAAGTAGGTTCTCAGTTCGACCTGTATGTATGTTTGTATGTATATATGTTTGTCCGCAATTATTCGCGTTTGGCTGAACGGATTTTGATGCGGTTTTCAGGAAAGTGTTCATTACATTCTGGGGAAGGTTTTAGTATATAACCCGCATAGATCCGTTTTTGTTTCTTACTAGAATTGTAGATTTTCAAAGACGCCGATTATACGAAGATTTTGTTGAATATCTAAACTAAAAAGGTAAAAATAAATAAAAAAACCGGCCAAGTGCGAGTTGGACTCGCGTGAAGAGGGTTCCGTACGATGTTACCTATCACGTTTTTTTTTAAATCTGACCCAAATTGGTACGCACAATATTGAGTGATTTACCATGTTATTTTAATATCATGGACTTCTTATAGCAAAAATTACCTCCCATATACAGATATGGACTTCTTATAGGTTTTCCTATAATCTATAATAAGTAGAAAACTAAATTCTGTATTTTTAAAGTTTTCCTCTTTATAATATTAGTGTAGACATCATGAAACTAAAAGCGCTGTTCAATATTCATCCTTATTTCCCTCGTTTGTAAGGACACACTACCATTACAAGAGCAAGAGCATAACTATGACTACGAATAAATGCATCTTCCTTGAGTCACGTATAAATAAATGGTTAGTTTGCTCGACTTTGAGTTATTTAAACAGAGCATGCACGAGTACGTGAAACTCTTTGTTCTTAACGTCTAACTTCAGAATGATAAAATAACATCTATCTTCTGAAAACAGTAGATTTCTGGGTCCTTGTCATAAGATTTCTGTTTTTTACCGTACAGCGTACTCGAAGTACGTACGGTGTAAGTTATATGGAAAATGAAAGAGCGCATCTAGAGTACCTACAACCGATTAACTATTTTCATCAAATTAACAGCAATGAAGAGCTCGTGGCTAAATAATTACAGCCGCACAGACCGATCTTCCAGGTTAAGCCGCGCTTTCCGAGGTTAGTCTGTGGATGGTTGACCGTCTGTCATAGCGAGTTTCCTCCGTGCCTTGGAAATCACGTTAATGCCGTTGGTCCCAGCTGTCATTTCTAGATCTTTGACCATAGATGGGGTAGAAGCTTCAAAAAAAAATGTTCCTAGAGAAATCGTTTCTCCTACTTGACTTTTTAAGATGAGAGGTTTATAAGATGGCTTTAGTAGATATAATGACTCTTATAAACAGGCGAGTCTATAAGATTTAGAAGTGATTATCTTCGTTGGTAACAGTCTCATCCCAATTAAACTGTGAACTAGGGTAGACAAACCAAAAACGCTTCAATAACTGTATCTTAGACGAAGACAATAGCAAACAACCGCTCTTCAAATTGTGGTCGACACCAATTCTAACGTAAATTTTGGCTCCCACATTGCCGTCATCTGAAAAGTCAATCCAAAATATAATTTTAATGGCACTCTCTCATTGAAGCATTTCGTGATCCCCGTAGAATTAGGCAGAGATGTAACATATTAGTCATATCATTATGGAGGTTGGGGGTACTGCCAACCTCCATAACCCCACATTTTACCAGTTATGTCAAAGTATCATATAATTGGGGCGAGCCTATTGCCATCAGTCGAGCACAAATCCATACTCTGTGAGATAAACTCTTTAAGCACAAAATCCGTAGCTTCGGACGAATGTACGGACGCTTTTCTGTAACAATTTTAAAATGTGAAATTAATTAACGGCCCGTTCTAAAAGTGAGTGATAAGACAATCGGATAGTTGCCCTGATGTGTTTTCAATGCTCATGGATCAAAAGGCTACCGAAGATACCGGTGGACTTTTGGTCAGTATGTCTGTCATACCCTTCTACTTGAATGAATGAATGATTTTAGCACACACAAAAAAACGTGTTAATTTTTTTTAAGTGTTGAGCTATTTTCAGATCATCCTTTTTGACGAACTTAGAGAGAAGACCACGGAGTACATTTTTAACTGACTTCAAAAAAGAAGTAGGTTCTCAGTTCGACCTGTATGTATGTTTGTATGTATATATGTTTGTCCGCAATTATTCGCGTTTGGCTGAACGGATTTTGATGCGGTTTTCAGGAAAGTGTTCATTACAATCTGGGGAAGGTTTTAGTATATAACCCGCATAGATCCGTTTTTGTTTCTTACTAGAATTGTAGATTTTCAAAGACGCCGATTATACGAAGATTTTTGTTGAATATCTAAACTAAAAAGGGAAAAATAAAAAAAAAAAACTGAAAAAAGGGAACCGCCTTCAAAACCAAACAAAAAAACTGTAAAATAATTTTTGTTTCGAAATTCGGTGGCCATAGTCAATGAAATATAAAAAACAAAGCCACCGACTTCCGAAAGCAAAGTTATTTTACAGTTTTTTTGTTTGGTTTTGAAGTCGGTTCCCTTTTTTTCAAAAAGATTTATATAACTGAATGAAAGCGAAGACCCCCAGGCTGATGTAATGCTCGTAATATTATCACTGTTACATCACAAGCGAATGTTCGCGGTAAAGGAGCGCCTTTAGGGTCAAAAACAAATAGAACCGTTTTCTGCTACATTTGTTCTTTTTGTACTTTGATTATGTAAATCTTTAATAATATGAGACCTTGAACCGAAAGCTACAATTTCGTTTGGATTTAACAAACATTGTCTGAACAAGTCTTTTACGTAAAAACCTTATTTATGAAAAGGTTTAAAGACAGAAAAAGTTTTAAGCTTTGAATAAGTATTGTATTCCAGTATCGTGATACTTGTATCTTCATTGTTTTGCGCATAATTATTATTCTTGGCAACATTAATTAAAATGTTTCTGATTTCGTCTGAGCAACCCAACACGCGTCTTAAAGTTTTTAATATTAATATTTTGCTCCCAAATTACACAACCATTCCTAAAATTATTGAAATAGATATTTTAGACAATTTACATAGATATTTATATCCTTTTTGTGTATTATGATAATTTAAATAAATAGTTATATCGCTTTTGTCTATTATTGAGTATATGTATACGGTACGGCAGACCACATTTCTCACTTTTTTTTAACGTGGTAATATCATCAAATTAATCCCAGGGCAGACTTGCCCCAGACTTGTACTGACTAAAATCCACGGTATCCTTCAATAGCCTTTGACGTTCCGGAGCCACGGTTACTCGTTGGTCCAGCGACCCCGGCAGGCTTTGGCCCTCTAAGGGGGTCCCCGACATTTTGCTGACAGCTCTTTGAAGCGCTTCATCGACCCGGGACATTTCTCACATTTTTTTAGCGTGGTAAAATCATCAAATGAGTTCTCCCACCCAGGGCAGGGCGGGAGGGACTTTCAGACTTGTACTGACTAAAATCCACGGTGTCCTTCAATAGCCCTTTATGTTCCGGGGTCACGGTAATGAGATAAGTCCCGCGACCCCTTGTGAAAATCTCGTGAACAGCTTGCTACAGATTATGATGAAGCAAGTTCTTACAGACCACATGTCAGTATCGTGTATCATGTTGCATTGCTTTGTACTCCACCAGGCAAAATTAAATAAAGTGGCTATTTATCGTTTAAAGATTATTTCGTCATAAAATTAAACACCAATTTAAACATCAGAACTTGTCAGCATGTTCATATATTCACACACAATTTACGATTCCGCATTTTCCTTTATACAAGAAAATCCTTAAACGAGAGTTAAAATTATTTCACCAATTTAAGGCACGTCCCTCAAGGCTATGTGAATACAGAAATACTTGTTGGTTTAATATTTGTACAGGAAAAGTGAATCAAAGAACTATATTGTTCCTTGTTTACTTCCCTTTTTTTACGTGGTAAAATCATCCAATGTGTCTTCCCACCCAGGGCAGGACAGGTGGGACAGACGGATCGGACGGTCCCGCGACCTCGGCAGGATTTTGCCCTCTAAAGGGGGCCCCGTCAGATTGCTGACAGCTCTTTGAAACGCGCGTGAAACACGACGCGCCGTCGACCCGGGCATGGCCCATGATCAGACGGCGAGTCGCCTATTACTCGCCCTCCGCATGCCCTTGTTTACTTCCCCATGTTGCAGACAAGTCACGAACAGAAAATACAAATATAGGTTGTATTTGATCCCTTCCCCTAAATATTTACGGGCTGTCCTGAATATAAACCGGTCATTAATTTGTTATGTCCAAGGAGTTTTAATTGGCTAACCACGGACCGTTTTTAATGTGACGATGGCTTAGGAATAATCTTATTTTATTTAAAGTGGGTATTTTTCGGTCATTTGTTCTGATAAACGGTTTTAAAGTCTGAAATAGTAATTTGATGATAAGGGTCTAAATCCTCAAGATTTTCTATACCTTTTATTACATGACAACATGTCTCCAAGAGATAAAAGTATTGTTTGCAATTTTTATTTATGTAAGAAAAAAAGAAAAAAGGTTTTATTTCAATTTTTAAAATTCTGAACTTTTAGGGACTACCTACTCGTAATATTCTAAATCAGAACCGATTACAAAAAATCTTTTACGAATTAGAAGCTACATTATTATTATCTCCTACATTAAAAAAACAATCCCGTTTCATAACATCCCGACCAAACCGCAAGCGAAACCTTGTGCAAAAGCTAGAGTTAATAAAATTTTCACAAACAAAATCATCACCCTCTCAAACTTGCGTATAATAAATTGATCTGAAACACAATGATAAACCTCTGCACGAATATTTTCCCCTCTAACGACTGACGTATTGTGAATGCATTTCCATACAAACACATCAATTCCTATTGTTATATCCCGGCCCCCTCAATTTATATCCGTGTTGACCGTTCAAAAGAATTCTGGCGTATTTTCGCTGACTGCGATTCGGTGCCAACATGACTACGCCTTAACACCGTTCTGACATGTTGAGGGAAGGAAACGAAATGTTCTGACAGCCAGACATTTTCTGTGCTTTTTAAAATAGATTCTTCAACACGTCTGCACATTTATCACCTTGACTTAGGAGAGATATTTTCTTGGAGAAGTAGCGGAATTGATTTTCTGACATGAAAATTGATATTTCAAGCTGTTTTTTAAGGTGTCCAAGGATTAGATACTACAATTTTAATATTACGATTCGTAGTTTTTTACTTTATGCAAAATTACGGGCAAAAAGGCGTGTTACGTTCATTATTATTTTACAGCAAAATGTTAAAAGTGATTTAATTGAAACTTTAAAGTAATACGGTTAAAATATAGAATTGCGTAAAAACGGCATTTATGCGAGCAAAGCCGCGAGCGGTAGACGGTAAACAAATATTTACTCGATGTTATAACTACCAAAACATGAGTAATTTATAAAGTCGATCTAACGTAAACAATAAACAAAGTTGAAACAACCTTGGCAAATACCAAAGCAATTTGGTAAATACCTTCCATAAGTGTACCAAATAATCTATAAAATATTGTGTTTATAAATGTTGCCCTTACAAAAACGTAGGCCCCCATGGCGAAGTCGTTACATTACACGCAACATTTAATCTTGCGAATAGAAAACAAAAAATATATTTATTCGCCACTTATCCCCGTGACCCTCGTTCAAGTTTTTTGGAAATATTTTTGGAAACAGTACCTACATACATTTCTTTTAGGTCAGTTAGTCAGACTTCTTCATCATTATCATTATCATCAGCCTATAAATGTTCCCACTGCTGGGACATAGGCCTCCTCTCTGAGAGAGGGAGAGGGCCGTACCTAATCTTCCACGCGGGCCCAGTGCGGATTGGTAGATGTCCCATGTCTTCGAATTTTTGGTTCTAGGACATGCCGGTTACCTCACGATGTGTTCCTTCATCGTTTTTGGGAGCAGTGGTGTTGAAATAAATTACACAAAGTAATGCGCCTGACGGGGTTCGAAACCACGACCTACAACTCGTAAGTCGAGGCCGATACCACTGGGCCACCACTGCTCTTAGTCAGACTTCTTAACTGACTAAAACTTAGTGCGTATTCTACACAATCCCTGCGACTTTCTTATTCCTGGCATTGCCTGGATGTCTCAGGTGTTATTTACATGACCTAAGTATTTTAAAGAATACCTGAATTATACAGATTGCGGGAAAAACATGTACTCGTACATACGTACAGCGACTCCACCAAATCTACATTATTAAATCTTGAATATTTTGCACCAATTCTCCAGAATGGTTTTCCCAGACGATAGAAGTTCAGAGTTCGTTGGCCGTGGCATTGGCACGTTCATGAATTCTGAATCTTTATAGCTTTTCTCCTAGATTCTCATGAAAGCCTGATAGTGTCTTATTAAAGGGATGAAATTTATTTACGTCGTTTTCTGATGTGGCTGTCTGTCCTCCTACCTCTACCTACCTCCCTACTACCTACCTCTTTCGAATAGTAGTCGCAAGTTTGGGTACGATGCCTAGGGCTGTCCAGGTCCAGGAATTACTTAGAAGCAGCCACAGAGCTTAGTTATGTGTCTTCTTAATGGCAATTATAGGCACATCCCCTTATGACATGAGGTTTAAACATATCTGACTAACCCTTAGGGGAATTTAAGGTACGATGTTACAAATTCTGAATCTCTATAGCTACTCCTTAATGCTCATGAAAGCCTGGTACTTTCTTATTAAAAGGATGGAATATTTAGGTCGCTCTCTGATGAGGCTGCTACGTAATTACCAAATGGATTTGTCATAGATTACATTACGTTGATTAGAGTTGCTCATTACAGAAAAGAGGATTTACGAAATGCTTTTGACTTTTATCCGTATTTTGTAAATTGGGAGTGTAATCTGACTCGCTGTTCCAATTTGGGATGGTTTTGGTTCGAAGTCCATTTGCCTCTTTGTACTTTTTGGGCGAATGTTGAGTAGGAAGACCTGAGCTTGGTCTAAAGATATTATTTTCCTATAGGTATTCTCCACGGTAGTTTGAAGTCTGGATTTGTGCTTAGCGATACCATTCTACACTTTTAACTACTACTAATAATATTATCAAGCTTTAAACTGCACTTGCAAGGGATCAATAAAGCTTGGGTATTCAAAAAAGATGATTAAAAATTCTAAAATGTTTTAATAACGTTTTCTACTAACTATTAAAACAACTGTACCCTGCCTATATGACTGAAACATTAGAGTTGGTTCAGTCACTACGAGTTACACTTGAAAATTTGTATGAAATTGTCGTACAGCGTATACTATACACTCTTAGTTACTACTAAATAGATACATACATGTTAAAAGAAGTTGGTTCAATTAAATTGATTTCTTATTCCGTAGCCAATAAATCTTAATTCTAACTCCCTGTTTTATTCGTAATGGTCTGCCGTCTGTTACCTGTCCAGCCTGATAAATAGCCGGCTTGTACAGCAAATGGAACACGCTTGACAAGACGTTGCCTCGTCCAATAAAGTTTGTTCTTTGTTTTTATATTATACTCTTGAATGAAGTAAATATGTAAAAACTAAAAAAAATGCTTAAGTTGGAATCGCTGTCGGCACGGTTGGCGCAGTAGCAGTAAGGTTTGATTCCCACACGGATTAAATATTTGTATGGCCTACAGATAGTTGTTCCAGGTCTGGCTGTTTGTGTATGTGAATATAACTGATTGTAAACGCACTCACTACACAGGAGACATTCGTAGAGTGAGGCGACGGCAAAAAAATCGCTTTGGAGCGGAAGCGGCAATTTCACAGTCAATGTAAGTGTTTTTTTTGCCATTCCTACTATGCAAATTCACAGTTTCCAGTTCTAAAAACAACCAAGTGACTAAACGAACATTTTTATTTGAAGTATCGTCCTTTTATTCCACTTAAACTTAATATACCTAATCTGAAACAAACTACACAGAGCAAACTAAATTAAGATTACCTATTCCTTAATCAAGTTTACAAAATGTTGTTAGAACTTAAATTATAATTTCCGACTGTGGACACACTTTTTTTTATCGTGGTAAAATCATCAAATGAGTCCTCCCACCCGGGGCAGGGCGGGAGGGACTGTCAGACTCGTACTGACTAAAATCCACGGTGTCCTTCTATAGCTTTTTACGTTCCAGGGTCACGGTAATTCGATAAGTCCCGCGACCCCGGCAAGCTTTGGCCCTCTGGAGGCCCCCCTACAGAGGGCCAAAGCTTGCCGGGGTCCCCCGTCATTATGCTGACACTCTTTGAGGCGCGCGTGAAATACAACGCGCCGTCAACCCGGGCATGGTCCATTGTCGGGCAGCGAGTCGTCCATTACTCGCCTACGGTGGCTGGAAATCGTCTTGAGACGTCCGTCGACATGGGCGTCTACCACTGCGGCTGGGGCGAAGGGAAGACGGAATGTCCTAGGACCAAATATTTAAAGATTAGATCAGACAACAAGTACTCATTGATGGATCCATCAATATGCGCTGTGCCTTTTTTTGTGGCTTCATCATCATATTATATTTGCCGAGCGACGTATTGGTAAACATAAACACAATTAGACTGGGAATAAATTGTTAATTCAAGATGATAAATAAATCACAATTAGATTTTTTTTTCTGGATCTGGTAGGAAAAAAACCAATACAAGATTGCCTGATAGTTGGTATTACGCTCACTTTCTTTGACGTGGAACTCCGTTTGATCCATGATGATGATAATGAATACTTGAATAGGCGTAATGTTACGATATTATATTATAATGTTAACTTTAATAAAGTAGGTATTTACTAAATTTCGTCATACAAAAAATTGCACGTAAATTATTCTTTTAGATGACAAAGTATCGACTCGTTATAAAACTCCAGACGGCATCTTGCATCTTCCATATTTCAGTTCTTATAAATATTTAGCGATGCTGCCACACGATGCATCCTATAATAATATTTTGAGAGTATCTACTCACTTTGTTCAAAGTTATTCTAGTGTAAGTTTTCATCAGTTTTATACCAGAAAGTAGGTACCTCTTCTAACGGAAAGTTATATTATTACACGGTGATAATTTTATCCCTCGTTTCCTGTTTATGTGATGAAAAGTGTTGTTATTCCACTTTGTTCACCCATGTGTACGAAGTGGAATAAACCGAACTGAAAACATCCATTTTTTAAGTCGGTTAATAATGCTCCAAATCAAATCTTCAAAGATTTTCTTGGGAAAGAAAAAATCGAACCGTGCAGGATTCGAACCCGCGACGTTCGGATTCAGAACATCCGACGCTCATTTCCAACCGAGCCAACGGGGTTCTTACCTACCGCGTCGAATTCTTCAATCCATTTCTAACGTCTCAAGGTGACGTTTAAAAAAACCGGCCAAGTGCGAGTTGGACTCGCGTGAAGAGGGTTCCGTACGGTTTTATTTTTTGCCTAACTATAATTTTAACCGCAAATAATAAATGAATTGAAATTTACGAATAATTGAAGATTGGTACGCACAATATTGAGTGATTTACCATGTTATTTTTATATCATGGACTTCTTATAGGTTTTCCTATAATCTATAAGTAGAAAACTAATTTCTGTATTTTTTTCAAAATTTTAGGTTCAGTAGTTTCTGAGATGGAATGGGGGAATGGTCAATTTTCGTCTATTTTCTTATATAACTTGGAAACTATTTATTTTAAAATTACAAAAAAAATGCATTTAAGATCTTCTCAACAAAACCTTTCATTTGATATGTCACACGATGCAGTTTCCCCCCAAAAATTACCTCCCATATACAGATTCACAGGAATTAATATGTGTACCAAATTTCAACTTAATCGGTCTAGTAGAATCGGAGATAATTGACTGTAAGCGACAGACAGACGGACGCACGAGTGATCCTATAAGGGTTCCGTTTTTGTATTCGGACGTACGGAACCCTAAAAATTGTTGGAATTGGTTGGAAATGAGTGTCGGATGTACTGAATTCTAAAGTCACAGGTTCGAATCCTGCACGTGGTTCGAATTTCTCTTTCCAAAAAAAATCTTTGAAGTTCGCTACGCATACCTACGTTAATGCGTTTAACATTATAAATATTAAAATCAAATCTGTTTGTAGCGTTTGAATCTTCAAGCAAGGGAGCGCTTTTAAGCTGAGTATTTATGACTGGCACTATCTCAGTATCAATTCAATCCTCTGTTATACCCACTTATTACATCTGTCACTTAGTATTTATGAAAATATCTATTCTAGAGTATTTTATTTATTCACAACAGACAACTGGAATGACAAATGGTAGTGTCACAAAATTTTGCGTTCTTCTAAAGAATTACGTTAAGTGGCTAGGTTTCTAACAATGAGAGGATCGTATTTAATGTTTTCTTCAAGTACTGTGAAATTCTATTGTTAATGAGTGTACTAAGGGCTGGTTTTAATTATAATAGATGAAAATGTTTTAGTCGGGGCCAGAAACGTGACAACGATTTTGGTTCTATTTTTCCGCAAAAGTAAGATTGTAATATAACTAATTTATGAATTTGTTTTATAAATAAAATATAACTTATATTAGAAATTCGAATATTTTTGAGGTTAGATGGATGAATAGGTGGATACATTTTTTACTATCTCACTCAAAAAGTACTGAACGGATTTGATACACAGATAGTTTAAATAACATAATGTTAACACATAGGATACATTTTATCCCAATCAGGCGTTCCTGTAGGATAATTTTCATCACATACGCGGGTGAAGCACCCAGCAACAAATTATAGTAGTTGTTACAACAACAGCCAGTAACAATTTTTATAACAAATTTAGAAAAGATAAGGATAGACAGATGACGACTGTGCTATGTCTATAAACAGTTTAAGGGCCGTGGACCAAGTATATTGTGTAACTGGATTACGGGTCTTCGGTAAAGGCAGTTTTCCAGTCATTATTATTTTTAGTAGTATTTGAACTACGGTACCTAATCCAAACACACGGTCCAATGTATCATAAAAAAACACTTCCTTTTCAAAATGTTAAAGCTAGATTTACAGACGTTGCCATGTGCGGTTAATTGATTTTATGATTTAATAACTCGAGTTCAGAGTCTAATGTTAGTCTGAAATTATTAATAGCCGATTCGTAACTTAGTTCCAATGTTTGATTTTGAAGTCATTCAAAGTTTGATTGGTTCTCTGTTTAGATTTAAATTGATGGGGGTTAAGAAATATTGTAGCAATAAATAGCGATGGTATCGCAAAGTAATTTGTTGTGTGTAGCTAATATAACTTGATATAGTCTAGGATACATTTAAGAAATATATACCCTCATATGTTATTTGAAAATGGGATATAGTGCACGCTAGATACTCTATACGACAATATTTTGGTGATAGGTTGTCTCCTTAAATCGCGTACCGTCATTGTTAATTTATAAAAATTGACCTCAAAAATTTTGGATCAACTTCCCTCATCTGTTATTTGGAAAAATCGAGGATTAGCTGATAGAACATAACTCAAGGAATCTAAAAAATATAGGTTGTCGGTGCCTAACCCTGTCCTGCTAATTAGTTGTCGGGTTCAAACAGGTGAGTTACCGTAGATAATATACCCTCATCTGTTATTTAATCGAATCAGATATCAAATGATAGATTATTTTATTCTGAATCCAACAGTATTTAGTTGTCTAATCAAAAACATGGCTGAATTTGGGTTGTCTAACTTTTAAGCGTAAAATTTAATCCACAAGCGTTGAAGAACAAAAGACAAAAACAATGATGCAGGTGTGCAGTTGTGCACCCAGACAGGTCTAAAAGTGTTTGAAAGACTAGTTTCACTTCCTACTAAGGTCGCGGTAATAGTACAGACGCCAGCACATCAACCTACCCGAATCTGACAAATTTTGCACATCGAACGTGAACCTTCTTGTTCTGTTATAAAGTTGAAAATCTATTACAGAAATTTGACAGATTGTGGAAGCTTGATGTGCTGGCGTCTGTACAACTAGATGCGACAGACAAAGAGTTGTTTTTCTTTTTCAAAATTGTTTTCTGTCAAATCTTACCACTTTACTAAAGTCATTTGATGATTTTACCACGAAAAAAAATGTGAGAATGTAACGACTGTCAAAGTTCTAAAAAGGACAGTTGGGATCAACTGCGTTACGAGCTTTCCGAGACACTGAAGAAACTCACTATGATAGATGGTCGCCCATCCACAGAGCAAACTCGACAAGCGCGGCTTGACCTGGAAGATCAGGCTGTAATTATTTAGCAACAAGCTCCTCACATTATCAGAACAGGAATATTAATGTGAAATGATTAAGAGAGATATTACTGTAGAGTCAATTTCTTAGTATTGTATAAATTGTTTATGACATATTTTGTGAGTACTATGAGTAAGTAAGTACTATTATTAATTTTGTCCTGGTGTTTGAGGGAATGTCATGCTCAGTTAAATACCTCGCTGCTGCTTTGGGTTTTTTTATTTTTCTTCAAAATTGACACTTCTTACTACAGACGCCAGCAGATCAATCTACCCGAAACTGTCAATTTTACTATTTTTTTATTGAGTTAATGTTGAAAATCTATTAAAGAAATTTGACAGATTGTGGTAGCTTGGTGCACTAGTGTCTGTACATCGCTTTCACGAGTAAATAAATAAATGTGTATCATTGTTATTATTCTAATCCGAGTTGAATCCAATGTTTGGTTACTGGCACGTGCTTACTTGGTCGGAAAATTATTTAAAACGAATTGTTTTTATCTTTGTCTGTTGCATGTAGTTGTACTATTACCGCGACGTTAGTAGGAAGTGAAACTATTCTTCCAAACACTTTTAGACCTGTCTGGGAATTGAGAATTGCACACTAGCTGTATTCATTATCTTTGTCTTTTGTTCTTCAACACTTAAAAGTTAGAAAACCCAAATTCAGCCATGTCTTTGATTAGACAACTAAATACTGTTGGATTCAGAATAAAATAATCTATCATTTGATATCTGATTCGATTAAATAACAGATGAGGGTATATTATCTACGGTAACTCACCTGTTTGAACCCGACAACTAATTAGCAGGACAGGGTTAGGCACCGACAACCTATATTTTTTAGACTCTTTGAGTTATGTTCTATCAGCTAATCCTCGATTTTTCCAAATAACAGATGAGGGAAGTTGATCCAAAATTTTTGAGGTCAATTTTTATAAATTAACAATGACGGTACGCGATTCAGGGAGACAACCTATCACAAAAATATTGTCGTAAAGAGTATCTAGCGTGCATTATAGCCCATTTTCAAATAACACATGAGGGTATATATTTCTTCTACCGGATCTCATACTAATACATTTAAACTGCAAATTGTCAAACATAGAAGTATTCAATAGAACGGCCAATATTTGACACTTGTAGTTATACCAGTCCCATGTGATTATTATTGCAAGAATAGAATAGGATTCACTTTATTATATAGATCTTATAAATAGGGTGACATAATGGTCGGTCTTATTGCTAAATGCGGTCTTTTCGTGACAACCTTTGGATGGGTTTGAAGAAAAGGGACAAACAATTCTGTAAGAAGTCTGTGGTGTACAATTTGCACATAAAATACGTTTATGCATACAAACATTATACAAAAGGTTTTGGAGTGGTTGATGGGATCCACCTTTAAGCGGTCCACTCCAGGCAACGGCAACCCAGTGCGCTAAGGATCGAGTACATTCGTTTCCTACCAAGTGATATACAGAAACTTATAGCCGTTTCCCGTGGTTTCACCCCGCGCTACTCGGTCCCTATTGGTCGTGGCGTGATATTTTGTAGTCCATAGCCTTTCTCGATAAATGGACTATTCAACGCAAAAAGAATCAATTAATTCGGACTAGTAGTTCCTGAGATTAGCGCCTTCAATCAAAAAGTGTAGAAAGATAGATGTGAGCATAGTCGCCAGCGCCTTGTTACCACTTTTCGGCCGCGCTGTAAAGCCGCGCCTGCCGCTCCTTCCGTGGTCCCGATGCGACTGGAAATTAAACCATTCGCTGTATATCATATTAAGAACGCGCCGCTATGGTGTCAACAGTTGCGGGCGTTTTCAAAGAAAATGTCTCCATAGGTTGTTTTTTTAATCTCATCGCGGGTTTTAAATGTCTGTCTACGCGAGGCTTTACCAGGTGGGCGACGCGCCTTAAGTAGCAAGTTTTTATTCATTTAAACGACTTAAGAACTTTTCCATTTATTCTGCTACTTTCTAAGTTTTATACTAAGAAAATATTTTAGAGTTACATGTTAGTATTCATAAACCGTATTTATTTTCTAAAATTTCATACATCATGTATATTTTATGCAAAGCTTTACGAAGATATTTATAAAGTTGTAATACATACCTTCTACTTCTTATCTCAGAAAACTGATTTAAATATTTAAACGGATTGAAAACTCTCAAGTTTTCTTTTGAATAAATTGTTTCAATATAATGAAAACATTTGAAGTTTTAGGAATTTTTCAGTATTTGTTTTATTTAATAGTGACTTTATAGTACTTACGCGAATGAAATAATGATAAAAGGTAATACGTTTTTTTTAATCCATTTCTTATTGAAGTACCTGTAGTCCAATTTTATACATTAAAAAAATCAAAATAGAACTTGTATGTTTAAAATAAATAAATTAATAAATATACTATTTAATTGATCTATAAAACTTAATTTACTTACTCATTTTCATTGTCCGTATTTTTTGCATTTTAATTGATTATTAAAAAAATAATTTAAAAAAGTTTTTCGCAGTTGTTGGGAACAGTGTCAAAGCTACCGATGGTAAAGGCTCCAGAGGTAGGAACCTCCTCACACTGCCTTCAAAACCAGGTCTTCGATCCCACCGCCTAAGAAAGATTCATGTCGAGGCTCAAACGAATGTCCTTTCATAAACAAATAAACAAGTGTGTAGCATCCTCCAATTTTCATCGAAACAATATTATCACGACCTTTATCCTCATTTCGGTTTCTAAACAATACTGTAAACGAAAATTTTAAAGATAGAACACATTAGACAAAATGAGCCAACTACGACTAACGGCTAATTATTAGGGAACTGGGAAAGTTGCCAAATGTCTATTCTTTTTAGCAGTTTTTTCTTTCTTCTTTCAAGCGCTGAAAGCGACATTTTTTCCCACATGAACTGAGTACTCGAATGTTAAAGCGGCTTCAATTCTACCAGTATTATTTAACGTGTGAAAGGTGAGTCTAACTTTTTGGTTTTTTACTAGTTGTAATTCTCTGACGACCTCAAAAGAGTCTATCATTACATACAGTAAAAATAGGAAACTTGAAGCAGTCTTTGAACCAAATCAAAAAATTAGCTTAATTTGAGACTAGACTAGGCTAATGACACCGTATTTAGCTAAACCATGTACTACAAATCAAATGCCTTTCTATCTCTGCCAACTTCAAATAAATTATATTATCTGAATAATAAGATGTTTTAAATACGTTTAGCACGTAATTAAGGCATGCCTAAGATCCATTAGCTAACCAGAAAGATAGTTCATTTAAAACTTGTATCGTGTAACAATTATAATTTAAATACTTTTTTAAGTGTTAATGTTCCAAGCTTTTGAAATTATTTAAAATTTATAGTTGCACAAAATTTTTACTTTACTTCTGGCACTGTTTGTTTTAAAAAAGTTGTTTATTTATTTTATTCCTCTATTACCATGATTTTTTTAACACATAACCCCAGTAACAGTACATTGAATTTTAATATTACAGTGGAAGATAAAGTTTTCGACCTTCCTCCAGCTATTTATAAAGTTCATTTTTAATTTGTAACCTATTCTATGGTCGGAAGTTGGCTTTTGAAATGCCGTCGTAGTTTTCTACTTTTATGCTTTCTTTTTTTGCAAATGGCCAGCGGGCAAAGCCGTTTGGTGTCAGCATTTAAAACTGTCTAGCCCTTATTTTAGTAGGTTTTGTCATTCACATAGCGCTTTTACGAGTTACTGAACATGTTTTTTGCTGACTTCTTTATGATTAAATTTAATGTCAGATGGAAATTTTGAATCTGATTATTATTAATATATCAGTATCTTGTGTTTAAAGTTAGTTTTAAAATAAAGGCACCCAATAGGGATGATGACAAGTATTTTCCTTTATGAAAAAGAAAGTTTCCGTTAAAATATTGAAATTATTTGAAATTCACTCATTCGTGCTAAAACGCTTGCATTGCCATGACTTCTGCTTGTTCAACAATTTTCAACAGTAATTATTATTAGTAAACTTGAAGAATTTAATAGGAGTGACGTCACTCGTTCTTATTGGTGTCATGTGACACACTTGGCGAATGGCTGTATTTTTTGCTTCTGTGATTTTATTTAAATAAAAAAATAATACATTGAATGTGACCTAAATAATGAAATGAAACCACATATTTAGTAATTCTTTGATTGTGTAATCATGACTGTTTGTCTATTGTACCATGAAATAAAAATACAAAAAAAAAACAATACATTTTTAACAAAACCAAGCAAATTGATACTATTTTTATAAACTCAATTAAATGAACGTAAAATCTACAGTTTTCACGATATTACTATTGTTGTATTTAACGAGAAACCTTTTTTCACAATTTTATTATTATTTTCACTTTAACAAAAACAGTTACTCGTAGTAGGTCTACATAAAGGAATATATGCACCCTGCAAAAATAAAATCGGGTATAAATAATGTCAGGCAAAATTCAATTTCGATATTTTTCGAAAACGATGAAAAAAAATTGTGAGTATTTTATAAAGTAAGCATCATTCATGAAGGTTTCCATATTTCTCTGGAAAATTTTAATTAAAGCTTTTATCAAGCGTCCTTAATATTTATTTCGGCGAAATAAATATGAAGTAGGTACGCTTATGTAATTAAGAAAACGGTAAAATTGTTTGTTTCTTCTAAAACATTAAAAAAAATACTCTGTAAAAGGTAACGTTCTTGCATCGTATATTCCATTTTTTTTTTAAACTTGACTAATTAAGTCCCCATTTTATTGTAATGTATGTTATTGTAGGTTTTCTTTTTTAATTTCACATCTTTTTAATACAGTATTAAAGTATTCATACTCATGCTGATCGTGCCAGGATCGATGGCTCGTCATGTTCTACGCACACCTCAAGAAGCTGTAATCAGAATTCAGAAATCAATAACCATGACCCTGGATCGTAAAAGGCAATTGAATAGGTGCGCCCCACAAAGCGCGCAACCTCGCGAGGCATTTTCCGCACGAAGCAGCTCGGTTGGTGTGGACGTGTCTCGGGCGTGGCAAGTGACAGCGCTGCCGCGGTCGAACGCCCGAGCCATCCAGTGTCGGCTTTTGTTTTGCTCGCTCGAAAAACAATAGACGAGTCCACACAGAGTGCCCTGTGCTTGTCAGTTTCCTCGCGCAGCAAATGCCTCGCGAGGCTGTGCGCTGTGTGGACGCACCTAATGAACATGTCATAATTTAATCAGTACGAATCTGAAAGTCCCTTCCGCTACACCCAGGCCAGGGTAGTAGAACTCATTTGAGGATGATTTTAACACCTAAAAAATGGACGAAAAAAAGCAAAAGCTACATTTAGTAATTTTCAAAATTCTCCGTAGGTATTCAATGTACATCCTTCACCACTTCATCAAAATTCAGTTCCACCTGTCTTATCAAGTCTAGGTTATGCTCAACTCAGTTCCAATTCTATAATTACGTATTGCCATCACCGACTTTCAGCCAACCGTATTCCGATATTTGGAACTAGATGCCGTAATTTCATTTGGAACATGGCAAGCCGTTGCTCTTTGTGCTCCGAAATTTGTAGAAATCCCTTTGTGAACGGAGATTCCTGCACTATGGTAGGTAAACCATGACGAATAGTGCAAGTGTGAATGCAATGTTAGTTGTAAGAGAGAAGTTGTAAGAGAAGATCCCTGTACTTGCATCATGTTTTTTTTTTGGCCTAAAATACAAACGAATAACTGTTTAAGCATAATAACATAATCATACATCATCAGCATAAAGCCATAATCGTTTTGACATTTAGCCCCTATCATCGGGCCCCGAGAGCCTACTGACAGAGCGTCTTGAGGTACGCGCCGTCTAATTGGACCTTGATCGGACGGTTAGCAACCCATTACTCGCCCTCCGCAAGCGCGCGTCTTTAATACTTTTAGCTCTATCTACGCTCATAGTCATGTGGTTAGTATAGGCATATGCACAGCACAGTATAGCAACTGGCTTATACTGGCCTGAACAACCTTTCCACACAAACGATCCATATGAATTCAAAACACGAATTAGAAACCCCAGCGTCTGTCAACCTACTTCAACGGTTTTTTGAAAAATACTAGAAAACTCGGCGCAAACATAAAACGAAGTGATGTACTTTTTGTAAAAACAACGATTACATTGAAAATGTGAAATTGACACGGAATCAAAATTATTGCCTTACACTAGGAAATTCTCCTATGTGTATGTAGTGGGTGCGTTTACAAACATTTAAATTCACGTACACAAACAGTCAGACCCGTAACAATTACTACTTGTTGTCATAGAAATATTTTTTCACGAAATCGAACTCTAGACAAGCAGCGCAGAATTCAATCGCTTTTCCACTATCCCAACCGTGCCATCAAAACAGATTAATGGTTTGTAGTTTTTATTACTTTATTTTAATAGAAAATATTTGTACATCGCTAGTTCAAGCTAGTTTCAGAGAACTATTAATTATATGTATTTGCTAGGAACATGTACAAATTCTAGCTTTTGATTAAATTAGTTCTTAGAAAAGAGCGCTTTCACATTAGACGATAACGGAAACTACACGATATTTGTGGGATAGTTTCATACATTTGTAGCAAAAACGAGCAAGAGAGGTGTTACCGCGCGCCTTCTTCATGCAGCCCCAAATCTCGACTGACAAGAAATAGTCTTGGCCGATTTCTACGTAATATAGGTACTACAGAATTGCAAACAATCAAAAATATAATATCACATTATCACAGTTCCATTTCGAAACGAAAAAAAAAACGTCAAGGGATTGATTGCGTCCTCAGAGTTCCCTCAAGGCCTGTTCATATTTGTACGGAGTGGAAATTGGAACTAAAATAACAACAGAATATAAGGAACTGCTCTTTTCACGTCTTGAGTATTTGTTCAGATAATATTTGTGAAAGGTGGGCTAGTTTTTTTTAGTTTGTTTAGGTTTAGGTATCTTGTCTTTAGTAAGAGCACTGCTGGCCGACTAATAAGGGCCCAACTTACCTAAAATTCTTTGGTCTTATTACGAACTTAGCGCATTTCTTTGTGTAATTAATATTTTTTTCATCACGGCTGCTCTCAAAACGATAAAGGACAAAACATCGTGATAAAACCAGCATGTCCTAGGACCAAAAATTCGAAGACATTTTTGATAATACACTGAGCTCTCGTGGTGGATCGCTAAATAAATTATTATAACATTTATTATTAATTATACTGGTAAATTACCGTACCTATCCAGTGGGTCTTATACCTTGTTTCGAGTATTATTATCGGATCTCGGTCACAGTGGTCAAAATAACTAGCCAAAACTGGTTTGTTTCGTGAAATTCGACTGAAATTTTACAATGTGGTCGAATAAAATGCTGTAATACTCTGCAGTTTCGTGATTTTATTTGCGCTTGTGAGTCTTGCCGTAGGTAAGCAAATGTTTGAATAATAAAATGGTAAGTAACAAAAACATCGTATAATTTGGCCCAATTACAATTCCTTTATATTACTTAACAGTTATAAAGTGGTTTATTTTCATTTTGTTACATAGACCTTTTTCTCACAATGAGTTAGTCGGCAGACTTCTACGTAACTACTATGCAACATAATTGTCTTGTAATTTAGGGCCTTTTCGCTTTTAATAAACGTTAACTTAACTTTTATAAAACTAATATAATTTTGTTATTTGGGTAATTTTTAATAAAATAGGTACTCGTAAGTACGTGTTGTTTGGGCAAAATAATTTTTAACTTCGGCTTTTGGAACAGACTATATCAGTTATTCTTTAAAAAGGCTATTCAATGGAATGAATTGAACACAATGCCTCTATATCTATAACCGAACTAAAACTTTCCATAAAGAACTATATTTCGGGGAAATGATTTTCAAAACGTTTTATAAGTCAGTAGGTATAGATACGTTTATATGAAGAAATCTTCACACAATGGAAGGGAATCAGTTATGAATTCACCTGTCAACTTGAATGGAGTGCTCAGGAAGGTCCCTTTTGTCGCCAAGAGACGGATTTATTATATTCAGATGTTGCAGCCAAAATGGCGCTTGAATAAAATAACGAAACACATTTTTAACCTATTGTTGGGTAGGATCTCGAGATAGGTGATTGCTTTGTGAAAATAGGGAGAATATTTTCTTGTAAAAAACAGAAGTATGTGGAACTTGTTGTAAAGAAAATCATCCCACTTATAATTGGACCCAGGACCCAGGTTTCTTTTCTACCTGAATATAATGATAATAACAAACTGGATATACAAAATCTTCTTTTAATGATAGACTTGGCGACATTCTTGATGTGTTCTGGAGTCTATTGGTACCTTCTAGATGATAAAGGTATCAATACTGGTGGGCTACTACGTTTTATTTTTATTTTGGAGTGTTTCAATATAACCCAGAAGGAAAGATGAATCCTAAAATGAAGTGAGTTCACCCAGAAGAAACTGGAACTCCTTTGTACCGACGAAACACAGTATAAACCGTTGGGGGGCCTCTGAAGGTGCGTACGGATAGCGCGTTCCTGTGTTACGCGTAGTTGGGAAACACTGTCCACGCGTACATTGGATACGCGTACAGCTCCTGTACGGACCGCCGCGAACCTGTACGCGAGGTCAATCGATCCAGAGCGCTCCGCGAGCCCCAGTCATTCGCCATGACAACCCACAAGACCCTTCATAAAGTTGAATCAATCTAATAATATTTTCATTATTGAAACTCGAAGAACACGCGTGTTTATTCATTTTGCCGTCCAAATATAGCGTAGCCGGCCGCGTGCGTCCTCTTTGACGCGCGACCAAAAACCGACTGACGGTGGCTCGCGCTGCGAGTTGGCTCGCGCGGTACGCGTACCCCAAGAGTGAACGCGTAGCTGCAGGTATGGACTAGGCGTTCCGGATACGCGTAAACTGAGTACGCGTACCAGGGTACGCGCAATCCGTACGCACCTTGACAGGACGGTGGTTCCGAGTCAGACGGCGCTAGCGAGGCCTATCACTGCTAATGGTAGTGCTCAGTACGATATAAATCTTTCTATATTACAGAATGTGTTATCATCTGTTATATCTACAGGGCACAACAGTTGTTCATCAGGTATTGAACATGTTCATCAAATGCAAGCGTGTATTCCATATGGGGTGAATTAGCCGCAACTCAACCGCAATTGTATGCCTAAAACTTTTGCGGGTTTAAGCGCAGGCTAATTTTAGTTTAACGATTTAATTAATTTGAAGTTGAATATTATAATGTTCATAATTATGCACATCATAATTTTTATAATATAAGTAATAATAATCATACATTAATTTAATTGACAAAAGGCAGTCCAATCTATTTTGAATTTTAAAGACAAATATATTAACGTCAGGATTGTTCGAAACTGTGGCTCGGTAGGTACCCAAAACAAAAAGTAAACTTTTCTGATCATACATATTATTCAGTCGTGTGTTAAAAGATCTAATTACGATATGATAGTTCCAAGATCCTCCTATTTATGCTTTAAACCAAAACAAATTGGGACACTTAAGCGAAAATGTTTGAGTACTATTTTCAGCTTCATAACTGAGTTAAAAGGCAAAAGTCCTGAGTGTCTGTACTAGAAAATGTAATAGGCGTAATTACATCGTTTTCATACCCAACCGACTTATAAAGTCCAAATAAGCCGAGTTTCAAAGGTACTTAGGACACTTAGCTAACGAGACAGCAAACTTTAGGCGTCTGCCTCACCGCTAACGAGAAGCGAGTAACTTTAGATTATTTTCTCGCTCAAGAAACGTATGATTCTAATACATGTAATTTTGTAACGTCAACTCGTTTGACTTACCTACTCAAGTGAACGCATAGAATTGTAAAGTGAATTCGTTTGTTTTAAATTAAATCATCGCATTTCTGGTGCCGTATCCTATATAACAGTTAAGTAATTTTAAACGATTGATTTGACTTGATCAAAATAAAAGCCAGATTTCGTAACAATTTGTTAACTCGGACAATACTAATATTGTTTTTTAAATTAATAAATACCCCATGGGTTGATCGTCAAGGTTAATAGTCGCGCTTGCCTACATCGGCGATTCCCTGTTACCTCCGTGCCTTAAAAAGTACGTACAAATGATAGTCCACCAAAGGATTGACTTTGGTCGGCAGTTGTAAATCGTTGACATTACAGGTAGTCAGTGGACCGCAAGTCTAATAAACCAGTCTTGCCCAGTACTTATTGCATGGAATGTGGAGATCAGATAGACAGTCGCTCCATTTAAAATACCGGTATTCAGCTGCGTCCACTCGCACTGGAAAACGATTCCAACAGAGTTGTGAGGGCTAGGCAAAACGATGATCACTAACTGTTCATACCGTTGGTAAAGAATCAGTCAAACAAGTAACACGTTTTGATCGCTGGTCGCCGACGGTAAGACAGGGCCTTAAGTATGAAGCCAATAGACAGAGTTTTCATATAAAAATTGGGACGAAAAGAATGCAAAGACAAAAAAAACGTTGTTTTGTTCATTTTAGCTGAAGTAATCATAGCTGTAGTACTTAGCTAAAGATGTTGTGCTTATAATAAAAAAAGTGATACCAGGTGTGAATAATAGAAGTAGATTAGAATCTCATATTATACTTACTTATCCCGTGTCTTGTTGTTCGGCGTGGCGGTCACAGGGGGAAGCCTATGTTCAGCATGTTTTGCCTGCCGGGGTTGCGGGACTTATCTCATTACCGTGACCCCAGGACATAACGGGCTATTGAAGGACACCGTGGATTTTAGTCAGTACAAGTCTGACAGTCCCTCCCGCCCTGCCCGGGGTGGGAGGACTCATTTGATGATTTTACCACGAAAAAAAAAAAAAAAAAAAAATGTTCAGCATGTTTTACGTCTTATCATAACTCGTTTCGTGTTCCCATGAGTATATGCATGCAATGTTAAATTGAAGTCGTTTGAATCCTCATACAGGGTTATTGTACTCATTATAGCGACAAACTTTTACTATGGGATGAAATGTGAAATCGTCGTGTAGTCGTGTACATTAATATAATTATATATTATTTAGATTATTTTTTACTGGGACTGCAGATTTGCTACCATATTGATTTTTTATCATTTCCTGTAAAGGTCTAAATGCCCCGATTTTGAATTTCAATACCTTACTGAGAGTAGGTAATCTTCGATTAAAGATTGATTAAATATCCTCATAATTAGCAACGCAAGACTAAGCACACAACACCATACACAACGGGTCGCAAGACTTCAACACCTTACAACTTTGGTATCCAGGCGACTATCGCAATACAAATCCATAGAGGTTCGTACACAGGCCAGTGGATACCAAAGTCTTTAAGTATCGGAGACTTGCGTCGCGTTGTATACGAAGACCCTATACTTCAACGAAACGAAGAATTAAATTACATAAGTCACGGGACACTCTTGTCCCAAAAAGGGGCAAATGCCTTCTCTTCCACTACGTTCATATAGCACACAATTAAGGGATCCGTTTTCTAGGAAATTGGGCAACAAATGATACTTAAACGTAACACAGACTTATTTATACAACAATGGCATAATTTTCGTCAAGTACGTTTGTCTAAGTTTGCTGTTAAAGTATTCATGTCTTTGTACTACCCAAAAAGTCTGTCAAACAGTATTTTTTTTTCGTATTGTTGTGGGAAACAATTATTTATAGAACTTTTTCACGTGGTATCAGGTGTACAGGTTCCAACAAAATTGGTCATGCGGACATAGCCGTGGCCAACGACAACTAAATAAATTATAAAAGGTACTCTATTTAAACTTTGTTGTTTTCGTGACAAAAAAACGTTTTTTATAGAAGAATAAAAATAATCTTTACCATTTTTAAATAACAGTTATCGCTGCCTGTCCAACATCGTTTACTTGAATAATATTTTTTCCTCAAAACAAATCAAAAACTAAATCAAATATCTACTTGTGTTGTCACAATACAATACTAAACCAAGACCAAAAAAAATAAAAATTACCAAGTTCTATAAAAAACTGTCAACCCGATCTAATCTTGAAAACATTTCGCATAGTTAGGCTGAAAATGGTGCATGAATTACCGAGTTTAAAAATTGCACAATCTCTCTTTAAGGTAACGAGGTCTTGTGCAATTTACTGAAAAATGACCCTTGTTGACTCTTGAACTCAACTGTGAATAAAACTTTTTCTTATTCGCAATTGAAACCGTGGAAGAATTGTTGAGAGTCGCATTCAATTGTATAAGTTGTTTGTTTCATATTTGAAGGGTTTTACAGTTTTGTTCAAAGATAATTGGCACAAACGTTTTTGTTGTTGACTAAATATATTGTTTGAAGAATGAATAATTTGCTCATCAGTTTAATATAGTGTCCTAAATCTTAAAGAGTAACAAGGAAAATGTGGCCTTGGAAAAACTCTTGTTGTTATTTGTGAAACTATTAAAACCTGTTACAAATAACAAGCTATAGGTACGAGTCGAATGAAACCTTGTCCCTTTTTTCTGTCTTTTTAAAACAGTCCCAAATTGCATCACAGACTTTCTGAATCCAAGGGATTTCAAAACAAAATTTTATTATATTTATTAATCTACTATATAAAAATAAGTCGGGTTTTCCTTCCTGACGCTATAACTCCAGAACGCACGAACCGATTTCCACGGTTTTGCATTCGTTGAAAAGGTCTCGGGCTCCGTGAGGTTTATAGCAAAGAAAATTCAGGAAAAAAAATTTCTTCTCATAAAACGAAGCCATCTGGTGGCGAAACGGAGTTCGCCGGGTTTGCTAGTGGATTTATAAAAATTGCATGGAATATAGATGAATGAATAATTATAATGTTAGAAATGTTGATTTGACACCTCAAAAAACAAAAAGTAAGCTGCTTAGTTACCATAGACTGCCATAGACGATTAGTTTTTAAATTAAAGTAGTCTATGAGAACTCAACAAGCTTAATCAGATTTTAGTCATAATTGTTTTATTCTTTTAGAATTCAGTCCCAAACTTTTATGAATAAAATTAACGAAAAGTTAAATATTAAATTAATTAATTTTATGTAACTTACTTTAACTTGGCAACATTGTTGACCTAGTTACAATCTTATTACTAAATGCGTTACGACGAACTTTGTACGTGATGAATATTACTGAACTTTTTGATGAATCAAATATTCTGGAAAGCTTATTTTAATGTAGCTTTGGAAATAAATTGTTAAGTAGAATGATTAATACAAGGCTGTGTGAACAATGGTGGCGTCGTGTGTTCAAACCAAAATCGGTTCTTTTCAGTCAATCAATTAACTCAGCCTGTCGTACTCCACTGGCAAACATAGGCCTCTCCCAGGGTGTTCCACATAACCTTGACGTTTCCTTCCGCATGAATGTTGTCCCAAGCACTATCTCAAGGACGTCGGTCCATCTAGCTAGAGGATGTCCTATACTACGCTTGCCGATACGCGGTCTCCACTCTAGAGCTCGTCTGTTTCACTATAGGCCATTGGTCCTTTGACAAACACAGCGAGCCCACTGCCACTCCAGTATGTTTATTTTGCATGCTGTGTAGGTTACTCCGGTTCTTTTCTGGATAACTTCATTTTTGATAAGTATTTTTTTATTTATCGGAATAGGCTTATGTTTGACCACTGTTTCGCCAGATGGTAAGTGAATGTAATAATATGGTAGACGTTGATGGTCGCTTGCTTAGAAGTAATCTAATTCACTCTTGACTTAAAGACTCCAAGGCTGTAGAGCTATCAGGAAATGCAAATAGAGAACCATTAAAGTATTAACAAAACGCTTTATTCGTTAGGGTGGGAACTTATCACTATCTTTTTTTTATCTTGTTAAAATCATCAAATGAGTCCACCCAGGGCAGGGGGGGAGGGACTGTCAGACTCGTACTGACTAAAATCCACGGTGTCCTTCAATAGCCCTTTACGTTCCAGGGTCACGGTAATGCGATAAGTCCCGCGACCCCGGCAGGCTTTGGTCCTCTAAAAGGGGGCCCCGTCATTATGCTGACACTCTTTGAGGCGCGCGTGGAACACAACGCGCCGTCGACCCGGGCATGGTCCATGGTCGGACAGCGAGTCGCCTATTACTCGCCGCCCGCATACCCGCACCTACGGTAGCCGGAGATCGTCTTGCGACGTCGGTCGCCGCGGGCGTCTACCACTGCGGCTGGGGCGGAGGGAGGACGCTGTCCTCTCCCTCACGCAGCCCTCCTCCTCCTTTGCGAGCATGACTGCTTCGCAAACTTATCACTATCTAACAATCAAATATTCGTATCTCCCAAATTGCTATAGCAACTTCCTCGATGGATAGATTAGTCGTTCCACGTAAATCCCGCATTTCCATACGTCACTAGAAGCCATGACACCCGTTGCGAACCGCCATTAGAAGTGATTTGATTGATGTTTCGCCTCTGAATCCGTAATCGTATATTGATTGATAGAACCTTGAAGAATGTATTGGAGTTCAGAGGTGTATTGAATTACATAGTCCAGTAAAGACAAGTTTCGTGATTCTGTGTAATCCAGTAGTATTTGTTTTTAAAAGTTTAATGATGGTTTTGTTGTGTTTCTTGTTTAATGGGTTTAACTTTGTTGAAGCGCTTCTTCTTCTTCGGATTGCTGGTTTATATTTCACCGTTTTATATTTTGGTAGCCTAAAAACTTTACTATCTCCACGGCGTTGTCGGTAACAGCGGGAGGTCAGATTGGCTGCATATTTTTTGGGTAGAATACGAGGTGAAGCAAGGTTTGTGACATAGCTCCATATCTATAAACCGCTGCTGTTCTGATGAGGTACTTTATGAGGTTTGAGTTAACGATGGACAAATTAGGTAATCAGTAAATAGTCCTGACCCAGGCTTATACATGTAGGTACACAAATAAGTTATTTAATTCATCTGGAAACAGCAGAAAATCGGAACCATTAAAATAAATAGCCAATGACAAGGGACGAATAAAATGTAAACTGCCAGCGACTCACGTATTCGAATAATTCGATTACGTATCTCGAATGCATTCAATTGTTTTCTCCGGTATTCGAATGGGCTGAATCGGATATCGTTCTGAACGAGAGTGGATCGTGGTATGAATGATATTAAAATGATGAATGATTGATTGAATGAGTATGATGGCGAAAAGAGTTTTGGTTTTGTCAATACTTTTCTCTCATAGGTACCTAAGTACCGCGCCATGTCTGAAATCCTACGGAAAATTGGCACTACATTTTTTAATGCCAGTTTATGTAATGACATAGACACTAGCACTTTGTCAAATGGATTTTTTTTTCAGTCGCGACGTAGACTCTACTAAAACTATAACATTACCAATATTGTAAAAGAATAGTCAACTATAGAGTTTCTAGCCAGCACTTCTCTACGGCGAAGACCAATTCGAATTGTGCATGTTTTATCAGTGCTCTCGTGGTTCTATTGTGAAATAAAATTCCAAGTCTTTAGCAAAATTTTAACCTACAACTAATGCTCTAGACTAGTCTAGACAAAGAACATAACTCACGTCATAAAAAATCAGAGACCACTAACATTTCTTTTTTAGCAAAGTCCTAAAATTGACGTGAACTAACGGAGTCGGGCCAAAGTCGTGCCAGCATAAAGTTAGTCACGAATTCACGATACTCACGATTGTTCCGTCACATAAAATGTTGTGTACCCCAGTTACTCGTTCCGCTGCGTTTCCCGCTATATTTCTTCATTGGTTACGAACTTTATTTATTTGTTTTATTTTTTATTCGGATGCCACAGTAAAAAGTATGTTTGAATATGAAGGCTTTTTTGGAGATTTTGAAATCATCAAATGACTTCTGCTCTATGTGGAGCATAAGGGACTAACAGACACTTACTGAAAAAACTCCCTCTATTCTTTCAATTCCTTGTCCGCGGAAATTCTTTTGAACATTCCCGGTAAATCTGATCGATTGGATAGTTATGAAAACTTGCTTATTTGCTCTGTAATGATATTTTGTACCGTAATTCCTCTATTCAAATGTGTCGTTGGAGATAGATAATATGCGTAATTGCATATGCGTATGTTCCTCACCCTACAATGCGATTTATTCTCTCTAGCGACAGCCTTGCACATAGCGTCGAAACTGCTACCAATGATTATCAACTTTATGCCTAGACCATTTAGTTGAAAATCTTTTAAGACAAACTGTAGTATCGACGCTTGTGCCCCGCTGCCACAATGTAATCTTATAGAATAATACCTCTGGACGAGGCGTACGATCGAACATCATGGATGCGTCTACAGCTATTCAGTATATTATGACAGTCATTGGCCATCATATACGTCTGTGCCTATTGGTTGTTTGTGTGGTTTGTGCAAATCATGCGAGTACCATTTGTATGATAGCATTATGTGGCAAGCAAAGGACTGATGTTCCGTCTATTTCTGTGCAAATTATCCTTCGAGCGAATGAGGCGTATCATCAAAGTACTGTCCATAACAAGGCAGCATATAAACTGGGAGGAAGACTATTTGCTATAGAGTCTAGCTGCTTCTGTTTGTGCAAAGTATACATACATACTTCCCTGACATAAAGGGTGATGGTAATAGAGAGATAACAAATAAAATTATGCATCATCCAAGAAACGCTCGTTAGGACTATTGACGCTGCGTTATCATTTTTTTAAATTAATCGCGCATGTATACGTGGTGAAGTCACTCATTTCTCTTACGACTTCAATTTCGACTTTAAATACGACTTTGACTATGACATCGACTTAGGCTTTACCACCGGCGTTAATTCTGCGTTGTCAATCAGAATCTATCTTTCCTCTTTCTATTATGACCCACACTATGTTGGTAGACTGAGCTACACGACTATGTTGGTAGACTGGTAGCGGTACAGAAAGACGTACGAACTCCATATCCAGCGGGACGCGTTGCATACGTGTTGTACGTACAATTCGAAAAAAAAGGAATATACTCTCAAAAATGTACAGTCATTTATCATCATTCATCATTACGTCTGTAAAGTTTGTCTCAGTAATTAAACGTGATATTTTATTATTTAATTCAATAAAGGTTGTATGAGCAGCCTTCTTCGATTAATTTATACAAAGATAACGGGAAATGAAGTCCAGAATCCGGGATTCCGGAACTTCGGGTACTGTCGAGTCACGGGGCGTGTTCTTACATCTGTCTTCCATGTAACAGAATAATCGATCAATCTAATTGTGTTGGCACGAGATATGTCACTTATGTATATGAGTTTTAGAAAACCCTGGAGTGTGATTTAATTAAATCGTTTTGGTTGGTATACCATTCCAACACTGAGTACAAATGCTGACCAATTTGTGCTACAGTCATCAATACATTTTCGATGCACCTAGGCCTCCTTTGTTTATGATATCTTATTTAAAAAAAGTTAATTGCAGAACTATATAAATCGATGATATAGCTGCAAAGGTATAAAACTGCAGCGCTGCTACCAACGAATAACAAAGAATGGAATTGATGCTCCATTTAGAATTGTGCTTAAATTAGCATTGATTTATAAAATTATAAGAAATAGTTAATTAATTACGAGTATATAGTTTATGATATCTTATATTTTAAATAGTTTATAACTTGCAAACTTGGACTCATTTTCAACCAAAAACACCAAAGACTTACCACTGGTCGAATCTTCGACAGCAAAAAAAAAACATCAAAAGCCGTTAAATCTCAGTCTCTGGCAACACATCAATCAACTCTATTTGCTGACTAAAAACCTTTAACAAACCCGATATCTTTTCAAACCAGGGTCATGTCTACGTCCCACAAAAGCTAAACTATGATTCGCAGACATAGCAGAAAGTTTAACAACAGCCAATACATACAAGGGTTTTAACTAAAGGTCCTCGCGTATCGCGACTTTTTAACGATTCTGTATAGTTACTATTGGGATGCCTTTGCCTGATGAAACCACTATGAAGGGTTTATTCAGAAATGCACTTTTTATTTTCCAGGGAAAACGTTCAAAAAGCGATCGGTCCACCCAGGAAGTGTGGGATTTTTACCTCACTAAAAACAGTCTGGTTGTCATCATCTGTACACGGGGGAAAGCAACATTTTCTATAAAAAGACCCGTCTGGAGCCTCCTTTGTGCATGGCCTGTTTGGACACATCTCTGAAGAGACTGTAGGATGGTCTCCCCTAATAAGCCTCTGTAGAAGTATGCACGGCGGCATGCAACCACTGGAGCGCCGTCATCTCTAAGATCACGGAAATGCAGTAGTGATTCTGACGCGCGTTTCATTGTCTGTTTAGAAAGAAAAGAAACAAGTTGTAGAGTACAGCTGAAAAAAAGAGCTCCTCTAAGTGTTTTTTTGAAGTTTTAAGCTATTGCATAGCTTTTATCGCAGGCTCTGAGCGCGGCGCGGCGCGAAAATCCTAACGAAAAAACCTAAGGAAAATACCTGACACCACGCATCGTCTAACGTCGTTTCAGTTCGGGAGACTTCGGCAATCATAAAGGTACGGACAGACGTGCTCATTACTAGCACAAAAGCATGCTTTTATTGAGGGAGAGGGAGAGGGAGAAGAACGTTTCTTGACGTTTCACTTGATTGACGTGGCTGACCATAGCCTAATTAGTACAATAATAAATATAATAAATAAATAATTATTATTATTGAGCAGTGGTGGCGCAGTGGTATCGGCCTCGACTTACGAGTTGTAGGTCGTGGGTTCGAACCCCGTCAGGCGCATTACTTTGTGTAATTTATTTCAACACCACTGCTCGCAAAACGGTGAAGGAAAACATCGTGAGGAAACCGGCATGTCCTAGAACCAAAAATTCGAAGACATGTGACATCTACTAATCCGCACTGGGCCCGCGTGGTAGATTACGGCGCACTGCCTCTCACAGAGAGAGGAGGCCTGTGTCCCAGCAGTGGGAACATTTATAGGCTGATGATGAAATAATTATAATTGCATAAGTTGATAAGAAATGCTATGCAATAGCTTTAACGCGGCAGTCCCCGAGTGCCACACGTATTTTTTTTTATGTGACGCGATAAGTTCTCGCTGAGAACTTTAAAAGCGTGACTCAGGAATTTTAACATTAGATCTTCGTTGACTCGCAAGATGTTGCTATTATATTTTGATTTAAAATGTCCAGTACACCTGCAGTCATTTTAAACGTGGGAATCGCGTTAAAAAGTCTTTGTGGGCGATGATCCTAAAGGTCCCAACTAAGAGCGGGCATTGGGGAGTGACCGCGCGTGCTCAAGCATCCGTCTTAAACCAGCTCAAAGCACGTGATCGTGAAGAACAGTAAAGTTAAAAGGGGAACACTAGGTAGGTATTGTTATAATTGGGCTGCCTCAATAAAGCCATTGTTTATAGTAATAAAGTAGTGGGTTTAGCATGAATGCTCGCAGCAAACATTCATTACGTTGCGTCCGGATGAGCTTGAGTAAGAATTACGGAAAAAAAAAAGATATTTTTGGTATTTCGTGGTTTTTCATATTTTTTCCAAACCTCTCTAATTTGGTCGCGGGACTTATCTCATTACCGTGACCCCGGAATATAAAGGGCTATTGAAGGACACCGTGGATTTTAGTCAGTACAAGTCTGACAGTCCCTCCCGCCCTGCCCGGGGTGGGAGGACTCACTTGATGATTTTACCACGATAAAAAAAAACCTCTCTAATTTGGACAATTTCTGGCCATATCTGCCCTGCGAACATAATCAGATTGTCACACCACCTCCACACGTTTGGCCTCGACGGCGATGTCCTCCCTCAGCCGTCCAAAGAATGACGATCTTTGCCCACCAGTCCGGGTATAAAAAGTTTTTTAAGTTTTTTTGATAGCCTGGACACTTATGCAATTAAGTCATTTTCACGTATATAGGGTCTCTTGAGTTTTAAGAAATTGGCATTATATTGACGACCGGTTAAACAATTAATGTGTTAATTATTTACTAGCGTGGTGTTAGGTTAAGATTTGACGATTTCTCACACATAAAAAAACCAACCAATACACACAAGTCGTAGCAATTTTACCTTAGCCACCACTGCTGCGGGCATGCGGGCGGCGAGTAAAGGGCAACTCGCCGCCCGACCATGGACCATGCCCGGGTCGACGGCGCGTTGTGTTCCACGCGCGCCTCAAAGAGCGTCAGCAAGATGACGGGGCCCCCCTCTAGGGGGCCAAAGCCTGCCGGGGTCGCGGGACTTATCTCATTACCGTGACCCCGGAACATAAAGGGCTATTGGAGGACACCGTGGATTTTAGTCAGTACAAGTCTGACAGTCCCTCCCGCCCTGCCCGGGGTGGGAGGACTCATTTGATGATTTTACCACGCAAAAAAAAAAAAGCCACCCCTGCTCCATGTGTTCAAAGCCTTACATTTCTTAGAAACGCTTTCATTTGAACTTAATACCGCAACGTGCTAATGGCATTGGTTCAGGATTGCGGTAATTCCAGTTAGAGGCAGCCATTGTATTGCATGATTCTCATATGCCGTGAAATGGCGTATAACGGACATAACTAGGAGTATGGATAGGTCATATTATCGTATGTTCCTCGCTCTACGTGGAACTCAGGTCAATTAGGAGCAGTGGGTGCCAACATGTATGACGATATAAGTATCGTATAAGATCGGACAAGGGTCCGACAATTTTGAAATGTTGTTTACTTAATCAACCTTAAAACCACTCACATAAGTTTTTTTTTTAATCGTAGAATTATGATGAAAATATTTGATGAATTTTGTCAATCGATTCTTTGTGTTCTTAAGTTCTAAAGTGTTCTAAAGTTCTTAGTGAAACTTAGAGTTTGGTTTGTTTTTTGGGTAAGCTCGCTTCACCTTAAAAAATATATAATAAAAAATGGGTCACCATAATGTCGCTTCAGCTGCAATTTACTGACTTTTAAAGGTAATTTCTAAACAAGCTTATACCATAAAGCCACACATTGGTTTTACTGAAAATAATAATTGCAAATTGTGAAATTTTCTGCTCCGTTTATAACGTAGTCTTTGATCTTAAAAAAAAACTTAGGCAATAGAACAAGACTGTTTATTTCGATGTGTCTCAGTGTACCAATTTTTTGTAAGACCGTGCGCAGACTAGTTTAAATAAGGCAGTATAAAAATAATTCACCAAGAGATGCCTGTGACCATAATTGCGAAAGGAACATTAGTACTTTTACAAATTAATACGTCTTGTGAGTGAGACTGTAGCTTTATTTTATGTTTTTCTTTACTATATCAAAAGTGCCTGTAATGGTCAATGGTCAATATGAAATAAAAGAGTTTGTCTATATTGACGAAAAACTATGTATCACGTAGTTTTAACAAAAATCTTTAACAAGTCTGCGCCCAGTCTTAAAAAACTTAAATTTTACCGGCTCAACTTAGAATAATAGCTGGAAAAAGTAATATCGGGAATACGACAACTGTGAACCGAATAGGAATTGCGTATTTGCGATATTATATTTTTTTTTTTTCATTCATTTCTTTGGACTGAAATAAACGTGTGAAGTTAAAAGCTTGTTTCTGTTTGTCAGTAAACATGGCATAAAAATAATTGTTGTGCCTTTGTTGCTAAGTGGTATTTTGTTTATTTTCTTAGGCTTACGAAATTTTATCACTTGAGATAATTGCATTTTAAGCAAAGCATTTTTGTGCTTTTTATTGCAATAAAGTGAATTTTCTGAATTCACTTTATTTATTGCAACTGGATGACCTCTAGCAACATCTTAAAAAGATTAAAACGAACAATAGATGATCGATTTCTTAATAAAATGCAAAACCTAGTTTTTATCATAATATGACAAGATGATAACTAATTTTTATTATTATAATAAAATAAAACTTCGATCAATCATAGTCTTACGTTTACAGTAGAAACTAAATATTTTTTATTTAAACCAGAGGTAGGGAGAATCTAGCCAGAAACAACAGAATATTTTGGAAAAAAGAAGAGACAGATGACCATGAGTTTTTCTTCTTTTGTAAATAATAAAAAGAAAATACAATACATGTCGAATTGAGAATTTTTCGTCGGTTAAAAAAGAAGAATTATTTTGTCTTTACTATTGGTATTCCTAGATCAACGAAAACGAAGCATGATTGTTTTAGCTATAAAACTTTATAGGGTGGTTTTATGGACTTCTGTGGTCATTCTAGTTTTATTCAGCAGTAAATAAGGCACATTTTATGATTCGATTAGATTCTAGTTTTATTTTTAATAGAACATGGAATTTTAAGTATTAGTGGATCAAAAACGTTTGATGAGACGTTTAATTTCTATTCTAAATGTGTAAATAGCACCTACATGTGCTATTTCTAGGCATGAATAGTTGGTTGGTATATAAATCTTACTAATATTTGATTTTTTTACGAATTATCTACTCACGTCATTATGATTAATAATTATTTAATATTTTTGAAATCACTCCTTAGAACTTGGTTTGTTGAAGAAACAAAGACAAAACCCGGAATTCCTTAAAATTAAAGAAAGCGTCAAATTGATTTTATTTTGAGAGCAAATAACACATCTGAAATGGCGACAAGGAAAGGAAAACTTCAAAAAACGTCGATTCAATTTAACTTCGAATAATATTTTTCGTTTAGCTTTTAACAAAAGTAATATTCGTTCCTTTTTCACAATGTTCTTTTAATTCCCCCGTCATTGTTTGATCTGAGCCGTAATGGAGATTGTAAGTGGAGGAAAATCCAAGGGATAATACGCGATTTTTTTAGGCAATACGCTCTTTGATATTCAAAGTTGGGTTAGAGCACATTCACACGAGGACGATTGACGCGACGTCTTTTTTTGCTGCAGCAATGCTTTTTAATTCCCGAGTTCTTTTAAAGTAACTTTCAAAAATACATTCTTTGGTGCTAGCACTAGTGACCTTCGTAAACGTATATTAAAAACGCTGTTTTTTTAATGAAAATACAAGTAATCTTTAGCATGTTTGTCTAATTTTTGGAAAAAAGTACACTCACCGACATAAATCAATTCAAAATATTGAGTAAATATTATATGGGAAAAGAGTAAGTTCAATTTTAAATTGGAAGTATTAAAATCGTCGATTTATAGTGGCGTATTCGTGAAAAAATACACGACTCCTTAAGCATTTTGAACGTCAAACCGTTATGTAACTCACAGTGTTTTTTTGACGAACCGACAATAGGTGCGTCCACACACAGCGAGCAGCCACGCGAGGCATTTGCTTCACGCGGCAAATGCCTCGCGAAGCTGCTTGCTCTGTGTGGACGTTCGTTCCGTTGTTTCTCGACCGAGGCACGAAACAATATACGCGAGCAAAACAAAAGCCGACACTGGATAGCTCGGGCGCTCGGTCACTCGCGCGGCCGCGGCAGCGCGCGCGCTTTTCTCGGCCGAGACACGTCCACACTAACCGAGCTGCTCGTTCTGTGTGGACGGACGTATCCCTTGTGTATAAGCCCTTATATTTGGTAGCTTTCAATATTTATGTTTTGGGTAGTAATCTTTTTCGTCTGTCTAAGATACATATTTATGTAAATCCTTAATGTTAAAGACAATAAAATTGACATGTCGTTAAGTCTTAATATTTTGGGGCCCGTGTTGTTTTTTTTTCAATCTCCACTTTCCATCAAGATTTTTTCAGTAGCAATCGTGTTTGGATTTGTGGCCGATAAGTTCACTGTCTATCAAAACCATGGGGCCTACCTACACAAAACTAGCGAAGTCTGTGTGATTATATGCGTTATCTCACCTCGAGTATCGCTGAGCAAAAATTATCTTTGATGTTCCTTGTCGTTCGATAGACTAATGAAGCTTGTTCTCGCCAGATATATAATAGACTTCATTGATAAGCTCAAGGTAGTCCAAGGAGCTATGGAGAAAGCTATGCTCGGAAGTTTCTCTGCATAATCGACTCATAAATGAGGAGATTCGTAGACGAACCAAAGTTGACGACATAGCCAACATAGTGGGCAGGCCATATAGCACGCAGAACTGATAACTGATGGGTCCATAAGTTCGGCTTTTCTAATGGAGATCACGCACCGGCAAGCGCAGCGTAGGACGTCCACCCACAAGGTGAACAGACGATCTTATGAAGACCACAAGATCACGCTGGGTACAAGCCGCTTCCAACTGATCTTATTGGAAGTCTATAGGGGACGCTTATGTTCAGCAGTGGACGTCTTACGGCTGATAATTATGATAATAATGTTGATCTACAAACTTTCAAATCCTTATTATTCATAGACGGTATATACAGCCAGAGGATGCCTGTATGCCAGCAGTGGGTATATTATAGGCTTCAAGCACTTCTAGGTTACAGTAAAGTCAATTCAGTCAAATATTTCACAATCATCATCATCATCATCATCATCAGCCTTTTTAAGTGTTCCCACTGCTGGGACACAGGCCTCCTCTCTGTGAGAGGGAGTGGGCCGTAATCTACCACGCGGGCCCAGTGCGGATTGGTAGATGTCACATGTCTTCGAATTTTTGGTTCTATGACATGCCGGTTTCCTCACGATGTTTTCCTTCACCGTTTTGAGAGCAGTGGTGTTGAAATAAATTACACAAAGTAATGCGCCTGACTGGGTTCGAACCCACGACCTACAACTCGTAAGTCGAGGCCAATACCACTGGGCCACCACTGCTCTACATACGCAAAATACATTTCACAATACAAACGCAAAATACACCTACAGGAGTCAATGTTTCTTCTCGGGTTCGAGAAACTCATTATAGTGATGTTAAACTTGATGTAGGGCATAATATTACCGAAATGCGTTATGTTATCTACCGCCCCGTAACTTACATTTTGCACGACTGTTATCTATTGTGATTTAAGCTTTATGGTTCCTCCGCTATAGTATGTTATGTTTTGCATGTAAAGAGTACTGTTGTATGAAGAGTCTACTGAAATGTTTTTGAATTGATCGTGTTCTTTGTTCGATATTGTCGCATGGCAATATTGAACAGAGAATAGGTACAATTGAATGACAATTTATGTTTGTTAAACTATAGTTTTAGTTGCTTTTGGCCGCCATATATTGGAGCAAATTGGACGATATACAGAGACGTTTTATATAAAATTCATCTTTTTACTCAATAGTCTTAAGTTTTTGTGAATATTTTTTTTGTGCTCGATTAAACAACCAGCCTTATCAAGAGGTTTCATATTACTCAGTTACTGAGTTATGTAGGAGATAGGAAGTCTCTCCATGCAAAATATTGATATTCAGTTGAATCGATCTGAGCCGAATTCATCGTAGTTGGAACAATCTAGGCTTACAATGTTTCTTTTCAGTCTCTTGGTTCATAAAGTCCCAAAATCGATTAAAAAACAAAAATAAAGTGTTAAAATGTTATACCAAGATTAAGTATAACTTTTTGCAAAATTAAATAAAAATGAAAGGTCACAAAGTGATTAGACCTTTAGAACTGTATAAGAAAAACAAAATAAAACTTTTATTACGGCTGACTTTTTCTTTTAATCTAGTTATGATTTTGTATATTTTTAGCTTTTAATGTGTTTAAGCCGAATTATAATTAATCTTTCTTAGATTTTGTTTTTTAAACGCCCCATACTAGGAATTTCTTCTGTACCTATAGTGAGTGGGTGCTTTTACAAATATTGAAACTCACAAACACAAACGCCCAGACCCGAAAATACTACTTGTAGGTCATACGAAAAAAACTACTCTGAGCAGTAGTCAATCGTCATCGCAAACCGGTCTAAATTGTCTACTCAGGAAACGTCAGTAAGCACCACAAATTTAGGCAAAAGAGTTAAACGCATTAAAAGGCAATCTTTTGCGACCAATTGAACTCAACCGTACAACGGGGCTGCTAATGAGAAAATTCTGATGGAAAACCCAAAAACACTTTTCCCGTAAAATAAAATAATAAACGTAAACTTAATAAAATTTTAAATTACCAAAAATACTTCACATTAAATTATTTCTGCATTCAATTATGTAATTTATTTCCAGACACAGTCGTGTTAAATTAAATTGAGAAACTTGTTGAGTTAAGACCACATTGCCTAACATTAATTGGAGTTCTAAGCCTGGGTACTAAGAGGCAAGGTCTAAAATCTACTTAACCAGACAACCGAATGCGAATGGAAGTTATAATAAAGCAACTTCAATCCAAAATTGTAGCTTAGAAGTTCGTAATAATAATTTATGTATAATTTATTTCTTCCTGACCCTGTTCCCGATACCGATGGGTCACTATCCCTACTAATATTATAAATGCGAAAGTAACTCTGTCTGTCTCTTTTTCACGCTTAAACCACTGAACCAATTTGGATGAAATTTGGTACGAAGATAGTTTGAGAGCCGCGAATGGACATACGATAGTTTTTATCCTGAAATTCCCACAGGAACGATAAAAAAACAATATGGGCGTACGAAGTCGCGGGCCAAAGCTAGTTCTTTATATTTTGAAATATTTTTTGTTTTAGTAAAATATCAGAATATATAGGTAAGAATAAGGAAAAAGAATGAATAAATGACGAATTTATGTATTCGAAAAATAATTTATTCCAATCGCATAAGACATAAATGAATCCGAAAAGTTTATTAATGGGCATTTTGAAGGTGGACGGTTGCCTCCTGAATATCGTGTACTGAATTTATAATAATACTAGACCACAGTCCCATTATTGTCAGTGAATTTGGTATACTTTTATTCTACTAGCGCATATGCCTTCTGCGTAAGAAGATTATATCAAAATCAATGTTTATTCAGATCAAATAAGAATAAATAAATAATTAACAATGGTTTCTGCAATAGCTCTATTATTTTCATATTGTGTTTCGTTGCGGGATCCAATATAGTTTTAAGTGCATTCTCAGCTTTAGAGCCTCGGCGATTTTATGGTTTTGTGGTCACCAATGTTGACTCTTGCTTTCAGAAGTTGCTGTGGTTTCTGAATAGTGTGACAGTATTGTTTATATACAATATTGACGTTAAAACATGATACACTTTTAGGTTTCTCCAAAGAATTTTCTGATGCGAAGCAGTGGCGTAATCAAAGACACTAATGGGAATATTTTAATCTCATTCCCGTCATCTATGAGACCGCCATGATGAAATAGTTCTTCAATCTCATATTAAAAAAAAAAATTATGATATTTTATACTTTTTCTAGATTACTAGAATTTTTCCTCTTCCTTGTAACTTTTTTCCCTAGTAGATGTTGAGGTGTTTTAATGTATGATGGGGAGGGGGGGAAACAGGTTGAAAATATCTTTCGATATATTGAAAATAAAAGATCCTACGATAGACGGGTGCTATATTAACCCGTCAGTTATTGGGTTTATTAAAGGGGAGTGTATTATATTCTTAATTCACGGAAAACTCCTTTGCTATAATTTCTTATTAATTTCGTTTCGGATTCCAATACATTCAATTTCACTCCCCAGAACTTCTTCGAGCTTCATTACTTCTATGCTTATGTGATAGAATAGAATAGAATAATAATAATAATAATAATAATAATATTCACAACTATCACACAACGCCATCTAGTCCCAAGCTAAGCAGAGCTTGTGTTATGGGTACTAGACAACTGATAAACATACTTATATATTTCTAAATACATACATATTATAGATAAATTACACCCAGACACAGAACAAATGATCGTGCTCATCACACAAACATTTGTCCTGGGTGGGAATCGAACCCACGACCTCCGGCATAGCAGTCAGGGTCACTAACCACTAGACCAACAGGCCTGTCTAGAATAGAATATGCTTTATTGTACACCAAAATGAATACAAACTTACAAAATTTATAATTTAAGGGTACAACGGCGGTCTTATCGCTAATAGCGATATCTTCCAGACAACCTTAGGATGGACTTAAAGAACTTTAATCAAAACAAGAGGGTAGGCAGTGATGCACAACAAATAACAGAAAACCTATAAAATAAATACAATACACATAAATGTTGATTGTAATATAGAATACACATACACATTTAAATACTTATATATATATACATTAGAGAGAAAGGAAATGATTTATGACTAATCTTTTAAAAGAAACCAGTGACTGGGCTTGTCTTACTGATAACGGCAATGCATTCCACAAACGGACAGCCTGGACTGTGAAAGAGTCATCATAAAATTTTGTGGAGTGCACAGGCATCAAAAGTATCAAATTTTCCGATGACCTCAAATTTCGAGTGTGTGCATCGTGCAGGAATATAAAACGCTCTTTTAGATAGGAAGGGGTAGCGGGATTAAAAATAATGTTAAAAAGCATTGTTAAAATGTGAGTATTCCGGCGAAGGCGGATAGGTAGCCACTTGAGTTTTTTGCGAAATTCTGAAACATGATCATATTTACGCAAACCAAATATGAATCTTATACAAAAGTTTTGAAGTCGCTCAAGCTTATCTAACTGTGCTTCTGTGAGATCTGGATAGCTGGCATCGGCATAATCAAGGATGGGGAGAAGGAGGGACTGGGCAAGCGCAGTCTTAGTGGCAGTCGGAAGGAAATTACGCAACCTTCGCAATGACCCTGCCGATGCAAACAATTTGCGACTAACTTCTTGTATCTGGGGAGCCCAAGAGAAGTCTTTGTCTATGTAGATACCCAGATCCTTAACCGTATCGCTATAAGGGATAGTAGTACCTTCAAATGCAATCTGAGGAAGCTGCAACCAATTGATTCTTGAACGCAGACGCGGGCTGCCAACAACAATGACTTGCGTTTTCGCTGGGTTAATTTTTAAGCCATAAGCAGTACTCCACTCAGAAATTCGTGCCAAATCCTTATTGATCATACTAACAGCCTCCGACAATTCGTCTAAGGGAGCTTGAGTATAAATTTGCAAATCGTCAGCATATAGGTGGTAGGATGAAAGAAGGTCATTGGAAATAGAATTAATGAAAATTGCAAAAAGAAGAGGAGATAAAACGCCTCCCTGCGGTACGCCGGAAGAGGTATTGCACCATGAAGACGACTGGCCTTCAATGCAAATACGCTGCCGGCGGCCACGCAGGTAACTTCGAAACCAATCAATTGCCGTTGGAGATATGTTAAAAGAGCAGAGTATGCCGAGTAGGATGTCAAAATCTACGGTGTTAAAAGCGTTACTAAAATCTAATAAGGACAGGACCGTCAGATTTCCCTTTTCCATACCCAACCTTATATCGTCGGTAATTTTAACAAGTGCTGTCGTAGTGCTGTGTCCTGCACGAAATCCAGATTGGAAAGCATTAAGGAGACTGTTTTTACAAAGGAAGGAACTAAGCTGGTTATAAATGAGACGTTCTAGGACTTTGGATAGAAACGGTAATATGGAGATAGGACGGAATTCAGAAAAAGACACAGGATTACACTTTTTAGGGAGAGGGGTAATTTGGGCTTCTTTCCAAGATGATGGAAAGACACCACAGGATATGGAATAATTAAGGATATGGCCGATGGCAGGAAGGATTTCATCCAGGATAGGAAGGATCATCTTACGACTGACACAGTCACTACCAACAGCATTTGAAGTGATTGATAAAATGCTCTTCTTAACATCACAAGCCGAGAATTGATTAAAGACGAAAGGAGAGTAATCAGGAGTAGGAAGAGATGAAAGATTATTCAGAGTTTTGGCTTTAATAGCGCTATTAAAATTAGACGAAATTGAGAAATGTTTGTTATGTTTGTTAGATGGTCACTACTTGGTTTTGTTTCAAGATTTTTTTGTCCCAAAAAAGTCGGGATCACTTTAGTGTGTGTTTCACTAATGTTGGCTTAAAATGGCCTGGCCTTAAAAAAAATCTATATTACTAAACTTACTAAAAACTACTTTAAACTTAACATTTCGTAAGTTTCTTGAAAATGCAAAACTTAATAATCTTGTACCTACGTTACATTTGCAAAAATGTTTCTTCACTAACATTCAGAATTTCATTTAAGTTTCAACGTGAACAGTGGTTTCGTTTATTTACTGACAGGACGAAAGTAAAATAGTATCAAGGAAAGTTCAGCTTAAAGCTTTTTACTCTGCGGATTACTGGATACTCAGTTTGAGTAAAATTCAAAATAAATTGATACAGAAGGTTAACTTCAAAACAACAATGACGCTGCCATTTGTAGTAAGCTAGGCATTTTTCAAATTGGGCAATTATCAATTAAGCCTATGTACGGCTTAACCTGTTATAAGTATTGCACAACAGCAACCTTTAGAAAGATATAAATGTATGGAACGTTATCTCTGTCACTTCACTTAGTTTCTAGTGCGACAAATACCGTTACATGAAGCTGAATCTTACCGATTGTCTCTTTCCAAAATGTATTCCATCAAGAATGACTCAGATGCAGCCAGGAGTTTGAATTTGTGCCCTGTTGCCCAATATACAAGTTTGAGTTTTCCTCAAACATTGCAGTCAAACTAGCGAAATGTAACACGAATCTTATTAATCGTTCGGATATTTTGTGTGTCTTTTATATTTCCAAGGACCTGGATTTTCTGAACTTTTTCATTCAACGTTCTGAATGTTAGTGACACGCCACGGATATGGCCAACATTCTAGTTGCGGATATGAAGTTTTGTCCAGTGAAATATATTTTTAAAACACTTGGCTTCAAATAGTGTTTTAGAATGGCGTGGCTATCTCGTTGTAGCTGACTTTTTGAGTGGATTGATAGTTTTGTGTAGAACTTAATTATGTTTTCTCTTGTGCAGGACAAAAACAAGAATTAATTTAATTAAGATAATACAATATGATGCTGACAGCATAATCAGTAAAAAAACAAATATAAAATGTTTAATAATATTTGACTTTTAACCAGCTTCTTTTATTTCGGAATGGTGGTCCTGTTAACTATACACAAATTTTGTATAATATTAATAAGAAGCATAGGTTGAGTTTTTGTTTAAACTATCTTAATTAATTGGGAGAACACTTTTGAATTGTATAGAAACAAAACAAGGTCTCGAACATCAATACGTTTATATTGAATGTCAACTGAGCGTGGGGTCACAAACCGTTGACAGCGTGAACAGGGTTGCCAACCGTATTCGAGTCAATTAAGTAATACATGAATATTATTTTTTTAAACTTAAAACTGAAATTTTAATTCCGACATGCACTCCGCGCAGTTAATGGACGTATAGCAAAGAGTCTCGATAAACGCCTTAGCACTTCTAATTTTGCGACCGGATACTCCGTCTCGCCCCGCAGCGTGGCCTCGACCAATGCCAGGCGCGAGAGGTCTCCGCCTATCGCCGCCGTAAGGACATGGCGGTGCTCTGCCCAAGCAGAGCAGTCACCGTATGCTCCACTGTGTCCTCCGGTTGATCCTCGCAGTGGTGACACTCAGGCGTTTCCTCCTTCCCCATCTGACACAGGTACCTCCCGAAACTTCCGTGTCCGGTGAGGTCCTGAGTCATGCGATAGGTCAGGACGCCGTGACGCCTATCCAACCACTTCGGGTCTTACCGCCGCGATTGCGGCGTGCCCGGACCTCGGTTGTGACATTCGTTCCCTCCATACTGCACTGAGATCGCGCCGGAGCTCTTCCCGCCGTGGCTCGACTTGTCGAGGCAGCAGGGATTCGCCCCGGTGCCGGCGCCATTCATAGACGCGCTGGAGGGCAATCGCCTCCAGGTAAATAGCACCACCTTGACTGACCTGACTCCTCTTGGCCATAATAACAATATTCTTTTTGTACTTTTTTATTTAAATTATTACAACATTTATGTTAAGAACATTTTTGAAAACTGAATCACATTAAACTCAATAAAAAGGTAGTCTTTTTTTAAATTCTACTCATAATTTTCTCTCATTTATTGAATTTAATTAAAATAATTATATTTCTCCAAAAACAAAGTTGACAACCCTAACCATGAGGACCCAAGGACCTAATTGGCGGCTCATTGATTGAGCGCTAACTGAATGTGGTGACTGCCTGCGTAACATGTTACCCGTTATGTGTGGTGATATGTGTTCCTTTGATCTACTGGTACTTAACCAAATACAAGGGTTTACGTAACTAGCTGACACCTTTTAAGTAAAATTGTTTTAATTTTGCATCAGAGTTGCCAATCGTCAAAAATCAATAGCTTGTGCGCGACGACGAATCTAAACGTCAGTATGTTAGTTTTATTATAAAAAAAAATAACTTATTTAATAAAATACCATACGTTTAGGTGGTTGGTTGGATGGATTGGAGATAATTGTACATATAAAAAAAAAACTAGTATTTTTGTACCTATATTTTTGGGACAAGTACCTACAATACAACTATGATAACTCTATTTTCAATTGTAAATTCGACGTATAAAAATAAAAACTACTAACTACTACTACTGGGAAAACCCAATAACACTTTTCCGGACCTGGAAATCGAACCCATGATCACATGTTCAGCGGTCGCTCTTGGGCTCATTGGTACAAGAGAAGCCTTTCAACTTATACATATAAAAAGATATTAAAAAGTATAGTACCCGTGAAACTCCTGCTGGACTTAAGAGCCAATTCGAAATATTTGAAATGATTCACTTCATGAATGACTAGCCAATGACGTTCCTGGAAATGCACGGACTGAATGAGTATTGCTTTATATGGCCGTTTTCGACCCGCTCATTTTTACACGACTTCGGCTAAGTCCAAAATGAGAGCTCTTTTTGTCTATAGAAGTTTTTTGTACGCATGGCTAAAAATATTCCATTATAGTAACATTAAAACATTCATAAATAAAGAGCATAACAACACGGTTTTTATATAAAACTCACGATTGAAACGACTGGCACTTTTACGAGCTAATTTACGAAAACAAAAGACTGTTGATTCTACACCTACCGTCGTCGTCGCGTTAGCAACTCGATAGCTCGGTGCTTTAGAAAGTGCACTAGTGCCTTCATTTAAATTTCTCTTTCCCAGTTATAATGTATAAAGAAAACTCATATTTTCTTTTGTAAACGTCTGTAGGAAGCAGGAATTCTTACAGAGTAAATTACGCGTCTTGTTAATGTCGGTGTTATTGTAAAACAGATTTAACAGAACATAATTATGAATTATTTAACTTTGTCTCATCGAGCCACGCCACAGATGCAGTCAAGTAGAATGTGTTGAAGTTTGCAGCAAAATCTTGCGGTTGCGATAAAAAATGTACTCGTACTATTATTATACTACCAATTAGATAATTTGTCCCTCTCAAATATCGTTGATATGCAGGTTGTGCTGGCAAGATTCCTTCCCAGGACAACCACGCTAGAATTCCAACTGGCGTAGAAGTTGATGAAACAAGTTAAGAGCATGTCCAATAATTTGTACTCATTATGTACTCCTATTTCATTACTAGTAAATTCTCGTAAATTGTAATCGGCTGCTGCCACAGCACTAATCAGTCAAAGTGTGGATGGGCGAAGAAAATCTCTGTCCCTATCTGATATAAAACTTTTATCAGATGGTCTAAAGTTAACAGTGGGACTGCTTCTCACCTTCGCGGAATGTCTTGATTTAATACATTGGACCAACATCAATGACCTCCAGAAGCTTGTAAAAAAATATTTTCAAATGCAGACATCCGGGTCCTAAAAAAATAAGGAAAAATCTACTGACATCGTTGGTAACATCTACCGCATTTTTCTTTTTAAGAGCCCGACATTTAGACGGAACGACTCTATTACTGTTCCATCGTCGTACGTTTTTTGTGTTTATAAATTTTGTACCTTAATCTATGAGAAGAAAACCGTAGTCACCAATCTGATTGCTAACCGGACTGTGAGTGCGTTTGCAAACATTTCACCCAGATCTGGAACAACTGCTTGATGAGCATTTTTATATAGTGTTGTGTTCGCGTTTGACCACACTATTGCATATCATCAATCAGATAAGATAGTACCTTTGTAAGATAGTTCCTGATGATAAGCAATGATGTGGTCGACGGTGAATCACGCTTGCCTTTTTTTATCGTGATAAAATCATCAAATGAGTCCTCCTACCCGTTGCCTAGAAGTGATATAGCCACTCTTGACTTAAAGACCCCAAGATTGTAGCTATCAGGAAATACAAACTCTAGCAGGAATTCCAGTCCGTAGCTGTGCGCAGAATAAAAGTACATACAAAAAGTTGTTCCTGTGTGTTGTTAATTAAATCGCCTCTAATTTATAAACAGATCTGTATGACCCGATTCTCTTCCCGGTTTACGGTCAAAAGAGTACGGACCCGCCTATCCAAAGCGTCGAGTTCAGTTTGAGTCCATTTGAGTATGCCGAAAGAGTAGGTACATTAACATCGTTGAAGGCGCGCACCTTGTTTCCGCCTGAAAGAAGGCTAATTAAAACGTTTTTCATGCGTCCAAAGAAGCGCTCCCTCAACGATTGTTTCACGTCCGGTACATCAATGCCTAACGCTTCCGACATACCCAAATACTTGTAGGTTTCGGATGAGGAGAGTAATCTAAGGTTATTATTATAAATAGTCACAAAATACATACATATAAATGGATGTACCTAGAATTATTAACAAATTGGCTTGCTTATACCAGTCCTAAATCGAACTATTAAACTACATTATGCATAATTGAGGTATTGAAAATAGATCTAGCTAATTGGGCGTAAAATAAATCAACAAACTCACTTTCTCACAAATATAATTAATAGTAGTTATGATAACAATGTAATTATATTTTATTTATAATAACGTGTCTTGTCTAGTTTATATAAATAATTATAGTGTCGGATGATAGTAGAGTAATGACCACCGATAACGTACAATGCGGCCACACGACCAACATACTCGTATTATGGGTCATGCACACGAGGACGTTTGACAAAGTTTTTCCACGCATTTATTTTTATGACGGCGGTTTTTTTAGCGTATCCTTTTTTTAATTCCTGAAAAATTACTGCCTCCTCTTAAATTACGTATCATCTATTAAAAACCACTCCTTTCAATAAAACTTTTTTTATTAAAAGGAGTGATTTTTTTTTAACAGGCAAACTTTTTGACAAGGCCTGTCAAAAAGTTTGCCTGTAAAAAAAAATCACTCCTTTTAATAAAAAAAGTTTTATTGAAAGGAGTGGTTTTTAATAGATGATGATGGTCTAGTGATGATGTTGGTCTAGTGGTTAGTAACCCTGACTGCTATGCCGGAGGTCGTGGGTTCGATTCCCACCCAGGACAAATGTTTGTGTGATAAGCACGATCATTTGTTGTGTCTGGGTGTAATTTATCTATAATATTTATGTATTTAGAAATATCAGTTGTCTAGTACCCATAACACAAGCTCTGCTTAGCTTGGGAGTAGATGGCGTTGTGTGATAGTGGTTGAATATTATTATATTATATTATTATATCTTTATTCTTCTTTTTTCTTATTGATTACATTTTTAAATATTTTTACAAAAAGAAATAAAAAAACATTTAAAAATATAAAAAATGTTATATTATTATTACGAGTATATTACTTAATAAATGTCTTAATTTAAACAAACTGTGAAATAACGTGATACCGCAATTTGTACGTCCGTATGTATAATCCCTTATAGTAACGTAATGAATAAACAAGCACGTCAATGACCGACTGATCTTTACTAGTGCTGCTCTTGAAAAGAGTAGCCCTGCGAGTACGGATTTTGAGTAATCCTTATTTTTTGGTGAATAACAACCATCAAATGAGTCGTCCCGCTCTGGTTGGAGTGGAAAGGACTGTCAAACTCAGGCCGCAGAAACCTGTTTAGATAGCAATGATGTATTATCTAAATAGACACTTCATGAAAGAACATCGCGGCGCTTAAAAACGGCGAAAATACTATTACGGAACTACTTATACGCGTGAAGAAAGAGAAAGAAAATATGACACCGTACGGCGGGATACCTGTTGCTAGAGGAAGACAAATATACATCTAACAAACGTAGCGTTGCGCGACAGGTTGGTGCGTAACTAAGCGCGATGTGGCCAATTGGCTTCATTTTATGTTGTCATTTTAGAGTGCGGACAACGTATCTTTATGAGTAGTTTATATATCATTGTTAGATAGGGACAAAATTTGCTTTTACTGGGTTTGGTTTTGCCTTCCATTACAGACTATGTTAATTTGAAACAATATCTAAATTAATAAAAAAAAAATACATTTGACTATTTGCGACGAAATACGGCATGATTAATTATAGTTCAGTAACCGACTCTAGAGCAGTGGTGGCCCAGTGGTATCGGCCCCGACTTACGAGTAGGTCATGGGTTCGAACCCCGTCAGGCGCATTACTTTGTGCAATTTATTTCAACACCGCTGCTCTTAAAACGGTGAAGGAAAACATCGTGAGGAAACCGGCATGTCCTAGAACCAAAAATTCGAAGACATGTGACATCTACCAACCCGCACTGGGCCCGCGTAGTGGATTACGGCCCACTCCCTCTCACAGAGAGGAGGCCTGTGTCCCAGCAGTGGGAACATTTATAGGCTGATAATGAACCGACTCTAACTGATTATTAACACTGATTGTTATTTTCATTTTATTTTCTTGTGAGTAATGATTTAAGTATTTTTAAGAAGAACTTGTTATTTTTTTCGATTTAAGCTAATACATAGTCCTTTTATTTGTAAAAGCTTATAAATGGCAAATAGTACAGTCAACGAACAATCATAGAGGGAAAGTCTTGGAACACAATTTTTAACTACGCAACTTTGTTTGGACTAGTTAGGAGGTGAACATATCAAAAGTCCCCGCCCCTAGCCCTTGAGCTTTGGGGGAGGGGGGGGTTTGAAGGTACCATTTCCCCTACGTCAAATAATTTTATTCAGAGTTACACACATTTATTTTTATTCTCTTAAGAGGTGACTTGCGTTTAGCTAAACGCGTAAATGGATTTTTTGATTTTTTCTGCAAATTGCAATTGAATTCTCTTACTTTCTCAGCAGTCGTTATAACAAAATGCGTGCCGTTTGAGCTTAACTACTTAACTGTCCGAGTTCGATCATTGGTTAACTTTGGCCATCGAACATTTTATCGACAACGTTTTATCGAATCTACGAAACACTATTTTGAATAAAGATATGAACAAGAAAGAGCAAAGTTTAGATGTTGATAACGTACCTCTTGTTTGTTACACTTTTAGAAACAGTACTGCACTTAGTCGAGACAGACACATGCATACGAATAGTGATAAAAATGGATTTTAATAAAAACTCAATACTTGTTCTATTAATACTAGTAACGACAATAATTACAGGAGCGTGTGCTAGTAAAAAAACAAAAGTAATTTATGTGAATGTAGACGATTATTATACATGTCTTCCTTTGCTGTCGAGACCGCGACATACGAGTGCATCAAACCAAACTATACAGCTATTTGGTGAAACTTTGAAAGCCTCTCGCCACTATATAATACCATACAATATTTTGGCGACATTTTTCAAATTAGTACTAAGAGAAGATCCGGTAAGCGAACTTGGTGCGTATTTGGCAAGGCGTGTTCGTGATATATGGGACTTTTACAAAGAGAACGATGGTACAGGAAATTTTCCACCGACTGATGAGTCAAGAATGCCTTGCGACAGTATCTTAACATTTGAAGGCGGCAGTGCAACGTTTGTTGTAGACCACAGAATGCTTGCCGCCTTTACCTGGTTGCCGGGCAATACTTTTTACGGACCACATTCCAGCAGACGTACAAATGACCCAAAAGGGAAATTTGACGAAGACGCCGAACAAATTGTCGGAACTCAAGCATTAAGTGCCCTACGTAGGATACACGATCAAATGTATTCATATATAAACTATCTTAGCCAACGGACTACTATAAATTTCGATATCATATTAAATGTGTTGAGTGGTGTCGCAAAAATAAATACACCATACGAATTCAACCAGGCTGATTGGAAAGTAACTGGCAAGGACGAAGCGGGCAACAAATTATTTGGTTTGAAAAAACCCCGCGAGACTTCTTACGGGATCGATGAAGAATATCGTAATAAAAGGTGGGCAATAATTGGTCTTGCTGGTATGTGCGAGGACTACATAAAGGCAGCTGATAGAGTATGCGAGGTATACACCAGCCATTTAATACCAAAACTCAATACCAATTTCACTCATGTTGATATTAAAAACGAAATATTTCCCTTACTCGTTTATTTGCTAAATAACAAACATTTCGTGTTTGGACAAAATACGCTGAAGAATTGGACCATAAGAACAGTGGAACAAGATGGAAGAGTGGGAGCCGTAACAGATCAAGGCTCTTGGAGTAATTATTACGATGTTCTGTTACTACTCGAAATCAACGGAAAACACTTCCTTTATCGTAACGAACTTAAAAGCAATTTATGGCGCATAAATGAGTTAAATGCTGATGGAACTATTGGAATAAGAACTGACAGTGGTGTTTTTGAATGCAATTACCAGACGCAGTTTCCTATGAACATTGATGGCAACCACTATTTATATGGACGACGGAATGGTAGTTCCAATGAATGGTTCTTGCGAATCCTAAACACTAATGGCACTATGGGATCACAAAATATACAATACGCCGATGGGACCATTTTTCACACTCAGCAGCTGTCTCCATCATATTTAAATGATGACAAGCAAGTTATCGTAGTATATACTCGTAACACCAATCCCAGCTTGTACTGTATTCGTGAATCAGATGTAGTTCAATTTCATATGGATTTCCAGCCTTGGATTTGTACCACCTTAAGTCGTTCCTACTCAGTTATGTTTCCAGTTTCGATTGGAGGTAAAACATATATTTTTAAATACAAGCCAGACAGCAAGTTTTACATTATTCGTCAAGTTTTTGACGAGATTTTAGAACAGAATTACATAAACTATACGATCACTGATGCCCAACCGTTCAATATAAACGGTATTCAATACTTTTATGCAAGACATAAGGGTGACTCACATTGGAGCCTGCATCGTTTTGATTACAAATATTTAGATAACGATATTGACTTGTAAGCATAACCTAAAAGAAGTTAGGTACCGTATACAAACCAATATTGTAATAAAATTGTATGTTTTTACCAAATATTATTCTAGACTCAGTTCTAATAAAACCGTGTTTTGTTTTTTTAATTGCCCTTTGTATTTTTTTACCTATATGTTACTGATGAAGATTATCAAACACTTTTAAATGTGGTGACAGTTAAGTGCAATCTCATGTATGTCAAATGCTTTACATTTATATTGTGATATTATGTAGCAGCTTCAAGGTTTATAGATTGATCTTTTTTATGTTTTTATCTGAATATTATCGATCTATTATCCTATATTTAGATAGGCAAACATTAAAGATTAGTCTAGTTCTAAAATAGCAAGTTTGCATATATTTTTATTTAAACTCCATACCATATTATCTAGAAAAGAAAAAAAAACTTCAAAACCCAGTAACAAACTCTTATAACCATTTTTACAACGTCTCAAAAATGTGTATATTCCTATTCCAGCGAGTTTTTCGCCTTTCCTTATAGAAAGAAAGCGGTCCATATAATACAACGACGTGTGGGTCTATTTTCTTGGTCTCCAGTGTAACACTACAAAATTGAGGTTGACGGGATGAAAGTACTATCGTTATGTTAGCGATACGATTTTATTTGAATGTGTGGGCATTACACTGTAGTTTGCGATCAAAATTTACTTTGCAACGAGCACGTATGTTAACAGTTTGATTATATTGAAAAGATAAGTGAAAGTAACTAACAAGGGAAATTTTTGAAACCCAGTTGGTAAGAGGGTAAGCATTGTCATTCAAAGAGGCAGCGCCATAGTCTTTTGGGCACATTACCAGATGACAGCGTTGAGAGTGAATTTTACGATGCTCTAAGTATATTATTTTTAGTAAGTAATAGTTTACTTTAGCTTTATTTTATATTTCTATTGTTCTTAAGCAAAATATTCTTTTAATTTATAAGAAAGATGTGATTGGCACCGGGAGGTGACATCCTGGGAAGACCAACACTGACTTCTTCAGAAAGATTGGCTGTGTTATACTCTAAGCCGGACTGGATAACCCAGAAATAAAAATATAACATCAAGTAAATCCTGCAGAAAAAGTCACCAAAAGTAATTATAATATATAACGGCACCTTGCCGTTATCATTCAAATCTGGGTTCATTGCGGCTGCCGAGCGATCGTGGGTAGGCGAGCGAGGAGAATTAAAATGACGTGTTGAAGACAATTATTACTGTATTTGAGCAAATACGGACGTAATTACAATCAGCACTTTCTAGTTAATTGGAATACGACGACACTCCACCGAACACGTCTTGCTTGAGTGCGATGCCAGCGGATTATCTCGTCCGACGGCCACATGCAAAAGAGCCCGGGGTTGTGTCAGAGTGAAGAAACGTCAACTCGCACTTCAAAATGTTTGCTGTCCTTCCTGACGTTTCAGGTCACTCTCCAAATAGGTTCAAAGCGCCGTCACGGCCGGACTGACATTCGCACGTCCTCGTGCGACTGCTCACGCCTCGAGTTATCTGCAAAGACCAATCACAAATCTGGAGTACTCGTCTGAGCATGCTCGGCGCTCGCCCATCGCTGACTGTCTACCCATTTACGCAGCCATCATAAAAGGATCTCGATCTTCACCACTCTGAATTAAACACGCTGGGCGGACAACTGACTTCAGGCGCCCCTTCGACCACCCACCAACTCGCATGGTGCGGTGGACCGGACAACCCGTCAGCGCCCCTTCCACCAGCCACGCAAACCACACACAGCTGCTGCAGTCAACTGGTCCTGGAACGTCGACCCGCATAGGCCAGTCCCCGACCAATCTCCCGCCACTCAGCTCACACCAGAGAAGTCGTAGTCTGATCGTGGGCATCGACCCGGTTTAGGCCAGCCCAGTCAATCAACTACACTTCATAAATCATAATACAGAGAAAACGTAGTCTGATCAGAGGCGTCGACCCAGTTTAGGCCAGCCCCATTGATCAACCACGCCCTTCCCAACTGCCTTACCGAGAGCCCTTTGCTCTAGATCGATTCCAGATAAAAACCACAGGATTTACGTAATTGTTAAAAACTCACTATTTACTACTCATTGTGTTCGGAGGCAGAGAGGGTGCCAGAACTTGCAGTCAAAGTTTGTGAACTAGACACCGATACTGTGTCACTATCATCATCGGATGTTACCATTCCATTCTCATGACTATGGACTTCCGCCGTCTCGGCCTCCTCTGTCTGATTAAATAACAAAGTCGCTACTTCAATCAACACACCGTAGCCCCTGGGTACTGCGCGCAAGTTTTCATGTGTGTACTTATAGGTTCTGTTAGACCCGTCCGACAATGCCTCTTAGCTCGTATCTATCGTGATCTACCTAGTACCTTGAGAATCGTAAAAGGACCTTTGAACTTTCGCTGTAGTTTGGTTTGGTTACGCTCGCTACCTTTTATAAAGAAAAAGCAGCCTACACTAATGGTCTGTACCGCTAGCCAACCCTGATGTAACTCTAGAAAGTTGACTTTCTTACTCCTATTCGTAGCAATAGTTAAATCACTTGATCCCTGCGAACTAGGTGTGGGCTCTAAAACGGGATTTCTAGATAGATAGTCCGCGTGGATCGCATGCTAATGCCCTGCTTGTGAACAATACAAAATCGTACGCTTGTTAACGGGTAAAGAGGTCCTACTAAACGGGTGAAATTTTGGTATGAACGTCTGACATAAGAAGCTAGGCCTAAAATTTGCCTGACATTTGTGTAGCTGTTTTTGGAGTAGGAGCGTCAATTAAAGACTATCTCTCTACGGTTCGTTAATAGTGCTATCACGTACAATGTGAAACAACACCGAGACCGAGAGGCCTAGAACATTCATAGGGCGTAGAAACACATTCTACATCCCCCTTATCAATACCCGTCAAAAAAACTAAGTCATTCTGCGCAATACCAGGGAACTTTTCGGTGTAGCTCTGAATTACTAATGAACAAGCAGATCCACTATCAAAATGAAAAAGAAACTGGCTCACCGGATACTTTGGTTAAGGTGCTCCTCGATGCCTTGCGTTCACACACGTGAACCTCTTTGAACGTCGCTGCTCCGCGGCCACCCACTCGATCTGGACACGCCGACGCCAAGTGTCCAGGTTTTCCGCACACGAAGCAGGTGACTGATCTTGGCTTTTCAGTGGCTCTGGATGATTGGTCGTACGTCTTCTCTGAAGTAGCAGATTCTTCTTTTCGCTTGCGACAGTCTATCGCTTTGTGACCCGAAGTACCGCAGCGGTGACATGTTCCCATGAAGCGTGATTCGCCGAATCGGGTCTTCTTCACATCCGCGGCCTGTTCGTCACTATCCTCATGCCTTCGTTTCAGTGAAATGCCGTTAAGGATGCGCAGAAGTTGAGATCTGGTGGTCAGGTTATGAGAGTGAAGCTCACGGCGGATCGCGACTTCCCATGATCATGAATCCCGTTGTAACATCTTCAGACATCTTCATCCGCGGAATGCGTTCGATGATGTTCCAAAGGCGCATGGCCGCCTCGCTTGCGGTTTGGTTGTTAACTACGATTTCTGTCACGTTGCACCAACCTTCGATATCCGCTTCGTTGCCGTCAGGATCAAACTCAATCAGCTGTCTGCACATGCTGCTCGAAGGTTGCGATATAGCCATCAGTCGGGTTAAAAACAACTCCATGTGTTGAGTCAGGGTTGGTTCTGATGCCGGTGTTGAAGATCTCGCACGGCTATTTTCCTCTGAAGCAAGCCCTTCACATCCCACTTCTGATAACGGCACCTTGCCGTTATCATTCAAATCTGGGTTCATTGCGGCTGCCGAGCGATCGTGGGTAGGCGGGCGAGGGGAATTAAAATGACGTGTTGAAGACAATTATTACTGTATTTGAGCAAATACGGACGTAATTACAATCAGCACTTTCTAGTTAATTGGAATACGACGACACTCCACCGAACACGTCTTGCTTGAGTGCGATGCCAGCGGATTATCTCGTCCGACGGCCACATGCAAAAGAGCCCGGGGTTGTGTCAGAGTGAAGAAACGTCAACTCGCACTTCAAAATGTTTGCTGTCCTTCCTGACGTTTCAGGTCACTCTCCAAATAGGTTCAAAGCGCCGTCATATACATTAATTTAAATCTGTAAAAATTGTTTACATCCAAATCCAATACAAGAGAAATTCATAACACAATCTATTCAATGTCCTTTTTTTAGGATTCCTCTTTCGATTTGTGCCCTCAATGAAATGTATTGATATTCATGTCCCGCTTCATACAAATAATATCGTATGTTTTATTTACTCAACTGAATTCAGCTGACGAACCCTTTTCGGGAACGAAGAGAAGATTTCGGAATATTGTTAGTTCATAACATAACCAAGTTTATCGAAAACATTTGGACGGGAATCCGGAATTATCGTTATAGCTACATATTTGAAAGAAAATCCGATATGTGAACATTCTCTGTAGTACAATTATGAATAGGACGATCTTGACTCCATTTTGTCTCGTCATTTATTATTTTCTGACAGCTTGAATAATTTCAATAAAGCTACCAAAAAGTTGATTGGATTATAAAAAGAAACTAAATATAATATAAAATTAAAACTAAAACTAGTTTTCCAAAAATACTGCAGTTGAATGAGCCACTAGGAATCCTAGAGCAAAAATGATGTGTTCTTGTACGATTTACTGCAATCATCTCTCTGTTAACTATTAACTAATATTTACGGTAATTAAGATAGAAAGGAATCTGTAATTAAAGAACGAATTTCTAACGGGTTTCTAGCAGATTAAAGTTTGTAGACTTTCTGACTGACTAGAATGGCGTTTTTCGTCATAAAAATTAAATTCTGCTTGAAATTATAACTGTTTGAATCGAATTTTGTAAGAGGAAAAATAGAGACTGATGATTGTACCAACATCTCATTATCTAATGGCATTGAAGATTGCAAACTTGTTTCAGATCTGCACGTGTATGTTTTTAAATGTGTGTGTGCGTGTGTGTGTGTGTGTACCTACTTTTACGCACATCGTACACTGCGACGCTGGAACTACTCAAGTGGAAGTTCCAAAATAAAGTAACGTAAAAAAGTACGACAAATTAAAGTGCCTGGGAGTAAGCTAATCGAACGCAACTTCAAGCAACGAAGTTATTAATTGATTAATTAGTTTTATTTCGTTTTTTTTTTTATTTAAGTGGCGAACTTGGTTTTACGACATAATGGAATATGTATTTTTTTTTAACGTTCAAGTTCACGTTTGTCTTCCAGCTTTGACTAATTTATGATCTACAAAAATGTTTTTCATTTATTGTCGCTTCTTAATGTGTTAAGCGCCTTATGTTTTGACTTGAGCAACATGTATACAGACACAAATATGATTGTGTCAGTGAACATCAGTGCAAGAATGCTTGCATAGATTGGACAGATCCACTAAAATCTGTGTGTTTCTTTTTTCAAAATCTGTAGATGATCTGAATCTGCAATCCGTGGTGCTGTCATCATCATCATCATCAGCCGGAAGACGTCCACTGCTGAACATAGGCCTCCCCCTTAGACCGCCACGCCGAACGACAATTCGCCACTTGCATCCATCGTTTGCCCGCGACCCTCACGATGTCGTCGGTCCACCTAGTGGGAGGCCTACCTACGCTGCGTCTTCCGGTCCGTGGTCGCCACTCTAGAACTTTTCTTCCCCATCGGTTGTCAGTTCTACGAGCGATGTGGCCTGCCCATTGCCACGTCAACTTGCAAAATTTTATGAGCTATGTCGTGGTGCTGTAGTTTCCTAATATGTATTATAAAAATTTAATTAGTTTATAACGGGGTATTTTTCTGCATAATCTATACATATAATAAATCTGTAGAAGGGTCAATTCTGTACATTGATAATATTGAAAAAATAAATAGCGGGGGTGTTGCTGGATCGATACCAAACCCAAAAATGTGATTAAAAAAATTTTTGTCTGTCTGTCTGTCTGTATATGCAGGCATCACGTGAAAACCAACGGTTCGATTTCGATGAAACTTAGTATAATTATACCTTATTATCCTGGGCATAAAATGGGATACTTTTTATCCTGGAAAAATACGTAGAAAAAAAAATCTTATTTTTCAGTTTTATTCATAGACGTTGTTCTGTAGAACCGCGAACACACATTACCCGCAGTGGATTCAGCGCCGTAACCTGTAGCGCCGAAAGTCGGATTTGGCTTGAACCGTTTGCGGCACACGCGGGCCACTCCTCCCCGACTCCTATATAAGGAGCCGCGTTCCGCGCCGAACGATGCATATAAATTCTGAATTTTGATGCGAGCGGACGTGTCCAGTGTGGCGAGCGGTCGTCCGTGGAATTAATATTGTATGCGTATAATTTTAAACCGTGCTTTGAAAAGCACGGTTTAAAATTATACCAAACAGTCACACAAGGTCGCGCTGAAGCGCGACCTTTTTGATTACTGTTCCGATCAGTTATTTGTAAATACAAGGTCGGAATTACTATGAAAAAAATACTTACTACAGAACGCGAGCTCAACAGCAGTAGCTCAATAGAGGGATCTCCTTAATTATTATAGGCTTAGCCGTATTTGGGTCCAATAGATATTTATAAGATGTCATTGTCAGAGTTACTCAAAATGGAGAAATAAACCATCCACGCGAAGACCGACATCCGCGCGGACGGAGTCGCGGGCGGAAGCTAGTTACACAAATAAAATTATACAAATATTTCGGTGCTAATACTTTCAAGAATCAAACCTTTTAATGTAATCATAAACATTCAGATTAACGTCAACACTAAAAACCTAAACATTTTCCGTACAATTTTCACTACTAAACCTCAATCGTCGTGAGTGAGGTTAATAATGAAAATTGTGGTCTAACCAGCACTAAAAGGAGAATTCATAAAACACTAAGGTTGATGACAAGAGCCAAATGAAAGTGGTATAAACTAACTGAGGAGGCGTTATGTGTGTTTCGTGACAAGATTCTTTTGTTGTGGCTTCCATGCCGAAACACAAATAAGTAGAAATGTGAATGCTTCTAATAAAATGCAGTTCTTACTGTTTGGTGTTGTTGACTTGCCACTTTCACAGACTAAAGAAGTTTTTGTTGAAGAAAATAAAATGATGAGTTTAAATCTTTTCAGTCTAATCTGTGTGGGTGGGGGACATTTTGTATATGTATACGGGCAATTTACGTGGGCAGTCGATGTTGAGTCTGCGAAGTCTTTTAATTACTGGACTTGTGGGCGATAAATAATATCCATTTACATTGATGAGACACAACAAATTAGTGACGTTTGGCTCGTTTTCTTTGACCTCTTATAGAAAAAGAAAATAGAGAAAACACACACGGTATTTTTCCTTAAATAAACGAGAAGATACAAAGAAGCTGATAATTTCTTTTTAGAAAATATTGAATTTTTTATTTGACAATAGTTAAAGTTTCTTAACAAAGTTTTTCAATAACTCATAAGAATTCGGATTTCCCCCTGTTAGACAACTTTACAGTAGAAAAACCTCTCTACTTCTAGTAGAGAGGTTTTTCTTACACTGGAGGATAAAAGTCGAAGGTACGCCCACCTCATATCAGTTATTATTTATTCCCTTGTGGTTTCAATATAATTAGGTATATTATGTTTAGCCATTTTGGTAAATAACTATATTAAGACCCGACTGAGTCCGAAAAAATATTTTTTTCGTTTATTTTTCTGTGTGAAATTAGATAAGTACCTTTCATTATTTATTCTTTTACACGTCGTCCTTGGAAGTACGTATCAAATAGGCGTATGGGAGAGGACTTTCCAATATTAAAGGTAAAGTAGTTGACTGTTTCCGGCCACCGTAGGCAAGCGGACGGCGAGTATCGGGCGACTCGCCGTCGATCTTGAACCATGCCCGGGTCGACGGCGCGTTCAAATACATGTCAGCAATATAATGGGGCCTCCTGGGTTGCGGGACTGTCTTGTCAGAACATAAAGGGATATTGAATATTTAAATTGATAAAGAAACAGACAGGTTGAAATAAATTAAGAATAATAATTAAAAATCAAATTCATTAGCAATTTAATGTCCCGGTAAATCCGTCTTAGTTGTACCCAACTAGTTAAATCTTTGGAAAAGTTAATTTAATCCGTACCGACCCATTAATTTAAAGGTATTCGCTGTGGGATCAAGCGATAGGTCTCTATTAGCATCGGGTTTTTTTGGTTCCGAAGTTTTACTTTTTTAATTCACTTTTGATAGATATCCTCTAAAGACTTTGGTTCTTCTTCTTTGCGTGTCAGCTTCAGCTTTGTCTTTGATTAGATCCTAAAAAGTGTTACTATTTGAGCGGGATATTCAGCATAAGAATTGGGTATGTCAAAAAATGGCTTCTCCATTGGCATTGTTCTTGAAAGTGATTTAGATTCCGCGATTTTTATAACGTCGTAATTTCTCCTGTATTGTGGGTACGTTTACAAACATATAAACTCACATACACAACCACCCATACGCGGAACAACTAGTAGCAAATCTTACAAATATTTGTTCCATGCGGGGATTAAATCCGCGACACGCTGTACGGCAAACGATCGCTTAGCCACATATGCCGACCATGCTGTCAAAAGATCACATACCTGAGACAGCTAAAACGGTCTTTCCTTTCGCTTCGTCCCCGTTTTTAGATCTAAACTGAACAAAAGCACACCGAGTTCTCTTAAATGACCTTTCTGAAGAAAACAGGCGTCGGCCATAATATCATCTCAGCATACTCTTTTTTTTAGGTTGTGAAATCATCATATGTATCAGTCCTCTCGCCCGGGTGGAGCGCAAAGGACTATCACACTATCAGACTCGTAATGACTAAAATCCACCGTATTCCTTCACTTGCCATTTACGTTCCAGGATTACGGTTACCCATGTAGACTGTTCCGCGACCCATATCAGCATAGTCTTTTTTACGTGATAAAATCGTTAAATGAGTCCTCCCAGCAGGACGAGATGGACTGTCAGACTTGTACTGACTCAAATTTAGGGTGTCCTTCAATAGCTGTTTACGGTCCGGGGCCACGGTTATAAGAGACCTGATAAGAGTCTTGTGACCCCGGACGCAGTCCCGCGACCCCGGGTCTCATCTCAGCAAACTCTAAGGTAGCCTTTTGAACAATTAAATCATACGTATACGAGTACATAAGGCATCTATCCTGTCAACATTTTTTTCATCATATCCCACAGTCCCCAAACTAATTTGATTGTCTTTGTTTGAGGGGCACTAACTTTCCGGACATTATACTTTCCATCATTAAATATTAATAAGCGTCTATAGTTCAAAGGCGTGCAACGGACCCTTGATGGAAAAGTCAAACTGGGTTGAGTTTCTTTGGTTAGAAGTAGAGATGTGCCGACTACATTTGGACTCACCGACTGGTGGTGGAGCGAAAAAATAAAATTAAGAACTTTCTCGTAAATATTAATATTTGTAAATCCAGACTATAATTTACATGTATGTGGGGATGTGGGATCAGAGTCAAACAGCTTGCTTTTTACACTTAATGAATTTATTTTTCAAAAGTCAACTACGACACGTCTTCCTTTTAAATCTTAAAACCGCCATCTTACTATTCACACCTCGCTCTTGCTCTCTCCTCATATATCCATCCCTTTCGTACATTCTTACATTCCGTTTCCCACATTTTCGGCCTTCCTGCTTTCTTGTCTGTCCTCAGACACTGTTTACCTCACACACTTTGCATGACATTGACGTCTTCCTCATACGTTATTTTTGACATTTCAACATGTCCACCTGAAGCGCTACTATTGGCCACCGACGTCGTTCCGAACATAGCCGAATGTTATTTCTTCGTATCCGACTCGTGCTGTTTTACCGACGAGCGCGCTTGCTGATTGGACGATCCGGACGCCTTCTCCGGCTGCTTCATTTCATTCACTGACCGACGTGACGTTCCGTCGTTCAAGGTGCAATTGGGACTAATATGGCCGAACTGATTGCATCGAAAACACTTCAACCCATTACGGCATGCACTAGCTCGATGACTTTTCTCTCCACAGTTATAGCACCCTTGACCCGAAACACTTCCTGATACCGCCGCTTCTTTGTTTGATGCCGCCCCGGCTTGCCTTGCAGGTCGCTCCGCGTGCTGTTTAGCAGCTTTCTTCTTAATTGTTTCGTACATAGCCAACTTTTCCTTCAACGTTGGGTACGTCGTCGCGCCGTACAATACCGCCTTGTTGGTTTCAAGATCTGTTATTCCATCTACTATGTATTGGATGGATACATAGTCTGGAAACTTAGCTCGCTTACCCATCTCCTTCATTATCAACATATATTGATAGAATGACTCATCCCTGCGTTTCTTGCGCGATGCCATGAGTTCATGCATTTCTTTAACATTCGCTGCATCAGGGAATTCTTTCAACACAGCTGCCTTTAGCTCCTCGTATGACTTGTGCACCTTCTCCGTTTTTAACCACAACTCCGCCGTACCCGTCAAGGACCTGCGGGCTATGATTAGACGCTGCAAAGGAGTCCATTTAAATATTTCTGCATTGTCATCGAGGTCTTGAGCCCATTTCGTGGACGTATACATTTGATCTTCACCACTAAATTTCGTGATGTCGTCCATGCCGAAAAATCCTCCGTCTTTGCTGTCCGCCATCTTTTCGTCCGCCGTTAGTTTGAAAAAATATTTAATTCACGTCCTTCGTCTTACAATACAATGCCGCCTCGCCGTTTGGTTTCCGCCTTTGATAAAATTTCGCCTTCGTCGTAATTTCCGTCTTCTTAATCTTCGCCTGTTTTTTCAGAGAGCCCCGGCCACGCGGTCGTCTTTTGTTTCGCCCACTATCCCGGACGAGCCCCCAAAATATGTGGGGATGTGGGATCAGAGTCAAACAGCTTGCTTTTTACACTTAATGAATTTATTTTTCAAAAGTCAACTACGACACGTCTTCCTTTTAAATCTTAAAACCGCCATCTTACTATTCACACCTCGCTCTCGCTCTCTCCTCATATATCCATCCCTTTCGTACATTCTTACATTCCGTTTCCCACATGTATGTCTTATTTCAGTAATATCTATTCAACTATCAAAATATGCAAACTTTCGCATTTATAAGGGTGCCATTTAAAGTGGCTTCCATTGTCCGCTAAAACTATATTAGCCAGAAAATTACTAAGTCAGCCACGGATCAGATAAATTGATTGATCAGAAAATGAACAACAAATAGGACACACCAAGGCGTAGTCGACCTAGCCCCGCCGAGCGAGGCTTCTATTTCTGTCTGCATTGTTTCAACTTTAATCCAAACTGAACCTTGAGGTGTCACCAAAACTAAAATTGTTGCCGAGTTGTAATATTCGTGGCTCGGTTTATTATTTATATATTGATATTGAATAATTTAACTTATTCAAGAGAAATAATGTATAATTTCCAATTTTAAAAGGTTTTTTTTGTACATGTTAGACGTTTTAGCTGTATGTACATGTAATTTTATTGAGAACTAATATCGACAAGAATGACGAAATGCACCCACAATACAGGAGTAATTCCTAGTGTGGGACAAAATTTCAGTAAAAAAAAAAATTACTACTGCTACTTGCTGCCGACTAGTCGGCCAGTCGGCTTAAAGTTACAGTCACCCCGTCTCTACTTACAAGCAAACTTCAGAGGCTTATTTACAGGGTTGAAAAGTTTTTAATGTGGTTTGGTAACAATTTCGTGTTTTGTTTTATCGACATAAGGAAGACTCGGGAAGATTGTGATACATTAGTCATTTCATATTTTTTTATTTACGATTTAAACATTCATACTATGGCTGTAGGCTCCGAGTGCTTACAGCCTCTTCAAAGAATTTTTCATAAAGGCTTGGCCAGATAGTCTAAACGTTGAAATACAAAGTGGCAAAACCTCTTGAGAGCCAGTGCGTCCCGTTGGGGAGCAATTTTTCGATACAATTAATTATTAGTCTAATTTAATTATTTCATTTTATTTTTAAACGAATTTTTTTTTTAGAATCAAAGCCCTTCATTTTTTTTATTTTTAAAATCTTAAGATATTAGATATTATTAAATCTTCATCAAGTTACCTACTGACTGAAATTTCATAAATTCAAGTACCTAAAGTTTGAAACGAATCTTGGAAGCAAAACAAATTCTGATCCACCAAGATTACTGGTCAGCCAACTCTGTTTCGCCTCACTGGATCCAAATAGACCCAAAATTGTTCTAATACTGATATCGCAGATTAAAAACAAAAAACAGAAGGTCAACTTCATAAAATGTGACTTAACGTATACATAGGCTGGTGCTGACCGAGAATGTGGTATTATACGAAGAAATCAGATTGTGTCTATGCGTGACTTTCTGGTGTAGCGTGTACTCTACTGTTAAGCATGAGGTCCATAATCCCGGTCAGGCCAAGTGTGGGTTTATTCATTAAGAAAATCCCATGAAATTAAACTCAGCTGATCGACGAAATCCTCTATATTATATCCCCGTATTACTGAATGTGAAATGTGACTAAATAAATTTAATAATTTTATTATTAACTAGCTTTCGCCAGCGGCTTCGCCCTCTTCGGGAGGGGGGGGGGGGGCTCCCTTTTATTATCTATGTCACTCAGGACCAAAGCAGCTTTCAACTGGTGAAAGAATTTTTGAAATTCGTTTAGTAGTTTTTGAGTTTTTTTATTACAAACGTACACACACACACAAAATACAAATATTTCCTCTTCATAATATGAGGATAGATAAACTTTTCTGAGCATTAGTCTAAATTTAATTTGTTCACAAATTAAACCTTTCACTCTGTGTTCTCTCAAAACTGGTGTTACTAAATGTAGGTACCTATAGACTCTGCATCATTGCCGAATACCTACTACAGAAAAAATCAGGCTTGATATTACTATATCGCTAAAAGCCCGAGTTTTTTACTAGTTGTATGAACCTAGCCTTCTGTATCCATCTATTTATCGCCAATACCTACTGACATTCCCAGGGTACCAGGTAAAACTTATCGGATTATGAAAATTCGACTTGATTGTTGTTCGCCGAAGTGGGATCTGATTTCACACTGACCGACTTCCAACTGCCAAAGATTCCAGAACTTTCCTGTTTGAATGACCGACATTTTGGTAGGGATGTCGTTACAATGTCGCAGCGGGCGGTCAAACTTATGGGATTGGGGACCGCTTCTCACACCGTTGTCAGGATAACGTACAGAGTGACAGAATACATAATGTGTTCTGTTATCTCTCAGGGGTGCTTTACAAAATACACGAACATATTTACCTATTTGCTTTTGTTTATCCTAAAAGGTCACAAGACTTGTTGTATGTCTGTTTTATGAAGCCACTGCGGCCTTGACCGTTAATAACGATTAAAAAACTGGGTTGGTTTTAATCCGTCTAAACAATAATAAGTCCGAAATTCTTTACCGATCCACCAAGAGAAAGAAGAATCTTGATCATTTCACTTCTTTTCTGAAGAACACTAAAGGCTTCCAGACTTCCCATTCAGGAAAGTTTTTTTCAGAATCAGATCAGCAGTCTACAAATATAAACTTTACTAAATTTACTTAAATAAATTTAAAAAAATTACCGGTTAGACAAAAAGAGATTTTTAAACCACTTCGGTGTGAAAGTAAAAAAAAGTAATGTTCTAAAAGGTTTCCTCTTACATCTTACTTAACTAAATGTTATAGTTTAAAGCTGTTAGTATTACATATATTGTGGGAAATTTTACACAAAAAGCTCCCTTGTAAACTGAGTAGATAATTAAGCAACTTATCTTCAGGACTATTTCTTTCAGTATTCTTTAACGTCAGGCGCTTAGTCCTTGCGAACTCCTGATAAATGATGACGAGCAAAGTAGAAGTCAAAAGGAAGGAGAAATTTTTACGTAAAAAAATTGTACAGCTTTAAAATCGTTTTTTTTATAGAACCACGAAACAACTATCCCTCGTGTATACACACTGACTGTGCTACGGGCTACGCCGTAGCTCCATAGTAGAACGCGTAGCAAATTAGATGAAGCAATCCTAACGCTACCTTTTAACTTTATTATAGTCAGGTAAAAAGTCTAATGGATTTTAAACTGCATATCTTAGAACAGAATTGAGTGTATGAATAGAGTAGTAATATATAGAATAGTTGTAAAAAAGGCATCATCCTCCACTTAATTTGCACGTTTTTGTTTAACTATCGAAATTGGAAAGTGACCAAAATTAAATGAGATTTGGACTAACGTCTTCTACTCAATCAAGAAAAGTTGTTTTACAATTTTTTTGGGTATTTTTAGTAGTCGTGCATCATCCAAATGTCGGGCTTCATACGAATGCGTGAAGTCGGTTGAAATGAAAGAAATATTTCAATAACTAATAAGCAGAAAAACATAATTTTTTACTTATCAAAATCTCTATTTCATTCTGTAAATAATTATCTAAGCCGATTTACTTAGTAGTAGACGGTTAAGTTATGTAGGTTCAACATAAGTACAAGTAACTTATTATCCTCTTAAGTTTAGTTTAACACACACTATTAGAATATTAGTTTAAGATTTGGTAGTAAACATAGAACAAGCAAGCTCAACTAATTAGGAAGCTAGTTATTATGAGTAAGTTATGAAAACATACAGATTAAGGCTTGTTATAGCGGCCATACACCATACTGCCTATCGTACAATCGGCATGACGATCGATTTGATCAAATTGGCAGTTCGTCCATATACACCATACACCATACTGCCTATCGTACAATCGGCATGACGATCGATTTGATCAAACTTCAATTCGGCAGCAGTGATGCCAACTTAGCAACTTTATAGCTAGATCTAGCTATTATTCGGTGACAGACAGCTACAATTTTATAAAACTTGTGGCTTAACTTTTTAGCTACTATTTTACCGACTTGTTTTATCCCACTAGTGGGAATCAGTTGGTAATACAAGTGAAAGTGAGTTCAATCGATTTTCGACTTTATTGACATTTATGCAAACACCGGATTTTAATGAAGGAGCAATGTTAGCTAACGAGAATGTGAGAAAAAACAAACTAAATTTTGAATGTCAATAAGGTCGAAAATCGCTTGAACCTGTTTTTTAACTTGCTTAACGATAGCAAGTTAAAAAAAGGTTCAGGCGATTTTCGACCCTCCATTCCATTCCACTCCACTCCACTCCACTCCACTCCATCGCAGTCTGTAAAAAGTGTCGTTACAATTTTTTCCGCCTAGCCCCCTTTCGCAACGCGCCACAAGGAACTTCGTTCCAAAAAAATATACGTTTCGAATTGAGAACCTCCTCCTTTTTTTACGTCGGTTAAAAAGTAGCTACCGAATATTAGCTAGATCTAGCTATAAAGTTGCTAAGTTGGTATCACTGCTGCCGATTTGAAGTTTGATCATTCCGATTTGATCAAATCGATTTGATCAAATTGGCATGATCAAATCGATTTGATCAAATCGGCATGATCAAGCCTATTGTTATGCCAATTTGATGGATTCCACGCCCACACACGGTCAAATCTAACTGATCAAATCGGCAGCGTCATGCCGATTGTACGATAGGCAGTATGGTGTATGGCCGCTATTACACACATAAAATAGCGTAGCGACAAAAGAGGTAGGTGGCTAAGTAGGTAATGTAAGGTATCTCTTACAATATGAAACAAACCAGCTCGCTAAAAAACACTTTTTTTTATCGTGGTAAAATCATCAAATGAGTCCTCCCACCCCGGGCAGGGCGGGAGGGACTGTCAGACTTGTACTGACTAAAATGCACGGTGTCCTTCAATAGCCCTTTATGTTCCGGGGTCACGGTAATGAGATAAGTCCCGCGACCCCGGCAGAGTCCCGCGACCCATGCAGAGCTAAAAAAAAAACTTGCAATATTCTTAAAATTTGATTGTTGTTTTTCCAATGGATCGTATCAACTGTTCTTTATTTCATTTTACGAGTAATTTCTCAAGAGTAACGTGGGTACTGGGTAAATTTACTTTGTCAATTGAGTAAGTAATTCTATAAAATGTAAGTTCTAAACTATTTGCTGTATTTTATTAAAAGAAATATAACGCTACTGGGCCCGACCAAGCATGGCCTCGTGCCATATCCATCATGGCCCATTGCCTATCACAGAGATGAGACCTGTGTCCCAGCAGTGGGAACATTATTGGCTAACGATGATGATAAACAAAGGGTTTGCAATAGCCACAGAATCTTTAAATAAGGTACCTATATTTTTATTGAAACTTTTGTATTTACATGTACATACAAAGGCAGACTCATGCGTATGTACTGCGGCGTGGGGTGGAGGATGTCCTCTCCTACACGCATCCCTTTTCCTCCGCTGTCATTTTCTACCAATCCACTTTAAGTAATCCACGATAAGTTTAAAAAGCGTGTTATTTTGTCAAAAATTTGCATGGCTACCTCATGCGCGCTTTAGCTGACTTTTAGTCCTCGCTCTTGCCCCACATACCGGTTTCATGTGCTCAGTGCTCTTCTGGTACTAGAGGAAAAAGATTTGTTCGGTCGCGTCCCGCGCCGCGGTTTACTCATCGCGCGAGTCAGCGTATTTTTTTGTTTATTTTTTTATTTAGAATGAATAAATATAATTCCACCAAAAACATTCTGTATAAAAAACTAGCCAAAGTCTCGATAGAGCTGCTTATTTATCTCTAAAAAGTAATGAAATCTAGACAAAGTCGTTCCAAGTCTAAGGTTCCTTACTGCGATTTCTTTATTATTATAGTAAATGTTATGAGACTTGCCCGTTGAAGGGTACACAACGGTACAAAACCAGGTGCTCCATGTCACCATTGCACCAATCCTGACTTGTCCCCACTAACCAACGGCCAAGTCTGTATATTTTTTAAAACAGTGTATAATCATTTATTGCTATTTTTATGTTAAAAAATGAAACCCTAAAACAGACATGTATTCCTGCATTTTTTTGTGTTCGGAACATTCTTTTATTTTATGTAATACAATATGCAAAGCTCATACATTTATAATGAGAATTAATACTGTGACATTTTATGTGTTTTTTTTATTAAAGTTAATTATTATCAATTTATACTAAAAGTAGGTGCAAAAATCGGCAATTTAGTTAACATGTGATTGTTACTAAAATGAAAAGTATAACAAACATTTTATAATTATAAAAAAAAAAAACATTCGATTTGATTAAATAATGACTGTATTAACATATTTTAGTTATAAAACATGTCATATTTTATATCATATTTATGTCTATACCACAAATTTGAGAGTCTATGTAACTTTCGAGGGCGGGAGTGCTGCTGGGTTAACATTACAGATCACCTTTGTCTCTAGGACGGTAACGCACCTAATACATAATGCAGACGCACACGATAATTTATTATGTCCGACTGGTAAGGCGATACATTTACCATCAATCGTACAGATTGTTTTTAAGCCCAATTACCTAAAAAATCCATAAAGATTATTTTACCCACAATTGCCAATAAATATTGTCAGATTGCATCGCACGCTTCACCTTTAATTTACAGTGTATTTTCAGAGTGCTCATACTTCCGCAATGAAATTTTGTTACAACCGAAAATTTGAATTTATATTGTTATAGCAATTTTAATTACCTTGCATACTACTAGGGGTGTAGAAATTACGTTATTATAGTGGTTTTACAGATATAGGGTCCTATTTTGTTTTACAAATACTGCGGTGTCCGTCATGAAAAACAGTATTAGTACGAGTCTTTCATGATACCTGATTTTTGTGCAGTATTGGCAGCTGGAGATTTGAGATGTACCTATATGTCGCAGGTTTTTCATAAAATTTGGTTTTTGATAAAAAACCGGAAGATGACACATTTTAAACTCAATTTCTGTAACAATCTAGATTTTTTTATCAAAAACCTGAACTAGTTTAGATTTATGATAAAGTTTTTGTCAAAATCACGGGTTTGTTTTATTTTATGACAAATAAATTAATTTAAATGAAATTAATAAAACAATCCATTATCATTTGTAACTTAATAGAAAGAAAACAATTATTTATTTATTAAATTAAATTTTACATCCATGATCCAATCAATATTCTCCTCCTTCAATCCGAGTATGCAATGAAATGTTTCAATTTCACATATATAAACATAGGTACCTATATTAATATTAATCAGATTTTGATAAGCCGCAAAAATGAAATTCCGTAACTATTGAGTACGACTAAGCCGAGACAAAATCAAAAAAAAATGAATAAAAATGTAATATAGAAACGTTCATCATAAACCCAAACTAGTTCAGGTTTTTGATCAAAAATCTGAATTGTTATGTTTATAATTGATTTTAAAATGTGTCATTTTCCGGGTTTTCACCAAAAACCAAGGTTTTCGATCAAAAACTTAATTTCATAGAAACTAGAAATGTCATCAATAATCCGTTTGTTGAGAAGTTACTAGAATTTAGCATTCGTATACGTTGCGACCATTCAACCAGTCTTACCATGGGGTATCGTATTACCCAGTTACTGGGTTGTGGAGGTCCGATAGGCAGTCGTTTCATGTAAAATACTGATATTCAGCTGCATCTGGAAACGGCTCGGCAGATGATGATATACGTCGCGAATTTCAAATATTTTCTATGGAAAGAAAAAATCGAACCGCGAGCAGGATTTGAATCTGAAACCTACGAATTCTATAGGATGCTGTAGGCAGGAACCTCGATGGCTCGGTTGGAAAGAGCATCGGATGTACTGAATCCGTAGGTTCAGGTTCAAATCCTCCTCGCGGTTCGATTTTTTGTATCCATAGAAAATCTTTGCTGTTACTAGAAACTACAGAAGAAGGGTGGACTGACCGGTGAATGTCATTCTAGCGGGGCGTCGCAATACTTGTTAACATTTGTGGGCTGTCATCGAATGATCAGAATTTATAGGAGCTGAATCTTTGTTACCACAACCATGGACCACATCAGGAAAATTACTATCCTGGCGTTATATTAATTGGAACGATGGCCATCGTTCCTTTAACTAACATTCAGCTTACTTCAACAACCGGTAGTTAGTATCCTGTGGAGCAAATTAAATTAAAAGAACCTAAGAAAAAAGAATTGCTAACCATAACACAGAAATATCACCCCAACAAAAATAATGAAACCGTAACATTCCAAAAACATTGCTCGCAAAAAAAACGAGGTATCTAACTCCAAATTCTTTGGTTAAAATACCACCGTGTTTGTATTTTTTCCTCGAGTTAAGCCTTTACAAGCGGGATGGGCCTGCCATATTGTAAAGAGACAGTAATATTTCAATAAATTCAGAGAAGAACACGGTTTGTTTTATGTCACAAATAATCTTTTTGTGTTCGCTTTTCTATTATTTTTTCATTTCCGTGAAAAACAATATGAGCCGTTTTTTGAACATAATATAGATTGGGAGTTTAAACCGTTCAAAAGTTTCTTTTTCAATACGTAATTATCTTAGACATCAGTGACATCGGTGAAGGAAAACAAATTGTAATAGATATAAGTCGAAAGCCATGTTAGAGCCCTGCCTGTGGGGTACCTAAAGGCAGTTAAAAAGCTGCCAAACACGGATACCAAAAACGATAGAAAATCTATTTTAACTTTAGCATCATTAATGTCCAAGTAACAACCACAGAATCTGAATTAATGTTAGATTGGCTCGATTCTTTAATACCCTAATGATATAAACATAATTAATGCCCTACATGTACGCGAACACTAAAACTTGCCTACTTATATTGTTAATTATTCCGCATGGAATATCGATAACAACTTTGAGATTAAGTCAAGATACCTTGTTACATTTGCGTACGAAGATCTCTGGAATCTTTATGAATCTAGCTTAAGATCTTTCAGATCTTTTGCACCCAATAGGTGGCGCGCGCCGTGCAAAGCTAGTGCAGGTTGGTAGTATTTCTGCGAAAAAGAGCTCCTTGAGACACGCGTGAAACATGATGGGCCGTCGTCACGGGCCTGGAAGTCGAGCAACTCATTACTAGCCTTCCACAAGCCCGCTTCTGTGGCGCCTGGAAATTGCCCCGTGATGTCCGACGCTTTTGGCGTCTCCAACAACAGCTTAGGCGTTCCGCCGCCTTGTTTACTAGCATTACTGTTTCGCAGAAAGAGGTGGTTGCTTCCCAATGCCCACACTCCATTAAAGAAAGAAAGAAAACAGATTTATTGACAAACATAGGACAGAACAACAGTAATTATACAGAGATACAATAAGTATACATAAGAAAAAGAAACACAAAGGAAAAACAAAATTACACATATAAAAAAGATAAATAAACAATAATAACACACATAAAGGCTCGAACAGACACACGCGATTAATCGCGCTGCGACAACGAGCCAAGCTAATTTCCACTCTAAATGTACTGCGAATGGACCGCGACAAGTCGCCCCGCGCGATTAATCGTTTGTGTCTGCTCGAGGCTTAACATGAATAGTCCTGTGCGAGGCCAAAAGGCTCCTATCTCAGCATGTGCTGCGACATTTTATTAAAATGTCACAGCGCTGGTTTTCTGATAGGGCCCAAAGTGATGTCACGGTCAGATACGATATATATGATAATACAAATTAAATGAAGAGGAAGCAAATATAAAAAATATAATTAAGATACATTACATGGCCTGATGAAGGGCCTAACGTGACAGGTCATCGCCGCCACGACAGTGGTCCACCTAAGCAGCAGGGTACCTATGCCGTGTGCTCCACCATTTCGTCTGGAGCGTTACATAGCGTAGCGTGATAGCTCAGCAGTCTCATTCAATACCCAGAAAATAAAGTGCACAGTGCGCCCAAAAAAATGTTCACTTCAAAAAGATCTAAGTTAAATATTATCGCAGTCTATAGTAAACTCCATTAGCTAAAATATCGTGTTCTTAGAAAATAAATACATTAAGACTGAAACACGGTATTTCATTACAAGCAATGGAATCGGATGGAATCCAGTTAAAGAGAAGACTACTGCCTACATTAATTTGCTTAGAAGCTTAGAAATTCATTCTAGACGTGAACTGAAACAGCTACTTACAGGTTTACAAGGAAATTAAATAAATATCCGATAATGAATCGTATTTACCTTATTTTAAAATATAAATTACTTCAAAGTCTATTCATCTCTCTCTCATCTAGGAAGGTTTTCAATGAAAAAAATCTGTTGGATATTTTATTATTTCTTTCTTTTTCGAATCGCTTTGTTTCGACTTGTTATTAAATACGGCCTCTTTGAAGAAAACATGGCGTTGAAAATAAGAAGAGAATTCTGTTAAGCTAAAATTTAATTCGGAGAAAAGATTTTAAGTGAGATCATCACTTGTAGTATTAAACAAATTTTTGAAAGTTGAACAGTAATCTTTATCGTATCACATAAAAAAAAATACTTTGACCATTCTTGCTGACATCAGTACCCTGAGCACGAGTTTTCACTCTTTTACTTTACAGCGTCTTTTCAGTATTTACAGCGTTTCTTGTATGAAAAACTGGAACAGCGCCTCTGATGTGTGAAGAAGGAACTAATTTTTTCATTGAAAATTGTCAATTTGAAGTTGTCAAAGTTCCAGTTTACTTTACGTCTCAAATACTGAAAACTCGTGCTCAGGGTACTGGCTCTAACTCTTTGGTTATAATTTTGGGTACCAAGAATTATAATTTACAAGTATTATCAATCTGTATGTGATTAGCATTTACACTTTACCAGCAATGCCAGTCAATGCAACTGAAAACACGCTGACGCACACTTTCTGAATCCCAATAGTCAGTTTTGCTTTTCAGTTGAAATCTCGCTCTAAACGCAGCCACACGGCCTTTGCTCAACAGCAATAGTTCGGATTAAACGCTCTATTGACGATTTCACGTAGTGAACAAAATGCATTATAGCGTAGGGGAAAGGTGTACGAGATGATCCGTTGAGGGAAGATGATCCTTTTATATTGCAACGAAGCCAGTAGCGTCATCTAGTTGTTTTTATTGGCAAAATGTAGTCCCCGATATTCTCCCGCCTCAGTCAAAAGTAATGGTGTCGAGAGTGACAATCCAATTTTTTGAGAATAGAAACAAATATTCCGTGACTTTGATCTAAGGTAAAGTTGACTTGAAGTCTTTGTCTAATTTGTTCTAGGTACTTTACTACTAGGCTGTTGCATTAGTTAGCTTTGTATATTGCTCTATTTTGTTTTTTTAACGGCATGGTAACAGTTTAAACCACATAGTTTAAGTTATCGAACATTGAATAAAAAAGTTAATGTTGGGGCAAGATGATTATGTTACCGGTGTACAAGATGATCCCCACGGATCTTCTTGTACACTGGTAACATACCTACTATTACGGGGATATTTTTAACAATTCGTATGTTATTATGTTTTAGTTTATGTATTTTTTCTAATAAATATGACTTAATTTATATGAACTGCCTGCATATTATAAAAAAAAATGTTGTCGATTTTAAATAATAACAAAAAATACTTTATTTTGTTTTAGACTATGCCTCGTAATTATAAAAAAAACCAAACGCGGGTTGTGGTCGGAAGACTCCATGATCTAAGCGCTGGATGCTGTTAAATTAGCATGCCATATAGCACAGCAAGTAAACAGCTTAGGATGCCAGTAATGTCACTAAAAAGGCGAGCTAAAGCCAAAAATAAAGTGGCTGTGAAAAATAAACCCAGATTATGGTTTTATTTAGGTAATTCTCTTCCTGGATCCTGGGATCATCTTGCCCCTACCGCAAGGATCATCTTGGACACCGGGGTGTACAAGATGATCCTTTGACAACGTTTTAAAAATGTGTCTTTTTAATAGTAAAACATCTAAAAAATTACAATTTTGAGTATGACAACAATAAGATAAATAAATTTACTATGTATATTCGTATTTACAGTCGCGCTAAGTAGAATATCATTTGATCTACAAGCAATCTCCCTTAAGTGAATCATCTCGTACACCTTTCCCCTACTGGGCTTAGTAGGCGACTCGGCCACTGAAACTCGTCCGGTCCGGGCGAGACAGGAATTTTATTATCTATACATATAATAAATCTGTAGAAGGGTCAATTCTGTACATTGAAAATATTGAAAAAATAAATAGCGGGGGGTGTTGCTGGATCGATACCAAACCCAAATATGTGATTAAAAAAAATTTTGTCTGTCTGTCTGTCTGTATGTCTGTCTGTATGTGCAGGCATCACGTGAAAACTAACGGTTCGATTTCGATGAAACTTGGTATAATTATACCTTATTATCCTGGGCATAAAATAGGATACTTTTTATCCTGGAAAAATACGTAGAAAAAAAAAAACCCGTATCAAACCTGATTATGGAACCATTGGCGACACCTATTATCAAAGTAGAACATTACGCCACGCCTGCCTCCATTGATTTCTAAAAAGGTTCCACCACTCACCACTAGATGGCGTTGTGCTTATGACGCGCATTTCTGAATCGCGGTGTTAAGATTCTCCGAGAGTTAATGACTACCTACCGCGACTTTATTATTTTTCTGTGCGACTTAACTAGCAGTGCACTTGCGGGCTACGTCCTAAATGGATTTGCCAGAGTTACTCAAAATGGAGAAATGAACCATCCACGCGGACGGAGTCGCGGGCGGAAGCTAGTAATTAATATTTTTGAGTGGTGTTTCGGCCGAATACTTTTTATAAGCAAATTTTGTACAGTCAGAATGAAAAACCTTAAGTACTAGGCTAACAGAAGTTCAAAGTGGTATTTATTTAAATATTTCTGGGTAGATTAGATTACCTGAAATTGTCTTGTTCAATATTAACCAGCAAAAGTACTAGGATAGCATAGGTTCAAAGTGGTATGTATTTAAGTATGGCTTTATTCGGTTTTTTTATGAGATTTTCTAAAATTACATCTAACTTCTTTATTAAATGTACCTTTTTCACACGAAAACCACAAACAGATTTAGACAAAACTCTGTAGAGATAGGTTATAGTCTAAAATAACTAATAGGCCTTTACCTTGTATTTCAGCATTATATTTCGCGCAATAATCAACATAAACGCGAGCGTCGGTATAGTAATATTATAATCACCGATGGATTAGAGGATTCTGGGTATTTGTGTTTATGTGTTTGCATGTTTGTAAACGCATCACCCACGATACAGGAGATATTTCCAGTGTGGGGAACCTTTTTTAAAAAAAAAAAACATTATCATCATCATCATCATCATAATCATCCGTAGGACATCCACAGCTGAACATAGGCAGAAATATATGGGGGATATATTTCTAATAGGACCGGTTGAAAGCGGCTTGCGTCCTGGCTGACCGGCTCGATCCTGTGATTTACACTAAAACAAACATAACGAAACAAACTAATAGAAAGAAATGCAGTAACCGAAATTTTGTGATGTTCATCAAAAAGATCAGATGATCAGTACCTACTCGTAACCACAGAATACTTAATGTAAAGTGTCACTTCACAAAACCAAACAAATGTAAAGTGTAAGCTAGAGAGAATTAAGTATATTTTAACCAAAAATATATAAGGAGCGCGTGTGAACGGGCGGCGGGAGGCAGCCCACTGCAGGCCTGGCGCACTCCGCGGTGTAGGTATGAAACTGAAAGCACACGCAGGCGCACCGCCGGCGGTTTGTATAGTGAAGTGACACTACTGTACGTAGAACTAAGTATTCTGTGTCGTAACTAAATTACATGCATGACTTGATTAAAGGTATTATAGCAAAGGGAGTTTTGTATATTTTACAAAACTCTAGGAAAAAAGGGTATTTACGTATAATTATGTATCGAAAAAGTTGGGATCCTAAATAAGTTATAGTCAGGCGACATTTTAATCAACAGTGTGTGTCCTACATTAATATATCCTACAGAAAAAATACCCAGCCTTTCCAATCAGCTTTCTCATTAACCCAAATGTTCTGTTACACTCCCCCAATGTTTTCTTATTTCGATAAAAAAAAAACACAAAAAAAGGATTCGAACGAGGGTAGGAAAAATTGGAACAAGAGTTACTACCATGTTTTCGCACTGGTAACACCAACTTTTTTAATAACGCGCCATTATGCGAGTTAGGTATCACTTTCGATTTCATATCAGACAACCCTTGAGTTTTTTTAAAGTTGTTCGTTTTTTTGACAAAACTGTTTTACCGTTTTAGTCTTAGTCGTAAAACTTATCAAAAAAACACTAACAATAATAATTTTGTAAGTGTTTTTGATAAGTTTTTTAACTAATGTGATGTTTAATTAAATTTTATAGTATCAAAAGTAAGAAGTAATTTTGAGGTATGTCTAGTCTCGTGAGGACTTTAATTAGGTTTATTTTATAATTACTTTTCTTTTGTACATGTGCTCTCTTTTGATTTTGTTACTTTTCTTTTGTAATTGAATTCAATATGCATGTGCCTTGAATAATAAATTACATGACTTAGAAAAGTTTAGTGTCTTATGTCGCATTTCATTTTCATAACTAGAAAACATCATTTTCCCCTAAAGGGGATTTATGTTTTCAACAAAGGCTTAGAAACGTGTGAAAATGATACGAAAATCAGTAGTAGGCCCGTGTTTGATTAATAACACCACACTTGAATGAACTCGAAAGCTTGCCAACTCTTGTTTTTAAAATCCCTCATTATTCTCTTTTTACATAAACACGAAACAACAAAGGCAAAAGTAACGGAACCGGTTTTCTTTAACGCTCTCAGAAATATTTTTTTTATTGTTTTGTTCTATTATTTTTTTCATTAACCATTTATGTCCTACTGCTGGGCAAAGGCCACCCCCATATCCTTCTAATTGCCCTTTTCTAGTGCCACTTCAGCCCTTGCAGTCTCGACATTAGACAGCGACAAAAATCGGTCGCTAAGTCGTATCGTTATCAAATTCCTTTAATAGATTTTCAACTTTATTTCGAAAGCATAAGGTTAAAAATCTATTAAAGAAATTTGACATCGATTAGACTAAACGACCGATTTTTGCCGTTATATCACCACCTCCATTCTCAGGCACCCAATGATGCGGGCGGCGAGTGATGGGTGACTCGCCGTCCGTCATGGACCATGCCCGGGTCGACGGCGCGTTGTGTTCCACGCGCGCCTCAAAGAGCTGTCAGCAATCTGACAGGGCCCCCTAAGAGGGCCGGAGCCTGCCGGGGTCGCGGGATTGTCTCTGTCGGTAACCGTGACCCTGGTACATAAAAATTGGTATATTGAAGGCACATTGAACCTGGTACATACCTACAACCTGGTACATCGCTATATCGTACAGGCTCCCATTGAGTGCATGTTTTTGCCCAGCGACTATTGTGCATGCGGATAGCGTGACCCGCCCAATCCCATTTGAGCCAAGCAGCCTTCTTACCTACGCCAATTATTCCAGATTTAGAGAGCAGCGTGATGTTTCGTATTTCATTACAATATAATATCTAATTTATTATTCATAATCTTTGCAATTAGTTAAGGTTCAATTAAATCGTCCTAAACATTTTTTTTTTTTATAAACAAGAGACAATTTTAAAAAATGTTTGGGACTATTTAATTTACTTTTACTTAAAAACGATTTGTCTTATGGATTGTAAAATGTATGCCACGATTTATAAACCAAAATTAATTTTAAAACAAAATAACTTAAAAAAAAAACCAACTTAAATAGTCTAGCTTACAGGACGTTACGTGACCTGAAAAATAAATTTAAGTTGTACAGGCTGTTATAAAACGTTCCCGAAGTTTCTAAACTCTGAGGCAGTTTGGGTACATTAATGATACTCGTAACATAAATACTTTCGAGAAGTGCCTGAGGTGTTCTACTGAACATAATCATTACTTCACACTGAGTTAATAAAGTAAGAAAGAAAGCCGATACACCCTGTGTAGTATTTTTGTGTAAAGAATCTATGTACAAAATTTTAAAACCGTATCATAGAAAATCACAAAGTTATAAGCTTGTATGATTACCCGGTTGTCCGTTCAAAAACATGCTCATTTCGCGGTACACCCGCGTAAACCGCGTCTCCTGTGTTATACACTCGTGATAATAGTTTGGCAATAGGTACCTAACCGTACGGTGATTGTATTGTAATTAATTGGTAATAAAATTTTATTAGAATATTTTTGAAAAATATGGTGTAAAAATTATTGGAATCGAATCAGTTACTGATTCTGAACAAACTATAATTATACAGGTTTCGCTTATACTAAAAATAATGTTGAATACAGGGTTAATTTTTCAACTGAGCCTGGATGACTATATCCGAAATTATGAAGTATTTCTAAAAACGTTGAAAGGATTAAGGTCGATTTTAACGAAAACTAGAACTGCATCATTGGATTTTAGAAAAACCCACATTCCTATCCAGGAGTCGAACCCGCTGATTTAGGAAAAAAATCACACTATATTATTAAACCATTCGATAGTGTTGCTAATAAGGATAAAATGTAAAGGACATGGCCAATTTTTGTATGGACGTTTGCATAGTTATTGAATTCAATGTACACCAATGGTTATTGGTGTTTTATATTCGTGAATATTGGTAGATTAAATTGCAGTAAATGAAACACATAAAGAACTTGTCATTACAACAGACTAGACGAAAACAGTTTCACTAAACCTTTAGTCAGATTGCTGGCAATAAGTGCATAGAACAGGATTTGCTATAATAGAAAGGCGCTTTAATGAATCATATATTATTAAAATCTGACAATAATAACCAAGTACCTATTATAGAATTTCATGTTTTTCTTTAAAGTGTATTTTTATGGGTTGCCTTAAAAAAATATTTTTAAGAATACTGACCGAAAAAGGTTATTGAGCAATTAACAAGGAAAATATAATTTATTTATTACAGAGAATAAATAAAATTATTTTTTTATACATTATAATATACCTGTCCTAGATGCCTACTTATATAACTATTACGTTAAATGATGAGTTAGTGTTAAATGAGTCACAGGTCAACTTTAGATAAAACTATATTTTTATTTCATACTCTTATCAGCATTAAGTTTAAGGATTTGTAATGATTCAGTTATGTTTACTACTGCTTTGAACATAGTAAAACAAATACAAGAATAAATGAATACATTATTACATAATTGTGATTCCGGGACAAAGATTTGCCTTTTTATACATTATCCTAATATTCCTGAATTGTTAACAATATGTTATCCAAAAATCCTGCTGGTGGAGCTTGGATATTGGTTATTCTTAGTTTCATTAAATAAAAAGCTAAAGCACGTTTAGGTTGCCTATCATTTGAAAGAGGTAAACAATTATACAGAACTAAAAACTGAGGTACTGTAAGACCAGTCCAATGATGGCAAAAATGGTTTGGCATTTGGATATTTTCGAAATTAAAAACAATAGCTTTTGACTTCATAATATTAATTATGTCTTCTATTTGGACAGAACTAAATGTAGAATGTGTCCCATTCGTTTGAGGTAATAAATGCCCCTGAGCGCTATAAAAATGTGTTTTACACACTCTACAGCTGCAAGGAACATAGAAACCATGCTCTTGCAATAATATTCTTTTTTAAGGAACATCGGGACCAAATGTAACATTCTCTTTCTGAATTGTTGAAATATACAGTGAAAAGATGAGATTGAAGCTCGCTTATAATTGGGTAATAATGTGGTATTACTTTCCCTTCGAAGTGGATCACTTTGAACAGGCGGTAATGGTGGTGGCTCTGGTGGGCTAACTACTTGAACGTTAGAGGCTGCCGCATTGTTGTCGGAAGCCAATTATGCACGTTGTCTAAATCCAATTCCTGCATGATCATCATCATCATCATCAGCCGGAAAACGTCCACTGCTGAACATAGGCCTCCCCCTTCGACCGCCACGCCGAACGACAATTCGCCACTTGCATCCATCGGTTGCATGATGTCTGAAACCAATTCCTGCACCTTGTCCGAAGCTAATGCACTGCTTTTCTATTTAATCGCATCCAACACACAATATAACAAACATAGTTGTTTCTTGAGGGCTGAAAATAAACCCCAGTTAGAATAAATACATATAAAAGCTTGTTTTCAATTTTTATGTTTTTGTACAATGAGAAGTATTATGTTACAACATGCCTACTTTAAAGAAGTATATGTAAAACATGGAAAATACATAACGATATATATATATGTATTATAATCACACAAACATACTATGAAAAATCATTTTTTATAGATTAATACTTAACTAGATATTTAAAATAATGAATTAAAAACAAAATGCTTACCACATTAATGGTATTTTTGTGATATTAGGACAGCGAGCAATGGACACTCCATACTGGCATTATGTTGTCTTATTTTTCTGACTGAGTCTCTCATGTTTACCAGTTTGAGTATTCAATAATAAGAAGCATGGTCGACAAATGATCTAGAGGCAACTGAAAAAAAATCCACTATTTAAAATCGCATACCATGAAAAACATAAAAAAAACCATTTTATGTATTTTACTATTCCAACTTCATACCTGGGTTTGAGCATTGGTTAACCAACGCGAAAGTTTTTTTTGATGGTGTGCAGAAAGCGAGGATATGAGATGCCTCTGCAGCCTTTGTATGGCTATTCCGCAGTTGATGCCCCTCATAGTAATCCACAAAACAAATCCAAAACGCAAAGCAAATCAGAATCCAGTATTATTAGCAAGGTAATCGTACGGTAGAAGGTATCAGTCCGTAGGGGGTCAAAAATAGCCGCAAAACACAAACACAATAGACGTTGAATCTGCAGTCACAGAGCGTCTGCACTGATATTAATAAAATTAAATTGACATTTGACGTAAACAAAATCACACTAGAAAACCAGTATTTACTGGTTTTCTAGTGTGATTTTGTTTACGTCAAATGTCAAAACTCGTTACGTTTTGAAGCTTTTTTGGGTGAATTGGATAAAACTCATTAAAATATATTATTACGATACGAGTATTTTATAAAACGTAACAAATACCAATGAATACAGTTTCTACCAATGAATACATGATGAATGAAATGTTCCTAATAGTATAACGCATTTGTCGACCATATCACAGGTTTTGTACAAGTACTTCACGTGGTTTGGAACATCCTTTCTTATATTTATCTTTCTCTAAGATCCATTAGGGCGGAACTTGACAAACGGTATTTAGAATTCATCTTGCATTACTGAATAATTTTTGAACTTAAATACAAATAACTTTTCTTTCGGAAGTCGGTGGCTTGGTTTTTTATTTCATTGGTCATGGCCACCGACTTCCGAAAGAAAAGTTATTTTACACTTTTTTTTGTTTCGTTTTGAAGTCAGTTCCTTTTTTTCAAAAAGTTTTTTATTTTACCCTTTTTATTAGTTTAGATATTCAACAAAAATCTTTACACTAATCGGCGTCTTTGATAATCTACAATCCTAGTAAACAACAAAAGCAGAACTATGCGGCCACTTCACAAGATATCCATTATTGTTATAACTAAAACCTTCCCCAGTATGTAACAAATACTTTTCTGAAAACCGCATCAAAATCCGTTCAGCCAAACGCGAGATAATCGCGGACAAACATGCAATGGTCACTGAAAATCTACAATTGAAGTAAGCAAAAACGGATCCACGCGGACAACGTCACAGGATATCCATAAGTGTTATATATAAACACCTTTTCAAAAATGTAATGAACACTTTCCTGAAAACCGTATCAAAATCGGTTCAGCCAAACGCGAGATAATCACGGACAAACATGCAATGGACGCTGAAAATCTACAATCCAAGTAAGCAAAGGTGGATCCACGCGAGCAAATTCACGGGATATCCATCAGTGTTATATACTAAAACTTTCTCCAAAATGTAATGAACACTTTCCTGATAACCGCATCCAAATCGGCTGACCCAAACGCGAGATAATCGCGGACAAACATACATACAGATTGATCTGAGAACCTACTTTTTTTTTGAAGTTGGTTAAAAACTGACAAGTTCAAAGAGGCTAAAACCTACGCAGGAATTTATTTTTATATTTTTACTTTATAATGGTATTTACTATGTACGTGTACATGGAATTTTGATGGAATGCAATTTTTGGCCATGTCTTTTAAATATGTAAATTTTTTAATATGAGAGGTCTATCTAGGCTATGTGTCAATTTTTAAAGTTTTCGAAGTCACAACCACGCGAGAAACTCTGGGCCATCACGAATAAATTATTCAATAGTTTACTAGTAAGTTCAAACACCAATTAAGATTCAATTAAAGACAAAACAATAGCGGTTGTCACTAATTTACGAACAAGACACATAAATCGTTGCAAAGACATTTCGATATGAAGCTTGAAAGACGATCAATTTGGTCCCAAAGTAACATTGAAGAGAAGAGTGTTAAGTTGATTAAAAGTGCAACAATGTTTGAAAAGACTGAAGGAGTTAATATGAAACCGGCTAATATTACAAAACAGGTTTTTTAAGGTTGGATATCATCAAATGAGACGCAGCGGTAAGACCCCTCTTTGAGGAGTGTCTAAAGAGGTGCCACGGTGTCCTTACCCTTCTGCCTGACGCAGATCGTCATCGGACACGGTTGTTTCGGAAAATTTCTGTGTCAGATTCAGTGGAAGGTAATGCAAGGTTTTATCAAGAGCACCGCCGTGGTCTGACGGAGGCAATAGGCTTCAGTAACCTCTTGTGTCAGGCCAAATATTTTAAAGATTTTTAGAAAGAAATATAAAATAGGAGCATATATTTTACATACAGCGACTGCTTATCTGACATCTACGTAAAATAAAGGAAAATGATATTGGGTTTTGTGAGGTAAATCTTCGTTTGTGTTTTTTTTTAATATTTACACATAAGAAACTTTCCTTTTTATTAATGAACTCCATCAAATTACAAATTAACTAGATTATAGAACAACCGGAGTAACTGACAGTACCAATTAAAAGTTCTAACACTCTGAGTAACTTTAATTAATGTGTTGTCACTTTCACTACTGTTATTAAAGGTCAGCTTGGGTCTTCTCTCTCACTCTTATGTAGCTGTCGTTGGTTAGAAAGAGAGATCTTATAGAATGCTAAAGAGCAATAAATATGTCTTGAAGCATTAGGTTTGTTTATGTGAAATTGATTATAAGTTCTGGTTTGAATTTTCAGAGTTGTGGACCTTTTCTTGAGATTTAGTGCATTCATGTTTGAATTTAGTTTCCAAGTTGCCATAATGACTTATGTCTATTTATACTAAATGCGATAGGAGCTAGAATAGTCCAGAACGTAGATGAGGACTGACTTCTCTGTGAAGAAACATCCGAAACACACTCAGAAGTCACTGTCTCTTTTTAGCTACAGACATTGTTTATGTCAGCACATGTGAAGGCCATGTAGGTTCTCATTTGAGATGATCTTTTAAAGAAAGAACCACTCAGATTTGAGTGTATCTGTTCAGTCAGTGAAGGCATGTGCCAGAGAATTTGATGTTCAGCACAAGACATATATGCCGCCTTACCACAAAAAGATAAACACCCGTTGAACGCTTGTCTAAAAAAAGTGTAACTGCAAAACGACCCTTATATCAAGGAGAAATGTCGTCTTGACGTAGTCAATTTGACGGGTGTTTAATTTTTTTGTGGTAAGACGGAAGGAGTTCAACAACTTTCTGCAATAAAATAAGTCCCACCAAAAACATTTCATGTAAAATGTTGCCAGACGACCACATAATGTTTAGCCTGTGAAATGAAAAAGATATCAGATCTCATGTTAAGCCAAACTTCTGAATCTACACGGCCTAACTCTACCGACCCTAACTTCACAAATAATTCTACATTATCAGTAAAAATGTATGGCCTGGCTGTTTCGTTAATAATAATAATAATGTTTTATTGGCATACGACGAAGGTAGGTAGTGCCCTTGCGCTTCGCTTGGCTCGTCTTGGCGGGGCCACTACCGTGGCCCCAGATAGGCAATTTATTATGTCTCTTTGCATCTCTTTTCAAAAGAGATACATTTAGCGCACCGTTCTATTCTCTTAATCAAAAGGAAATTAACATTTTACGGAAACAAAACATGATCTAAAAATTCGGAACAACAAAAACATTTTTAATCCCGCAGTATCCATTTTAATCCGATGTCATGGTTATTTTATTTTATTCTTCTTTTGGTAGTATTAATTGAATTAATATGCTGTCTTTCTCTTTTTAATTTGAAAAATATTTTTCTGTGGCAGTTGCCCGTAAGAAAAAAATAGGTAGAAAATTAAAAAGGTGCTTGAAGTTTGAACTTTTCCATTAACACATTGGTAAAAATATTTAAATTTTATTTCTAGAGTGAGCAGTGGTAGCCTAATGTTATCGGCCCCGACTTACAAGTTCCAGGTCGTAGGTTTAAACCCAGCCAGGCACATTACTTTGTGAAATTTATTTCATCACCACTGCTCTCAAAACGGTGAAAGAAAACATCGTGAAGAAACCGGCATTTCCTAGAACTAAAAATTCGAAGACATGACTGTGATATCTACTAACCCGAACCGGGACCCACACACTCGTACAGACATAAGGCCTGTGTCCCGTAGTGGACTCATGCTGATGATGATGGATGATAATAATTTCTAAAGAGCGCGTAATATTCGCGGCCAAACTCGGAACCCTACTCATGTAAGGTGTCAAAAGTCAACGCCAACGCCTTCAGACGCAGGTAGTTTTTTTTTTATTTTTTTAATACGATGTCCCACACTAAGAATTTCTCCTGGGTCGTGGGTGCGTTTACCGTGCGTGCATAAACTCACATTCACAAACGCCCAGACCCGAAACAACAATTTGTAGATCGTACAAATATTTGCTCCGTGCGGGAATCGAACCCGCGACACGCAGCGCAGCAGTCCAATCGCTCAGCCACTGCGCTAACCGTGCCGTCAATTATCTTGTGCGCACTCCTTTTTTGTTGTGTTACAAACGTTATTAATTTAAATTATGGCCACGCCAAAATATCCTTGTACGTTCTATGTATAAGTAGATAGCCAGGTGAATGAGGCATACCTTAGCCCTTGTCACGAGTTTTCACTATTTTACTTTACAGCGTCTTTCCAGTATTTACAGCGTTTCTTATATGGAAAAATGGGACAGCGCCTCTGGTGTACGAAGAAGGAACTATTTTTTTCCTTGAAATTAAATGTCAAAGTTCCAGTTTACGTCACAATAAGTGAAAACTCATGATAAGGCCTCTTACGGTCGGCTCAGACCGAAACGTGACGCTGCGCGCACATTTCAAAAGAGCTATTCAAAATCGAACTCTATTTCCTAGACGAAAAGATACACCTGTCACAACCCGGCGCGGCGCGGCGCCGCGCTGCATTTTAATAGCGACTCAAAATATAACCTTATTAACGACAAGAAAACATACACATTTGAAGTATCGTTGCGTCACGTCGCGTCGCTTCGCGTCTCGGTCTGAACTGACCCTTATTATAGATAAAGTTTATTCAAACATTTTTCAATGCAAATGATCAACTCTAAAGTAGTTAGTATTGTCGTTAGTATTTGTGACTTGAGATTACAAGAAATTTTACCTGTTTTTTGGAAGGGAAAACAATGAAATTACTTTTCTCGGGCTTCAGACTCGTACTGACTAAGTCCCACCCTATTGCTTTAGTTGTCTTGTGCATTTCAGGATTGCTTAAACTTGTTTAAATATTTCCGCAATCCTGGCAGATAGGCAGATGTGCTGATAGCCTTTTGGGGCCCGCGTGAAATTATGTCTAGTATCACCATTTCAAGGAATACACCCAATTTAAAAAATAACCTTGATGCAGCCAAATAGCATAATACTGAATAAAATATATCTAAACTGCAAATGTTCGTCGATTTTTCAAGTAACTGTAGGTCGAAAAACCTGCTATACGTACAGCTTTTCTCTTTAGCATAGCTTTTTTTGGTCTGAAAACAATGATACCCTTTTTAGTCGACGGCTAATGAAACAGACTAAGTACATAAATATAAGCAAATATTATTACGAACCTACATTTCATACCTGTATTTTTACAGACAGCCCTTCAGTATTAGGTACCCACTTTAAAATTCCGGGGCGCGCAAAACTCTTTTTTGTTAAAATAATCCGCGACAACCTTTTATTTCTGCTGAAATTAATTACGTGGACTGTATGGTTTTAATATGAGCGTAAAATTGAAACCCGAAATGACCTTTATCCTAAATTAAGCATACCTTCATTAAAAAGGCAAATAAAATGATACCTGCAAATAAGATAATAATTATATTATGAATTAGAACACACGAAACGTCAATTGTATTGTATTGTTAGGTCCGTTATGCCTTAGTTGGCTATATGAGCCAGCTCCTTCCAGAAGCTCAAAAGTCTCCTGGGATGTTCACAGGCTTCTTGGAGCGACCTCAGAGTGCGACATTCCAGGATTACGTGGGTTGCCGTTTCATCCACGTTAAGGCTGCCAATTGCACGACGGGCTGCCTGTCGCGTTGATAATCGGTAATGGTTTAAGCCACACGTAGAGAGTTTCTCGCCTAACTCACGCTTCTTTTTACGACTCATGAAAAGCAATAAACCAAGAGGAACAAGCTAATTTCCCCCTTGACATGCTCATTAATCTCAAGAACCTTATAGAACCATAACAAATATCCCATAACTTAACTTATGATCCCTTTACGACCTCAAAGGTGTTCTTTCGAAGGCGGCCGCATCAGTAACTAAGCTTTATTTCAAGCACCTTGTAAACAGACCCCCAAGCCGTAAACCAAGCATTCAAAGAGTTTTCACACTAGATGCGTTCTGCGTCTTACGGTCATGTTAAATCGGACAAATCAATTGAAACGTGTTCGAGTGTGGTTCGAGTCGACCGCTCCTCTAGACGCTGAACGCGTATCCAGTATGAGAAGTCTTTCAGGACATGAAATTAAGTTATTGGTGAAAAACGACTTTAAAGAGTGTCTCTGTGTCCGTCCATCTGTCACCAGAATGTATCTCATGAAACGTGATAGTTCGAGTTTTTCTGTTGCCCCTATAACAACAAATACCTACTAAAAAACAACAAAATAAAATATTAAAGGTGTATGGGGCTCCCATACAACAAATGTGACTTTTGCTCAATATTGATAACGGTAAAAATATTCACACTTAAAATAATATTCACAGAATACTGAAGATTTACCAACCATCTTCAAACTGAAGTTTCCGAGTTGCATTTCTCAAAATAATAGGTATATGAATATAATTAGGTATTAAATTATAATTACGTATGCAATTAAATCCTGTGACATCGTAAAGACGAAGTATTAAAGTGAAACTGTGAAGTTGAAGCCGACCTCACCAGCTGTTGCATAGTTATTAATACTTTGATTAATTGTTTCCATATTACGTACGTACAAATATACTGGAACGTTGTATCACGTGGTGTTCACAAATAACTTCAGTTTATAATTCTTTAGAAGTATTTGGTGGTATTCGTTCATTTCACATGACAGGCTATTTCTTATAGCGAGGAGTTTATTTAAAAGCATTTTTTTTAAATTAAAATGTTATTTTAGATTCCAGCTATTTTGGTCATATCAGACGTGTTTTTGTTCCGATTGTGTCAACGCATGTGATATTTTTCTATATTGTTATATTTTTCTTTACCTATTTTAAATTTAAAATAAAAGGACAAAATAAGTTAAAAAACACACTCCCTGTATCATCATCAGTCTATAACGTTCTCACTACTGAGACATAAGCCTCCTCTCTGTGAGAGGGAGTGGGCCATAATTATAATTTTTGCGACTTGTGGCATCAATAATCCCTGACCGTGACCCCTGAACGTAAAGGCCTATTGAAGGACACCGTGGATTTTAGTCAAGTCTGACAGTTCCTTCTGCCCTTCCCTGGGTGGGAAAAAAAGAGGTGGCAATGGTGTACCGAATAACTACCACATTTCGACAGTTACGTTAAAATCCTTACCCTTAGCTCTCTTAAAATTAGCTCTCTCTCTCTACTAACATTATTATAAGCTTGATGTTTTCTACAGATCCCCCAACTACTACAGATACTCTATCAATGAACACAGCTTCCAAACTATCCACAAAATTGATAGAACCAAGTTACAGACGCAGTTTTCCTCACCTTTTTTCCTTCTACAAACTTTTTCATTAACTAGATAAATAAGTGCTTTACACAGAGTTTTGTGGTAAGTCAGTTTGAAAACAAATAGAATCACCATTATTGTTCAACGTGACACATCTTCTGGGCAGTTTTCCTGTTGACGGCGATGCGGAAGAATTTTTATGGCGTCCTGAAAGTTGTTGTTTTTATACACATACGTACCTTAATCACAACAGTCATGCATTGTCAGCATACATTGTGAAAGTCATATAGTTTATAAAAAAAAATACTATTCAAATATGTATTTATTAATGCAATAATGTGTTTTTAAATTTTGTTTAGGTCGTCCTATCTTTTTCAATGCATTATATTAATGAAACTTGGACTTACATAACTGTAAACGCAATGTAGTAATATAATTTATGTAGGCCTGTGAGGTTTCCAGAGGCGGCTTATTTAACTCTGACACTAGAGAGTGATGTAGCCACTTCTGCCAGCCTTACACGGAAAAGAAAGTTGTAGATGTAGTTATAGATTTGTTTAAAACTTGTGACGTAACATAATACAAGTAGCCTACTCGTGCATTTTAAAAGAATGAGTCTTGCTTGCCTTAAAGTATTTCAGAAAGCGAAACGTTTCTAAAACATCTGAATATTTACACATCGTTAGTGCAAATTACAGAGAACTAACCTATCCCGGAGTAATTAAATGGTTGCTTAAGTACGATTTGATCAAAAGAATCGGTCAAAAATGTAAATAAATGGATCAGAAAAGGTATCTGAATATCAATTAGTTCTGGCACTTAAATGGAGTGCTTTGGATTGTTTTGCTTTAAACCGACTTCAAAAAAAAGTAGGTTCTCAGTTCGACCTGTATGTTTGTATGTATGTAATATATAACACTAATGGATATCCTGTGACGTTGCCTGCATGAACCCGTTTTTGCTTACTTGGATTGAAGATTTTCTAAGTCGATTGTATGTTTGTCAGCGATTATCTAGCGTTTGGCTGAACCGATTTTGATGCGGTTTTCAGAAAAGTGTTCACTACATTCTACAAAAGGTTTTAGTAAAGTGAAAAATAACTTTTCTTTCGGAAGTCGGTGGCTTTGTTTTTTATTTCATTGACTATGGCCACCGACTCCGAAAGAAAAGTTATTTTTCACTTTTTTGTGTTTGGTTTTGAAGTCGGTGCCTTTTTTTTACAAAAAGTTTTTTTATTAACATTTTGCAAGTTAAAGAGTAGCAAATAGCCGCCTTACCACAAGAAGATAAACATCTGTTGAATGTTTGTCTACAAAAGTGTAACTGCAAAACGACACTTAAATCAACGTAAAATGTAGTTTTGACGTTGACAGTTTTTTTAGACAAGACGTGTTCAACAGATGTTTTTTTTTCTTGTGGTAAGATGGTAAGAAACTAATTGAAGCACTGTTTGTTTATTCTTAGCAAAAATATTTTAAATATGTTTCCTCTACGCCTTTTACTGAGATCCTTTTTAACCCCCGACGGAAAAGGAGGGGTGTTATAAGTTTGACGTGTCTGTCTGTGTGTCTGTCTGTCTGTGGCACCATAGAGCCCGAACGGATGAAGCGATTTCAATTTAGTTTTTTTTTTTTGTATTAAAGGTAATTTACGGGCGAGTGTTCTTAGACATGTTTGATGAAAATCGGTTGAGCCGTTTAAAAGTTATGGGGGTGAAAGTGGGGAAGGGTAACCGAAGTTTTGCAAATAAACTCGAGTGGGGTTTTAAATGAAAGCGCACTGAATGGGAATATTGATGATTTAATCGAGAGTGTTCTTAGCATGGTTTGATGAGAAAATTGGTGCTGGGGAAATTGGGAAATGGAAATCCGATGGTCAAGTGAGAGTGTCAATTACTACAATCTCAGTCTTTATAATTCTGTTAAAGATGATTTGTTAATGTGCTGTAACCGAACATAAAATGATATAAAGTAAGTATGTACCTACCTGTAAAAAGTATAAAATAAAAAATTAAATTAAAAATTTAAAAAACCCCCGACAAAAAACCAAGTTCCCTTTAAAAAGTAATAAATAATAAAAACAAATAAAAAAATACGTCGCGTCGGGGGACCGAAAAAAATCGTAGATAATCTACAGGGTGTCCAGTAATGAATGGATAACCTAGGAATGGGTCATAGTAGAACTAAAGGCGATTCAGAAAAAAATACAAAAAAAAAATCAATACCGAGTATTTTCTAAGATATGTCACTTTTAAGAATATTGAAAATTTTTGGTACCCTACTTTACATTCTTGCACACCACGGCCACAAATTTATGAATTCCATCATTTTTTTATTGACAAAATAATCTAAATTAACTGAGCTAACAGACGAGCAGTAAATAGTAACACTGCTACTAAACAGCTTTTTAAAAAATGAACTCGAATTAGTACTTTAGTGAAAAAATTGAGAAAAATTTTCATTGAGACAAAGTTTAAGCAACCATAGCATGAAAAAAACGTATGGCAACACAGGTGACCAATAATTTTAAAATAATATGCATTTAATGCAAATTTCAAAAAGGTATTACTTATCATTGTACCTAATGTAAATAATGAATTATTGCTAATTGAGTTTGAAAGGAGAGAAAATTACTGCTGAGAAAAGTTTGAAATATTCAGGTAGTCCAGGTAAACCCCACACATTTTAAGAATTTCACCGAAGAAAAAAAAAGTCTCATCTTCTAGACGTTTCGAATGACACCTATTTCAAATCTGTTGGATACCTTCACCCACCTTCACTCAGGTTAGGTTAGGTAAGCCAATTTCTCTCCTTTCAAACACAAATAGCAATTACTCATTATTTTCAATAGGTACAGTGATGAATAATACCATTTTGAAATCTGCATTAAGTGCATATCATTTAAAAATTATTGGTCACTTGGGTTGCCATACGTTTTTTTCGTCATTGTACCTATTGAAGATAATGAATAATTGCTATTTGTGTTTGAAAGGAGAGAAATTTGCTAATCAACCTAGGTGAAGGTATCCAACAGATTTGAAATAGGTGTCATTCTAAGCGTCTAGAAGATGAGACTTTTTTTTACTTCGGTGAAATTCTTAAAATGTGTGGGGTTTACCTGGAATACCTGAATATTTCAAACTTTTCTCAGCAGCAATTTTCTCTCCTTTCAAACACAATTAGCAATAATTCATTATTTACATTAGGTACAATGATAAGTAATACCATTTCAAAATCTGCATTAAGTACACATTATTTAAAAATTATTGGTCACGTGTGTTGCCATACGTTTCTTTCATGCTATGGCTGCTTAAACTTTGTCATAACGAAATTTTTTCTAATTTTTTTCACTAAAGCACTAATTCGAGTTAATTTTTTGAGAAGCCGTGTATTAACAGTGTTACTATTTACTGCTCATCTATCAGCTCAGTTAATGTAGATTATTTTAACAGTAAAAAAATGATGGAATTCATCAATTTGTGGTCGTGGTGTGTAAGAATGTAAAGTAGGGTACCAAAAATTATCAATATTTTTAAAAGTGACATATCTTAGGAAATACTAGGTATTGATTTTTTTTCGTATTTTTTTCTGAATCGCCTTTAGTTCTACTATGACCCATTCCAAGGTTATCCATTCATTACTGGACACCCTGTATATACATATAATAAAATGGTAGGAAAGTCAAAACTGTACATTGAATATTTTTTTAAAAGAATACTTGGGGTGTGATCTACAATCGATACCGAAGCCAAAAATATAGTTTTTAGAATTTTTGTCTGTTTGTCTGTTTATCTGTTTGTCTGTATGTATGTCCGGGATAAACTCAAAAAGTACTGGACGGATTTGAATGATTCTTTTTTTGTTGTATAGGTATTAAGTCTGGCCAACATATAGGCTATAATTTATCTTAGAAACTTGAACACCTGGTGCAGAACTGCAACAGACCAGCTAAACTATAAGAGATACAAAAATGGTGCCAAAACAAAAATTGTTTCACTTGATGAGCATTTTCTGCTGAGATAATAAATTTGAAGATCTGGAACACCTGATTTGGAACTCCAAGAGCCCAGCTACACTATAACATATACAGTAATGACTTCTTAGCAAGAGTTGTTCAGACTGATAAGCACTCTCTATTGCCGTATAAAAATTGAAGATCTGGAACATCTGATGTGGAACGCCAAGAGCCCAGCTACACTATAACATATACAGTAATGACGTCTTAGCAAGAGTTGTTCAGATTGATAAGCACTCTCTATTGCCGTATAAAAATTGAAGATCTGGAACATCTGATGTGGAACACCAAGAGCCCAGCTACACTATAACATATACAGTAATGACGTCTTAGCAAGAGTTGTTTAGCCTGATAAGCACTCTCTATTGCCGTATAAAAATTGAAGAACTGGAACATCTGATGTGGAATACAAAGAGTCCAGCTACACTATAACATATACCTAAAGGAATGACGTCTTAACAAGAGTTGTTCAACCTGATAAGCACTCTCTGTTTCCGTATAAAAATTGAAGATCTGGAACACCTGATGTAGAACACCAAGAGCCCAGCTACACCATAACATATATAGGGTGTTAAAAAATCAACTGCAGGAATTTCGTGTGCGTACTCGGTATCAAAAACCAAGTACATTCCAAAAAAAATTTTTTGTTTTCGAGCATTTTTTTTTTTCAAAAAAAATTTTTTTTTTCAATTTTTTTTTACAAAATTATTAAATTTTTTTTCAAGCATATTTCTATTGGCTTATTAATATGGCCAATAAAATAAGTTATTTGTAACTATTTCGATAAATTGCCAGTCCAAAGTCTGCAAAATGTGATGGGAAAGTTGGAATCAGCTGTGAACGCTACACACGGGTGAACGACCTCAAAGAGCAATCAAATTCATTAAAATGACCAAAAAAAATGCTTGAAAAAAAATTTTTTTTTTTTTTTAAAAATGCTCGAAAAAAAAATTTTTTCTTTGGAATGTACTTGGTTTTTGATACCGAGTACGCACACGAAATTCCTGCAGTTGATTTTTTAACACCTTGTATAGGAATTACGTCTTAGCAAAGTTATTCAGCCTGATGAGCACTCTCTGTTGATGTACTTATAAAAATTGAAGATCTGGAACACCTGATGTGGAACTCCTAGAGACCAGCTACACTATAAAATAATATAGTAATGACGTCTTAGCAAAGTTGTTCAGCCTGATGAGCACTCTCTGTTGTCGTATAAAATTGAAGTACTGGAACACCTGATGTGGGACACCAAGAGCCCAGCTACATATAAGTATAGGAATGACATCTTAGCAAGAGTTGTTCTGCGTGATGAGAAAATTGAAGATCTGGAACACCTGATGTGGAAATCAAAGCTATCAACAATTTCACTGTAGGTATAATTTTAAAATAACATAAGCTGGGAGTACCTCCACGCAGTAAAGGCGGTAACAGTTTAGAACTAATTTTAGATGATGAATAAAAATTTGACTCTACAGGCCAAAACTCCCATTTATTTTTTTACCCGGGCTCTTGAAATTGGACATCAGACTTATCAGATGTTCGATTTTGACGACCTCGTGCCGCTGGCATATGCAACAGAATCCGCGTACGAAGTCGCGGGCAGCAGCTAGTAATCAATAATTTGAAGCGGTCCCCCAACGCGACGTATTTTTTTATTTGTTTTTATTATTTATTACTTTTTAAAGGGAACTTGGTTTTTTGTCGGGGGTTTTTTAAATTTTTTATTTAATTTTTTATTCTTAGTTGTCGCTTTACAAATCGCAACGTGACGTTACGGTCAGTTCAGACCGAGACGCGACGCGAAGCGACGTGACGCAACGATAATGTGTATCTTTTCTTGTCGTAAATAAGGTTAGATTTTGAGTCGCTATTAAAATGCAGCTTGTGTTGGGTTGCTTGGGTTGTGACAGGTGTATCTTTTCGTGTAGGAAATAGAGTTCGATTTTGAATAGCTCTATTGAAATGTGCGCTCAGCGTCACACCGGGACGCGACGCAACGTGACACGACTGTCCTGGAAATGTGTATCTTGTTGTTTATTAAATTAAGTTAGATTTTGAATCGCTCTATTGAAATATACTTGCAGCGTTGCGTCTCGATGTGAATTGACCCTAAATAATAATAATAACATAATAATATTCCACAACTATCACACAACGCCATCTAGTCCCAAGCTAAGCAGAGCTTGTGTTATGGGTACTAGACAACTGATAAACATGCTTATATATTTCTAAATACATACATATTATAGATTAAAAAATGCGTGATCGTTATCAGATGTCATCCGTTACAAAAGATTAATTTGACTAATATGTCACCATGTTGGTGTAATAGTTTAACAACTCTGCAAAATGTACTTTATTTATATACCTAGTAGTAAAATTACTTTTTAATATACTCACACGTGTCATTTCAAGTGTATTAAAGGCTTTATCCAAAGAATTTAGTTACCAAAGGGACACTTAACATAGCTATTTGTTTTCGAATAAAAACAAATTGATGTTTCTTTATGTTGTTGTTGTAATAAAATACGTGTCAATAAAAAGTACCTTTGAAATTTTATCTTTATTTTACGTTTAGTATATTTGAAAACTGTTTTGTGAACAAACACTGAGATTTTACTGACAAATTTAGTATTTGTTTCGAAAAATAACCATTTCATCAGTCTCGTTTGAACAAGCCTCGTTGAGTTTTTAATAAACAAGCTTTTTTGTGTTTTTGTTATTAATAAAAATTGTATTTAAAACTGGAATTAAATTCAGAAAATTAGGCCTAAATAAATAGTCGTTGCTAAGCATCTATTGAAAGTATTACTTCAGAAAGTATTACTTCTGCTTAGCTAACGAAGTATTCGGGATAAATAAACGTTTCTATGGGCATTACTTAGCCGTTGCTTAGCTACGACTATTTATCTCGGCCTTATTGTTCAAAGTCAACAGGAACATAATTTTCTTATTCAGCTTGTAAGCAAGGTACTGATGAGACGCAGGCGTCATCTATGCGGGGAGTAGGCCATCACCCAAGCCTGTTGCTGGTTGTTCCATTAATTGACGAAATAGAGCAAAAGTATGTAAACTTTACCTCAAGCTTAATTCAGTCGCGCTTCATCATTCGAAAATATTAGACTTACTGGCATTAAAATAAATGTTCTTATTTCAGTAATTGCAATATGCATTACAATATTTAAAACAGTGGGTTCATTTTTCAGAGGTATGGAACGGTTTACAAAGTGGCTCACTAATTGATTGCTGTTTTCCAGCATGCGAAAAATGTCATTTTCAAGATTCTACAGTTTATTTTCATTCTACAGTTTATAATTAACTAGGATTTAAGCTTAAATGTTTGTAAATGCACTCACGATACAGAGAAATTTTGAGCATGTGACTTTTAAAAAACAGAAAAGAAAAAGAGTTAAATGCATTAAGTGAGGTGTTATGCAAGCGGCAGGGAACAGTGTATTAGACGGGGACGCGAGGCATAATGGGGACATACACTCTTTAGGCATACTTAACACAACACTAACGTAGAACAAGCGCCATCAGGACGTCATTTGCAAGCGGCCATTATCAAATGGCGTCCGTTGGCGCTTGCGCTACGTTAGTATTGTGTTATTTCCCATCATACCTCGTGTCCCCGTCTTATACACTGTTCCCCTAGTAAAATTTAAGACAAACTTCAGCTCTATCTGCATGCGAAGTCCATGTTGGATTAAAACTGTGCCATTAGTGCTAATAAGCACTCGTGTAGAAGGGTCCACAAATGTTTTTGCTGACAAACAATCTGGGATATAGGGTCGAAAAGTTATTATTCCTTGTTATAACATCCCTTTTTTGCTAACGAGGAAAATCGTTGATTGCGACACGAGAAATGGTTATTATATGTATCTTTTTTTATGTATCGTAAATTGCTTGTTTAATTATAGATAATGTTATGTGCCTATTATTAAGCGACATCAAAATGGAGGAGGTTCTCAATTCGGTAGCTAATTCTTTTTTTAATTAAACTGATTACTCAGTGGTTTATGATCCGCTTGTGATGACAGGGTCAGAGCCCTTTACAGTGTACTTGTGATTAATTTGGTCTCATAAAAAATATTAGTATAGGTCAGTAGTTTTATTCTTTGAGCATATTTTCTACAGTATTTTAACGAGGTAATAGCTGCCTAATTCCATTAAAACTGTATCTTTAAGAAAACATAACCGTCTAATATATTATGAAATTTTATGTTTTGTTGTAAGGGGTAATCTTGTAAACTACTAATCTGAAAAATTCAAAAATCGTAGTTTTCAGATAACAGATTTTTTGATATGTTCAAAAAGTTCCCGTGAGATAAATTCTTTACATAATGCGAATTAATTCGTTGGTAATTGTGTTAAGCGTCGTAAGATGTTTACAAACAGAAACACAGTAATAGAGCTGAAGTTATAGAGATAGGCCTTTAATTTAGAGATCATTAATTTTTTAGAAAAAAAACAAGTTTAATTTCACTACAGTTATTTTGACCCAAACGGCCCTAACTAGTCACAAATGACAGTTCTTTATAACCCTTTTCTTTCATAACAAAACATCATAAAATAAAAAACGAGCGCCCTTAACGATCACGCATAAGGATAGGCGAGATAAATCTCTATACACAAACACATCCCAGAATAACAAACACTTAAATTATTCCTTGATGGCAACATTCAATGATTTTTACTAGCACCGCAATAAATTAGGAAAGTCTTAGCTCTATTTTCAGGGTTACCGGAATTATTTTATGACTTTTGGGTCTGTTTTGTATTGACTTTGATCATATAGATAAAAGACCGAAAAAAGGTTTATACTTGGTTTAATATGTTAATCTCAGACAAAGTTATTATATGTGGAGTAACACTTTACTGTATAATCGTCTAATTAACAATAGGTACTATAGGTAAAATTAAAAAGTTGATTCTAACGAATTAAGAACCACTTCCTCTTTCTGATGTCGGGTGAAGACAAAATAATCAGTTGCCGCAATAGAAATTTATCGAAAGGAACCTGCGACACACAACCTCTCCACGGTAACCAGGCCGTATTAAGCTAAAAGTATGAAATCAGCAACCGAGTAAGACTATCTAATAATTTCCAGCTTAGATCAATACCTAAATTATCTAAGCGAATGGAAGCCGCAGCCCACGTCCGCAAAAAAAAAGCCTATTCAAGATAACTCTCAATTCCATTAAAGATTTACTTACCCAAAAAAAAAACAAAAGAAAGCATTAAATAAAGCCCATTACGAAAACATACAGCACACTGGGTAAATGTTTTCGGACATAAATCCAAACCTTTTTGGAACCACATTGCGACCGTTTTGTTTGATTTTAGATTATGCTAATACTGCCACACTGTGCAGTGATTTGTGGTTAGACACAGTTGCAGTTTGTATAGCGTGTATCGGAAAGGTTTGGTCATATTTAAGGGCCGGAAGCTATTTCCATGGGACCAATATGGTAATCGCGAAAGAAATTGAACTAAACAATCATTACTTCTCTAAAAGTCTAAAATATAGGTATAGTGGCACTAGGTCCCCTACAGGATTCGACTGGCTAGCCACCACCGACTCCCATAATTCCGCAGAAAAGTAGCTCATCTTCGTGTATTCCGCGGATACTAATGAGCCAGTTCTTTTCTGCAGGGTCGGCAGCGGCCAGGCGCAAACATTCGCAAAATTTCTCTTCTCAGTACGCCACATTCGTAAAAATAATGCCACACTATCAAAATTACATATTCTTCAAATAGGTAACACTTTCTGTAGTGGTTGTACGTACAATTGTTAACGCGATAGACGGAGCCCTGCTAAGCGGGGCTCCTATTATTGAGAGGTTAAAAAATAGCACGGCGGAGTGGAACTCCGTCGATCGGGATAAAGATAGCTGCATCTATTGTTGCAGGCGTTCACAAGTTATGGTGACAGTTTTCTTTCAGGCGGTATGCTTAATTGTCACAGTTAATTGTGTTTTCGGTAACTACCCATTATGACCACTTCTATTTTAGAAACAGATAACAAATATCTGTTTTCTTCAACTGGATAAAATCATTTTATTCCTAGGCTAGCGTTTTTCTAGACCAAAACAAAGAAATAAATATGCAAGCAGAATTATTACCACATAAATAAGTACCCGTTGCGTAGGTGGCTTATTGCTACTACGTAGATATTATGTTTTCTCAATCCTTAATTTTCATTCAGGATAAAGGTCACAGAAGAAAAAAATCAGAAGTCTAGTTCACGCCTACGCAATTGCTTTCATATTGTTATTTATGATTAGTTGAAGTTCCTTTGAAAGGGCAGTATTTTTTTTCTGTTGATAAATCATCTATCTAATATCCCATGGAGGCAGGCAAAAAATATAGAGCACTACCTGCTACGTTCCTTGTACTCCTTTCCCTACATCGACATTCATACATCTAGTCATACTCGTACAAGCATTCCGTTTGCAAGTACGCGCGTGCAAGTAGCGTATAATACTTACTAAAACACACACTTTTCCTTAAGCGTTTCAGAGCCCTAGCAACTTTTAAAAACATTCCCACAACCCTCTCGGTCAGTTATGATGACAGATCTGTCAAATTCATCTCATACAAAAGTTTTTAACGTAAACTACCTTTAAAATAAAAACTGTTTAGAAACACTACAAATATAAGAAATGCAAGATAGAATATCCTTTGTGCTCATTTCTTTTTCATATCTGGGTACTTCTGGCAGGCAGCCAAGCTAAGGGTAACGGATACAGCCAGTTATTGTGTCAGCAACCATTTCTGCTTTTCCCTGCATTAAGTAACTTACCCGTGCGATAAGATATGGATGTTAGAACTAGGGTTTATACATATTTCTGTCTCATCTAGTATTCAAGAAATATTCTTATGACGTAGCGTCAATTGTAGCCGGATCGATTGATTATGGCTATTTGTCATTGTTGAATTATTCTAATATTTCTAATCGTAGGATAAGAGTTTGTTAAAGAAGTTTTTATAAATAGTATACTGTGTCCCACTGCTCGGCAAAAGCCTCAAATTCATGTTCATCATGTTTGCGGGCTGACCCAGTAAGTAAAATCTTCATTACTTGCCACAAATAATAAACCTAAAATAATATTTAAGCACAGTCTCTTAGCATGTCGAATAAATTGTACCTATATGTTTTACCTTATTTAGCAAAATGACTAGTTCTCCTTCAAAGCTGTGTTTGCCAAACAGTTTTAAGTAAATAAACATACATTTTATGTTCAAAACATTTATTACTCTCTGCTTTCAATGTTGACACAAGTTTACTAATCCCCACTTTACCGCAGTAAAGTTTTAGTAACATATAGTTTACGAGCAACATCAAATTAAAATATATATTTGGTTATGACAGGTATAGAGATAGAATAATATTCAAATGTTGATTACAACTAAAATATAGAATTTATAAAACACTGAACAAGAAACAAATTCATTATGTATTGGTCGGATTTAATTCGCAGATGACAGTAGGTAAATAGAGACTTTTATAAAATTACAGTTATTTTTTTTACAAATTTGATAATTCCTAACATATTTTATGCATCTTACTTATTAGAAATTGAGACGCTTAAGGCACAGCAAAATTACATTTAACTAGAATATACAACTATTATAGACACTCTTGGTAACAATCTTTATTCTATTTCGCAAATTGTGATATGTACAAAAATATTTCCATCTTTATAATCTAGCGTTAATATTATAAAATTGAAATTAAAACATTCTGAGCATACATTGTATACATGTTTAAATGCATTTGTGTGTGATGAAAGTAATAAATAATATCGAAATTATAAACAAACACAGCTAAATACAACTAAACTTCCCGAACAAAAAGCAGATTACACAAACGATACACTGAACAGAAATACGTCTTTTGAACTCCACTCAATTATTGGCACAATTTCACTATATTTAGTCTCAGTGTCAATAAGTATCGGTTCCACTTCTAGAACCGATATTCCTCAAATCAGGCATGCGTGTTCTCTCTTCGCTGCCTCTCCAATTGTTTTCTGTGACTGTGACGCTTTCTCGCTATTATTGCTATTAATATCACAATGACTGCCAAAGCTACCGCTATTCCTATCCACCAGTAAGTACTATACGACGCCTCTTTCGCATTTACTTCTTTTTGGTCCCCAGATGCTACAGGATTCTTTATCTCCAATACTCCTACAGTAGACGTTTCGATGCTATACTTAGAATTTGATCCTTCACCTGTATCAATTTCGTTATCTACATCTTTGTGGGTTTCTTCTTCTATGACTTTTGGAGTTTCTGTTGAAGATGGGATCTCTTCTGAAACTGGTTCAACAGCTTCAATATAATCTTCCGAATTAAAACCGTCTGTTGAAGGTTCTAACTGATTGTCTAGGTATTCATCTAAGAACTTGTAGTAGTCTGTCAGTCCTGTGTATTCTAGGCCGTATTCCCTCTTCGCCAGTAGATCGCTAACCATCTCAGGCCAGACGGTTCCGTAACCTTGTATCATTGCTTCCCTGTAAAAAGATTTTTTAATTAAAAATTACCCAGTAATGGAAGCCTTTTTATTTTTTTCGTGGTAAAATCATCAAATGAGTCCTCCCACCCAGGGCAGAGCGAGAGGGACTGTCAGACTCGTACTGACTAAAAACCACGGTGTCCTTCAATAGCCCTTTGTGTTCCGGGGTCACGGTAATGAGATAAGTCCCGCGACCCCGGCAGGCTAGGCCGAGAGGACGCTGTCCTCTCTCTCTCGCGGCTCGCCTCCTCCTTCACGAGCATAACTGCTTCGCAGAAGGAGGCGACCGCTTCCCACTCCGTCTCGCCCCGCAGCATGGCCTCGACCAATGCCGGGCGCGAGAGGTCTCCGCCTACTGCGAGGATCGCCCGGAGGACACGTTGGAGCATACGGTGCACCGTATGCTCCACCGTGTCCTCCGGGCGATCCTCGCAGTGGTGACACCCAGGCGTTTCTTCCCTCCCTATCCGACACAGGAACCTCCCGAAACTTCCGTGTCCGGTGAGGACCTGCGTCATGCGGTAGGTCAGGACGCCGTGACGCCTTTCCAGCCACTCCTCAAAGAGGGGTCTTACCGCCGCGATTGCGGCGTGCCCGGACCTCGGTTGCGACAGTCGTCCCCTCCATACTGCCCTGAGATCGCACCGGAGCTCTTCCCGCCGCGCCTCGACTTCTCGGGGCAGCGGGGTTACACCCCGGCGCTGCGCCTCCACGCGCCACTCATAGACGCGCTGAAGGGCAGTCGCCTCCAGATCCCAGGGCAGAGTAATGGAAGCCTGGTTTGTAAAACCCTATGAAAGTAGGAAATACTTACATCAACCGATCGTTATTTTCAGCTATATGTTGTATTAAATCCGCTTCATCCAACACAAGTTCTTCAGCAAAAGACTGATAGATTTGGTACTTTAGTATTAAGCCCATGAACTTTCTGCAACAAAAAAATATATATTTGTGATATATTTAACCTCGAGGCTTCTGGATTACTTAGATTTATTTTTCTGTTTATAACTTACCCAATGTTAGGTTTGTTGAACATCATATACGGGTCGCCGAGGAAGTCGCTATTGCCAGTTTCTAGGTTAGAGAAATTCTTGCGGAAGTCGCTCCAACTGCTTGGTATTTTCGAGTACGGTATAGCTCCCGATAAAACTTTTATCCTCCATTCGTCGGCTGCCAAATAGAAGTTTAGTCTGCAAGGAAAATATTTTGATAAGTCGTCGCGCAGCTAGCAGAGACAAAGTTACATGACATAGTACTGCTATAGTATCAAAAACTTACTTTGGCAGATCTCTCAGAGCCATTATCAACTGTAAGACAAGGCGGTGATGGTTCGGATTGTATTTGTAAGTTTCAATCGAGAACAGCCCAGCTTTGCTCAGCGCATGTGGGTCCAAGGAAAGTAGCGACACGAACCCAGGAATAGCTTCATACACAGCTGCAACAAACAACGCGATGAGTTGCGAACTTCTCAAAGAAATAACTTCAGAACTGGCATGTAGTCTTACCGGAGTAGCGGGAAGCCTCTCTCAGAATATAAGTGTTGTTGCTATGCAGATTGATAGTTTGCTTGTAGACTATCTTCATAACTGCTTCGTGAGCTTCGACAAAGTTGGCTATGCTGACATCCTTACAAGTTACAGCTTTAACTTTGTTAGGTTTGCACCAGTCGACTAAGGTTGGCGGGCAAGTACTATTGAACACCGATTCAGCCCAAATATCTGGGTCTGCGTCTCCTAAGTTTAGCGCTTTGATGAGTTTCGCCGCTTGTTTGAAAGCTACTGCCCCTCCCAAGTTCTGTGAAACAGATTTATCAGTTATAAATAATAAACATTTTACTTTTGTTTCTTTTAATAAAACGTTAAAGGCGATGAAATTGAAATGTCGTTTTTTTCGGTAATCCTAAAAAGGGGCAACCCCTTTTAAGCAATAAGGAAAAGACGACCTTATGTGTTACTTCAAAGTGATGGCAACATTATGATGTTAACTTAAGAAATATTCTAAATATACAATAAAGTAAACATAATATCCTATAATCCCCAAAAGGTAAAGCAGAAGTGTAACAGTACATCCACATTTCGGCAGTCGTGTTTAAATCCAAATAGAAGGCGAGCCTGTTGCCATCAATTGGACACATATCCAGACTCCCTAGCTACCACTGAGAAATTTCTAATGGAAAAACCCAATTATACTTAGCCCGAACTTGGAATCTAACCCGTTATACCTCAAGCTCAGGAGACGCGCTTGCAACGACTACAGAAGTATAAATAAGTGAACTCACCTTTAACTGAAGATTAGCGTGTACTTTCTGGTATATTCCCGCGTGTTTTGGCAGTAAACTTTCTATTAGATTTGACCAATCATCTCCGGTTAATGATCCTGGAAAATATTTCCCCATAAAAGTATACATTTTTGGTAAGACCTTAAATCCTGAATTTCCCTTCGCGTACGGTCGGTTGCTTACGTCAGCGTAAAATACTTCATACGGCAGACGCCACAGACGACTTTAAAAAACACAATGTACACTCGCGACTGACGTAGGTACGTGAACGACATCAGCGTTAGAGGAATTCAGGCCTTATGTTTTTGGTAAGACCTTTATAGAAAAAAGGTTGACTTTTAGATATATTACAGTTTTTGGCCCAAGAGTACACTTGAAAACTGGCATTTGAAACATCACATGGGATTTAAAGTCTAAAGGACAAAACTTAGAAATTCTTAGCTAGACCTAGAATAAAACTTTGGGCAGTGTAACACTTGACAAAGGGTTTTATAGTTCTCAGGGGTACCACATGCCAAACAATTAAAAATTTTGAGGCTTGTATTTTAAGTGGCAGAAAAATCTAAAGAACTTTTATTATAGTAGAATTATTCTAATTAAAAAAAACAAATATTACGTCAAAAGCAGAAAATCTGATTTGTATAACAATTATTTCTTTATGAAGAAAATAAAGTATTTGCCACTCTTCTTTAAACCTAATTTCACAGCGCTGTTTTGCACTGTTGTCGTTTTATACTTTTCTAGGTCTCTTATTAGGACGACTACAAAACAAGTGGAATTGGCTTAGCTGTTACCGCCTGAGCATTGAAACTATTCTGTTTACCGGCAGCAAGTTTACCGGTTTTAATTTTAACTTTGGCACAACTTTTGCTGTGGTGTATTCAGCATAGCATGTGTGATTTTAAACCTTTACGTATATCCTATGAAACTTTTTTATATCGTTGAAGGCTATAAATCCTTTTAAATTTTATAAAAGTATAAAACATTCAGCAAAAATACAAACAATTACTGAACACCATTTTTCTTTTAATTCTCGACAAACCGTCATTTGTTTTAATTGCCTCACAAATATGTTTATTTCTAAAATGGAAAGTTAAGTCTATGGGGTACTTACTCAGTAAATGTACCGGGATGGGCTTGCCGACAGCATCAGCACCCTTGAGCCTAAGTGCAATGTATTTGTGAAGCTTGAGGTAAAGAGGTTTCACGTTTTCCCACAATTCTCGGGCCTTGAGTATAGCACCTTCGTACTCGCCGAGCGCATCCCAATATTCTTCTACGGAGTTGTAGTCTGTGAAAGAGAGATTGTTTTATTGTTGAAATGAAATGTTTCGAGATTGTAATAGTAGATGGTGTATTTTGGTCTGTCTTCTTTACCAGAATTTAGTTTTTTCTTGATACTGTGGAGTTGAAGACAAACGTATACAACATTATTTTTAGTATATGCGAAACCTGAATATAGTTTGTTCTGAATCAGTAACTGATTCGATTCCAATAATTTTTACACCATGTTAATTTTTTTTTCAAAAATATTTAAATTAAATTTTACTACCAGTTAATTACAATAAAATCACCGTACGGTTAGGGTACCTATTGCCAAACTATTATCACGAGTGTATAACACAGGAGACGCGGTTTACGCGGGTGTACCGCAAAATGAGCATGTTTTTGAACGGACAACCAGGTAATATAAAAGCTTATAACTTTGTGATTTTTCTTTGTTGAAATTTTGTACATAGATTCTTTACACAAAAATACTAGACAGGTGTATCAGGTTTCGCATAAACAAAAAATAATGTTGTATAAGTTAGAAAGTAGGCAACACTAGATTTTAAACTTGATTCACATAAATAAAATATCTCTGGATGACCTGTATTCAAATTATATTTTCAGATTTTAAAAGCCGTAATCTTGACTCATTATAGCATACACGTTAACGATGATAAATTTATTATCTTTTTGAGACCGCCGAGAGTAATTTCCGACCCCAACTCGACGTAATAAATAACTAATTAAGACATATTTATTCTCTTCCCCAAGTTTGTCTTTAAAACTTCATCATTAAGCTTCTCAACAAAATGCCATTTTCTCACAGCTTCACGGCCGCCGAAAGTTTCGAATTTCCCTTCGTTATGTACTTATTGAAAAATCTTAAATTCAATGGAAATTTGCCAGCGTTCGTGCGATTTTAAATCTTGTGTACTTTAATATTAATTGCTAAATTAAGAAAATCTGCTTACATAATTATAATTTATTTATTAAGAAACGTATTTTTTATAACAAAAGGTATTGGTTTTCATTACTCGTAGCTATTTTAACATGTATGAAATTTTTATTTTTTTCGGTGTTGTCCTCACAGTTTTAATTATTTTGTTTTTTATAAATTTAAATACCTAGTCTTATAATTTATGGAAAATCAAATTCTATTTTAACTTTTAACTGCATTCTGAAACGGTTATAAATAATTATTAGTAAAATACAGACTTATATAATTACCTAATTAGTAATTATCTGCTGGGCACATAAAGTAGGCAGCACATACTACTAATAGCTCTGTATTAAATTAATAAAACAATAACAGTAACATTACTGCTATTAAATTATGATTGGATTTATTAATTAGATAATAATTACGAATTATAGTTAAATCAATTAAACATACGTTATGCTGGACCTAAATGTAATAATTCAATAATTTATGATTTATTACGGCTATTTGCAATGATAATAAATCAATAGGAAATTATTTATTGCTTGTATTTGTGGTTCAATATTATGTATTTGTTTTAATTTATTATGATATATGGGATACTAGCTCTTGCCAGCGGCTCCGCCCGCTACAAATCGATAATGACCCCACGGGAATATAGAAACGGAATAAAAACTATCCTATGTGTAAGTCCAAGTTATAAACTATCAGTGTACCAAATAATACACCGAATCAACTTGGGATGGATGAAATGGCGACAGGTCTCCGGAACAACTTGCGATCCACGGATGCCCCTCAAGTTAAAGGGGAAAATATACAAATCCGTGATTAGACCTGTCGTATTGTATGGATCGGAAAGCTGGGCTGTGAAAAAGATGGATGAGAAACGATTGCATGTAGCGGAGATGAGGATGTTGAGATGGATGTGTGGAGTGACAAGAAATGATAAAGTAAGGAATGCGTTTATAAGGGGAAGTTTGAAAGTAGCACCTGTTATAGACAAAATTAAAGGAAATCGTCTGTCTTGGTATGGACATGTGATGAGGAGGGATGAGATTCATGTGACTAAGAGAGTGATGAGTATGAATGTTGATGGATGGAGAGGAAGGGGAAGGCCAATGAAAAGAAGGATGGATTGTCTAAGGAATGATATGAATGAAAAGGAGTAAATGATGCGGTGTCGTCTGATAGGGGAGAATGGAAGAAAAAAACGTGTTGCGCCGACCCCAAGTAAAATGGGATAAGGGCAGGAAGATGATGAGTGTACCAAATTTCGTCCAAATCTGTACTGTGGTCTTTGCGTGAAAAAGTAACAAACATCCATCCATCCAAATAAACTTTCACGTTTATAATATTAGTAGGATCTAAATATGGGCGATATAGAGTTCAATATTGTAACTATGTAGTAAAATAACCCTTTTTTATAGAAACTATTTGATTACGACCTTACACGATAACTTACAAATAACATAATACACCCGGTAACAAATGAACATGTAAGCAGAGGTGTATCTACGAGCACTCCTACATTGGGTGCGTTCACATTACATGATAACGATATCGACACGATATCGATGCGATTGGTAGTTTCATACATTTCTAGGGAAATGAGCGAGAGAGGACGATATGCCAGTGTCGTATCAACACCCCGTTAACGTCTAACGTGAAAGCGTTCATTTTCGCTAGTTTTATCTTAACCTTTTAACCGCCAACGTCGGATATATCCGACAAATATTCTCTGCCGGATACATCCGAATATATCCGACAGAGAATATTCACGATATTTGTTGTTTTGTTTGATTTTATTGCATCTATTCTATATCTCTCTGTTTATGTAGATAGACAGATATAAAACTTTTTATTATACACCATAATATTTTACAAATCGGAGCAGAAAGAGAGGAACTTGTATTTTACCGATTCGTAGCCTGGCGCTGGGGGCACGACAATTGATATGAAGTCTGGCTGTTAAAAGGTTAAAGTCTCTGGTAAAGGGCACCCCGTAGGTGAGCCTGTTGATATCAGTCGTAAATAAATCCAGACTTACAATAAATTACAGTTTTCCCTTTGGAAATAAGACCCAGGACCGCATATATTAAACTTGTGCTGAAGTGCTTGAGACCACTTGTGCTTAAACAAGAGACGTAAGTGTAGTCTTCTTTATTGACTAGAATCACAAATAGCCCATTTCTAAAACATATCGATATTCGAGACATATAACAAAACAATATCAGATATTGCTAACTAGGTATACCTACAAAGGCGACCGCAACCAATAACCACGTCAAAGCGTTTCAATTGCAAAGAAAGACCGCAGCGTCATAACTGGTTTCTACTCGTATGTGTATTTATGAAAAATATTCCAGAACGTCTTACTTTTTATGTTAGATAATCTGAAATTTGTATAATATTTTCTACGAGAGAATCATTCTATCTCCGGTTTTATAACTTAAAATCTAGCTGTACAACTATACGTAATGAACTCATGACATTGCTGCTTTTTGCGTTAGGAATTATAATTTTTAACTAGCTGTTCTCCGTATTTTCTCGTAGCTATTAATCGTAGCGTTAATTTATATAGCGTACCAGTTTTCTCAATAAATAGACTATTCAACACCAAAAAAAAATCAATTCAGCACTTCCTGAGATAAGCGCAGACAAATAGTATTGATGGCAAAAAATCAAGTGGTAGAATTACAATTGTCGTCGATTATTTAAAAAAAAATACGTGTGGCACTCGGAGACTGCCGCGTTGAAACTATCGCATAGAATTTTTTTTTATAAAGAAAAAAAATTCTCCTATCGCGAATATTTAACGAGAATATCATTTATTTAAAATGTTTGCGGTGCACTACTCTAATAAAGAACTTCTTTGTTGTAGGAGAATTTTATAAGTAGGTTTCATTGTGAAAACTCCTTTTGTAGCTGGCCGTTTAGAATCAGTAAGAAAAAGTAAATTGTTTTTATGACGGATATTATTATGTTTGCCGAAGTCTCCTGAACTGAAACGATGTTAGACGATGCGTGGTGTCAGGTATTTTCGTCAGGTTTTTGGAAATTTTTTGATTCGGTCGCCGCGGCGCGCCGCTCTCAGAGCCCGCGATAAAAGCTATGCAATAGCTTAAAAAAAACTGTGTCCTGCAAAAATGCAATCCTTTTACGGTCAAAACAATATATGACATAGAATAGTTTTTTTTCAAAAACCGAAGTTTTTGTGCGTCGTTGACTCATACACCCTTTATCCCCAGAATTTTGCTGAAAGTTTTTTTTACAAAGGTAATATAAAACAAAGCGTTGCAAAAACGACTTGTTACTCCATTATTTTTATTCAGTTGTACAACGCTTTGCACGATACATCTCCTAACTTTAAGTGAAACTTAAAACCTCTCATCATAGTTTAAAAGGAAAAACTTGTCTGTCTCCGTCCATTGTCCTTTTACACAAACAAAATAAACTAGTATTTTTACAATGCTTGGGAGAATTTTGTTTGTTCGTAATGAATTTAGGAGTACACTGTAAACTGTGTAAACTACACTTGGGGGTCATTGTGTGTGGAAATGTGCTATTTTAAAAGATTTTTTTCTTTTTAAATCTTTCTTTGTGCACAATGTTTTAGTGAAAATGTGTTTGGCTTTTTCATGATATTCACATGAGAGTGCTGATGCTAATATTAAATATTAAGATATGGTGGTGGACGCCCACGGCGACGGACGTCGCAAGACGATCTCCGGCCACCGTAGGCGCGGGCATGCGGGCGGCGCGTAAAGGGCAACTCGCTGCCCGACCATGGACCATGCCCAGGTCGACGGCGCGTTGTGTTCCACGCGCGCCTCAAAGAGCGTCAGCATAATGACGGGGCCCACTCTCTAGAGGGCCAAAGCCTGCCGGGGTCGCGGGACTTATCTCATTACCGTGACCCCGGAACATAAAGGGCTATTGAAGGACGCCGTGGATTTTAGTCAGTACAAGTCTGACAGTCCCTCCCGCCCTGCCCGGGGTGGGAGGACTCATTTGATGATTTTACCACGCTAACAAAAAAAACTATTTATGATAATTGATTGAAAAACAAATATACAGCGCCATAAGGATTAAGAGCACAACTCTACTTCTACTCTGTGCAACTCTACTGCACAATGTTTTATGAATACGTAAAATAACAAAATCTTCTTATAATTAGTAAGTCAAGAGTGATGAGGTTATTTCTAGGAAAGCGTGCTTCAATCGTGGACCACATCATCGCGGCGAGATAATCAAAGGCTAGCCTATCATTTTTTATTCTTTAATATTGATTTCCGCATATTGTTAGAACTTTTAAGAGACATACAAGCTACTTACAAATATTGAGCAGCATTGATATTATACAAGACAAGCGTAATTACAATTATAATAATAATATTCCACAACTATCACACAACGCCATCTAGTCCCAAGCTAAGCAGAGCTTGTGTTATGGGTACTAGACAACTGATAAACATACTTATATATTTCTAAATACATACATATTATAGATAAATTATACCCATAATTCAACGCGGATTAATCATTACGCGACTCCCACTTTCTGTTTGTTTTTTTTTTTTTCACGACACGCAACGTAGCAATCCGAAAAGTATACCTCACCTAAATCGAAATTTTAAAATTAGTTCCATTATTACTCACTGTTTTGTTTTGAGGCGTTCCGGAGTAGAGGAAGTATGTGCTCCAAATAGTCATTCAGATCAGGCAAGTTCCTTTCCCAGGACCGTTTCATGCGAAGTAGGGTCGCCTCATCTTGCTGCCGTGCTAAGTTGTAGTGGAACTCTGTCAAAAAAAACATAATTTTCATAATTAGAAAATACTTAGACACAATCACAGTTTTCACAACTGATGATGATATTTTCACAACTAAACACAAGTGTCTCAACTCTCTGTGAATAAAACAACATAATGGCCCTAGTGTGTAAGTGACATAAAGTCATATCTTAAATTTTTTCAGGTCTATACTATTTCGAGGCCCAAGCATGAATTCGACGTATTTTGCTGTAAAGAGTATTTGAAGTATTCCAACGTAAATTATATGGAAAATGAAAAAAGCGCCTCTAGTGGACGAACGAGGAACTCCTAACGTTAAAGTCCCCTTTACTTTACGTCACAGAACCAGCCCTTATCACGAGTTTTCACTATTTTACTTTACAGCGTCCTTCCAGTATTTACAGCGTTTCTTGTATGAAAAAATGGAACACAACCTTGAAATTTGTCAATTGATAATGTCAAAGTTCCAGTTTACTTTACGTCACAATAACTGAAAACTCATGATAAGGCTTCAGGTTTCTTCCAAATTTAAACAGAGAACATCGAGCAGTGGGTACTTAGCAACAGATGCTCCTTAGGTACCCTAAAATTATAAATACAAATATTGACTATCTGACGATGTTGGCGAGAATTTGTACAAAGACTTAGATCTTGTTGTTTGAAGGAAATGCTGATTTTCATACTGGTATACCCGTTTTATTAATACTAAGACAACATTTAATTGAAAGTGGGTTGTTGGATTTTCTACTTTAGGAGACAAGCAGAGATTTGAAAATCCAACGCTGGGTTATTATGTACTGAGACATTCTCTTTAGTAAAGTTTAGTGTTAGGGCGCTAAAATTATGTGATTACATCACACAATGCTAATATACGGCTTTGAATCAATTAATATTTATTAATTTAAAGTATGATAATCATTTATAATTAAATGATGGTGTGACGTCCCAGTTCAGCGTCACAGGGGTAAGTAAAACAAATACTAGATTTCCATGTGATCGTGCCGCACGTCCATCTAGGCCGACGCCTGAGTAACGAATGCCCGAATCTCCGTGCGCCACGATCTAGTTTATTTGTATCTATACGTCACATCTCTCCTTTTTTAACAAAATCACAATGATTGTATTATTTGTCGTGCTCGGTTCGCGTTGGTAGATTCCATGGAGAAGAACCGGCAAGAAACTCCATGGTTACTCTTTTGAAATATTCGTTTTTTACAAAGTCATTTTACAGAGTACAATTAGGTAAATTATCATGATAGAACACATTACGTATCACAGGAAGACGTTAAATGAACGAACATGTCCAGAATTCAGATTTTGTACAAATATGAGCATTTTGAATTTAAGTTACATTTTTCTAAAATCTAATCACTATGTATGACCTAAACTCGCTTGTTTTTTTCGGACTCAGAATTAGTATCTTCGCACACTTTCCTTTGTCCCTCCACCCGTTTGAGGTGGATTATATTCCTTCTAAGTTCTTGTCCAGTTTCGTCATTTCTTATGCTATGGTGGCGCCATCTACAATTAGCTTTGACCGGCCTTCCCCATTCCTATCTCCATATCTGCGGCTTTCCTTTTCTGTCCTCATACTCTTTCCCCTTTTCTTTCATTATTTTATCTTTGTCCCTAAATTCTGAAATAAAAGGATTAGCATCTTTGCCTGTTAAGGATGGTATTTTATCTCTGAGATACTAACTGATGTACCAAGTCTGGAAAAATAGTTATTAGTTATGCAAGGCTGCAAAGTTGTTTTTATTTTTTTTTTGGCGCGAGCACTTGAATTGAAAACTGAGCGAGCGAAATACTCTAAGATTGAACCGCGAGCGAAGCAAGAAGTTCAAATATAGAATCCTGAGCGTAGCGAAGCTTTCAAAGGCTCGAGACGCAGAATAACTTTGCTGCCGAGTGCAACACACACCTTTTCACCTCACTAAGCGAGGAAATGTGGGGGCGGCTCACCTGTCAGTGTAAAAATAATTGAATACAAGGCGTGTTCGAATTTTGAAAGACACTTTGCGCCCTGCACGCAAAATGGAGTTTTGGGTCAGATTTTGAATGAGAAATAGAATCTTTCCAATCGTGTGAGGTGAAAAATCAATTTCGACATCTACCCAAGCCTGTGAGGGCAACTCACGACCCGCCATTGGCATTGGACGTTACGGCGCAGATACCAAGATACAACCCTTGCAACATTTAACAAATTTTGCTGTAGACGCGCTTTCATCGCCACAATACCCGGATGCCCTTCATGAGCAGCTTGTAGCACCTGGTGACGCAATTTCATAGGTATAATTATTTTACTTCATCTCAACAAAAGGTCACCGTGGGTCCAGAGTTCTGTCTGGAATATTCTATAGTATTATCTTAAATTTTGGAATAGGTAGCGACTGGCCATAAAGTTCAAAAAGTCTTTCCCTACTTTTCCTAATACCTGTACTTGCCCAGTCACTAGATATAAATTTCGGGCAACTATTTTTTGTTTTCTTTTTAAAATGTTTATTTAATTCTCTGTGAACTATTGAAAAGAAATATTCGTACAATTGGTTGGCATTCATTTCGTCTATATTAGGACTCATTCACATCACACTTAACTTGTTGTCTAAGGAACTATTAAATCTATTTAATTTAATTGTCGTTATTGGTCTAAATTTAATCTGAACTTGTTGCTCAATTGTGCTACACCTAAAAGTTACCGTCTGTCCACTGTGATCAGATGGCAGACAATAACTATGGCTTTATCAAAATAATCACAACTGCAGAAAATATTATCAATACAAGTAGCAGACGTTGGAGTTACTCTAATAGGTTCTGCAAAGATATTGGTTAAATCGAAAGATTTAATAACCTAGGTACTACTATTACAATATTCTTCCAAAATAGTGATATTTAAATCACCACAAATAATTGCTGTTTTATTTCTTACTGAAAGCTTTGCTAGAAAATCTTCCATTCAAATAAGAGGGGGTCTATAAACACACTATTACATGCTTATCCAGCTCAACACAGTTCTATGCAATGTTCAACCGAGAGACCTACTATGTCATTACGTTGATTACATTTTAAATAATTGCTTATTAGTGTTAGGGAACCTCCACGTAGCATAGTTTTGCGATTAAAACAACTAACAACACTGTAATTTTCATAATTAATGAGCATTTGATAGTCCTTCAATCAATGTTCAGTAAAAAAGATAACAACAAAACTTGTTTTTTCGAGAAACATTTCGACTTCTAATAATTTTGAGTACAATAACTCATTTTATTACTAATTAAACTACCAAACCCTCTACCTATATTGTCAGAAAACATTACTGACTGACACTCATCACGATTATAAGAAATAAAACTATTACTATTATTCTCAGGCTGTATGTCAATGTTTTGTACAATGTCAGGTATTACTTCCTGGCTGGTGATACAGTCCTGAGCCCTAACAGCTTGGGACGGGTCCTCCGTTGCCTCAAGCTGAAGGAAAACTGGACTGGATTATCTGGCAGGAACCGAACACCGAGTGTTGCTAAGAGTCAGCAAGTCCACTTTGTTGCAAGAATATTATGCTCTATGATTTGATTTTTAGAGCTTTTATATTTATTTGTTAATAGATTTGAGTGACTGATTCAATACCTGTATTTCAGACTGTAAGTGCTGAGTATCCATTTCATAAACTTTTATACTATCTTCCAAGTTTATCTGATAGATACTTAATTTATTAACAAGAGAAACACGCTCCTTCCTTAATTGAATATTTTTTTGTAAAGTAATTTTGTTGTTTCTTGTATTTTTTACATTTTTTAATTATGTTATTAAGTCTTGCATATTTCTTTTTTTTTTCATATTTTAAACGCTTCAAGAGGTGAAATACGAGACATTTTGGGTGACCTATAACAACACCCTACTTTTTAGTACCAACCGACAGATCCAAATCAGTTTACTACTTTTTTTTTTTGTTAGTACCAACTGACAAATTATGTCAGTTTACTACTTAAGTACATGAATGTAAAATTATACTGTTACTTTTGTGATTCCATTCAGATTAAATTTTATTGTTAGTACCAACTGACAAATTATGTCAGATTACTACTTAGGTACCTATTTATGTAACACTATATTGTTACATTTGTGAATCTTTTGATTCACATTAAATTTTATTGTTAGTACCAACAGACAAATCATGCCAGTTTACTACTTAGAATTTCATTGATAGTATCAACTGACAAATCATGTCAGTTTACTACTTAGAATTTTATTGTTAGTACCAACTGATCATGTCAGTTTACTACTTAGAATTTTATTGATAGTACCAACTGACAAATCATGTCAGTTTACTACTTAGAATTTTATTGATAGTACCAACTGACAAATCATATCAGTTTACTACTTAGAATTTTATTGTTAGTACCAACTGACAAATCATATCAGTTTACTACTTAAAATTTTATTGATAGTACCAACTGACAAATCATGCCAGTTTACTACTTAGAATTTTATTGTTAATACCAACTGACAAATCATGTCAGTTTACTACTTAGAATTTTATTGATAGTACCAACTGACAAATCATATCAGTTTACTACTTAGAATTTTATTGTTAGTACCAACTGACAAATCATGTCAGTTTACTACTTAGAATTTTATTGATAGTACCAACTGACAAATCATGTCAGTTTACTACTATGATACTTAAATGTAACACTATTGTCACTTTTGTGATTTTTTGTCACGTTTCGTTAGTACCAACTGACATTATCATGTCAGTTTTCTACTCTAATACCACATTGTTACTATTGATTTCTTTGATTCACTTAAGGTACCACCCAAATCTGTTTACTGCTTCTTTTATAATTTCCACACAATTTGAAATCAAAATCTTGATAGTACCCACCGGAAAAATCGGTTGATACTAGCCAAGATAAATAAACTTTAGTTTCCAGGATACCACCCCGCAGACACTACTGAGTAGTATATATACGTCACTGAGTATAAATTCAGACTCCATGCGACAAATTACGTGGAATTCCCAATGGAATAGTCAACAACACTGCTCGACCCGGGAATTGAACCCGGGACACCAAGCTTAGCAGTTACGCTTGCAACTGCTAGACCGAGGCAGTCAAATCTAATATTATGATTAGGGTGGGTACCTTTTCCAATCTTAGAAATGTTAGTTGAAGTGTGCGGGTATTCTATTTAGTAGGACTTAACGCTTGTATAAACTTTGTTTACATGCGAGCAAATTATGTATTTAGATTGTGATATAACAATGTAGGTAGTCCTACATTACCCGTATCTTGTTTTTATTTAATATTTTCAATTACATTTTACAAAATAACGGTTTATCTTTTACTTTTAGTGCTTAAAAGTAACAATCTCTTTAGTACCGGTTATCGATTAACCTACTACTGGAATTATTATGGAATAGGAATGAGGAATTAATCATTCTTTTGGAATGCGTATTATATGATTTAATAACATCTTCGTGCCCCGGGTACATTACAATTTGTATATTATTATAATCATCGTACGGTCTACCAGATAAACAAAACAGAATGTAATGTATCTTAATCTAAAATAGGTAACTAATTAGGTATGCAAGGTTCATTTAAATGATCTGTTTTTTTTTTGCAATGTACCTGCGAGTTTACGCACATGTCTTATTCTTTCCTTCCCATAATAATTATTATGATAGATCAGGTACTTACCCTTAGACTCGTCGCCACTTGTGACGTCCCAGTTCAGCGTCACAGGGGTAAGTAAAACAAATACTAGATTTCCATGTGATCGTGCCGCACGTCCATCTAGGCCGACGCCTGAGTAACGAATGCCCGAATCTCCGTGCGCCACGATCTAGTTTATTTGTATCTATACGTCACAGATGGTACAAACCGATACTTCATTAAATATTTCTTCATAAAAACGTAAATTAAGTCGGTACTCATTTATTTCAAAATTTATTAGACTTTTACACGCTCTAACGGTAAAATTATAAGAGCCCATTTATTAAAATAAATTAGACATTAAAACTATTGGAGTTAGGTACTTTTTTCATAACAGATTATTCCCCTTTGTCCCTTTAGATTTTATAAGAACTTAATTTGAAAAAAAATGGGCCCTCGTCAGTATTTACTATTATAGTTTTACTATAATCATATTTCATCTACACTAATATTATAAAGAGGAAAACTTTGTATTTTTGTTTGTAATAGATAAACTCAAAAACTACTGGGCTTGGGTTGTGAGCGAAGCCGCTGGGAAAAGCTAGTAGAAAATAAATTCAAATTAAGTTCCTCGGTGTCTTTAACAGGGTCTATACTAAAGGTATTAACAGTATATAACTATAACGAGAAATTTAAAAATAAATAAAACTTAATATCTACAACAAGATACTTAATTAAAACTAAAATAAAATACCTAATTAAAAATTCTAATTTAGATTAACTGTGTTAAGGCCATTTTTACAGTATTTCATTTGTTTTGTTGTTATATCAAGCTGCACGTTTTCAAAATATGGGCGGCGTTTAAAGTCAGGATAAGTTATGCTGGTCATAAAATCTCTTATTTCCGCTGCAGTGGAGTCAAGCGTTTAACTGGCACTTGACTTGGAAGCGTATAAGCTGCTGCAGCGAACATAAACGCCGTTTTTATTGTTAACTAGCTTTGATTTGACTTGAGTTCTACTAACGGTTATTTTTGAACTAAGGGTGGAACCGAGTGGTGCTCAAATTCAAAATGCATTGCAGAATAAAATATTAAAACCCTTTTTAGACCTTGTCCAGAAAGGGCGAATTTTCCGCGAAACATTTCGCGCGAACTCCTTCGCGCGTTAGTGAGTTACTGGCCGTAAATACCATGTCCACAAGCGCGAGTGCGAATTTAAAATACGCACGTAAATAGCGTGCACTTCACCGAACTACTTTTTTAACTTGAACATTTTCAGGTACTTAATTATAATTATATAAATATATTAGGTAAAATTTCGTATTCTTTATTTCTTTGTATTTACAAAATTCTACAGTGTATTTTTTAATTTATTTAATCTTGTTCATTATTTCTTTATCTTACTACTCTAGTTAGCTCTAAGAATGAATAAATGCAAATTTTTGGTTGCACTCCGTTGAGACTTCCTCCGCTTTTGTTTCCCAACGCAACTGTGTTTAGTTAATTATATTAAGCATCCAAAATAATGACATGTGCACCATTTATTTAAATGTGACTCCATTTATATTCTTTTGTATGTAATTATACGAGAAAACTCTCAGAAAGCCCTTAAGAGTTAACTCTTTGAATGCATCTTTGTGTGTTTGTGGAATCGTCACTTAACCAAGCCTTACTTACTCTTTTAAGTGGGAGTAAAACCTTCACCAATGTTTTTTTTTTCTTTAGGTAAGTATAAAAATTACTAAGTGCTCTTACGAAGGATGAAAAATTAACTTTTATTTTTCTTGTACAAACATTCGTCTCTTGTGCCTGTGTTATTAAAACTTCCTTTTATATATTTGATGATGACTTTGGGAGTTTTATTTCGGTAGCAATTGTCGTCTTGTGTCCGTAAGTATTTGTCTTCCGACTTCCGTCTTTCTTCCGGACTTTTGAAGCCCTCAATTTATTTTCAAATTGGTTGTCCAATTTTTTTGTTATCCTAAATAGATTAGTTTCCTGTTGAAATCGTTTTAACTCCAATGTCAATTACGGTATTTTGAGAAATGCTGTGTAGGTTGAAATTGAGTTATACGATTTATTTTTAAACGCCCTTTGCATTTCAGAGCCAACGATGAAAATTATTAGTCCCTAATTATAAGGAGTTCCATTTCAATAATGGTTTTCAACATCGTCTAAATAGACTTGTGGACAATCCTAAACACACATAGGTAAAACATGAGGAAAATGATGATGATCTTACCTAATTAGACATAGACAAACTTATGAAAGAAATCTGAATAATAATGCATCAATGTATCTACAGTGGGGTTCAACAATTGGTTACCCAATCACGGACGTACGTGCTTCCAAGGAGGATAATCACATCGTGACGCGGAATGTAAGTACAGTCGCCAGCAGGTCAACCTACCTGAATCTGTCAAATTTTACCAATCGAATATTAACCTTCCTCTATTGTGATAAGATTGAAAATCTATTAAAGAATTGCTGGCGTCTATACAACACGGTAAATGAACAGTAAAACAAGCATTTACACGTCATAATTATTGTAAATGAAATCTTACCTTTTAGGGTGCAATTTGTGGCGGTCCCGCAATCGTAGTTGGTTGCGAATCTTATCCTGTTCTGAGCATTATCGCCGAACGTGACGAGCTGGAAAGTAAGGACTCATTAGAGCAAGGACCAAACAGCGTTCTTTTTTTAGGAAATCTATAGAATAAGGCATTTGACCCTATCAGGCTATGTCAATTTGCTGACAGCTCCTTGAAGCGAGCTCAAAATCCTGGCGAATCCTTGATCAGACGGTGAGATGTAATAGATTGAGATGTCGTAAGCTTATTCAACAAAACTATGTTTCTTACTCCGTGCTATGATAGGCTAGTCCACTGAAAAAAACCGGCCAAGTGCGAGTTGGACTCGCGTGAAGAGGGTTCCGTACGATTTTACTTATCACGTTTTTTTTTTAAACTGACCCAAATTGGTACGCACAATATTGAGTGATTTACCATGTTATTTTAATATCATGGACTTCTTATAGGTTTTCCTATAATATATTAGTAGAAAACTAATTTCTGTATTTTTTAAAAAAAATTAGGTTCAGTAGTTTCGGAGATAAGGGGGGGGGGGGGGAACGGTCAAATTTCGTCTATTTTCTTCAATAACTTGGAAACTTTTTATTTAAAAATTACAAAAAAAAATATATTTAAGATTGCCTCAACAAGACCTTTCATTTGATATGTCACACGATGCAGTTTTAAATTTTTTTTTTTAATTTTCCCCTTCCCCCCCCAAAAATTACCTCCCATATAAAGATATGGACTTCTTATAGGTTATCCTATAATCTATAAGTAGAAAACTAATTCCTGTATTTTTTTCAAAATTTTAGGTTCAGTAGTTTCGGGGATAAGGGGGGGGAATGGTCAAGCTTCGTCTATTTTTTTTGAATAACTTGGAAACCATTTATTTTAAAATTACAAAAAAAATACTTTTAAGTTTGTCTCAACAATACCTTTCATTTGATATGTCACACGATGCAGTTTTCAAACTTTTTTTAAAAAAATTTCCCCTTCCCCCCCAAAAATTACCTCCCATATAAAGATATGGACTTCTTATAGGTTATCCTATAATCTATAAGTAAAAAACTAATTCCTGTATTTTTTTCAAAATTTTAGGTTCAGTAGTTTCGGAGATAAGGGGGGGGGAATGGTCAAGCTTCGTCTATTTTTTTTGAATAACTTGGAAACCATTTATTTTAAAATTACAAAAAAAATACTTTTAAGTTTGTCTCAACAATACCTTTCATTTGATATGTCACACGATGCAGTTTTCAAACTTTTTTTTTTAAATTTTCCCCTTCCCCCCCAAAAATTACCTCCCATATACAGATATGGACTTCTTATAGGTTATCCTATAATCTATAAGTAGAAAACTAATTCCTGTATTTTTTTCAAAATTTTAGGTTCAGTAGTTTCGGAGATAAGGGGGGGGGAATGGTCAAATTTCGTCTATTTTCTTGAGTAACTTGGAAACTATTTATTTAAAAATTACAAAAAAAAAATATATTTAAGATTGTCTCAACAAGACCTTTCATTTGGTATGTCACACGATGCAGTTTTCAAATATTTTTTTTTAATTTTCCCCTTCCCCCCCAAAAATTACCTCCCATATACAGACATGGACTTCTTATAGATTTTGCTATAATCTATAAGTAGAAAACTAATTACTGTATTTTTTTCAAAATTTTAGGTTCAGTAGTTTCGGAGATAAGGGGGGAGGGGGAATGATCAAATTTCGTCTATTTTCTTGAATAACTTGGAAACTATTTATTTTAAAATTACAAAAAAATATATTTAAGATTGTCTCAACAAGGCCTTTCATTTGATATGTCACGCGATGCAGTTTTCAAAACTTTTTTTTTCATTTTCCCCTTCCCCCCCAAAAATTATCTCCCACATACAGATTTCATATATTCACGTCACACCTCTGTGCTTGGGTCACAGGAATTGATATGTGTACCAAATTTCAACCCAATCGGTCTAGTAGATTCGGAGATAATTGACTGTAAGCGACAGACAGACGGACACACGAGTGATCCTATAAGGGTTCCGTTTTTGTATTCGGACGTACGGAACCCTAAAAATGAATTAATTCTGCAGTTGGGTTATCAAAAATATAATAATTATGATCTGCATTTTTCTTTTGTTCGTTATTGACAAATACACGTTTTTAAATTCATAATACGTGACGTCACGTCACGAGCACTCTTGTTTGATGCGTTTTATCTTTGTCAATATTAATTGAAAAAAACTACTTAACCATTATCCATTATTTTTCAACGGACTTAATAGATTACCTAGCAATTTATTGAAGACCTGTCAACTACCCTATTTTTATCATAGAAATGTTTCTCAGTGAGGTAACGCCGAGTCTAAAAGAACGGTTTAGAAACATATTTCACGGATAATACTCCACAGCGGACGTCATAAATAAAAGCAAAGATTTATATCCAATTACTTTCCACTATCTATCGTAATAAAAATAAGTAAATGAATTTATTATCCCTCAGTAGTATTATGTGGAAGTCGTGGAGCTCATGGCTACAAATAAGTACTACTACTAATAACTGCACAGGTCGATCTTCAAGGTTAAGCCGCGCTTGCTGAGGTTGGTCTGTGGATGCGTGATCATTTAGTGCCTAAACACACTATGCCGAAGTTACGCGACGGAAGTTCGGCGACTGATTTCACGTTCCGACGTATTCGGCTGATATGACACACCATAAGTGCCGAACTTACGCGGCGGAAATTTGGCGCGGGTGGCGCGGGCAGCTCCCTGCTGCTCCCCGCCCCCGGATCTTCGTCGGTAATCGAACCGAACTTCGGTCGCGTATAATGTGTGGTCACAGAATAAGTTCCCGCCGAACTTACGCCCGACCGAAGTTACGCTGTACACTATGACGCGACGTAATTTCAGCATAGTGTGTCGTCAGTAATTCAAATAGCATTGAAGGCGTAATTGTGCCGAACTTCGGTCGCGTAACTTCGGCATAGTGTGTTTAGACACTTAGAATAGTGAGTTTCCTTCATGCTTCGGAAAGCACGTATGGCTTTTACTGGTAATCATTTCCCGCTGCAATCCCGGCTGTCATTTCTAGATCTTTGACAGGACTTCTTGTTGGCCAAAACTTTGAAAGTCTGTCAACCAGTCTGACACCAACCCAAAGACCATACTCGGTAGTCGCGGGTCAACCTTAAAGATCAAAAAGAAGGCCAAAATAAGTGTTGAATTTGTTCATTAATGCAAATAACATTAGGGGCCAGTTTTGTTGAATAATGTTGGTACAGTGACAATAATAATTTGGTGCAGGACCCTAGAGACGGTTACAGGGGTTTGGGGGAGGAGGGGCAAGCTAAGAACGAAAGGATGCGGAACAATCTAAAATCTTATTAATATTCTTACCCTGATCCACTGCTCAGTGTCAAGCAAAGTGTCTCCAGGTTGTAATAACAGCTTCACTTTGCGCCGGAGTATGTTGTCGTCAGCGGAGAGCGCATGCGCGGTGAGTGCACTCTTTACGTCAGTCGTTTGTTGAGTGACGAACATGCCGAACGTTTTGTCGCGCTCCAACTGTTGGGAGAAAATAAGAGATTAGGGGAATGGTTTGACTTTGAAACTACTTTTGGTATCTATGTATAGGTAGGTACTAATAATATTATAAAGCCTTTAATATCCCCACTGCTACGACAAAAGCCTCATCTCTGCGAGAGGAAATGAGTTAGTTAGTCGAGTTCAATGCGTATTGGTAGATGTCATATGTTTAAATTTTTGGGAGTAGGACATGCTGATAACCTCATATTGGTTTTCTTTGCCTTTTTGAGAGCATTGATGAGGAAATAAATTACACAAAGTTTGGCTGGATCCGAACTCACGACTTTCAAATCATAAATCGGGGTCGCTATCACTGGGCTACCACTGCTTTCCTAGTACAAAAAAAGAAAATATTATTTTATATTTTTGTTCATTACAAAAAATAAACACTGCTAAACCGAATTTCCAAATCACCGCATTGTAAATAGTGAGTGCGGTATTATTATCTCATGAAAATACTAAAGCCAACATTAAAGCCAATTGATTAAATTCTACTAAAAAAATAATAACTATGTCACAAATTACGTCATTCAAATGAAACAAAGCAAAATATTAAAATATTTATTTAAAATTTCATCCTTACTGATTGTTGTTTGAATTTAACGCCAGTTGAGCATTTAATTAAATAGGAAGCCATGTTTAAATCCCCAAACGGATTAAACATTTGACAAATAATTAATTTTGTTGCTAAAAATAATTAAAATACGAGATTTAGAGGCAACGAGCTCTAATTGAGAGGCTTTTTGTTATTTTCGAACGAAGTTAATTTTAATCGCATATTTATGTCATATTAAGCTACACACATCAAAAGTGTCTAGGGATCAACATATATTTTTGCAATAACTTTTCTCCTGATTGATATTAATTAAAATTTTCTTTAAGGATTCGTCAAATAAAGTGTTTTCGTTTGTCACAGTAACGATAAACCAAGTCACCTTTGCATTAATAAAGAAATTTGCCATTTTCCTAATAAAGGGATTTTTGACATTTGAACCACTAACACAAAAGTTCGAAAAAAAGACTGAAATAACAGTTTTCTTTAAAATTTTATTGGGTAACTTAAACAATTAATAATCCGTGTTTCTACCGCGAACACTAACAACACAAGAACATCGGTTTGGCATACTCAAAATGAGTTCATCCAAATCACGCTGTGGAATGGCCGCCCATGTTCGTTGCAACAACAAAAAAAGGCGGCCATATTCGGCAGAGCTCTTCTCTGTAGCATATCCCATGCATGCTCAATCGGATTCAAGTCTGGCGACTGAGCAGGCCAGGGCAGGACATTGATGTTAGCTGCGGCGAGAGTCTGTCTTACAACTCTTGCGGTGTGCGGTCGTGCATTATCATGCATTAACTGAAATAAGGGACCGATTTGCACTTGTAGAGGAACGATGACGTCTGATACAATCGTCTCAGCATAAATTTGAGCGTTGAGGTTGCCTCTGATCCAAATCAACTCAGTTCTTCCGCCGATCCAAATACCCGCCCATATCATGATGGTTCCACCACATAAGGATGGACTTCCTGGCAGGATTTTAATCGCTGTTGGCGTCCAGGGGTTCTCCAGTGTCGTATACGTCTTGTATCCGGCCTCATACCGAAACGAGACTCATCAGAAAAGCACACGAAACGCCATTGTTCTTCTGCCCAATTTCAATTCAATTTCACTTCTGCACAGTTCCTGATTCAAATTATGAAATGCACCAAAAAGGATCCATATAAATTTATAAAATCATAAATTTATTACAAAGCCACATCTCAATCTCAAGAAATCCGCATAAAAATGCTTGATCCCTAGACACTTTTGATGTGTGTACATGATATTTTACCTAAGCGAACGTGACGTCAATGCTATGAAAGCGTTCTACAGAGAATTGAATGGTAAGTTTTACGTAAGGTTAGCATTCCAATTCTAAGCTAAGAATAAGCTATTTCAGGGAATTTAGTTTTAGTTAGTTACACGGAAGTGTAAAATAGGAAGAACTGTTGATGTTGAGCTGCCCATGTTCGTTCATGGGTAAACAAACCCAATATTGAGAATTTAAATAAAAAACATATTATTTATATTAGATACCCACTACATCGGACTATGAGGTACCCACGGTCACCAAAAGAAATATGCATCCAGAGAGCATGCGAAGTAAAGGTCACTGACACACCTCTTATGGAATTTTAATCTGATTTTCAATAAGCGAATACTATTCAGAGGTCAGTATCATGACTCTGACAGAAACGCACTAGTCTTACAGTAACGCTTTAAATTATAGCAATCAATTACAAAAAGTGACTACCAACCTTTGCCGCCAATCCTTTACTATTCCCCGTAAGTTCACTCCACGTAGCACTAGCCCTCTGTTCACAATGGTCGACATAATCCAACTCCACCAGATCCACCAGGGAAACCAGCCATCTTCTGTCGTCAGCAGCACTGGATGACGTGCCGCATTGGAGAGGAGACAGAAGAGCGTAGAAGCAGATGAAGAAGAATGGGATTGGAGGCCTCATTGTTGATCTGTGGGAGAAAAGAAAAAGGAGTTAATATCAATGTAATTCTGTTCCCATAGAAAAGTGACAAACGATAAACGAAAACGCTCTGTAGTCTATAATAGATTTTGAACTTGATTTTTTAGAAAATTAAGTTGAAAATCATCATAAAAGTTTGCCACTTGGCTAGACCTTCAGGTGATCTTTCAAGCAGGATTCTCTGTGCTAAAACTGCAGGACGTATAAAAAAATCTCTAAATGAGGATGTTGTAATCGCATCAAAATTTTGTCGAGTAGATTTGTTGTCGAAAATTTACATCATTAAACCTAATTATGATAAAAATGGGGATGGAAGGGACGAAAAATTCGACAAAAGGTGAATGGTTAATTGAGGACCGAATGAAAAAACTTATAATGACCTTCCTTGAGAAAAGCATGACGCACATTCAAATTTTTAAAGATTGATCAAGTTAATTTCAAACGTGTTTATAATTTTGTACATTGCCAACAAAAAATACTGCGTTCGAGCTCCTCCTTAAGTTCCCCAAACAACTTGTTTCTTTAATCATTACTTTCTTGAACACGTAGTCCACGTACAGATTATCAGATCGCACCTTCTTGCCGGCCCATTAGAAGGAGATTTGATGAAAGGCCCACTAATCTATATTGGGTTCGCGCGGATTAAGTGAAAATCCCTTCTCATTGAGAAAATTCTCCCTTTATTACAGTACAGGCCATCAAATGGATGGTGAAGTAAGTAGAAAAGTAGCCTTTGTAAACACGACATTTTCCCCATGTCCTGTTTTATAGTTGTCATAAAGTATAAAGTTAACAGGTATCCCTAAATATCATAAAACAACACATTTCATGATCTACTGACTACAAACTTTAACGTGACTGTCCAATCTGATGGCCTTTTTGACGCCATATCACCATGTCATACATATAAATTCCGTAAGCGAAAAAGTTTTGCTAATTTATTCATTTTTCGAAGACAATCTCAGGAAAAATAGAATTCGAATAATTTTGGTGTCACGAATTTCATTTTATATTTTTTGGAAAAGTTGACGTTCGTCGAAGGGATTTGGGTATAAATAGTGAAATTGTAATCCATGGGGTCCAAGTGCTCACAGACTCTTCAGAGACATTTCGAAAAGACTTGTTGACGCTTCCCGTGACCCAAGAGCTGGCTTTTACCTTGGTCAGAGGCTAAGTATAGCCATACAAAGAGGCAACGCCGCCAGTCTCTTGGGCACATTATCAGCTGACAGCGTTGAGGATGAGTTTTTCGATGCTCTGTAAGTAATAGTGTAATTTGTTTAATTGGTTTTATGTCATAGTTTTTTTTATTTTGTAAATATTTAGGTTTAATTTATGTATTTTAGTTTTAATTTTAATTTAATATCCTTTGTAAATATTTAGATTTTGATTGATTAAATGAAATATTCCAATTGTAATCTATGTAGCAAGAGATTTTTTTTTTATAATTTGGCATCATGAATTTAGCAAATAATATTAACTAATCCAGGAACGAATCTCAAGTTCTAATCCTGAAATCTACAACACCGTGATTTAAGAACCATCTAATAACTCAATATTATGAAACCTGAACTTCCCTTGAACAACCTTCGCAGTATCAATTATCTTAGCAATAAAAAAAAAGAGAACCTTAAAAGCGGGAATTAATGAGGAAGCCGCAAAATTAAAGATTTTTTACGTTCAACCATTAGGACCCGGCTATTCATCCTTTATTCGTATCAAAGGGTCACGATGATAAAAAGAAAATGAAAGACCAGGCATTCATAAAGCGATTGTTGCTTTCATTCAACTTCTTTCAAAGGAGATATTAAAACTACATCAAGTGAAGAAGGGGAAATGCAAAAGATTTTTTATGTAAGTTACGTCCTGAGTTATTGCTGCAAATCCCGAAGAGAATGCGAGCTTTAGAGATTCTGAAATTAAATCATTTGTTTCACATGAAACGAAGACAAAAAGCGATTTAGCGGCTGCGCAAATAGGACAAGCTTTGAGATTACTTTAAAAATTTGGACTTTTAGTACGTATGAGATGAAAAATTTCGGCCGTTATGAACAATTAGAGGAGTAATAACAATTTATATGACGGACGTCAGAAAATGGTATAACAGTAGCAGTACAAAACTCAGTACCTACTGTAAAATCAATGATGAATGAATGAAATGTTATGGTATAGGGACAAATGGGAGCAACTTGCAATAAAAAAGCTTAGCTGTTTCATTTACTTAGTCTTTACTTTACGACCAAGCATGTATTGAACAAATGAAATGGACTACTAAGCTGACTAAATTAAACTATGGAATCCAACCAGATTTCTTTCTGGCAGCATAGATGCAAGGTTGCTTTTAGGAAATAACCTTTGAAGTACAAACATAAAATTTGCAGGGGAATTTATCATGTTATATAAGAAATCAGATTCATTCACATCACAAGAATAAACATAAACCAGTAATTTGCGTCTATTCAGTGTTACATCTCTTCCTTATTTTGGAAAAGCAACGACAGTCTCTTTCTCATTAATGCAAATGTTCCTTAACTTTCTTTGACAAACATTCCGGGTGTAATAACTCAATTTCCCGAAGTCGTTCCAGATGAATACCGGTGTCAAGTTGTGTGACCTATTTCAACAAAATTTGCGTATTATACGCCACGACAAGTTACCAACGAAAGGCAAGGCTCAATTGAGCGCAACGGGAGTGCGGAAGGCCGTCCTATCTATGCGACTGTTCCTATCAACGGTGGTAACTATTTTACTAGTTTTTGATAACCAATTCTAGCATCGACGAAATAAGACTCGGTTTCGCTTGTTCAGAAGAAAAAAATATCTTTTTGGTAACGCGGTATACTTGACCGCATTTCAGATAATGGTCAGTGTGATATGGGGAACACTAACATGATTTCAGAAAAACGTGCTCAATTTTGTTTGGCTTCAAAAGGGTCAACAGATGAGAAATACTATATTCTGTTTCAAAATTATGTGATGAAAGCGTAAACAAACCTTGTTCATGTTAAATTATTTTACTCACTAATGGGCACATTAGTAGCACATCTGAATTAAGAGGGTTTCAACATTATATTTCTCTTTTTCCAGCAATGTTTGAGGAACATGATTTTGTTTTAATTAAGCATTATTTTATGTTTTTATCAACTGACTAGCTTTTTCCGTTTTAGACATTATTCGACGAAAAAGTTTTAAGAATAACTTATGACACTCGAGGATTTTGTAGCTTTCCATTTGAAAATTGTCAGATCGGATCAGTAGCTTATTAGATTCGTCAGTCAAATCATACACTTTTGGAACGAGTCATGTATAAGGGTCATGACACCGGGAATGTTTTGAGAGGTAACCGCGTCTCTGGATCGTGACAGAGAGGGATGTCTCATTTGATGATTTTTTCAATTCCAAAAGATATACTTTACACAATTATGGAAGTTGCACTCACTATCAGAAAATGAGATATTATCCACCTAATTTGTTCAGAGCAGAATTTTCAGGTCTATTAAAGCTAATTGTATTTTAACAGTTTCACTGTTTGCGCAGCAGACACAATACCAATAGTCCTGAACCACATGTGATTCAAGGGACAGGGAATGGGTTAAGGATGATCCCTCAAAATTGTCTCGTTTACAAAATTTCCTGACAAAAAATAAGATTTATTATTTTGAAAGTTTCCAAGAAGCACAATCTCTGACGAGGGAACATTAACCAGTCTTCATGTGAATACTGATAGGTATGACTTCAGAAGTTTCAGTTGAAAACGCGCTAACAGCTGATGCAGATGGCAAAGCATTGTTCTTTATGATAACTAAAGCTTTTTGTGGATGTTCAGATAATATAATAATAATAGTTTTGAAGACATAATGCATTATTACATTCAGATAAGCATAAAGTTCAGTCACTGCAAATCTATGTTTTTGATTTTTGTTTTGATAGTAGGAAAACTTCATATGGGATAAGTGATTGTAGTATTTAAAAACGCCAGCACATAAATCTGTCAAACTTTAAGAGATTTTCAGCCTCATCATAATAGTAGAAGGTTCATGTTCGATTAAGAAAAATTGACAGATTAGGTTAGGCTGATGTGCTCGCATACCCAAAATTTGTTAGTTCCTACTTCACCCATAGAAAAAAACGTAAGTTTATCTATGTATCCATGACAAATCAATACCTACATCGCCAATAAGATACATTCCACATATTTAAGCATGTGTTATAACAAGTCCATTACTTTAACGTTGAACGTTGCTTCTCAGCACAGAACAAAAATAAAACAAATTCAAAATATCTTCAAGGTTCCCCTCTATTAATCTTAAATTAACTTCCTCTTTAATCCCTCAAATCCCTTGCACTACATAATCTGCATATTTCCCCCGACCTATTAATTTTTCAGAGGGTCGTAACTTTCTGAGCGAACTCATAGGGACTTCGTAACTCATCCCTTCATTCCTTTCTACCAAGATATTCCAATCACGTACCTATGATCTTCAATTACTTTCTTCGCGGTCTACCGATCCTCGGCTTTGTTGTGGCTTATTAAGGGAAAAGGGGAAACAGTCATTAGTATACCAACAAAACTCCTATTTAGAAAGGATAAAGTAAGATTTTTTTGCAATTGAAAATTGTTAAGCCTTGTGTAAAGTGTGGAGGGGAAATTGGAAAATAAATTGGTTTGTTATCCTCTAGTGGAGATAAAGTGGAAATATTTTGTATCGATGGTTTTGAAGTTTAGTTAGTGCTAGGTGGATTTAGGTCATTAGTTTCGATATGAAAATTCTGTGTGGCGGAAATTGTGTGCACTGTGCATGCGTTTTTGTGTGGAATTATTGAGCTGGAGTATTTGGAAACACAAGAGGCTTACGTTTGCCAAACTAAAGAGGAAAAAATGATTTTATCAATACGGTATTTCATGTTATTTTTCAAACGTTACTTATCTTAAATGCGAAAGTTTGTGAGGATGGATGGGTGTTTGTTACTCTTTGGCACTAAAACTACTAAATGGATTTTAATGAAATTTATACGTTCCCATAACCAAATTTCACGCGGGCAGTATTTCTAACCATAAGATATTCTAATGACGTTCTATTTCCGTGTTCAGGTTTTAAGGAACTTAACATGAAGGGGCAACGACGGCAACCCTAGCTCGCTTCACTCGCTTACTCTAGACACATCTATAGTAATTGTATCTAGTTGTACAAACTTAACTAAATAGATACTATTTCTGTATCAAACCTCATTACCATAAAAAATCTTCATATTCATGAGAAAAATCCCAGGCGTGTTAATAACAACTGTAACACCGACTACACAAATGTAAAGAGATTATTTTACAATTTGCATATACCCCGTTCTTAGCTCCTACATTAGAGGCACTTAAGCTTCTGTCTGGAACTCGTCTAGAAATTCTGAGTGTACTGAACCCGATATGAACCCTATTAACGTTTACAAGGTATAAAGGTTACAGTAATATGGTACAACCCACGTATTCACTTTTTTAGAACTTTGCGAATGAAGTCTGAATGCTGTTAAAAGGTTTCGTTTAATCTTGTAGTTGTTGGTTTTTATTTTGAATTCAATGTTCAGTGGCTTTAGAGCTAATGTGCTGTGAAATAGCAAATTATGTATTTGACAGTTAAACTTAATTTAAGTTGGTCGTGAAGAGGTGGCTGATAGCAGCTGGACGTGATTGGAGTAGTTGGAAAAGACTTCTATGAAGTAGATTAGATAAAAAAAGTTACTATAATAAATAAAAAAACTTTTTTAAAAAAAGTACCGACTTCAAAACAAATACAAAAAAGTTTAAAATAAAATAACTTTTCTTTCGGAAGTCGGTGGCAATAGTCAATGACACAACAAAACAAAGCCACCGACTTCCGAAAGAAAAGTTATTTTATTTTAAACTTTTTTGTATTTGTTTTGAAGTCGGTACTTTTTTTTTAAAAAGTTTTTATTTTACCCTTTTTAGTTTATTTATTACATATTCAACCCAAATTCTTGTAAAATACAAAATTTTCTTACAAAAATTTTCTTACTTTATGCACTAATCTTGTAATCCGTCACAACATAAAAAAATCCATATCTCTAAAACTACTGAACCGATTTTGATGAAACTTGCAGTGTACCCTAAGTTGAACAATACCTAGTACAACAAAAAAAGAATTACTTAAATCGAACTTATAGTTCCAGAGATATGCGTGCACAAACATAAAAACATACATACATACATACATACACTTATGAAATTTGGCACATTTGTTCAGACGCTGATATAGACTAACATATATGAAAACTGGGCAGTTCTGATAATATTACATACATACGGGTCGAATTGATAACCTCCTTTTTTTTGAAGTCGTTAAAAAAGGTTATACAAGATGTACCTAAAATAACCCTAAGGCCCTTCACAAAACCGTCAACAAAGCATAGTCATTAATTATATTTTAAACGCAATAACGCATGCGACGCTCATCGTAAAGATGATTTTTGAGGAAAGAAAAATTCAGCCAGGCGCCTTAACTAACTAGGCCATCGCAACTCAAACTTGCAAGCTGAATTACTCTATTCCCTCGTTTGAACGTTTTTCAGTAACGTAGCGCCATCTCTTGGAGAAGTTATTAACTACTTCCAAACAACACGTTGACATTACAGCCAAATCAATGTTGTATAATGAGATAGCGTCTACCAGGAACCGAAAAACGTTCAAACGATGGAATAGAGAAATTCAGCTTGCATGTGTGAGTTGCGATGGCCTACAGAAGACGCGGGTTCGAATCCCATTTGTAACTGAATTTTTCTTTCCTCAAAAAGCATAATCAGCCTACATAGGTGAGTCCCATTTCTGAGACACACGCCGTAAAACGGAGTAGGTTGTCCACCAGCACGGTAGGCGCGATGCGTGTTTGTAGATGTCTCATGTCTTTGAATTTTACATGCCGGTTTCCTTACGATGTTTTCTTCACTGTTTTGAAAAAAAAAAAAAACATAAATTAACTCAACTAAGCATTTAATCATTATAATTTTCAAAGGTTGGATTGATTTCTTCAAGCTGTTTTCCACCCACACTCGGCCGCATCATCCCTTCATTATCAAGTGAGTTCCGACAATATTCCAAGGTGTATTATATTTACATAGTTTAAAGGTGACACCAATTGAACAGCCACAGAAGCATTTAACAATTTAAAATCTACAGTAGAAACACAGAGTACTAAGCACACAGAAGAAACAGATCGTTTTAAAAGCTACACCTGTCTTACCGAGAATTTTCTTATATAAACATTTATTTGTGCCTGTAACCAACAAGCTATGTGCGGTGCATTAACAATGTGCTTGTTAATCCATCCAACTAAAATGTGTGTCTATGAGGGATACCTACCACGGAATAATACCGAAGAAGGTTAGGTTCCTTGAAATCACAAGCAAAAGTATATGCACGAAATGATAGACGCGTACCGTACGGTGATCTTATGCTCGCTTCACAAAGCGTGTAATATTACGGGTCGAACCTATTCCCACGCTATGTTAAGGCAATGGCTCGGCGCGTCTTGGGCTCCCGCATCCGATACATGGACAATGGATTGCGCTCGCCAACGCGACTCGCGATATCACACGCGTCGCGCCGTGAGAAGCGAACAAAACACTCATTTCACACGGCGCGTAATGTGGTATCACTCGCCGTGACAAGCGAGCATAACAAAATAATGACATTTCATTCGCTATAAATATAGCATACCTATCTGCGAGTACGCTTGCTCTCGCTGTATGTGAAGCATGTCTATTAGGCGAGTGTCCACTCTCTTTGAGACACTCTGGCATTGTATTTCCGATCGTTTAGCCTCGGTATTCCTCGCTTGCTCTCGCATCCCATGTCGGTTTTTTCCGAGAACTCTTGAAAGAGACATAGAGGGCTCTTGGTCCAGAGTGGCTACCATTATGTGTGCGTGTCTTTCATTGTTTTATGGAACCGGCCTTCTGTATTGTTCTACTCTATAACGAGGCCACTGGTTTACTTCAAAATCCCGTACTACGGTAAAGGATTCTCATTTAGTGTCAGCCGTTTTGTACCATGTCAGTGACATACGAGTGTAGTGACATGATTTCCTGAACGTTTTGTCATGACATTGATGATCAGATCAAGTCCCTACGAGCTTATTGTATATCAGGTTCATTAGAACTGAATTAAAGGCTGTTAGTAAAGAATCCATGTTGTTGAATTCCGATAAAACTTTTGCCGCTCGCGAAATCAAATCCAGGACCTCAAACTCACCAAACTCTTAAACTTGATAAACAAAATGTAATTTCAATTAACTATCTTACACTTTACTCTAACGCCAATCGGATTATTGCCGCTTGTACCTATTATGCAGGGACAAGGGAATATTGCATAATTCAATTGGGCAATCACAAACACCTGATAACTATAAAATTACAATAGCAATATCCGCCAGATTGGAATCGCAGTGCTGAGCAAGCCAATATCCTATATGGGTTCATGCAAATTAATGGAACGATTTGCTTTTGATCACCAGCATTTTGCAGAGGCTTAGGATATAAATTTAAAATAAAATGTAATTTCAAATGTAGAGTACAGCATGAGAATCGTCATAATTATTAAGCTATTGCATAGTTTTTATCGCGGGCTCTGAGCGCGGCGCGGCGCGGCGACCGAATCAAAATATTTCCAAAAACCTAAGGAAAAACCCTAAGGAAAATACCTGACACCACGCATCGTCTAACATCGTTTCAGTTCGGGAGACTTCGGCAATCATAAAAATATCCGTTATTTATTTTTTCTTACTGATTCTAAACGGCCAGCTACAAAAGGAGTTTTCACAATGAAACCTACTTATAAAATTCTCCTACAACAAAGAGGTTCTTTATTACTGTAGTAGTGCACCACAAACATTTTAAATAAATTATATTCTCGTTAAATATACGCAGTAGGCGATTTTATTCTTTTAAAATAAAAATAAAATGTTATGCAGTAGCTTCACCGCGGCAGTCTCTGAGTGTCACATGTATTTTTTTTTCTCTTTTAGATCATCGCGGTATATTCTTCTAATTTCTTAATAGCCGTTATCTCCTAACTGTATGTCTTTTTCACTGATTATTTGGTATCTCCTTTCATAATGTATTCTTTCTAATAAATATTATATACATTAGCTCACAAATTTATCAGAGAAAAGACCACTAGCCCATTTGTGGAGACATGAAATTCATGTTCAATCCTTTCTCATCCATCCGTTATCCGTATCAATAGATTGATACTGATAATCTAAAACCATGCCTAAAAGGAGACACTTCGTCCAAGGAATTTAGCCTATTTCTAATAGGTACTTGTCTGAACATGATATTTAAAAACTAGTTTTATGGTTTTTTTGGAAGGCATTATTTCTTTGTGATAATGATTTAAAAAAAAAATGGACAATAATTAGGTCTTGGAAACAAATGGTTGTTCTAGAAGCACTGCCCACAAAGACTCAATAGAATTTATTCTCCTTCAAGTGACTTCTGATAAAACATTACACCTTTTTAAACAGTCCAAAATAAAAGCTGTGTACCCATTAAACTAACTCAACGCCTACATTCTGTTACGAGATTAGAGCTACAAGCTCCATGCAAAATTGACTGCGATAAACGATCCTTAGCGAGCACTAAATTAAGGCCTTTGAGAGGATGTATTGAACAGCGCTCAAATCCACCGATATATAAATATAAACCGGCTGGTTTAAGGTTCACTTCAAGTAATAATAGCCTGTCTAACGGTACAGGAAATTTAATTTGGAAGGATATTGTGCTTAGCCTCGCTTGCGGTGAAACAATTATTATTGTTTCCTCAAACTATGTTCGTTCAAGAGGCTTATCTTCGGGGTTGTGAATCTGTTTTTCAAAGATATTTTTCTCTTTGTCAAAACAAGGTTAGTCATTTCAAGGAAATAGTCATCATGATCATCACAATTAATAACAGAGAAGTCATTTACTTCTGAGCGTGGACGGTAACGTGGTTAAGGGCCCTTTTTTTTCATGGATTTCCCCATGGAGTTCTTCAGCCTTCCACTGGCGAAGGAACATATTAGACTCAACTGACTAGAAACGCGTTATGCCTGGAGTGCAGGTTCACTCGCGGAATCTCCACTCGGAATGTCCATGCCTCCATTAGTTTCTTCTGTTCGAGGCATAATGCATCTGCCCTATTTCTGCAGGCTTCAACATCTATTTAAGCAGTACCGATCTCATCAATCTCTTTAACAAAGCAACAAAACCTTCAATAAATTCTTAAAATTTCTAGGCTTTTCAACTCTGTAAACCGTATTTTTATTTCCGTTCTTCTTTAAAAAGTTGCGTTTACTCAAGTAGCTTTAGACACAATTATCAGAACCGTTGTTGAATTTTCAACGCTTGGTGAACCACTGACAGATTAATTTAGTGCATTCAAGTGTAGTGTTACTGAACACGGCTTAGACCTATTTAGACATCTAAGTACCTAAGAACTGAGCAAAATACTTAATGAAATTAGAAGAGGATTTGGTATGACAGTAGGTACGCAACGAATTATTATATTACCTAAAAGCTCGCTTGTTTGTTGAGAGCCATCTGTGCTCAGTATTGCTTAAGGAAGCACGGAAAAGCCACCAGGGATTTAGCGAAAAATAAGATAAGTACCGACCTATTCCATATACTTATCTAATTTTCCTCAAGTAACTATGGAACGCTCATTTCCTTCTATTTGTAAGAGGTCGTTGACTTGTAGTGGAATTATTTCAGGCAGATCTAATTGGTACTAGAGTAGTACTACGTGTTAATTAAGTCCCTAAATATTTACTAAATTTACTAATACATACATACATAAACGGCGGACTGTACACTACACTTTTGTAATCCTGCAATGCTTGCACTTGCATACACCGGTGTATTTTTTTATACAACGGTATACTTTTCTTTGTTTGGCTACTGTCTTGTGTTAATTTTGACATTCAAAAACTTGGTCTGAATAAGCCACTTTTATTTTTAAGGAAATAATTAAGGAAATGCGTTGGATGCTTAGGTTCTTTGATCAAATTGTCCTACTCAGATTGAACCCGCGTCATGAGTTGACTAATTTTTAAGTTTTATTAGTACTGCTGAGCAGTGGTGGCCCAGTGGTATCGGCCCCGACTTACGAGTTGTAGGTCGTGGGTTCGAACCCAGCCTGGCGCATTACTTTGTGTAATTTATTTCATTACCAATGCTCTCAAAACGGTGAAGGAAAACATCGTGAGGAAACCGGCATGTCTTAGAACCATCAAATTCGAAGACATGTGACATCTACCAACCCGCACTGGACCCGCGTGGTAGACTATGGCCCACTCCCTCTCACAGAGAGGAGGCCTGTGTCCCAACAGTGGGAACATTGAAGGCTGATGATGATTAGTACTGCTGAAAATTGTTAAATGCTTGACCAATGAAAAATTTATAGAGATTCCTTTTGCAATGTCGAAACTTCATTCGAACTATGAAAACCGAAAAGCCAAACAATTCGTATAAAATGGCGATAGTAGTATGAGTTTATTACGTCTCCTTCGCCACTTGACAAATGTTCAAAGTAAACACAGCTTTAAGTTAAACCAATTGAAATTTACTTCACATTTGCTTTCCGCTTTGCTGTGTGTCAGTGAGACCGCCCATGCGTTTGTCAAGTCTACCCTCAACTGCCTCGTTGAAAGTGTACATACGAACAAACTATTTGGTATGCAGATAGAAATATTAATGATATCACTATGCCTCGCTTTCCTTTCTTTAACATTTAGTAATCCATTGCTGAGCTATCAATACACCGTGTTCCGGACGATATACATAAACTTCGACCAGATGTTCAAACCACGGAAGTAAGCATTTTTCATTATGGACACATTAATAAATTCTTATTTTTTATTTTTTGTTAATTTTCATACAAACTAAATACCTAGACGTAAATAACCCGATATGCATGCCTCTTTATCCGAATTGGCAACGTCGTATTTTCATTCATAACATTTGGCGGGCTGAAACAAATGAAATGCAAATAGTATTTGCACTAAGCGGCAACATAGGCCAAATTAAGATACTTTCTCACTGCATAGCTCAATTAAATTTCATTAAATGATATTACAAATATCTTTGTAACGAAGCCTTTTTAAGTACTACTTCCTTTGTTGGATTTGATTTGTAAAAGCCATAGAAGTATTTGCTAAAGTTTATGGATAACGTGAAGAACACGGTGTATATTCTATAACTTATTCATATCATAGAAAATGTATCTCGCCTATAATCCCCCAAAAGTAAGACTAGGCTTAATAACTTCTAAACGATAAACATTCCAATCAGAGCGATGTACAGGGATTGACAATTGACTTAACACACTCTCAACAGTGTTTCAAAATAGGGACAAATAAGCTGTATTCTAAATCAATCGACTTAGCCTATCACAAACCAAGTCTGGATAAAGGCCTGTCCCAAGCTCCCACATCCAGTCTGACCTAGCCACGTTTTTAAACATTCCATTTATTTGGGGGTTTTCCATACTGTGAGACGTACAACACTACGCTTGCCAATACGCCTTTTTTTTTGCGTGGTAAAATCATCAAATGAGTCCTCCCGCCCAGGGCAGGGCTGGAGGGACTGTCAGACTTGTACTGACTAAAATCCATGTGTCCTTCATTAGCTCTTTACGTTCCAGGGTCACGGTAATGGAATAAGTCCCGCGACCCCGGCAGGCTTTGGCCCTCTAGAGGGGGGCCCCGTCATCTTGCCGACGCTCTTTGGGCGCGCGTGCGGAACACAACGCACCGTCAACCCGGGCATGGTGCATGGTCGGGCGGCGAGTTACCCATTACTCGCCGCCCGCATGCCCGCCGATTACCGCGGTCATTTCTTCATCCGTCTACTATTACTCCTTGTTTGACTGTACATTACATATTCAGAACCACAAACGCATTCAAGTATGCCCTAAACGCAGCAAACGAGGCGCATTCGCATTGTTAGTCTGAACTGGTGCTTAAGTTGAGAGCTTGCTCTATGGTTAGACGGTTTGATAATGGCTACTGAAGTAACTTCTCATTATTTTAGTATGCAAATTTTGTTTCCTTATTAAGGTTACATTGAATTTGAGATTAATTGAACGGAAATTTGATATTGCCTTATAGAATTTAGTTTTCGTGGGCTCTTACATTTTCATTTTACTTAATTTCAAAAGGGTAAATTTTGGTGAAAATAGACAATTAGGAAGTTGCAGTATTTCAAGTAAAGAAGTTTTTTACGAATAAAATCTGTGAATACAGTTGCTCGTAAATGTGAAGTGTTTTTATTTTATTGAATCATAATTATTAACTCAATAGGGTTTTTTTATTTCTTATTTGTTTGGAGTCAGGTAGGTTTGGTTTGATCCTGTCAGGTGATTTTTTTCATTACGGAATTTGGCCTTTATCGTGGGTACGTTTACAAACATTTAAATTCATATACAGAATCGCTTGTAAAAAATGTTTAAGTTAAAATACACTCAGCCATTCTCTTCACATTATTTTGCAAACTCTACAAAATGTTTCATCACGTTCAGTTTTCCGCATTTTTCATCGAAATAACGCAACAAAATTTATTTCGAAAACCAATAATTTTCACTAACGCGGCCACAAATTCGTATAAGAAAATGCATAATATATTGATAAGTCGCTCGCAATCCTTCGCAGTAGCTTACTGCCATGAAATATGCATACCGATACTTGCTCGATGCGAACCTATTTCCATTTGCAATTGCATATAATGCGGATGTTAGACACTGGCACAAAATATGAAATACTATCCATAACTCCTGGTTACTTGACTAACAAAAAATTTAAAACTTTGAAAGAGTTTTATAGCCCTTTTTACTCGCTGTCCGGGTGGTAAGTGGCCATTGCTGTAACGTTGGTACTATTATGATATTAAATATTCTTTTACTTAATATATTTTGTGGGGAAGAGGAAATTGATGAAGTAAAAGTGCTCATTAAGATCATCCCATGCACAACAAAGTCTAGTTTTAGAAAGTCGAAAAACTAAACTAGTGGATATGATGTTACTACAATTTTTATCGAGTTGAAAATCTTCAAAAGATATGCTCCACCCCAGGGAGAAAGGAGGGGTCCATCAAAACTTGTACCGGCTAAAACCACCCCGGTGTTCCCTCACACACTTACATCAGGGGCAACAGGATCTATTGCAACTTCCGCTGCCCCGGACTCATCCGCTTGACCTGCGGGCCCCGTCCCGAGGGAAGTGACGTATAGAACTCCCCTCGTTACTTCTGAGAAAGACGCGGAACACTACTCTCCATCGTCTCGGGTCCAGTTTGACAGAGGTCGTCGGATGTCATAACGTAAGTAGGTACCTAACCAAACGCATAACATTTGTGGGAAATGCGGATTGGAATTTGCCTTGGTTTGCTTATGTCTTTGTATTATCTCCACTAAAATATGATATCGAAGAGATAAAATAACATTCGTATTGAAAATGAATGTGACTAGAAGATATATTTTGTTTGTAGGGAGGGACTAGGGAGTCCAGTGCAAGCAAAACTAAAACTATAGTAATCTGATATTATGTCATGTTGCTTCATTTCAGAACTGCGAGAGAAAGGGAGTGTACCCAACACAGGATTAATATTGTAAGACTCGCATTTAGTTTGTAACTTGCTTGTGGTCGTCATATACGCAGTCGCTCTTTATATAATACTGGTATTGAACTGCATACGCTTAGAATGGATACTGGATCAACTTAGTTGAAAAGGCAAAAGGCTGGACAGATCATGAAGAGGATTCAGTTGATAAGTCAATAGGAACCAAGAAATTTATTGATATTACAATTCCAAACAAAGAAAATGTACGGATACAGAGATAATTTACTGAAAAGGTCATAATCAAAGGCATAGAAATAAATAACATGAAAATCACAACTCACAGGTACATAGCCTACAAAAGATATCAATCCATTTATTAACCTAGTGGCTCACCAAACAGAAAGGAAAAAAAAATTCGACTAAGAAAATCTCAATGTTATCGAAGACGGTAACTAAGAGATTATATCAGCGAAAAAGGATAGCGACATACATCTGTATAACAAACAAAATAATTCCGGCATTCCTAATCCGCTTACCAAGAGGGATAATTTATGACTTTACCATCCCGAGTCGTTCTCTATAATAAATAATATTGGAGAAGCATTAACCGACGACAATGTAACAGTATAACATAACGCTGGTGTAGAAATAACAAACAAGAAACAGAAAGAAAGAAACAATCGATCGATTGGATTAAGACGAAAAAATATTGACACAATATACACATAGAACAGAAAGGCTACACACTTTTGAAGGTTTTGTACGAATGTGCGGATGAATAATACTTTGAGAGGCTTCAACTATAAATGCAAAGTTCAAAACGTTAAGTACTCGTTTTGTAGCTCATTTTTTTTTCGATTACTGGCCGAGTCACAAAAGCCTAAACTCAAAGTTTACCAAAGAGCGATGGAGCAGCATAACTAAAGTATTGGGTAATAGGCTCGACGATAAAATTTGCAATACCCCAAGACCACAACACGCTCCAAAACTAGAATAGCTCAAGCTGAAGTGGGATTGTGTGGGCGTAACGCAGTGGGTGCCAGAAGATGGACATCGATGCCGAGGGAGGCCTTGAAAATGCCAGCTTGACGATTCAGACGTTTTTATGTCTGATTGGCCTTAGAAAACTACAAATAGGAAGGAATGAATGTTTATGGGGGAGACCTTTGCCTAGCAGTGGGGCAATAAAGGTAAAAAATCTTATTTGGATCTTGGATGGTAGTAATACCCCTTCTTACTTTTACTGCAAAAATTTATGTAATTTACTTGACCCGTACTCCACGCGATCGTACAAGGCGCACGGCAACCCAAAAACTTTCTTGTTGACACGACAAACGTAATCCAACCTCGAAGCACATTCATAAAAACTCCAATACGTGTGTCCATGAGCCCGAAGCCATCAACTTACCCAGCAACCTAATCGTATCACGATAAATACGTGTAAACGAATAAACTTTGTACAAACAAGCGTCGGAATTCGTAAAGAAACTTTCGAACTTCCTACGAAGCGAACGTAAATTCGAAGCGAGTTATCGGTCGACAGTCATTCGCGGTAATGAGTTAAGAACTTACCTGTGGTCTCGGAGTTGCAAAATTTACTTTATACTGATGATCTGATCTTGGTTTACAAGTCTATTAGCAACGTTTTGGATTCAAACGAAAACAGTTAATTATTTTTAATGTTATAGTTAATGTAATCAGGAGCTGGCGGTCTCGATATTAATAACAATTGGAAAACTGGTAGTCCTTGAACGCAGTTTTTGCTCTTAAGTATAAATGAGTTCCAGCAAAATCTTTTCACTACTTTACCAAGTCAAATTAAGAAAAAACAAACAAACTTATTCACAGCAAAATAAAAAATAGCTCAATAAATTACAAGTACCTACATATTGATAGTTCTTTGAATTCTGTAAATGACTTGAACAAGAGACACTTCTATAACTCTTGAATTCTTTTAAAGTAGACCTCACTCAAGTGATTAAATTGACACTCGAGAACAAATCCATTTGACTATTTCTAAACTACTTACGAACGTCTGGAAAGAATGAAATCGTCTTCAGTAAAAGATTGATTGCTTTTCTGTCACCCATTCTTTTAGAAAATGAAGTGAAAATTCTTCAATCGAAGTCAAATTTTATATCTAAGTACCGACTTTAATTAAACAGTCTTCAGAAGTCACAGACTTGTAATGAGTCACTCGGGATGTCTAAGTTCTTAGAAACTTCTTAATAGACATTGTACTATGTGTCTGAAGTAATTAATTTACCGAGGTGACATTGTTGTTTTCAAAAAACAAAGGAAGTTAGGTAAAAAGCTTGCTTGTATTTAATCCCAGTGTGGGAACAAATGTGAAAAACAAAGTTGGAGGTTTAAAACAAACAACATTAGTAGGTGTAAAAATACAGGGGTGTAATTATGAAACTGTAAATTCAGTGTGTAGTCGAGAAAATTCCATGTTTTTTCTAAGCAAGAGAATTTAATGTCTATCCCAGACTTAGACAATTGCTGTAGAATTTTTAAATGTGTTGTAAAAATTAAGTTATCAACGAAAGAGATTGTTGAGTCTTTCGGAACATCGCCAAAAAAGTAATTGACATTGAAAAAAGCCATCCAATGTTGCAAAGCTGCCAGCCTTCTTTTCCCAATGTAGGCGAATTTTTTGACTTTTTTTATTCTCTTCTGCTTATATACATGTAAATATTGTAATAATTGCTATTTTAAGTTTGTTCATTATTGAGACTGGGATCAAAGCAAACAAGTGTTATTGTAACCACAGTAGTAGAAATATTGCAAAACTGTTTTGTAATAATTCGATGTTACAATAAGGTATAGTCTCGTATAATCCAAAACTAATACGAATCAACTTATAAGCTTAATTCCCTAGTTCATGCTATTTGCTTGGAAATTAATTTGATAAACAGTCAAATTGTAGATCAAAATCCGTTGACGTAGGCGAGATATACATTAACCCTAGACTAATCTAGTACTTGTAAGTCTTCACGATCAAATTACACCTACCTACTGGCTTGTAAGCCTTTTGCTGTATTCAAATTTATGCACGATCGTGATTAGTACTAAGAGCCTACACATTTCGATACTAAATCTTATTTTCGCGATATCAAAGTCAATGTGTCGGTCCTTCATAAAACTTGAAATTAAGTAGGTATGAAAAATAAAATAATTAATAGATTTAAAAAATCTAAAAACCCACGTTTTTAAATGTCCTAAAAATAAGAAAATAACCCTACGGGGCTGAGAGAGGGGCCACTCAAAACGTGGAGGCGTATATTATTTAGGGGATTATTTATGGGATATATTTACATGACGTGTATAGATCGTGGGTGTAACTTGCAAAGATACGCCCCCACGTTTTGAGTGGCCCCTCTCTCAGCCCCGTAGGGTTATTTTCTTATTTTTAGGACATTTAAAAACGTGGGTTTTTAGATTTTTTAAATCTATTAATTATTTTATTATTTTTATCATTGTTTATCGGGTTTGAAGCTACACTGAAAATTTCAGGCTGCTAGCTTCTCGGGAAGTGCCTCAAAGCCAGTCCGCCATCTTGGACGTCCGCCATATTGGATTTAAGTCACATGACTATTTTTTTCGTATTCCTGACAGCAAACCCTTTCATTTGATACCCATATCATGGAGGTGGATTTCAAACAGCTAGTCCACCATCTTGGGGAGGCCGCCATATTGGATTTGTTATGACATTTCTTAGCTAGTCATGTATTGTCATCAGAACTCAAAGCGTGTACAAAATTTCAGCCTGCTAGCTTATCGGGAAGTGCCTCAAAATTGAGTTGCAAAAGTCCAACCGGAACGACAAACAAACAAACAAGAAATGTGAGTGTATAATATAAAAACGTGGGAAAAACGTGGGAAAAAGGGCTATATTTTCACTTTATATGGTTAAATTTAGAATATCGTAGCTACCTACGAAAAATTTCAGCTTCAGAAAGAAATTTATTTACAATAAAAAAACCAATAACCATTGAATGTAATTGTAACGGCAAATTCCATGTACACTCTTTTTCAATTAGAAAATTATGATAAACCTTTGTTAAATGATTCACGTTGAAGAAGCCAAAAGTGTTCATACCAAAATATTATGAATACAGGAAAATGTGTTTATATAGGTACAATCTTTTTAATTTTAAGATCAACCGTAAAATTAAAAAAAAAAACTAAAACTCTGCCAATCTTGAAAAAAATAAAAAGAAAAAGCCGTCTAGGGCGGATTGAACCAAAACTATCTTCGCAATTCTGTCATAGACCCAAAAATATTGTCTTAGCCGATAGGATCTTTGTACAATGTTATTTCAAGCGACACCCTTAAATTCTTTTACATAGGCATGTTATGTATAGAAACAGAATACACCCTTGTAGAACCCTCCCCAAATTAAATATATGGTATTCCTATTTATAAGAGTATAATGGTAAAGGGCAAATGTCTGGCAGGGTTGGGAATGTCTGAAGAGGTTACAACGGCTTCCAACGCAAAGGCAAGTTCTTATTGAACTAATAAATATAAATATTATTAGGGGAGAACTAGGTAATACGCTCTAGTTGACAAAACGCCCCGTCGTTCTAGCATTTAATTTGCTGCTCGGAACCACATACGATTCTGAACGCTACTGGCGTACAATATGGCTCTCGGCCTGGTTGTGGCTACAAATCGCGTGTGGTTCCGTCCGAGCATTAAGTTTGAGTGCTAGAATGATGGGGCGTATTGTAAACAAGGGCGTATTACCTAGACCCATATGTAATCGCCAATCCATCTTCAACAATCATGATAGTGCTACTGCCTTCTTTGTATGGAAGAGGCGCAGTAGTGGAACAGTAAACGATTGGTATTTTTTTAATGACTGCATTCTTGTTAACGTTCTACTTTCAGCTCTCGTGAAAAGATTCTTTGATACCTCTAAGATACCTCGCACACTACGCAGCCAGGACGACGATTTGCCGCGCAAAGACCGGCTGCAGAAGTTTCAATCAAAAGAAATGAAGACTTATCGCAGCTCCGGGAGTGCGACCAATTTTTGTACAAGATTGCGACAAATGGTGGAAAAAAACATAGGCCTGGCCTTTAAGTGCATAAGGCTCCTAAATCTCAGGCCAAGTTAAAATTGGTTCATTCACTTTTCTGGATAATAGTCGTTTCATTTTATTTCACCTTTGGGTATTAAAATTTTACTTGGCACTTTCTTTTGCTTTCATTAAAATATATTTTTACAGCAATGTTTAATGGACCCGTAGGGACACAGTTCATGGCTGTGTGTAATTATTAGTATTACTTTATCAAGCAATATTGGCCTTTAGATAAAAAGTAATAAGAGCATTTAAGCTGTGATGGGAGTACAGGAGTGGGTAATGAGTTTAAATGTGTTTCTTTGCGACTAAACGCGATAGTAGGCTTTCTTATGTATATTCTAATCATCACTTTTAAACGAAATAGTGTAAACCAATAATAGTATAATCTAAGAACCTCCTCCTTTTTTGAAGTCGGTTAAAAACAAAGAAGTTCGTTTTAGGATTGCCTCACAGCTTACATACCTCAAGCGGAGCCAATAATTGACTTTATTTAAACTCAAGACAAGATCATAGCTAGATACTAGGTACTATACAGGGTGGTTTTTCGTAAACTCCAATTAAAATAAAAATAAAAATTGGCGGATACAAATAGGTCCCTAAGCCGACTACCTAAAAAAAAATAATTTCCAACTGGCCTGGACCACCCTGTATAGAGATTATTTGAAAGAACAGTGCGAATTTATTCAGTACGATTCTGCCGCTTACCTCAGCCTATTTGATGATATCCCTCAAAAAAAAAGGTTTGGTAATTATAATTATGCATGTTTAAAAAATAAGTAAATGAGGTGTGTCTTCTAAAGAAGAAATAAGGTTACATATTTTAAAAATGTTGTAATGATGCTCATAACATTAGTTATATAGGTACTGACACAGAAAAGCACAACACAGTCATAATTTTATTATAAACAGTCACGCAAAATAATTCCACTCCACCCAAACGATTTATCGAGAAATATTATTTATTTCCTTATAGCGTTTTCCTGTTATTGCGTGGGCCATCCATCAATTACAGATATCACAAAATTGACTGCTTATTACCTGCCCAATTTTCCAAATTAATATGATTGCGATTCGAAAAATGGCAATAACAAATATTTCTGAGAATTTTCTCCTAATAATATTAATTAAGTATACTGTAACATTAACTTCTACCCTCAGCTTCTTCCGCGAATTTAATTACGCAAAAGTATCATTTACTAAGTAACTTCCTGGAATAATCCAGGTTATAACCTATCTGGTAGCTTTCATCCCAATCTTATATGATTTTTTTTTTCTCATTCTATACTACCTATACGTGCCTATACTGTATGGTTTGTAATTTGTGATTTATTGTTAGTTTTTACCCGACTACGGCAAAGCCAAAAGGAGGGTTATGATTTTGACTGGTATGTATAGTATGTATGTTTGTCTGTTCCCTCATAACTTTTAAACTACTTATCATTACATGATAAATAAGGTGTCGTTGGAAGCGTCTCAGTTGTCCGCTGGTTATAGGGTAGGTGACATGTCACCAATTCCAATATGGCGCCCTCTATGGGATGTAAAGTCGTACCGTCGTAGTCGTAAATTTTGCACAGTATCGACATGGGTATCAAATTAAAGGGCTTGATGAGCACATTTGAAATATATATACATTATAATTATTTACTAGCTACTCTGCCTGTTTCTAACAGTGTCAACATGGGTATCAAAAAAAGCCTTAATGAGTACACTTGAAATTTACTTGCTACTTTGCTTTTATTATTATATCAAATAATTAATAAAATAACTCCAAAATAGTGTAAATAAAAAATAAATTAAAAACCCGACTACGAAAAAAAAGCGCACTGAAAAGTATAAAACAAAGAACAATATTCATTTGACCAATATTGTGCTAGCCGTGGTCGTGTGCCACCTGCGGTTGTATCACACAATCTTTATTGGCTAGGTGGCATACGACCACGGCTAGCACAATATTGGTCAAATGAATATTGTTCTTGTTTTATACTTTTCAGAGCGCATTTTTTTCGTAGTCGGGTTTTAGTAATTTTTTTAACTTATTTTTAATTTTTAACTTGTAGTATAAACTAAGACTAACAATAAATCACAAATTACAAACTACACTGTAGTATGGAATGAGAAAAAAATTAACACAGCAGTCTGATATCTGTTTAATGAAGACACTGTAATTAATATTTTAAAACCTTCAAGTTAAGACTTACAGCAAGTCTCTAGGAGCTGAAAAGCTCTCTTGCTCATAAAATATAGAAGAGGGCATTATAAACTTAAAACTTCGTTAAAATTATACTCCTATAATACTGGACTCGAATAAAACCTCGTTTCAGTCACCGACCTGGATCAAATTTGAGATCCTGCCAAGTTGCCAAGTTTTGTGTCTTGGCATTTTTGGAGCGTAAGCATTAGGGATGCACTATACGTAATTTACACTTGCAGTATACGATACTTCACAGTAACGATACCACTTGACGCGCGATGCCTACTAAAATATTTTGTATCGATAGAAACGAAGATGAAATATTATTTGAATTGTTACAATAGTACCGATATGGGAGTCGATGTTTGAATGAATTGATCAGTCAATTTAAAACGTTTTACTTTTTAATAAAATTCTGTAAATGTGTTTGGAAGGTTTATGACTTTAATATACGCGGCAGCATGTGTGAATAGATGTGAAACCGATACTATACATGGGATCGATAGAAAATTAAGCATCATGCATAAATCATTCCAAACGATACGATTTGATATTTGGAAAATGGATACGATTCTAATCTAATACCGTTTAGTTACTACAGTGTACGAAACAAAACATCGATATAAATCTATCGATATAAATCTATCGTACAACCCTAGTAAGTACTGTATGAATGGGATAGTAATCAAATGATGAGATCAGTATTTGTTGCATTAGATATTATATGTGGGTTTAAAATTCTCCAAAAATGCTGTCTCTGTATTAAACTGCAGTGGACTGTATTGTGTACTTTAAAACTTGAGAGATTCCATCTCTAAATATTGAGAAGAAAATTACAAATATGGTGCGGAAAATTGTTCAAGCTTATTTGAAGTTTGTAAGTTGGCAACTGTTAAACAAAATTCACATAGTGAGATTTTCTAGAATTCATACAGTGAGTGATTGTTTCTTACAATCTCATCTCACTTCGTATAGAAATAGGCAAAATCCTGGAAATGAAAATTCGTAGAGGTATACCAACGCGTGTGTATGTGAAGGGAAGTTTTAGGCAGATTCCGCCCACAACATTGATACAAGAAAACTCAACACACACAACTTCGTTTATTTTTTGCTCATATCGTGCCGAAACATGCTGAATAACGGAAGCTCAAGCGTGTCAATTTATTTTTCATGTACTGCGAAGTTATTGGCCCTTAAATCCCTTGCACTCAATCTGTTGGGGTTGCCAGTTCATGCATCATTGGGTTTAACCGTCACCCTTTTTGAGACACGCGCTCAGAATTTTATATGGGAACACTTGTGTGAGTTTTTCCCATAATGTTTTCCTTCGTCGTTTGCAGGGTGATAAATGTTGTCAATATTTAAAGAATCTTTTTGTAGTATCAACGTCTCGGCGGCGATTCGCTTTATTCGATAACCCTTTTGTGTTTTTTATCAGTACTGTTATAACGCTGCTGTGTTAGCAATTTGGCATCCTATATCTACTCAATTAACTTATACTCGTAAGCATGGATGCGTTTTTAATGGTGTGAAAAATCATTAAATGAGTCCGAGTCGAGCGCGAGTTGAACGGCAGGGACTTTCAGACTCATATTGACTAAAAACTACCCTGTTCTTTCACATTCCCTTTGTGTTCCAGGGCCTCGGTGCTTTTTTAAGACATTCCCGCGAAGTCATGGAGGCGTTTGTTGTATTAGGAACATTTAAAATTAATTATTTATTAGTATAAATTAAGACTTTCGAACTCATAGTATAAATGAATACGGTTTACAATGGAGTAAGAAGTTTTTTTTTTTTTTTTTTTAAATAGACGTAGAAGATAAGTTCTATAGAATTCTAAGTTCGCCATTGTTATGAACCTCGTAGTAGTTAATGAAACCACCATACATTTTCCTACACGTTCAACTATTGGTCAAACAAGATACGCTACCCTTTCAAAGCGGACATTCTTTCACAAGAAAACTTTTACTAGAAACTTGAACTTTGTAATTTTCTACGGGAATTCTCCGTTTCTAACTTTTTTGTGTGCTCGGAACCGTTTTCCGGGTATAATAGACATTGTTTTGGTCAGTGGTAGCATGGTAGGGAGAATACCATTAAACCGAAAAATAATCATAAATAAATAATCAATTATAAAATTTAAGCAATTTTAGTACCAGATACAGGATAATACATAGATACAAAATGTTCGCGATCGACCCGCCTTCACACTAATGCAATGTCATGAAAGGAAATTTAAAAAAGAAAAGTCGGAGTGACAATTAGTTCCAAAGTGACAGGTGTCAAATAATGAAATGTCGATAAGCAGTGCAACATGGGTTAAAAAACTTCCTGTTGTACAGACAGCGTCAAGATGTCAATAGGGTTGGAAGCGTAGGTGCTTTCAAGGGAAGTAACCACATCGTGTTGCTGTCTGTACTACTAGATCATCTTGGTAGTTTAACGATAATTTTTTTCCAAACGAAATCAATCATGTAAACCATGGAGTACGCTTCTTGATTTTTTTTGGGATTATTTATTCAGGTGTTCTTCGCACCGCAGTCTTCGGACATACATATTGGATTAGTTGATTAGATGTCAAAGTTTTTATTAGAAGGACGGCCATTAGGTCAGTAAATACCACTGTGAGAACCTTTTCTATAAATAATTAGATAGGATCTTGGGGACAGGTGTCAAAATAACAAAGGGATCGGAACAAAGGGGACACTGGCAACAGACCCAAACACACACTAATGTAACGGAAATGTAGAAAAGTGTTGATACAAGATAAGTTGAGATAGAAAAAAATCAAAACAAAGACTAATCGCTATCATAGCAATTAACTGCCCCATTTGCATATAGATAGTTAAGATTTTTTAGTATTAGTATTCTAAAAAATCTCAACCATTTATGCAAAGGTAGAATTGTATAATTCTGTTATATTTTATTTATTTTTATACTTAATTCTATCGTAAGTCTATATTAAATTTATTTGTTTTATCTCACTGTACATTTACAAAATAATTGAAATCTGCTTCTACTAGAATTTAGAATATTTGGTGAAGACATACATTTTTTTGGCAAATCATCGATGCCCTAAACAATTGAATGGATTTGGATAAAATTGGTACACGTTTATTAAAATTCCTTGGGATAAATTTTTTCGAGATACATGCAGTCACTGGCAACACCTAGTTTTCAATAAAATGGGGATGGCAACTCCAAGATTTTTTTCAGAAAATTCCTTTGATATGACAGGTTCTTTTGGGACAATCTTATGCAGCGTCACTTTGACAGTTGCCTTCCCCATTGTGAACCTACAAAGAGTTAAGAAAAACCGGCCAAGTGCGAGTTAGACTCGCGTGAAGAGGGTTCCGTGCGACCTATCACGTTTTTTTTTTTTAAATCTGACCCAAATTGGTACGCACAATATTGAGTGATTTACCATGTTATTTTAATATCATGGACTTCTTATAGGTTTTCCTATAATCTATAAGTAGAAAACTAATTTCTGTATTTAAAAAAAAAAAATAGGTTCAGTAGTTTCGGAGATAAGGGGGGGGAATGGTCAAATTTCGTCTATTTTCTTGAATAACTTGGAAACTATTTATTTTAAAATTACAAAAAAAAATATATTTAAGATTGTCTCAACAAGACCTTTCATTTGATATGTCACACGATGCAGTTTTCAATTTATTTATTTTTTCCCCTTCCCCCCCAAAAATTACCTCCCATATACAGATATGGACTTCAAAGGTTATCCTATAATCTATAAGTAGAAAACTAATTCCTGTATATTTTTCAAAATTTTAGGTTCAGTAGTTTCGGAGATAAGGGGGGGGGGGAATGGTCAAACTTCGTCTATTTTTTTTTAAATAACTTGGAAACTATTTATTTTAAAATTACAAAAAAAATATATTTAGGATATATTTTTTTTTTCGGAGATAATTGACTGTAAGCGACAGACAGACGGACACACGAGTGATCCTATAAGGGTTCCGTTTTTGTATTCGGACGTACGGAACCCTAAAAACCGATTCAATTATTTGGAGGACACTTATTCTTACGAGCCTAAGGAGGATGTGCAACATTTGGTAGAAATAATTTATTTTTAAACAAATTCTCAATCGTTCAACAATTTTCACTTAAAAGCCGATAGCTCAGCCAAAGCTTAACTTGAGGTTTCCAATTTAACAATCATCGGATTATCATCTCGTCTTCAAAACAAAACTTTAAAAGAAAATCCTTTTATACTTTAAATATTCAGTTTTCAGTACAGCATCAAGTACAGACATCTCGTTATTTGTAAGAATAATATTTTATATACAAATCTCGGGTTCGCGTAATAGTCTCTCAAACAGAGGAATATGAATATATAATATATTGTATTTATACCTGTTTGGGTGGAACTTTATGCTTTGTTCTAGTAAATACTGTTTATTTATGTGGTTTTTCTTCAATAGAATTAATTTGATACTGTGTTTAAAAGAAACAAAATAGCTTTCAGTGATATAATACAGAGTCTTTTTCATTCAGTTACAACAAAAAACATAAAATAAAGTTATTGGAAAATGGTTTTTCTTGACTGCGTAGGTTTTATTCCATTTTAAACTACGCAATGGACTTAGATGCTCTTCTAGATATTGTATTCCGGAGTGGTTGAATGCTGTATTTATTATTTAACTATTATAAATACAAAAGTTTGAGAATGCTGGCTCGAATAGATGTTTGTTATCAGGGTTGGCATGATTAAAACAAGTTGTTTTAAACACATGTTTAAAACTGTTTCAATTTAAACAGTGTTTTTTATCACATGTCTTAAATACTTTTCATAGCGGATGAATGTAAAATGATAATAAATAAATAGTTAGAAGTCTCAATAGTTTGACATAAAACCATTTGAGTCCATGCTTTTGCTTTGTTATATTTATGATCTTTTATTGACATTGTGGTGTAAATTAACAAAATAGCATAGACTTAAACCGTCTTACCACAATAAGGATAAACATCTGTTGAACACTAATTGCCTAAAAACTGTCAACGTCACAATAACATTTCACGTTGATATAAGGGTTGTTTTGCAGTTGACACTTTTTTAGAAAAGTGTTCAACCGATGTTTAACTTTTTGTGGTAAGACGGAGACGGACTTGTTTAAATAATGCCAATCCTGGTAATATTCTATCCATCTATTTACGATCCCGTGGAAAATTTTTTATCGAATGCTACGCAAGTGAAGCTGCGGGCATAAGCTGGCGTAGCCTTATAATAAAAATCTCAAATTATTTTGACAAGAGTAATAAAAAATCCAAGCAAAATAATAAAACTAACAACCTTTACCCGCCCGGGTTGTCGTTTAGTTTAAAAAAGACACAAAACAACCTGCCTTCCATTATACAGTAATAAAGTTCATAATCGAATAATCTATAAAATAGTTGGGAACCGAAATTAGCTGAATTTCGGTCCTTGTCCGTTCTCCCAGAATCGTTCAATCATATCGCTTTTGTGAAGAAAGTGCCTTTCATACAAAATCATAATTCATACCACAATACAAGAAAATTCTTAAGAAAATAACCGAACAAAGCTGATTCGTGGTTATTGTGACTTAAATTACTTTCTTTTAAATGGCTTTATTGATTACTTTTTGGTGTTGGTTTTAGGTTGGTAGATTAGAATAAGAATTGGTTGTAATAAGGGTCATTTTTGAAATGTGTGAGAGGCGAATCTCCTTAATTGTGGGAATATGATCATTTTAATTACAAACTTTTAACTTATCTTTTCATAAAATTATCTTCGCAACATCAGCTTCTCATTAACTTAAGTTATGCGAATCTGTGTGGTAGCAAGAATTTTGGCAATTTTATATGGAGTAGATCTCATCGTAAAACATGGTAATTTTACTGAAAACTACACGGCCTCGAAAAGAACGTGAAATTTAATTTAAAATATTTTATAATTTGTTGTTGCTAACGTATACAGGGTGAAATCGAAATCATGGGCAATATTTTAATCTAAGGCTACTCACGATGCTGATTGCATTACGGCTAATAAATCGCAAATCAAAAATATTATTAATGCAATTATGGACACCTTTAAAAATATAGTATGTCACATTGAAAAGGCTTATTATTGATAAAAACACTAAAAGTAATTTTAAAAAAATCATGAACCCCAAACGTCCTAAAGTATCAAACATCAAATAATAAAGCGAAGATACTTGCATTAATAATGTTTTTTGAGTTCCGAAATACGATTAGTATCGTTAGTAAAGCCCCAGTTTAAAATATTGCTCATTAATAAAATTTCACCCTGTAAACCTGTCCTCAGTAACTTAATCTATATATATAAAAGAACAGGGTTTTTTATTAAGACTCGACTACAGCCGAAACCGCTAAACGCAGTAACTTGAATTTTGGACAGCAGTTGCAGTCTACCGTGTAGGGAAGCAATAAGGCGGGATTTTGCGAATATCCTCCTCTAAGGGGGTGAAAAGGGGTGAAAACGTTTGTATGAAAAATCTTATCCCTTGGGTTTATAAATTTGAAACTTGCCGCGAATAATAATACAAGTAAATAAAAAAGATTGGCACTATTGTTTTTTTTAAAACTACCCTCCATTGGTACTCTAGGCGTTGTTAAAGTTTGTATGGGAAAATCATAACGCGTGAGTTGATTAATGTGAAAATCAGTATTTATATAATAGATCAAAAATAATTAAACACGTGTTTATGGGTTTTTCGAAAATTACCCCCCAAGTTAGTGAAAAGGGATATTCAAGTTTAAAGGGGAGATTCTTTAACCGCTAAACGTATAACCTGAATTTTGGTCGGTAGCTGCAATTTATTGTGTAGGTTAACACTAAGAAGGGATTTTGCGAAAATCCACCTCTAAGGGGGTGAAAAGGGGTGAAAACCTATGGATGTAAAATCTTATCCCTTAGGTTTATAAACCTGAAACTTGGTACGAATATGAGTATAAGTAAATAAAAAAGACAGGCATTATTAGATTTTTAAAACTACCCTCCATTAGTAAACTAAACGATGTTGAAGTTTGTATGGGAAAATCATAACGCGTTGGCTGATGAATTTGAGAGTCAGTTTATTGAAATTAACTCAAAAATAATCAAACACGTGTTTTTCAGTTTTTCGAAAATCACCCCCTAAGTTGGTGAAAAGGGGAGATTAACTTTTAAGGGAGGGATTTTACTGTTTGCTTCGATAAACTCAAAACTGGTCATAAATAATCTCTCAATCCTATGAAGGATGCCTATTTATTTATATTTCAAAAATCAACCCCTAGCGGGGTGAACATCGGATGACCATTTTTAGATTTCCATTACCGGGCATTAATTTCACTGAGTTCGAATTTAGAAACACGCGCAGACGAAGTCGCGGGCGGAGTGCTAGTTCTACATAAGATTTCAACTTTGAACAACGTCAACTTCTGACGTTTCATCCGATAATAACGAACTCAAAACAAAAGCAAAGTAGATCGAATTTCGAAATAATTTAACAACGGAACTTCATTATAAAACCAAAAAGCAATTTCCGCGACTTCTATTTAAGTGCCGACAACATCTTTTATGTTTAATATCTTTAAAATAAGTTACCTCTTACAAGATAAACAAAGGTAATAAGTTATAGTCAGTTTCAAAAAAAGAGGGATGAGATGCCTAACCGTAAGTATTTATGAGTAGACTTCAAAATATAAAGTTTTGTGTTGACTTGAATCAAAAATTTCTTCGAATTATACAAAGCAAAGACTCGCTCCCCTATCGGCCGTATCTGGTCTAGTCAGTAATCATGACCAATTTTGGACCTTAATGATTAATAGCATATGGGTTAAAAGAGGCCAAACCCCAATTTTGTCGAAGGTGTCATAATACTAGGTATTCAAACTGCGTTGCCTTGAGCACAATTTTCGTAAAGTTCGCATGGCTTGTAAATAAAGAGTAGACACATAGTCAGGAAAAAAATGCTAAAAATATTATCTGGACATTAGGAAAACTGTTCCCTATTTCTATGGCAGACGATGGCTGTTTTTTCTTCTGTAGGCGCGTTGTCTTTGTACACACAGCTACACATCAAACTATTCATAACTAGTTTATTTTGGTCTCACTTTGTATGAACTTCCTATACAAAGAACGGTCACCTTATACAGGTTTTGCATAGCTTGATGTATAGCACACAGAGTTATATTGTTGAAGAAGGATTTGGGATGCTTAAATGTAAACACATTTGTGTTGACGAAGTTTCTCTGCTGAATAATTATGATGAATCATTCGCAATTCATTACCATGCGAGCAGAAAAGCATGAAGTTTGTTATGAATTTGAACTAGATGCTAATATAGGAAAGGGTACAAAAATAAACTGTATTAAATGTGCGTTTGTGTTAAGAAAACACATAATTTGTGATCATTTTTTTTTCTTATTATTTTTCGTCTGTCCTTTGGGCCATTTCTACTTATACTCGTACACATACGTATCATGTGTAATTTCTAAATAATTGTGCCATATTTTGTCAATTTGTGACGACTTGTAACAAAAATCATTAAGCTTAAGAATGTTCTTTCTTTGAGCAAGGCTTTTTGAATTAGGTACGTCGCAATTAATACACTAAGGACACAAAAAATGTAAACTTAAAGAAATATTAAGGTCTTCCCACAAAAACAATCATCTACATAAACCTAGTGTGGTTTCCTTCCATCATCGAACTACAAGACCTCACATACAACGCGATTTGCAAATATGTACTTTTATTGTGCTGATTGGATTGTCATACCGGTGTCAGTTTCCTTATATCTACGACCTTGAGGTCTTCCAGGCAAGAGGCGACCACATCATCACATAACATCAGGTGAGATAGAAGTCAAACTTGAGCTCATCGTTATAAAAGTTTGTGACAGGCTCAATCAACCAACAAAGGTCAGGGTTAACAACAAACCATAGAGTAATAGAAGATAGTTTTCAACTTTTTGAATTTTTAACGGTTCGTACCTGTGAACGTTTCACCCACGTTCTCTTTGAATGTTTTACTGTAGTCCCCACTTTACTACCGCCCTTCGATATAAATGATTCATGTCTATGCTCGAAGAATGTCGGAAAGACTCTCAATGTTGTTGAAAGGGCTGTGAAAAGGTTGTATAAATCTAGTAAAAATTTGGTGGACTCCTTAGAATGTTGACTTTAGTTTTTATGACACGATTTTGGTCTTTACGGCAACTGTTTTAGGACTTTTGAATGGAGTTAAACTGTGCAGTGACTGAATTGGTAAGAGTTGTTGATTCTTAATTTTCTGTTCATTGTAATTCTAATTGTTATTATCCAAGTACGTTATTGTATAGCCAGATTTATGTATTATATTCAATCATGAAGGTTTGTATTTCAGAAGATAGTTGAAGACTGCCGAAGCGCGTGGTTCCCTAAATGCACTAAATTGTAAATTACTTGTTCTTGTTACCTTCATTTGCAAATTAAACTACTTTTTGCCCTTGAGAGAAAAATAAAAGGTGTTTTTATAATTTCCTACCCTAGATTTTCTCTGTTATGCAGATTTTTCCCGTACAGTCGTAAAACAGAGCATTAAAGTAAAACTCCACAACAATGCGGGCACGTACGAAGTTTTATTCCTCTTTCGTTATATTTTCTTCCATACTTTAGCAAGTAGAACGCGAAGTAATCTCGAAACACCTTAAGAAGCTAGATATTATCTTGAATATACATACTGTTTACTCCACATACCAGGGTTATAAACCTACAAAGAAGAAAAAGTTTAAATTAGTTACTCACACATGAGACAGTTTACGTAAGTGGATAAAGCTTAATTGTTGTAAATACTCTTAGGAATTGAACTTTCTTTTAGCCTGTAAAAAGTTTTGGGAAACGTGCCTGTCCTCTCTTGATATAATTACTTCATTATCACAAGTACGCTAGGACTAAGGCGTTTGTCATACTGCTCACGGTGAAAAACGACTCGATAGTGTTTTCTCACTCACAAAAAACACTTTGGATTTAGGGCCTTTTTCGTCCTCCCTCGTTCTAACGAAGTTGATTGTTAGACACTTTACAGACTATATATCCATTCTGATGGCCTACCATGAACTCGAAGCTATTGTCAATCAGATAGGCGAAGCGAACGCGAAGCGAAGCGTTTTTGTTTGTAATGTATGGAATTGTTTGAAGCCTGTCACATAGACTATCGGATCATTTTCGCTTTTCTATATGACAGGATTCGCTTCGCGTTCGCTTCGCCTGTCTGTTTGACAATAGCATTAAAGCGTGAGTGTTTAGGCTGTGGGAAAGAGATGGCGCTAGACGACTTGTATAGCTCTGTCTCTTTCCCACAGCCTATATAAACTGGATCGCGTTAAGAGCTAGTGGTATGGCTCCTGTTCCTTCGATTGTTTTTTTTTTTGCATTTTAGGGCCAGAGTCTTTGTTAGACTTTTTCGTGACCCCAGCTAGCATGCGGCCTTAGGCGCGGGCCACATAGAAAAGACGTAAGACGCAGACGGGGCGGAGATATTATGTCTCTTCGGCGTCTCTTTCATACAAAATGTATAGAAGCGTCGCGAACGTGAACACACAGAAGAGACGGGGCGGGACTCTCATACATTTTACGTCTTTTCTATGTGCCCCGCGCCTTAGAACCGGTGCCTATAGTCCTTACAATGCAATCCACAGATAATCCTGTTCAAGAATAGACAACAAAGCTATCATCCAATTAACAGTTCGGAGCTAATCCAAATAATGAACAACATATTATTTTAGCCAATCAGCGGGCGCCAACCGACTCTATTGATTCGTAAACAAATCAATCCGGCTTAAATTGTCGCACTGACTTACACATGACATGAATTTGGATTATTCAGATTTGTTATCAAACTTTACTGATGAAAAGCTTCACCTACGATATACAGATATAAATTTATACGCATCAGAAAAAGTTTGCGATTACTTTGAAAAATCGGAATCTTTTTTGTTACGGTATTATTATTTTTTTCTATTTTTCCATAAAAGTTAAAAAAATAACATCAGCTTATGCTAGTGATCAGAAACTTTTTTTGAAGTGTGTAGGTATGTGTTATGTATCGTCGTCGTAGGTGGAGAAACTAAATAACTGAGATTTTCATCAGATTGACTTTTCAAGTTTTTTTCACACTTGAAACATGTTTTGTTCTGACAAACATTTATAGGTATATTCCTGTCTTTTAGAACGATATCGTTATAATATTATCATTTTAATTAGATATATACACCGTGACTTTTTAGTCGTCTTACAAAAGTGGTCCACGTAATGTCCCCGACCTAAAATACATCTAGGTGAGTTTAGTTTTTTTTTTAATCGTTAAAAATAATTTTTATTATTAATAAATAGGTACATTAGAAATATGAAAATGTTTACGTATCAAGCTGTAGAGTATACCTACCCAGCGCAATAGTCAGGCAGATCATTCCATCTCCATTTTCTATGAGACAAGGGTGTTTTTAACTACTCCTTGCGTCATAATAATGAATTAAAAATTTATTTAAACAATTTTCAAATCTCTTAAATACCTATTTTTTTATTATAAACGTGTTCTAGTCATTGTATACATGAACTGGGCTGCCGTTGTAAGACGACTAAAAAGTCACGGTGTATAAAAGAGACTGTCGGTCTGACAGTTACGGCTCATTCACACTGGGTCCGTCATAACGATTCGTGATTTAAACTGAAGGTTTTTGAAAGACGAAACGTCTTTTAAGACCTATCCGTCATGCCGTAATAGTGTGAACATGGGCAATTAAAATGTATAGCCGCCCATAGAAAACAAAATAACGATTCGTGAATATAGAAATTCGTCAAAAGACACGAATCGTCTTGTCGGATTAGTGTGAATGAGCACTTAGTTTTGCTGTTAAAAAAAACAATATTGTTTAAAGAGTTACCCAGCCTATAATAATGACAAAATCATTCCAAAAAAATATTAAAATATCGTATAGCTAAATACAAAAAGTTGTAATCCATTTAAACAATTCATAATTACATTAAGTAAGTAAACAATACAATCCATTTCTATCCCTAAATCTTCTCCAAAAATTACAATAGAAAATCAACCTTAAAATACCAAAACAAGAGTTTAAGTTAGGTATTGAGGTGTTCACAATGAAAAGGCGGTTGATCTCTCTTGAAGTACTCTCGGAAATCTATGCGCAAGATTCCGATTTAGACGCCATTGTTATGAAATCCTTCTCTGTTCACGGCTTAGGATCAGTAGCCAGCTATTCAGAGTGCAGGCTTAGAGTTTGAATCAAAACTCAAAGTTTTCTTTGGCGAAGAGATTTCCAAGCGTCTGTTAGCATAATAGAAAGTACTTTCTTCAAGATTTCTAAGGTGACGGCTCTTGCTGTAAGCTCAAATATTAAATAACAAGGATTAAAGCAACTTCCTAACTAACCAACTAACGTTTTAAATCTAGAACATTTTTGGACGAAAATGCTTGCGTTTTGGGTAGCTAAAATGTTACTTCTAGTTAGTTGGAAGCAAAAGAGACGTAATTCACTGAAATGCTAATTTAGAGCAATTTGCTTCAGTTAGTAAGATACTTTTTGATGAAGCAAAGATTTTTATTCAATTCTTTTAAAACGAAAAATCTGGAAAGTGCTCCAGATATTTTATTGGCTTGTGTTTTGAATTTATTTTCTTAGAAACCATAACGTTGTTAGTAGATACGATTGATTTCAATTTTCAGCATGACAAGCTTCAATGTTTTATGTTTTGTAGTTGATCTTCGTTAGAGCAAATTATAACATCTATTTTTGAAACATATTATTAAACAGCTTCAACCCGCGACTTCGTTCGCGTTAATTTACAATTTGACAATTAATTCAGATCGTACGTACATCATCATCATCAGCCTATAAATGTTCCCACTGCTGGGACACAGGCCTCCTCTCTCTGTGAGAGGGAGTGGGCCGTAATCTACCACGCGGGCCCAGTGCGAATTGGTAGATGTCACATGTCTTCGAATTTTTGGTTCTAGGACATGCCGGTTTCCTCACGATGTTTTCCTTCACCGTTTTGAGAGCAGTGGTGTTGAAATAAATTACACAAAGTAATGCGCCTGACGGGGTTCGAACCCACGACCTACAACTCGTAACTCGAGGCCGATACCACTGGGCCACCACTGCTCTGATCTGATCGTACGTACGCTATTGTTGTTTTTCTGAAAACAGTACTTTTTTTGGAGGTGGAAAGTACCGTATGTCCGTCTCTGTGCACCTGTCAACGTGCATGCATTTCAGGATGATCGGTTCAGTGGTTAACAAACAAACTTTGTCAATCATAATCTAAACTAATGTTAAGCCTCGAGCAGACACACACGATTATTCGCGCGGGGCGACTTGTCGCGGTCCATTCGCAGTACATTTAGAGTGGAAATTGGCTTGCCTCGTTGTCGCAGCGCGATTAATCGTGTGTGTCTGTTCGAGCCTTTATAAAGAGTTTTGTTGATCTTTAAAACGTTGATGGATAGTCTACTTATCGAAGAAGGCTATAAAACAACAGGTTAGACTAATAGGAGCCGAGCCGCGGGGATAAAACCAGGAGGAACTGCTCGTATTAGGATAAAATAGGATATCATCCTATTAGCTATTTAATTGTTGAGTAACAGAGTAAGAACCATGAGAAAAAATTAAAAGTGTAACTAGGTCTTGCAGCAATATTATATTTAAACCGCAAAGTGACAAGGAAGGTCTCAGATTCTATAACAATTACGTAAAAGACATAAGATCCAACACTATACAACTTCTCGACGTAATTTCCTCCCACAATGAACGGTTTCACATTACTTCACAGAACATTCTAGCTTAGTATCGGCTCTGGACACTTTTAATTGCTTATATTCCTGATGAAGCAAATTCGTGGAACCGTATTAATTATTAATTTCAGGAAATTCGAAAAGGAAATTCAAGTTAATTTCGTTAATTGCAAAGAAACATGGTTGTTCCTGGTCCAATGACAGGTTTAAACGACCCAAATCAGTAGAAATAAAGACATAGGTAAGCAATTTATTTTTACCAAAGATTCTTTAAGAACATTTTCTGCGAAGCTTATAATTGTCCCGATTTCATTATTCTTCATTAAAGTCCGAAAGAGAATTTCATCGCTACAGTAATTATTTTCCATCGAATCTAAGAGGTCTTATTGGATGAAAGGAATAAATTAAATTTTGAAGAACTGGACTCTCGATATTCATAACGGTTATTGGAGACACTTTTCTCTATGAAGTGTTTCATTATTTTATATATCTTTGGAAATGAAAAAATCTAATTTCATTTTTCTTCGTTACGTTAGATAAAATTTTTAGAGGTCTTTTTTTGGGGTTCCGTAGCCAAATGGCAAAAACGGAACCCTTATAGATTCGTCATGTCTGTCTGTCTGTCCGTCCGTATGTCACAGCCACTTTTTGTCGAAAGTATAAGAGCTATCCTGTTGAAACTTGGTAGGTAGATGTATTATGTGAACCGCATTAGGATTTTCACACAAAAATAAAAACAAAACAAATATTGGGGGTGCCCCCCATACTTAGTATTGAAACTCAAAATTTTTTTTTTTCACCAAACCCATAGGGGGAAGTCCCTTAACGCCGGACAGTCGTACTATCCAAGGAAGTATAAACCTGTTCGATTCGAACTACTAGTGAAAGGGGTGCGGGGGTACATAGCTACAGGATCACGCGCAGCAGCTCGTCAGGGACGTGCAACTCCGCAGCAGGAGGGGTGTGTGTTGTTTTTGGCTTTCCGCGCAGCTTTTCGTAAGATGGACGTAAGTAGTTCTGACACATTTATGGATTGATATTTTAGTGGTAGTCGATAGTTGAAGTAGCACTTGATTGTTATCCGTAAACCGATACAATTTTATTTGATTTTTGAAACCATTTCGGTAGGTTCTACGTAATGTACGATATTGTCTGTCCCTTAGTATCGGACACTAAGCCGTCCCCTAGCACCGGACAGTTATTTTTTATTTATTTCTTGTAACAGATTACGTTATTTTATTAATTTATTTTATTTTCTTTTAAGGTATAGACAAAAGAAGAGAAACGAAACGGAAGACAAGAAAAAGAAAGGATCGTGGAGCCTACAAGAACAAACATCTAACACAGACACAACAATTCCTGTATTTTTCCAAGACTATATCGATGACTGGATCCAATGCTCATCGTGTCTTGGGTGGGCACATGAAGCATGTGCACACGTCCCACAGTGTGGAGATGGCTACATATGTGATCGATGCAGACTTTTCTGACATGTCCGGTGCTAGGGGTATGGCACAAACACCCGTCCGGTAGTAGGTGCCACATTTTAAAATTATATTTTTTGTTGCCCAAGTTTGATTAATGGTATTAATTATGTTTTGAGAAAAGGTTGCTTTTTTTAAATTTTATTTGATTTCTATCTTTGTTACCTACTGTAATTCATAAATAAATATACATTCCAGAAAAAATGCTTTATTTTATTCTTAAAAAACCTTAGGTGTCCGTCACTAGGGGACTTCCCCCTACGTGTGGGGTATCTGTGGATAGGTCTTTAAAAATTATATTGAGGTTACTGATATCATTTTTTTCTAAACTGAACAGTTTGCACGAGAGACACTTCCAAAGTGGTAAAATGTGTGTCCCCCCTGTAACTTCTAAAATAAGATAATTATAAAACTAAAAAAGATGTATAATGTAGACCTCAACAAAAACTTCCAACGAAAATTAGTTTGAATGAGATACAGTAAGCAGTTTTTGAGATATAGTACATTTTCAAAAACCGCAAATATAACTTTGCCATTGATACAAACACTATGAAAAACAAAGTTATTTTTGTTGTTTTGTGTATACTTACTAATCTCAATATAATTATTATTATATCCCTAATCTATGCTTGCTACTACGGAACCCTTTATAAGCGAGTCCAACTAGCACTTGGCCGGTTTTTTATTTTAGTTTAAAAAATTTTCAACCTCGCACACCTTTTAAACCTTGCCTTTCATGCACGAGGTTGTGAGTTCAAATCCGGGCATGCAGTAATGTTTTTTAACGTGGTGATCAATGGTCGTGTCCCTTCTCTATGAGAAGAGGCCTTATAAATAGGAGAAGATAGAGGCTTATCTAGGCAAAAATTGACTGGTATTTTTATGGTTTTCGGTTCTTCTCTAATATTTTTAAACGGTCGCAGTAATTTTAACTAAGCCAGACTCAAAGGAAAAGTGATAAAGACCTAATATTTTAGTAAAAGCGAGCTAAATTATTCGAGTCTCAATAGTGTCAAAAGGATTTTACTGAAGCGTTGAGAAAATATTTTCTGTTAAAATATTGTAGTAACTATGTTTAAATTAAGACAGTAGTATTGCTATTTCTCTTACATTTTCGGCCTTATGCCGCGGACAGACTGACAAAAGGTAACATGAAAAAATTAAAGAATTTTTCGTCCATATTAGTGCAATGTAAAACATTTTGTAACAAAATCTCAACGCATTTAATATGCACGCTACGAGCATTACCAGACGTGCACCAAGCGATCATAGTCGGATTTCCGAAATGTCACGGATCTTTCCGTCCACGGCTACGCAAATTCTTTCATTTCATGATACCTTTCATGTTGCTTTTCGAGCCTTTGCTAAACTGGACCCACTTTAAATAGACCCGCGGGATAACTCACCCAACCACATTTTGAATATTAGACTGGACCCACTACCCATATTTAGTATTCGAACAGTCACGACGACGTAGCCGTAGTGAAGCCGAGTCATTTATTTTCACGACTCTAAATAAACCAATGTTATACAATTGGGTATTTTTACTGACACAACACTCTAATTCAGGAACAAATATATTTTCGAAAATACCGTTATTAAATGCACGATCACTGCCAATTTCAAAGGTCAAGCACTCGGGCCTTAATACGGAAATCCTACTCGAGTCATCAAATTATAAGCCTGCTTCAATAGCGAGCGGGTCCAGTTCTCTGAAAATTCTTTCATCAGTCTGTACGCAGCATTACTTACTTTACTAGCCTAAATTACAGTTCCTTGTTAAGCCTACTTAAAGCAGCTAAAATTCTAGTCCATCTAAGTAAATAAACAACTTAGTTTGTGGAGTGACAAACTGTGAAGGGCTAAAATGTACTTAGAAACTCGTTTAATCTTATCATACCCTTCTTCTCAGAGGACGTGAGAGAAAGTTTTTTTATTAAGCAAAATAATTAAAACACTTGCCAATTTATTATTTTAATACGTGCAAATAATGTTTTCTTCATTGATCACAAAAAAAAACTCATTTATTAACTTGATAAGTTCAATATTCCGGCGACTTTAAAGTGGTCCACGACCATGCCATCCATTCGCTATGTATTCAAAAATGGACACATGCAACTCACAACACTAAACGTTTTGCTTACATCTAGAAGTGTTTTTTTTTCTTAAATTATATTTAATCAAGACATGACCAAGAGGACAAGCAAATTTTATACAATAAAGTTACTTCATCGTGACAAACAATCGATTTTATGCAGTGAATGTAGGTACTTAATAGTAACAAACTAAAATCCAAATTCAACTCCAGCTAATGGCAATACCTCCAAACACTACATCTCTATAATAATTGTAAGTTAACTCAAATTACACCCATATGTTTCATTATTTAGAGTTTAAACTCACTATGCGGTTACATAACCGTGCCTTGATAGTCCATAGTACCGATATTGTGTTAGCCGTTACCTCTGAATTGATTTTCTAAATTTCAGTTGGAAGAAGCAACTCCACATTATTTTCGTTTGTTCCTTTTCTCCGTAATAATAGTGGCTCTTTGACCGACTCGTAACAATTTTCTAACTAAGAGCTTTAAGCTTTTGCTTGAAATCATTAAATGAGTGTGTTGTTTTCAATTCTATTGCATCAACCGGGTACAAATCCGGTCCTCCGTGGCTACGTGCTACCAAGAATTTTCTAAAGTATAAAACTAGTAAAACTTTGCTAATAAAACTATTTATAACATGGACTTAAAAATAACTGGCGAAATGTGAGTTATTAAGTACTTATTATTAACTCTTTGAGGATTACATTCATGTTGTTAACCCTCCTGCAGACACACGCGATTAATCGCGCGGGGCGACATGTCGCGGTCCATTCGCAGTACATTTAGAGTGGAAAGCTTGGCTCGTTGTCGCAGCGCGATTAATCGCGTGTGTCTGCAGGAGGCTTTATGCTGTTTTTAATTATATACAGTACAGAGCATTCATAATATTATAGTAGGTATATCAAGTGCTAAGGTATAACTCATTTGAGTTTTGGAGGAGAGAGGCCTTATCACGAGTTTTAACATTGGTTCCTCGTTTGTACAAGAGGCGCTTTTTAATTTTCCATACAATTTATAAGCATGCAATACATTTTCATGCTAAGACTTCAGGTAGACAGTCGCTCCATGTGAAATATTGATATTAACGCTGTATTTAGTTACACTGGAAATCGACTCCAACATGAAAGCCAAGCTTGGCTTAAGTATTATTATTAAAGCTATTTTAAATTAAACTGCTTACAAATTCAGATTTGAAGAATTACTGTTCCATTGAACAGCAGTACTAATTTGCGAAGTCGTTAGTACAATAAATGTCTATACATTTTAATAAAACGATATTGGCGAAAAGACAATCCCCAAAAAATTTCCTGAATATCGTTTCACAAACGGCTTTTAATCATTTACACAGTAAACGTCAAACAAAAGTACTGGCAACTATCGTACATAACATTCATAATTTAAATGAAACTCCATACATATAACTTGAAGAGCTTCTAAATCACTTTACTTTTCGAACTGTAATTTTTATTGAATCCAATAAATGATTGAATAACATTTCTCAGTAGTCGCCAAAGAGTCTTCTTTTTAGCCCAACTGCTAGCAATAAACTGGGAACCTAGGAATGATAAGGTGGCCTACCATGAACTGTTAACGCGATCCAGTTTAGGCTGTGGGAAAGAGATGGCGCTAGACGACTTGTATAGCTCTGTTTCTTTCCCACAGCCAAAACTGGACCGCGCTAAGAGCTCGTGGTAAGGCCCCAGGTACGCCTCTTTTTTAAATCGATTGTTTCACATTTGACCACTATCTTTCCTAATGGTAAACGACGATGTATTCGACTGGGAGCACGTTTGCATAGAATTAACCTATTCACTTTCACTTATAGACGTCATGGTTATAGCTATCAGAAAACATTTGCCTTTTTATGATCCTCGATGAAACAAGGCTTGATATAAAGTTACGTGAAAACAATATAATTTTGAATGAGAGAGAAGAATAATAAAAATAGTGGAGCTATTTCAAACAATAACAAACCAAAATTACCAACCACAAAATGGATTAAACTGAAATGACCGATGACAACCGGATAGCTAGAACTGAAACTTCATGTACAATATATGCCAGTTTATCTAGCATTTCAATTAATATCAATCCTGAAGTTAGCCACTTTGTAGATGGATTTATAGTATAGAAATAAGTGATTGTACAGGTGGAATTTGCTAAATTCAGTAACAGACTTCATATGTTGGGAAAATTGCATCCGAAAATAGAGACATCCCATAAATGTTTTGGTTAATAAATCCATCTTTAGTAGTTTTTAAACCATTTCATAGGACATTTTAAATGATAGCATATCAATACTATTATAATATGTATGCTGCAATGACAAAAGCTAGAGTATCTAGTGATTTGTTGAAATACAATGTCGACGTGACAAAGGATAAATTAATTGCAGGTCAATATATTATACATAATATTGTACAATCTCAATTAGCCCAAACAAGGTCACACGTAAGGAATTTCCATAGAGCTCAAACCAATTGACCTTCCAATCATAAACACTAAACACTCAATGAACTCAATCATACAAGTACTGATACAGATCGTATTGCAAATAAAGACATATCATTTTGCCCGTATCTGGTTATTAAGGGAACGTTATCTGATTGAGATAGATGTAAACAGAATATCAAATGAAAATGTTCCTTCAGTATTTACCCTTGGCTTATATAAAGTCTTACTTCTTCAGCCTTTAATATTGCTATGTTGATTCATTGATTATTTCGCCCCGAACGATCCAGAGGAGGATTCATCTTGATTACCAATTACTCAGCCCAAAAACGACAGGAAATCAGTCATTGAAATCCCTATCCGCAAAGGCAACCAATCAATTTCCGTTGGGACTAAAATATTAATAAATTCAAACACAACAATAACGCGTAAAGAGTTCCGAAGGTACCGTGAAATATTTGTAGGTAGATAAAATTTGTACGTATCCTTCGATTCGTTCCCCAAGGCGAAGCTACTATCCGGGGAGATTACCTCGGATTTTTCTCGGTCCGAAAACTGGCGAAGTTGGAAGTTTGCAACCTATCAAGCTACTTTGCTCAGACTGTGACGGCAAATGTATGTGTTTGGAAACTTTTTAAAAAGCTCTTTGTGTGAGAATCTATTGGTCGGTGCGTTCTTCTCTTTTGGATTATTTTAACTGCACTTTTGAGTAAAGGAAGTGTTCGATTTATCTCGGCTTTGATTTCACTTTGTGGATTTAAAAGTGATCTGCTTTCGTTTGAAGCTTTTTGGCAACTGATCTAGCCGGCTTCCTTTATTTCAGCATTTAAGTTGGATATCCAACTTGGATTTCATTTTATAATAACTTCGAACAAAACTCATAAAAGAAACAAAGTAGAACTTAGGAGTCTTAATCCAGAAAAGGTAACAACTTTTCCAATGTTTGCACACAATAAACTTTAAACTGCATGCTATTACTGTATCGCCTTTACCTCTCGACTTTTAAAGTCCTGTGTATCTCGTGTTACTTCTTGAAGTCGTACTTACTCTACACGAGATACGATACGAGATACAAAGTCGGCATACACCACATCTGAATCTTCACAATAAACTTCTGCTTTACTTTGCTCGACTCCGTTTTCCGTTTTAACAGTTTCTTGATTCAAGAGTAAGTTAATAGTTGTTTTACCAAACATTTGCTCGCTTTTATGCTCAATTACTATTTACGGATTCAAAGTATTTTATGTTCTGTGAGATGTTTGTTAAAGTGATAATACTTGTATGTAAACCAGTTTTCATATTCTGACAGTGAAATTCTCTACAAAAGTTAATTCTATACAGACATGTTGGTTAATTCTAGCGATGCATCCGATACCGATACCGATATATCGGCGATACATCGGGTTAGCCGATATATCGGTATCGACGATATTTTATGACCAATTCAACGATACTTTTTAATTTAAAAATGTAGTGTAAGTCGAGAGATACCCAAGGGCTCCCAATATATAGAGAGATGCAGATCCATTCGTTTTCTGGCGCAATGACGTCTTAAAACCAAACTTTTATAAAAAATTGCGCAGAAGTACTGTAGTTTCCCAATGAGTTCCATGGAATCTGTAAGACTATTTTCCAGAGCAGGTCTTATACAAACAGACTTGTGAAATCGCCTTTCTCCGAAAAAATTAAGATTACTTTGTTTTTAAACAGAAATCTTGTAAATGTTAATTTTAATTACTCTAATGTATAATTAGGTATCTAATATACCTGTGTCACTACTTTTTATATCTGACTTGTGATTTATTTATTTTATCTTTATTTTTTAATTCACAATAAGCGTATCGGTATCGGAATCGGTATCGCCGATATTTTTATAAGAGTATCGGTATCGTATCGGCGAAAAGGCGTATCAATGCATCCCTAGAACATTTTTGCGTTGCTAAATCATTGTTCCTGAGTGAAACCATTGTTATGATGTGGGATTTATGATAATTATAGTCATGTTCGGAACAACTTTATGTATGTCAAATAAGCACATAACGGATTGGATTTTACCATTAAGATGAGACACTTTCGACACTTATTTGAATTCGGATGATTATAGCATTTTTTTCTTTTACAGAATATAAGTAAAACACTTAAATTAGGGAGCGTTCAAGTATGACGTAACGCAATTTTTGAAGATTTTTGACCCCTCCCTCCCCCCTGTAACGCACTGTTACGTTTTTCTGAACCCCTCTCTCCAGACGTTACGTAACACTCAAGTGATCACTTTTACCCTAAAGTCACAAAAAGTTATGTATGTAAATATGTAGTTAAATATGTATATGTAAATAGTTTTTATCCTTGGTATACCTACTCGTAGTTTTAATATTACTAAAAATACGAAAAGGTTTGCCAATTTGGGAGTTGAAATTCCCTAATTTTTTTATTAAAAAAAAGAAACCATGTTACGTAATGTATGGTAAGAATGACCCCCTCCCGCCCCTGTAACTCATCGTAACGTTTTGCGAGACCCCCCCTCCCCCCCAAATTGCGTTACGTAATACTTGAACGCTCTCAAAAGTTTAAGTAAGAAATACTAGTAAAAACTAAACATGACTCTAAAGAGGTTGCTGCGGCCCTTGAACGCAAAGGGCAAACGAAGGAACAGGATGGTTTCAATCAGAACGAGTCAAACAGTCCCTTCAGCCCTTCACCCAGCGTAAGAGGATTCATTCGATAATTTAGAGGAAAGAAAAAAAATTACTAATAAAGGTATCCTATTAAATCCATAGCATGTGTATAAAAAAGCATGCAATATAATTTTTAATTAATTAAAATAATACAGAACGTTTAATAAAATCCAATGCAGTTCTTTTTCTTAGTGTGGTTTTTAATTACGTGAAAGTTTGATCTTCAGTTTCCAATTAATAATAACCTCAATACTGCAGGCATTATGGTATAAAATTGTTTCAATACAATCCAACATTGCGGTTTTCATTGTCCATTTCATTTCAAAGAAATATATCCTTCGTGAGCATTTAATGCTGTTAGACTAGAGGTGTTATATTGGACATCTATTGTGTAATAACTAAGCTAAGGTCTATTTTCATTAAACAAGGATTTATAATTGCCACTTTTAATTAACACATGGTCCAACTATTACACAAATTGACATTCTGTCAATAGTTTTTTTTTTAATTTGTCATTGGTTGACTATAAACCATAACAAAATGATAAATAAAAAAGGGCAAAGGAAAAAAATACGTGTGGCACTCGGGGACTGCCGCGGTAAAGCTATTGCATAGCATTTTTATCAACTTATGCAATTATAATTATTTATTTATTATATTTATTACTGTAATAATTAGGCTATGGTCGGCCACGTCAATCAAGTGAAACGTCAAGAAACGTTCTCCCTCTCCCTCAATAAAAGCATGCTTTCGTGCTAGTAATGAGCACGTCTGTCCATACCCTTATGAGCACGTCTGTCCATACCTTTATAATTGCCGAAGTCTCCCGAACTGAAACGACGTTAGACGACGGTGTCAGGTATTTTCCTTAGGCTTTTTCCTTAGGTTTTTTCGTTAAGATTTTCGCACCGCGCCGCGCTCAGAGACTTTTTTTTAGCGTGGTAAAATCATCAAACAGGGCGGGAGGGACTGTCAGACTCGTAGTGACTAAAATCCACGGTGTCCTTCAATAGCCCTTTGTGTTCCGGGGTCACGGTAATGAGATAAGTCCCGCGACCGCGACCACATAATGTTTGGCCTGTGAAAAAGATATCAGATCTCATGTTAAGCCAAACTTCTGAATCTACACGGCCTAACTCTACCGACCCTAACTTCACAAATTCTACATAGGTATCAGTAAAAATGTCTGCTCTACAAGATCCGATCACTTTCTTATTGTATCAGTTTAAAATAGCCTGCCGAAGTTATAAAATTGGTAGAAAATAAGTAAGGACCAAACAATTTCCAACTCCATCCAAACGATGGCTGTCGAAAACGAGATTCGATTAACACCTGCGTATTTCTGAACTTTTACCGACGCCGCCGGTGTGAACTCAATTGAGGTTATCAACGACAGCGAACCATACTCCTCGAGTTGCAAACAAAGTTACCAGGTCATCTGGAAAACTGGAGCGTTCCTAGAATTTTAATTATTCAGATTTGGACTCGTGATTAAAAGTTAGAACCTTCTTTGGACTTTGAGGATGGCTGCTTTGTGGTTGTTGTAATTGCTATCATTGACAGCTAGACGTAATTTACAGCCGTTCACAATATTTAAACTATCTCTCGTTTTGCTTTACTAAAAACTATTTCTTATTAGGGATAGAAAAACCATTCCAGTCTCTATTAAAGCAAAACCAGAGATAGATTGTATACCTATTGGGAACGGTCATAAATTGATCATATCATCCCTACCTACCTATTTCACACTTTTCCCTTTGCTTGTTGCTTGCTTGTTTTATATCTGAGGCGATTTCCGGGCAAAGTAGGCGCGGGCTTGCGGACGGCGAGTATGGGCGAATCGCCGTCCGATCATGAACTATGTCCGGGTCGACGGCGCGTCGTGTTCTACGCGCGCCTCAAAGAGCTGTCAGTAATCTGACGAGGCCCCCCTTAGAGGGCCAAAGCCTGTCGGGATCGCGGGACCGTCTTATCAGGTAACTGTGGCCCCGGTACGTAAAGAGCTATTGAAGGACACCGTGGCTTTAGTCAGACAAAAAAGGGTCTTTTATCTGTACGACAAAGTTCATCAATGTCCAATGGTTTAGTTGTGAAAGCGTAATATCTAAACAAACTCACATTCGCATTAACGATATTAATATAATATTATGTTAGGATTTTGAATTCGATTCTAAACGCACAGCTTTATAATACACTAGAATCCAGTATAGTGTCTATTGTTTATTAAAATAGCCGATGCTATCTTCACAACACAAATCTAGGATTCATTCGACAACGCTTTGTCCCAAAAATTCGTACAAACATTTTGGCAACCATTTTCATTTCGTACTATTGCCATTTTAAATCTTTTGGGGCTTGATTCATGACAAAAAACTTCGGTACTGTCCCGGAGAAATGTAATACTAGTTTTTTTTTCATTAATAACATCAAATCTCCGGAGAGTTAGGCAAAGCTGTACAGCCTAATAGAACATTCACGTTTCAGCGATTATATTTAAGGCCCATGTAATACGGCTCATTCACGTCTTCGATCTAAGTGGTGCGTGGTGCGGCGGGCGGTGCGGCGGAGCGAGATACACGACACGTACCCACAGGAGCTGCTATCCACTGCCGAACCGCTCCATTTGCTTGTACATTTGTTAGTTAGTACGGCGCACCGATGTACGATCTACGAGGAGAAAACAGCGCGCATTTTAGCTATGAGCAGCACCTCGTGGCGTGCTTGAAACATTTCTATACATTTGATCATTACCGCTCGCTGCCCTGCGCTAAGCAACCGCTCATAGCGGCAAGGTAGAAGGGGCCGGTAGTGAGCCTATTGCTATCAAAGGGACACAACGCCAGAATCAATGACTACTAAAGAATTACTGATGATAAAATCCAAAAATACTTTGACCCGACCTGGGAATTGAACTTCATCCTCTCGCACAGCAGTCGCGGCGACTACTACGCCAAAAAGGATTTATATAATTTATATTATACCACATTGGCGAAATTTTTATGTCATAGGTTGAATCCAGTGGGTGATATGAATTGGAAGAACCTTTTATGAATGAAAGGATCCACTTAGATGTGTACTAAGTAATGGTTTTCACGTAAATGTATGAAGAAATTTCTGGGTAAGGGAGATATTTTCTTTGAGGAAATAGAAGATTGCTGGAGCCTAAAGAGCGTAGTATTACTTTAGTGAAATCAAATTATGAATTGACGGAGATATTACTTCTCTTCGTAGTTTGAAAAGGTTGTATAAGTAATAGATAGACATAAATAATATCCATGTTTCTATAACAAGCTATTCAAGTCTTGAAAATTTTAAAATAAAATCCCGATTTTCCAGCCTCAGAAGGCTCGGATCCACATTAGAACAAAAGTTTATTTCCTCATCAATATCTAAAAGGAAACCGAACACCATCCGAAGAAGATTTGGGTTTATACGACCAATAAATATACGAAGTTTTATATTGAACATTCTGCATCCAAATCTATGTTATATGCAGGAAGATAAGCAACGATGGATGATATTGCAAAACTTGGAACACGGCCGCGAAATAAGGGGATATGCAGAACGTTCTGTAGTTCTATTAGGCTTTGTATACATGGAGTAACAGTTTCTGCATTGGATTTGCGTTGTTACACAAAAATAATCATGTAACACAATGCTTGTTTAGGCAGTTTGTTGCTGCAGGAAGAATAGAACTTCTTTTTCTTTAAGAGGTTTTTTTTCTGGCACTATTCAAAAGATTCTGGATTTTCTGTCAAACGGAAAGCTATACAAATTGCTATCGGATATTTCTTAGATGCCGATGAAGATGGTAGAAGCTAATAAATCGTAACTAAAATAACACCTGATGGCAATAAATACACCGTTTTGTAAAAAAAAAGAAAAATGGTTTGTCAATATGATTACACCAAAAACGAAATACGAAGAAAAACGTAACAAAATGTGAACGCACCTATTCCCGGTACGGTCGTTGGTTTCGACGCCATTTCAACAAATGACGGAACGCCACAATTCACAGCAAGGCCAAATTTACGCGACACGAAATATTCGCGTTAATTTTGGAAGTTCTCAATTGTGATTCTACACGATTAATGCAGTCCATTGGATTGTTTGTTGGCAAAATAGCTCGTCCATAATAAATCAGGGACAGTGTTGATATTTCGGATGTTTGGCGATCATTTTCACATTCATCATTTTGATGTAGAATTTACGTACTTAGGTAATTGCTCACTAAGTAATTATATATTGTTCTTTGTCTAATCAGTGAACATTTATTTTATTTAATTAAATTCGAAACGCAACATTGCTAAGCGTGCGTGTTCTCGCATAGTTCCGTTTATTTAATCGTGTTGATGTTCGATTTAACTGGTACATTTTGTTTTGTGGATTGGGAAATCACCACATGACTTCGCCGACTCTGGATGAAACTGAAGTGAGTATCGGACTTCTATTGGCTAAAACACACCCTGTTATTTAAATTACCCTTTGCTTTCTCAGCAACTCTTTCGAACAAGTTCGCAACCATAGCAAATGTGCTATCATCTGTATAAGAATGAAGATGATCAGTGGGAAAATTATTATGTTTAATACTTATTAATAAGCCAAACTCTCAGTATTATGAAAACTTTTTTTTAGAAAAGAACCGACTTCAAATCAAACACAAAAAAGTTTAAAATAACTTTTCTTTCGGAAGTCGGTGGCTTTGTTTTTTATTTCATTGACTATTGCCATCGACTTCCGAAAGAAAAGTTATTTTAAACTTGTTTGTGTTTGATTAATTTGAAGAGGGTTCTTTATTAAAAAAAAGTTTTTATTTTACCCTTTTTTTTAGTTCAGATATTCAACAAAAATCTTCGTATAATCGGCGTCTTTAGAAATCTTTAATCCAAGTCAGCAACAAAAACGGATCTATGCGGTCAGCGTCACGAGATATCCATGATTGTTATATACTAAAACCTTCCCTAGAATGTAACAATGAAACTTGCAGTGTACCCTAAGTTGGACAATACCTAGTACAACAAAAAAAGAATTACTCAAATCGGACTTGAGATATGCACACAAACATAAAAACGTACCTACATACATACATACACTTTTAAAATTCGGCAAAATAAGTTTTCAGACGCTGATATAGAATAACATATATGAAAACTGGGCAGTTCTGGAAATATTACATAACCTCCTTTTTTTTGAAGTCGGTAAAAATGATTCGGAATTCCTTCCTTCCAAACTGAAAATGCAACAAATCCGTTTTTTTTAATTTCAGGGTCACCTTCAATGATACAACTATAAAAAAACAAAACAAAAACGCACGAAAGATCAGAAATTACAACTACAGGGTACGGAAATCCAAAGAAGCCTGTTTACACTCAAGGGATAGCTGAAGATTGGATAGTTGCCAAGGGCCTTATTTTGATGAACAGCGAAGGCAACAAGGCGTCATGCTGAATCAGAATTACTTTCTGACAGTTTCCTCTTTGTTCCACCACTGTCCGGAGATTGTTACAACAAAGTATCCACTTCCTTAAAGAGAAAATCTCGAGATTGTGGTGATAAAGAATATGCTTATGAGTGGTAAAAGTAAAGTGGTTGCGCAAATTCTGAAGTTCAAGGTCAAGGGGAATAAATGTTGATTGAAACAATGAAGCCGTCCATTTTTAACGCGCTTTTATTAGCTTCACTTGTAAGTATGTATGTAAGTAAATCTTGGAATCTTTATTTGACCCACTTCCCGGTCTTCGATTAGGATGAAATTTTGCACACGCTCTGAGTTGAAGCTGTCCATTTTTTCATACTACCTTCTTATAAGGTACCGTAGAAGTAGCATGTGCGTTTTTACGACTTTGAGCCAATTTGTTAAAAATCCATTTATTTTTATCCGTTTATGAAAATATTATACAGCATTTCAAAGATTTCTGGAATTTGGCAAATAGGTTACGTGGCTTAAGTTGGGACTTAAAATATTTTTATTGGGGTACTACGTGCCCTTGGAAGAATTTCGACCTCTACAAAACAAAGATTAAGTTAAAGTTACGATCTAAAATATAAAACTAATGGCCTACCGTCATTAAGTGTGAAAGAAAACTTAAATGTGCCAACAAATTCCCAAAAAAATAAACAAAGAGTCTTTCAAATGTATTGCCAACACATGTCATAATGATTACAAATTATTCGAAATTTATTCAAACGTAATCATCGTATTAATGTAGATAAAAAATATCACTATTCAAAGCATCACCGCAATTTGTTTTCAAAAGAATATTGAACTTATAAAGGGTGTAAAAAGGTCACCTTAACAGAAGTGTTAAATTCCATTAAAATAAAGAGATGGAAAAATGCGTCTTTTTCTCCGAGACATTACACCATTCGTAAATTCATTCGAATGAAATAACAAACAGGTGTGGTAATTTTGCTGTAAAAGAACAGTAGAAGAAACATTTAGGCCTTTTATTGAGACACGTTTTTTACTACTAAGAATAGGAATGTTTGTACGTCCGTCCATGTGTCAGGGGGTCTAATCTCTAAGCACGAAACCCTTGGTTTCGGTCTTAGTCACAGACGTTTTGACAACGAATCCGAACTAAGAATGAATGATTGTTACGATTTGACAGATAGCTTCTTACGAATCCGCGCAACCACTTATTATCTGCGGAAATGCTACTACATTTTTTAATACAATTTGATATAATGAAATAAACACTTATAGCGCTGCGTTGAAATGTACGGGGGAGTAGTGGCGGTATTATCTGTCCGAAATTTGATTCTGACGTTAGTTACCGTGTATCCGTTCCCGTGTTTTCATTTAGAAAGAAGACACCCTGTAACGTGTACTATCAGCCTTATTACGAAAAAGAAATACTCAAATACGTTTTAATTTATTCTGCACAAATAAAGTCAAAATGAAAGATGGAACACGAAGGACTTTTAAATGTCACATTTATGAAAATACATTACAAGTCCTTTAATTTTAACGGCTGCTGATATTTTTCCATTAATCCTGACGTTCGGCGTTGCTGAAAATAATATTCATGTGTTTCGAATTTTCAGTTACAATTATTATTTATCACTTTTAAAAACTCTTTAAATTTAATTATGCTAACTAAGAAATTAACGAATGTAATGTTTCCTTTAGCTTTGTTGCTGTTTTTCATCAAGTAGAACAATAGATTTTCTTGTACAAAGCCTCGTATCTTGTCAAAGAAAATGACGTGACGTGTGTCAGACTATGATGCAACCTTACATTACAACAATGTTAGTTAAAACAATGCCTTGTAATATAAATATCGTTTCCAAATAATACATAATAATATGAACTAGTTAGTCATAATAATGTTAATTCGAATATATGAATAGTAAATTCATTATTACTTATGTACAACTGACTAGTACATTTTTAATGCAATTTCATGTAATGACATAGACACTAGAGCCGCGTCTAAAGGTCATGAGTAGTGGCGCGGACTATTAAGGTGGCGGTTTGCGCCGGAGACCGAGACAGCGACCGGAGACCGCGACTGGAGACCGCGGCAGTACTTAACATTAGGTAATGTATGAGCGGCAGTTCGCGAGCGAGACAGCGACAGGAGACAGATACGGTACACTGAAAAAATAAAACGAGACTTTCTACTGTTCTTGAACAGTAAAAAAACGGTTCCGGGAACTTATTTATACGTTAAAATAATTGATTACGGACAGTGCACTGAAATGGGCAAAAACAGTAAAGAGCTAAACAGTTATTTCAACTGTATGAACATTAAAGTCTACTGATTTTTTTTTTCAGTGTAGCAATCTCCGGTCGTGGTCTCCTGTCGCGGTCTCCTACCTTCAGCAACAAAACTCATTTTTAACCTCTTAAAAATAATTCAACTAAGAGCGTCGAGCGCGAGAGAGAGACACGAAAAAGAAAACTTTAACAAAAAATTATAAGTCTTCGATCAGAAAATTAAAAGCACCAAAAATAAAACAAAACAAATAACTGTTTTTGTTTTGTTTTATAAATCATTGTACTAGATATAACACAACACAAACCATCTATAAATTAAATCAATAACATAACATGAATTAAATTGATATAATTGTACTGCCATTGAATACAAATCATCTGTTCTCAATTTAGAACTAATTGGAATAGATTGGCATGAATAGACTAACAACATAATATATCAACAAAATAAACATCATTTTGGGAGGCAGCTGACTAGGAATACATGCCTTTATTAGATAACCAGTCTGAAAAGTGATAAGGTTTCAGACTGGTTATGGTGATGGAATTCAGTCCTCGTCTATGTCAAAGTGAATGAGCATTTTACACTATTCGGGGCACTAAGAGACATGCAAATGCTAAATAGGTGCGTCCCCACAGAGCGCGCAGCCTCGCGAAGCATTTTCCGCGCGAAGCAGCTCGATTGGTGTGGACGTGTCTCGCTCGGGCGAGGCAAGTAACAGCGCTGCGGCGGTCGATCGACCGAGCGCCCGAGCCATCCAGTGTCGGCTTTTGTTTTGCTCGCGTATATTGTTTCGTGCCTCGGTCGAAAAACAATAGACGCGTCCACACAGAGTGAGCAGCCTCGCTTGTCAGTTTCCTCGCGCAGCAAATGCTTCGCGAGGCTGCGCGCTCTGTGTAGATGCACCTATTGAAATGTGTATCTTTTCGTGTGGTAAATAAAGTTAAATTTTAAATCCCTCTATTGAAATGTGCGCGCAGTGTCACATCTCAGTCTTGACCCTTTTTTTTTTTTTGCGTGGTATAATCATCAAATGAGTCCTCCCACCCCGGGCAGGGCGGGAGGGACTTGTCAGACTTGTACTGACTAAAATCCACGGTGTCCTTCAATAGCCCGTTATGTCCCAGGGTCACGGTAATGAGATAAGTCCCGCGACCCCGGCAGGCTTTGGCCCTCTAGAGGGGGGCCCCGTCATCATGCTGACACTCCTTGAGGCGCGCGTGGAACACAACGCGCCGTCGACCCGGGAGTCTTGACCCTTACGTTTTGATTTAGAAATAAAATGATATATATCACTTACTGGTCTAGACTACGTTGCAATTGAAGAAGGAAAGGACAGTTATTGATATTATATAGGCTTTATTCCAGGAGAAACATTAAATTAGTAAAAAAAAAAATCAAGTCTCAACCAATTTAACTTTCTAGGCTAATAACACGAATTATGCGGTGTTCTAAAACAAAAAAATATATATTTTGAGCATCACCTAAAACAAATACTTACATAAACCTCTTGTCCCAGTTCCAAAACATTTGTAACCGAATTTATAGCACAAAAAGGAGCATGACCATACACTATACAGTACTGCAACTCGAGCCGAAAGGTCAAAACAACTGCAAGTCATAGATGTGACTAATAGACTGAGTTTTGACACTTAACACAAGGGGCGGGTCTAGAGCACACTTCTATTACTTTATGTATGTACTGTCAAACAAGTAATTTGTTATACAGGCTGTTAAAGCGTGCCTAATAAAAAGGCTTTGAATGTAATACAAGTAGTAATTTTTTTCACCGAGCTGATATGAGTACCTACACTATAAACTTTAAAAGTATTTCACAGTACCTACACACAATAGACTAGAATATCTGAGACTTGACACTTCTAGAGATTATCGAACTATTCAATGCTTTCTGAATTTCTGAAATCAGCAGATTTCGCAACATTCTGACGTGCGGTTACCACTTCAGAAACTTCCAGAAAAATTAATCAGTCCTTGTGAATCTCTTAACTTATTATTTGATCATATAAAAAAGTTATAATCAGTGCTAGTTCTAGCCAATGCTTATTTTTTGAAGAATATTTTTGCCTATTCACAAAATACTTTATTCGACAGTATATCAAAGTAGTGTATCATGTGCTGCGTCATTCAGAACGCTCAATGTAATCGGATGGTCAGCTTTCAGCTAGACTCTTTTGACAGTTTAAAAGTTACGAGATACTAAACTTTTAAAAACTATGTAGGCACTTCTTTTGGAGCTTATATAAGTGACGAAGTATCTTTCAGACCAGAGTGTCTCGAATTTGCTGAAGAGATTTTATTTTTATTTTGGTAAAGGGGTTAGTTTGCAGCTTTTAGATTAATGTTCTAAGTAAAAGTTCGGATAATTCAGCACGGACGAATTGAAGACACATCTCTATACTTCCCATAGTCACTTACAAGTCACTTAGTAATAGATTCAATCTTTATAGTATTATGTAGTTTCACAGCAAGCATTGTATCATGTGCTTTATTGCTTTCAATGACTAGATCCCACGTTATGGCATGCTCACTCAAATGTCTCGCTGATGGTGGCGCGTGTATCGCATCATTTAGTTTCCTTCAAAATGGTTGAGCTAAGTTTAAGACTCGTTTGCCAATGTTGGTCGGTTGATGGGTCATTATGGGTCATCTATAACAGCGAGGTCTCTCCGTAAAGCCGTTGGTCCCAACTGTCATTTGTCAGTTGATCTATGACAGTCTTAAATGGCCTTTATTGTTAGTCATAACAGTTGGGAAAAGGCTATGCATTTGGAGCCTAAAGTGTCGTTGTCAAATTTTTAGTCCATTGCTCATACGGTGCATCCACACCGCCGGTAACATTTGTGGAGCAACAAAAGGCAACACGGTGACATTCGGCAACATTCGGTAAATTTTGTGGCTCCTTGTTACTATTTGTTGATTGTTACTCATCCACACCGCAGTAACATCCGACAACAAATGTTGCCGTGTTACTGTATGTCGAGTAACGTTGCTCGACAATAGGTAACATTGTTAGATAATGGGGGTAACATTGTTAACGAATGTTGAGCAACGTTACTCGACTTACAGTAACACGTCAACACTTAGTAACATTAAATAACATCTTGTTGGCTGATGTTACCGAGTAACATTTGGAAACGTTGAGCTACAAATGTTACCGGCGGTGTGGATGCACCGAAAGATTCAAGAAATACTTCTTCTACACAAAGAAAATAAAGCAATGAATGTTTTTGACCTGTCAAAATGGTATTGCCACTATATGAACCTCAATTACTTCCCTTTGTTTTCCAAAGCAGTAGGCACCGGTTCAATATTAAATAAAGGCATTTTCTTGTTTATACAATATCATTAGTGGTTTCAAATATTTAACTAAAACGTGTCTTATTTGTTTGTAATGAGTCTGGCAGGCATATGATATAAACATCCCGTATGTTTACATGAAATGCTAAACAAATTCATGTCAGTTTAGTTAATTAATATTTCAGTTACACAGCTATGAAAATAAGAATAAATAAAATTAATCTGAACGTGTCTGTGGTAGGTCATAAATAAAATTAGTGATAATTAGATTGTTAAAATAAATAATGGTTCATGACACTCATCTGGAACACATCATCATCACCATCATCACCCGGACGTCTTGCGGGTTCACTACTGAACAAACAACCCTGCACCATTTCCATCCATTGATTGCCCGCGATTCCTACGAAATTTAAAAATGGGTCGCTGATATAAATGACACTATTTGAGGTAAGCTAAACTACAACGACATAGTTTATTTTATACACCATCTAATACTACCACAGACAAAACAAGTACAAATAAACACCCTACACACATATTCATACACATTACACACCCTTCACACATACTACACTCACACATCACAATTCGCACTAAATACATGGTATTAAGTATCCTACTTTAGTTTCTTCTTTTCGATACTTACTATTTTTTTTGTCTTATTGTTTTATTTTAATTATATATATATATATATATATATATATATATATATATATATATATATATATATACACCGTGTTCTTCACGTTATCCATAAACTTTAGCAAATACTTCTATGGCTTTTACAAATCAAATCCAACAAAGGAAGTAGTACTTAAAAAGGCTTCGTTACAAAGATATTTGTAATTTCATTTAATGAAATTTAATTGAGCTATGCAGTGAGAAAGTATCTTAATTTGAAATCTATCAAATACTATTTGCATTTCATTTGTTTCAGCCCGCCAAATGTTATGAATGAAAATACGACGTTGCCAATTCGGATAAAGAGGCATGCATATCGGGTTATTTACGTCTAGGTATTTAGTTTGTATGAAAATTAACAAAAAATAAAAAATAAGAATTTATTAATGTGTCCATAATGAAAAATGCTTACTTCCATGGTTTGAACATCTGGTCGAAGTTTATGTATATCGTCCGGAACACGGTGTATATATATATATATATACACCGTGTTCTTCACGTTATCCATAAACTTTAGCAAATACTTCTATGGCTTTTACAAATCAAATCCAACAAAGGAAGTAGTACTTAAAAAGGCTTCGTTACAAAGATATTTGTAATTTCATTTAATGAAATTTAATTGAGCTATGCAGTGAGAAAGTATCTTAATTTGAAATCTATCAAATACTATTTGCATTTCATTTGTTTCAGCCCGCCAAATGTTATGAATGACGTTGCCAATTCGGATAAAGAGGCATGCATATCGGGTTATTTACGTCTAGGTATTTAGTTTGTATGAAAATTAACAAAAAATAAAAAATAAGAATTTATTAATGTGTCCATAATGAAAAATGCTTACTTCCGTGGTTTGAACATCTGGTCGAAGTTTATGTATATCGTCCGGAACACGGTGTATATATATATATATATATATATTATGTTAAGTTCTATAATGTATGTACATTTAGTAAATAAGTTACTGAAGAGCGAAGTATCCTACTACAGGTATTTCATGCCTAAATGGATGCTTCAAAAACTAGTTTAGCTGTACAAAATTTGTAAAACCAAATAAAGAATTTTGAAGAATTTTGAATTAAACTAAAAACATACGTAAAAACAAATAAACAGTTAAGCTTGGTAAACCCAATATGTCTCTCCTAGATGTTATAGAAAATATTGCGCTACAACAGTACCTACCTAGTTCCTTGATTTCATCCGATCGCACTAGTCTTACAAAGGTGTTACTAACACCTACACACATCTTTATTAAATCTATACATCCTTTGGAAAAAATCCGTGGCCTGAATGAAGGCTTTAAACCTTCTACGCTGTATGCATAGCCCCAGCCATTGTCCACCTCTCATCTTGCATCTTCCATGCATTCACAATAGACATGCGCCCTCAGGTAACCATTGTTGTTGGACAAGCAAGCAAATTCCGCCATTTTTTATTCCCTTTTGAGACACAATACCCCAGTATTTTTCCACCGTAAACAAAAACTAAGGATGAAAAACAATTGTCTGTTTTCAATGTGAAGTTTTGAAAGAGTGTTTTTGGAAGCTTTACGTCCAAAAATGGTTTAATTGTTGAATTGTGACAAAATAGCCGTGAGTCTCGTTCATGCAAGCGATTCAAAAATTTTTCATATCATTGCAACAATTTGCTTGCAATGACTGGTTTTTTATGAAGATCCTTTTTTCAGAACGTACTATTTTTCCGAGTAAATTCAGAAGCTAGTATTTGTCGTATATATTTATGTCTTTTTGTCAGTATATTATTGATCAGTGTTTCGTAATCTGCTGAAATTACATTTACCATACTGTAATTTAAGAGATTTTTATCTTCCTACACATAATACAAGATTTTAGCCATAACGCCAAACAATATGACTATTTAAACTTTATTACACAACTTAATAATTTTAAGTGCCTATTGCGCATAAAAACATACGCTTTCATAAAACGGTTATTACTGAAACAAATATTTGCGCTCGTTAAAATCCATTACACAAAAGTTCAAAGTGTAAAATAATTAACACGGTATACAGCTATTGTCTTTTCAATTAAAATCAATGTCTTTGTGGGCAGATGTTTTAGTTAAAGGCACCTACTACTTAATTCTCAGTTGGCGGCACCGTTTTATTCCTTGTTTAATGCTTGTATAGGTTTCATTTACATTGCAGCATAATCAGCCTACTTACGAGTTGTAGGTCGTGGGTTCGAACCCAGCCAGGCGCATTAATTTGTGTAATTTATTTCATCGCCACTGCTCTCAAAACGGTGAAGGAAAACATCGTGAGGAAACCGGTATGTCCTAGAACCAAAAATTCGAAGACATGTGACATCCACCAATCCACTCTGGGCCGCGTGGTGGTTTACGGCTCACTCCCTCTCACATAGAGGAGGCCTGTGTCCCAGCAGTGGGAACATTTATAGGCTGATGATGATGAAATTCAGCCTATAATGTCCCCACTGCTGGGACACAGGCCTACTCTGTCTTGGTTGGTTGATGTCACATGTTTTTTATTTAATTATTTAGCAAAAGACTTGCTCTTGAACACTATCCTATCTGTTGGAAAGCGATGGATGATGGGGTCGACGTTGAATCACGCCTTGCCTAGAAGTAACTGAATAGGACGTAGGCTCTTGACTCAATGACCTCAAGGTTCTATATAGCTATCATAAATAAAATACATAGTCCGTATTAGCTGTGCGTACAATAAAAGTATTTATTATACATGATGACATGATGACAGGCATGTTGGTCTAGTGGTTAGTGACCCTGACTGCTATGCCGGAGGTCGTGGGTTCGATTCCCACCCAGGACAAATGTTTGTGTGATGAGCACGATCATTTGTTCTGTGTCTGGGTGTAATTTATCTATAATATGTATGTATTTAGAAATATATAAGTATGTTTATCAGTTGTCTACTACCCATAACACAAGCTCTGCTTAGCTTGGGACTAGATGGCGTTGTGTGATAGTTGTGGAATATTATATTATATTATAAGTATAATTTTTTGGTTCTTGGACATGTTTTCTTGCACCGTTTTGTGAGCAGTGGTGATGAAATAAATTACACAAAGAAGTCGTTAGTCGGGGCCATTACCACTGGGCCGCCACTATTAATTTAGTTAAATTGATTAGAAGTATAATTTGGCTATATTGCTAACAGTTTCGAGACAGTTTTTCAGTTCTGTGGCTTTTACTCTCATTCTTTTTTTAGCCTTGAAAACTAGTTAGAATTTTTTTCTAATGTTCTTTTTGTTTAAAAGAATTTGGTACGGCTTTTTTTTTGTAAATTGCTATACAATAACTATTTGGCAACTAAATACAATCGTTTTCTTTCTCATTCTCCAGAAAATAAATTTGTATCCCAATCAAAATCCTGATCCGTGTATTTTTACGACTGCTTGTGATGGGAAATAAAAAGACTCAGATTGGCAAATTTGGTCAATTGTTGTGTAGACTGGTTACAGACAAAGAACAGGATCCAGATTGTAATAGAGATATTTTACTATTAATTAGAACAAAATGAGTGAAATACCTATGTATAGGTACGAGTATGTAAAGCTCAGATGTCCTCAAGTGGTCTTAATGTGTTAGTAACTAATTTAGCGATGCATCCGATACCGATATATCGGCGATACATTGAGTTAGCCGATATATCGGTATCGACGATATTTTTATGACCGATTCAACGATACTTTATATTTTAAAATTAAAAAATCAAAATTACATAAAAAAAACCAAATGAGTTCTGTCGCATCAGAGACTGTTTCCCAGCGCAGATCTTATACAAGCAGACTTGCGAAATCGCCTTTCTCCGAAAAATTTAAGATAACTGTTTTTAAAACATAAACCTTAACAATGTTAATTTTAATTACTAAAATCTATAATTATCTTATATCAAACTGTGTCACTACTTTTTATATTAATAAAAAATAATCTGACTTGTGATTTATTTATTTTATCTTAATTTTTTAATTCACAATAAGCGTATCGGTATCGGTATCGCCGATATTTTTATAAGAGTATCGGTATCGGTATCGTATCGGCGAAAAGGCGTATCGATGCGTCCTTAGTAACTATCATCAGAACTTAAAACTGGATATTTACCATGTCATTGTTTATTATTTACTTTGAGTTTCCGATGCTTCGGCACTATACAAGTAATTAAGTAGATACTGTTTAGTGTTAGTGAAAATGTTAATATAAGAACTTATATCTGTTCGTAACGGTTTGACCAAATATTTAAACATAGAACCATTGATGAAACGTCAAACTGCTCAACGTCACAATGTCTACTCGTTCCATTTTCGACGGAGAATTTCAAACACTGCTAAATTGAACGGCGATTAGGCTCGGATACTTGATGAGTCAATTGCTTTAGTCGTTCGAGCGGCAGGAATCTGACGGCAGCATGTGGCTTTTGGCGAATGAGTATGTACGGTAGTCGAGTGAACGAACCACATCTAGTAAAGCTTAGCGGCTTTATTACAAAACGTGGTTTAACTTAGACCAAGGTTTAAATCAAAAATCAATTTTTGAATTTCGAACTTTATTTCTACTGTCGTAAAGTTATTAATACAAAAACCGAGTTTAGATCCCAGTCTAAGTTGTCAATGTGCATTTTAGAATTTTATAGCAGTTGAAATAAAGTTCGAAATTCAAAAATTGATTTTTGATTTAAACCTTGGTCTAAGTTAAACCACGTTTTGTAATAAAGCCGTTTGTGTTTAAAGCGCGGATATTTGGAACATTTAGCTTGTACGGCCTACATTTATGATATTCTAGAACAAAGGTTTTATTCCAAAATAGTTTATGGTTTTTCGCATAAACTGGCTGGCTTGAATTTATGCAGAAATGTGTGTTATACCTATAAACTTACTTAAGAACTGTTTCTTGTATTCCGTAGAAACTACTGGCTGCTTTTGTTTCGAACATATTTTCATACATCTGGCAACACAGTGTTGATGTGTATTTCCACTAACCAATTTAAAAATGCGACTGTGGATGGGTGTTTTTTACTGCTTTACACAAAATCTTCTGAATGGATTTGGATGAAATGTTATTATTGATTTGTAGTTCATAACCTGGACTAGCACATAAGATACTATTTATCCCGGTATTAAGTACCCGTGGTTTTAATTTTCGAGTAATAGGGGGGCGAAACCGCTCGCAACTTCTTGTTACAAATGTTTTCAATAAGCTGAAATTTATCGTCATTCCGTTAATCTATCTATTCGTTATCTTCACATAATTTTGTGAAGATACAAGTAACATTTTTATTTGATACAGAAAATATTATAATTATGAATCTTCAAATTCACGTAGAATTTTTCTAACGTTCACAGCTCGTAGGAAAAAGTAGGATTACGGAGTCACGTGAAAAATATCAGCACGAACTCCTCATTAAAAGTTCCACACCTTCATTTTGACTATGAAAATAAACTCAATTCCTGTATGTATTTATAAATTTTATAACTATTCAAATTATCATAAATTGAGCCTAGTTCGAGCTGTTTGAATCTAACTACAGCGCTCGAAAAAGATGGAGCTAACATCCTGTATCGCTCCATCTCTTTCCCACGTTGAAGGTCATTAAAATAATACTGCTTTACTGGAACTAACCCTAATCTCAACTCAAACTAGGTCTAAAACCTACTCAAGCTCAGCAGCAAAGCCAAAACTAAGTACCTACTTAATATAACTTTTCTGAAATATTAAACAGACAATTTGGAACGCCCACACTTTTAAACCATTAAATACAAAATTACGTTTTTGTCCTTTATAATCTACAAGTTCAACCAGGTGATACCACTGCCCTACGAGGACGTGGGAATGTCTTCAAAGGATATCATTGCCTTGGATCGATTTTTAGTCAGGAAGGACAGGAAGAGTCTTATCCTCCCTTCTGCTTCATCGAACCAGTGCTAGGACTCATTTGATGATTATACAGCCCCGATAAGATGAGATGGATAAAGTCTTTGAAACAAGGTCATTTACAAGGATCATAATTTAAAAGAAAAAAATAAAATTGCTGGTAATCCAAATTGGGCACCCACTGGAACAGCACCTGAGTGAATGGCACATAAAGTATTCCAGAAACGGCACCTATCAATACACGTTTGTGCCAATAGTGGAACTGTTAATTATTTAAAATTATATTCCACATAGGAAATCTACGGAACGTAGCGTCACGATGACTTTACCCCTTTTGAAAACGTAGATACTTTTAAAGGGGGTACCCACATCGCGACGCTATCTATACTTTCTTAGACGTTTATCTTTTTTCAGGACGGACGTAAAAAGAAAAATATAAGACAAGATATCAATTCATAATCTCCTTAAGATGATTTAAAAAAAATAGAAACAATTGTTTGATAATGTAACTTCGGTTAAACTAATCTGTGCTGAAATAACATTATTACAACGTTTGGTATCGATTACGCATTACAGGGTTTGATGGTAAACTTGGCAATCTGATATTAATTTTGGGTAAGATCCCAAAAAGTGTTGGATTTCATATTTATTCAATTAATCTTACAAATATAATAAATTGTTTGCGTGTATGTGTTTGTTACTCTTTCACGCTAAAACTATTAAACGGATTTGGATGAAATTACCTAGGTACAAACAGTTTATAGCTCGGTGTTAAACGTTCCCTGGGGATAATTTTCTCGTTACAGAGGGCAAAGCAAGTTAGTCTTGCCCTAAACAATCTTTATTGTAATTATACCTAAACATAGAGTTATTTTTCATAAGGCCAAGATTTGCACATCGTCGTTGGTAAGGATGTACAGTCACGAGCAATAGTATGTATACATTAAGCAGTATTCAAAAGCGATTTTCTGCTACCATATTGATTAAATTCTTGCCTTTTCATTAGACTTCTATTTTGGAATTGTAATTAAAGCGAGGTATCAGATTTTACTGCATATCCCAGAAAATGAGTATAATTATAAGCAAACTAGCACTCCGCCCGCGACTTCGTCTGCGCGTGTCTCTAAACTCGTGAATTTAATGCCCGGTCACCCTTCTTATAGAATACTTTTGGAAAATCTAAAAATTGTCTAGTAGTTTAGTAGAATAGGTTCAATACAAACAAACAATCAAATCATTCCTTTTTTTGAAATATTAGTGTAGACAAACTAATTTTCCAATGTTTATCCCGCTAGGGGTTGATTATTGAAATATAAATAAATATGCATCCTTTATTCGATTGAGAGATAATTGGATTTTGGAAGCAAGCACTAAAATACTTCCCTTAAAACTTAATCATCCCTTTTCAACAATTTAGGGGGTGATTTTCCTATACAAACTTTAACATCGTCTAGATTACCAATGGAGGGTAGTTTTAAAAAAGTAGTAACGCCCATCTTTTTTATTTACTTATACTCATATTCGTACAAAGTTTCAAGTTCATAAACCCAAGGAATAAGATTTTTCATACAAACGTTTTCACCCCTTTTCACCCCCTTAGAGGAGGATTTTTTTCGCAAAATCCCTTCTTATGTTCACCTACATAATAAATTGCAACTACCGATCAATATTCAGGTCACACGTTCAACGGTTAAAGAATCTCCCCTTTAAACTTGAATACCCCTTTTCACTAACTTGGGGGGTGATTTTCGAAAAATCCAAAAACATGTGTTTAATTATTTTTGATCTAGTACATAAATACTTATTTTCACATTAATCAACTCACGCGTTATGATTTTCCCATACAAACTTTAACAACACCTAGATTACCAGTGGAGGGTAGTTTTGAAAAATAAATAGCGCCAATATTTTTTATTTATTTTTGTTCTTATTCGTGGCAAGTTTAAAATTTATAAACCCACGGAATAAGATTTTCCATACAAACGTTTTCACCCCTTTTCACCCCCTTAGAGGAGGATTTTCGCAAAATCCCGTCTTATTGCTTCCCTACACGGTAGACTGCAACTGCTTTCTAAAATTCAAGTTACTGCGTTTAGCGGTTTTGGCTGTAGTCGAGTCTTAATAAAAAACCCTGTTCTTTTATATATATAGACTAGCAGTTCGCCCGCGACTTCGTCTGCGCGTATTTCAAACTTTTTATCTGTGAATTTCTACTCCCGGCCACCCTCCTTATGGGATACTTTTGGAAAATCTAAATCAATATCCAACAAAAATTCTATCAACCCAAAAACAACACCTCAGGGGTTCAAATTTCGCAAAATCCCGCCTGAGGTAGCACCTACGTCCTAAAACAAACCCATAAGAAAATTTGAGACTCCTAACTATCAAGAACAAAGTCGCGTCTTAGTGAGCATCTTTTTTTTAGCGTGTTAAATTCATCAAAATGAGTCCTCTCAGGGCAGGGTAGGAGGGCCTGTCAGACTTGTACTGACTAAAAGCCACGGTGTCCTTCAACAGCCCTTTACGTGCCAGGATCGCGGTATTCGTTAGTCCCGCGACCCCGGCAGGCTTTGGCCCTCTAAGGGGAGACCCCATCATTGTGCTGACACTCTGTGAGACGCGCGTGGAACATAACGCGCCGTCGACCCGGGCATGGTCCATGGTCAGACAGTGAGTCGCCAATAACTCGCCGTCCACATGCCCGCGCCTACAGTGGCCGGAGATTCGATCGTCTTGCGACGTCCGTCGCAGTGTGCGTCTACCACTGCGGCTGGGCTGTAAGGTGGACTCTGTCCTCTCCCTCACGCGTCCCGCCTCCTCCTTCGCTAGAATGCCCGCCGGGATTGCGGCATGCCCGAAAGTGTGCGATGGCCGCGTCCTAAAAATCTCTATGCATATTTTGAGACTCCCAGCATTTGTAATAACGAAGTTTCATGCAAACTATCAACCCCAAAAACATCCTCTTAGAGATAGAATTTCAGAAAATCCCGTCATAGGCAGCATCTACGTCCTAAAAAGAATCCCTATGCAAAATTTGAAACTTCTACCTCTCAACCCCAAAACAACCCTTTGGGTTTGGATTTCATAAAATCCCATCTTAGTGAGCATTTAAGTCCTAAACCTAACCCCCATGCAAAATTTGAAACTCCTAGTGCTTGTAGTAACAAAGTTTAATACAAACTCCAAGCCCAAAGACAACCTCTTAGGTGTCGAATTTCGCAAAACCCGCCTTAGTGAGTAGGTAATTACAAAAGAAACCATTATGCAAAATTTGAGACTCCTAACTATCAACCCTAAAAACAACCCCCTAGGTGTTGAATTTCCAAACATCCCGTCTTAAGTATCACCTACGTCCTAAAAAGAACCCTCATGTAACATTTGAAACTCTTAGTACTTGTGGTAACAAAGTTTCATACAAATTATCCATGCCGAAAAACAACCCCTTAGGGGTCGAATTTCACAACATCCCGTCTTAGTGAGCATCTTTGTCCTTAAAAGAATCCCCATGCATAATTTGAGATCTCTATCTATCAGCACCAAAAACAACCCCTTAGGTGTCGAATTTCGCAACATCCCGTCAAAGTGAACATCTACCTCCTAAAAATATTCCTCATGCAAAATTTGAGACTCCTAGCACTTAAAATAACGAAGTTTCAAACAAACTATCAACACCAAAAACAACCCCTTAGGGGTCGAATTTCAAGACACCCCTTTCGTAAGTAGTACCTACTTCCTAAAAAGAACCCGCATGCAAAATTTGAAATTCCTAGTACTTGTAGTAACAATGTTTCATACAAACTATTAACCCCAAAAACAACCCCTTAGGGGTGGAATTTCGCAAAATCCCGTCTTAGCGAGCGCCTACGTCCTAAAAAGAACCTCTATGCAAAATTTTAAACCCCTAGCCCTGGTAGTTTCTGAGATTTCGTGTCCTATGAGTGAGTGACCTTTCGCTTTTATATATATAGATTGTGAAATAAATCGCTGCGAAAATTTTCATCATAAATATTTCGATAACCTGTGTAAAATATAGACTGACAAAGGTATACCGACGATTATTTACTTTTTGCATAAAAAATTCCATACAAAATTGAAATTGTTCCTGAAATAAAAGACATAATCATCAATATTATTTTTACGGTGTGAAATTTAATTTTCATATTCATTCATTTTGTTGTATTATTATTGATTTTACTTTATGTGTGATGTGAGGTCATAGTTACCTGAAAAAACTAATGTAATTATTATTTTCAAAATGGAATTATGTCTACGATTACTTCAAACCCAACTTCTCCTCTGCCAGTCTTCTGGGACTCGGGGTTACACTATGTATGTATAGGATTGATATCTGATACTGTATGTATAACATTTCCTCCTATTGATAAGGAAGGAAGTGTGGTAGAAGTTGCGTAGAATATAAAGTAGGTGCCACTGAAGATTTGTTGAAAAAACTTTGTACATTTTTGGTGAGAATGTTGTTCAAAAACTGTACAGTTTTTACGTGACCTGGAGGTATGATCTGGAAGATTGAATATCTATACAAATTATGGTGTTAGAGACGTCACTGGTGGTCATATTTAAAGGTTTCATATATTTGTTTTGTCGTAGTTAAATCATCAAATGAGTCTTCCCACCCAGGGTAGGACGGGACGGACTGACTGACTCGTACTGACTAAAATCCACGGTGTCCTTCAATATGATCTCACACACCTACCACGAAAAACTACAGCTGTCCCATAACAATATAAAATTTCAAAATGTTTTAGAAGGTGTTCAGTCTGTTAGTCTCTTCTCTATTTATTGTACGATCAAACCTTTTTGGTACAAGTCATAGATATAATCTCGACAATGCCAGTGGTAAATGCCAAAGCAACTGGCAACCTTGATAAGACTGACTTATGTGAGATTAAGCATACTCTCATGAATATGATTTATGTTTTGGCATTAAAGCAAGCTCTTCATACATACTCTCAGGCATAGATACATAGAGATGAATAAATATCTATACAGTAAAGTTAGCAAAAGAGTTAAGTATACAAACAATTCTGACACAAAAGGGATTGTGTTGTGTGTGACCTCTGAGTTAATTTCGGCGGTTTTTTTTCAGTGTTGTTAGGTACGAAACACTGGCCTCATCTAGTTTAAAAATTAATGCTTTTATTGATTTGTTTGGGTTTTTCAATAGGAAATTGCTAAATAAATATAATTTATATAAGCATATATGCAGCTTTAAGAAAGTATTCATGAAAACAGTTTAAAACTTGCTGTATATATACCTGTTTTGCTGAATGTACTTATAAGTACCACAACGTAAATAGACCAAACAGATTAAATACATGCAAATAAATGAGGAATAACAATAGGTACCAAAAACTGTTTCGACCGAAATTACTAAAACGAATTAATGGCTCTGCAAATTGCTTTCATGGCATTGAAAATTACAAATTAAATAAAACAATTGAAAACGAATAACTTTGCAATCAAAGAAGTTAGAAAAAATATATTTTCAAAGTGAAAATCAAATTATGGAAGTGAGTTCTGCAAGTAAGACAATCACCAATTAAAACTTTGCTTCGATTCTGGAGACGGTGAAGTAAAATCGAAAAAGAATAGAAAACAATAATTTTTAATTTGTCATTTTTATAACTAGTCGAATAAGGTACGAAGCAAGAAAAGATAAAGTATTAAATAAAATAAAACACTCATACTAAGCATGAATAGTAATAGAAGATTTTTTTGAGAGTGGCATCTCGCAGGTCAACCTAGAGGACGTTGATTAGAAGAAAAAGTACAATATCTTTTGTAATAGTAAGGGGATAGGATAGGGGGAATTAGGGGATAACTGAATGTAGCGAAGGTAGCAAGGAAAAGCGGCACCAAACGTTTTTTTGAGCTTAGCAGTTTCTACTAACGCAGTTACAGGGCCTAGATAAGCGGCAAATGACGACCAAAAACGCTCTATAGTCTTTAATAGATTTTCAACTTTGTAATCTAATGAATAAAGTTGAAAGTCGACTACAAAGCGTTTCCATTTATCGTTTGCCACTTGAATACACACTTGAATAGACAGCTGAGATCCTAGTTATGCTATCAACTTTAATAAAAGAAAAACCTGAAAATTAAAAAAAAAAACTATACAGCATCAAAATAATTGATGATGACGTTCGTTAATAGTATAAAGCTACTGTACACATAATGGCTTATCGAGTCGAATGTTACATGTTTCACAGGAACTAATGAACGCGCGTGGCGTGTTCGTTAGACCTAATAGTATAAAATTGTATGTGATCGATGAATAATTATGTTGGGTTTAAGGCAGAGGCGAAAGCGGGGATCCCAGATAGAAATGATTGAACTGCTCAGGAAAATAAAAACTCTGTCATGCCGAAGGAAAGACAGACAGACAACGAAGCAGAAGGGAGGCTGACGGACAAGATGATTGTGGTAATTTTGCCATTTTGTAGAACCCTAATAACAGAAAGGTGAGTAGCATTCTTCATAAAACATTTCTGTAAGGTGTGCAAAACATTTCTCTACTAAAATTAAGTGCAGAAATACAATACATTAAACTTTTTAGAAATAATATTGTTATGTTCCCCATATCATCGGTTACCATACCATTTTACCAAAGTAATTTAAATTCAGACTTAATAGTTATAATACTACATGAAGAAGAAACAAAAAGCAGGAAATAAACCAACAAATACACCAATTACGTCGTAAAAGTTTCTTATAGTACATGAGCAGGAGTACCTGCAAGGAACTGTAAAAATCGTGAGATTTTACGTCTAAACCTTAGACCGTTACAAGAAACCCAAAACACTTTGGCCTAAAACTGACCCTCCAACAAGGCCCAATAAAGAATTTATCCTCTTCTACATTTGTCCGTAAACTCAACACTTTTATAGGTTCACTCGAAGTAAAATCTCAGCACTTCCCTGATTGGACAACGTGTAAGAAGCTTTGTGTAAAATCTTAAGAAAATCAGTGAAGCGACAAAACAAACAACAAGATTGAATGTCTCAATAACTTCTATTTATTTGAAGTGTTCTACGTTATCGGATTTCCGGTTTCTGACTTTTTTCAACAAAGACCTCGTTTGTTGAAGTCTTGTTAAAGTTAAGAGTAAAAACGTTGGCTAAATGCAGCAGCTTCGCAAGTTTTTTAAAGACTATTGAATTGTATTACTTTGATACTTGATACGGAATGAGATTTCTTTGCAGAAAATAATAAGAAACACTGTTCCATTGTTATATGCAAAATGAATCATATTAAGAGATATTACAATAGTAGATTGTTTCAGTCAAATCGTCAGTGATTCGTGATAAATACTGATATTCATCTACATTCAGTCGTGGGTATTGTACCTATTACACAGTTTTGGGTTGTGGAGGTCAGATGAGCGAGTGCTTGACCGCTCCATGTAAAATACTCAAATTCAGCTGCATCTGGTTCAACCGGAAGCCGACCCCAAAATAGTTGGGAAAAAACTGGGCAAATGATGACATTCAGCCAAACTGACCCCAGAATAAGTGAGCAAAGGTTATGACGCTTAAGATATAAATATTTTACATACCTACCCATCACAAGAAAATGATAAATGTTTTGTTGAGAAACGGAAACCATCTATAAACTAACAAGAGTAAATGTATTCCGAAGATTCTGTTAATATAAACAAATGTAAGTATATTTGAACAGATTAGAATATGAGAGGAAGTTACGATAAACTGGCTTTTGGCACAAATCCAGAATATATACGTCATAGGAATCTAATATATTGTATACAGAAATGAACAGAAATTTGAGAGACAAGGCTATTAGCGAGTTCGATGGAATGACAGGGCTAGTTTGTGAAACAGAAATTAAAAACGCACTTTCTACACATATTTATACAAAAATATTATGTTTATACCTAACTACGAAAAACATAAAAACGAGTTAAATTATTAATTTTGATATAACAGCGAGTTAGCGACACACAATTTTCGAAAGGACCGCGTAAAAAACATAATTATGTCAGTCTCGCAAATTAAAAAGTATTCGCAGGGAGTTCTATTATGGAATTGTATTTTTTCTTTAATTTTTATTTTGCTGTAAGCGGCCAGATCCAGAAACATTCATCATGCCCACATATAAATTATCGTAGTGTCTTTGTACTTACATCTAAACAGGTCTCACACTGATTTTTTTATCTTTTTGTAGTGAATTAGGTACTTACCTGGAAAGAATAAAAAACACAATAAGATATTATTATATTTAAACACAAAAATTACAAGATATTAACACTACAGTCGTATTCAAATCATAATCTTGACTTAAATTACCAAAGCATTTTGAATTATTAAAACTTTCCGCTAAAACAAAGTCTCTTGAACTTTTCTCAGAACATAAATTTATCTCAAAGTCATAAGCAAAAGGCTCAAACGACAGACAGTGATTAGGTTGAAAAGAAATGAAGTAAGGTGTATAGACCAAGCCACGTATTTACAAGAAAGATATAAGTGTCTGCGTGAAAGTAATAATATCATGCCATTTTTTGCTAGATTTAATGGGCCTGGGAGAAATAACTGCCGAAGGAAAGTGTCAGGCTGTGTTCATTATTAATTTTTAACAATATTCTGAAGAACATTTTATATAAAAATCGGCTCTCAGAGAAAGAAAAAAAGCAATATTTTGACGAAACTTTAGCACCTGCTACCCGATAATTGGTCGGCGGTAAGAGGTCGTATAACTCAGTAAGTATGATTAGGTACGTTCACAATACATACAAACACTACTAGATGCCATACATTTTAATTATCAGTGACTTATACCCACGACTTCGCACACAAGGAGTCTGGTAATTCTCCCACAGAATTGTACAACCGAAATAAAAGTGTCCCATGTACTCATATAAGTTATAAACTATCTGTGTACGTAATTTCATACAAATCGATCAATTTTCATTTTTGCGTAATTGCGTAATAAACATCCACATGTACAAACTTTCATATTCATTCAAGCTATTGTCAAACAGACCAGATGAAGCGAGTGCGAAGCGAAGCGTTTCTGTTTGTAATGTATGGAATTGTTTGAAGCCTGTCACATAGACTATCGGAACGCTTTCGCTTTTCTATATGACAGGATTCGGATCGCATTCGCTTCGCGTTCGCTTCAAAGACGGCTATCGTAGACGTATGAATTCGTCGCTAGAGGCGCTAGAGTAGCTTAAGGTCCTCGAATGTTATAATTATGTCACTGTTTGTGAATGGGCTTTGCGTTTTTTTTTTTGTAATTAAAATAATGTTACATTGACCATAAACTTTTCCTGCATGTTTTTTTTTTTTTTGGTAAAAAAATACTCACTAGTAGGGCAAATAATAATCTTGGACCGAAAGACACGCGTTTCTCTTAGCCTTACATGGAAGCGTTGGGGACAAGATTACTAGACATTACGTGGTTTTATGAGTGCAAACAATCAGGCCGTCGAAATATCAACCGCGGAAGCTTGTGACTTAAAATTATGATTTGTATCCGTATCTTTATTGTCAATTCGGGAACATAATCATTTGGAATAAAAAAGATTTGATTATGTATCGAGCTGCAAATGCGAGGCTGTTGTGAGAACCAGGATTTACTTGAAAATAGGCTTTCCTTTACCGTCATCTTGTGAAAAGTGAAACGAATTGAAGTGATTTTTTTAATGAGAAACATTCATACGGCCCGCCTTATCGAAAGCTGGCAGTAAGCCTATGGACGCATGCAGCATTAGCGATATCGCTAGTGGGATTGCTCAACCGTCTCATCAGTGGGTTACATGTCCAGGGATCGTGGATTCCACCCTCCCCCAAACATGGAGGTGTACATAACTGTATTGGAAAATTCAGTTGGTAAGAGGAGATCTATTTTATGTATGTATAATTTTATAAGCGGACTACCGAACATAAGCCTTCCTGTTTCCTGTTCCCTGTTTGCATCTGAGGTCTTATTTCAGGCTTCCGCTATTCGAATACAACTCTGGAGAATTCACTCATATTAACGCTTAGCAAGCGGAATATACACTGATGTATTTCAATGTTTCGTAGCAAATGAACACAATTTATTCATGAAATTATGTTTCACACCTGTAATCTCTTAAATTTGAGGTAGAGATGTCTCTCTCATCTCTCTCTCTCTCTCTCATCCTAGATAGACCGACTAGTTATGGTAGGTTTAGCTTACGCTAAGCCTACCATAACTAGTCGGTCTATCTAGGTAGATTGGATTTCAACTGCAAACCAACCGTGGAGTCTGATTGTGTTCGGTGTGCAGTTAGCGTGCAGTTCCTAAGACTGTATGCTGACTGCGAGATAGCTGCAGCTACGCAGTCAGCATGGTCAGTCCAAATTGCTCCAACTGTATATATCATGCACGTTGACGGTTCAGCTAGCTTCGAGTCTTATATAATAGTCATAGTGACCGACAAATCATATTATCATCAACGGACAGAAACCCAGATTACCTGGTTGCTACAGAAAAAATCTTGCTGAAAAACACAATAACATTTTGCTCTACATAGGAATCGACCCTAGGATCTCATGCTGGGTACGCGGGACTGTCTCATCAGATAACCGTGACCCTACAACATAAAGATATACCTATTGAAGGATCACCGTGTATTTTAGTCAGGGCAAGTCTGACAGTCCTTCCCGTTCAACACTAGATGAGTGAACTGAAGGTTTTACCACGATAAAAAACGACGGGTTGCACTCCGGGAGTGCCGGGAGAAGTGAAAACTTTTTTATTACTGTGTTATATTTTAAAACTGAAGTGGTACAGATATGAAATTAACGAATTTTGTTACATCCTTTTGTGTCGTACAGGTGTCAAATCACAAATGTTTTTATATATGCTCGTTAGATAGCGTTGCACGATTAAAATGCAAGCTATCGTTTGCCTCTACGTCTTACGAATTTTCGATCAAGGTCACGTGATCCTGACGCGAGTTTAACAATAATTTTTAACCGATAACAAAAAAGTGTACAACGCCGCTAAAGAAGTTTTCAATTTTTAAAAAAGACTACATGATTGCTACTGAAAAAATCTTGTTGGAAAAAACCTAATAACACATCACCTAGGAATAATCGACCTCAGGGTCTCATGCTTTGCAGTAGCACTTGCGACAAGACCAACGAAGCGAGTTATTTGGTAACAACATGACTAAAACACGGTAGCCAGCGCCGGTTGAGTTTAGTTGATCGTATGTACACTTTAAACTCGTACACTTTGAAAGTCTTACACTGTATGGTCGAAGTCCATTCATTATTAAGCGGGTGTTCCAACCGTCTTATGGCTACCTACTGGTATTTTGGTTATTATGTGTTTCAGCTACAGAAGCCCTAGCATGACTTTTCGTAAAGTAAACTGGAACTTGACATTCATTTGTTTTTTTTACGTGGTTATTTTCATCCAATGAGTCCTCCCACCCTGGGTGGAGTGGAATGGACTATCAGACTCTTGCTGACTACATACGGTGAATCGTCAATAGCTCTTAACGTTCCAGGGTCACGTTACCCTGATAAGACAGTCCCGCGAGAAAAAAATCAAATCAAATACAGAAATTTTATCATAAGGCCTTTGGACGACTGAATTAAGTTGTAGTGAAAATATTTTTTTAGTAATATTGTTTAATATCGTTATCTATACTAATATTATAAATCTAAAGCGTTTGTTTGGTTTAATTGAGAAAATATTTTTAAAGAATCGAGGGTTCTACGACCAAGAGGGGAAAAGCTAGATTTTATATACTTATCTAAGAGCATCTTAGTATAAGAAAAGTGGTATGAAGTCTAGACTTTTAAACTGCAAGCCTATATCGAGTATAATAAGTGTATCCTATAAGGAATCTGTCCTTTAACTCAAAATACTTATTAAACTTTCAAGTAACTTATATTCAAAATAAAATATAAATCTCAGATTCTCAGTGGACCTTAACAAAAGACTCGTCACTTAGGTAAATTAAGGTCAGGCGAGTTGCACTCTACCTCCTATTTACCTAGAGATTGTTCTATCGGGCGATACGCTGAAAGCAGTGCCATTTCTCAAGTATTCTAAGTTGCCAGTCCCTTAAACTATGGACACACTAATGCCCGTTTAAACTAAATACTAAACCTAATAAGCTGCAGCTTATTTGTTTGAATACGCTAGCAGCTGGATTCTGCAAGCAGAGGAGTTAAAAATAAAATATATTTGATAGCACATTTCTTCAGGAAGGTGATAGCCAAGCAAGAAGAAAATGGTCAGAAACAATCAATGATGGGGTCTAAATAAAAGCGGACTAATAAATTTTCACAGGGTAAAACTGTATGCAGTGCAAAATTATTGGCGCGTAGGTAACTCAGTGTTGAATAAAACAAGGAAATAGACAGTGATTAAAGAACAGATTCAGAACATCATTACTCTATGTTACTGGTACGTCTACATCTCTAAATTTTTACCTTTATTTTTGAATTTTTTTTTGAAAATACCTCTCCTTAATCCTCCTAAAGAACTTCGCTCCTCTGTGCAAATTCTTTCCAAGTTTGCCCCACAAATATGATCACATCTTGAAACCAAAGCCGCGGAAAATTCGAAAAACAAAAAAGTCCAAGAATATTTTTGATGTAACCGAACCGAAACGGTGTTTAATTGACAACGACGCGTTTCGACGCAAAACATTTTTTTTTGTATATTTTGTCTAACTAGAACACGCCTAACATTTTAGTGTTTTGAACACTTGCCAATTGGGTCAATGGCACAGCCGACAAAAAACTTATGAATACAGGGTGATTTGTTATTCGATGCGGTCCTTGAAATGGGTGATACTAGACCTTATTTGCAACAATTTTAACCCCGACAACATGGGGTCTAAACTGACTGGTTTTGGAGATATCGAACTTTAAAGGTTTTTCGAAAAATTTCTACCTCTCCATCATTAAGTGCTTATTGTTAGAAAGTAATGATGGTCACCCCTTAGAATTTATACTTTTCTGATAGAATATGAACGGCTGAATCTAGTGAATACAAGTTTGTTGTAAAACTAATCATATCTTGGGAAATAAAGTGTCATAAAGTTTCTGTTTTGAAGTTTTCAGAAAACTTCCCTTGTCTTTCAAAGCATATTTAAAAAAATAAATGTATGACACTTGGTTTACAAATTACAGAAAAAACTTTCTTGTCTCATTACCTTTCTAAAATGGTGCCACAGTACCTACTTTTAGTTAGTGTCTGACCAGAAAATTAGGGTTGTTACTGACAAGGTAGTAAATCAACGAAAATCGGTTGCAATGTTTTTTCGACCCAACATTTTCTTTCTGTGGTTTTTGTCCAAACTGCTATCTAATATTAGCTTTTTGAGTCAATGCGCTTAATCCTGGCCGTAATCACATAATCATATAAGGCAAAGTCGGTTTTTATTTGGAGTATTTTACCTATGGACCAGATAGATAAACCATCAATTCTCTTCCATTTAAAACAGCTACTTGAAACATAAGTACAATGACGGAATGTTTGTAAACTCTGGTTTCATAAAAAAACTAAACTGGCGTGCATAAAAGTTAGGTCACCCTACTGGTAGGACAGGTAAATATACTCCAGATAAAGCGCGATTTTGCCTGATGTCATCGACCAGGATTTAGCGCATTGACTCAAAAAGCTAATATCAGATAACAGTTTGGACAAAAACCACAGAAAGAAAATGTTGGGTCGAAAAAACTTTACAAACAATTTTCGTTGATTTACTACCTTGTCAGTAACAACCCTAATTTTCAGGTCAGACACTAACTAAAAGTAGGTACTGTGGCACCATTTTAGAAAGGTAATGAGACAAGAAAGTTTTTTCTGTAATTTGTAAACCAAGTGTCATACATTTATTTTATTAAATATGCTTTGAAACACAAGGGAAGTTTTCAGAAAACTTCAAAACAGAAACTTTATGACACTTAATTTCTCAAGATATGATTAGTTTTATAATAAACTTGTATTCACTAGATTCAGTCGTTCATGTTCTATCAGAAAAGTATAAATTCTAAGTGGTGACCATCGTTACTTTCTAACAATAAACACTTAATGATGGAGAGGTAGAAAATTTTCGAAAAACCTTTAAAGTTCGATATCTCCAAAACCAGTCAGTTTAGACCCCATGTTGTCAGGGTTAAAATTGTTGCAAATAAGGTCTAGTATCACCCACTTCAAGGACCGCATCGAATAACAAATCACCCTGTATATCGGATTAACTGTTCGCATTTTTGTCTGATTCCTCTTTTTATTTTTCCGATAGTACATTGTATGTTATTTTGTATTCTACCTTTCGGATGAAAGGTTAGTTTTTCGGCGGAGCTCGGTGACCTCGTAAATTTTTAATCAAAGTTTTGTCGTTATATCCAATTCACCGTTTATGTTCTTTTATTTTTTTTTGTTCATCCTTATTAGGATGAACAAAAAAATATATACTAGAAAAACTAGACGGTACGTATACTAGGCGTATACTAGAAAAACGCTACGGTAGAAAAACTACAGTTTGTAACTTTAATTTCGAAGTTAGGGCAGCAGTGCTCACATGGCTGTGTTATAAGAAAATAGTGCTGCTGTACCTATTGAAACATACAACACTATAAATTAAAGAGCATATTATGAATCTTTCGACACAAAAACTCACACTGAAAAACAAATAGGAACAATAAAATAAAGACACAAAATTGTAACTCTACTCTAAAAATTTTTTTGGAACTTAAAAGTTCTGTTATCTTCTTGAAAATTTAGCTATAGTTTGTAGCGTTTCCCATACGTAGAAAACAGAATACAATGCAAAGGAAAACCAACAAGCGTTCGTCAAAAAATGGTCCAATCTCTTAACTGATATTGCGAAGCACAGCGAACTAACCGTCGCGCGTTGGTTTTTCCGAATTTTTACCGTTTCCCGCAACGACGTCATATCTAAACCGAAACGTGAAGGCGAAGCGAAGAGATTATGTCACTGTCATGTGAAGCAAGCAGGATTTTATGGAAAAATGCTTAAAAGAAATGTTGCACAAGCACTCCTGCAGGAAATATGGTGCGAATTCAATATTTTTCAATTGGATTTTTCTCAAAGTCCGGAATTTAATTAAGTTTTCTCCCACGTAGCTCTGCAAATAATTAATAAAATATACAAGAAAAAAAAGACTTGGGAAAAAGCAGTCGTGGGAGTCGATATAATATGGAAAACTGAATATTCTAGACGTTTGATCAACATTATTTATGAATAGAATATACTATAGATCAGTACCCACTATGCTACTCATAAATTCCATCAATAAATTATGAGATTTATTCTTCGAACAGCTAACTTTAAATAAACAATGCAGAATAGAGATCAAGGCCAAAAAAGCGTAGGAAAACGGATACTATCAAAAATTGGATTAAAGATGATTCATGATTCGCGATCCGCCGTTTAATATTAAAAGCAAAAGAAATAAGCTATCTCCTTTATTTTGTTAAAGAATGACGGATAAATTGGACGTTTCGTCACAAAGGAGAATGACAAACAATTTGGATTTTACGAAAAGCGATATTGTTAACAATGAAGTTCGTATTCTTTTTTTATGCTTTTCAAAATGATTCAGGCATTCATCATTGTTAGCGGAATTGAGAGTTATGGAATGATGCTTCAATTACCGATGTCGACGAGTTAGGCGGACAATGGCAATCGTCTATTATTAAGTACTTAAACTGTATCGTCCAATTATATCTTGGGTTTTCTTTTGTAGGTTCCAGAGGGTAACGGATGATATCGAAAATAAACCTTAAAGGTTATAAGCAACTAGTGTCATTACATAGATTGACAGAAAATAACCCACACAAAAATTGGAATAAAACTTTTTTTAACGTTTTACATTATTGCTAATTCTACAAACGGAGAACTTATAGCCAATATCCTTTCATAATGAAAAAAAAAATAAGAATAAGACTACAGCCAAATAATTAATAAGTTTCTAAGACAATGTAAATCAAACGTCTTTAATTAGATTGAAACTTTTAACGATCTTTACAAGAACACCCCAAAGTGCCAGCCCTGAACTTCTTACAAATGTATCAGTAGGAAAGAAGTGGCGAAACAAACTACCCAGCAACACATATGAATGTTAGAATAGAAGCACCAGATTTTATACAAGAGTATTTATATAAACAAAGAAGGTTATCAACCTCTTGCAACAACAGTATAATTGGTCATTGCCCTTTCCTTCACTTCACTGAGTATAGTAGAAAAGATTAATTTCTCGTTAGACAGTATTTCATGTTTCACTACACATACACTGTCGTACCACAAAAATTTTTAAACGTCTGTTGAACACGTGTCTAAAAAAATGTCAGATTATGTCGTTGAAATAAGGTCCGTTTTGCAGTCACACTTTTTTTTTAGACAAGTGTTCAACAGATGTTTAAATTTTTGTAGTAAGCCTGAAAGTGTTTCCGTACTTTAAGAGTTATCCGCTGTTTGTTTTAGCTGTTTTCTATAGTTTTAATCAAGGCTTGATAAATGAATTATGAAACGATTTATCATAGCATTCTGTACTAACTAGTGGAGTTAACGTTTAGATAATGAATTTTATTTTGTTCGTCGTAGAACTTGTGAAAGTTAAAAGAGGTTTAATTATTGAAGTTCATCTTTTTCTTTTATGTTTTCTGGAAAATGTATTTATTAAATCGACAAGCAGCTAATTATACAACTTTCTAACAACTAAAATTAATTTATTTATACGGGCAAAGTAAAGTCTGAATATTAGTTTTTTTTTTTACTAATTTACCCGACATTACCATCATCATCATCATCATCAGCCTTCAATGTTTCCACTGTTAGGACACAGGCATCCTCTCTATGAGAGGGAGTGGGCCATAATCCACCACGCGGGCCCAGTGCGGGTTGGTAGATGTCACATGTCTTCGAATTTGATGGTTCTAGGACATGCCGGTTTCCTCACGATGTTTTTCTTCACCGTTTTGGGAGCAGTGGTGATGAAATAAATTACACAAAGTAATAAGCCTGGCGAGGTTCGAACCCACGATCTACAACTCGTAAGTTGGGGCCGATACCACTGGGCCACCACGACATTACCATAGTTGAAGATAATAATTAAGTGATACTTAGAACTTGGAACGGGTGAAATCCACCTGTTAGAGGTCTAATCCAGGCATCCAGGCTACCTGTAACCTCCAGAGACGGCAAAGCTATCTCACCCCAGCAGAAGCATGCTTCACTAAGTAGCTATCACAATCCTGTCGGAGGCGACATAGAGTTTATTCCGTTGATGCGCAGGAGTTTTAATTCATTCTAGGAGAGGTCGCGCCATCTTAGGTCTGTCTTTGCTTCTGAGCTAGAATAAGATAAATTAAAATATTTTTTTTTTATTTTGTATTTCGTGGAATAATTTCCAACCATCAGGTGAGTAATTCGCGGACAAAAATTCGAGGCAACAGAATATCTCATAAGTGTAACTAAGAAAATTATATTTCCTCAAGGTAAAAATTATATTTAAATTCGCCAAAATTACTTACTGCCTACCAAAATGTATTGTGTATTTACCCGTCTCATTCAAGCAAAAAATGTTGCAATTTAAGATGTCTGTAATTTCTTAGATAAAACAAGAGGTGATGTTACGAAAAATCATTATTTTATACGTTTTTCCGACGGAAACAAGAATGGTTATGTTTCTGTTCTGTTTAGATCTTTTTGATACTGTTATTGAGCTCATCAGAAATAAGTTCTTTATTACGTCACAAGTTAGATAAACCTAACTCACATCACATTTTTGGTCTTAATTTCTTGATATCATCGCCTCTACCTTTTGTTTTTTTTACATTATTTTGTTGTTTTTAGTAACCTTATGTTGTTGTTCTGTCCTATGTGAGTCCAATAAAAACTATTTCTTTCTTATTTTCTTACCTTTCTTTGCTGGATTTTCTAAGCCATAATTAAAAACAATGCATTATTATTCGATACCAATTTTATTCCAGGTGATTTAAGTATTCGAATTCAGAATCAAATAGGCATCAAGCTGATCAAATAAATAGATTAATACCTACGTGGCATGCATTTATAAATACTTCTCCGCCTTTCACATTATCCGTCGTACCTAGGGTAGGTCGTAGTAGGGTACCTTTAAATTGTCATTCCACTTGACTAGGGGCATTCTGTACGACGTTTTCCTGTACGTGATCTTAATTTGAAGCATTTTCTAAGATTTCTTTTTTTTTGTTTGCTTCTAATTCATCTCCTGAACACCTGTACTTACATTTATAATTTAAATAGATATGCTGTAGATGTATTTTTGTTTGAACGCGCTTACCTTTGGAACTGGCAGGCAGATTAAAAAAAAATAATAATAGTGCAAGCCTCTAGAAAAGATCTCAACTATTCAGCATCACGCTATGACTTTAAGGAGACGAATCGAGAAACATCGGGTAAAACCGCAAGGTATAGACAATCTTAAATAATATATGTATAATATGCTTTGAAATAAAACATTATTTTATAAATAAAAGCTCACAGCTTTGTTCTTCAAAATTATTTGACTGCGAAACATTTTCGACCTTTGTACCCCGAAATAAATTCAGCTATTATATTGAGTTACCCAGAAAAGCAAACAGCAATGTTTTTATGTATACCCGAAGATAAATAAAACCAATAAATGGCATGATGAAGACATCAGAATCATAATAAATATATTTTTTATAAAAATAAAATGGCGAACTGCTAAGAGAACATACATAAAATACATACAATAATACGAAAGTGTTCGAATAGAGAATATAATATCAATTATATTTATAATTAATTATACATTGTTATGATTGAAGTATTCTCTCGAAATCTTTAGTAATTGTATTTCTAGATGATTGATTTGCTTCCGAGAAACGTGTAATCTTCAGTTCTATTTCAAAATTGTCTTGTATTCTGTAACGTTCACGAATTCAATCACCACATGTACGTACGAATTGATTGCTAAATTGTAAATTAACGGGAGCAAAAGTCGGGCAAACGATAGTTCACAATAATAGTACTAATCTTTATCATCTTCCTTCCCCTAATCCATTTTAATTTGGGTCAGCTCAACACGTATTTTTCTTTCATTCTCCCGTATCAGACGTAACAGTGGACTGACGACATCGTGAGGGTCGCGGGCAACCGATGGATGCAAGTGGCGAATTGTCGTTCGGCGTGGCGGTCTAAGGGGGAGGCCTATGTTCAGCAGTGGACGTCTTCCGGCTGATGATGATGATGATGATGAGACGTAACAGTATCATTTACTCCTTTTTCTTTCAATTATCCTTAGATAATCCATCCATCTTTTCTTTGGCCTTCCTCTTCCTCTCCATCTCACATTCATACTTTTCACTCTCTTAAGAAAGATAAAATTATATAAGTATCGTGCGGCAACCTGACAACTTTTATCAGTACTAATTTAGCCAAGAGCCAGGTTAACCCAATTCTTAAGCCCAGAACTAACTTCAATTCTCGATGTACTTATGAGAAATCAATATGGTAAACTCTCTTCGACGCTAACAAGCAGCTCAGTATGCAATCGTTTGGTCAGAATACATAAATAAATTATTATTCAGTATTGTGTACATTGGTGACTCGGAAAATCATACATTTTGGACGATATCATTCATTGTTTGCGAATGAAAGGATTTTAAAGGGCTATTATCGTGAAATAAGTGTCATGAATGTGAGCGATGAGGTTTGAAATAAAAATGTCATAATTTCCAGAGACGTGCTACCACGAGTGAGTGGCGTACCTAAACATGAAACAAATACGCTGATTTTTTGACCAGAAAATGCTTTATCATGTTGGTCTCATATCTCATAGACGTAAATCCTTGAATATAAATTATAAAATAATAAGTAAATATTAAATGGGAAACGAGTCTTTTCAATGTTAAAATAGAAGTTTTTATTACATGTTACGCATTCGTGCTCCTCGAAGAGTTCATACGAAGCCTGTATAGCTGGCGCCAGTCAGTTAAGCCAACAGTTGGGCTTTTTTTTTTTAGCGTGGTAAAATCATCAAATGAGTCCTCCCACCCCGGGCAGGGCGGGAGGGACTGTCAGACTTGTACTGACTAAAATCCACGGTGTCCTTCATTAGCCTTTTATGTTCCGGGGTCACGGTAATGAGATAAGTCCCGCGACCCCGGCAGGCTTTGGTCCTCTTGGGCGGGGCCCCGTCATCGTGCTGACGCTCTTTGAAGCGCGCGTGGAACACAACGCGCCGTCGACCCGGGCATAGTCCATGGTCGGGCGGCGAGTTGCCCTTTACTCGCCGCCCGCATGCCCGCGCCTACGGTGGCCGGAGATCGTCTTGCGACGTCCGACGCCGTGGGCGTCTACCATTGCGGGTGGGGCGGAGGGAGGACGCTGTCCTCTCTCTCTCACGGCCCGCCTCCTCCTTAACGAGCATTACTGCTTCGCAGAAGGAGGCGACCGCTTCCCACTCCGTCTCGCCCCGCAGCATGGCCTCGACCAATGCCGGGCGCGAGAGGTCTCCGCCTATCGCTGCCGTGAGGACACGGCGGTGCTCTGCCCAAGCGGGGCAGTCTTGCACCGTATGCTCTACTGTGTCCTCCGGGCGATCTTCGCAATGGTGACACCCCGGCGTTTCTTCCTTCCCCATCCGACACAGGTACCTCCCGAAACATCCGTGTCCGGTGAGGACCTGCGTCATCCGATAGGTCAAGACGCCGTGACGCCTTTCCAGCCACTCCTCAAAGAGGGGTCTTACCGCCGCGATTGCGGCGTGCCCGCAACAGTTGGGCTGTCCCGTGTTGTTTAGATGAGGACAATGGATTACTGTGGCCAAGCCTCCTTTGCCCAATGATTGTTGGTTCTATTCAGCTGAAGACGAGCCATTTCTATGAGGTTTAAACTTTGATACAATTGTTTAACAAAGTGTTAATAGTTTAATGGTAAATTAATGTTCAGCTATTGCATAGCATTTCTTATCAACTTATGCAATTATAATTATTTATTTATTTATTATATACCTATTTATTACTGTACTAATTAGGCTATGGTCAGCCACGTCAATCAAGTGAAACGTCAAGAAACGTTCTCCTCCTCCTCCCTCCTCCTCCTCCTCTCTCACCCTCTCCCTCTCCCTCAATAAAATTGCCCCTTGCTCGATAAAAGCATGCTTTCGTGCTAGTAATGAGCACGTCTGTCCGTACCTTTATGAGCAAGTCTGTCCGTACCTTTATGATTGCCGAAGTCTCCCGAACTGAAACGACGTTAGACGATGCGTGCTGTCAGATGTGGTCAGGAAATTTCGTTACGTTTTTCGCGCGCGCCGAGCAGCGTAAAAGTACCTACTTTTATAGTAAACATACTCCTAAGTAACATAATCCATTCTTAGGGACTCAGGTACATATACCTACGGAAGGCCCAAAAATTGTGCTAAAAGTATATAAGTACAATCTACAAATAGGGTCTTATCCTTATCTCTAGTAAGTGAAGCAACGCTAAAAGAAAAGTACGTCGTAAAAAATATCTGTGAGATCAAACTTTTAGGCATCGCGGAAATGGAACACCCCGGTCCTATTTCCGTTTCTAAAATGTTAACGTCAACAACCAAGAAGGCACCATTTTTCATCACTTGAGAAAGTTGTTTATTTATTTATTGTCAAAAGTATTTAATTTCTGGACGGACAAAGAACGAGGATCGTTGTTTTGTGTTACTTATCCTTTAATTTACAAAGCATTTAGTTTTGGTAACTTTAAAATGGAAAAATTGAATTAATAAAAACAATTTCATAAGACGAATATAAATAAAAGTATCGTTATACCTACCTCATGTTATTATTATCAAAGATTCAAATAAAATGGAAGACAAAGGAAAAGCCTTTGCCGGGCAGTGGAACACTACATAGGCTACAAAAAAATAAGAGGCAATTCGAAGATCATCATCATCAGCCTTTAAATGTTCCCACTGCTGGGACACAGGCCTCCTCTCTGTGAGAGGGAGTGGGCCGTAATCTACCACGCGGGCCCAGTGCGGATTGGTAGATGTCACACATGTCTTCGAATTTTGGGTTCTAGGACATGCCGGTTTCCTCACGATGTTTTCCTTCACCGTTTTGAGAGCAGTGGTGTTGAAATAAATTACACAAAGTAATGCGCCTGACGGGGTTCCTACGACCTACAACTCGTAAGTTGAGGCCGATACCACTGGGCCACCACTGCTCTAATTCGAAGATATTTAACATCAATTTAAATATTAGATAATGTTACACTACATTCCGTTCTATTTCATCTAGTAACTGGAGGTCATCCCAGTTTTGGGAGCATTATAGGCTTTTTTATTTATATGACATAACGATGAGCTTAGGCGTTTCTGGCATTCAAAGATTTATTTTGAATTTGTTTAGTTTAACTTGTTTGTTACTTTAGTCCAAGATAATAAGAAGCAATACATTACTTCAATAAAATAGTACCAGGAGAACATAGTGAATGCGCACGTCTGCCCAGATTTGTATATTCCATACTCTCCTTTGTAAGAAGCAAAACTTCGCTGTAGCAACTTGAGCGGGAAGTGAGCATAGAATATCTCAATAAGTCCACACAGTACAAATAGTGGGAACACTCGGTTTTATTAAAACCGTGCCTTGAATATTCGGTGAGGAAGTTCCGCCATGTCCGTAATAAAAATAGTGTGTTGCAAGCTGATTTGATATAAAAGTAAATATGGTTGAGTTATAAAAATTCCAACAGACGATCCATAACCTGAGGCGATGCGATTTGCGTCTAAATAAAAGAAGGTAGGTATTTGTCTAGTTTCCGTCGTTGAACGATTAGCAACGTAGTAAGTCGTAGAATGCCGTAAGAATTTTTTTTGGCCATAAACGTAACTGCATAGCAAACTACAGTCTTCTACATGCCCACATATTGTACGGACCTGGTCGAGCCATCAAACTGTTTCAGGTGGCCGGTGCGGTCAAGCAGTAGCCAGGTTTACACTGACTGCACGAGCAGTCCGTGTATGATTCAATTCAATTCAAATGATTTATTGCAATCCATAATGTACATAATACAGGTGGTAAAAATACTAATAGAGAGAAACAATTATGGACAACAATGTCGGGCACAGCAAAGTTTGGATATGGTTGGAGAGAGGAAGAGCGTTTTTATCAATATTTCCTATGTCATTAATTTATGTAGAAATTTAAGATTTAAATATGATAATTTGTGATTGTTAATATTAAATAATTATAATTTATTGTATTTCAGTTATATTTTATTTATTTACATTTTATTTATTACTGTATTAATAATGGGATAACTGCTCGAGCAGTCCGTATATGGCGCATTTCATTCAGTTTTCCACAGTCGCTGGTCTATCGCTTAAACGTGTAGACCGCGGTCGTACGGTGTAATACCTACGTGATTTTATTTTGATACACGTTACACGTGTTCTGAATTATCCTTTATTTAGCAGTGTGGAATACTTTTTTAAGTCGAGATAATACTTATCTCGACATTTTCGCACAACAAAAAAAAAAACATAACAAACCTGACCATTTCGAAATTCTGGAAGATTTTTCAACACAGATAGCACATAACTCTGGGATATGTTGAAAAAACAATCGTCTAATGCACAAAGAGTATTTAAATCTAATATATAAAATTCTCGTGTCACAGTTTTCGATGCCATACTCCTCCGAAACGGCTTGACCGATTTTGATGAAATTTTTTGTGCTTATCGGTATCTGTGAGAATCGGCCAACATCTATTTTTCATCCCCCTAAATGTTAGGGGTAGTCCACCCCTAATTTTTTTTTTAATTATTTATATGGCAAAACAACGTTTGCCGGGTCAGCTAGTAGAAAATAAAAATAATGACAAAAATCGTGTGCATAAAGCGGGCTGTGATTTGAATGAAGATAAGATACAACATTTGATGATGATGATAATATTTTGGTTTATTTGACTGTTTTCAGGTACAGACACAGTCAGTAAAATAAAACTAAATAAAACCCACATTTCTAGAATCAACACGAAAATGTGACGTCATCACTTGCTCTATATTAAAATCGTGCTCTGAATATGACGAGTGATAACGAGAACAATAATAAACACAAATAAATTATTATGCTACCCGCAATGAAAATAAAATAAATCTCTTTGACGCGGGACACCGTGGTGATTTTGATGAAAATATTTTAAAATAATTTCTAGGCACTCTCGCGGAATGTTAAATAAAAATATATTTTTAATACTAAAATGTTACAATACTTAACTAAGAGGTAATAATAATGACAGAATTTTGATAAATGCAATAACTAAATCATCGGTTGGTATTTCCTGTTGAAAAACAGGAAACAAAAAATGAAAACTTTTTAACTTCAATGAAATAACGTAGAGGGGCTTTAACTGTCAATGCAATTCCACGAGGAAATGAGATAGAGGTGTTTTTCACTTACTTTTGAAAGTTCTGTCTCATGTTTTGCTACTAAAATGTTACTCTAGTTGGCAGTTAAACTTAGCGAAACCACATTTATTGTTGTCATACTTTGACTTTCATTCGTGTATGTGTGCAAATATAATATGTATGGACGTTTTAGGTAATACCATACGGTAATTATTTAATTTTCAATCATATTTGTAGAGACGTGTTGTATATCACATTAACACCTGCCTCTGTTTGATTTTTGCTTTTATTCTTATTACGAAATGTTCGTCTATCATTATATCTGTCTTTTTTATAATATGCCAGTCACTTCTAAAATAACCAAAGGTTGTACTTCTAAGGTGCTTAACACCAGTTAAACTGGACAATTAATAATTAGGTAACCATACCTAATTATTAATTGTCCAGTTTTCCTAAACATGATGCATTCAGGGTAAATAAAACCATAATTTTAATAAAACTGCAAGTTTATTATAATAAAAAATCTTATTTAATCAAGCACGCATAACAAAATGTTCCGCTCAGTAACAAAGTGGGTCAGTTTTAAAAAGACTGGCACGTTGTTTTAAATGAAAATGTTGGACCTAAGTTTTTATACTGCCATTAAAGCCAGGTTTGAATAAAGATAAAAAATTCAAATGGAAATGTCACAATGTTTTGTTTAGAGTCTAAATATTCATATCCAGCATTTTACGACTTATTTAAAAGAACAATGATACGTATAAAATTTTAAAGGCAGCTAAATAATTTTTTTTATTTTACGGTGTAAATTTTCAAAAATTTGGCTCATGAGTTCGTATTTGTACACATATACTAGCACTCCGCGACTTCGTCCGCGCGAATTTCGAATTTTGCCTCTGTGAATTTCTACTCCCGGCCTACCGAAAACCTAAATCACGAACGGCCGATTTTCACAAAATCTCTCTGAGGTGAGGTAGTACCTACGTCCTAAAAAGAACCCCTATCCAAAATATTAATCTCCTAGCTCTTGTAGTTTCTGATATTTCTATTTGGAGTGAGTGACCTTTCGCTTTTAATAAAGAGATAGATTGTACTATACATAATTAATGTAGGCCGTCGTGATGTTTTGCAAGAACATACTTTTGGGGCGGTATCATGGACAGCAAAATATCCCCGTATGAATATTTTTGCAGGCCAAACTGCCTCTTGTTTCAAGGGTCCTTGTTTATACAAGAAAAATATTTAAAGCCTACTTTTTTTTTTGTTTTATACCCCTCATTTCACTAAAACCTTCATGAGTTGAACGTTTTGTATATTATTTTAATTACATACTATACAATTTGGTGTGTTAATTTTGATACAAATTGTTCTGTTATGTTCATAACAGTCTTCATTGAAATATCTGAACAAAACTTCAGGCGTCTCTGGGGTAATCTTCGACCACAGTATTACCTTATAAGGTCTGCAAGATTGTACTAAGACTTTCGTATTAATTTCCCCCTGACCACAACGTTGCATCGAAACCATAATCCTAGTAGATTGAAAACACTAATATGGTATCTTAAGGCGTCACGCCAAGAGGGTTGCTAGATCATGTTTCTGAAATTCCGTCATTTGTGTTTTCGTGTCTCCTTCGGAACGTTTCTTTTTTTCGACAAATAGGAAAAGACACAAACAAAGAGATGTAAAAATATGTTTATTCACAAAATATTATTTCACTAAGTTTCGAATTTTAAGTCCGTGTATTGTATTTCTCATTCCTGTTCGTGCACTCCACTCAAAAAATGATTTCCAAAATTTTACTTTATAGTTTTAGATGCTGATCTGTGGAAACCAGGAAAAAAATAATACTCCAGGGCAATAATTTCCCCGATTTTCTCCCTAAAACGATAATGTTCCCATAAAAGGGGAAATTTCCCAACCTAGCAACACTGCCAAGAATTTCATATAAGTAAGGAGGAAGGAGTGGCGATGGTAATGAGATACCCATTTGTCTTTTTTAAGGCTTCACCGAAATGTTGAAGTAACGACGTTCTTATAAAACTCTGGCACGACTTTGTCGACAAAGTTGGTGGAAACATCAATTTTCTCCTGTGAAATCTGTTCTAAACTTTTTGATGAAAGTGTAAACATTACTTGTTCAGATTAAAATTATTCTTCAGTAGTTGAATAGGTAAAGAGAATTGTACAGCACTCGTCGGTTTTTAGGGTTCCGTAGCCAAATGGCAAAAACGGAACCCTTATAGATTCGTCATGTCTGTCTGTCTGTCTGTCTGTCTGTCTGTCCGTGTATGTCACAGCCACTTTTTGTCGAAAGTATAAGAGCTATCCTGTTGAAACTTGGTAGAAATATGTATTATGTGAACCGCATTAGGATTTTCACACAAAAATCAAAACAAAACAAATTTTGGGGGTGCCCCCATACTTAGAATTGAAACTCAAAAGAAAAAATTTCCCCAAACCCATACGTGTGGGGTATCTATGAATAGGTCTTTAAAAATGATATTGAGGTTACTAACATCATTTTTTTCTAAACTGAACAGTTTGCGCGAGAGACACTTCCAAAGTGGTAAAAAGTGTGTCCCCCCCCCCGTAACTTCTAAAATAAGAGAATGATAAAACTAAAAAAAAATATAATGTAGACCTCAACCAAAACTACCAACGAAAATTGGTTTGGATGAGATACAGTTAGCAGTTTTTGAGATATAGTACATTTTCAAAAACCGCAAATATAACTTTGCCATTCATACAAATACTATGAAAAACAAAGTTATTTTTATTGTTTGTGTATTTTACTTACTAATCTCAATATAATTATATTTCTAATCTATGCTGCGGCTACGGAACCCTTCATGGGCGAGTCCAACTCGCACTTGGCCGGTTTTTAGAAGAAAAGGTTTCTACTTTTCTATATTAAATTATTGTTATCTTATCCTGTCCTACTAATTCTACTTCTTACTAATTTCATCATCATCATCAGCCTATAATGTTCCCACTACTGGGGCACAGGCCTCCTCTCTGTGAGAGGGAGTGGGACATAACATAACCCACCACGCGGGCCCAGTGCGGGTTGGTACTTTTACTAATATAATAAACATGAAAGTTTGTGAGGATGTATAGATTTTTGTTACTCTTTCACGCAAAAACTACTAAATGGATTTGGATGACATTTGGTACACAGATACCTGGATTAACACATAGTTTTTATCTCGATTTTTCTTCCCGTGCTATAATTTTTGAGTTGTAGCGGGCGTTACCGCTTGCAATGGCTAGTTTAACTCGATTGAAATTGTTATTGACAAAATCATTGTCCGTTGTCAATCAAAATATATCTTCATATTAAGGAGATATTTTTCATTTCGGATGGTATTTAAATAATCAAATTACAACTGGCACTACAACGCGGCCATCAGCTCATCCAATGGTAGGTACATTTTATTTGTTCCTTCGAATTTTTGGTATATTTTCATCGAATACTTTAACACCCCGGTTTTTCAGCTGACACCGGTAATGAGTCGTTTGGAGAATTTCATAAAGAAATTAGATTATGAAGGTAATGATAATGCCTCGAGAGGTTTATCAAGTTGGTAGTGAATGAATTTGAGTTGGAGGCCTTTGGTGCAATAGAGCAAGATGGTAAGATTCGTGATGGCTTTTTTTATATTTCGGTTCCTAATGTCATCATACCTATGGTACCAGCAATAAATATTACACATCGACCTTTAAAAAGAGATAATCTGCTTATTATAGCGTTATCATCTCTGTCACCCACTACTTAGGACTGTGATATTTGTCGCTGGTTTCCCTTTTGTTGTCGTTAGTTAGTGCTTCGCACTACAAAGATAATGCACGAAGCCGAGAATTGTAGATTTGGTCTTTCGAAAAGCTGATATCGAATATTACTTGCTAGTACTTCGTAGGTTAAACGAAAAACTATTTATATTAGCTTACTTGACCATTTCATGGCGTAGTTTGTGACGGAAACCACAAAAAGTTTTTTTTTTCAATTTACAGCTTAAAAAGCCCATAAAAGACATACAAGACATTATTTTTGGGTGGTAAAATCATCAATTGAATGTGAAATATACTCTGTCCCTGGTGAAGCTTCAGTTGCCCTTTGTATTCAAAGACTACGAATACCATAGATAGTCCGGGAACTCAAGTAAAACCACCTACACTCAAAATATAATATTGTATTCCCAGGTAACCAGAATTTTATATCCTTCTGAACACTCAAACATCAAACTATCATGTTCAATAAATCGGTTCACTTTCCGTTTTATGTTTTACAAGCATTGTTACTAAATCGTAATATTATGAGCGTTTTATACCTCAACAGGGTATAAAGTCTATTTTACGATGGGAAGTAAACTGAAAATTGCGGTCCCTATACGAAGGCATAATATTTTTGCTCCATAAAATATTTTATAATTGCGGACCATGATTTTAAAAATGATGAGTAGGGGATTAAGGGTTGCCATGGCAGTAGGTATTTAATGTTTATTTTAGTTTTAACAGAAAAAAAGCTCTCTCTTCAATTGTACTGTACAAAGACATTATTATAGGGCTTTTTTGAGTATGCGATTTTCTAGATAAGTGGTCAGTTATTTCATTTCATTTATTCAATAACAGTTACATTGTGTCTGAATGACCTGTTACAAAAAAAAAATAGCTAAATAAACACAAGAAAATACCATCACTATCACAAAAATTCAAATAATTTTAAAAGTCATTAAAATAAAAGAAAAGTCATTGGTACAAAAAAAAAAAACAAATCCAAAAAATATAATGCCCGATTTTGGGAAAACAACTTTTTTCTTTCCCACAAACTGCATCTTCCTTTATTATTGGAAAGAAGAAGCGCACAATCGTCATCGGGGTTGGAACGTGCATTACATACATTGCATTTTTTGTTTCTCTATTTACTGTTATTCATTACCATCCCATACAATTGTCAAAGAATAACACAGTAATTTAAAGAAAAAAATAACAGTTTTATTTTTTTAACCACTGCTATTATTCTGTGTCTTAGTAACATCCAAGTAACAGAAAAAAAACACTTAATGAAAATAAACCTACCAAATAAATAGAAGGCCGTCTCATCCGGAATCCAGGCGATCAAAGATCACCCTTATCCATCTAAAACAATTTGCATCAATAAACATTCTTTTACAACAGGCTCAACATTTATACACGAAAGGAAACACAATCACGAAACGTTTATATTACTCTGGATAAACCTATAAAAGTTAAAATGCCGCTCATACAAAAACTGACGGAAGAAACGTATTCAGAACTGAGATCATACGGGAATTTAGCTTGATGAATGCCCTGGAGTAGGGCTGTTACAAAGGTTCGACTCTGATTCCGAAAAGTGTTGGGACTTCCGATTTGAAAACTCGACACTATTAAATCGGATATTGATTGAAGTAAAGCAGCATATTCAAGGTTGCGAAGCTTTCTGCAGTCACTTCATTTGATTTAATTTAAAATAACATAATTACCATTAAATATATTATATATATATATATATATATATTTAATAATAATATAAGATTTTTCCATATGACATGAAACAAATTTAATTATGTAATTAAATCAAAGAGTAGAAATAAAATAATCCAAAAGACGCAGGTTCGAGCCCCGCTCGCAACGGAATTTTTCGTTCCTCAAAATATCTTTGTGAAGAGTGGAAATCTTTTACTTCTAAGAATTATAATCTCAATTGTATAGAATTTTCCACTTCGCCATTTGTCGTATTGAGAATCAAGCTTTTAGAGTATATTCCATTTTGAAAACCTGACCTTTCTGACCAACCGACTCGGTTGTCATTTTGCGCCTAAACCCTTGACATATCTCTCTCAAAAATACGATTCCGGCTAGGAAGAGTTAACAGAAGAAATATCTGTTCACTAAACATATTAAAAAAAAACCTATCCTAGTTATCTTTTTTCTTGACTAGGTATACATAAGAAAGGAGAGGATAGACCCTTATAGCTTGGATACGTTTTAATTACGTAGCGTTAGGACGTGCCTATCTTAATAATGATAAATGGAGGAAGATTCTATGGGTACGGACAGGAAACAGAGGATTTCGCTTTCCCAAATCGTACATTTCCGCTTCCTAAAGAAAGTGAAATCAGCCAGAAAAAGAAAGAAAAAAAAATGTTATACATTTTTTTGTCAGAAACTCGATCTTATAATATGATAAAGTCTTTTTCTCTCTATATCTAACGTAATAAACAAGTTAAATTCAAAGTCTGAACTGCGACAAAGTTGTAACAAACAGGCAAAGTGTAAAATGTGTAAATGTCTTAGAACTTTGGCACAGAAAAGTTTTTTCATTAGAGCTTGTCAATTGAACGGTAATCGACACCAGTCCGGCGGCAAACACCTGATTCAATCAAGTTTCTATGAATAAAACATAATTTTCTTATTTTAAACGTGTTCAATTAATAATTTTCTACATAAATGTTGTCGAATGTTAGATCTTGCAAAATGCACGGTTTTTTTTTATTACCTTGGCGAATCCAATATTTATTTTGCTTTGCTGTGTTAATGTTAAAATGTTATTTCAGAAATATGTATTTAAAATCCGGAACCAACCGTGTGGTAATCAATTCTGCGAATACTGAAACAAAGGATGAATTTGATTTTGCGGTATGATAATACGATGAATTATAATATCAATTCCACGTACAATGTCTTTTTTAATTACTTTCAACACATTTATTTGCTATTCACATAATATAATTATGTCGGTTCCTAATCGCAGAAATAAACAGTCTTATAAAATCAAACAATAGGTAGAGAAAAGCCTCGCCGTCTGATCAAGGACCGCAAGCCAGAGTTGACGGCGTGTCGGATTCTACATGCGCCTCAACGAGCTGTCAGCAAACTGATTCGCCGGACTGTCTAAACCGGGTACCACAGCAATAGAACGACAGGGTTACCCTTGGCGTTCCAGGGCCGCTGAACTGAAGGAGCTCGGTGGTCTTTAGCCAAAAAAAGTCTGACAATCTCTTCCGCTCATTCCAGGATGAAAGGGCTCACATAAAGCACCCCTAACACCCCACTAATAATAGTAACGTGCATATGTACATCGCCTGAATTAACTAAAAAAATCTATACTACATTCGAAATATTGGGCCACCGTGTACCAAAGCAGTAACTTACCTATACAAATAAATTTATAGCGTCTATATTGGTTACTTAATCACCGAGTACGCAACCATAAATGGGAGTTATGAACGTTTTTATTAACCCTAAGAATAAACTCTATTTGAATTGGAACGGGCAAGGAACTCTAGTATGTAATGAACCGTTTAGATCGAACCCATAGCTTTTTATTGGAATAATATATGTAGAGTGGAAGTCGAAGTACTAAAAGATAAAACGATAACGTTAGTAAAAACTTTCGCTGCGACAAAAAATGGACCATTAAAATAACTGTCTTCTATCTTTAGAAAGAAGTTCCAAGATTTCAGCATAAAATGATAAATTATTTAATTTTATAGCTTTGGCAACAAAGGGAACAGTATTCTGGTGCCTTTGATAACGGTTAAATGTTTATAAGTGCCTCGTTATTCATCATTATCATCCAGTTTAATATTAAATAGGTACACATTAAAATTATTCGAATAATTTAACTAATAAAATAAGCCTTGTAGATAATTTCTTGAGATTCTAAATCACTCGGCCATTGTTTCGGAAGCATCACAAATTTTACTATTGTTTTGGTGAATTCATTTGTAAGGGTGCATCAAGGACAGTTTTTAATAGAATTATAATATAGGTATTAATGTTACGAAAATAGAACAATTTTAGACCCAATTCCTACATCACAATGCTTTTAAGTTGATTCAATGATGCAATAAGAAATTGTCTTGACGATTATTTCAATTTTACAAAATGTTTGAATGATAAATGAATACGGAAGCAAATGGTAATGGAAACAGAAACTCGAATAAAATAAAATTACTTCCTTATTTATGATTATATGATTTGTACTACGGGTATGTTTTTCCGATTTTGTATAATTATTTCTTTAAATGTGTGAAAGCTTACCCACAATACAGGAGAAATTCCTGAAGTAGGGAACTTAATTAAACGTTAAAAGACTGATATTTTGCGGATTCTCTAACGGTTTAACTTTTAAGTCACATATCTGAACAATGTACAATTGTACATTATAACGATAATAAACTTGTACTTGCATGGTGACTTAAGACAACATAATTATCTTACACACAGTAAACTGCAAAGGCTGATGTTCAAGATGTATCCACTTGATGTGTTGTTAATTAACAACCTACTTTTAAGCTGCACTCACACGGACAACTCTTTCAGCAATTGTTGCCAGCAATAGTGTCTGAGGACAGTTCAAAATAGCAGCGTCTTTGGGATTGCTTACATGTTCGTGGCCAAAATACCACTTCGCCGAATAATAATAATAATATTCCACAACTATCACACAACGCCATCTAGTCCCAAGCTAAGCAAATGCCGCGTTGCTTGATACAAATATTATTGCTAAACTCTCCCAATAAACATTTAGATATTTTCACATAAAATTGAAATAATAATAAATTATGTGTAATCGTAAAAATGTGCGTGACCAGCGTGATTAGTCAAAAAAATGCTGCAATCTCTGCTACAAGGCGTTTCCTCAGCAAAAAATATCACCATTTCATGATTTTCATGGTAGTGACGTTTTAGTATTTTTAAGCTATTGCATAGCTTTTATCAAAAAAATTCCAAAACCATAAAACCTGACACCACGCATCGTCTAACATCGTTTCAGTTCGGGAGACTTCGGCAATCATAAAAATTTCCGTCATAAAACAATTTACTTTTTATTACTGATTCTAAACGGCCAGCTACAAAAGGAGTTTTTACAATGAAACCTACTTATAAAATTTTCCTACAACAAAGAAGTTCTTACAGTAGTGCACCACAAACATTTTAAATAATTTATATTCTCGTTAAATATACACGGTAGGCGATTTTATTCTTTTAAACTAAAAAAAAATTATGCAATAGCTTCACCGCGGCAGTCTCCGAGTGCCACATGTATTTTTTATTCTTTTGTTCTTTTCTTATTCATGGCAATCTGTCCTAGAACAATGAGCTACTGGATTTATAACCTACCTTACACTGTGGTATTAGTATTAGCGCACCTTTATAATTAAGTTAAATGAAAGTTTGGTGTGCATTAATTACAACTTTCGAGAATGCAGTATAAACTGGAAAATTAATGGATCTATTTAATTCTGCTGAGTCAAAAAAAAGTTATTCTTCACAAAAGTTTGATAATATTTTCATAGCAGTTTTATGTGGGTGGCTATTAAATCACGATTTGCAAGTGAATCATTTTAATTTAATGCTAAAAGTTTATGATGCTGTTTGTTTTTTTTTTCTCGTCACTATGAGAGTAAGGGGCTTTTCACACCCACCGACATGTGTCGACGACTTTATTAACTTCGTTCAGGCTTTAATCCCCTATACGACAAGAAAAATTGGCGGCAACACATGTGCAACCTTTATTATTTGCATCACAACTCGAACGTCTACAATAGTCTACATGCCGCCAACATGACAGTGGCTTTTTTATAACATAGAGCGCATGAATCACACACAGGTCTGTTTCTGTTTTAATTTCACTTAATATTATTTTTCCTTATCCAAGGAAAAGGAAAACTAGACACAGTGTTTACAAAATAAATACTGAATCCAGTATTTTTAGTTGTCGGCACTACGCGAGCGTAGAAAACGTCGCGGTAAAAATCCTCTCGAGCACGCGTGGATTTAATATTTATGCTCATTTTATATCTGTCTTTGATTCAACGACGACAATACACCTGAAGAAATCAACAGCAGAACCAATAAGAAAAACTTTTTGAAAAGTTATTTTACTGTTTTTTTTTGTGTTTGGTTTTACCTAGGTTCCCTTTTTTTTCAAAAAGTTTTTTATTTTTCCCTTTTTAGTTTAGATATTCAACATAAATCTTCATATAATCGGCGTCATTGAAAATCTACAATCCTAGTAAGCAACAAAAACGGATCTATACTAAAACCTTCTCCAGAATATAATGAACACTTTCCTGAAAACCGCATCAAAATCCGTTCAGCCAAACGCGAGATAATCGCGGACAAACATACATACAGGTCGAACGGTTAAAAACAAAGCGAATTCTACCTTATTCTAATAATAGAATTTACTTAGCGAAACTATCAGAGCAAAGCCCTTAAAATCACAAAGCCAATTTGTATAACCTTATCCACTACTGAAACTTTTGACGGTTATCACAATACACCTCAGTCTATGCTGTCGAATTTCCAACACTCCGTATATCACTGAAAGTTGAATATTCTATAGCAGGTGTCACAAAATTTAAGAGCATTCACCTCGTATTAATAGGGTGTTTAATTTGACAATGTTTGGAGTAATTTATGTAAGTAACTTAGTTAGGAATATGAGACGTCTGAATTACGAAGCGATGACACAAGTTTCCTGTGTGGGAATTGGGATTATTCGATTTGTGTGGTTTAATTGATATGATATTCTAAACCTATTTAGAGTATCATTATGGGAGGATTAGCAAATTGTATAATGTGATACGATCGACTTCGGGCAAGTCGTCGTTCTTCGTCGCTCGCATGTGGCTTTTCTAACCAGCCCCCCTAGCCAAGTCACAGCAAGGCGCAAACGATAATAGTAAACGATCGGTACTCCCCAACAGATTTCAACTTTATAGCCTAGAGACTAAAGTTGAAAATCTATTTTCGATTTCTTCAGGAAAGATCGAAAACGATACGCAATCTTCACTACATCTTCAAAGTTATACCCAAGCACATAAATTTGAAAATCTATTAAAGCCTACTCAGCGTTTGCGTTTATCGTTTGTAACAATATGACTACAGGGCCAGTTTTTTAGTGAAGGTTTACTCATTGCGCGCATGAGAGTACTCCATCGATGTAGTTATAGTTAATCGCCGCAGGTAGTCGAGCTTTCAATTGGTTAACAGTGTAGTACACCCACGTTTCATCAGTTATATTTAAGCTGATGCCTTTATTGTCATCACAGCAGCACAAATCCAGGCTCTGTTTTCTGCTGAAAAAAACCTATACTATATTACTTTTCTAAATGTGTAAAGAGAGATGAGTAAAAGTCACACTTAACATGGTTTAAAACTGTCTGAAAACAAAGGATACCTTTTATCCTAATATTATGTTCCCGTGGGATAATTTAAGATTAAAACGCGGGTGAAGCCGCAGACAGAAGTTAACCTTTAATAATTTAAACAAGCTCCGTGAAAACCAAAATAAATAAATTACAAACTACCTGCATTAATCTCAATCACAACAAAACAGTACGCGATCCGTCACAATTCCATATGTCGGCCAGAAATCATTCTGTCGCGAATGTTCACTGCGACGAGGACGACGTCAGTCCTATATTGACGTTACACCGAACTGTAAACGTCACAGCTGGATGATACTGACGTGACGTCGTGTTATACGTGACGGAAATCCGTAGCTTTTACTGGAATTACCTTGGATTTGTGTGGAAATCCTGAACGGTGCAATGGATATCGTTTGCCCGATAGTCATCAACTGTCAAGTTGGTTCCTATTTTGTACAAGTCTGATTTCGGTGAATTTCAATTCCGTTTTTAGAGTTCCTTACCCAAAGGGTAAAAGGGTAAAACGGGATCCTATTACTAAGACTTCACTATCATGGGGTGCTAAGACAGGAAACCTCCACGTGCGTCCGTGGGCTGGAGTTCCCTCTCGGATACGTCCGGGGGGAAGACCAGTTTTTCGGGCCGGTGCACCCTGGGATGCGGGCAAAAACTCTTCCTTAGGCACTGTGTGCCTAAGGAAGCCCGTATGCAAATAGCCTGTCGGGTGGACGCTCCAACGCATGTCCCTCTGGATAGCAGAGGGCACAGCGGCGGAGCGGGCTTGCGGACGGTGAGTAATGGGTAAGCTCGCCGTCCGACCAAGTACCAAGACCGGGTCGGTGGCGCGTCGTGTTTCACGCGTCACTGACGGGGCCCCTTATGGGGCCAAATGCCTGCCGGGGTCGCGGATTTTTTCTTAATCCAGGATACCGTGGCCCCGGAACGTAAAGGGCATCCGTAGGAACAAGGGTGGATTTTAGTCAGTAAGAGTCTGACAGTCCCTTCCGCCCCACCCAGGGCGGGAGGGCTCATTTGATGATTTTGCCACCCAAAAAAAAAAAGACTTCACTATCAGTCCGTCTAACACCAGGCTGTATCTCAGGAACCGTGATAGAAACAATTACCGTCGTACCACGAAACCTTTTAAACGTCTGTTGAACACTTGTCTAAAAAAATGTCAGATTATGACGTTGAAATAAGATCCGTTTTGCAGTCACACTTTTTTTAGACAAGTGTTCAACAGATGTTTAAGTTTTTGTAGTAAGGCTGTTGAAATTTTCACAGATGATGTATTTCTGTTGCCTCTATAACAACAAATACCTACTAAAAAATAAATAAAATTAATGAGAGATCAGCCTATATTTTTTTCAATGCTTCAACAACTAGGAATCTATTTTCTCTTTGAGAGCGCTATTCAGAAAGTAAAAAAGAAGAATTAAAAATAATTTCTAATTCTACTTTGATACTTTCAAACACTTAGATTTGATTCTAAACAAAACTTGTAGTGTTTCCGATACAATAATGCCCGCATCTTTTCTGGTTAATTCTCTCTACCGTTTGTCTTCGCAATATTGATGATGTATTATTTATTTGAAACTCCTGCCTCCATTTGTCCTTTCAGCGATCCTGATTGGTCAACGCGCTCAAGTCCACAAATATATTGTATGTTTTTGTATTTACGCAGGGATAACCGTTTCATACGTGGCACGACTTTGTGGGTTCAGCTGTTTAAACGAAGTGTATATCGGACTTTCTAGACAGTTCTAGAAACTCTTTTAGTGTTAGGAACATTTTTTTTTATTGTGGTTAAATCATCAAATGATTCCTCCCCAGGGTTGGCATGTTTAAAACAAGTTGTTTTAAAACACCTGTTTTAAACAGTGTTTGAAATAAAAATGAACAGTGTTTTTATTACACGTTTTAACTACTTTTCATGGCGGATGTATGCCTGTAAAATGAAAATAAATTAATATTCAGGGGTCTTAATAGCTTGACATTAAATAATTTGAGTGTGTGCCCCTGCTATGTCACATTTTTTAACTTTTATTGGCATTGTAATGAAATAATACTTCAAAACTTTAGAAAAAAACAGTGGATGTTTTTTTTTTTCCATTGATATTTTTTTTTGTAAATATTTAATTGCAAACAGCGAATTTGAAAAGATCTAGTCTAGAAATGAAACATATAATTTATTTATAAGTTAAGACGTCGACCCATAGTCGAATTAATTGGTCCTCCCGCCCAGGGTGGGACGGGAGGGACTGTCAGACTCGTGCTGACTAAAATCCACGGAGATCCTTCAATAGCCCTTTATGTTCCAGCGGTTACCTGAGGAACATTGAGTTGAGTAAATAGTATGAAAAGAAAACACACACGTTTTCATAAGATTGCATCTGAGCAACGAAAGAATTTATGACAAGTCAGACGGATGTCTTCATAATTTCATGCTCCTTTAATATCTCTCGGGTTTTCGATTACTAGATCAACGAATTCTGGGTTCGATTTTAAGTTCGGGTAAATTGTGAAAAAGGCTGAAGACAAACGTAGGTACCTAAATTTTTGAGTTGAGTCGCATAATTTCGTTATATGTGCAGTGGACAGTGCACTGTCCACTCATTTTGTAATCCACTCACTTTTCTATGAAACCGACTGAAATTACACGATTCACAACTCAAAAATTGACGCTGGTTCGGCTTCAGCCTTAGACTGATGTTTTTGATAAGAATGTTTCAGACGTAAGTTTGGTTGCAATAAAATTCGTAAAATGGAATATTCTATTCTATTGCCCGAGCAATGAGCTACAAATATTTGTTTTAATATCCACTATACATACAATCATAAAATATAATAAATGTATAAACTGTGATTCATCCATAAATCGGTGTGATAAGTTGCTTTTCCACCCACTAAAGGCCACAATAACAACTCCCCTGGCAGTGTAAATCTAGGGAACTAGTGAAGCGATTTTAATGTTCTACGTTTATCGCTGAAGTTCGTTTTTTACGAGGGGCTCAACATCGACAAAATAACCTTGCGATAACTTAACTAACAAGCAAGAGCTGTGTCCACAAAAATCTTTCGAAGTTTTTACTTCAGAAAGTCTGATATGGACACCTTACAAAGTTGTGGGCTTATAACCTCTATGCGTTTAGAAATAAGGTTGAATAAACGTCAGCCTAAAAAAAACGATATGATCCTATGTAAACAATCGTAGATTTGTGAACATCGACGTAGAATTTTAGTACATTTTCAACAATACAAAAGGTTACAAAATAATTTCGCAGTGACTGAAACTTGGCATTATTCATTCACAAAAAACCGCAGTCAGAGACTTACGACATGTTTGCAAACTTCTATGATATTAGTTATGACTTCCAAAAAAAATAATCCAACAAATATGTTGGTACCATAATTCATGACGACTAACTAGACCGCACAATTTTATTGGAAGCAATAAATTAGGAGATCACATCTGCAAAGACTATGGAAATGAGCGCAAGAAACAGAATACATTTGCTTATTTTTACATACAAAACGAAAGTTTTACTAAAACAGACACTAACGATTAAATTAAGATAGATGTGCTACATGATACGTACTCGCTCGACTTCATTGTGGAAATAAATGTCTGTGCTACCGTGGTCTGAAAATCATTGGAGTTTATCAACTCTGAAATACGGGACAAAGAATTGTATGGTTTAAGAAAACATCATTCATTGGGAGTATTAGAGGGATGACAACTAATTGACTCGCCGTCCGACCATGGACATCATGAAAACGCGTTCTGTTGCAAGCGCGCTTTAAAGATTATTATTATTATTATTATATTATTTTGAAGGAACACCGTGGATTTTAGTCAGTACAAGTCTGACAGTCCCATCCGCTCCACCCTGGGTGGGGGAGCACTCATTTGACGATTTTACCAGGATAAAAAGGAATGACAACTTACTAATAGAGAAATACAGAAGCAAAATTCACCTAAATTGAAATAGTGGTACAAAAATGATAACGGTGAAGAATAAATCAATTTTAATATAAAATTTAGTATCTTTTCCAATAAAATATCTACTTAGTGTTATCTACGATAGCTTTTAAAACTGTTTAAATAATGGCGTTTTTGAAGATGGCTAATGTGTTGGGATCTTAACAAACGTATTCGACTACTAGTGCCATTTTCCAGTACAGTGATCATCTTTGAAATTGATCATTTCCGCCATCTTTGAATGTTTTTTGCAGTTTTATGCATATCATACTCTTTGGTCTTCTGTCATGGGATCCTTCTTTAGGGTCTAAATCTGCTCTTTCAGCAGCGTTTCCTGGCGAAACCCGGTATAAAATAAAATATGCTAGGATTAAATTATTTCTTAATTTCGCCGAGAACTTACTATCTATTGAGGGTATGTTCATGTGTGAATGCGAGCTCTAAAGCCTCCTGCAGACAGACGCGATTAATCGCGCGGGGCGACATGTCGCGGTCCATTCGCAGTACATTTAGAGTGGAAATTAGCTTGGCTCGTTGTCGCAGCGCGATTAATCGCGTGTGTCTGCAGGAGGCTTAAACGTGGTACCCAGACTCCACAGACGTCTGCCATTCTCCTTTAAATAAAAATAATTTAGATGTTCTGTCAACAAAATTGAGTTCGAAGAAACTGTTTCAAAGTCTATATATACGCCTCTAAAGTACAGTTTTTACATTTTCTTTAATAAAAGTGTAAATACAGTTCATAAACTGTTGGGCTATTTTTGTTCCTTATCATGTAATCGAATGTGTGGCTACACAATACATGCAGTACGATATAGGCAGATAAATTAAAAATATGATTCTTTTAATTCATTAAGGCGATAAAGAAGTATACGGTGTGCTTTAAAATCTCCAAAAACTTAACGACTTACTTTACGGCCTTTTTGAGGGTGTGACAAAAGTAGTTAGGAGTGGTATGTCGGTTAAAGAGTGCTTTACTGTGCAAAGAAAAATTTGAACATGCGGCCTCCAGATTCAGTACATCCAACGCTCTTACCAACCGAACCACAGAGGTCCTGCCTACGAGTGTCTATTTAATTACGGTGATGTTGAAAAAGTGAAATTTTAAAGTTTTGTTCATTAAAGAAAATTAAAGTAAAAAAAATCGTTTACAAGCACATTTCAATAGGTAACAACTACATAAAGCGCTGAATATTACACAATAATAGAACGCCATTTTAATTTAACAGAAAGCGATACTGAAACAAACAGAACAAATCCTTTTAGAGAATGCACTACGGAAGAATCGGCAGAAATGTGAAACAATTCCACTGAAGGAATATCTAAACTGGTACATAATAGTGCACTTTAGTACCAGATATGAGGGTGTATATTCAATTGGATGACACAACTGCGAAAGTACTGTGTATATTTTGGCAAAAGTACTTTTATTGAGATTTTTACAAAAGAAGATCGTTTCGAGTATGGAGGTACAAATATAGTTTACAATGATGTGTAGTGTAGCTGATATAGATCATGCAGTTGTTTCGTTTAAAGAAAAAAAAAGGTTTTGATAATAGCTATTAATGAAGAAGATGACGAATGATATGGGCAAAACTAATGATCAGTGGTCAAAAGACTTTTGGCGAGCATTGGGATATCAGGCTAATAGTATCAAATTTAGTATCAACTGATGGTGATGTTGGAGAAACCAAAGCAACTGTTGATGCAAAGACCGAAAATGTACTAAAAGAAAGTATTATAAAAAAAAACAACAATGTAAATGTCAAGTTGCCAGCTCATTTCTTATCTATTGGCTGCACGAATAACAAAGATGTAAAACTCAAATGGGGATCTCGTTCAAGTTTATGACTTGAAGAGTGATAAACAGCTGTCTGACTGTTAATTCTAAATCAGCGCAAAATTTTACAATGCAGTAAGTATTTTATGCACGAAATTAAATTATCCTTTAGGAAAAAATACAAGGAGGGTGGTAACAAAAGTGTGTCATATGTAGTGTATTGTATTTTATTTGTAGAAAATACTAGCACTAAAAAATCGCTCACTATTCAATGAATACTATTTTTTTTTTTTATTATCTTTATTGATTTAGGGACTTTTATTCCATCATGGAAAATGTCAGTCCCGTAGTCAATGAATACTATCTATAAAAGAACAGTAATTATCTTATGGAACAGTAACAAACAAATAAAATCAAACCCACCTTTAAACAATGACAATAATTATTTGTTAAGTAATCGTCACCTTTTTTAATGACGTGTGCATACACGTCGAAAGTTGTAGGTAATTACATGTGAGTAGAAAAATACGTATTTCTAGTACGACCTTCATCACCAAAAGATCCCTTTGAAAAAGAGGTCAAAACTGAAGATCAGATCGAACGATTTAGGCTTTCAAACCTTGAAGACATCAAATAATGGAAGTATAGGAACATTTTTTTTACCCATTTTGGCGCCCACACTTACGTACTTATTTACTAAAAGCTTTTGTACCCGGCAAATTCACCGACCCGATACATAAAATGTATTTGACATCTGAAGATGGGATCAATTGACTCAAATATTCCTTGTTCTTTCCTAAAAGAACCGTTTTGAATATATTTAAAGCTGCATAAAATAAAAGACAAACCGAGAGTAACGTTTTGTAATGCAAAACTCTACTTGAAATGAAAATTTTCTGTAAGGTCATGTTAACTTTGCTTTTTTGCTGGAGTAAGATTTTCGCAAAAGTTTGCATGGAAGTGAAATTGGTATACATTACACATAGGTATATCGAACAAACATTGGCAATATATATTATGTGGTAGGAAATTGACTTGATCCAATATGTAGCCATAATATGTATGGAAAGCCGTTCGTTAACTAATACTGGCAACTGAATATTCATAAGCCTCAGTATGATCAGCAACAAAATAACTAACAATAAAGTTTTATCAGCAACAAAATAACTAACAATGCAGTTCAGAAACTAGTGAAGCTAGTGAATTTACTACAATAAAGTGATTTATTATTTTACATACATTAAGACAGCCGTTTTCCATGCGAGTAATCAAAAATTAAAGAAGGCCTCCGACTGCGACCCTTACATATCCAAAAATATATAGAAAAGGGAAGATATGGGGATATCTTCCCTTTTCTATAAACTAGTGTGAGTGTTGGGTATATGAATGTTCATATACCCAACACTCACACTAGTTGCAATTTCTTACCATATGACCTGAATAACATTATATTCACCTGTGGTTTTCCCTTCCGAAAATTCCAGATTATTTTATTTTTACCTTTCATTGGTAAGTGGTCAATTTTAGGGGTTACTGCACTAAGCTGCTTTGCTTAAAGATTTACGTTGCCAACTGTATCTCTATTATGATTTTCATTTTCATTGAATACGTGTCTATTTAAACCCATGTTTCACTAAAAATAATTAATTTAATTACCTGTACTACCTAGAACTTGTAATTAGCAAAACGTTGCATTTGTTGATACAATATTGGGCTTGCTTAAGTAACCATCTCGCTAATTAAGTATTCTATCAAAGTCTTAAGCAACAGCTTTAGCTTTCATTAACTGGAGTTTCGTATCAAATTTAACGATTACTTACGAGCAAAAATATTGTAACTCAATTAAAAATTTTGAAGCGTTTTTGCAAGTGAACGATTTCAACTGAGACGTAAAGAATTCAAGTTCGTGACAGAACATCAGTAAATATATCAGTCAATACCCCGCCTGCGTCTATTTACTTGTATTTCCCAAAACCCGTAGCAATCAATCATGTTTAATTTAGTTCGAGAACCTCATCAAGCATTCCAGTCGACGCGACCAAAAACCGGGAATCACGAGTTACAAACAACCGGTCCTCTATGTATTTGTGTACTTTTGTACCTGTGTTGTATTGTGTACGTTTTTAAGTGTGTGTATATATACTTACGCGTACAATCAGCTCGATGCCACTCGCAGTCCTGCAAACAAAACAGAGTTTGGATTAGTTATGTCTGAAACGTGAACGATTTTCCCGTCAAGCCAGTCGTGTATGCGTTCTTGTGGGGTTGTTACGATTCTTTTATCGACGCTTAAACGTTTGATGTTTAGAAGATGGGGGAGATTGATGTTATTTGACGGCAAAGGATTTGCTTTCGTAAGTGGATTGATATTGACAGTTAACTTTTCAAAGACGATATCAAATATGTAAACCATTCACTTGAGAGACTCTCCGTTTTATTTCATGTTCAGTCAACTGCAACCTCCATTAGATTATTTTTGTCAATCATGCGGTACAAAAGTGGAAAACGCCGAATATTAAATTAAAACATTTCTCTGCAGCAGTCAGCATCAACTGCTTCAAGCTGTGAAAACAATGCAAACTACAGTTTTCCACTTAGACACGAACCCCTCGAGCAGACGATCTGCTTTAGGCGGATGGACTGCTTAACGCAGTCACCAGAAATACACATAACAGCTCGAGCAATCCGTGAATAGTGTTCAGTCATTTCACTCGTGGTACAGAATACTGAATGAAATACATAAATAAACAAGGAATGAAACTTCTTAAGTAAGTTGATGCAGAAATTATAAGTGAAAATAATGATCAAGTAAAAAAATATCATTTCAAATCTAAAACTTTTATTAACGACTATTTTTACTGCAGTTTGCGACTATCAGCATCCGAATGGAATTTACGATGGGTTCAAACCAGTGAAACGGAACTAGGAGTAAGCTTTGGATTGGAAAGTCAGAGTTTTCAAGCGTGAAGTTGACAACAGTAACGCTATTTCAATATGTAAATAGCCACGCGTTCCGCTAAACAAATTTTCACTGCTGTTACTGACGGTATTCTTACTAAAGACTGCAGTCTTTGCTCCAGCAAAGCTTAGTAAAACCCTGTTGATTGAACGTATACTTTAAGTCTCATGTACGCTGAAGAAGAAAAAAAACCGGCCAAGTGCGAGTTGGACTCGCCCATGAAGGGTTCCGTAGTAGCAAGCATAGATTAGGGATATAATTATATTGAGATTAGTAAGTAATATACACAAACAACAAAAATAACTTTGTTTTTCATAGTGTTTGTATGAATGGCAAAGTTATATTTGCGGTTTTTTAAAATGTACTATATCTCAAAAACTGCTAACTGTATCTCATCCAAACCAATTTTCGTTGGAAGTTTTTGTTGAGGTCTACATTATATATTTTTTTTAGTTTTATCATTCTCTTATTGTAGAAGTTACGGGGGGGGGGACCAACTTTTTACCACTTTGGAAGTGTCTCTCGCGCAAACTGTTCAGTTTAGAAAAAAATGATATGAGTAACCTCAATATCATTTTTGAAGACCTATCCATAGATACCCCACACGTATGTGTTTGGTGAAAAAAAAATTTTTGAGTTTCAATTCCAAGTATGGGGGGCACCCCCAAAATTTGTTTTGTTTTTATTTTTGTGCGAAAATCCTAATGCGGTTCACATAATACATCTACTTACCAAGTTTCAACAGGATAGCTCATATACTTTGGACAAAAAGTGGCTGTGACATACACGGACAGACAGACAGACAGACAGACAGACATGACGAATCTATAAGGGTTCCGTTTTTGCCATTTGGCTACGGAACCCTAAAAAATGGGTAAGTGATAGCAATATTATACTCGTAAGTATTGAGCACATGTTTTTTGGTTAAATGTTTCCTGGCATGGCTTTTACTATCTCAATAGCAGCAAGGATGCGTGATCCGTGCTGATGATAGGCTCACCTCCTAACAAATGGGCAATATTAAACATAACTTAAACAATACTGTTGAGATATCAAAGTTATAGACCAGCAAGCTAGAGCAAGCTGATTTGACACCAATACTGAATTGTAAGACCGAGGCGAAAAATTTTTCAAAACACCATTCTAACAAATACTTTAGGTTTTAGGTTTAATATTTTCATCACACCACGATGAAACTGCAAGCGCAAACAAAGTCATCGTTAAAAGGCATTCCAACTACATAAAAATTGAAAGAAGCAATAAACTTATTTCAGCTTGTAGACTCCGGCCGCTTGTTTGCGTAAATCTTCCGAGCATCTTGGATCCCGCAACGAATTTACGTAATCACGAACAAAAATACGAGCAACAATAAAAATGCGTCATTCATATGTCTTGGGTTGCGTTAGTGTTTTGTTTTTATCTTGATACGTCGAGTTGAATTGCTTTATTCTATTTCGGAGGCCCTAGTACGAATGTTAACGAGTGGCAACGTATCGTTAACACTGACTCAATGTTGCGCTGGCGATAAATAATGTTTAACGAAAGTTAGAAAGAGATAAAATCGACTTATATCGCCGTTATAAAGTGTTATCTTTGTCGCACAAAGCACAAAGCAACGACAAAAGTGCCTACATAGGTAGTGCGTGTAGAGATGTTGCTCTACGGAGCTGAAACCACTTGCCTCGTGCGTTTTTTTTTTCCAGTACATTAACATCGAAATCAGTATAATACAATAAAATTCGTACAAGGAGCTCCGGGCTGTGAATTGAGCATTTTCGTTCGTCAGTTTCTGGAAAAAATTACGAACAAGACTGCTCCCAATAAACCGACACTTACTCAAGTCTACGGACCGTTCAAACTTTCTGATCCCCGGTACTAAATTTTAAACAGGTGCCAACTTATGAAGCTGTCAAAGTATTTTGTTCCAAAATTTTCTCAACAGGTACTTTGAAAGACGGAAAACATTAATCAGAAAATTTGCTATGTGTAATTAACAGATGTGGTATAAGTGCCCAATTATTACCGTGTATGCAAACAAGACTAAATGCATTTCAAGGTACGCTCGTGGATTCATCATTTACTAATTAGACGGCGTTAGCAGAAACTGAGAAACCTTGGAATATTATCGATTACGTACTTAATGAATTATTAAGACAGGCTCTGGAGACTAAGCGTTAGTTATTAAGATTAATTTATGGAGGGACTGAATTGTACTATTATCATCTAGCTAGCCTTTTCCCAAATTTATGTTGGGGTCGGCTTTTAGTCTAAACGGGTGGAGTAATTATGATTTCTATCTAACATCCATAACTCAGTGACTATTTAATACGATCATCATATTATTATTATAAGACGTTAACGTTAAAGAGCGCTAACCAACCCCGTCTAAGGCAATCGACATCCATCCGCTGCCAGCTCTCCTCTAATTTTCGATCTATCGTGCTGCAGAGCACCACACTAAGGTAGGTTGTCCATACGCGAATTCTATCCACCAGAGATACCCCGAGCATTGCTCTGTCCATTGTACGCTGAGCAACTTTTGTGGACCAGGCCTATGGTGAGTGTTTCCGCTCGACTGGATTGTAGGAATACTACGGTACTTCTTGGTAAAATTGGTTGTCAAATTTTCCAACCAGTAGCGACTGTTGACCAGACCTGTAGCGACTGTCAATGATCTACTCATGACGCCGGAAGGGCCAGGACACCAGACAGACAGGGGGCTACAGGTCAAGTTTTCCATACTCTTTTTTTTTGCGTGGTAAAATCATCAAATGAGTCCTCCCACCCAGGGCAGGGCGGGAGGGACTGTCAGACTTATACTGACTAAAATCCACGGTGTCCTTCATTAGCCCTTTATGTTCCAGAGTCACGGTAATGGAATAAGTCCCGCGACCCCGGCAGGCTTTGGCCCCCTAGAGGGGGGCCCCGTCATCTTGCTGACGCTCTTTGAGGCGCGCGTGGAACACAACGCGCCGTAAGTTTTCCATACTAGAAAGTAGCTAGTGAAAGAACTGAACTGTATTGTACAGTTCAGTTCTTTCACTAGCTAAAAGTAAAATTCTACGAAGTTCTGGGCTTTGATATTAACAAATTTTGAAGTTCGGCAGACCAATTTCGAAATTGAACTCGGCAACATTAAGTGGTTTCTAGATTCTGAACTGTTTAAACTAGCTTCAAAGTGTGAATCGTAGTTACAAACTTTATCATCAAATGCAGGCTATCCAAGAATCATCAGACGACAAATTGGAAAGGGCCCCTTAAATATAACAAGTCGTAATCGTAAAAAGTTCTTAGGTATTAATGGTTATAGCTCGTTTATTTTAGGGCCTTTTTATGAAGCTTTGCTACCGTTGATATTATTTCTGTTGAAATTGCCAAAACTAAACAAGGACATCAAAATCCCGAGGTCTGAAATTGAAGTTTTTATCTGTCTTCTTGCTAAGTTTGTCCTTCATTTTTAAGCCATGTTTTTTTGTTATTCTTCAGTAACGTACCTATAAAACAGTAAAGAAATTGTACCTATATTCATTGCATAAAAACTTTCTATTAAACGAATAAATACATTTACAAAATATTTTTCATCCAAGTGCAAGAGCAGCTTAAAGGTGCAAAAACTATATTTCAAGAGTTTAATAATTTCAACCTTATTTTTTACACGACTGCCGAAAAAAAGGAATCTCATTTTGCAACGTTTTGCGATCAGCTTTGCAAATCAGTTTCAGCATACTTAAAATCAAAAATATGAGAGAAATTAAACTTCAATATTTTAGAGCACAGAGACACAGATAACTTCAGCAAAAGTCAACTTTAATCAAGTAATGGTGTCCTGGGGTAATTTATTAAAACCCCTGATTGGGATCTTGATACAGATGTCTGTCTTAACACAGGGTTGTTCAGGGGTTGGGTTGAATAATTTAATAGTTGAGGTCTTTTGAAATTTTGTGGTGGTAGTTTATATTGTACGCTTCTCAGATTTTTTTGCTACTTTTAAATAAATTAAACCTAAAATTAAAATCGCGTTTAATTAAAATTAAACACGATTCTCCCATAGATTTTGTAAGACAATTGCAATCGTTTTTAATCAAATATTACTAATAAATACCCAATTGTATACTTCCTACTTCTATCCATTTTTGAGGTTATATTTCACATTTCGATGCTAAGACAAGCAACGTGTGGTTGGTAGAAATAACTGGGTTTGCCTCTAATTTTCCCTTTTCCTGAAAATTCAGGAGCATATTCCTCGAAATTTAGAAGCATATTCCTCGTCTGAAGATATCTATATATTACATTCACGCAAGCTAAGAAACTTCTAAAACACCATGAATTAATCATTTATCTCCAAACTACCACTATGTACATGAATGGCCTTAGTTGAAATCTCTTCTCTGTCCAAGTTACCCGTCAGTTTATGAAACTATCAGACCAAAGTTCCGATAGATGGCTCCTATGTTTCACACCTATCCGTGTAATCGATTTGCCGACTAGCTGAACGGTAAACTTATTAGGAAGTTAGATACCCATCGCAGTTTGTTGCATCCTGGATATAAGCCGTTATATTTATGTACTTAGGTCTGGAGTATAATTTAAACCGTTCATCCAGCTAAGGCTAAGCTTTGTTTATTTAGGTGCGGTTGGAATAAGTGAATGAGACTTGGGTGAAAAAAAAATGATTGGAAGAAGTTGTAGATTCTATGCACTAAGTAATGGAACCCGTTTGTATCTCATCGTCGTGGCCTATACGGAACACCAGCGGGGTCCGTATATAGTACACTGTCGCAAACTATCATCTGCGCCCTATCCTGCCTTTTAAGCCCAGAAACTGCCACCGACGTCGCCAGGGAGTTGGATATGTTTTGGACTATCAAAATATAAATACCGTCGTACCAGCGAAATATCAGTCCCTAAAAAGTTGTGAAAGCTTTTTTGGGATTCCTAGAAAGTACGTACCCGTGTTTGTACTTCTGAATAAAGCCGTTGAATGCAGAAGCGCATACTCTTCCTGGAATATCTGTTTGCATTTATTAGAACTGTGCTCTGACAGGATTTTATTAATTGGAATTCCTTTTAGTAAACGTACTATAGGTTTCGGAAACAGCTAGGAGATATTACTCGAAGTTTCAAGCTTAGGCAGGCAATCTTGATAATTTATGATATGGACGTATTACGACTAACAATACTTTGCTGGACTGATTACTCCGGTCTTTTCGTATTTATAAATACTTTGTGTTTTGCTAACTTTCTAGATACTTTTAATGTTATTTTTGGCAAAAAATCTCCAGAAATGTAAGTGTTGAATTCTTGAGGCGAAAGATGACTATTTTAGGCTCTTAAACACTCCAAACCACAAAATTCTATCAAGTCTATCAGGGCTTGGGTTTTGCTTGTGGGTTCACCACTATCTCCATGGTTCAAACAGTCTTTAGTTATATGAATCGTAATCATTATTACGTTAAGCTCTTTCTACGACTTTCAGCCGAAGCAACTAAATGGTGTATACGTGCTAGTATTTTACAGTTTACATAGATCATAGACCTAAAAGCATTTTTTTTAAAAACGTTGCACCGTACTGGGAATTTCTCCTATGTCCTGGGTGCGTTTAAAAACATAAACTCACATACACAAACGCCCAGACCCGGAACAACTACTTGTAGTTCATACAAATATTTGCTCCATGCGGGAATCGAACCCGCACCACGCAGCGCTAACCTGTCTTTCGAAGATGCGGAAGTCCATCATCACAGGTATATAACGATCCTATAAAGTTATATAGGTACACATGAAAATTAAAGCGTTCACGTCTTAAAATCATTAACATTCCATACCCCTCAACTTTCAAATGTTCTCGTTTTTTCAAATGTTTTTCTTGTATCTTCTTACCGACTGAAAACTTGAAAGGCAATTTAATATCTCGCCATAAACCCTTACGTGAAACGCCAAACTTTTCCGTACAATTTTCCGGTATAAACCGTTAAAGGATTTGCACAATTAACAGTTTAAGTAATCGTACATGTTGGATCGATTATTGCTTGGACACGGTTTATCCTGGCTGAGCTTCGGAAAATTATTGTTAAACAAGTTTCTTGACATGAATCCTACTTAAGGAGACATTTACATTGTTATTAAAGTTTATTTTCAGCTAAATTCGGAATGGTGATATTAACGTTGTTAAATTTGGAGGTTCATACATAAATTGAAGAATGTAGAAGACATAAAGATATCTTTACCCTGTAGAATTTCAGCAATTACAGTTACTTTGTTTACAGTGGATATGCTCCTTTTTTTTTTCGTGGTGTAGTCATCAAGTGTGTCGTCCCACCCAGGGCGGGACGGGATGGGACTGTCAGACTTGTACTGACTAAATTCCACGGTGATTCTTTAATAACTCTGTACGTTCCAGGGTCACGGTTACCTCATGAGACAGTCCCGCGACCTCGGCAGGCTTTGACCCTCTTAGGGGGATGGATTTGCTCTTGGGTTGAATCGACTCCAGAAGCTAAGATGAGACCTGAGGTGGATTCAACTCATCGACGGAACACAGTTAACTTACAGGATGGTGGTCGCAGTCAGGTGACTTTGGTGAGGCGTACCACCGGCCAGTCGGATCGCTCAGCCCTCACCACAGGTTACAGGTAATCTGTGACGTCATTGCCCAAGGTTCACCACTAGGAGATGGATCCCACCCCCCCAAAAATAACCTTTAATATGTCGTTTTTAGTTTTCTAACCTTATCACGTAGTCTCGCAAAATTTTATTATTATTAGAGATCGGTGTACGTATCTAGGGATTGTCTGGCACATAACAATGTTAGCTCGTCAGGCTATACGTCATAACTCACTTTTATCTTCGGCAACTTATTTCGAAGAATGATACGTTAACTTTTCATAACTTTTGTTAATCCTTCATAGTTTCAGCTGTCTGTGTAGGCTTACGTAACTTATATCCGTGAATATGTAGATAGATATCGCAAGCAAGTTTTTTTTTGCGCTAGACAAGTCCTCCTCATTCCTTTCCTCTATCTCTACCTCTATTTTTCGTACTTCCGAATGAAAAAACAGAACCCTTATAAAATCACTGGTGACTGTCCGCCCTTCACAGTTATTTTTTCCATTTTCAGACCAATCAGTCAGGAACGAGTTCAAATCTTCACTTCAGCGTTTCTTGAGCCTTCTTTGGTGATGACCACCACCACCAATGCATGCCTTTAATCACTTATCTGCCCTGAATCCTGTTGCTTCGTGGGATCCCCATTCATATTTCACAGACTTATCTCCAATATTGGCGATGCCTACCCTATTCTCCTATCCTATGCCGTCGACTGAAAAAAAAATACTTTACCTAATAAAAAAATATGACAAGCAATAATATAGGTAAGGTAATAAATATCCTGTCTATTTTGAGTTTCAAATTATTCTTTTGTATATATTTTCAAGTAAGTTATATATTATATGAAGGCCCATTAACACCACAAACTAGTGAATGTATCTATCTAAAGTTAAATGTATTTAAGACATCGTTATGTCTGCGATGTTCAAAAGATTGAAAGACACTAAACGATGTTTTGAATATGTTTAATGCTAAACGCCGTTAGCTATTTGTAGTTCACTACGCTTTAGCAAAAGCAACTCAAATCGTGATTGCCTAAATGATTGTGTTTTATTAGAAACAATAATTTTAGGCCATGTTTTAAAGCCATATTTTGTTCTTGATGGAGTGCAAAATCATCAACTGAATTCAAAGTTCCGAATGGAGCGAAATAAACAGTCACTCCCACAGACTAAAACCCACTCTTTCAATTCAACTGCCCTTTACGTTCCAAGTTCACAACATCACTTTAAAACATTATTTTGGTCCAGTAGGTACTAAATAACCCTTCCAGAGATTTTTGGTAAACAAGATCTAAGATAAGAATTTCCAAAACAATAGCCGAGACTCAAATTAATGATAGCCAAAAGTAAAAACAACAACTTTAGGCATATTTCCACCAGTTCTATTAACCGACTCAAAAACAAGAAGAAGTTTCCCAAGGCGTATGGGAGCCAAGCCTTCCTCAACATATATCATTGTCCTAGCGATAAAATATTTGCGGAGCACAGTAACCTCTGCTCGGCAGACTGCCAACATACTAGTAAATATCGTGGTTTTTCCCGCTTTTTCCATTTATTTGGCAGGTGTTTAATCCGCTTAGTACTGCAAATGAAACAGAAGCGGTGGATACCGATGTGATTTAATTTAAAAAGCTGTAATGGAATGAAAAGGAAATTACGCGTTTAAGTGGTTTTGGTGAATAGAGCGGAATTTTACGACTATTGTGAACGATGTAATTGCTGCGTGGTTGGCGGTTCTTTTCGCCACAATACGATTTGCTGGTCTAGGGTTAATTGTTTTACATTCTTTCTATTATGTATACCGTCACTTCTGCTTAAAGTTACATTGTCAATATCAACTACTTACAAAGATGTAAAGTTTTGACTGGTCAGGCCTGCTCGATGCCGCGGTGATTATCGCAAGAATGGAGCCTTGAGGTAGCGGGGTCGCAGTAGACCGAAGAAGAGATGACGGGGCAGCTTGGCTTGCTTCCTCTTGAATTGGCTAGAAGAAGCACACCATCGAGAGAAGTGGAAAGAATGAGGGAAATCCAGTAGTGGGAGGGGAGAGTTAAATAAAACCTGATAAAAGAAAAAATATTACGTGGGCAAAGTCGCCGGTAGAAGTTATTTAAGTTGGTACAAATCGAGACCAAACAATACCGTTATTTATTTGGTGGTAAAACATAGCTTCCTATTGAAGCGTAGAAGACTAATGACCATGTCATCCCATCCTTTAACACCAAAGTCTAGACAACACAAATAAATGTAAAGTCTTGAGCAATTAAATGGATACGTTTCGCAAAATTATAAATCCATTTTCTCCAACTTTATTTATTAACGTTCTACGTTTTCAGGAACGTAGTTTTTTTTATACATACAACAAAATATGTGAAATTTATTCTAATTTCAAAGTTAAAAAAATCGTCGATTCTCTAGAAAATTTTTGATTGCTCAAAACTCTTACATGTTGTAGATTTTTTTATTTTAGTCTTCTTGGCCGATTTAGGTCACGGCCAATTTTAAACAAGAGTGTGAATCGGTGAAAACGCACTCTTTGTTCCTTTGATATCTCACTATTCGACACGACCGGAGAAAGATCAGGCTTAACATGCTTTCCAGGGCACGCAGGTATCACACCGCCAACTTCCAAACTTCGGGCTGATAGAAAAACCGTAAATTACTTTTTGGCTGATGGCGCTTGCGACTAAAAGACCAACGCAGAGAAAAGAGCAGTCAGTGACTACCTAGAATTCATGCTAGCCTAGTACATTTTGTTAGCTTCTTGTTGACAGTTGTGGCAAAGCCAGTGGGGACAAATAGGAATAGATGGCGAATATACATAGTCAATCAAATCATACGTGCAATTTCAACACACCCCATTAAACCAAGGCCAACCAAGGTAATGAAATGAAACATTACCCCATAACGACCCATACACCGTTGAACAATACGTCTGAATAACAAGCAGTTACCCACTGACAAACATTCGGCTTTATTACGTTAATTCGCTAATAAATAACATTCGTGTCGACATCACGGTTTTATGAGCTTGAGCCAAAAATCGAGTAGGACCTTCGAGGTCTTTAAGGTTGTAAATTGTGATACTGTATGTCATTCTGGTATTACTTAAGCGTCAATTTAAAGGCTGTAGATCCTTGTAAACCGATGTTATAGCAAGGTTTTTGGTACTTGTTCCTAATTTGATACTTCTTCTTCTAGAATATTGAAGTCTATCTAGATTGAGATTGAGACGCCAATAATGGCTTACGCCTTATCGTATACCAATTTCGTGTAGTTAACAGTAAGTGTAATAGTGCCACAAATTTTGATATGGAATAATTTCAAGACATCATGACGGGAACCTAAATAGGATTAATGCAGAATGAATAAGCTTAAAGCCTCCTGCAGACACACGCGACAAAACGCGCGCGGCGACTTGTCGCGGTCCATTCGCAGTACATTTAGAGTGGAAATTAGCTTGGCTCGTTGTCGCAGCGCGATTAATCGCGTGTGTCTGTTCGAGCCTTAATATGGCCCAAAACTGGGTAAATTTATGGTTGCGGAATGTGTGGTGGCTATCACCTCGCGTCTCGTGCCCGAGGTTGTGAGTAACCGGGCAAGTACCAATGCGTCTTTTTCAATACGTACTTTTTTAGTTTATTTTAGACGTCACTCCCATTGGTGAAGGAAAATATTATGCGAAAATCTGGACTTATACATACCTAATTACAACGAAGTCGTTTTAATGCTCGAAATTGTATGGCTATAACTGAGAAGAAAGAGTTGGAAGAAACCTGAAACACTTCCGCGTTGGTTTAATCTAACTATGTATTATAATCCACAAGTCTAAAGCCACATCAGAAGACCTATGCGGTTCTCAGGGGCGGCAATTCTCACAAATTCTAAATGAAAAAGAAAAGCTTCTTTTATTTATTATTCTATCACCATCTGGTATCCAAAAAGTTTTATTGTCCTCGGCTGAGACACATCACTCAATACGCCTTAGCCAAAGCTTCTGGCAGAAAATTTCACGATCGCTCTAAAGTCCTTAAGTGCCACGTTTATAAACAGCTGCTACCTACGCTCGACGTTCTTGATAATCCCTGGGGCGTATCGACGTATACGTGATTATAATACGGGCTTAGCTTAAACGGGAATTAAGGCTAGATCGACTTATTGATTTTAATCTGCTGTTAAAGTTAGCTTAGACTCGTTTAAGAACTGGTGATTAGCGCATTGTGCCTTTTGTCTCTGATTTCTCAACCATAATTTAATGTTTATCGCTTTCTTTGCCAGACTCTACTTCTAAAATACGCGACGGATGTTGATGAGGATTTACTATTATTTAATTTATTCCGAATAATGTGTGTATTGCAATATTATGTTTAGATACTTTATGTGTATTAAACAATCAAATATCAATGTTGCATCAAGTCACCATTGCAACACCAATCATCATCGGCCTCCTCTCTGAGAGAGGGAGTGGGCCATAATCCACCACGCGGGCCCAGAGCGGGTTGATGGATGTCACATGTCTTCGAATTTTTGGTTCTAAGACATGCCGGTTTCCTCATGATATTTTCCTTCACCGTTTTGAGAGAAGTGGTGATGAAATAAATTACACAAAGTAATGCGCCTGCCTGGATTCCAACCCACGACCTACAACTCGTAAGTCGGGGCTGATACCACTGGACCACCACTGCTCTCAACAACTGCAACACCAATATTTTGACTTAATTTTAATAAATTTTCGTAAATAATAATTATCATCTTGATTAACGCCACTACACAAAAAGGCTTTCATTGAAATGTTCTTTTTCATATATTATCGAATAAATGGACTGGTGCTCAATACTTTTTTTAAACATTATCCCACACGTAAAAAAATCTTCTGTATCATGATCGCGTTTACAATTCATATTATACACTAACAGGTCGGAGCCATTGTTTCTACGATTTCTTGAATTGAACCCGCAACACGCTGCGCAGTCGTCTAGTATGGCTCAAGCACTGCGCCAACCGTCCCGTCGTAACACCCAGTTCGATCAGTCAATCATAAACCTCCGTTCAAAGCCGTCAACCACAAATTACTAGTTCAAACTCGGACATTGTATACTGCCGGAAGGAAACACATACCTAATTAAATTTGACATAGGTCACCCGACTATCAACTACCCCGAAATAGAGAACCCGAGACTAGGAACACAAATTCAAATTTCGAAATTGCCAACTACCCTCACTAATTTGCAAAAGTTTCAAGACTGTGTGGAAGTGAGAGTTGGCCTAAATTAATAGTCTAGACCAAGATTTGGGTTTCTAGAGTAATATTGGGCACTTGATTACTAATACTTGTCTGGTAGATCAAGGCTGGAGATTATTATGATGTATGTGATCTTTTCACATAAATCATTTTAGTTTATGTGGTTAGGCCAGTGCAGGGCCGGAGTTAGGGAAGGGCATCGTGGGGCAATGTCAATAATATACTAATGCTCTACCTTAAAATGACAAATATACCTAAGTGTTTGCACTGTAGTATGATAAGAAAACTACAATAAGAGTAACGGCGACATCAAAGCAATTATCAATGTAGTGCGACAACATTCACTCTTGGTCTCATACATTACTGTTAATATTATTTTTTATTATTTTCCTATAGCATACATTTATCCTTCGCTCTCCTACTTTACATTCAATCCAGAAGGCACGGTTGACACAGTGGTTCTATCGACTGTTGTCCTGTGTGTCGCGGGTCGAATCCAGTTAGCCATTTGTACAGTGCAAAGAATATTTACATGACCAACAAGTAGTTGTTCTGGGTCTGCCTGTTTGATTGTGTGAGTGCAAATGTCTGCAAACTCACCCACGATGTGGGACAAATTCCTAGTGAGGGGCGTTTTCTGTACTTCTATGATAATATTATAAAGAGGAAAACTTTGTTTGTTTGTAATGAATAGGCTCAAAAACTACTGGTCCGATTTCAAAAATTCTTTCACCAGTTGAAAGCTGCTTTTGTCCTGAGTGACAAAGGTAAGAGGGGGGGGGGGCGAGCGAAGCCGCTGGGAAAAGCTAGTTTTTTATATAACAAAAATAAATTGAACCCTGGCTACGGCCCTGTTTCGAGTGTAAAGTTAAATATGTTTCTAGCTGTTCCTCTGGAGTATTTCGGCCGAAGTAAGTAGGAATTTGGGTTACGAATCTGCGTCTTAGCCTGATAGATGGAGAAAAAAATACGATGGCGTAACCTAATTTAGTTGATCCAATTTCGCCAGAAAATCAAGGAGAAAATCCAATCGTATTTCTAGCGTTTAATTACTTCCTTGGCCGTTGTAACCGTAATGATGGTATCAATATTGACCTTACTGAAGAAACAGATTCCGAGCCAATGAAAGATTTGTTTAACATAGTTCCCAATAACTGCTGGGATTTCTCTGAATATTTTGAAGATTTTACTGACGGGTATTTCACAAACATATTTTTTTCCACTCTTCACAATAAGCACGCTTAAAATACGCTTGAGAGTTCAACGTTTTTCGTGTTCGCTAGGACAAAACAATGATTTTTCATATTATAAAATATTAAAGTTTTACTATCAATAGACTCTTTATTCTAGCATTCTTAGTTTCATATACATTAAGCGAAAAAGTGAGTAGGTACCTAGAGTAAATATTACCTACGACTAAAATACACACATTTTTATGCAGCTACGTATTTCTAATAATATTATTATGTGGTGCAGAAAGGCGATCAGTGAGGCAGAAAACCATAGTAATAAATAGCGTTAGGTAAAGTTAATAACTTCATCATCAGCCTATAAATGTTCCCACTGCTGGGACACAGGCCTCCTCTCTGTGAGAGGGAGTGGGCCGTAATCTACCACGCGGGCCCAGTGCGGATTGGTAGATGTCACATGTCATCGAATTTTTGGGACATGCCGGTTTCCTCACGATGTTTTCCTTCACCGTTTTGAGAGCAGTGGTGTTGAAATAAATTACACAAAGTAATGCGCCTGACTCTCTAGACCCAGATCTAAGACCTAGATTATGACCAACAGCACGAAACGTAGGGTCGCGGTAGACGGGTATGCGTTGCAATATGTCGATGAGTATACATACTTGGGCCAGATAGTGTCTTTTAGAAACCGACAGGACAAGGAAGTCGAAAGACGAGTCCAAAATGCGTGGAAGACCTTCTGGTCCCTTAAGGAGCATTTAAAGGGAAGTCTCCCTATAACCTTATAAAGAAAACTCATCGACATGTGCATCCTACCCGTCCTAACATACGGTGCACAAAGTTGGTCACTTACCGAACAACAAAAGTCCAAACTCAAGATTTGCCAGCGGGCGATGGAGCGCAGCATAATAGGTGCGAAGCGAACGGATCGAATCAGAAACACCACTCTGCGCTCCATTACCAAAGTAGCTGATGTAGGAGTAAAAACAGCCAAGCTGAAGTGGGAGTGGGCGGGCCACGTTGAGCGTATGCGCCCGGAGAGGTGGGCAAAGATCGTCACTCACTGGACGCCTGAGGGAGGACATCGCCGTCGAGGTCGACCGCGGCGGAGGTGGTGTGACGACCTGATTATGTTCGCGCGGCAGACATGGCCAGAAATTGCCCAAAATAGAGAGGTTTGGAAGGAGAAAGGGGAGGCCTTTGCCCAGGAGTGGGACACAGAATAGGCTATTAAAAAAAAAAAATTCCTAGTGAGGGGCAACGTTTTCTATACTAATATTGTAAAGAAGAAAACTTTGTTTGTTTGTAATGAATAGGCTCAAAAACTACTGGTCCGATTTCAAAAATTTTTACGCCATTTGAAAACTGCTTTGGTCCTGAGTGACATAGGCAATAAGGAGAGGGGGGGCGAGCGAAGCCGCCGGGAAAAGGTAGTTTTTTATTTAACAAAAATAAATTACACCCTGGCTACGATTATGTTCGCGCGGCAGACATGGCCAGAAATTGCCCAAAATAGAGAGGTTTGGAAGGAGAAAGGGGAGGCCTTTGCCCAGGAGTGGGACACAGAATAGGCTATTAAAAAAAAAAAAATGCGCCTGACGGGGTTCGATTCGAACCTACGACCTACATCTCGTAAGTCGAGGCCGATACCACTGGGCCACCACTGCTCTCAATGTTAATAACTTGTTCTAATAATATATTATTAACGTCCTCAAAAAAGGCCCAGAGAAGGCAAGGCATAAGAAACACTAAAAAGTAGAGTTACATAAAAAAATAATGTAAGATTCATCAACATCATTTTGTGCAGAAAGAATAGAATTACTTAGTCGTAGAAAGAAAATCTTAACCCAGTTTTATCACTAACAAATTAACAAGAAAACCCCGCTGACTACTAAATTACAAATCACATGGTCTGTTTCGATGCTATCGCCTATATTGAATGAACGCTATCTCGTTTGAACCGTCTCCAATCCTCCATGTGGGTTCGACAATAGTCCTCAATTAATTGCTAACGATCGACCAAACTCATTACTTGGACACTATGTTCGCTTTCTTATCTAAATAGAATGAATGTTTTTGATATTAGTTAGGAGTTCGTCGTGATTTGTGTGGACTTTTTTGGGTGAGTAAATACTGTTAAACTGTTACATGTAAGTTAATCAGTTAGAAAATCTTTTCCTGCTTGTGCATAATTACGTTTGTAGGCTGAAGTTTTTTCTTTATTATTTAATGGTCATTAATAAATTTCTGAGTTTCAAGGACATCACTCACATCGGTGAAGGAAAGCATCGTGAGGAACTCTGGATCTACATAATCAAATGGTGGCCCGTCCCAGCTTCGCACGGGTATATTAAGAACCGCTCGTCCAATTTACTGCAAACTTCACATAAAGCATCTACTGAATAGTTTGAACAAAGCCTAAATATTTGGTTTGGATAGGTGAGAGATATATTTGTAACTCCAAAGCCAACTCAGAGGCCTATGAGTTTCCTAGAGGCAGCTCAATTAACTCTGATATCAGTGACAATACAATAGAACCTATTACTTCATCATCTGCCTAATAGCCTTTTCCCAACTATGTCGGAGTCGAATCCCTGTCGAACAGGTTTCATCGGTATAGTATTTTACTTGAAGCGACTACATTTCTCCTCCACAAACCAATAACTAGGTCAAAGGATACCCCTTGGTAAAACGGGTTGTCAGAATTTACTTCTTTTGACTAACAGTAACGACTGTTAAAGATGTACAAATGATAGTCGGGACCAACGGCTTTACGTGCTTTCTGAGACACGGAAAACAAGTAAAGCCCACTAAAAGAGCTCACCCACTAAAAAATCTTACCAAACAAATCAAAATAAATGTTAAGACATTACATACTTTCACTAAAAGTCATTTGTTAACTTACATAGGATTGGGACTAAACTTCGGGACGGACAAAGAATAAATCTTTTCGGAACAGACATGCTAGCCGAAACCATTGAAAATCAATAATTATGTTACAAGAAGTCATTTTCACAAACAATTTGTTTCATTCCCTTCCTTGATCCACGAACAGAAGCCGTCTGAATTCTACCATCATCCGGACGCCTCGTAAAATCCGAAAATACTCCAATAAAGTCTAGGTTTTACGATCAGCTAAACCCAAAACAAGCATACTACACATCCTCAACGTTCCCGGAATATCAAATACCGACGAATTAAGAAAAGCATTTGGCACATTACACTATGATTACAAATACGTAACCATAGGATTTCTGGCGCCCTAAGAATTGAGGCATAGATTAAGAAATAACAAGAGTGTAAAGAAGCGACACTCGTTTCGAATAAATGCCAAAGCTTGCATTGTAATTCGATAAAATGTTTTCAACAATGCACGTTTTTCAATGCAATTCCAAACAGCATTATGTGTAATTTTTAAACGGGTGACAGAAACAGAATGACTTTTCAAATTTTCGCGCTTTAATGCAGATCACTTTATTTGATGCATTTGGGTCTAAATGCTAACAGTATTAGCTCGTTAAATACAATTCTATCCATCATTATTATATTCAATCAATAATGTTATATTCAATCACTAGCTTCTGCCCGCGACTTCGTACGCGGATCCTGTTGCTTATGCCAGCGACACGGGGTCGTCAAAATCGAACATCTGATAAGTCTGATGTCCAATTCCAAGAGCCCGGGTAAAAAAATAAATGGGAGTTTTGGCCTGTAGAGTCAAATTTTTATTCATATAATATAATTATTCATCGTCATTAAAAATTAGTTCCAAGCTGTTACCGCCTTTACTGCGTGGAGGTACTCCCAGCTTATGTTATTTTAAAATTATACAGTGAAATTAGTGATAGCTTTGATTTCCACATCAGGTGTTCCAGATCTTCAATTTTTAAACGTCAACAGAGAGTGCCCATCAGGCTGAACAGCTTTGCTAAGACGTCATTCCTATATATGTTATAGTGTAGCTGGTCTCTAGGAGTTCCACATCAGGTGTTCCAGATCTTCAATTTTCATACATCAACAAAGAGTGCTTATCAGGCTGAACAACTTTGCTAAGACGTCATTCCTATATAATTACCTATGTTATAGTGTAGCTGGACTCTTGGAGTTCCACATCAGGTGTTCCAGATCTTCAAATATATCAACAGAGAGTGCTCATCAGGCTGAACAATTTTGCTAAGACGTCATTCCTATATATTATTATGTTATAGTGTAGCTGGGCTCTTGGAGTTCCACATCAGGTGTTCCAGATCTTCAATTTTTATACATCAACAGAGAGTGCTCATCAGGGTGAACAACTCTTGCTAAGACATCATTCCTATATAATTATGTTATAGTGTAGCTGGGATCTTGGTGTCCCACATCCGGTGTTCCAGATCTTCAGTTTTTATATGTCGACAGAGAGTGCTCATCAGGCTGAACAACTTTGCTAAGACGTCATTCCTATATATGTTATAGTGTAGCTGGGCTCTTGGTGTTCCACATCAGGTGTTCCAGATCTTCAATTTTTATACATCAACAGAGAGTGCTCATCAGGGAGAACAACTCTTGCTAAGACGTCATTCCTATATAATTATGTTATAGTGTAGCTGGTATCTTGGTGTCCCACATCCGGTGTTCCAGATCTTCAGTTTTTATAGGGCCACAGAGAGTGCTCATCAGGCTGAACAACTTTGCTAAGACGTCATTCCTATATATGTTATAGTGTAGCTGGGCTCTTGGAGTTCCACATCAGGTGTTCCAGATCTTCAAATTTATTATCTCAGCAGAAAATGCACATCACGTGGAACAATTTTTGCTATGGCACCATTTCTGTATCTCCTATAGTTTAGCTGGTCTGTTGCGGTTTTGCACCAGTTGTTCAAGTTTCCAAGATAAATTATAGCCTATAATTATGTTGGCCAGACATAATATCTACACAGCGAAAAAAAAAAACATTCAAATCCGTCCAGTACCTACTTTTTGAGTATAACAAAAATCACGCGTTCCAACTGCTCCCCATTTCCCTCGCCTGCCAGCGAATCCCTGAGGTACCTCCCGCAACAACCGTGCCCGGGAGGACTTGCGTCAGGTTGAGGGTGAGGACGCCGCAGCGCATCTCCAACCACTTCTCAAAGAGGGATCTTACCGCCGCAATTATGACATGACCACTATGACCAGGCAGTCATTAGGTATTAATTTTGTTGTGGTATTATTTTGAAACTATGATATCTCCTAAGATATTCATTGAAATCAAACAATGTCAAGGGCAATTTTGTTCAAAATTAAATGCTTGTGATGATTAACGTATTTATTTGGATAAGGATTAATATCGTGTTAATGAAAATACCTTCGCAAATAATGCATTACTTTAAAATCAAATTTGATTTCCATAAAAAAGGTTATAATGACTTAACCATAAAAGATAAATATATGCTCTCGCGGACTTTATTTTAGAACTTTTTATTAGGAATAATTCCGTAGTACATAATTTTTATGTATCTTTAACCGTTTACGCAGCGCACGCCACGGAAGCTCTCGAAATGGAATACATTTTCCCGATTTTGAAACATTTCTCTTTGCTGCTCCGCTCCTATTGGTGATAGCGTGATGTTATATAGCCTATAGCCTTTCTCGATAAATGGTCTATTCAACACAAAAAGAATTTTTCAATTCGAACCAGTAGTTCCTGAGATTAGCGCGTTCAAACAAACAAACAAACAAACAAACTCTTCAGCTTTATAATATTAGTATAGATTAATACAATTCTATCTTCGAGTTAGCCGGGATTTTTTCACAAAAAAAAAAACTACTTTAGGCATGTAGAAATTTTAAGAAGGATTCTTCGCTTCTGTAAGGTTTTCTTTCATCTATGCCAGAGGTCTGATATATGCCAGACGCTAGACCAATCAACTTTATCAAACAATTTCTTTGAAGTGGAGACTGCGTCTGTCGATAATTGCGAACGCGGTAAACCTAACAACATTCTTCGGCGATCACCTCTATGCGTTTAGCAATAAGGTTAAAAATGCGGGCTGCACATATTGGTACACATCTGGTATACGTTATTTGACCTTTGGACCTAAGTCTTCGATAAATGCAAGATAAATGCTCTGAGGACTGATTGTGTGTTCAACAGAAGTAGGTTATAGTGCTGTTTGTAACAGAAGCATTTGGGTTTGATTTGTGTGGTGATTAAATCTTGGTTCATTTTATGGCAAAAAAGTCACTCTTTTTTTTTCCTCTCTCTCTTTTTCAACTTTGAGCCAACAGGTCATGCTTAATCTCGCCAGTTTTGGTAGTTTTGTATCGTAGCCATCCAGTTATTTTCGACTAGTGTCAATATTTTCATGATTCTTAACCCTCTTAGTAACTACAAAACGAAAAACCGGCCAAGTGCGAGTTGGACTCGCGTGAAAAGGGTTCCGTACGATGTTACCTATCACGTTTTTTTTTAAATCTGACCCTAATTGGTACACACAATATTGAGTGATTTACCATGTTCTCTTAATATCATGGACTTCTTATAGGTTTTCCTATAATCTATAAGTAGAAAACTAAATTCTGTATTTTTAAAAAAAAAAATAGGTTCAGTAGTTTCGGAGATAAGGGGGGGGAATGGTCAAATTTCGTCTATTTTCTTGAATAACTTGGAAACTATTTATTTTAAAATTACAAAAAAAATATATTTAAGATTGTCTCAACAAGACCTTTCATTTGATATGTCACACGATGCAGTTTTCAATTTTTTTTTTAAATTTTCCCCTTCCCCCCCAAAAATTACCTCCCATATACAGATATGGACTTCTTATAGGTTATCCTATAATCTATAAGTAGAAAACTAATTCCTGTATTTTTTTCAAAATTTTAGGTTCAGTAGTTTCGGAGATAAGGGGGGGGGGGGAATGGTCAAGCTTCGTCTATTTTTTTTGAATAACTTGGAAACCATTTATTTTAAAATTACAAAAAAAATACTTTTAAGTTTTTCTCAACAATACCTTTCATTTGATATGTCACACGATGCACTTTTCAAATATATTTTTTTAAATTTTCCCCTTCCCCCCCCAAAAATTACCTCCCATATACAGATATGGACTTCGTATAGATTATCCTATAATCGATAAGTAGAAAACTAATTCCTGTATTTTTTTCAAAATTTTAGGTTCAGTAGTTTCGGAGATAAGGGGGGGGGGGGGGAATGGTCAAGCTTCGTCTATTTTTTTTTAATAACTTGGAAACCATTTATTTTAAAATTACAAAAAAAAAATATTTAAGATTGTCTCAACAAGACCTTTCATTTGATATGTCACACGATGCAGTTTTCAAATTTTTTTTTAAATTTTCCCCTTCCCCCCCAAAAATTACCTCCCATATACAGATATGGACTTCTTATAGGTTATCCTATAATCTATAAGTAGAAAACTAATTCCTGTATTTTTTTCAAAATTTTAGGTTCAGTAGTTTCGGAGATAAGGGGGGGGAATGGTCAAGCTTCGTCTATTTTTTTTGAATAACTTGGAAACCATTTATTTTAAAATTACAAAAAAAAATACTTTTAAGTTTTTCTCAACAATACCTTTCATTTGATATGTCACACGATGCACTTTTCAAATATATTTTTTTAAATTTTCCCCTTCCCCCCCCAAAAATTACCTCCCATATACAGATATGGACTTCTTATAGGTTATCCTATAATCGATAAGTAGAAAACTAATTCCTGTATTTTTTTCAAAATTTTAGTTTCAGTAGTTTCGGAGATAAGGGGGGGGGGAATGGTCAAGCTTCGTCTATTTTTTTTTTAATAACTTGGAAACCATTTATTTTAAAATTACAAAAAAAATACTTTTAAGTTTTTCTCAACAATACCTTTCATTTGATATGTCACACGATGCAGTTTTTAAATATATTTATTTTTAATTTTCCCCTTCCCCCCCAAAAATTACCTCCCATATACAGATATGGACTTCTTATAGGTTATCCTATAATCTATAAGTAGAAAACTAATTTCTGTATTTTTTCAAAATTTTAGGTTCAGTAGTTTCGGAGATAAGGGGGGGGGGGGGATGGTCAAATTTCGTCTATTTTCTTGAATAACTTGGAAACTTTTTATTTTAAAATTACAATAAAAATATATTTAAGATTGTCTCAACAAGACCTTTCATTTGGTATGTCACACGATGCATATTTCAAATATTTTTTTTAATTTTCCCCTTCCCCCCCAAAAATTACCTCCCATATACAGATATGGACTTCTTATAGGTTTTTCTATAATCTATAAGTAGAAAACTAATTACTGTAGTTTTTTCAAAATTTTAGGTTCAGTAGTTTCGGAGATAAGAGGGGAGGGGGAATGGTCAAATTTCGTCTATTTTCTTGAATAACTTGGAAACTGTTTATTTTAAAATTACAAAAAAATACTTTTAAGATTGTCTCAACAAGACATTTCATTTGATATGTCACACGATGCAGTTTTCAAAACTTTTTTTTTCATTTTCCCCTTCCCCCCCAAAAATTACCTCCCCGATACAGATTTCATCTATTCACGTTACACCTCTGTGCTTGGGTCACAGGAATTGATATGTGTACCAAATTTCAACCCAATCGGTCTCGTAGATTAGGAGATAATTGACTGTAAGCGACAGACAGACGGACACACGAGTGATCCTATAAGGGTTCCGTTTTTGTATTCGGACGTACGGAACCCTAAAAATCAATTAATACGTAATCAATTAATACGTCGACAACCTCCTTTTTGACGTGGTAAAATCATCAAATGAATCCTCCCGCCCTGTGTGGAGCAAAAGGGCCTGTCAGTCTCGTACTGACTAAAATCCTACGCCCTTTACGTTTCAGGGCCACGGTTACCTGTTTAGACAGTCCCGTGACCCAATACATTTAATTCCTCTACGTGCAGTGATTTAAAAAAATAAGTGGTTGACAAATTTGAGTCAATTTATTAAAGAGGACACACTCAAGAAAGTTGTGTAATAAATACTTACACTTACCAACGAGTACATACATAAGCCATCAATGAACAATAACACCATAATGATAACATTACATAAAAGACACAGGAATAGAGGAAAAACACAAAGAAACCGGACCAAAGATTGAGTGAGTCGATTTGTGCAATAAATTGAGAAGAATATAAGCCGAGGAGGAAGAGAAACGAAATATAAATTATTCCTCAAGAAATATGTTCGGTATCAACTGTATAACATATTGTATTAAGACTTCTTAAGAATGTCATTTTTTACTGTCCCTCTATAGATTTTATTTGGTTATGAGAGATTTATTTACGATAGATTTTAGTTCATATCCTAATTATTGTTTATTAGGTAACAACTTTTGTTTGTATTTTGTCCTGTATGCGTTCGTAAACTATTGGGCTGATTATGATGAAACTTTTATAGAAGACACTTATAAATCCAATAAAATATTGAATTAATATTTTTATAAAACTGAAAACGTTTGTTTGCCACGTCTTCAAATAATGGCTAAACAGGTTTTTGATCGTTAGGACATCGGATCCTATTTTCCTTGTAGTATAATTTCCCCGTAAACTTCTAATCTCTTTGCAAGAAAAGCCGCAGACAAAAACATACTTTGGTTTTAAATATATTTCGTTGGTACTGCTTTCTTTAGTGTGATGAAAAGAAAACATAGCGAGCTAGCGTTGAAGATTATGAAAATCTATTACGGGCCACCAATATGCAAAAAACGATATTCCTATATTAAAACACAACAAACTCTAACCCAACCCTGCATAAGTGTGAACTTAGACTTACTTAGGTTAGAGTGAACTTATAGGTATAACTGTATTTACTATGTTGTGTTATACTAGCGGCCCTTCCCAGCTTCGCACGGGTGGACATGATACATAGCCTATGTAATGTTACTCAGGATGAATGTAGCTTTATAGCGATGAAAAGTTTTTTTTGAATTATGCTCAATACTTTTTCCCCCTTATTAATAAACGTGGACTAAAGTTACGCCAAGGTTAATCTTCGGATTAACTATATTTTTTTTAAGGATTAACCTTGGCGTAACTTTAGTCCACGTTTATTAATAAGGGGGTTTAAGTTTATTAATTACAAACATACACACACACACACAAACATTTAAATCATTCCTTTTTAAAATGTAAGTGTAGATTAGGGGGCCATGCCTATTCATCAATCAGGAATTTAGGAACCAAGAAAGGCGCATGATTTTCTGTAATTATTAACATCAATACTGCTCCCAAAATGGTGAAGAAAAACATTGAGAGAAAACCGGTATGCTTTAAAATAAAAAAAATCGAAAACCTGGGACATCTACCTAGACGTTTTGGGCCTATGTGGAGAATTGCAGGCTACTTCGTCAGAGGAGGCCTATGGACCATGCACTAGGAACATCATAGGCTGATATCCATATTCCTCAAATCAATTGAGCTTCACGTCTCTTCTTGAAATAGGCTCTACTCAAGTCAAAATCAACAGAAATAACATCCTACGGAACTTAGGATTAATGGAGTTCCAAAAAGGGCTTGTCATTAAACTCGATATTCAAAGGGAAGTCAAAACAAAAGAAGTACTAGCAAGCCCTTTGTACCAAAAGCTTACTCCATCTTGTTGTGTAATAAATAAGTCTATACATCTGCAAATCATTCCGTAATAACAGTGTACATCAATAGAATGCCGGAGATAGGCAGCGATTGGGAGCTATAAGCGAAGCGGGAGCGGAAACTCATGCCAAGCGATTCTGAACAACTCATTTTCGGGCTGCCTGTGCTTACATACGCTTTTCGTCTACACCACCCTTATTCTTAAACCCGTCTGATAACAATCTTGTTAAAAATATATTTAACATAATTTTTTACAGAATGCCGTGAATAAAAAGAATGCCGTCTATCTAAAAGTGAAACGTCTGTCTGAAATTATATTATGAAGAGAAAACATTTGGTTCCAGTATGTTTGTTTGTGATAGATATACTCAAAAATAAGTTGACCGATTTTTTAAATTCATTTACCTCTAGAAAGCTATCAAGTAGTATAAGTCATTTTTCATTTTGAACTGCTACACGTGCTGGCGCGGCCACCCGCTGGTGTTTGAATAAACTAAACGGACGTGGTGCGGTTCAAAGCCTTCCAACTTACAAGAAAACAATATGAGATCTTAATACATTATTTTCGTAGGTATGTTTGCACTGAGTAAAACCCAATTCAGCTTTGGAATAACAGTAAATGAAAATGAAGCTTTAATTAAAATAATTTCAATTTCATAGTGAGTAGTGCTTAGAATTGTGCTATATTTTGCTCCGGGGTTGAATGCTAGGCTAAGTGGCATTAATAACGTGGGGAAAATTTAATGTTATTTAATTAAGGAGCTCTAGCCATTAAGCAGGTGTTGCTGTGTGTTTAGTTGCGACGTATATTTAATTATGAACAAATTAGCTGGTTATAATAAGTTTTATTTGAACATAAGCGTTCGAGTATTTTATTTTATTTATATCATTAAATCGTTTATTAGATTTATAAATATATCTTAATTAGCAGAATAATGGTCATTATTCATTTAAATACACAATATTTCAAACGTATTGTTTAAATGGAAAAATAAAGCTTAATCTACATAAGAACAGCAAAAGCTTAAAGTTCGCATTTATGCTTGTTTGATACCATATACCTACTCGCTTTGTATTTCTTGGATTTAAACATAACTTGCAGAGAGTAGGTGTTTTCCAATATCTGACCCATGAGAAAAACATGCACTTAATAATTATCTACACATTTTTTTTATAGTGGCCCGCACTGGAATAATTTGGAAATGCCTGTATCAAAAACCCGAAAAAATTACAACCGCTCCGCTCACCACTGTATCCATATCCTCATACCGTGGGCCAGATGCCTCGCAACTCACAATACCGGTACGGTACGTGATATGATCGCACCCACTATCATTTTACTACAGGCATGTTAGTAAACAATTCCTTGTATAGCGTACCTTTGTTCCTTTAGCCTACGTCGTAAAGTGACCCTTAATGTCATCATAATGTAAGGAACGCTAGGAAAAATCCTCTGAAGCTGCTTTATTGCGGCACTTTCAAGGGGCAAAGAGACGAGAGTTATATGTTTCCCTATCTTTCACACAATTTTTAGCTTAGGTAGCAGGAACTACTAAGTAGAGAGATTTTTTGGCAAACTTTATTAAATCAGGTGAGCGTACATTCAAGACATAAAAAAAAAACAATTAAATTCAAAATTGTTATTTATTTTCTTATATCAATTAAATAAGCTAACAAAAACAAATAATTCATTTGCCATTTTGTTAAATAGTTATTAATCAACATCTTCATTTAATTTCAATCAAGGAGCTTATCTTTGCTCTTTACCAAATATCTCGAAGGAGCAATATCAACCTAGCTTTAAGCCCTAAGTTCAAGTTTCAAGGACGAAAGCATCGTTAGATTTAGATCATAAATTAATAGTTCAATCTAGATTCTAGGATCTTCATCAGATCTTTGCACTGTTTGTTCGTAACAATTTATCAGAAATATTTCGTATTTTATGTGTTACACAATAAATAACTTTGCAAAACGCTAGCTTCGACATTTTTGAGTTATTTCAGACGCCAATCCTTTAGAGTACACTGTATTCTGAAATGGGCAACACTAAAAAATATTTTGTAGCTCTATTCGTCACTTTTAGGCATCAATAAGAAAAAAACAACTATACGAAGCATTGAAAAGCTTGAAATAAACAGAACGGCCAGATAGTAAAAGAATAAAAACAAAAAAAAACTAATCCGTAGCAAGTCATGTTTATTTCACTTCGAAGCCAACTCCCGTACATTTTTTCTCCTCATAGAATTGGCTATTTGCTAGACAGTGATATATTGAACCACTATTACATACAGTTAACTCCCTCACGCCCAAAACATTACTGCCCAGAAACTTTTATTTGCATTGACTTGTATTTGAATTATTTCCCATTCACGAAGGTGTTCCTAAGTCAACAGAGTTCCTTACTATGTTTTAAACTTCGCTTCACCTATTCCATTCAATTTTGAACAAGAAAGAACTCTATTTTGCGAACAATAGAAGCTGGTTTGGATTGTTTATAAAAGTCCCATTAGGATTTATTCCATGGGAGCTTTTGAAGTGAGCAAATAGACATTTTGTCAAAGATTTTAAGCTAGTTTCCGATTGTTCCTGAAATGGCCTTGATTTTCCAGGAACTTTTGAAGTTTATCAGTCCGTGACTATAATTTCCTGGCTTACTCCTACACTAGTTTTAGTCTGCATAGTTTAAGAGTAGCAGAAGGATTCAATTAACGTCTATTACAAGTTTCACATTTTGTATTTTTATGTAATTAATAAGTTTAGTAATTTTGAATTAATTTCACACAATAAATTCTCCATATCATTAAGAGAAAAGCGAAAACTGCTCGTCTGCTAGTATGTCTGCCTGTCCCATGCACCAACAGTTGAACAGATTTCTATAAAATTTGACTCACTATTCAAATCAGTCCTCCCTCACTCGTTGGAATGGAAGGTTCCTTTAGTGTCCCTTTGCATTGCAGAGCCGCGGTAACTTAATACACACATCAAAAGTGTCTAGGGATCAAGCATTTTTATGCGGATTTCTTGAGATTGAGATGTGGCTTTGTAATAAATTTATGATTTTATAAATTTATATGGATCCTTTTTGGTGCATTTCATAATTTGAATCAGGAACTGTGAATCAAATTCGAGTAAAAGATGAAAATCAACTGTCAATATTTTCCCTATAAAAACATACAACGCATTGAAGACATTATTAGTGCTACTGTTTCCCTACTACTGATTAAAACCAACGTTATTATGAAGCGGCGACGTCATTTAAGCAGGGAAGAAATGCTCAGAGCCGTGGGAATGATAGAAGCTGGTTCCCGGCAACGTACTGTGGCTTTAGCTCTGAATACAAGTCAGAGTGTTATCAGTCGACTTTGGACACGTTACCGAAGCACTGGTACCGTGGCTGAGCGCCATGGAGGACGGTATCGCTGCACCACACGGAGACAAGACCGATACATTCAAATCTTAACTCGAAGAGCTCCAACAATAACCGCCATGATGTTAGCCGTGAGGCTTCATCACTCTTCAGGGAACTTAATTAGCGACCAAACAGTCAGAAACCGCTTGCATGAAGTGAACCTTCATTCCCGAAGACCGCTACGGGTACCACCTATAGCAATGCACAATCGTAGGATTCGATATCAATGGGCTCTTGAACACAGAAATTGGGCAGAAGAACAATGGCGTTTCGTGTGCTTTTCTGATGAGTCTCGTTTCGGTATGAGACCGGATACAAGACGTATACGACACTGGAGAACCCCTGGACGCCAACAGCGATTAAAATCCTGCCAGGAAGTCCATCCTTATAGTGGTGGAACCATCATGGTATGGGCGGGTATTTGGATCGGCGGAAGAACTGAGTTGATTTGGATCAGAGGCAACCTCAACGCTCAAATTTATGCTGAGACGATTGTATCAGACGTCATCGTTCCTCTACAAGTGCAAATCGGTCCCTTATTTCAGTTAATGCATGATAATGCACGACCGCACACCGCAAGAGTTGTAAGACAGACTCTCGCCGCAGCTAACATCAATGTCCTGCCCTGGCCTGCTCAGTCGCCAGACTTGAATCCGATTGAGCATGCATGGGATATGCTACAGAGAAGAGCTCTGCCGAATATGGAGGGTATCCAGTCGCAAGAAGACCTTTTTTTGTTGTTGCAACGAACATGGGCGGCCATTCCACAGCGTGATTTGGATGAACTCATTTTGAGTATGCCAAACCGATGTTCTTGTGTTGTTAGTGTTCGCGGTAGAAACACGGATTATTAATTGTTTAAGTTACCCAATAAAATTTTAAAGAAAACTGTTATTTCAGTCTTTTTTTCGAACTTTTGTGTTAGTGGTTCAAATGTCAAAAATCCCTTTATTAGGAAAATGGCAAATTTCTTTCCTAATGCAAAGGTGACTTGGTTTATCGTTACTGTAGTGTATGCGCGGGCGCATTGGCGTTGTCAGTCGAGCACCAACCGTGAGCGAGAGCGGTCGTGCGCTAGACGCATATACTACTTCACCTACGAGATCTATCAAAGTGTGTTTTATTAACGCAGTGAACATTACAAGTGGCGACGAGGATAAAAAGCAAGTACATGACACATTAAAAATAAAATGAAGGAAGGAATATAAGTAATTGTTTATTGCTTATCAGTTGTTTGCGGGTAGATTCGTTCCAAATAGCCTATTACAAATTATTTGTTATTATATTAGAGAAAATACTAGCAAATTAACACTCATTTTACATTGAGTTATGAGCTAAATCAAAATCACATATGAATCGAGCCAATACGTAAGCAATTGTTACTGATAAACAGTTTCGTATCACTATTCTTCATTGTAAATGGCCATGCATCGTATTAGATGGAAAATAAGGCCACGCAAGGATACTACAAAAATATAATATTGTGCAAGTATGCGACCTAAAGGTAACTACCCACAATTAGTTTAAAAGTTAAACCAAACGTAATTATCGACATAATGAGATTTATGATCGAGATAATAAGAAATACTTACCTAACTGTTCACAACACTGTAGAAAGGATAGGTAATTAGTTATTTCAGCTCGCTTAAAGATATTATTACTTACAGAATTAATTTTGTTTATGGATCTGATATACTCATTAGTAAAAACCTATTATAATATAGCTTTAGATAATGTCATTTTATTAATAGACTTATTGTGTTTGGAAGTATTGATAGCAAAAGTATGTGTGTTGTGTTTATGTTTGCACTGTGCTACTGTACATGTTCTGCTTTTGCTTAAAACAGTAGAGGTGGAGTATGTATGGTGGTATAGTGTAAACAATTTGAAGAACAATTACATCACAATAGTTAAATTAGTGGGTTCTTCTACCTATCTATTGTTATGCTTGCACAATTTATACATATTTGGAAAATAGTTATAATAAAGGTACACTTAAAGGCCACGCAATGAGTAAATAACAAAGGGCCACGCCGATTAAATAAGTACGAAACAAAAGGCCACGCAATGAGTAAATAACAAAGGGCCACGCCGATTAAATAAGTAACAATTTTAAAGGACTGTATATTATTAAAAAAAAAAAACAAATATATTTACAAAAATATAATGAAGTCCACGTAATGAGTACTTAGGTACAACAAAAAATAGGGCTATAGAATAGAAATCTTTAATTCAAGCTCAGAGCTCATAAATGGTTAGTAACAATTTTCTTAAACAGCTAGTGTTAGTAAAACATAATTATTTTGATTATCAATTACAATTAATTACATTTAGGTATACAATTTCAATCATAACAAATTAAATAAATGATACAAAATTTGCATAAAATTGAAATAAAATTGAAATAAAATTGAAATAAAATTGAAATAAAATTGAAATAAAATTGAAATAAAATTGAAATAAAATTGAAATAAAATTGAAATAAAATTGAAATAAAATTGAAATAAAATTGAAATAAAATTGAAATAAAATTGAAATAAAATTGAAATAAAATTGAAATAAAATTGAAATAAAATTGAAATAAAATTGAAATAAAATTGAAATAAAATTAAAATAATAAGTAAATTTGTAATACTGTTACAGATTTTCAGTAAAAAGCCACGCAAGATACAACAAAAAATAGGGCTATGCAGTTGTAATACTGTTACTGATTTTCAGTAAAAAGCCACGCAAAAATAAAAGTCAATATTAACCTAACTTAAAGGCCTGTACATTATATATATAAAAAAAAAAACTTATTTACAAAAATATAATTAAGTCCTGCAATGAGTACTTACAACAAAAAATAGGGCTATGCAGCTGTTGTAATATTGTTACTGATTTTCAGTAAAAAGCCACGCAAAAATAAGAGTCAATATTTTATTGCTACCCAAAATGACTCATGCATCATCCACACTTCCCAACTTAGACCATTTGGATTGCGAAGGCGATCCGACATCTGTCGGCACTCGCTGGAAGAAATGGAAGAGGGCACTTGAAATTTATTTACTGGCTGCCTACATCGACACTTCCGTAAAAAAAAAAGAGCTACTCTTCTCCACGTTGGGGGAAAAGCACTTCAAGAAGTGTATTAAAACCTTCCTGGAGCTCATGCTGAAGAAGGCGAAGGTGTCGATGATTATGCAATAGCTCTATAGTTGTTTGTGCAACGAGAGAGCAAAGTCGTTTTTTGCTGCGAGTGCTGATTTTGAATCCTGAGCAAGCGAAGGACTCAACGATTGAATCACGAGCGTAGCGAGTGATTCTAAAGTTGAATCCTGAGTGTGGCAAGGGATTCAAAGGCACGAGATGCAGGAAGCTTTGCTCTCGTGTAACACACATAACTTTTCACTTCAGCGGCGAGAACACTTGAGATAAAATAATAAACAGGAATAGATTTAAATAACTATTAACTTATTCAACTCTTTAAGCCAGCCACGAAATTTTATTCCCACTCTTTTATTTAAACTAAGGCGTGTTCGGAAATTATAGCACCCATGATATTTTATTATTGAAAATATTTATGTAACATTGTTGAAACTAGAAATGGGTATTTACAGGTTAAATATCAGTTTTATTTGCAGTAAATACTTATTTTCGTTTAAATACTACGTATACATATAAGTTTAAAATTCAATAAATTACACTAAGACATAATTATCTTTTTGCAAAATTTCTTTAGTTAGTACAAACCGAGCGTGTTTGTCTATGAGGTCGAATTCAAAATCGGAATTTCGAAAAGGCTGGTCTTTATCCCTCTCTCTTTCTAATAGCAGGAAAGAGAAGGAGTGTAAATGTTTCGAATTGTATGATTAACCCAAGGCTGAATAAGATATTCAGGGCTTTCTGAAAACAAAAATTAAAAAGTTACTTTGTCTCACTCAGTGAGCAAAATCGCAATTTGCTCACTGATTTCAGGCAGCAAAACCTACATGTTTGAGCTACTGAAGTGAAAAATAAATTAGACTATTTCAAACAATCAAAAATTTTCCTTGTAGTGGCTTATAATGCCAAAAATAATGTTCTTATAGCAGCCGTATTATCGCTAATAAAGGTGCGTTTGGGCACAACTTATAAGGGCAAAACCCTTATACTCCTGTTATAGTTGCTGTATAGTTTGCAAATTAAACTTATAATGGCAAGAAAAGTGCCCCAATAAAGCCAATACCCTTGTGAGAATCATATGGAGAGCGTTGATAAGGGCGATCACCCTTATACATATTTTATTATGGTCCGATACAAGGTTATTTAAACTTATTGTAGCAAATTAAAGGCTCATAAAAATCCGACGGCCCTTATAGCCGTCTGCAATAAGTCTTTTTCTCAGTGATTTACATTATTTTGTGCAACAGTTTGGCAAATAAAGAAAAACGCCAACCATATTATTGAAAATAGTGAGGTTCATTAACAATAGTAACTTAACGCCTTACAAAATTGTTAGGACACTCAAAATTGTCCGCAGTACCGAGCAAGTAGGAAAAAGATGGCGTTCTGCGCTGGTCATAATGTAATGAAAATAAATTAAGAAAACTTGAACATTCGTGTAACTGGCGGAAAATTAATTGCAAAGAGAAAAGATCAAATAATAAGTCACTTAAAGCGATATGGGAAATGTTGAATTTCACTACCCATTCTCTTATATCACTACGAATATCAATATTCTCCGACTCTTGATAGCAATATCTATATGTCCTTATCACTATCACTACCGCTACAATTATGTTCTTCCTCACTGGTTTCCTTTTCAATCTCATTTTCTATAAAATAATCCTCTGCGGAACCACTAGCTGATTTGTGAGTATCGGCTTGGTCATTTTGTAGTACCATAAGAGTAGAGGTGGTGTGTGTAAACATCATATAACATGCTAGAATTCATTTGTTGGATAGACGTCTTATAAAATGCTCCTATAAGTTTAAAAGCATCATAGTTACCTTGTGCATTACTTTCCTAAGAATAATTGACCATACTAAAAGCCTTTATATGACTTTGAATATTATGTGGCTAAAAAGCAATGTAACTAGCCTCTATAAGAAAAACAATTTCGAGCCCTTATTGTAGCCGTATAAATTGGATTTATTATCTTTTACCCAGCCAAAATATAAAATTAAAGGTAATTTAAGCCAAATCTTCTAACAATGTGCCACTAACAGTAATATTGGCATAATGAATGCTCTTTTATAATCAGTTTAAGGGTTTAGACCTTATAAACTTAATGTTATGAGCTTAGTTTGTTTGTTGGGTTACTTTGCTCCAAAACAAAGTCGGATTTATGAAAGATACCTTTTCCGACTCACGAAACAGGAGGAAGGAGAACAATTTGAAAGATTTTTATTAAGGTTGAGAAACCATGCCGATAAATCAATTCCATAGTAAAGAAGAGCATATTATCGATCAAATCACGGAAAAGTGTCGATTAATCGAAAAAAAAAAAAGAATACTGGGATACAATATGTTTAGACGAAATCATCAGTAAAGCAAATGCTTTAGAAGTTGTAGCCAGGCGATTAGAACAATTTAAAACTGTAAATACAAACGATGCGAATAATTACACTGCATGGTTCCCATATAATTTGAACAATAGAAAATTGTCTGGACTTTAAAAGAGACTGTGACCTCTGAGTTTGTTTCGGATGTTTCTTCTCAGAGTAGTCAGGTACGAAACACCGGCCTCATCTAGTGTAAAAGAGTTTGCCAAAACCAATTTACTGAATAAATAATTATAATTTATCATTTATTACAACAAAGCAAAAACAATGAAATAGATAAGAAAAAAAAAAATCAACAAACCGTTCAGACAACGATCATCGAACACAAAATGTAGTAGATGTGGAAACTCCACACACAAGACACAAAATGCCCCGCAAAAGACAAACGATGTTTAAAATGTGGATTCATTGGTCTTTTCCGAGAATATTGCAGGACTCGACAGAAAAGACAATTTTCCAACAACAGGCCAGACAACAGGACTGTAAAAAAAAAAAAAAAAAAAACTGTAATTGACTATATTTTCCACCTGGATGACGGCGAAACTATGAAATGCAATATTAAGGGAGTCACCGTTGATATGCTAATAGATTCAAGAAGTAGATGTAATATTATTACAGACAGAATATAACAATTTCTAATAGTCAATAATGTGTAAGTTTCAACCAGATACTTATTTCCTATGGCAGTAAAAAACTCCTGGATATTATAGGCTCCTTTGACGTGGACATTTCAGTCATTAAAAATAAAAGTATAAAGTGTACTGCTTATGTCATCAGAAACAGCACACGCGATTTATTAGACGTGCTTAAAATTGGGCTTCAATTTGGCTTAATGAATTAAACAATGTGACATCGTTAGGGAAAGCGTTTTCAAAGGAGTGACTGTCCAGATCCCAAAAGGCCGAACAGTAAAACCAGTCACTCAACCATATACAACATTATTTTTGGTATATGCGAAACCTGAATATAGTTTGTTCAGAATCAGTAACTGATTCGATTCCATTGCACATAGATTCTTTACACAAAAATACTAGACAGGTGAATCGGGTTTTGGCATAAGCCAAAAATAATTTTGTAGAAGAGTTCCCATTCCCTTAGAAGAAAAGTTTGCCAAAAAACTAGAGGAACTGAAGGATGCGGATATTATCGAGGAAGTAAATGGACCCTCTCCGTGGGTGTCGCCAATAGTTCCCGATCTTAAAGAATACAAGAAGAGGCAAATCTCCCTCAGAGTTGTTTTATAAAAGACAGTTTAGAGACAAGATCCGGGCAGCACCAGACATGGAATACAAATCAATAGAAGAAGAAGTGAGAAAGAGATCTGCAAATGAAGGAAAAAGGGAAGGAGCATGGGGATCTCAAAAGTAAAGCGACAGGCTTGGAAATAGGAGAAAAAGTATTGGTGGAAAATTTAATCAAAGATAATAAGTTGACCCCCAATTTCAATCCTGCGCATACAGTAACGGACGTGAGAGGTTGCGATGTTATCGGAATGATGAAACCGGGAAAGAATATCGTCGTAATGTAAAATCAAAATAGTGGTAATAGTGATTTAAGAGAAAATGATGAACTAGCGTAAATAGTAAATAATTTTGTTAATTTTGTACTATAATATTGTTATTTACTGTTATCAACTATGTCTTTAAGATTTGTTACACAGATTTAAAATTAAGTAAATCATTGCTGTTCTGTAAAACCTTGCGGTAAATCTGAAATAATTATATTTAAAACATTTGATTAGTTATCCACCAATTATAGGTGTTTAGGTCGGAATATTAAAACCTAATCTAATATTGTAATTTTGAAACATTTCAATTCAATTAAAATAAAGAAGGGATGTAGTGTATGCGCGGGCGCATTGGCGTTGTCAGTCGAGCACCAACCGTGAGCGAGAGCGGTCGTGCGCTAGACGCATATACTACTTCACCTACGAGATCTATCAAAGTGTGTTTTATTAACGCAGTGAACATTACAGTTACTGTGACAAACGAAAACACTTTATTTGATGAATCCTTAAAGAAAATTTTAATTAATATCAATCAGGAGAAAAGTTATTGCAAAAATATATGTTGATCCCTAGACACTTTTGATGTGTGTAGTATCGATGCCGAGCCGACAGACCCGGGTTCTATCAGTACCCATACCATGAGTTGTCACTAAGATACTCGATCATCGATATCGACCGCGTTTGGCGCTCTCATTGGCCCGCTCATGGTATGGGTACTGTACCCATACCATGAGTTGTCATTACAATACTCGATCAAACGCATCGACCGCGTTTGGCGCTCTCATTGGTTGAGAGTTCATACAACCTTGGAGCGGACCAATGAAAGCGCCAAACGCGGTCAATATCGATGATCGAGTATCGTAATGACAACTAATGGTATGGGTCTAGAACTCGATACGCTGTCGACTAGCTGTCGTCAGTACCTACATATAACTTTTTATCCAAATAGTACTTTCCTTTGGGGCAATTTCTGACGTCAATGCAGACGAAACCGCGGGTAGCTTTTGCCTGCGGTAATAATATCACATTTCCATTTTTACAATATGAATGAAACATCACCCACTCAACACCTACCCTTCATCACGTACTCAATAAAGCAGTTTCAAGAACTTACTTCTACACAAATTATATCGCCCACGTATTGATTCCCACGCTTACATTATCGAGGCTTTAACTTCTAACATTTCTTAGTCTTGCGTAGAGTCCTTTCGGCTTTTTTAAAAAGTTTCATAAGAAAACTATAGCTTCTGTATCTAATAATCACTGATTTCTACGCCACTACATTTTTATGGGGTACGTCAAATGCGAAAAGCGGGAGTTTACTGGATCGCAATAAAAGGTACTCCCAGATTGCGACTGACTAAAACCAGCCTGTTTCTTCAGTTGTCCTTTACGTGTCAGGACCGCGATGCCCTTTTAAGACAGTCACGATCTATCGAATCATATGACTCTTTTTGTCGATTCACATGACTCTTTTACTCTTCCAATAGCTTTTTATGTTGACTCGTCTATCTCGTCGTGAAATCCTCTTTATTACAGTTAAAATAAGGCATGTTATTGTGTGTTATTATCACATAAAAGTCGTATAGTCAATTAAAATCATAGTTATCTTTATCGTAACAATAAGGACGCTGTTCGATTGCTGCTGTTGTTGAGGACTAAATGTACAATAATGGTCCTTTGCACCGTGCTATAAAATGCGCGAATAGTCCACTTCAACAGAAGTGGTTTTAGCGCGCTAGGAAAAGTCAAATAATTGTTGCTGTAAAATAAAAAAAGCTGATTTACTGAGGCAGAATTGTACAGCCATTTGTTGGAAGCAGTTTAAGTCACTTTTTTTTCAGAAAGAGGAAAAATCTAGTACGATGTTTTAACCTATAGGGGAAGTCAGCTCAAGCGGCCACCTTAACTTTGAGTTAAAGATTTTTGAAGAGAACTTTATACTAGTTTTTGCAATGCCAAGTTTAAAAATAAGCATATTATTATGATTTTCAGATTACGAAAACTTGCCACCCCAAAAGTTTTCAAGAAATGCATAGTTTTTTGTTGAAATATACTGTGGTAAATCTACCAAGTATCTTCATAACAGATCCTGTTTATAAGTGTCTTCTCAGGGATACCATATTTGATTGCGAAGGATTTAATTGAGTAACGCTTTTCTTTTTTCTCTTTAATTGCCCAAGCTGTTCAGGGCATCGTAGCCTCGTCTCATGATGTCTAGGCTGTTTTCTTTTGTAGTTATTGAACATCTAAACCTCAGATCAAAAAAATAGGCAGATAGAACGTGCGCGAACAACAAAGTGATGGCAGTTTTTATTTATGTTTGCGCGGCAGATAAGTTGCGCCGTGTACGAACACGTGCATCTGTGTGCGTTTACGGTTGCCAGATATTGAGAAATACTCCTACATATTTGTTCAGTTAAATTGTTCTCAAATATTGCACTACTATTTTTTTTTAATTGGAAACGCGATTTTGCTTTATGGTTATACCCAGAGAGCAAAAGCGTGTACTATTTATTATTTAATAGAATAATAATAAGGAATAAAAGTTAATATGCATAATTACTTACTACCTATTTAATTAATTTATATCAGACCAGATAACACTTTATAACGCTTTTTGGTAATTTGTTTAATAAACTATTTAAGGATAGGTTTCATCACACACACACATTCCCCTAATTCAGGGTAATTTACCCGTCATAAACTAGCAACACAGACGATTTACTGTTAAGGTTTTGTGTTTCAAGTGAGCCGAAAATATTTTATGGAAAATAAATACCAAAACAATAAAAATAACAAAAGTTACCTGTGGAAAGATATTCCATCTTGTTTTCTTTGTTTTTGTGAACAACTTTTGCAGTGTTTAAACACACAAGACGGCATGTTTTGATATAAAATGGCAAATCACTAGTGACGTGTGCGAGACGATGCGTAGCTTGGTACTGTCGCGAGTTTGTATTAACTTTTGATTTTGTATTAACTTTGGTCGATACACTCGCGTGTTCTGAGCGCTCTGTCTGCCTATTTTTTTTTGATCTGAGATCTAAACAAAATAATTAAAATAATCTATGGAGCATAAATATTAAAGTAATCGGTCAGGTGGCCGCTTTGCCGGAACCGCTTTGCCTTTTTCGCCCATTTTGATTAAAAAAATAATTTCACTCACATTATTTATTATGTTTCGGAGCAAATACCACACAAAAAAGGCCAAATAGATAAATAACATTAAACGTGTAATGAAACCATTTAAAAATAAACAGTTTTGACCAAAACAGGTCGAAATTTCCTTGTATTATTTTAATAAAACATACAAAAAAACATTTGTCGTCACTAGAACCACACTTCCAGAGTCACACTACTGGCGCGGGGTGGGAAGGAAGTTTGGTTATGCGTACAGAACGACAACGTAACGCTATCATTAAATGAAAATGAAGCGTGGCCGCTTTGCCTCCTATAGCCGCTTTTCCTCCTATGGCCGCTTTGCCACCTATGTCGGCTTTGCCTCCTATGGCCGCTTTGAGCTGACATCCCCTAGCCTTTCTAGATAAATGGACTATCCAATACAAAAATAATGTATTAATTCGAACCAGTAGTAGGTCCTGAGATTATGCGTTCACACCAACAAACAAACTCTTCAGCTTTATAATACTAGTACAAATATTACGAGTAAACGCCTACGGCTTGCCAAGAACCTACGGTAAGACTTCTAGAAAAGTGCCTACAGCAAACCATCAAAGAGAAATAAGTATCTAGCTGTTGACTTTGATTCCCAGACATTCGCGAATAAGCCTAATTTATCCGACCACAAAGACCAAGCTCATTCAATATTTATATTAAAACCATCCCTGTACTTTTGTAGCTGAATGAACGAAAACATTACAGACTTATTTATCTCTTACTACTAGCATTTGTTAGCGGTTTCGCCCGTGCTGTTATCGAAAATTATTTTATAGGAATGATAATTTAATATTAGAATAAATGTAATTAAAAATTTATGTTTGTGCGAGATGCGATATATTTTCCCATGTTTAATACAAAATTATTAGGATTACGATTTCGTCACGTGTCGTAAATCTGTTAGTAACAAGAGTTATGTTTAAATTATCGAACATCGTGTATAAACAACGCAAGCACTCGTCGTTAGTTCCACAAAATTTCATCCGGATCTCTTCAGCCGTTTTGGCATAATTGTGTCACGGTACCTTTATGCTGAGTGGAAGCCTTAATGTCTCAGTCATGAGGTGCAACTGCCGAGTAATTCTATTTTGTACTCGATAATAAAGGATAATATTTTTGTGTTCACCAAAAATCTTAAGGTACATCTATGTATGCATTTCTAAAATATTGATCTTAAACCCGTTTAATTGTTTTACTATAATTAAACTACTCGGCCAACAAAATATGTTACATCAAACAAATTACAAATTAACACCAAGATATAACACTTTTTTATTGTAGTGCGCTGCAAATATTCTATTGTAACAATAACTATTTTATTCTTCCCCGAAAAATACTGATCGTGCACCAAATATTCCTGAATGTTACACAAAATTTGATGATGGACTGCAGTTCTAAGAGCGAGCGAAGCGAGCTCGGGACTCGCTGGCACCCCGACTCGGACAATTTAGGTTAGAAGAGGATGGCGGGGTCTGAAAGACCCCGCCATCCTCTTAAAAAAAAGGCCACTGTTACATAAAATATTTTCTCCCTATGGGTTAAGGATCCAGCTAGAAGGAAACAACACATTAAATTCAAACACGGTTTAATAATCGATTGACTTCCATGCGACATTAATTATTGACAGTTCCAGAATGAATTTTTACATAATTATTAAATATAAATTCCTCTAGCTATTAATAATATTTAAACCTAGCTAGCCAGTTTAAACTTCAACAGAAAGAGCTGGGGCGTGGGGAGTTGGAGATACCCGAGTACTGTTCCGAGGAAACGTTACGATCAAGTAAAAAAAAAATAAAATTAAGTGTTAAATTAACCGAACCTTCCAGTTATATGTATTTATAATATTAGTTAAGTTATTGGGCGCCAGGGACTTCAATAATCCCGAATCCTGGTGCTGAAGATGTCCACAATGCTTCCGGATGAAGGAGGAACGAGCCCAGGTCCATCAAAGTAAAATTCGGTTAAGTACCGATATCAAAACCGGGTACAAAATAAACCGGTTTTATAAGGTCCGGTTTCCACCGAAACCGTACTAAGATAAATAATAAAAGTTAAGAGGTAGGAAAAAAAAACCGTCTCGCACGGCGCGATAGGAAAAATAACCAAAAGGCTCGAAAAAAATAACCACGAAGAGGATGGCGGGGTCTTTCAGACCCCGCCATCCTCTTCGTGGTTATTTTTTTTAAACCACCCAGAAGTAGGAGCCCCGCCAAGCGGGGCTCCTTCGACCTGCTACTTTACTAATAAAGCTACATTGGACATTAATTGGTGTTTGATTCAAATACATTTTGCAGTGCATTATCTGAAGTAAAACTAAAAAAATAAATGCTTGTTTTTAAAATTAGGTGTATTACTATTTTTACAAATTTGCAACAGTTGTTAAATAGATGCTCGTTATGACATATATTATTATATATTATAATTAGGTAAATGAAATGGGAATAAATTGAAGTACTTACTTTTTTTTTTTTATCGTGGTAAAATCATCAAATGAGTCCTCCCACCCCGGGCAGGGCGGGAGGGACTGTCAGACTTGTACTGACTAAAATCCACGGTGTCCTTCAATAGCCCTTTATATTCCGGGGTCACGGTAATGGTATAAGTCCCGCGACCCCGGCAGGCTTTGGCCCTCTAGAGAGGGGGCCCCGTCATTATGCTGACGCTCTTTGAGGCGCGCGTGGAACACAACGCGCCGTCGACCCGGGCATGGTCCATGGTCGGGCAGCGAGTTGCCCTTTACTCGCCGCCCGCATGCCCGCGCCTACGGTGGCCGGAGATCGTCTTGCGACGTCCGTCGCCGTGGGTGTCCACCACTGCGGGTGGGGCGGAGGGAGGACATTGTCCTCTCCCTCACGCGGCCCGCCTCCTCCTTCGCGAGCATGACTGCTTCGCAGAAGGAGGCGACCGCTTCCCACTCTGTCTCGCCCCGCAGCATGGCCGCAACCAATGACGGGCGCGAGAGGTCTCCGCCTATCGCCGCCGTGAGGACACGTCGGTGCTCTGCCCAAGCTGGGCAGTCTTGCACCGTATGCTCTACTGTGTCCTCCGGGCGATTTTCGCAGTGGTGACACCCAGGCGTTTCCTCCTTTCTCCTTAGACACAGGTACCTCCCGAAACTTCCGTGTCCGGTGAGGACCTGCGTCATGCGGTAGGTCAGGACGCCGTGACTCCTATCCAGCCACTCCTCAAAGAGGGGTCTTACCGCCGCGATTGCGGCGTGCCCGAAATTGAAGTACTTAGGTACTTTTAAATACCATCCGATAATAAATATGTTATGTAGACTTATTTTATTATTTTTCTTATTACTGTTATCCTTTTTAGTAAGAACATGCAAATGCGTTAATGTAAATATATTTTCTTTCATAAACATGTTTTCTTTCTTTCTTTCATTCATCCGTAGTCAAATACTTTCACATTTATAATATTCAGAGTAAGATGGTTTCAAGTAGGGATGCATCGATACGCCATTTCGCCGATACGATACCGATACCGATATTCTTATAAAAATATCGGCGATACCGATACCGATACCGATACGCTTATTATGAATTAAAAAATTAAGATATAATAAATAAATCACAAGTGATTTTTATTATTAATATAAAAAGTAGTGACATAGGTTGATATTAGATGTACATATAAATTTTTGTAATTAAAATTAACATTAATAAGTTTTTTGTTTAAAATACAAAGTTATCTTATTTTTTTCGGGGAAAGGCGCTTTCGCGAGTCTGTCTGAAAAAGACCTGCGCTGGAAAATTGTCTCTCAGATGCGTCAGAACTCACTTGGAATCTAAAGTACTTCTGCTCATTTTTTTTCATAAGAGGTTTTTAAGACGTTTGAGTATAAGACGTCATTTCGCCAGAAAACGAATGGATCTGCATCTCTCGATATATTGGGAGACCTTAGGTATCTCTCGACTTTTTCTTTGAGAGAATTATAGCTCAGAGTAGACAGGGGCTCATCCCACAAACACTCCAAAGCTCGCCAGTCGTAGGCATCTCAGAACTTATAGTTGCAGTACCTACAGGTTTTCCCCGGGCATAGTTTGTGCCTCGTTAACAACGAAATAGACGAGACAACAGGCTCGTTTACACTAAATTTTTAAATTAAAAAGTATCGTTGAATCGGTCATAAAATATCGTCGATGCCGATATATCGGCTAACCTGAAGTATCGCCGATATATCGGTATCGGTATCGGTATCGGATGCATCGCTAGTTTCAAGTAGCCCTGTTTCTGGCGAACCCTAAAAAGTATATAGGTACATTTAAGCTCGTCGTTCCTCCTCATCAATTTGATTCTTCCTCCGGTCCAATACTAGCTCAATAAACTGGCATTGTTTACTGTACCTATAAAGTGTTTTATAGCTACTATTTATTTGGACGGTACAAATTTATTGTCTGTAATATCATGCCCACTTATCAAAGGAGAGTAATCGTTGAGTGTCGTCATCTGACACGTTATTAGAAAATACCGAGTTTGTAAACCGATATTTTAATGACGAACCTGATATAAGTGGTGAGAAGAAATTGCTTTGAATACGAATGGCAGATTGAGATTGACATACTTATTACTTGATATTACAGAAAAGTGGATATCTTATTCGTGGTTCTAAGGCGCCACCTCCACGAGCGTGAGAATCGCTGCGCGTCCGTCCTTCTATCGTCGGAGAATCTCCACGACGAGCGATTATTCCGCCAGCGTATCGTCGCGCGCGCGCGGCGATCCCGTTGCGAGCGCGCGACGACTCGCAACGGAATCGCCGTGTTTTGTTTCGCTACTGGTACCGCAATTACCGCGCGCCCGCCGCGCGTCCGTCGCGCGCTCGCGTCGAGACGCTGCGAGCGCGCGACGATACGCCGACGACACGCGCGCACATTGCCACCTGTCAAATCGCCGCGTTAATATCGCCGTATGGAGACGGGTTCATAGAGAGTGTATGGAAATACGTGGCACGACGATAATATCGCCGCGATTCTCACGCTCGTGGAGGTGGCGCTAAGAATTTTCGGTACATAGGTGCTTCAACTCACAAAATACACTCGTATTCTGCATTAAGGTACGAAGAATCCAACATTATTATTCTCGTAGTTTACAATGCGTAGAATCCGACCTTTTTCGGAGATGTGGGCGTAATAATCATATATCAAGAGTTCTTTGAAAACGGCAGGTGTTTCAATTTTTTGGTTAACAAAAGGAGTCAAATCTATTGACTTCTGTAGGACACACTTCAATTACATTTATTGAAATTGGAAGAAGTATTTACCTTTTTATTTACAAATCTCTTGTTACAATTTAGGGATTATCTACTATTTGACTACTCTAAGACGTCAATGCATGTCAATACGAATCCTAGTTAATGTGATAGGTAGTCAAATTGTTTAAGCCTTAGTGAATTTCCAATTTAATGGAAAATTTGATAGTCATATTCCCTTCTTTCCAATTTAATGGAAATTTTGATAGTCATATACCTTCTTTTCTTTGCCATTCTCATTATGAGCCGGAAGACGTCCACTGCTGATCATGGACCTCCCCCTTAGACCGCCACGCCGAACGCCATGATCGGTTAAATATGTATACTAAATATTAATTGGGTTGTGGTGGTGGTCAGATCAACACCTTAGACAGTCACTGTGTGAAATACTGGTATTCAGCTGCATCTGATTTAACTGGAGGCCAACCCCAACATAGTTGATACAATGATCACCACGATGATAACGATGTCAAAAAAACAACTAATCAATGATAACATTAATTTTAAAATGAGAACCTCCTCCTTTTTTTTTTGAAGTCGGTTAATTATTTATGAAACTCCAGGAGATTCTCCGCATGTTTCGGTCGCGTCGAGTTGATTAACCGATATAATCGGGTTCACGATTCTATTACTTGGTATCGAAATTGCCGCCGGCAGAGGTCAGACAACCTACCGAAATCCGATAGGATCTAAATTCATACCACTTATCGAGAAATTCTGAAGGCGTCTTTTTTTCCTGTACATTGAATATAATCTGGGTACTGTAGTAGGCAATTTATTTTGTCCATTGTGTACAAGACAAGACTAGACTTTTTTCATTGCTTAATTTAAATTAAGGCGTTGAACTTGACGTGTTGTAATTGGAAATTGTAACTGTCTGGAAAAAAAGGTCGGGGTGAAAAACCTGCTTTATAAGAAAGATGAAAAAAAAACTGTTTTGATTTTTTATCAAAGTGTCTCTTTTCACTTTTTTCGACGTTCTATTTGCCAATTAAGGAGGAAGCCATCTAATTGGCCTATCTTTTTTACTATAAATCAATTAGTCTAGTACTGCCTTAATATGACGATCAAAGTTTTGATTACTATACCGAGCAAAATAATACTTTGTTTTGGGTACTAAAATGATCAAATAAGTCCTTCTATCCTGGGTAGAGCGTAAGTGACTCTTTCGACTCCAAATGTCCTAAAATCCACCACGCCCCTTCGATGGTATCGTGCATTTCATGGCCACATTATCTGCTTAGACAGGAAAAAAAACCTACATTACAGTTATCAAAGACATCCAGTGCAAAAATACTTCCAGTAGAAAGTTCCAATAACTTATCTATTTATAGGCTGAGCTCCAAAACAAAACAAAAGACGCTCAAACTTCGACAGACACAGACTTAAAGTCACATCGCCTTAACAGCTAAACTTCAATGCTATTTCCTTAGCATAGAGAAGTCTAAAGATTGTTCTCGCATACACGTTGGCATGTCTCCACAATCCATAAAGTGAGTGTTGTAAGTTACTGTTACTCTTTGTCTGATTCAACTATCTTTGAGAGAGTGTAGGGGCGGGTAGGAAAGAATTGTGTATTCGGAGGGTTCTGTATTATTTTGCAGTGGATTTATACCTATTTTTCAGCCAAGAAAGGCACAAATGAGATAGGGTGGGCGGTCACGTTAGCTGCTAGCATTTAATGTAAATTCAACACAATGAGCTTTTTTATGTTAATTAAGTGATAGACCCGCGTTTGACCCCTTCGGCTGATGGTTAACGATGGCGAGGCCGTCTGTGTACCACGCTAGCCTACAAGTAACTTAATCATCACTCGTGGCTAAAAAATAGACCCAAAAATTGTATCTCTCAGGACACAAAGACTCCAGCAGAGAATCCCACTCCTTAGCTCTGTGTACAATGAAAATGTTCACGAAACCCTTTAAGAGTTCCTGAAGATGGACGTTGCAGTCGAAGTCAGTCTGGAAAGAGGCGGCGATATGACCTTCACGCGCAGTGCGATGTGGCTGTCTCGCCACTCATGGAGTGGGGTGGTACAATTTAATGAACATCTGTATGCCTTAGTCTACCAAGATTTTAATTTAAATAATAATGGGATTTTCTTTTCTGTAATGAGACGCAGAAGTCAATTCTACCAGAAATAAATTATTGGGAAATGCCAATATTATTATCAATAACCTACTTACCTATTGGCGATCTCCTAAATTCCAATATCGTTTCGAGGGCATTCGTAAAATAACTGATGAGATCTACAGAGGGATCTCGATTTCTATTTACTCAATAATGTTGGTTTCTTGCGCCATCACTGGTAAACGATTTTTTCTTAAGAATAGTTATTAAACGAGACTAATATAATATTATAAGGTATTATAATATCAAGTACACCTTGGATTCTAAAATGTCCAGGTTTCGTGTTCTAAACAAAACGTAACGTTTTTAGTTAAGCCAATTTTTCATAGTGTAGTGGGAACATTATAATTTGATCATGGTGACATCTTTGACAATCGTTACGGATAGACAGTTACCCAAAACTCTGACGAGTCCTTCCACAGGGTAACGTATTATCCAATACTGGGTACTTGGGTTGTGGGTGTAACATTAACAGCTGTCATATACAGGATGATTTTTTAGTCACCATCCAAATTTTGATATATTAATCTTTGGCGAAAATAATTGAATACGTGTTTTTCCTTTTTGTATCACCCAATACAAAAATATTGAGATATCACGTCACAAAGTTATCTACAAAAATTTGATGAATCTGGACACCGCGCTGTGATGTGTCGCTCAGGTGTAGCGGGGCGGGGCGGGGGGGTAAGCGAGGTGCGCTCTGCCCGTTTCATGCGCCGGGAAGTGTATTATTATTAACGTTTAGCTTGGTGACCACGCAGAGCGGATAATTCTTATGAGAAAATGATATGAAAATTTTACGTATCGATTTTTTTTTCAAAAATGGGGTTAGTGATTGATACCTAAAGCCTAGAAAAATTTTGGACGGTGGTAAAAAAGTCTTCCTGTATAGGTAATACTGGTATTAAGCTGCATTTGGCATACTGAAACCCGAACCCAACATAGTTGGGAATTTAAGGATCACCGTGAAATCGTGAATTTCAGTCAGTACGAGTCTGACAGCATGGGTGGGGGAGGACTCATTTGATGATTTTACCACGATAAAAAAAAACAAAGTTGGGAAAAACTAGGTAGATGGTGATTACTAGAAGAGGCAAGAATATGAAATACCTAAAATCTTTCTTGCTTTGTAGGATTATATTCAAATTTCATCTAGCTAGAAGGAATTCTCATTATAACGTCAAAGTCAAACCTGCCGGTGGAAAGGACAGAACCATTTTCAAATGCCAAAGGTTAAAATATAAGTGAATCATTAAAATAGGATGAGGATGTCGACACGCGATGTTTCCGTACAAATGGTAGGTCAGCGATTCTGAAAATGTAGGAAATAAAATTCTGTAGAGCAGTCAACCGGGATCTTAGCACGATTTATTTGTTGATTCAGCGTTACAAATCTTTTTGAACGATCCGATTGAAATGCTCGTTCTTATTCTTATTATCGTTTCATTGAAACAATTGACTTTGGATTTTATAATGAAGATACGGATTTATAAAATTATGACCTTTTTTAGGCTTTTCATGAAGATTTTTTTTTAACGAGCCTTGACTAGAGCCTTTGCTAGAAAGACCATTTCAATGTTCGTAGCGATATTGGGCTCTATGCTATTCGTTGTTTAGTTCAACAAAATTAAAAACGGCGAATATTCGATGATCTGTTACAAGCGAATGCTCAAGTCTATTAGCACCTTAAAGAACACATTATATTGTAATCGGCAATAATGCGGCTTGCTGTAAGAAAAACATGTTTTTTAAATCACATGAGAATCAAAGATTACCTCAGTGTCTTTAGCAATAATACAGATAATTTTACATAAGAACAAACTAAAACCGGCATCACTTCAACTTTTACTTGTTTCTTTACTTACTTGTTTTAGTTACTAGCCCAATGTTTTCAGCGACACTTAGAGGACCAGTGTTTTTAATTAAATTTTGTAATAAACATGAATATTCAGACAACGTAAGCACACGGATACTAAGCAGAGTTCTTGCACACAAGTTTCTCCACCGCTGGGACACATTACTTTTTACTGCCAACATTTAGAATTTTAGAGGTCTTTTGAGGGTAGTGATTAATTTTAGTAGCCACGTAGGACCAGATAGGAGTAATTTTATGAATAACTTAAAACAGTTCATAATTAATCTTTTTTTTATAAGCCTAATCTGTGTCCCACTGCTGGGCAAAGGCCTCCCCTTTCTTCTTCCAAACCTCTCTATTTTGAACAATTTCTGGCCATGTCTGCCCAGACATAGACTTATCGGACCGCTTTCGTTTTTCAATGTGACTGGATTCAAACAATTCCATACATTACAAATAAAAACGCTTCGGATCGCATTCGCCACGCCTGTCTGTTAGACAAAGGCTTTAGCCACCGCTAACAGCGGTCGTGAACGACGTTGAATATTTTTATCCCGGATATACCTTTCCAAAGAATCATTTTGAACCATCAAGTGGGAGAAGCAACGTGTAAAAGAATGTTCTTTGTATTTTAGATGATTTTTAATATTTTACGGTAAACCCTTCCTGTAAATGTTTACGAGTATAAATTCCGGTTAAGCTCATATAAAGCGGATTATTTTCAGTGATTTACATAATTGTGTCAATTAATTATTTCAAACGGTACCTACCTATGGCAGAATGGCCGTATAATGTGTGAGGACGGGAAACATTTCAAAGGTCATAATTTTATTGCGACCCATTTCAAATGTAGGTTCGAAATAATATCGTTGAAAGAAAAACCAGTCAAAATGAAATATCATTAGGTATATTGTATTTGGTTTCTTTTTTCCTGTTCTGCTCTATCCCACTCTAACACGCGTAGCATAATTATGACGGATTCTATGCAATGATATATTATATCTAATATATAAAATTCTCGTGTCACAGTTTTCGTTGCCATACTCCTCCGAAACGGCTTGACCGATTTTGATGAAATTTTTTGTGCTTATCCGGTATCTATGAGAATCCGCCAACATCTATTTATCATCCCCCTAAATGTTAGGGGTATTCCACACCTAATTTTTTTTTAAATTATTTATATGGCAAAACGTTTGCCGGGTCAGCTAGTAAACTATAGATACGTTGTCCGCACTCTAAAATGGCAACAAAAAATGAAGCCAATTGGCCACATTGCGCGTAGTTGCGTCTCCCTCCCGCCGTACGGTGTCCTATTTTCTTTCTCTTTCTTCACGCGTATAAGTAGTTCTAGTATTGTCGCCGTTTTTAAGCGCCGCGATGTTCGTTCATGGCGTGTCTATATGTATATAATACGTCATTGATTCTATGTCTGTTCTTATTTACTATCCAGGAATAGCGAAATATATTTTTCGATACTTCAAAATCCGTTTTAACGGTATCATGCTACGCGAACAGGTTGAATGCCACGAAAGGCACGGCAGGACGAATTTGATCGTTTCTGTTATAAATGGAACACTAAAGATGAAGTTTCTTAAACGTTATACTATAACTACACGTTCATATGAAAACATTAAGCAAACTTAAAATGGATACTTAAAACAGGTACTCTTACAGCCAAATTAAACCCACGTACGTTCAAACTATTACAACCAACAGGACTTCACACCTTACAGTACAAGATCTAAGCAAGCATCTACAACAAACACAACCTGTGTAGGTACGTCTAATATTTTATCAGTGAACGCAACAGTTTGCAACTTCCAAGTAATCTTCAGTTTAGTTTCAAACAAGAATAGCTGATGAAGGTAATATCCAGTACAAACAACTTCTGAGGAAAATAGGATAGATAGCATACACTTTAGGGTATACCCTAACACTTGTGCCGTATATAAATTACGGTCAGTAAACATGAAACTACGTACAACGTAAGCTTTTGAATAATTTTCCTGGCAAGGACCAAGTGAAGTTTGGTCTGCGCCTTTCTGGTCAAAAGGACCGGGACCGCAAATGTTATAACTAACGTGACCATTCTTATTTGTGTCAGAATGGGACGCTTGCGGAATTTTGTATTTCGGTTTTATTTTTGGGACAAATGTAGTCTATTTTAAGGAAAATCAAATTCAGCAGCTTAGGTGTGTATCTATACGTAACTGAGTCTGTGTTATTTACGCATTATCAAATCTAGGAGTTATTTAGGATTAGAAGTAGGTTATTTGGGTTAAAGCCTCCTGCAGACACACGCGATTAATCGCGCTGCGACAACGAGCCAAGCTAATTTCCACTCTAAATGTACTGCGAATGGACCGCCAATCAGCCGTGGGGCGCCGGCTTAGAATTGCGTTCCCCCAATTCATCCCGTGGGTGTCGTAAGAGGCGACTAAGGGACAAACCGGAGGTCGGGCAGCAGCGTCCTCCGTGTACCTACTGCACATCCTCACTGCGATCGCCAACCCGCCTGCCAAGCGTGGCGATTTAAGGCAAATTACCCCCAATGATTGTAAGCACAGATACCAGGCCCCCAGTCCCCGGCAGCTCCGCTATCCCTGGCGCGGGTAGCGGTCAAGGTAACGGCGGAGCAGGGGGTGCTAAGAATCTCCGGAAGAGATCCGGCTACCCACCCCCACGACGACTGGCCCTGGTAACACACAACATACGCACAATGAGGACTGACGAAAAGATCTGCGAGCTGGAAGAGGAGCTGAGCAAGTTACACTGGGACATTATAGGGCTATGCGAAGTCCGTAGAGAGGGGGAGGACACCGTAACCCTGAAGTCTGGTAACTTGCTCTACTACCGGGAGGGCGACCAACAGTCCCAAGGTGGTGTCGGGTTTCTCGTTCACAAGTCCCTCGTAAACAACATAATAACCATCGACAGTGTGTCGAGTAGGGTGGTATACCTAATACTCAGAATATCCAAAAGATATTCGCTGAAGGTCATTCAGGTATACGCACCGACCTCGTCACACTCCGATGATGAAGTGGAGACTATGTATGAGGACGTAAGTAGGGCCATACATAGTACCAAAACCCACTTCACTGTTGTTATGGGGGACTTTAACGCAAAGTTGGGCAAGAAAAGCGGTGATGAGTTGAGAGTGGGGCAATTTGGGTATGGGCAACGGAACCCTAGGGGACAGAGGCTGGCCGACTTTCTGGAGAAAGAGGAACTCTTCATGATGAACTCTTTCTTCCAGAAGCCACCTCACAGGAAATGGACCTGGTTGAGTCCCGATGGTTTCACGAGAAACGAGATAGACTTCTTCATGACCGACAAGAAACGGATATTCAGTGATGTCTCTGTGATCAACAGGGTAAAAACCGGTAGTGATCACCGAATCGTAAGAGGCTCGCTGAATATCAATGTTAAACTTGAAAGGTCCAGCCTGATGAAGTCTACGCTCCGACCTACTCGGTCCCATATTCAAAACCCCGAAAGCTTTCAACTCGAGCTCTCTAATCGCTTTGCTTGCCTTGAGAACTTGGTTTCAGTGGACGAGATCAACGACGGGCTAGTGGAAACTGTCCGCACGGTAGGCTCTAAGTTTTTTAGACCCTGCCGTAAAGATAGACCTCAGAAATTGACCGAGCAAACCTTAAACCTCATGGCTGAACGACGCTTGCTACAGCTGCAGTCTTCCGATGACGCGAAGTCATATAGGCAGCTCAATAGACGTATATCTAAGTCCTTGCGACACGATCTGCGTCTCTTTAATACGAATCGTGTTAAAGAGACCATACAGCGAAACCAAGGCTCCAAAGTGTTCGCAAAGGACAAGTCTATTGGGCAAAGCCGGATGACAAAGCTGAAACGGGAGGATGGCAGCATAGCGTCGACCAAAGCAGAGGTTTTAGGCGAGATCGAGAGGTTCTATGGACAGTTATACACTTCGGTCGCAAAGCCCGTTGACAGCTTGGTAAGAGATCCAAGAGCCAAGCTGTCCCGACATTATACCGAAGATATCCCGGACATCAGTCTGTACGAGATTAGGATGGCCCTGAAGCAGCTTAAGAACAACAAGGCGCCGGGCGAGGACGGAATCACTTCAGAGCTTCTGAGAGCGGGTGGAACACCGGTACTTAAAGTCCTCCAGAAACTCTTTAATTCCGTCCTGTCCGAGGGCAAAACGCCTCAAACGTGGAGCAGGGGTGAGGTGGTGTTGTTCTTCAAAAAAGGTGATAACAGCCTATTGAAGAACTACAGACCCATCACGCTTCTGAGTCATGTTTATAAGCTGTTTTCAAGGGTTATCACGAACCGTCTCGAACACAGACTTGATGACTTCCAGCCTCCCGAACAAGCCGGTTTCCGAAGAGGCTATAGTACCATAGACCACATCCATACGCTGCGGCAAGTTATACAGAAGACCGAAGAGTATAACTTGCCATTATGCTTAGCGTTTGTGGACTATGAGAAAGCCTTCGATTCGGTGGAAACATGGGCGGTACTTGAGTCACTCCAGCGATGCCGTATTGACTATCGGTACATCGAGGTGTTGAAGTGTTTGTATAATAACGCCACCATGTCGGTCCGAGTACAGGAGCAGAGCACGAAGGCGATTCCATTGAGAAGAGGCGTAAGACAGGGGGACGTTATCTCCCCTAAACTGTTTACTGCCGCGATGGAAGACGCCTTCAAACTCCTGGAATGGCAAGGACTTGGCATCAACATCAACGGCGAATACATCACTCACCTTCGGTTTGCCGACGACATCGTAGTCATGGCAAAGTCGATGGAGGAACTCAGCATGATGCTCGATGGCCTCGACCGAGTTTCACAACGGGTGGGCTTGAAAATGAACATGGACAAGACGAAAATTATGTCAAATTCCAATGTTGTGCCCACCCCAGTCTCTGTTGGAAACTCGGTACTCGAAGTTGTTGACTCATATATCTATTTAGGACAAGTAGTCCAATTAGGTAGGTCCAACTTCGAGAAAGAGGTCAACCGCCGAATCCAACTCGGTTGGGCAGCGTTCGGGAAGCTACGCAATGTCTTTTCGTCCGACATACCTCAGTGCCTCAAGACGAAAGTCTTCAATCAATGTGTGTTACCAGTGATGACTTACGGCACCGAAACGTGGTCTTTCACTATCGGCCTCATCTCAAAGCTCAAAGTCGCTCAGCGAGCTATGGAGAGGGCTATGCTCGGTGTTTCTCTACGTGATCGAATCCGAAATGAGGAGATCCGTAGACGAACTAAAGTCACCGATATAGCCCACCGGATTAGCAAGCTGAAGTGGCAATGGGCAGGCCATATTGCTCGCAGAGCAGATGGCCGATGGGGTCGAAAAGTCCTAGAGTGGAGACCGCGGACGAGCAAGCGCAGCGTAGGACGTCCACCAACGAGGTGGACAGACGACCTTGTAAAGGTCGCCGGAAGACGCTGGATGCAGGTCGCTTCCAACCGGTATATGTGGAGATCTAAAGGGGAGGCCTATGTTCAGCAGTGGACGTCCTATGGCTGAGATGATGATGATGATGAAAAGTTTTTAAACTACTTAGTGCTGTTTGTCTACTTTTTTCATCTGTTTTGACATAATTCATGCATTATATACCTATGTATAAAAAAAACATGCACAACTGTATATTTAAAGAAGGTGATGTTTCGCACCTCTTCTTTGATTTTTTTTTTATAAGTAGTTGACTTCTGCCAGAGTCGTTCTTTTGGAAAATCTCAATATTTTTTTTTCTGCAGTACAAGGTAATTATCCAGTAATAATCTCTCTTTCTGTCACAGTTGATTAAAAAATAACCCCCTTACTTATAAAAACTTGTGTTGCTTAGCTACCGATTAAATATCACCTGTCCTTGTCATTTCTATTTTAATGAATAGAGATGGCAAGTGACTTAAGAGCTATTTAAGATAAGTAACGTCTAATCAATGTTTATAAGTAAGGGGGTAAGTGTTTAATTATAGACTAAAATGATAATAATAAGGTCTACTACAATAATTTTCATTTGAATTATGTACCTATTATAATAGGTACATAATTCAATTAAAACTTTTTGCTAACACAGTACAATATTTCTTAATCCAACCTAGTTTACTTTCAATTGCACTATAGACGTTGCAACACAAATAACAGCAACTGCACTAAACCCATCATCAAACAATTAAATATTCTAACCAATAGAACGCAATAAAAATTTAAAAAGCGGAACTGTATAATAACTTCATATGTGATAATTTCCATTCGTTCTTGTTCAATAATAATAAATCATTCAACTCAACAGCACTGGCTGGTTATGTTTAACTTACACCCACGTGCGAGAGTGAATCATTCATTCATTTGAGTAAATATAGGATTTCTTAATTGCTTGGTTTTAATTGGTTTGGATTAGATGTTTGTTTTTATTTCATGTAATGTTTTATCTCTTTATTTTGGAAACTCTTGCTTCATCATCTGTCTAGCCAACGCTAACAACTGTTTTATATAATTGCTAATTCTATGGTTGCACTAGCGGTCTTATCGCTTTTAGCGATACCTTCCAAACAACCTATTCTTACCATCCTTCAAAGCCATCCGTCGTTCCTTTGACAAAATCACATTGACATACATACTATCAATAAAATAAACATTTCATTCCAACCGACATCGACATACAATCATTTACAACTCGGTTCATTCATCTCTATCACATAAATAGAACCGATAGTGACCGACACGAGTACGTGCGTGGGTTTCATTCAAGAAAATTAATTATAGTAGCACAGCAAGACGTAATGCAGTGTACAGACTGAGCCAAGACCGTTTTGAGGTAGAGTTCTTGGAAAACGATGATTATTAATAATTAGGTATTAGCTGCTGTACTATCGGTAGCGATACTAGTAACTTTAACTATTAAACCTATTTAATTTTGAACTTTATTAACGGTTTCAAAAATAGAGGAGGTTCTCAATTCGACTGTATTTTTTTTAATCTGTTACCTCACTTATGACTAGGAAAACCGATTTTGATGATTCTTTTTTTGATTCGTTGCAGTAGTTGTTATTTTAAGAGCATTTTCGCTGTGTACTTGGGCGATGTTATTAGCTGTACTACGAATTACGTATTTGACTTGTTGTGGTTTTTGATGGCGATTTGTTTTTATTAAGTTTTTTTTAGATACTACACATATGCGAAAGATTTTCTTTAAAGCTATTGTCAAACAGACAGGCGAAGCGAAGCGTTTTTGTTTGTAATGTATGGAATTGTTTGAAGCCTGTCACATAGACTATCGGACCACTTTCGCTTTTCTATATGACAGGATTCGGATCGCATTCGCTTCGCATGTCTGTTTGACAATAGCTTAAAGGCGCTCCCTCACCGCGAGCGTTCACCTGTAATGTAACATAAGAGTGCGCAATTTGATGCTCTATTGTCTTCGAATGTTCGAATCTGTAACGTTACATTACAGGTGAATGCTCGCGGTGAGGGAGCATATTATTTTTATTTTTGTATCTTAATACAAAAATAAAAATAATATGCTCTACTACCCATGCGAAACCAGCGTGGGTTTGCTGGTTTGTATTCAATTAGTATAAGCGAAACCGAGCATTCAAATAAACAGCGCTCAAAGAACCGAGTACAAATCTAAATGAACGCTCATTACAAGAGCGCTTCAGCAGTTTCAGGAAAATTGTTAAATATTTCACAACAGAAGTAACGCTTAAACTGTAATCATTTAATTCTCTCAAAAAATAATTAAAACTCGTTTCTACCTCTTGGGTTTTTATTGTTCGGAGACCTAGCAATCTTGTTAGTAAAGACTTCCTAATAAGAACAAAATAATAGGTAAGTACAATCTTCACAAAAAGTCGTGGTTGAAAAGATGTAAGATCAACAAAATAAATTGCTATGTATCCGACTTGTAGTAATTTATTTTTTATGTCTTAGCTCATTATCTTGATACCGGTCTAGATAAACTAGACGTTGAAGAAACGAATGTTCTATTGTGGCTCGTTACAATATAAACCAATTTGTTTCACTTAAATATTGGGGTTTGATCTAAGTGATGTGAAACCCATTCGGGTCAACTAACTAGTTAGATGTTGAAACTGGCGCTAACTGCCGTCTGACAACCCGATCATTAAAATAATCGACACTCGCAATATCGTATCTGCGACCGGCGCAGGGTCCGCCGCAGGGCCAGGCCACACGGTGCGGTGCGGCTCCGGCGCGGCGCGTGAGCGGTGCCACAACGGTTACCTACATATAAAAATGTGTGGTATGCCATACGGTACGTCCGGCACGCAGGGGTGCCGCAGCGGCGCCGCTCAGTTGTGTTATTGTAGACTGTCGTCAACTGGGCAAGCCAAATCAAGCCTGCTGCGGTGTCGCAGCGGCGCCGTAAGAACATTGCGACGCCGCACTGCTCGTGTGGCCGCCAATGCGGTGCGGAGTCATGCGGTACGGTGCGATGCCACACCGTTTGGCCTGGCCCTCAGTGTGGCCATAGCTTAATAAAAACTGAGATGTCTAATAATTTGTTTCGAACAATTTATTATAAGTATTTACGTTAAATAGGATTCTTTTTTTTACATTTACTTTATATCCATCGTAGGTACACTTAAAACATTTTAAAACTACTCGTAAGTGCACCAACTTTTGGCCACTCGATCAGTCAAAGTCTTGGGAATGTAGTGCCGACCTATTTACCGACTTAGAAAAATACGTGATATTCAGACTTAACCGGAATTGGTAAGGACACTTGACGGATAACTTGTACGTGGAATGTGGATATTCTAAGATGAATTCAAGTAGGATATTAATTATTTTCACGATTCTTAGCTTTGATATATTTTTTTTATGTACCGTTACTCTACACTAAGAATCTCTCTCCCAGCGTGAGCGCGTTTACAAAGACCACACCTACAAACACCCAGACCCAGAACAAGTACTTGTAGGTCATAAAAATAATTATTTTTTCCGTGCGGGAATCGAAATAGCGACACGCTGCCTAGCAGTCGATAGCTAGCCACTGCGCCAACACCACACCCAGACCCGACAACTACTTGTAGATCATAAAAATATGTTTTCCGTGCGGGAATCAAACCAGTGACATGCAGCACAGCAGTTAAATCGCTCAGCTATTGCGCCAAAACAACCCGTCAATTTTCATAAAGTTGAAGTTGGTTTAAATCGAGATTATACGGCGAGTGAAACTGCAGAGCACGGCTAGTATAGAATCTATACATATAATAAATCTGTAGAAGGGTCAATTCTGTACATTGAAAATATTGAAAAAATAAATAGCGGGGGGTGTTGCTGGATCGATACCAAACCCAAATATGTGATTAAAAAATTTTTTGTCTGTCTGTCTGTCTGTCTGTCTGTCTGTCTGTATGTGCAGGCATCACGTGAAAACTAACGGTTCGATTTCGATGAAACTTGGTATAATTATACCTTATTATCCTGGGCATAAAATAGGATACTTTTTATCCTGGAAAAATACGTAGAAAAAAAATCTTATTTTTTTCAGTTTTATTCATAGACGTTGTTCTGTAGAACCGCGAACACACGTTGCATTACCCGCAGTGGATTCAGCGCCGTAACCTGTAGCGCCGAAAGTCGGATTTGGCTTGAACCGTTTGCGGCACACGCGGGCCACGCCTCCCCGACTCCTATATAAGGACCCGCGTTCCGCGCCGCGCGATGCATATAAATTCTGAAGTTTGATGCGAGCGAACGTGTCCAGTGTGGCGAGCGGTCGTCCGTGGAATTAATATTGTATGCGTGTCATTTTAAACCGTGCTTTTCAGCGCGACCTTTTTGATTACTGTTCCGATCAGTTATTTGTAAATACAAGGTCGGAATTACTATGAAAAAAATACTTACTACAGAAGGCGAGCTCAACAGCAGTAGCTCAATAGAGGGATCTCCTTAATTATTATAGGCTTAGCCGTATTTGGGTCCAATAGATATTTATAAGATGTCATTGTCAGAGTTACTCAAAATGGAGAAATAAACCATCCACGCGAAGACCGACATCCGCGCGGACGGAGTCGCGGGCGGAAGCTAGTAAACAATAAAATTAATGTATTAACCACTTAAATTTTTAATAACGTCCATGATTTCTGGAACTTTTTCATAATAAGAACGTGTCGCGGTGATAATAATTACTATTACAAAGACACTTTTATTTTATTTGTTAATAAGGCTGACTTTTGTGTGGTAGCTTAGAAACGGATGGGATCATCTATTCTTAGTTCATTACCGCAGGATCAAAGCCCTTAATAGTCTGTGGCTGTATTAATACGGATCAGGCATATAATAACGTTAGTATAATCTAGTCTCCTACATATTGAACACGATTTAGAACAAACGTTAAACTTGTTGATGGTGTTATTCTGAAAGGTCAAATTCTTATTTACTGTACAACCGACACACGTGTTTTACCAAGATATCTAACGTGGACCAGGTGAACAGAGTTTGTAAGGATCAAAGTAGCTGGTGTTTTGCTATTTCTTTCTAACCCCATGAAACTCCCTGACCGATTTCGGTCACTGTAGTCTCCCTGACCAATTTCGGTCACGGTGACCAATCTTAACGGAGATTAGCCATCTACGCGGGACTATATTCAAATAAACAAAGTGTGTCCGCAGCACAGGTGCACTCTATATTCCTTTACTCAAATATTGAGAATTGGGCTTTTAGAGAATTAGCCATTTTGAGAATTTTTCCTTTTGCAACTCGGTTGCCATTTTGAGAATTGGGGCTTTTGCGCCTAAACCAAATAATTCGATGGGACAGCAATCCGAAACGATTGGATGAGATCAGGCGCAGGACCAACAGCTTAACGTGCTTTACGAGGCAAGGGGATATTATAACCGCCAACTTCCAAACTCCCGGCTGCTACTGAGAAATTCTAAGAAAAACCAATATCACTTTTGCCTGACTCTGAAATCGAACACAGGACCCTACGCTCAGCAGTTACGACCACGAAGTCAACGGGACAGTTCGGTCATAGAAGGGTTTATACTTTTTAGTGGTAGAGAGAATGAAACTATAATTTTCTTTTCCAATGTTACCGATTCCGATATAATTGAAAATTTTGCCGGTCACTGAAAATTTACTTTGTGAAGTCAAACATTTTCAATGTATTCATACTACGGAAATACTGGTTATAATTAATATCAAAACCAATAAAAAAACCGGCCAAGTGCGGCCAAGTTGGACTCGCCCATGAAGGGTTCCGTAGTAGCAACCATAGATTAGGGATATAATTATATTGAGATTAGTAAATAATATACACAAACAATAAAAATAACTTTGTTTTTCATAGTGTTTGTATGAATGGCAAAGTTATATTTGCGGTTTTTGAAAATGTTCTATCTCAAAAACTGCTAACTGTATCTCATCCAAACCAATTTTCGTTGGAAGTTTTTGTTGAGGTCTATATTATATATTTTTTTTAGTTTTGTCATTCTCTTATTTTAGAAGTTACAGGGGGGGGGGGGGGACACACATTTTACCACAAGTGTCTCTCGTACAAACTGTTCAGTTTAGAAAAAAAATGATATTAGTAACCTCAATATCATTTTAAAGCCCTATCCATAGATACCCCACACGTATGGGTTTTGTTGAAAAAAACATATTTGAGTTTCAATTCTAAGTATGGGGGGCACCCACAAAATTTGTTTTATTTTTGTGTGAAAATCCTAATGCGGTTCACATAATACCAAGTTTCAACAGGATAGCTCTAATACTTTCGACAAAAAGTGGCTGTGACATACGGACGGACAGACAGACAGACAGACAGACATGACGAATCTATAAGGGTTCCATTTTTGCCATTTGGCTACGGAACCCTAAAAATGACAAAATGAACGTATCACGTCTTACAAATAACGACAAAATTGTAAACATACATAAGTACATGTAAATGTAACATCGATTAGCAAAGATAGATAGCTAATGAATGATCATTTAGTTAATTGGCTATACACAATGGGAGGCTCTCAGCCATTCAACAGGTGTAATTAGGTAATTACGGATGAAATACGTTTTGGAGATGTGTGTCACTAAATAAGTAGTTGCAGAAGACTCATACATAGTAATCGATCATTTGTTCTGTGTCTGGGTGTAATTTATCTATAATATGTATGTATTTAGAAATATATGTATAAGCGGAGCGATAAATGTTTCATACGTATTTTTTTTTTCGACCCATCACAATTGTTTCTACATAGATATAGGTGTTTATGTCCAGGACCCTTAGCACGAGTTTTCAGTATTTGAAACGTAAAGTAAAGTGACACTTTGACAATTTCAAATTGACAATTTTCAAGGAAAAAATTAGTTCCTTCTTCGCATACCAGAGGCGCTATTCCATTTTTTCATACAAGAAACGCTGTAAATACTGAAAAGACGCTGTAAAGTAAAAGAGTGAAAACTCGTGCTAAGGGTACAGGTTAAAAATATATAAGTATGTTTTTCAGTTGTCTAGTACACATAACACAAGCTCTGCTTGGCTTGGGACTAGATGGCGTTGTGTGATAGTTGTGGAATATTATTTATTTATTTATTTAATACACATTTTGCCAATCACACCGCACTATTCCTAAAACACGACAAATCTGAAAGCTAGAATCAACTATGGCGACCACCAGAAAAACGCCGAAACAAAGAATCTCGGTAATCCAGTAGAATGAATTAAACTGTCTTGGATCCCAAAACGGAATCAATCAGAAAAGAATGTCGGAGGCGTACAAAAATGCGTAGTTTCCACCCACATTTCGCTAGTTCTTTCAGTCCCATGTAATTGAGAGCCACTCGTAGCCAGTTTCATCAAGCTTCGTGGCTGCTATTGAGAAATTTCTGACGGAATAACCTAATAACACTTTTCCTAACGTGGTAATAGAGCCCGGGGCTATACGACCAGATGTCGCACTAGATCAACAACACAGTAATCTAAATAGCAGGCTATTTACAATCAGAAAATAAAACATTAAGCATACCAGTCAGTCTAGTGCTTTTGACGTGCATTCGCAGTGCATTTTCTGCCTAGTCGTAGCATTTTCCTTGAGTGTGAAACTGCGTGTTGATATTACTTTTTTTAGAGAGTTTTACTTTTTATTCACGCTTAAACAAAAGGCTGAAAAAAAACCGGCGAAGTGCGAGTTGGACTCGCCCATGAAGATTTCCGTAGTAGCAAGCATAGATTAGGGATATAATTATATTGAGATTAGTAAGTAATATAAACAAACAATAAAAATAACTTTTTCATAGTGTTTGTATGAATGGCAAAACTTTGCCATTCATACAAACAATATTTGCGGTTTTTGAAAATGTACTATATCTCAAAAACTGCTAACTACTTATATCTCACCCAAACCAATTTTCTTTGAAAGTTTTTGTTGAGACATTATAGTCTACAGTCTACATTATACATTTTTTTAGTTTTATCATTCTTTTATTTTAGAAGTTACAGGGGGGGGTCTCGCGCAAACTGTTCAGTTTAGAAAAAAATTATAGTGGTAACCTCAATATCATTTTTAAAGACCTATCCATAGATAACCCACAATTATGGGTTTGGTGAAAAAAAAAATTGAGTTTCAATTCTAAGTATGGGGGGAACCCCCAAAGTTTGTTTTGTTTTTCGTTTTGTGTGAAAATCCTGATGCGGTTCACATAATACATCTACTTACCAAGTTTTAACAGGATAGCTCTTATACGTATACTTTCGAAAAAAGTGGCTGTGACATACGGACGGACAGACAAACAGACATACATGACGGTTCCGTTTTTGCCATTTGGCTACGGAACCCTAAAAAATAATACTCTATCTAATTTACCTTCTGTATTTTCGTCTTTTGTATGTTTATTTCATTCGAAGTAAAACTTGTTTTTACTCAGTAGTAGACAGTTGCTAAAGAAACGTGATTATGACCTATTTTTATTCAGGTAGGTATTATTTTTAGGTACTAGATAAGTTCCATAAAGTCGAACGGTAGATAGAAAGAATATACTATATTGTGTACGAAAATAGAACCGAATAATAGTATTGCAATTGTACTAGCCATCGCCGAGCTTTTTCCACTATTATGGAATCGGCTTCCAGTCTAACCGAATGCCTTTGAATAATAGTATTTACACAAAACGACTAAATATTGAACGAGTTTTACACTGCAGTGAACAAAAATGGACTAGTTTTATTTAAATGGACATTTTGTATGATGAATAAACTCAGCTAATCCCTGATCCATCAAATCAATAGGAATTCATGACGCCAGCTACCCCTTTACGATAAATTCGCTGCAAGAATTCAAATTAAAGCTATCACGTTTCGCCCAAAATTCTAAACTATAAACATTGAACAAACAAAATTCTAATTTAGTTATTTGTTAGAAAACGGATATACGATACTCCGTGAATTGAAAGGACGTGGAAATTCCGAGCATTCTTGTTTTAATAGAATACATATCGGATACGAACATGAAAGGTGTTTTACCGGGCTGAATTTTGTGACGTAACTTAGGCTATCGATACACGGACTGCTGGAGTAGTCAAATTCAATTGCTCTTTTATACATATAGGTATAAGACTAGCTTCTGCCCGCGACTTCGTACGCGGATCCTGTTGCTTATGCCAGCACCACGGGGTCGTCAAAATCGAACATCTGATAAGTTTCAAGAGCACGGGTAAAAAAATAAATGGGAGTTTTGGCCTGTAGAGTCAAATTTTTATTTATATATAAGTATTCATCGTCATCGAAAATTTGTTCTAAACTGTTACCGCCTTTACTGCATGGAGGTACTCCCAGCTCATGTTATTTTAAAATTATACAGTGAAATTAGTGATAGCTTTGATTTCCACATCAGGTGTTCCAGATCTTCAGTTTTATACGTCAACAGAGAGTGCTTATCAGGTTGAACAACTCTTGCAAAGACGTCATTCCTGTATAATATGTTATAGTGTAGCTGGGCTCTTATAGTTCCACATCAGGTGTTCCAGATCTTCAAATTTATTCTCTCAGCAAAAAATGCTCATCACGTGGAACAATTTTTGCTATGGGTCTAGGTCAGGGGTGACACAGACAAGGTCGACGATGGAGCGAGCTTACCCAGAAGAAGCCTTTTCACTCTAACTTTGAAGAGATTAGGGTTGTATGCGTTCGGAAATACAGACGCAGGCAGAGTTCCACTCCTTGTTCGCATTATACGTTTGGAAAACCTTAGCTTAACTGCCCCAGCAGTCAGTATCGACTGCTTCTTAAGCAGTTCTGCTCGAGCAGTTTGTGTATGTAGAATATTGTAGTTTGCTATGCAGTCGCAGCTGAAAGCAGTCTTTACTGACGACTTCAAGAAGTTCGTGTAAGGCCGGCCTTAGTTCAGTGAGCGTAAACAAGTGACTGTCGATGTTGGAAGGGTTCGTATTTCTACAAAGACTTTTAGCAAGATTGACATGAGCTTTTTAGAAGCTTATGAACCTACTAATAGAAGCTTTTATTTGTTAAGTTGATATATCAATAATTACATTTTAATTAATTCGTTGTTGTGACTTATTAGGTACATCTTCTTATGAGTTTGTAAAAAAGTTATGATTGCTAAAAAAAAAAGAAACATTTTCATTAATTTAGAATGTCACTCTGTTTATCTCTGTATTTTCTGGCATTCAATTCAATGCTTTATTCCACAAAGGACGTGTCTAAGAGAAATTCAGGCCTTACAAAATCGATCGGATTGAGTTACCACATGCCAGAAATTTAAAAAAAAAAGAGAATTGGACAAGAAGTCGGAATTGAGTCGCCTTTCCCAAAGTCGGTCAGATCACAACATTATCATTTTATACATACAGGGTTAGGTATTTGTAAATACCTTTCGTGGGCTGAAAGGTTGACAATGTATGAAATACCTTTTTTTATCTTTCATGGATTGTTTCATAGTAAATTTGTTATAAGTACTTTCAGCACATGAAAGGATGAATGAATTAATAATATACAACAAGCAATAAAATAACAAAACACACAGAATATAAGAAAACATTATAAACAGTGCGGCTGAATGGAAAATACTTTGCATACTGAACAACAATAGATAAAATACACATCGATATTTCCGAGGTAACCAGTAATTGGGAACCACTCATTGAACAACAAGAGCATCCAGGCAGCATACCTTTGTCAGAACATTCATTGTGCCCTCCCCTATTATCGGAAAGTTATGAAAGGAAATACAGTACGCGAAAGAAAAGATAATTAATTATCAATCATGATTATTGGGAGGCTAAAGCTACTCATCTGTAAGAGCCTACTTCTGGTTGAGGGGAGAAGCTTATGATTAGAACGATTGTATTCGATGAAGGTAGAATAGAAAGTTCTTTTTTTTAATTTACAGAAATTGGACCCTTATAGCGGCCATACACCATACTGCCTATCGTACAATCGGCATGACGATCGATTTGATCAAATTGGCAGTTCGTCCATATACACCATACACCATACTGCCTATCGTACAATCGGCATGACGATCGATTTGATCAAACTTCAATTCGGCAGCAGTGATGCCAACTTAGCAACTTTATAGCTAGATCTAGCTATTATTCGGTGACAGACAGCTACAATTTTATAAAACTTGTGGCTTAACTTTTTAGCTACTTTTTTACCGACTTGTTTTATCCCACTAGTGGGAATCAGTTGGTAATACAAGTGAAAGTGAGTTCAATCGATTTTCGACTTTATTGACATTTATGCAAACACCGGATTTTAATGAAGGAGCAATGTTAGCTAACGAGAATGTGAGAAAAAACAAACTAAATTTTGAATGTCAATAAGGTCGAAAATCGCTTGAACCTGTTTTTTTAACTTGCTTAAAGATAGCAAGTTAAAAAAAGGTTCAGGCGATTTTCGACCCTCCATTCCATTCCACTCCACTCCATTCCACTCCACTCCACTCCACCCCATCGCAGTCTGTAAAAAGTGTCGTTACAATTTTTTCCGCCTAGCCCCCTTTCGCAACGCGCCATAAGGAACTTCGTTCCAAAAAAATATACGTTTCGAATTGAGAACCTCCTCCTTTTTTTACGTCGGTTAAAAAGTAGCTACCGAATATTAGCTAGATCTAGCTATAAAGTTGCTAAGTTGGTATCACTGCTGCCGATTTGAAGTTTGATCATTCCGATTTGATCAAATCGATTTGATCAAATTGGCATGATCAAATCGATTTGATCAAATCGGCATGATCAAGCCTATTGTTATGCCAATTTGATGGATTCCACGCCCACACACGGTCAAATCTAACTGATCAAATCGGCAGCGTCATGCCGATTGTACGATAGGCAGTATGGTGTATGGCCGCTATTAGGAATTTCTGATTGTACCTACTCGAAATTCACATACACTTTGGCTATTTAGCTCGATTGAGACGGTCAACGCTAACGTCAGTCGAACGCTATATCAATGAAAACTGAAAACATAACGGTTACAGTGCAGCATTGGGAATGCTACTCGCGTACGGATACGTATGTATGAATGTGGCATCAGCGCGTATAAATATTTTCAGCTATTAGCCTCCTAATGTTGAACAATGTCCTCGAATTTATAATAATACTTGATTTAAAAAAAAGAAAAAGCGTTGCGGCTTAACATGATTTTTTCCTCTATGGATACGTCTTTATAAACATTTCAACTCAAACACATAAACAAGTAACTATAGGCAATACAAATCCTGGTTCTACAATTCCACCAGCAAGCAATTCGCAACGCATCCAATCGTTCAGCTACTTCATCCATCGTGTCGTTTTAAGGTCAAAATGTCAATCGAAAAGCAGAAGGTTGAAAAAACACCCCCGTTAATAAAACAACAATAATGTTTCACATTTATAGGTAACCCTTCCCGGTTTTAAGAAAACAAGGACGAGGGACAAGTAAGGGAAACTCAAAAGGTTCCCGAAAAGGGTTATCCTAACAAAACAATACATCCTCACGGACAATGCATATGTGATTTCCATGGGTAAGCGGAATCTAATTTGGGAAAAACTTTCTTTAGTGTAAACAAGGCCGAAACAACAGGTAGCCTTTTTAACCCCGGAATATTCCAAAAGTTCGTATAATATTTGTCAATATTTATTGCAGATGCGGCAAAGTTCTGCTTTAAGCCCGTTTGTTTAAAATAGTCATAGAAATATAAATATTCACCATCAGCCGGAGGACGTCTACTGCTGAACGACGACCATTCCCTCGTACCACCACGTCCACGCCGAACGACAATCTGCAAATGTAATCAATCGGTAGCCCGCGACTCTCACGAAGTTTCCGATCCTTCTAGTGGAAGACTTGAATATGCTGCATCTTCCAGTTCGTGGTCGCCACCCGAGAACTTTTCAATCCTATTGGTTATCAGTTCCGAACGATGTGACCTGCCCTTTGTTGCTCTAACTTGGAAATTTTAATAAATATTATTCTTCTATAATTTATCATTTTGTTAGCCCAATAATTCTTACTTCTGCAATACTTCAACAGTTCCTTATATTCTTTTATTAAGTTAATAATTGACTTTGATTGCACAGTTTCAGTATGCATAACATCATTAACCACTAAATGAAATTCAATAACAATATCATTAATTTTTGCGACAACACAGCCACTCTTATTGAAATAAAATTCACAGTACATTACCAAAGTTCTGTGCATCAACAATATTAATTAACATTTCGGAAATAAAACAGGATTTGTAGGCGATTAAATATTATTATCTCATTACATATCGGTTGAACGAACAAATAAGTCCTTTATTGCAATGTCAATCAATTAATTCATATTTGAATCATTACATTCGTTATCTCGAGCATGGTCATTAATCAGAAATAATGGTTTTACTTTATGTCTGTAACTTTGAGAGATATAAATGATTTGACGAGAAATTGGATTGACAAGGTAAAGGTATGATTTACTAAGAACGAACAAATTGAGCTGTCTGTTCCATGTGGATACTTGATTTGTTTTTGTTTGTTGCTTTTTTATCGAGGTAAAATCGTCCAATGAGTACCTTAACCCAGGGCGGGGCGGAAGGGACTATCAGACTTGTACTGACTAAAATCCACGGTGATCTTTCAATAGACCTTTACGTTCCAGGGTCACAGTTACCTGATGAGTCAGTCCCGCGACCCCGGTTTGTTTGGTCCTTGAATAATATTAGGTAAATTACAGAATCTGTTTACTTTGCGGAAATCCATGACATTAAATGATATAAAAATATCTAGTTTCAATTCAGCCACAAAAATCCAGACTTGGATGCAGTCCCACCCTCTCGTCTTCATGCATGCACATGCAGGAAAGGACCCGCCCTCGCGTTCTTGTGCACATGCACACCAAACCTATGCCCGACACGTATTTTGCCCCTCCACGGGGCATCCTCAGAAGATGTTGACTCCAAAACCATACGTGCAAATTTCATTCAAATGCGTTTGGTAGATTTTACGTGAAATAATTACAAACATCCATCTATCCATCCTTATAAAGATAATACAGCACTTGTTGAATAGTAAGCAGACGAGAAAGAACGGTGAAGAGTCGACGATAGATATTAATCATACAAATGTAAGTAACGCTATAATAGTTAAGTCCACGCACGTAATGAAATCAGTCACAGCTATTAGTTTATAGCCAGAGATAATTTAGTGTGACGACAGGACACACTAAGACAACGTGAGAATTAACTGAGTTCAATTAGTCATACTAATCCTAAACCAGGCTTGAGCGATGCCAGGACTTCGCAGTAATTGAACGAATACAAGGCAGAATAAAATACTTCCAACGCAACACGACATTGAGAAATGAGCTAAAGTTACGGAAAAGACTTCTGAAAATCATATTTTGATAAATTTCAAACAAGCCTCCGCCTCAAATGAAAATGAATAAGTACAACAATCAATAATGATGAGCAACTTAGTCAAAGAAAAGTTTAAATTTGAAAAGGTTTTTGAAAGAAACAATTTCATCTATCTTTACTTCATCATCATCATCAGCCTTTAAATGTTCCCACTGCTGGGACACAGGCCTCCTCTCTGTGAGAGGGAGTGGGCCGTAATCTACCACGCGGGCCCAGTGCGGATTGGTAGATGTCACATGTCTTCGAATTTTTGGTTCTAGGACATGTCGGTTTCCTCACGATGTTTTCCTTCACCGTTTTGAGAGCAGGTGTTGAAATAAATTACACAAAGTAATGCGCCTGACTGGGTTCGAACCCACGACCTACAACTCGTAAGTCGAGGCCAATACCACTGGGCCACCACTGCTCTCAATCTCTATCTTTACTTAAAATACTAAAAATGTGTAAGTTTAGATGGATTGATGTATGTTACTTAATTACCTCAGAATCACTGAACGGATTTGAAATGAAATGTGGCACAGATTATGATCTAGATTAACACATCTAGGATTTTATTTCGGGCGTTTGGACAAACTCGCTGGCAGCAGTTATACGTACTAAATTCAATTTTGGATTACAGTGAAAACTTCGAAGTAACTTCGGATTTGTGAGAAATCTAACCATGCATTCTAAAGTAAAATAAAAGGAACTGATTGAAAATATGATAATACTTTGCTTGAGTTGGGTTTCAAATATGAAATTGACGTGTGTGGGAATTTGTTTCCAGAAAGTTCATCGTTAAGATGCGATTCCACTGTTTTGTGGCACTGTGCAGCACAAATTTTCGGTCGACTCACTCAATGTTCGCGAACAAATTAATGTATTGAACGATATTTTGGTGGAATCGTACCATTACAATTCATCTGTAGCTACAGTGTAAGTATGTTTAGGGTACACGAAAATGTCTACTAAAATATTTATAAGGTAACTCAGTCTTAATCAGACCTAATTTAATGTATGATTCCAAGAATGAATGGCCGCAGAAGGTCAGGGCGTTTTACACGTTGAACAGATTTTCATAAAATTACATAGGTAGGTAATTAAAATATTAGGAGCAGTGCAGTCGGGCCAGTGGTATCGGCCCCGGCACTGAATACCTATGTTTTACTTCACTCTAGTTAGTACTGTAGAGGTTTTACTGTGAGAACTAATGGCTGTATCAAGCCGCTCAAATGCATTCAATACATAATATTATTATTTAAAATAATATTTGCTTTTTTAATTCCACGCTAAGTACTGCACCGTACAATAAATACCTCTTGGTAAAACAAGTTGTCAGCTTTTCAAACCACTGACTACTTGCACCTAACGACTGCCAAAAACTTTAATGACAACCTCACCCATCCACTGACAGTCCTAGGCAAGCGTTGCTTAACCTTGATCATCTATCTATGCGAATGTTCATATTCAAAGCTAACCAGCGTTTTCATAGTAACACGAAGTAAAATAAGGAAATATTCAGAAGGATCCTGACCACATACAACATTATGTAACGGAGGATAATTCATCATTCACGAGCGGACGACCGCATGAAATCTCATAAATATGAACTTAACCGCAAAAGCATCTGTCTAATGGCATACCATGCTTAACACTGAGTGCGACTCGGGTTGAACGCAACACGAACACGATTTCGAGAAATCATGAAACTTAAGGTGCTCCCTCACCCAGGAGCATTCGCTTGTAATGTAACATTACACACACGACTTTGAACATTACGTTACAATGCTACCTCCCTGACTGTCGATCATTCGCGTGTAATGTAACATTACATATTCCAATTTGAGCAATACATTATTATACTACCTCTCTGACTGAGGAGCATTTGCGTGTAATGTTACATTACACACACGACTTTGAACATTTCATACAATACTACCTCCCTGACTGACAATTTACCTGTAATGTAGGTAACTTAAATTACAAGTGGAGTGCATTAATTTAACCAGTTGGATAAAGGTATTATACAAGGGTGCGCGCTGTAATGTTAGATTTTACTCCTTCACTGATTATTTACGTAATGCTCGAATCTGTAACGTTACATTTTAGCGAATGCTTTCGATTAGGGGGCACCTTAATTCGAACTAAACGCTTTTCGTAATTTTTTTTATAAAACTGAACTGTAGGAACATTCTACCATGATTCAGTGCGGAAACGCATGTGGAAGAATCCGATTGGAAACAACGAAAATAGAGTGTGAGCTTAAAAAAAACAGACTTTGAAACCGACAGCGAATTTGCCAGCGATGACTTTTACACGAGCGTTTAAAACATTCAGCACCAAAACGTTTTAAAAAAAAATTCAGAACCGTGTTCCGTGTTTAAAAAATAGTGTTTTTTAGAGAGGAATGCAGTGTGAAATAGCTGTGAGAAATAGTAGTAATTTAACTGTGACTGTATGAGTTGATAGTTCCATCCTGTGAAGAGTAGCTTTGAGGATCACTTTAACACTTTAGGTGTTATGAAGCTGGTGCAATTCAGTGTAACAGTCAACGAGTTATCAGTCTGATACGTTCGTTTTATTGTCAAATTGCGAGCAGAGCTAAATAATATTAACGAAACTTCATAGACATGACAACAAAACAAAAGGATTTTATGAACGAAGCATTGTTTACGGATTTTGTTAAATGTTGTAAAGTTTGTTATAAATTGAATGACAAAATAAGTTTTGTTTTTGGTGGTAGTACCTCCCATTTCACGCCTTTCAAGTTTCCAGGGTCCCACTATTTCTGTACCAAGATGATCAAAGTCTGTTCTGTAATTTAGATGAGAAAATGTAACAAACAAGCTCATATTTTTGCAATTTTTGTATCTGCCGGTAGACAGATACTTAAAATTATAATGCATTGTTATTATTTTTCCACGTTTTCACGTCCATTAACCCTTAAAGAATCGTGGACCTTTGGGAATGACCCTTTCCAATTAACCTTCTATATCTAGAACAGTGCACATACAAATTGAATAAGACAAAACCATTAAACTTGTACAATTACTACACTATTCATGAAACTCAGCACAGCAATACCGAAGGAATCATTTATTGGAAGCCAGGAACGCTTAATGAGAATAGCATAGGGGTATTAGAAATACAACCCAACTACCCGACCCGTGTACCGATAAATTCCTGAACGTAGGACCTAATGACAAGGGACTTTAAGGGACGTTCGTGGTATTTTAAAGATATTGCAAAACCTTTGGCCCGAAAGTCCCAGGGTTATAATTTGTTGGTAATTTTCTGATAATGTTTGCGTGATATTTATTTTGTGTTGACGAAATAAAATACGTGCAGGGTTTATAGAATGGCGCATTTTTTATCCTGCTTTTTGAGTTGTTTTTTCTTTGGTGGGTATTGAATAGACTCGCTTGAGCATTTCCTAAAAAAATCGCGTTGTGACCCCGAAAGGTGTTTGGCCCTCTATGGGGGCCCCATCAGATTGCTGACAGCTCTTTGAGGCGCGATCGTTTTTTTTTAAGCTTTTTTCCCAAAACGCTTTTCAACACGTCAATTATATTGGAAAACTTTAATTTCCAATATAATTGACGCGTTGAAAAACATAGATACTTACACAATAGATTACGCATTGTTATTGATAATACACCTAAGAAAGATTTTTTTTAAATAAGCTGACATTATTGACATTTCAAAAGGTTGAAAGCAGCGTAGGTTTAGATAGATCGCTTTCATTCATTATTTTATTCAATTAGATCAGATTATGGTTGTTCTTTTTTTGCTTTAAAAAATAATATGACCTTATTAGTGAACTCTTTCAAGGTCGGGTGCGTAGTATTCGCAAACGGCGCGCGCGTATTTGCTTAACCAGATTTATATAGGTGCACGACATATAGTTTTTGCCTACTCCAGTCCAGTAGGAAAAAGAATTAACATTCTATGTATCTTTAAAAACCAAATGTGTAACTTTTTTCTTCAGCCTCCTGCAGACACACGCGATTAATCGCGCTGCGACAACGAGCCAAGCTAATTTCCACTCTAAAAATACTGCGAATGGACCGCGACATGTCGCCCCGCGCGATTAATCGCGTGTGTCTGCAGGAGGTTTTCAATTAGTTGATTTTTATTTTCGCATAATTCTTCAAGCTTGATAAAGTAGAAAAAAATAATTTAGATTATGAACGTGGCGTTGCCTGCTTAGAGTCTGGAAATAAAACCACGGGAATATCATACCGAAATAAAAACTATTCTGTATATTAATCCAGGATATAAACTATGCGTGTAGGTACTAAATTTTATCTAAATCCGTTTGGTACTTTTTGTGTCAAAGCCTCCTGCAGACACACGCGATTAATCGCGCGGGGCGACATGTCGCGGTCCATTCGCAGTATTTTTATAGTGGAAATTAGCTTGGCTCGTTGTCGCAGCGCGATTAATCGCGTGTGTCTGCAGGAGGCTTAACAAACATCCATCCTAATCAACTTTCGCATTTATAATAGTAGTAATATTTATGTTAGCTAATGTTTTTCTAAAAGATTTATTTCTAGAAAATCCTTTTAAAAGCGAAAGCCTAGATGTTGTTTGCAGATTCGTTGACATAATTGAAATGTTTGTTGATGAAAATACAAATATTTTCCTTGTACGATTTTCATTTAAGGCTCTAGGCTTCGACGAGACGGCGGCGGCGCGGCGCCTAAGACTATAGTAGACTAGTCTCCAGTACAAATAGAAATTGCTTTGTTATTGGAATTGCAATTGCTGTGGTCATGGGAATTGAGATATCTGAATATTATGTTAATTTTTTTTTTGTTTTTTAGGCTTACGTTTCTTCTACACATTAGAACATATAGGCAATTTGGATAAATTTTAATAAAAAGGCTGATGATCATGTTCCAGTCCAAAAATTGAATAAAACAGAGAGGTTTTAAAGAAAAAAGGTCTTCGCCCAGCAGTGGGACGTACGTCCCACTACTGGGCGATAAAAAACGTACAAATAAAAATATTAAATTAAAGGCTTTATTTTTCAACAAAACATGTTATAGCTAGATAAAAACATTTTTATTATTTTATTTGCTGTGTCAAGACTTATTCTAAATATTAAAAAAATATCAGTAAAAAAAATCTCCATTTTCCAACAGACTCGACAATCACAAAACACAAAACATCGTAATAAAAAAACATCACAAACAGTTATTGAAACTTAAAATGAAATAATAACACAACATCTCTTGAAATAATTTTCGGTTCTTGGAAACATTCCTACTTGATTCCTAATTTACTCAAGAAAACCGTACCCACCAAAAACATTAAATGTAAAAAAATGCCAAGTCTCTCGATGCAGTCTTTCCATCGTAAAAAGTTTTGAGATCTCATAGAAGCCAAGTCCTATTCAAATTATTTTGTAAGTATAAATCAACATTTAGTAATTGTATCAATAGTTTTCTTTATATTATAATTATAGTGACTTGGCAATGAGCACAAGAAGAAACAAATAAAACGGCATATTTGGAGGAGTTGAAAGTCACACACCGCATGCGTAAACATTAATATCACAAAATTAATTTTCTTTTGGTTTATCCGTGTCGTCCCAACCGAATTTCGGCAACGGCAGTCAGTCTCAGAAACAGCCGCGAATCGCTTCGAGAAAATATGGTACGGCCGTGCCCGTTTCGCTCGAGACTTGGCTGGGGCACTGCCGTGCCCCCAGATAATTTTAAGATGAACAATACGATATTTAATTAATTTATATTATTTTTATATAACAAAATTTTATAATTTTAAACCGTAAATAAAATTTGAGTCTATTTTAATCTAAAGTTACCCCCACTGTAGTATGTAGAAAACTACTAGGTACTAACCTAAAACTGCGTGCGTGTTAGGACGTCGACATTTTGCAATGCGAAAGTTTGTATGGATTTTCGATGCTTAGGCACGCTAAGACAGCTTATTAGATCTGGATTACATATGGCACAGAGATAGATTATATAGACTGGAACATAATATAAACTATTATCTCGGTATTACGCTTACATGGCATTATTTTGACTACCATGCGATCAATTCAGATGGCATAAATTAGACTCGCTTTAATATTAAGTATAACAGTTTTCCATTACCAAACCAAGTGACTACGCAGTCAACAGTCGTAGTTTCTCTAACTAATTTAATTTTACCCTTTAGATCTGCGTCTATTAATTAAATCTATCAAATCAAATTTCCCAGGTAGTTTTAATCTGATGAAAATACGAAGTCAAGATACACGAGTTTAAACAATGTTCAATTAACTGTAAGCACAATTAAAACGATAATTACGACAAATTGAAACTTGGGCAATCAATTATTTCACTTAAACGATGATAAACACTGGAAACGTCCCTCCGAATTCAGGCGAAGTAAGCTGTTAATTTGAAACCAGATTAATTGAAGAAATCTGGTCGCAACCCCTCCTTTTTCCAATTAAAGATTATCTTACTTCAACACCCTTTGGCCTTGAAAGGCTGGAAGGCGACGTTTTGGCACAAAGTTAATTTTTCCCTTTAGTTATCCTCGAGATAATTACAGACAGAAAAAAAAGACAATGGATTCAATATTATCAGAGGACCAATAAAAAATGGAGACAGGAGAAAATGAATAAAATTTTATGTTTCTTTTCTTAAAGTAAAATGAAATAAGCATCAAGAATAATTAGGAAATGAAGTTCTAGTCTTAAATAAATGTCATAAAGCTCAATCTATAAAAAACTACTTTATTAGCATCGCTGTCAATAAAAAATGCCCAAAAAACTGGCAGTGACAGCAGTGCCATGAATGGCAGTGGCCAAAAAGCTGGCCTATTCTCAGGCCATATTGAGAATAGGCCAGCTTTTTGGTCCCTAGACAATTCGATCGGTGTCCGAAGTTGGAAGTTAATACCAACAGCTATCAGCTTCTTTTATGACACAACATAACAAAAGCTAGCATTTATGACAACAATTTGTGAGAAAATATTACCACAAATCTTGTCGGATTAATTTCCCATGTCAGCATTATATAGAGATCGACCATTGCCATTCGAACTCCGCTTCATAACGGAGTTAATTAGGTTTTGCCCTAAGCCTAATTAGGAGACATCCAATTACAACCAGAAATCTACTACCTATCTCACCTTTATATATATTTGAAAAGGTTCCAATTCGTAAAGGATCCATGAAACCGGGTAAACAACCAAGGCTTATTTTAATCGAGAAAATCGTCCAAAAGAAAATAAGGTCCACCGTATTTGCATAATCCCATATTATGATGCTCTTGTTTAAAAAACAGTATGAAGTGGCCTGTTCTACGTTTTTTTTTACCTTTTACCGTGACCCGTAGTCAGAGGAGTAACGTTCCGTTTCACACAAAGTGCTTTAATTTAAACTTGGTCGACGTTTTTAAACAGATGACAGGAAAGTTTAGGGCCCATCTAATGGAAAATGGTTTAGGAAACTTTTCTTTCACATTTCGTCATAGTTCTTTTTTTTTCTTTATTCTGCGTAATGGTTTTTTGGCCCTATGTGTTACGAGTAATGTTTTTTAAGAATATATATATCTAAAAGTAATACCTATAATTATAGATATTTGACTATAATATGCTCCAGAATGTCTCCCCTCGCCGGTAGATTATAGCCAGTTCTACAAGACTTCAACTGACATTCTTTGATATGATAGTGGGTGCGTTTACAAACATTTCAGTTCATATACACAAACCCGGAAAAAGAAAAGCCGTACCTGTAATACCTACTTGTAGCTCTTACAAATATTTGTTCAGTGCGGAAAACAATCCCGCGATATTCAGCGTAGCAGTCAAACGCTTAACCTCTCCAATTATCATCATCATCATCATATCAGTCGTAAGACGTCCACTGATAAACATAGGCCTCCCCTTTAGACTTCCAATAGGACCGGTTGTGAACGGCCTGCATAAGATCGTCTGCCCACCTAGTGGGTGGACGTCCTACGCTGCGCTTGCCGGTGCGTGGTCTCCATTCGAGAACCAATTTGCACCAATCGTACTGTCAAAATATTGATAAATACTAATTAATAATCTATTTAACCAGTACCTTCCGAGGGTAACTGACAATCTTTAACTACGAATTTCTGATTGAATTTCATCAAGTTCAAACGGCTGATTACTTAAGTTAATATTTGATTTTAATAAGGCGTTGCAAACGTTGGAGATTGAAGTACTAAAATATTATTATTAGATTAGATAATTAGTTTCTTTTAGAAGATAAGACAGAGTTCATTAAAGTTCTTTATAATGAAAATGCTGTGGTAAGCAAATTGAGTTAATATTACATTAAGGTTTTGGTAATTAAGTTGAAAAGAACTAATCAAGATCTAGTTATGCAGTAACTATTATAAAAGTACTGAGTTCGTAGAAAATTCTGATTGCTTGTCTAATTAACAGCAAAAGCATTAACGTTTTTCTTTTAATCTAATATAATAAATATTTCTTAATCGAATAAATGTACCAACTAATCGTTGATCATAATCAAACGATCATAAAGCCCGAATTATAACTAGAGATTAATGCTCGTTTATTTAGTGGTCATAATCGATCATCATGATTCTGCCTAGCCTTTTTAATCACTATGTTGGTGTCAGCTTCTTATCTAACCAAATGCAGTGGAATATATGATCAGAACATGATGATAATAATAATAGGCTATTTGACTAAAAAATTAGTCCGTCAGTTAGATTATCAAATAATATTTGACCAGTATTTTTTCTTTTTTTACGCAAACCAAAATTGACGGAGATATGATGCTTTTAAAATTGCCAATACGTCACAATTCAGTACATTTTTTTTTACTGAATTCTGACGTCTCGAGCCCCCACTCTCGAGTCTTGATGTGTTACATCTTGGTAAGTATTCATTGATTTTACATAAGAAAAAATATGTGTCCGTTATTTTTCAAAACTCTAAATAACGGACTAATTAGATTTATAATTTATTGATACTGTCAAATAGCCTATTATGATATGATCGAGGGCAATGGCGTGCGATTGCTCTCCAATCGCTATGTCCAGCAGTGGGTTACTAAAGCTGATGATGATTGCCTATCTGACCTCCACAACCCATTAATTAAGTACGATACCCAAGACTGGTTGTCAGACTTTGAAACTCTGTAACAACTGTCACTTCTGCGCCATAAGCGTGGACACCGATGGCATACCACTATTTTCGGCACTGACTGTCAGAGATCTACAAATGACACCCAAACCAATCGCTTTAATTGTAGATACCTCTGGTACAAATAGCTGTCGCGGAACTGTCTCATCATATTACTGTGACCCTGGAACGTAAGAGGCTATTGAAGGATCACCGTGGATTTTAGTCAGTGCGAGTCTGACTGTCCCCCCCTTCGTCCAATGAGCGAGAACTCATCAGATGATTTTACGATTTAAAAAAATGTTATTAGCTCTGGTGCTATTTCAGCGGATGCCTAATATGGAATACCTTGATAATGCCTTGTATTTCTATTGACATAAAACAGAAATTTACACTTCACTAATAGACATTTCGTAAGCTCGACCCATCGATAACTAGCCCTACTGCGCCACAAAGCAGCTATAACCCATTTACCTACCACCCATCTCATTTTATAGAACACACACGTTGCTACATTAACCTAAATAAATAATGTTTTATTATGTATTCTGACGCAGATCGCTAAAGGTATGTCTGTATTATGTACTCTGAAAAAAATGTGTTCTGGTTGGATTTTAAGTACTTTTTTATGAGTCGTAATGGGTGGAAGCCACCTAGAAAATTTTGTGAAGAGATTAAATAAATGGATTAATTTATCAACATGGCAACGACTAAATACCTAATATACGTTTGAACAACAAAGGCAAATAAGAGCTAAAGCGTAAAACAAAGTACTATTCCACATTGCTATCATCCATGACTGACATGACACATTAAATAGCAGTACCATATATGTAATTATTAAGCTGTGGCCGTTTAGCCAGAAGTGCTGTAAATAAATAGATGATTTTCTTCCCACCTGATTCGTTCATTCGACTGAATCTGAAAAAGTACTGTGCTTTACAAAAGTTCTTGCACGAAATAAATATTTTTCAACTTACCTTTTCGTCAGTTTCTTTATGCAACTATTTATCAATTTCAACTATTTTGTAACAGGTACAGTCACTAAATTGTAACAAAACTTCTTATATGAGGTAATGTTGCTTTTTGTATTATCTTTATCACGCTAAGTTGCTTTACGAGAGAAAACAATTTGATACTCATTCGGTCATTGAGCTAATTAACTATTGGTCTGTCTTTCGAAAGAACATCTGCACACTGAGTCAGTGTTTAAAAATTAGGACTTGTTGAGTTTAGTGCTATTAGATTGCTCGTAAATGCTCGTATTGAGGAGCACCACGGAATAGTCGAGAAGCGATAGCCAATAAAAAACAGTTTTTACTATTTAAATTTAATGTTCTGTGGTTAAAAGCCATCAAATAAAATCAAGAGGTAGGTCAAGAAATTTTCTAAGAATTAGGTTAACTGCTAAAAGCTTCTCTAAAATGAATCGACCGTTGCAGTGCAATTAAACTTGGTCACTAGCCCGTATTCGGGTAGTGCATGACTATTGAAATTCAGGCATTTATTTAAAACGCTAAGAGCTGTTTTAGAGTGAAATCTAACCACGAAATGGGTCAAGATAAAACAACAAAGATGAATTCATGCACTTACGTTAACCCGAATTCCATAATATAATTGACTGCGGGCAAAATACCTTTACGTCATGCAGTCAATTTTCTCTTAGTAACAAATAGACTAACTTTTATTATAATTCAATTAAAGTTATTTGAGTCCAACAAAGATAAATTGTAATTGCTCTATCAACTCAGTTGGAAAAGTTTGCTTTACGTTGAATCTGTTCATTAATGTCGGAAGCTCAGGTAGTAAGAAAAGGACCCTGGCTATTCGAAATGAGTGATTACTAAAATAGCATTTTTATATTTAAGTAGATAAGATTAAAGTTCGTAAACAATTCGAATCATCATCAGTCAACTGAACATAACCGCTCCTATCACACGCCATTCAACTCGAACAACTTTGACATAAAAAGCAAAAAGTGAGCAAGCAAAACTAGACCCTAACTACATCATCCAAGACAAAAGTTGCCGACGATCTGAATCAAATAATACTATTAAATTGTATCGCCCAGTCGCCTTTGTCCATTCACTGGATATCGCATTATTGGCAAAAGTCACGTACAATGCTCACGTTTGCTTAGATCGTTATTGTATGGCTGGGCCAGGCAATACGAGCGCTTGAAGACTTTATAGTTCAACTAAAAGTAAGCGTTTCTCTTTGATTTATACAGCGGGGATTTAGTTAGCATATGCGATAAGTTTTTGCTTACCATACAAAATATATGCTAATATTATAAAGCTTATTTAAGCAAGTTTATTTAAGCATGCTTCCCTCGAAACTATAATTAGACGGATATTTTTTTTTGTGCCTGATATCCATGTTGCAAATTAGATCGCGGGAAACTTCTAGTACTTCATTTAGGTAGGTAGAATAGATTTTAACTTTCACGTTGTGTCAAAGTTCTGTTGTTCTAACAATTTATGTCCGTTTTGTAAAAAAAGCTTCATCAAAATATATACCCATGTAGTCTGTGCTGCTGTATAGTTGTTATTTCATAGCCACTGCCTTAAAAACGGTGAAGGAAAACATCGTGAGGAAACCGGCATGACCTAGAACAGAACCAAAAATAATCTAACAACGCGCACTGTGGACTACAAATCCACTTCTTCTCACAGACGGGGAACCTGTGTCCCAGCAGTGGGAATAGCAGGCCAATTGTGCTACATTTATATTTAAATCAATACTAAGTATGTGTAATAAAGATAGCAAAAACATATTTTATGCCAAACAAAAATTGTGAAAAAAAACTTATCTCATTAATTTGAGGCAAAAAACCATTTCAATGAAAAGAAAACTCACCGATCTAGAATGTTAATAATATTAAATTAATAGTTAAAGTTTCTTCCAAAGTCTGGAACTTACCTGAAAAGAAAACAAAAAGAAAACTATTAATACAAATAATTGAGTTTGAGTACCTCAATGTTTCTTATTGAATAAACTAAGCTAAATTCTATAATACAATTTGATTTTATATTTAAAAGAACAATAATTATTAACTATTCAAAACATCAGTTTCAGATTTTTTGATACATTTTGTAAACTTTTTATATAATATTTTAATATTATAAACATCAAAACAATCAAACACAATCTTCGAAGCTTTTTTTATCGTGGTAGATTGTCAGTTATCGTGTAGCTCGACTCATAACTCAGGAAGAGCAACGACATGCAAATAGCCCTTTACGTTCCAGGGTCATGGTTAAGTGATAACACAGTCCCACGACCCAATCCTCGAATTGTTAGGCAGAGTTGTACCAAACTGTACACTCACATTAATTCACCAGTTATATTTTTAAGTCCATCAACCGGGTACGCATCAAGAAATTCCTGATGGAAAATCCCCCCGAACACTTTCCGCAACAGGAATCACGCTTTCGACTACTAGACCAACGAAGCAATCCGAAATAGTATCAAGTCATCTTTTAATGAATATTATGATTGCCGACTACCGAGCCGGCTTTAGCGACTATAACTTGACTTGACTTTGACTTAAAGTCCTATGACCCCTAGATGGGGCAGAGGGCGTCCACAGATGTCTTCCATCGCGATCTGTCTTGAGCTTCTCGTTTCACCTCGCTCCACGTCAATCTAATGCTCGCCGCTTCCGCTAGCACGGTGCGTCGCCAGGTTTGACGGGGACGGCCACGTTTTCTTTTCCCTTGGGGATTCCAATCCAAAGCTTGTTTGGGTATGTGGTCAGGGTCCCTTCGGAGCGTGTGGCCAATCCATCTCCACTTGCGACACTTGATCTGGCTGTCGATCGGGCTCTCGTGGCATTTCCCCAGCAGTTCTACGTTGGAGATGGTCTCTGACTATGATGGTCGATGGTCTAGCGACTATAAGGCTGCCTGTAAACAGGAGCGAAACGAGGCTGCGGTGCAGAAAAATGAAGTTATATTAACTAAAGGATTGAAATAAGTCATCGATTCTCTTCAGTCGTGTAATCGTATTGGTTAATATTTCTCGGTTTCTCCGCTCCGCAGCCTCGTTCCGATCCTGTCGGCAGACAGTCTAGTTGGCGTCTAGTTGGCACATCCCTAATCTTCACAGTCTAAACCAACCGTCTTACAACTTCGATCTCTCTTACACACTCTCTAAGTATCCTTACAATAATACAGAAAAAGGCAAAAATTAAACCTTATCAATAAAAATATCACGTATCAATTCAGATCTATATACCAACATAATTTTATCAATATACCTGGCTGATTTTCAGTCCTAACAGGTATTTTACAAGTAAATTCAATTAGGACGAAACGTGATCCACTGTTCATTTATTAATAACCGAAATTGATTTGATATTTATCTCGAACATTCGTTGAGAGCGAATGAAAAGGAAATTCGGATATGAGAAAAGATTTTTATCATAATTTGTCAAGATGATGTATGATGCTCATAGCGGTGGATTGAATCTCTGTTGACAGTGATTTTGAATTCGCAAGGGATTTAAAGCTGAATTGAATCAACGTTGAAGGTAACGTGACGACTTGTGATTGTTGATTATGACGGTTTTCACAGGACACCGATGTTCCCCGGATCTCACGTCGAATTAAAAAAAAAATGTATTAGTTTTACAAAAACATTAGGTAACATGTGAATTTTAGTAAATAAAGGTACATAGAGAGTAGCGACTCCCAAACTAGGAGATCCTGTGATTTAGTTAGTGTTCTGCTTGTATTGCTTGTCGAATCCTTTGATGTCAAACACACAGCTAGACCGCACAGACCCAAATCTACTTTCGCACCCAAATTATACTATCAAAATTATAGCTTGAACATTAATTACTATTAATTCTTAGGAGGTGTACGTAACAGTTTAGGCATCAACAACCAATGCAACGTGAGATTCCTCCCAGTCATCTCATAAGACATCAGAATCGGGTCATTGAACAGTATGGATGTCTCGATAAAAAACTTAGTTTAGAAATTGACTTGTTGACGCAGATATTCTTTCTTTCGCAATAAGAATTTTTATGAAGATCTAATTTACAAACCTATAGGAATTGATCTTGAACAATGAATAGGTACAATCGAGAATATCCAGGCTATTGAGCTAGAAACCAATAAATATTAAGGCTTAATATTTTTTAAGGACTATCTGACCCCGTTACCCTTCAAACTATGAATTGTATCCGCAATAACTTATTTACCCAAGTATCAATAAAAGTGATATACTGTGGGCCAAAAATCTCGCAAAATATGAATTAGGAATCCTTTCATATATTGGCTGAGGTAATCGTAGTTTCAGCTTACATATAAATATGAATTTGGAAGACGTGTTCTGAAATATTACTATAGTTTAGGTAAAATATGATCGGCACATTTTTTTCCAAAGCCGTTGACTATCTGTTTTATTTTTTGTCAGTTTTACTTTGAGACGTAAACCTAAGTTCTAATAAAAAACGTCAGGGGTGCCAGAAAATTGTTTACGGTATTGAGTAAGCAGAAAAAAACATAACTGACTCGCCCGAAAACAGTTGCTATCATCTCACCGCTCACTCTACAACCGCGTGTGGACATTATCCGTCGTACCACAAAAACTTTTAAACGTCTGTTGAACACTTGTCTAAAAAAAATGTCAGATTATGTCGTTGAAATAAGGTCCGTTTTGCAGTCACACTTTTTTTAGAAAAGTGTTCAACAGATGTTTAAGTTTTTGTAGTAAGGCTGTATGTAGTCAAATTAAATAGCGCGCCCTTATGACCAATCCCGTTTCACTTCCAGTTAAACATTTCATTACATTTCACGAAGTCACTCGCACAGAAGTGATAATTAAGATGTTACACATCAAAAACGTTGTCAATATCCTGTTTAAAATTACGAAAAAGTTACAAGATAAAATCCATACAAAAGCTAAGTAAATTCCTAAGATTTCATCAAAATTCAATTCCAGTAACACGTTAATAAAAACGGTACCATTTCACAGTACACAAAACGAAATATAAAACAGTCTCGCCCACTCGATTTAAAAGTAATCAATCAGCTTTAAAAAATATTTGCCAATCAACAGCTAAGCTTTTCGATCGAGACTAAAATATTTAACTAATGCCTTGATTGATTCGCTTGATTTATTTTTCAGATTCACATATAATTATGGTATACATTTATTTTCTTTTTAAGCTATTGCATAGCTTTTATCGCAGGCTCTGAGCGCGGCGGGCGCGAAAAACCTAACGAAAAAACCTGACCACATTTGATAGCACGTCGTTTCAGTTCGGGAGGCTTCGGCAATCATAAAGGTACGGACAGACGTGCTCATAAAGGTACGAAGAGGGATTTACTTTTTCTTACTGATTCTAAACGGCCAGCTACAAAAGGAGTTTTCACAATGAAACCTACTTATAAAATTCTCCTACAACAAAGAAGTTCTTTATTGCAGTAGTGCACCACAAACATTTTAATAAATTATATTCTCGTTAAATATACGCGGTGAGCGATTTTTTTCTTTAAAAAAAAAAGTTATGCTAGCTTCACCGCGGCAGTCTCCGAGTGCCCCATGTATTTTTTTTATTTCAGATAAGCTCACGTTTGACCACATCTCGCCTCATGGTAAGCAATGATGTGGTCGACAATAAAGCATAAATTTAAGGAAACGAAAAATTCAGCTGCGAGTAGAGTTCGAACTTGCGTCTTCTGGATAGGTACTCCACGAAGACGCCGCCCGGTTCGAACCCTACACGCATCTGAATTTTTCGTTTCCTTAAAAATATCTTTGCGAAGACGCGACGCAAGCGTTTTACGTATAAAAAATATGATAATAAAGCATGCTTGCCTAGAAGTAAACTATTTAGTTTTAACTCAAAGTTTCCAACGTTGTAACTATCAAAAAACACATGCTCCGGTAGGGGAATTCCACCCCTTAGCTGTGGGTAAATTTTCAAAAACCTTTGTGCGTACGGGTGGGGTGTTCACCAGTTGTGTACCTCTGGTGAATTGCTGTGCATCCTGTAGACCGATGATGAAAAAGGCTTTGCGGAATCAAATTATGCAGTTCGCACTCTCTTCGAAATGTAACCGACAGAAAACCGCAGTGTGTAGAGGTTAGGGTAATATAGTTTTACGCCTAACTGTAATAAGTAAAACCATGCTTAATCAAATATACGTTTCAAACCCAATCTGAGTTCACGCCTACGCAGATAATAACCTATTAATTTTGTGTTCGTTGAAGAGACCATCTGTTTCCGGTCGATATTATTTTTTAACCGACTTCAAAAAGAGGTTTCTGGTCCGATTAGTGTAATTTTTTTTTTTCGTTCGATGCAGTATACTTGCAATTTGGTCCCATAAAAATTTCATCCAATTTGGTTCTGTACTTTTTATTTTGTGAGCATTTTTATTGATGGATGATGTGATGATCTTTACTTTTTTGAGTGTTTACTACGCGATTACTCCGCCAATCGTGGACCGATTTTCAAAATTCTTTTTTTCTTGTACGAGGAATAGTTCACTTTAGGGAACACTGCAAGTTTCATCAAAATCGGTTCAGCAGTTTTTGATAGGGAATTTTATTAGCTTATTGTGTACATGAGCGATGTTAATACCGGTGCTAAGGATTACCAAATTTTAGTGCACATGTAAGAAAATGATGTATTTGACAAGAATTTGGGTTGAATATTTAAACTAAAAAGAGTAAAATAAAAAAACTTAAAAAAAAAAATTTAACCGCCTTCAAAAACAACCACAAAAAAGGGTAAAATAACCTACAAAATAACTTTTCTGTCGGAAGCCAGTTGCATAAAAGACAACGAAATAAAAAAAACAAAGCCACCGACTTCCGAAAGAAAAGTTATTTTGTAGGTTATTTTACCCTTTTTTGTGGTTGTTTTTGAAGGCGGTTAAATTTTTTTATATTTACAATCAGCCTGATCTGTACATGTTTTTAATCTTGCCTTTTCCGGCCAGTCTCTCAAGAAGGAGGCGTAACTCAGCACCGACGTTCATCTCCAGGCACCCACTCAGTGACCACGCCAGCCCAGTTGGGTCCACTTATAGAATGAACCGGAACTAAGAACTTTATTTGAGGAAAACATCGAGAAGATCCTTTCAAACAAGTCAAAACGACGGGTTGCACTCCGGGAGTGCCGGTAGAAGTGAGAACTTTTTTATTACTGTGGTATATTTTAAAACTGGAGTGGTACCGATATGAAATAAACGAATTTTGTTACATCTTGTTAGTGTCGTACAGGTGTCAAATCACAAATGTTTTCATAAATATGCTCGATAGATGGCGTTGCACGATTAAAATGCAAGCTATCGTTTGCCTCTTTGCCTTACGAATTTTCATTCTTCGTGGTCTACCCTAAGAGCTATAGATGGCGCTTATTGAAATTACGTCTTACGCTTTTCCGATCAGGGTCACGTGACCCCTTGGGAAGATTTGATTGGTAAAATTTGAATGGGCCTCGACTGTGAGGCGATCTGTTCTGCTTCTTCCTGCTGTTCTGTTGGACTTGTTTCTTTCTTTTTACCCGACTGCGTGACGCAAAGGAGGGTAATGTGTTTATCAGTCTATGTATGTATGTATGTATGTATGTTTGTTTCTATGTGGCGTTCTAGAGACCAAATGCGTTGGCCGATTTTGATGATTCTTACGTCAATCGATTCGTCTTTACCTTGCGAGTGTCACTAAAGACATAACAGTAATCAAAATTCACCACAGCGACAACCAGACGCCATATTGTCAAAATGAAAAAATAAAAAGTCGATGAACTATGTCAAATGGGGTGTCGTTGAATAGGTATTTTAAAATCATCTTTAGGTTACTTTCATCATTTTTCATTTTAAATAATAGTTTAGGATATATAACGATTTAAAGTTGTTTAACAAAACAATCATTCTCGCTAATTTGCTTACTTATTGATTTAAGTTTTTATTTCAACTATAAAAGATATACAAACAAAAAAAAGCAGTGAACAATGAATCGTAACTAAAAAGTATAAAATAAAAAAAATAATTTGAAGAAAAACAAAAAATCCGACCGCGTAAAAACTAATTTTAAAAAATACGTGAAAAAATAAACTTAAATAAAAACTAAAAAGAAAGAAACAAGCCCAACAGAACAGCAGGAAGAAGCAGAACAGAACGACTCACAGTCGGGGCCCATTCAAATTTTACCAATCAAATCTTTCCAAGGGGCCCGACTGTGAGTCGCATTTATTTACGCATTTGGTCTCTAGAACGCCACATAGAAACAAACATACATACTTAGACTGATAAACACATTACCCTCCTTTGCGTCGCGCAGTCGGGTAAAAAAAAATGTACAACGCAGCTAAAGAAGTTTTCACTTCAAAAAAAAAGAATATTAAGAGGCATGATGACAGCATCAATAAATTACTAATCTTATTAGTCCGTCAGTTAGTTTTGAAAAATAAATAAAAAAGTACTTTATGTTTTTAAAATTAATGAATTATTGCCAAAGATATATACATCAAAACTCAAGAGACCGGCTTGTAACGTCAGAACTAAGAAAAATTGACTTTTGATTGATTAAAGGGGCGTATTGTGAATTTTAAAAGCGTCTTTCTTCGTCAACATTGGTTTACGTAACAAATGAAATACTCGTATATGGGTCAAAGAAATGATAATTTCGTTGACAGATTAATTAGATTTTTTCAGTCATTTTGCCTATTCATAAAATTCCTAGGTAACCTAAGTCCGGAGTGGGAAGCGGTCGCCTCCTTCTGCGAAGCAGTCATGCTCGAGAAGGAGGAGGCGGGCCGCGTGAGGGAGAGGATATCGTCCTCCCTCCACCCCAGCCGCAGTGGTAGACGCCCACGGCGTCGGACGTCGGCACACGATCTCCGGCCACCGTAGGCGCGGGCATGCGGGCAGCGAGTAAAGGGCAACTCGCTGTCCGACCATGGACCACGCCCGGGTCGACGGCGCGTTGTATTCCACGCGCGCCTCAAAGAGCGTCAGCACGATGACGGGGCCCCCTCTAGAGGGCCAAAGCCTGCCGGGGTCGCGGGACTTATCTCATTACCGTGACCCCGGAACATAAAGGGCTATTGAAGGACACCGTGGATTTTAGTCAGTACAAGTCTGACAGTCCCTCCCGCCGTGCCCGGGGTGGGAGGACTCATTCGATGATTTTACCACGATAAAAAAGGTATCCTAAGTCAAACTTTTAACGTCAATAATTCCGTAAATGAACTAAAACCCAACTTCAACTGAACATAATCTAAGTGATACCGCGATCGATTCAGCACTATACTTGACGCACTTCAGCTAACAGGAGAGCTTGTATGTTTCAGGCACCTCATTAACGTTTCAAGCATTTTGTGATAAGCAGCTTGTGAACACATGGATTATAGTTTCACGATGAAGACTTTTTTTTTTTATGGTGGCAAAATCAACAAATGAGTCCTCCCGTCCTGGGTGGGGCGGGAGGGACTGTCAGACTCTTACTGACTAAAATCCACCCGTGTTCCGTCGGATGCCCTTTACGTTCCGGGGCCACGGTATCCTGGATTAAGAAAAATCCGCGACCCCGGCAGGCATTTGGCCCATCGGTGACGCGTGAAACACGACGCGCCACCGACCCGGGCTTGGTCTTTGGTCGGACGGCGAGCATACCCATTACTCACCGTCCGCAAGCCCGCTCCGCCGCTGTGCCCTCTGCTGTTCAGAGGGACACGCGTTGGAGCGTCCTCCCGACAGGCTATTTGCATACGGGCAAAGAAACCCCTTAGGCACACAGTGCCTAAGGAGACTTTTTGCCCGCATCCCAGGGCGCACCGGCCCGAAAAACTGGCCTTCCCCCCGGACGTATCCGAGAGGGAACTCCAGTCCACGGGCGCACGTGGAGGTTTCCTGTTTTAGCACCCCTTCACGATGAAGACTACGTCGTTTATGTATTCCTGTAATAATAGAGAGAACTTTGCTGTGCAGGCTTATTTATTTATATTTATTATATAATTTTCGAAACAAAATCAATAATATCTCGGTCATAACAAGGCTCACTAAACTTTGATAAAAATGCTAAACATTAACTGTCGTACCACAAAAACTTTTAAACGTCCGTTGAACACTTGTCTGAAAAAAGTACCGACTTCAAAACAAATACAAAAAAGTTTAAAATAACTTTTCTTTCGGAAGTCGGTGGCTTTGTTTTGTTGTGTCATTGACTATTGCCACCGACTTCCGAAAGAAAAGTTATTTTAAACTTACTTACTTTAAAAAAGGTACTTTTTTTAAAAAAGTTTTTATTTTACCCTTTTTAGTTTATTTATTACATATTCAACTCAAATTCTTGTAAAATACAAAATTTTCTTACATTATGCACTAATCTTGTAATCCGTCACAACATAAAAAAATCCATATCTCTAAAACTACAGAACCGATTTTGATGAAACTTGCAGTGTACCCTAAGTTAAACAATACCTGGTACAACAAAAAAAGAATTACTTAAATCGAACTTATAGTTCCGGAGATATGCGTGCACAAACATAAAAACATACATACATACATACATACATAACCTTATGAAATTTGGCACATTTGTTCAGACGCTGATATAGACTAACATATATGAAAACTGGGCAGTTCTGATAATATTACATACATACGGGTCGAATTGATAACCTCCTTTTTTTTGAAGTCGGTAAAAATGTCAGATTATGTCGTTGAAATAAGGTCCGTTTTGCAGTCACATATTTTTTAGACAAGTGTTCAACAGATGTTTAATTTTTTGTAGTAAGGCTGTACGTTTTCCACAGACTATACTATAAATAGGTATTACAGAAACATACTGAAATAACTGTATTTTAGTTTACAATATTGCATAAAAAAAGGTTTGCGCCTCTTTAGTAATTTCTCCTGGGTCGTCGCCACATACACAAACAAACGGCCCCATACACAGCAATTATCGAGTATTAACTGGGATCTTCTGCCCAATAGTCAACTATGAAGAAAAGAGAAAAAATCAATACGTTTTGTTATTCTACTTCTACTGTAAAGTTCAGAGATAGATATTTCGAAGAATCGTTATCAGTGGGGTCGCGATATCGGAAATAACACTCACAAAACCTTCGTTAACACTTTTAATTACTTGCTAACACACACTGAATACAAAACAATCAAGGATATCCGAGATATGGCTCGATTAAAAACTTAGGAACGCGGGAAGTTTATCGTGGACGATGTGGCGTGACCAAGATGTCTACACAGCTTGACGGACCGATTCAAAGTGTTCACTTCACTCAACTGTCCGTCCAAGTGGCCTACCCCACACAGGTTTGCCAACATATCTGTCAACGTCAGTACCTGTCAACGTCGAATACCTGATTAAACTTCTGAATCGATATTCAACTCGACTATTCGCTCGGTGTTGCCATTACTCCACGCTAACCATCCCCAAGTGTAATAACTTGGCGTTCTTAAACGTTATCTGTCAAATATAACTTCATAGTTCCTCCAATGAGAGATAAATAAAATAACACTAATCAATAAAGATTCTAAATTGCGTTTCTGTTTTGATTCCACACTAACGATAATAGATGGCGTAATTCTAAATTAACAATAATTAGTAGAGATTCCAAATTGTGTTTCTGTTTTGATTCCTCGGCAAATGAAAATAGATGGGGTTATTCTAAATTATTGTGCTTCTGTGTTGGTTCTGCGACAGATATAAATTTTTGTGAACATGTTTATAGAGCAACGATTTTTTTTATCGATATTACAGGAGTCTTGACAAATAAATGAGTTTACGACGTTGATGAATAAAAATGACTCCTTTTTAGGTTTCTTTTATATCAGTTACACTTCGTTGGTAACCTAACCTAACTTTGAAGGTTTTCTATACTAAAGGGATACCTACTCAACATAAGGACGGAAATATCTTGGCATTTACCAACCAAATTGAAATAAGACACCTATTCCACGTTTCAATTTCATTAATGAAGACTGAGGATCTCCAAACAACATCTCTAATTAACGCCAACTCAAAGTAACCACATTATTATTAATAAATAAAATAATTAGCAAGATGAAATTCACGCTCAGCTTGTACAAAATATTTACCTCGTTCAAACCCTTAAGTAATTAATAATAAATGAATGAGTTCAAAATTACTTTAATTACTAAATTATGAACGAGTATTGAAGGGGAAAAAGGAAGTACCTACATATTATATATACCTATGTTTTATAATATTATAAACTTACTTCTTTTCGCCAACTTTAAACGCACCTTTCTATATTAATTATAATAGGCTATTTAATTTTGACAGTATCAATAAATTATAAATCTAATAAGTCCGTTATTTTGAGTTTTGAAAAATAACGGCCACATATTTTTTCTTATGTAAAATCAATGAATATTTACCAAGATATAACACATCAAGACTCGAGAGTGGGGGCTCGTGACGTCAGAATTCAGTAAAAAATGTACTAAATTGTGACGTATTGGCAATTTTGAAAGCTTCATATCTCCGTCAATTTTGGTTTGCGTAAAAAAAGAAAAAATATGGGTCAAATATTATTTGATAATCTAACTGACGGATTAATAAGATTTTTTAGTCAAATAGCTTATTAAACTGTCATCCAGGCTTTCGCTATCTGTTAATACGTGAAAGACAAACTTTGTAAATAACGGTTTTTACGAAAATTAGGGAAATGTATTAGTAAGTTTATCTGGAGAAGAAGTGCAGAAAACTATATAACAGATGCAGAAAAAATATAACTATATATTAAAGAAATACATTTAACAAAAATAAAAAAGGTACACACACTACCATGATTTGACACACTAAATGTCTAATGTCAAAGTTACTGTACCTTAAAGTATGATAAAAGACATTTTTGCCTTTAAAATTATTAATGTTTCGAAACGAAGTATGGTCTAAATTTAAATGTAGTAGGTAAATTCTCCGTCGCCGTGGGCGTATACCATTGCGGCTGGGGTGAAGGGAGGACGCTCTCATCTGATCACGCGGCGCGCCTCCTCCTTGGCTAGCATGACTGCTTTGCAGGAGGTTCCGCTTCCCACTCCGGTTCACTGGTACACATAAACATACATGAATTATTAAGAAAAGTGGACGCCCAATAATCGAAATTCAACCATAATGTAATTCATTTAATTTCTAAGTTTGGAAAACTGAATATTATCAGCTTTTTGCACTCCTTCCGCATATATTTTCTATCTACGTCATTTTCGTCGAAGTCCTAATTTTTGTTTCACGTGTACCTAATTATGTTTCTGCCAGTGGACTATTATAGAACCTTAACAATGTGTGGTCATACTTTTCTTGCTCTGAGAAAGATCGCGAACAAATCAAATAGAAAACTGTAGACCGTTTTCAATTCTGAGCAATATCTTCTGAACAACCTTCAGGCTATGTCAGTGGATTCTCAGAAGTGAAATATTAAATTATCGCATTCACAACGAATGAAATATAGCTAGCTTTGGTGTAGAAATCATCTAAAATGAGAAGGTTTTCCGGTTACCCTTTGATACTTTGTCAAACCAGGAATTTTCTGATGTCTAAAGAACTTTTCTCGGGAGGAGTATCGGATAAGACTTTACTCCACGAATAATATAAACAGAAGAAAAAATGTAGGTTCCACGTTTGTTTTTAAACCAACTTAAAAAGTAGGCTCTCAGCTCGACCCATGTGTTTGTATGTATGTTTGTCTGCGATTATGTCGCGTTTGGCTAAGCCGATTTTGATGCAGGAAAATGTTCTTTACGTTCTGGAAAAATTCAATGAAACAAATAAAAAAGCCACCAACTTCCGAAAGAAAAGTTATTATTTTTACACATTTGCTTGTTGACTTTGAAGACGGCTCCTTTTCTATTTTTTTGTTTGTATATTGCATAATAATATACATCTTACCACGATACAGATATTCTCAATGAGGAGCAAATTTTTTTTTCTTTTTGCCAAAGATAAAGAACAAAAATAAAAAGGTAAAATACTGTAAACTGTTATTCATTGAAATTTTCAGGGCCAGTCACAAACCTGAATATCGCAGCAAAGTGACATTTTATATCGATAACATAATTAGAATGCTGACATGTAACGAGTTTTAGAGGAATAGAATAGCGTTCAAGCAATTCGTATGAGTTTATTATTATACGAACGACGGTCACTTGTCTAGAAAATCCTCTGACATATATTTTCTCAAATATTTTTTCTTCAGTCACTCGTGTAAAATAAAGTACGTACGATAGAGGATACATTTTGAAATAGTGTGGAAAAGTAGGCATCTACTTTTCCACACTATTTAAAAATGTATCCTCTCTCTTAAAAATTAATAAACACGTATTATAAATACTGTAGTTATTATTCTTTTAAAACTTTTATTTTGAATCAAATTTTTATGGTTCCGCGCTGATGACACTTGACACTTGTTTCCCCTGCCTTCCAGGGTCGCGGGGCTATCTTAAAAAGGCAACCCAGTCCTGCAATGCAAAGGCAAGTGATGAAACAGACAGGATTTGAGCTAGTAAAGTCTTTTCTGCTTCGCGCAGGACTCCAGAACTCATCTTAAAAAGATTTTCCAAAAAAGATGTTATTGATCAAATGGTAATGATTTGTTTTAGTGATCACTTATATCTGCTTTATAAATTCCTTTTGCTAATCGCCTTTCATTTATCCCTTCAACGTGTCGAAACCATTTAAGCATACTCTTAGAAATACTTTATTGTGTCACATCATATTTCCAATTTAATATTTAATCGCTTACCTTAAGTAGACCAACCAAAATATGTATTACATAACAACATCGTTACATCTGAGTCCCTAGTACGACCTTTCAGGTGTTTGTGACGTAAAGTAAACTGGAATTTATATGTTTTATTGGAAATATTTATTAATCGTTCGGACACTTAGAGGTGCTTTTTCAATTTCCATACAATATACGCCGCAAATAATTTAAGTAAGTAAAATACGAAAATCTTGGCCGCTCAAGTACGGAATAAAATGGAGTCAACGTTCGTTTGACGTCAACCAAATAAACCTGTAGATGACAATCTGACATCCGTATCTAATAATAATGCTTAAATTTCTGCTTAATATTGCTGGTGACATTTGAGTGTTGATGCAATCGAACATGGCTGATTGCAAATCAGATTACCTACATAACCTATTCTATAATTATGCGTATCCAGTGTTAAGATAATAAGGTTGAATTTGGCAAAGCCTGATATTGAAGTAATTTTACTAGGAAGGACAACAATGGAACGTGCTGATAAATTGTATGACAATTCTGACAGCGATAATTTTTTAAAGTAATTTACAATGTATTTGCTTTTTACCTCAATCTAGCCCAGAAGCAAATGAGTGTTCCCATCCAGGGCAGAGCGGGAGGGACTGTCAGACTTGTACTGACTAAAATCCACGGTGTCCTTCAATAGCCCTTTAGGCACGTCGCTGATCGCTCACACGATATAGAGTCGAGGTGCAGTTGAGGCGCGGACGCACCGCAACAAGGTTTTCTTTACAAATGAATAGCAATAGAGTTGCGGCGCGGACGAGGTGAAGGCGATTCGGAGGCGAGGTGCAGGCGCGAGAGGGGCGCTCAAGTGTGCCCAAGCCACGACTCCACCGCCGTTCTGCGTTTTAAATATGCGCGACGATATTGAAACCAACGTACTCGTAAAACTCATTGAAATTGTTCAATTAAATCCTTGTATTTATCACCAAACACGATATAAAATGTGAAGGAAGCATAGCCGCCTGCGCCTCGACTCTACGCAGAGACCTATTTTCGCCCGTGCTGCGACGCCGCACCGCCGCTGACGCGACGTCGCCTCGACTTACCAGTGAGCGACGCGCCCATTCCGGGTTCACGGTAATTCATTAGTCCCGCGACCCCGGCAGGCTTTGGTCCTCTAAAGGGCGCAAAACGTCAGCCCCGTCAGCAAATATGAGACTTAAGATGGTGCAAGCTGGAACGAGGGAACTGGAACTCTCGCGCACTGACGAGACACAAAAACCGTTTCGTCATGCTGTTTAGTGCTGATGCCCCTAGTATACGAACGAGAAACTATTTTATTCCATCGAATTCCCGTTTAATTTACGTTACAAAAATTTTAAATGTCTTGCTGGACTCTGGCTCTAGTCGCGAGGCTGGCGGCCTTATTAAGACTTACACAGCCAGTGGAATCGCTCAGCCGTCACGTTTATTTATTTAATGATAGGTTCGAGTTTGACCACTAGGCCTGATGGTAAACGAAGATGTTGTGGTTGACGATGAAGCACGCTTGCCTAGAAGTCTTGTAAACTATTCACTCTTGACTTTAAGACCCCAAAGTTATAGCTGTCGGGAAATACAGATGTAGGGAATCAGCCGGCAGGGAATTCCACTCTTTAGCTGTGGTTACAGATAGCATGTTGTACCTGGGGTAGATCGGTTATATTGTGATGGAGTATCGCTTCCAAGCTTTCTTCTGCCTACCTATTGCTAGAAGTTGGGTATTTTTGAATTGCGTAACAGTAACAAAAATAAATACCTAGTTGTTATTTTCACCATAATTTATTCTACGAATCAAAAACTTTTGATCATCAACGACATTTCTAGATAATGTAAATTCCTGAAAATAATATTTACTTTGATCTAAAAATAATGAAACGACTTTAAGTGCTCTTTAATTAAAGAGACAGATAGTTTCGAGTCAAAGTCTTTTGACTTTGCACCTAGGTTTCCTGTACTTCAATAATAATGTGAATCTGTGACAATACTCGTATAAATAAAAACTGAGACTGAAAGTAAATTAAACTTGGACAAAACATTTTTCACAAAAGAAGAATGAATATTCTTTTGATGCCCGTAATTTCGTTTTGTGTTTGTAAGTTTTTTTCTTTGTTATTTTATCTTTATTTTCCAATCCTTTTATGTATTTTTCGGCAATTTATAAGGTTTCCTTGACCAACAATAACATTAGCCGTATTTATTTTCGTTTAACTATTGTAAACGAAAAACTGTGTAATTGAAATGGAAACGTTCTGTAAATATTTGTATTTTTTTTTCTCAACTCTGGACACTTTTTCTTTTCTGTATTTTGATTTGAAGTAAATTCTTATTCCATAAATTCACAATCATGAAGACTGAAGCCATAGCATGACTTTCACGTTTTTGTGGCTTTATGTCGTTGGGGTGTCAAAATAATCAATGTTCTACTCGTCTGTGTGATAGGCGATTCCCACACGAAACCGCTCGTCCGCGCGGAAGGCGTCGGCGAAGCAGATTATGTGGCAATGCTCCGCGCAGAAAAGCGGTTAGCTCTGCACTAAGCGGAAAGCTTTGCCGAACAGCGGGCCCGGCGCGGCGCGACATTAGCGTGGCGTGTCCTTGGCGTACTTACTTACTGTGAAAATATAATGTAGGTAAGTATTCACACAAAACACGCTACGCTAGGGCCGGCGTCTAGCAGGACGTTTGGCAAAGCCTTTAGTCTTCTACGGAATTCATGTGACCCCATGTACGCAGAGAAATGTAGGTATACGAGAACTTCTGTTGCAACCGTGACAGCAAGACTCACTAGTTGACTTTCCAAAATTTCTAGTAATAAATACTACCTAAGTCCTTGTTATCTCTACTACTTACATAATATTTATTACTAGAAATTTTGTAAACTCAACTATGTAGTTAGTCTTGCTATCACGGTTGCAACCAGAAGTTCTCGTATAGGTACATTTCTCTGCGTGTGCGATGCGAGTTCCGCTTCATCACCACTCTGGTGTTCGTAGGCTTATGCAATTCCCCGCTGGTGGTAACAATATCTTAAAGCCTTCTATTTATAACCAGCACGATTAAAAGTTTAACGAGCAACAGAGGCATTTGTTCCTTAACTTTCCCTCTGAAACATTGAACTTGAGCGATAAAATGAACTAATCGATTACGCTCGAAAACAGTCCCTCTTCCGAAATTCTTCTACAAACCGGGGCTTAAAGCGAGGTTTAATAAATACGTAATAAGTGAACGCCCCAATAGGAACAAAGGAATAAATACAGCAGTCAAGTGCTTACGGAATTGATTCATAATTTTCAATATCCTAAAAACGGGAGCGTAGGAAGCGGACTCAAGTTTTTACGAGCCTTGGTACTGGGCCAAAATTGCCTGGTTTTAAATCTCGCTACCTACGGAACCACCCACGGTTTAGTACTTTACGATACCCTGTGACGTCAGACTAGTAATATCATGACCTCGACATAAACAGACTTGCGGAGTAGTGTCGTGAGTCACTGTGAGTAAAGATTTCTTATTTACCACTTGATATGCTCTGACTAAAAACGGAGACAGACCAGCTGATTGCGTTGGCACGACTCAATGCCATTTTAAGCTGTAAATGTCACCAGAATAAAGAACTTTTATTTATGCAAACTGCATTGGGGACTTGGAAATATCCTTATGACTTAGACCGAGGCTACACTGACTGGTAAGACGATTGTGATGCAACGATAAATAAAAATGAGTGCGGAGACGTTGGCACGGATGAACTTTTGACTCTGCGTTATTTTCTTTCTCTTTCTGTAACGAGAACTATTCACACCAAATTGTATAATTTCTGTCTCTGTCCTTCTTTGGCACGCCTATGTTCAGACTGGTGTCGTTACGGAAAACCTAGCTCGTATTCTATTCCAATGCTCATCGTAAACGGAAAGAAAGGATATAGGTATTTAAAACTCTGAAATTTTCGCACATTATCATCATGAGATGCGTACAAAACCATCTTTTGTTAAAAAAAAAATAACTACTAGCTCTACCCAATTTTCGATATGAAAACATCGAAATGAATAATGTTCTTATTTACCAGAACCTTATACATAATGATACCCTACAGTATTATAACTCCACACATTCAACATCTTCATATAAAAACTTCCCCTTTGTTTTTTAGCCCTACAACCTTGAACATAGTTTTATTACCTTACTACACCTTTATGGCCAAACTATTTTATGATTTGTCTCCTTGATAGACGGCTGTTAGGGCCAGGCGTTCCTGAACGTAACATTTTGCGGAAGTGGATAAATCCTTATAGCTATTCGACATCAATAACACGGAAGAAGCTAATATAATATCGGGAAAGTCTGATGGAATTTCATAGTTAGACATCTTGTTATCGGTGCAAAAATTTTGCCTGGTCAGAAGTTATCATATGAAATATAGTTAGGTATGGAAAAAAGCTGTTAACATGAATTCAGTTTATTGAACTATGTAAGCGAAAAAACGATAAATCTATGTTCTGAGACAATCAAAGCATTTGTCCCTTTTTGTATGTAAGTAAAGTACTTTCGTCCCGATAAAAAAAAATTTATGTTCAAATGAAGGTTGATGGTTCATCAAAATAAAATTAATGATTCAGGCATCAGATTTAAATATTCCTTTTAGGTAATTCTTTCAACATAATGATTTTGAACTTTGACTTTTTTTATGTAATATCGGTTTGCTCTTGACCTTAGTCTAGGTCAGGAAAGACTAAGACAAGGTCGACGATGGAGCGAGCTTACCCAGGAGAAGCCTGTTCACTCTAACTTTGAAGAGATTAGGGTTGTATGCGTTCGGAAACACAGGCGCAGGCAGAGAGTTCCACTCCACTCGATTTAAAATGAAACGACTACATCGACGCATACCATGACGCGAGAGTGGTCAAGTGCGAACCTATCGCTAAAAAAAATCCTAACTGCTTGTTTACACCCCAAACTCACAATCTACAATAAAAGTAAACATAACCTATAATTAGGAATTTCAACAAGCCTTTATCAATCAACGGACCAAACAATCTTATCTACCCCATTTCAGGCATGAAGCAATAATGTTCCGGTATTTTTATAACGTTATCAAACATTCTACGTAACTCACGAGTGTGTAACTGCCCTACTGCAGGGCTATGTTGTAAAATTACCCAATCTCGCGCTTGTAAACATTGCTTTATGGGGTAAACAAAAGAATGAAGTAACTGAAGTACGTGAAATTATTTCGGACTTTTTACGTTAAGATGTTTGTTATTTGTTTTTTTTTTATGCTCTACGCTTGTGAGGTGCTCTTGAATGAGTTTTTAAGCATGATTAGATTGTCTTTTATATCTTACTCATTATCCAAGGTCTAAACACAGCTATGCATGCTACATGAAGAGGTTCTGTAAGGACTTCAAAACTAAGAAATGGAATTAGAATGGATTACACTGATTTTGAATTAAGGAAAACTTATTTGAAGAAACACAGGTTTACATTGAAGGCTTTATGAACTTCTCTAGCATACTGATAAATACTGTTTTCTAACTAAATTAACGGCATTTCCTGTTACTGTGGTCCACACAAGAACAAACAAAATCTACGTTTCCCACTCACCCTAAACACTAAGTTCTCCAAGGTATTGTCAAGCTATATGTACAGTCACGAGCAATAGTAAGTATACACTAAGCAATATTCAAAAGCGATGTTCTGCTACCATATTGATTAAACTTTTGCCTTTTCATTAGACTTCAATTTTGGAAGCCATACTATTACAAAATAGGTCTTATTTCAAAGTGGAAACCAGTATTTTACGAGTAAATTGCGTTTGAATTTTGTTAAGTGTATACATGTTATTGCTCGTGACTGTAGAACACTCAGCTGCTAGAGGCAGAGAGTCCTACAGTTCCAACACATTTCGCTCGAGACAGCTTTCTTTGCTTTTCAGTTGTGCATGCCTGTTTTGTAGGCTCTTGTCTATTATATTGTAAGAAATAGAAACGTTTTGGGAAATAATTAGATCAGGGTAAAGATAAATAGTTGGAATATGGACACTTTATTGTACACCAAAATTATTACAATATTTCTAATTCTAATAATATGGAGGTAGTCAATGGTGCACCTAAAATAATTGTCACTTGGAGTGTTCCATTAAGAAGAACAGCAAGGACACAACACTTAGCCTGACTCGGGAATCACTCAGGAATTCATACTCAACTATATCTAGCGCCACGAATAAAGTTAAGCTAATGATAGGAACATTAGGAACTTCTATTGTTAAAAATGTGAGGAGATGTGTACCTATATGTATTTGAGGAGGTGTAAAAATACAGTAAAATAAAAAATCGTTTTCCCTTAGAAACTATTCCTACCTGTCAACTGTTTGATGTTCATCTCGTCGTTATTTTTTTTAATTTGGGACAAACCCACCACACTATTCCCAAACCACTGCAACTCCTGAGAGCCAGAATCAGCAGTGGCAACCACCAGAAAAGTACCAAGACAAATGAAGCTCGACGTGTCCCGGTCCCGGAGAATGAATGTAATTCTTCGGGTCGTTAAGAAATCAATTAAATTTAAATGTCGTTCAGAAATCAAAGGCGGTACAAAATTCGCTGGGTCAGCTAGTATTAACTAAATAATATGCCCATACTAATATGGAGAACCCTTCAACAGTTATTAATATCCAGCTATACGTCACATTCACAACTTAAAGGCTTTAAGCGCCCCCCAAAACTTTGTCTTGTACTCCTAAGTTGTTTGCAGAGGTCCAAGCAAGCATCTTGGAGCTTACTCTGTATGTCTGTTAGTCTGTATGTTTACGCTACGGGTTTACGGGAGTAAATAGAGTTAAGTGGCTTCTTAGTACGGTATGAGCTTAATTACTTGATGTTACTTCCTTCACATGAGGGTATGAATTGGTGAAACTTGCCCATATGTTAACTATTTATGATTTTCAGTGGAATTTCGATTACTAATTTAATTTGATTGAACAATTGTGTCAAGATCTAAAAAATAGTAATTGAAATAGTAAATAATTTATTTTTTTATGTTTTTAATAGTGTGTTTTTGTAGTTTTAATAAGTATCGGTACTTACTTTTTTTCGTTTATTACAGTTTAACAGTACTAAAAAAAACAAATAGCGCGATATTGATAAAAAGCTATTTTTTTAAATAATAATTAAAGATTGAGACCTAGATAAAAAGAACGCACATATATATGTAAATTTTCCTCATTTACATTTTGAGTTCGTATGTATATTAATCTAAAGAAAATATATCTTAGCATTTCGATTACTTGAAGAATAATGTTATCAGCCATAGTTTACAAAAACATAGTAATATTAAATGCTGATACTTATGAATTCAATTAGTGTCCGATGAAAACATAAAAATCTTTGATTCGTCTACAAAAGGAATTATACTTTTCAGGGAAAATTCAAAAACATTCTTAGCTAAGCAACGGCGTAGATCGTATATCTTGTTTTGTTACCGAAATATCTTGGTTTATGTTAAGGTCGTGTCACATTGTCTAGTAAAGTATTATCACAAATATCACAATAAGCCTACAGCTAATATGTGGCGTGCTTATAGCGGCCATACACCATACTGCCTATCGTACAATCGGCATGACGATCGATTTGATCAAATTGGCAGTTCGTCCATATACACCATACACCATACTGCCTATCGTCCAATCGGCATGACGATCGATTTGATCAAACTTCAAATCGGCAGCAGGGATGCCAGCTTAGCAACTTTATAGCTAGATCTAGCTATTATTCGGTGACCGACAGCTACAATTTTATAAAAGTTGTGGCTTAACTTTTTAGCTACTGTTTTACCGACTTGTTTTTTTACCGGTCTATCCCACTGGTGGGAATCAGTTGGTAATACAAGTGAAGGTCGGAAAACATTTGCTTATCGTTAAGCAAATGTTTTCCGACCTTCAAGCGATTTTCGACCTTATTGACATTTATGCAAACACCGGATTTTAATGAAGGAGCAATGTTAGCTAACGAGAATGTGAGAAAAAACAAACTAAATTTTAAATGTCAATAAGGTCGAAAATCGCTTGAACCAGTTTTTTCCACTCCACTCCACTGTAAAGTGTCGTGACAATTTTTTCCGCCTAGCCCCCTTTCGCAACGCGCCATAAGGAACTTCGTTCCAAAAAAATAAACGTTTCGAATTGAGAACCTCCTCCTTTTTTTTACGTCGGTTAAAAAGTAGCTACCGAATATTAGCTAGATCTAGCTATAAAGTTGCTAAGTTGGTATCACTGCTGCCGATTTGAAGTTTGATCATTCCGATTTGATCAAATCGATTTGATCAAATCGATTTGATCAAATCGGCATGATCATGCCAATTTGATGGATTCCACGCCCACACACGGTCAAATCTAACTGATCAAATCGGCAGCGTCATGCCGATTGTACGATAGGCAGTATGGTGTATGGCCGCTATTAGACAGAGTAGAAATTCTAAAGCTCTGTGATAAATGCTACAAAGGCTGACTTAGTACAAAATTTTACTTTGTTTTCGTTCCATATTAAAACCTAAGAATCGCTGTCAGCATTTGCTGAATTGTTCAAAAGAGTTACCACAGCCTTGGACCACAAAGACTTCACGTTTTTAAACAAACGGGAACTTAGACTTTACACAGGCGCTTTTTCATTACCCATAGTGTAGGTAGGTAAAATACGGTAATCTTGTGCGAAGGCCTCAGGTTTGGTATTAGTGAGTACGAGTCTATCTCTCCGTACAGCCCCACAAAACGGGAGGATTAAAAAAACATCGCTACGTCCTGGGTACTTTTCCTGTTGACAGCGACGTGGACGAAAAATAGTCGATGTCGCGCGGCGAGGCGGTCTGTATTTCTTTTTTCCCCTTTGATACTTCTACGTATTTTATTTATTTAGTAATATTGCATAAAGTTTTGAAATTATGTTAGTAAAATAATTAAATAACACACGACAGAAAAAACACCTGCAAATGGTGTTTCATTTTAATTATATTCTTGGCTAGCCTGAGTTTTCATACAACCTAAAAAGGTATTTTCCTACTACTTTATATAATAATATTATTAAATTGTGTTTCTTCCCAATACTGTATAAATGGGATGAATAAAACGTTGTTTGATACAGGCCTTAGAGTTTAGTAAAACCATCCTTTATCTACGAGACAAGTTCTAAATCTCCAAACAAAATACACGTACAAAGTCAACGTAACGTTTCGCAAATCCTTATCCGTCGCACCAAAGTCACAGCGAGCTATTCCACTAAATCCCCACAATTTGTCATAACGAGCCAAGCTATTTGACTTGGTATAACCGTCCACCAGTCACTACGTAAACGTTTCCTGTTAACCGACAATTGTTTCGCACCACGGTACAAGTTTCAGAATTTATTGAAGACTTCTTGTTCCTTGTTTCTGAATTTCTTGAATGGGATGTTGGGTGATGTTCTTTTTGAATTACGGATTTGCTACTTAGCTCGCAGCTTGGATATTTGGAAATAACTATTGCCAGCGGCATAACTCACGTGTAACTTGGAAATTATCCTACGGAGACGCAACACCGTTATCCCGTCCAACGTCGCTTTGAAAACATGAAACGTCCTTAAAAAATATCGCCCAAATGTCGCGTGATCACCATAATCACGCGACATTTTTTCTTATGATCCACCGGTGGATCATAAGGACGTTTGAGGGGTTAAAATCGGTATCATAATTATGTGTGTTATTCCAGACCCTATGAGCCAAATTTTCTAATCTTTCTTTCTTTGTAATGTGCAGACACATTTATCTAAATACCTTGCCTTATTTCGTTTGTGTACGCCGTGGGTCAAACGTCCGAACAAGATGCCCAATGACCTTTAGTAAAAAAAAAATAACTTACGATATTAGTACCGGAACAAACTATAGAAAAAATGTCCTAGGTTCAAACCAAGTGGTCGCGGGACTAACGAGCTACCGTGACCCTGGAACGTAAAGGGCTATTCAAGGACACCGCGGATTTTAGTCTGACAGACCCTCCTGCCCTGCCCTGGGTGGGAGGACTCATCTGATGATTTTACCACGATAAAAAAAAGGTTCAAACGCAGTCATTATCTACTAGTTTCTTTAGCTGATAAGATAAATTATGAATTTACTTTCTTAAAGAATTGTTAGCTAGGTTCATTGTTCCATTTATTCGATTTATTTACAACATCGATTCATGTTTCATGTCGAACTAAGTTTGTGAAGTTTAAAAATTAAATATGTATATTATATTCTATGAGTGTGTTGAAATAAAGAAGTTTACCGTTATCATTTAAATTCTATCAATATATTGACTCCCGCTGTGTTTTCCAAATGCCTACTCAAGTCATCACATCAACCACTTACATTTGATTTGTAATTCACAGAATCTCATTTAAAAACATTCGATCACGTCCATACAATTGACGAGTGTTTTGACGTCAATAATGGTATCGTTATAGAACCAATAGGCTTCCAGGAATAAAAATCTACACTTTTTAATAAACTACAGCCGTAGATGTCTTTGAAGAGGCTGTGATGAGGCTTCCGGCGACTGGGACCGCAATAAACTGACACCGCGGTCCCAGTTGCCGGATGCATTTAATTTTAATATTTGTATTCCGTCGACTGGGACCGATCCATAAATTGAACCAGAACGGTACAGTCAGACGAAAAATGTCTATGGAAATTGTCTTGTTCAATACAAATCAGGAAAGTAATAGGCTAGCATAGGTTCAAAGTGGTCTGTATTAAAATTATTCTCGGCAGGAATAGGTTACCTGAAATTGTCTTGTATCGATTCAGAAATATTTAAATAAATACCACTTTGAACTTATGCTAGCCTAGTACTTTTGCTGGTTAGTCAATGAAAAAGGCAAATTCATGCTTAGAATTATTTAAATACAGACCTATCCTGAACTCATACTAGCCTAGTACTTTCTTTTTGGACAATTGGGATTTTGTTCTCCTAAAAACTCCCCACTGGTGACAAACGGGGAAAATATTCCCTTTATTCACCAGTGAGACAATAATAAGCTAACAAAAAATACTAGGCTAGCATGAGTTCAAGATGGGTCTGTATTTAAATAATTCTAAGTGGAAAGTTTCCTGAAACTGTCTGTGTCATTGACTTACCAGCAAAAGTACTAGGCTAGCATAAGTTCAAAGTGGTATTTATTTTAATATTTCTGGGTCGATACAAGACAATTTCAGGTAAACTATTCTTACCGAGAATTATTTTAATACATACCACTTTGAACCTATGCTAGCCTATTACTTTTCCTGGTTTATATTGAACAAGACAATTTCCATAGACTTTTTCGTCTGACTGTACCGTTCTGGCATGAACAATACATTTTTTTATTCATTTATGAATCGGTCCCAGTCGACGGAATACAAATATTAAAATTAAATGCATCCGGCAACTGGGACCGCGGTGTCAGTTTATTGCGGTCCCAGTCGCCGGAAGCCTCCTGTGATCACTCGGATTGGGGTCCGAATCTCACTAGACAACGGACTTGACGACGTTTCCCCTTAATCCAAGAGTTGGCCAGGGGCTAAGCGTCAAGCACTTGGGCTCATTATCAGCAAACTGCGTCCAGGAGGAAATTATTGATGCTGCAGTTTATTTAAAACACTTTTCTTTTTTTTTAACTTTGCCCCACACTAGGAATTTTCCTGTGTCGTGGGTGTTACAAACATAATAAACTCACATACACAAATGCCCAAACCCGGAACAACTACTTGTAGGTCATACAAATATTTGCTCCGTGCGGGAATCGAACTCGCGACACGCAGCGCAGCAGTCCAATCGCTCAGCCAATGCGCTACCACATAAAGTTACGTTAGTTAAGTCGTCCCTACCACAAAAAGTTAAACATCTGTTGAAAACTTGTTTAAAAAAGTGTAACTGCAAAACGACCTTTATATCAACGTCAACTGCCATTTTGCCAGTTTGTTTTAGATAAGTGTTCAACAAATGCTTAACCTTTATGTAGTAAGACGGAATGAATTTATGCTGACCACGAAGGAGATGGTGGGATGCACTGCTAAACAGATATGTTTCTTGAGATTTTAAAAGAAGAATGGGTACAATAGGGTAGTAATTACAGGGTCAAAATAATTACATTCTATGTAGTCCGTATTTTAGATTATAAAAAAATATTGGACACGTATTTTTTCTTTTTTCGATTAAACAAAAAATAACAAAGATATGGCCCATTAAAGTTACGTGTGACGTCATACGACGTAATTTACAAATAAAAAAATACGTGTCGCTTAGTTTTGAATAATCTAAAAGACGGAATAATTTATTTTTTTAAGGCAACTATAGCCTAATAAAAATAGGCCTTTGCCCAGGGGTAAGACAAAGCCTGTATTCTCTAGCAATAAGTAAAATAACGTATGTAAATGAATTCTAGTCATCTAGTAGACAAATCTGATGTCTGCTTGCTTCAGATCAATTTTATTACTAGTTATGCAAATCAACATCTGTCTCAGAGAAAAATAAAGACATAGAATATATTAGCTCCTACGCGACGCAAGGATATCGTGAAATGTGAAATAAAGGATTACTGTATTCTGGCTGATGAGCTGGCAATCAGATAGAATATTAGTCAGAAACGGGAACACCCAAATACTCCGAAATATTTTATTCCGAATTTCGGTATTCCGATTTTCAAAACTCCGAATATCATAATACCTAAAAATTACAATATCTATTATTAAGAATCACGAAATTTATTTAACCGAAAGTCGTATATCCGATTTCTTAGTTTTCCGATTTTCACATATTCGAAAAATGTAATGCTTGATGAGTTCTCATTCCGAAAAACGAAATTCTGATTTTCAATATTCCGAATAAACTGATTTTTTCGGAATTTCGTTTCTCATTCTACAAAGTCAGTGCCAGAAACGAATTGCTGCAAAACCGGCTCCACGTAGTTTTGTCTACCGTACTCTTAGAGAGTTATTTAAGCCTGTGTAGGCGCGGAGTGGTGAGGCGTATCCTCTGGACTTTGACTGTTTGCCTTCAGGATTGTTATTGTTATTAGGAGAACTTAGGATCCATGAGCGAGCGAAGCGAGCTCGGGACTTGGGGCACCCCGACTCGGACAGGTTAGGTTCTTTAAGTGTTAGGTTTAGGTGTTAGGTTACTTTAAACCTTGCTCACAGAAATAGGAGCCCCGCGAAGCGGGGCTCCGTCTATCTACCTTGGTAGGTGGTAGTCAACAAATTGACCAAGGATGCAAGAGCGAGCGAAGCGAGCTCGGGACTGGGGGCACCCCGACTCGGACAGGTTAGGTTCGAAGGGGATGGCGGGGTCTGTCAGACCCCGCCATCCCCTTCGTGTTAGGTTACTTTGAACCTTGCTCACAGAAATAGGAGCCCTGCGAAGCGGGGCTCCGTCGATCTACCTTGGTAGGTGGTAGTCAACAAATTGACCAAGGATGCAAGAGCGAGCGAAGCGAGCTCGGGACTGGGGGCACCCCGACTCGGACAGGTTAGGTTCGAGTTAGGTTAAGCTAACAGAAATAGGAGCCCCGCAAAGCGGGGCTCCGTTGAACCACCTTAGTGGTAATATAACTCAGGAATTCAGGATGCGATGAGCAAATAGTGTCTTGGGGCACCCCGACTCTGACAGCTTTCGTTCTTTTCACAGGGATTTTTTGTAATATTATGAATGAAAATACGTAACTCAAAAATAAATTAGAAGAATTATTAGAATAAATTAAAAGAAATTATTATCATTGAAAAGAAAATATTCTTATTCAAAAGAAATTCTTTTATTGAAAAGTTAAGAGGCATTTTGACAAGGCGTTTTAAAAGCATACTTTTCTCTGATAAGCGATTAAATTTTCGGAATTCTAATTATTCGGAATTTTAATAATCGGAATTTTAACCATCGGAATTCGTGTTTTTGATGTTTCGGAAAATTATTAATTCGGAATTTTTGATATTCGGTCTATTGAAACTCGGTATTTTGAAAATAGTAATTATAAATGTTAGGAATATTGAAATTTCGGAATTATGAAAATAGGAATAATGATCAATCGGAGTTGTTATATTAGGAATTTTGAACCATTCGGAATTATGAAAATCGGTATTTTGAAATTCGTATTTATGAATTTCGGAATAAAGTTTTTCGTATTATCGTAGTGTACCCGTCAGAAACATAGGACTGGTTAGATATTTTGCGTAAAAATTTTGAAGTTCCCTCCATAAATCTTTGATATTTTCAGTTGATTTATTATGTAATATAAAAGATAATTATGAAAATCTATACCATCAAGGTATGGATTTTCATAATTATCTCTGTTGATATGAAAATCTGGCAAAATCAACAGCATTTCGTAGATTGATTGATCTTCAACCGAAAAATTGAGTGATTTAATTCATTTCCACTCATTTAATTACTTTTATTTTTACCTTGCTCTAGTCTCAAGTTATGATAATTAAAAAAAGTTAAAGCAATCGTTAAGGTGGAGTAACATATGACAGCATGAACAAATTATTTAAGAAATAAAGATACTCCACGAAAGTCTCAGCGCTCTTCTACAAACTAGTTAAACTGAGACACTCTTGCGCAAATGCGAACACGCTTAATTCTAATTGTATGAGTTGCGACCGCTTTAAAGAATAAGTACCTAGCTAGTAGCTCAGAGAAGAAAACTACTCTACCAAAGAATACAAACAATTATTTTTGTTCCCATTTTGACCTGGAACATCTGGGAAAGCTACTTCAGAAGCCTTCATGCGTGTTGTTGGGTCTAATTCGAACCAGTTACGAATCACTGGGCTGTTCGAGCGGGGCAGATGTTTAAAGTTAAACTTTAAGAATATTCACGCAAGCGTTACTAAAGATTAACTTTCGAAAAGTTTTTTTTTAAATCTTCCAATCTTTACAGCTTCCTGTAAAACTGATTTTAATCGACTTCTTTATGTCAATGAGGAAAGTTCACAATATATCACAATCAAATTAAATTCTGGAAAAATATTAAAGATTGAAGACGTATTATTGATTGAAAGAGAATTATTAGAATTCGTCTTTTAGGCGATCGGAACAAAGACGGAATAAAAAAAACCCTGTCTTCAAAAAAGTATCTAAAAAATAGACAAGTCCCGAACCAATCTCGAAAATATGAATGAATAATCTCCACGGAGCTTCACTATCAATAATTCATTGAACAAAATTGTCACCACAGATGCAGAGGATATAAATAATATCGCGTGACATGCATGCGTAGACAGGGAGATGGTCCAAAGTATGAGTAAAAGCGGAGAAAAAGCAATGGAGTACATTGTCGGCGATGGCGATGGCGTGCGGCGCGACGCTACGATCACTGGCTACGAAGGCCCAACAAAATTGTAATAACATTAATTGTTTATATGGATGTCTAGCCACTTAAATAATCATCACAATATTTTGCAGTAAAAAGTGGGGATCGCACGTTAAAATACCAATTTTCGGATGAATAAAAACAATTTTGTCTTGACATGTGAACCCAAAATTGTAAATGCACCTAGTTTAGCTACCTATTAGGTAGTCAAACGATGTTATAAAAGTAGGTTTTTGTTTTTTGATTAGCGATATAAGATCACGTTTGACCACTATATCGTCTACGCGAAGATGCGGTCAACGGTGCACTGAAAAAATTTTACTTTAGCAAAGTACCTTTTTGGCTCGGTTACAATCATATTGGTAAATTTTAACTAAGACTTGCCTAAAAATCTACAAGTAAACTTGACAAAGAGTAGACTTGTGAATATTGTTAAATATTCTTGGCTAATAACCAATAAGCATGTTGTTGTTACTAAACGAGTATTTCACTCGGTTGTTTTTTCCAAACATCTATAGTTAATAATAGATAAGTACAACTCTGTTGATTGTAATCGAGTAATTATTCGGTTGTTTTTTACAAACATCTATAGTTAATAATAGATAAGTAGAACTCTTCTGATTGTAATCGAGTAATTATTCGGTTGATTTTTACAAACCAACATATTTATCAATACATAAGATTAACCGATTCATTGCCACCTTCATTTTCGTGAACATTTCAGCCAGGCCCCATTCATTGGTTGGTGGATCACCATTTGAGTCATCGGCCTCCCTGAAGGATGACTCAACTGATGAGTCGTAAAATATTTTTCATTTAAAGACGTAGGAAATTAATCTCAGCTAAATCAAATGTAGGTATGGGCGGCTGCCATTTTTCTTTACTCGGTTGCTTCTTGCAAACTACCTCTGTTAACGGCAATCGGTTCGTGTCGTTTAATTTTAACCGAGTAGCTAACTCTGTTAAAAATAATCGAATCGTTTGGCTAGCATCAATCAATCCCATCATTCGTTTAGTCTCGGTCGCTAGTTCGCTCGTTCATTTGCTCGTCGATTCTCTTGAAGTAAGCACGCGTGCATGCGCTCCTCGTTCGTGGCTCCGCTGTGAATATTGGGTGTGTGTGATAAGTTTGGACAAGTGACACGTTGTTTGGACAATATTATGGACGATTAATGAATTAAATTTGTATTATCAATAAAAATACTTAGGTCAGTACTTCCAAAGTTTTTATATTTTAAAGTGTATCTACTTTCGAATATAAAAACTTTGGAAGTATTGACCTAAGTATTTTTATTTAATACAAATTTAACTGTCTTTATGCACCGAATTAAATTGATTACGAATACAGAGTAACACTGCTCTAACTACCGAGTAGGCTGACTGTGGCTACAGCTTAAATTGGTTAAGAAAACCGAGTAACACTGCTCTAACTACCGAGTAGGCTGGCTGTGGCTACAGCTTAAATTGGTTAAGAAAACCGAGTAACACTGCTCTAACTACCGAGTAGGCTGGTTGCTGTTACTAGATAAATTGGTTAAGTATACTGAGTAACTCTGCTCTAACTACCGAGTAGGCTGGCTGCTGTTACTAGATAAATTGGTTAAGTATACTGAGTAACACTGCTCTAACTACCGAGTAGGCTGGCTGTAGATACTGGATAAATTGGTTAAGAATACCGAGTAACACTGATGTTATGTACCGAGTGAGCCGGCTGTAGTTAAGTTAGTAAAACTGGCTAAATGCAGCCAACTTAACTCGGTCGTTACTAACGTAAGATACTGTGTTATTTCTAACCAAGTAAAATTGGCTAAATTCAGCCAACTTGACTCGGTCGTTACTAACTTAAGATACTGTGTTATTTCTTACCAAGTATTTTTAACCAATTTTAACGGTTAATATTTAACAAGTAATGTCAGCAAAGTTGACGTATTTGTTTTTAGCAACAAACTTTGCAGGTGCTATGTTGACAAACATGCTGGGTTATTTTTAACAGTATTTTATTTATTTTTAACCCTTACGTTTTTTGAGTGTGAGGCACGGTTGCCTAGAAATAACCTATCTATCTGCCTATAAATGTTCCCACTGCTGGGACACAGGCCTCCTCTCTGTGAGAGGGAGTGGGCCGTAATCTACCACGCGGGCCCAGTGCGGATTGGTAGATGTCACATGTCTTCGAATTTTTGGTTTTTGGACATGCCGGTTTCCTCACGATGTTTTCCTTCACCGTTTTGAGAACAGTGGTGTTGAAATATATTACACAAAGTAATGCGCTTGACGGGGTTCGAACCGACGACCTACTACTCGTAAGTCGAGGCCGATACCACTGGGCCACCACTGCTCACTTTAGAAATAACCTATTCACTCTTGACTTAAAGACCCCAAACTTATAGCAGTTGTAGCTTGTAGCTATCAGTAAAGACAGACTACGGCAGGGAAAAATTGGATACCCGTGACACAGTACTGCCAAAGTCAAAAAAATCAGTTTGAAGAAGAAGAGAATAGTTCGTAATAATGATGAAAAAAGTTTAAACAGGAAATCGTAAATAATTCATTTTAGCAGTGACAAAAATGAACGATAAGGCATTAAAAATCAATCCTCTTATAACTTAAACCAATGTTATACTCGAGTGGTAAGTGATAGACACTTGAGAGCGGCAATTGAGATCGCTGACGCAGATTCTGGGCGAGAATAAAGTATGTAACGTAGAATTATCTCCTAACTTATGTTATCTTTTCTGGGGCAATTGTGTATAAACAACGTAAATTATTTACGAAATATGAATAGACTTGTTATAATAATAGAAACTGTATACAATGGAAAAATAATTATACGGCGATGTATGTATAAATAATGCTAGAGGGTCCGCATCGCTGTCAACGGGAAGATTGCCTAGAAAGTTGTCTGAATTGCCACAATTGGAATCCATTGCGTGTGAGGGTGAGATTAAAAGAAAAAACTCACCAACGTTAACAAGAATTTATTAAAGGTCGTGGTTCACAGCCGTCACTTGGTAATTCTTATTTGTTCCGTGAAGTAGGCGCACTAGTACTGCGCTGGCTATCGCGTAGTGGAGCGACGCGACGCCGTGGAGTTGACCCTGAGGTGAGAGTGACCGCAGGGACGAGATGGTGGTTGCGCCGGCAGGTCTGGTGTGTGTGCCGCTTGGTGCAGTGAGCGCAGGTCTCGAACGTTCGGTAGGGTGAGTCAGCTGAACTCAACGAACGTCGAAAATGGGAAATCCAGTCCCAACCTTGTTGTTTGTTTGACTAGTCAAACAAAGAATGTAGGTCAATTTAGAGTATTAATTTAGTTATCGCTTATCTAGCTCTTAGCTATATTATATTGCTCTACCGCATTTTTTTTATCTTTGATACTTGATTGGCGAATTTTTTGCAAAAATTAACAGCAATTCTGCAGTACTCGACAAAAATACGAAAAAAAAGAATCTATCTTATTTATCTTACTATAAAACCTGACAGTGATTGATAACTTGCCTAAAAAAAAATTCGCAAGTTAACCACAGAAGAGCAACACATTTTCGACGACCTACCGTTTCGGTAGAGTCAACTTCGATCAATCTCAATTTCGGCACGTAAATGTCCGGCTTCAACATGGAGGAGATAACCAATGGAGAGATAAATGGAAACTAAACGGCTTGATAGATCTACTCAAATGGGTTCACGGGTATCAAATTGGCAAAATATCTCGACATCGGCAAAGCTTAGAGCAAGCAAGGTTACTACTTCATGAAAATAGTTATGGCTTCACAAACACGTTTTCCTTTGCTTGTAAATTTCAATAATTTCGTTCTTATGGTGAAAGCTACCTTTAACTTTTTTGGTCTTTAAAAAATCATCAAATGAGTCCTCCCCCTGGGTGAAGAAGGAAGAAGAAGCTAGAAGAAGGAATTGTGAAACTTTTACTAAAAACCAGTCTTAATCACACTAATCTTTCGATTGCCCATTGCGTTACAGGATCATGGTACCGATTAGTCAATTCTGCGATGCTACCTTTACCCTTTAGGTTGTGATGTCATTTATATCAGCTTTGATAAATATTTGTTCATTCCTTTAACGTAAAATCAGTTACTCCAAGAACGAGTGATTCACCGAAATATCGATGCCTCATTACCATTAGAGCTCCAATTGCTTACTGCTCAATAAACTTCAATCCATCACTATCTTGTAAGACTTACTCGTCTCGACTTATTGATCGCAAGAATTCTTAGCCCCTTCGCACACAACGCGACGCAAGTTTTCGATACCTTACGACTTTGGTATCTGTTGCCGAATGTCTGTGTACGAACTACTTTGGATTTGTATTGCGATAGTCGCCTGGATACCAAAGTCGTAAGGTATCGGAGACTTACGACGCTTTGTGTTTTATAGGGCTTACAGTTGTAGCGGACATAATCTACTACAAAAAGAACAGCAGCGCCACCTATGCAGAGACTGAGAAACTAAGAGTCTACATCGCGCAATCAAAGTTATCCTCGACATTAGAACACATAAAATATTCCGACTATGAATGTTGGGCAGAAAGCCCACCAGACACACGGAAGGCCTTCCTATTCACCGGGTATCGAGGAACTATCCACTCTGTTCCTCCTACCCCCAAACAGTTTCTGAAGCTTTCCGACCTTTAGCAGAAACAAAGTTCAGAGTTAAACATCACTCGAGCTAAATTTAAATAAATGGATTTATGATTAAAGACGAAAGAAGTTGATCGGATTAATGAAGTGTTTAGTTTCCTCGGACATAGCCTATTGAAAGTGCCAGTAACTGGATTAAACAGGTAATGCCCAATTTACATTGGTCGAGTGTTTACCCAAGTAGAGTACTGTCAGTAAGCAAAGTGGTATAAACCATTCGGAGAACGAGTCAACAGATAGTGCTTTCCAGTCACCACTATAGTTGCTACTCATCACTAACCTTGAACAATGTAAACCGCGCAGTCGCTCCATGTAACGTAGTTATAAGACCCGTATGATATTATTTATGTCACACACGAATTATGTCTAAGGAAAGAGTTTATTTGAATCTGTGAAAATATTCAAGAAAATGTGAGTTCGTGTGTACATTCCTCTGAGTCTCTTGGTCTTGAAAGGATATTAAAACGTGTGTCAATCAAACTGATGTATGTCTGACGTTCAAAGTATTTAGGGTACGCTTTTAGATTTATTTTTGCTTTACCATGTCTAGGACTAGCTTTAACAATATTGTCATTCTCCTTTATATTGTTCGGATGGTTGACATTATCCGGATTTTTTCTACTATCGTGTATTTTCGACACAATCATAAGTACACTTATGTGGAATACAGTACAGGAGGGTGTTTTTTTATTAAAAGCCCTCTAACCATCAAGATTTTTTTTTCGTCGTAAAATCATCAAACGAGTCCTCCCACCCAGGGCAGGGCAGGAGGAACTTTTTTTTTTTGTTGGGACAATCCGACCACACTATTCCCAAACCACTGCAACTCCTGAGAGCCAGAAACAACAGTGGCAACCACCAGAAAAGCGCCGAGACAATGAAGCTCGACGTGTCCCGGAGAATGAATTTACCTGTCTTGGATCCTGCAACGAAATTAATCAGAAAAGAATAGTGGAGGAGTGGTAAAAATATGTTTCTACTTCCCTCCATGCAAGCAGGAGACAGAACAAAAAATCAAGGCCAATAGGCACAAATGACTACTAATATTAATCAAATGGGTCCTAAATTGTGAGCTGCTATATTTGATTCCAATAATAGGTATGGCAAAAACGCTTGAACGCACGGAAGTTTGTTCGAGTTTCCACAAGGTCCGTATAATAAATGACTCCAGATGTAGTCTGAACAGTATCCAACATAATATTGCGTTCGTTCTGCCAAAGAATACACTCCCAAAGAATATGATGTGCAGGCGGGACTGTCAGACTTGTACTGACTAAAATCTATGGTGTCGTTCAATAGCCCTTTACGTTCCGGGGATGCGGTAGCTTGTTAGTCCCGCCACCCCAGCAGTCTTTGGCCCTCTAAGGGGGCCCCACTGCAAAATAGTTGGGACAAGGCTAGACAAAACATTAATGATGATGACTTTATTCCATATTATTTTGTATTGGATTTGGTGCATTTCTCATTCTCACTGCGATTGCTTGCAACGCTGAATGCTCTACTGACATCGACATCCGAGTGTAATTTATTTGCCTCGGCCTGAATACATGACATGGATTTTTGATTTACTGTGACAGCATGGTGGACTGAAGACTACGGTTATTTTATTTATTTTGTATCATTACTTTATTACTTCTTTATTATTGAAGTTAAACTCTAAGCCTGCTATGCTATGCTATAATAAATAAAATATGTACTAGTTTTATTCATAAATTCGTTTCAAGAATTTGAATAATTCATATTCGTAGACCAAAAAATATTCGGACCGATTGCAATATTTTTATTTTTAAAACAAACAAAAAAAACATCCCGTTCTATTCGAATTGCTGTTGTGGCAAATATCCTATCGGCAGTGCTCTACTCTAACTATCCGTTTTCCCGGTATCCGCTTTCGTAAACAGTCGTACAAACAAGCCAGATTTTTCGCCGGAATACTTTTGGTCCAGTCGCATTGTTAGCGATCCGTGAATTCCTTCACAACTATTTGGCTTGAAAGGGTTGAATAATTACCGGCGATTTCGTTTTTATTTTGACGTGTTCCGGGTACAAATTTTTTCAACCATCAGGGGAGGTGTGGCCCAATACCTCTCAAAGAGAATAAGCCCGTATCCCGTATGCAGTGGGAATATAACAAGCAGATATGCTTATGCTGCAATGAAAATGTCTGAGGCTTTAGCATGAGTTTTCACGTTTTTTGACAAAAAGAAAACGGGAACTTTGTTGTTAAAAAATTGGTGGAAAAAAGTAGTTCCTGAATCGTACACAAGATGCTTTATGCTTTTTCATTTTCCATACAATAAACGCCGTAAATACTTCATGTACTCTGTTAAAAAAATACAGAAATCTGGTTTTATGGCTGCTGGATTGTAAAAGAGACAGTGAGATTTGAGCTTGTCTCGACTCTTTCTTCTCACAGTAGTCAGATACGAAACAGTGACCATCTAAAAATACTTGTAAAGGTGTTTAATAAAACCTGCTTGCATACATTATACAACACAACAATACAATCATTAACCTACTTGCATATGATTTCATTGCTACAGCACGGAGTATCTGTTATAACTTATAAGTTACTAGAAATCTAGATATTCTATACCTTTATACAAACACATTTGATTGCTTCGTTTATTCTTATACAAACCGGCCGGTCGGATGGAAAAAGGGCCAAATTCGATAGCACCTAGTCTTGAACCAGCTTGAATGTGTCTCACCCTGAAAAGAAAGAAAAGTAATATTAATTTGTATCAAACTGTAAATCAGAGGATCAAAAAGCCCGGGTTTCAGAGTCGTAATACGTATATTGACGAATTATTTAATATATCAAAAATTGGGTATCATTAAGGTACGTGGAATCGCGGGGTTGTGTGAGCAGGGTACCAACGGCCCTAAAACGCTAAAGGTGTGTGAAGGAAAAGGATGTATTTTGTTTAGCAAGAGTCTGAAATCTCCGCTCCACCCACTCATCATATCAGCCGTAAGACGTACACTGCTGAACATAGGCCTCCCCTTTAGACTTCCAGTAGGACCGGTTGTAAGCGGCCTGCATTCAGCGTGATCCTGTGGCCTTCATAAGATCGTCTGCGCACCTAGTGGGTTTACGTCCTACGCTGCGCTTGCTTACGGCCCCATCGACCATCAGTTCTGCGTGCTATATGGCCTGCCCACTGCCATTTCAACTTGCTAATTCGTTGGGCTATGTCGGTAACTTTGGTTCGTCTACGAATCTCCTCATTTCATGATTTTAACACCCAAAAAAAAGACAGTATCGAAAGAAAACAACTAACTTATTGGAATCCTGGCATCAATCGCGAAGAGATTCAATGGATGAAACATACATAATGTATCACTTACATAGTAATACCTATGCTTATGACCAGGAGTTCAGAATCATAAAACAGTTCAACAACTCGTGGCGAAACCAAAGTTTGCTCGTAAAATATTGTACGGATTTTGAATAGAAATCGAAATAATGTTAGGGTTTGAAGACATCACACACATTAAAGCATAGATGACCAGGGGTTCAGAATAATTATAAAGGCGTTTCACTAGACTTTGTGTAACAATGGTATGGTCGGGTATAACCAAGTGAAGGTAAGACGGGAATTCACATTTATAGCGTACTTAGTTAAATTATTGCGTGGAATTGAGCATAACCCAGGAGTACTGCAGCGGTTAAATTTGTGTGTACGAGACCGTTATGCGCGTGGAGGCGGCGGGCGGCGGCCGCCACTGCTGGCCGTGCCAACAGCTAGGACCAACTTACTAGGGTATGACACCTCTTACCCGTGCAATTCGAATTCGAAAATAAACATTCTGAAAGTATTTTTCCTGTATTGTTTTAAGGTTTGGGTTGCAAAACTCATCATATGAGTCTAGCCTTAGGTGGAACGGATGGGACTGTCAGACTCTGTCAGACTCCTATTCCTTCACGCCCTTTGCGTTACAGGGCCGATACCCTATTTAGTCAATCCTCCGACCTGCCAACCAACATTGTAAAATATTTTTTTTAAAGTGAACATTAATTTTATGAAGCTTTGAATTATCAAAAAACACAGTGTTTTATAAAAATATTTTATCTACTCTCATATCGTTAAATTCAAAATACAAAACTCAAAACGAGTTTATAATGACGTACTTTACACACAGTATATCGAAATGAAATTAAAAAATAAAATTATGACACTATTTCTCTAACAAAATAATGTTATAATAATTTTTTTTTCATTACGATACAGATTACAGATCATAGATACATCCATTTGATATTTTATCTGTGGCTGCGCGCGCTGTGTCCCATGCGCGGTGATAACGGGAAGTTTGGCGCCATAATACTGTGTCAATCTTTATCTTTTATTTGATAAATTCGTGTTCAATGAAAGTAGATAAAGTAGTGTATGAAACTGTACATAACTAGGTATTATACACTCGTGTATAATACCCCTCATTATGTACCAGTTTCATAAACTACTATTTAAAGGTCTAAAGATCTCTACTAAATAATAAGGTACCAGGCTATCAGAATCCCAAAAGAGTTTAAACAATCGGCGCGTGACCACACTACGTATCCGCGTCACGGGTTCCTGATTGAGATTGATTCAATCCAGTTCATGGTTATATTATAAGTCACATGTCTCTTGTCCATTGTCATTTATTTATGTTTATTAACACTTCGCGTCCTTTTATGGTTGTTGTCAAGATCGAATTTATTGAATCGTAGGTTATTGACATCGAACATTATCATGGCCTAAATGAAGAGAGTACCTAATACAGTAAGCAAGAGACATTTAGACATTTTACCCAGGAGTAATCGGCGTACATTACATAAGAAATCCAAGAATCGTAAAACTCCTCCTTTTTGAAGACGGTAAAAATTTTAAAGCAAGGAAAGAGACAGCATATCCAATTATTTTATAATATCATTGATTGCTTGTGATTACTATCACCCATATTTATTACAGGTATGTCATATACATATATCGCATTAACAGCCCCAAACGATTTTCAAATTTAATGTCAATGTTATAAGATTTTAATTTGCTTAACTGAAGAGGCATCCTTACCGGGACAGAGTAACCTTCAGTAACACAAACAAACCTAATTAACAGCCATGCGTAACTGTTTGGAAGTTGCTAATCTGATTACGATAACTAACTACATTTTGCTACCCATTAGTTGAATGCAATGGCCAAGGCTTTCAATTCTCATTACTGAAACTAATGAAGCGATAAATTCATTCCGAATACTGAACTTATTGTGCGACTACGATAAGAATGAAAGCGTATTGGCGCCATTTTTTCACGTTTTTAATAAACAATGAATAATCATTATGAAAATAAAATTAACAAAATAATAACAATATTTAATAAAATATTTTGTTGATAATTAAAATGCGCGAAGTATGTTTTTGCTTAAGTTAATTTCCAAATGACAGCTGCTGACAGGTTTAGGTCACTGACAGTTTCACCCCTAGGTATCATATTCGTATAGTAGGTAACTACCACAACTAGTATGAAAATACTAACTTTAACATAGTCGGTAAACGAAAGCCTTGAACTTAGAACTTTGTCATATTACACGATACAAACGGTGATATCAAAATTACTCATATTAACATGTGGTAGAGACAGCTGCATCAATCGACAAGTCACGAGTTTAATGTGACAAAGTCCAAAAAGATCAATGTTTTCTGAAGTACATACATTCAGAAACATTGCTTAATCCCTACCCATTAGTGCTGTGTCAAAAACTATTAAAATTAAAAGACGCCGCGCCAGCAAGGTTAATCAATAATTATTTAGTGTGGCGAAGAAGAGATTAAATACCAACAAGCGTAGCTGAATCAATTTGTTTTCAAGGACTTTGTAATTTTGTAGGTAGATCGACACCTCCTGATTTCATCGTTTTGTTGACGGTACTCGTTAGTTCATTGTTGTTTCTTTTAATCTTGAAATCTTTGTATAATATATAATCAGTTTTATTGTTTGAGGTGTTAAGATTTTAGGACTTGCGGTTCGTACCGGCTTCGCACGGGAATATAGCCTATGTTACTCAGGGTGAATGTAGCTTACTAATGTTGAAAAAAAATTTGAAATCGGCACAGTAGTTTTTGAGTTTCTTCATTACAAACATACATACACGCATTTTATAATATAAGTAGTGTAGATGGGTTTGCTCTTGACTCAAGTCTAGGTCAAGGGTAACAGTAATAAGGTCGACTATGGAGCGAGCTTACCCTGAAGAAGCCTGCGGGTCTAAAATCGCCACTTTAACGACATTGCTAATGACAATGTTGCTAAAATTGATAATTATCAATTATTATTTTAGAATATTCGATATAACAAATTTTAGCGCATTCAAAATTCGAACCCGCGTTCAAGGGATTAGGGTTGTAATACGTTCGGAAACACTGATTACTTTATTAATATTTCAGTGAAACCTACCATTGTTTTAAATAAAAGCCGAGCTTATTATTTAAATGACAATAGTAACCTACTGGGTAATTTCTTATTTAACGTAAGATATTATAAACGGTTTCGATTACAATCTTGATTCTGTTCTTTATTTTGTAACCAATTAATGGCCGAATTTTGACGTCCAACCAGAAGCAAAAGTAAAAGAAAACGATCATGATTTCGATTGAAATATAATATTAATTTCTGCCGTAACATGAGTGTTCGATGTCGTAGGTCAGTGTCAAGACCCGCCTCATTATTATACAAAGACAATAAAGTAGTCAATTAAGCCTACAATTTACAAAATAAACTTCTTGAAAACCCCTCCATAATAAAATCAATTTGAATTAGTTAGGGTTAAAACAAAATCGGAGATAGGATTTCAATTAGGTCATCGGCGGAATAACGATAAGGACTCAGTCCTGGCGCCTACATTTCTCACTCCCCTCAAGAATTAAGTTTTACTTGGCAACCTGCCAATCATGCCCGAGAATACTGCCGACTTTATTTTTTTCTACGAAGGAACGTTTACACAACTTGCGACTGCGGGTCTGAACTGTAATGTATGTGGCCAGTGTGCAGCATAACATTGTTTATGCTCGGTGTTTGACGCGTGTGTCTTTTGGTCTGTCTGTCATGGCTGTTCTTTCAATAAATGGTTTTCCTAAGATATCTCAATGGCGACGAGGATAAAAAGCCAGCGTGTTTAAAAAAATATATTGTAAGCAAAACGAAAAGAAAAATACCAAAATGTCGATCGGTAAGCTTTCGGAATTTAATGTAAGATCTTCCAATTGGAGTATGTATATTGAAAGGGTGGAAATGTTTTTGGTGGTGAACCAAATTAAGAAAGAGTTTTGGGTGCCAACATTGATTGCAGCGATGGGCGATGAGGCGTACGAGCTCTTGAGTAACCTAACAAGCCCAGCTAAACCTAATGAAAAAGCGTACTCGGATATTGTGAATCTTATGACAGATCACTTACAACCCACACCTTCATTCATGGCCGAGAGGTTTCGTTCCGGCAAAGACGACAAAATGTTGGGGAAACGATTTCTCAGTATGTAGCGGAATTGAAGAGATTGTCGAAATTTTGTGATTTTAAATCCGTTTTGGAGGAAAATTTACGCGATCAGCTGGTGTGTGGGTTGCGAAACGAGACGATCAGACAACGGTTATTTTCGGAAGAACAACTGTCTTATGTAAAGGCCGTAAAAATTTCATGCTCTATGGAAGCAGCAGAGCGTGATGCAGCGGCAGTAGACCAGTCGGTTAGTAGGAACAGCGATGACGCTGCGACCGGAGCGGTGCATGTGTTGGCATCGACGGACATTCGGGACCGCCGAGGGCGTGGTGGAGCACGCGGATTGCCAATTGCACGCGTCGGGAGGAGTGCTGCTCACTCCAAATTTATTGTTCAGCTTGTGGTGGTGATCACCGAAGTGAAGGATGCAGATATAGCCGGTTTAACTGCGGAAAGTGTAAAAGGAAAGGACACCTGCGTCGGGTTTGTCCTATGTTTGCAAGAGGAAGACAGCCACAGGATCGTTGTTACACAAATAACATGATGCAAATACCAGGCGGGTCAACCAATCAGTCAACCCTAAACCAGTCAGGGGAGGATGAATCTCCTTTTTCTGATGAGGAAGAATGTGGGCCGGTGAAAGATTTGCATACACTTAGTTTAGATAGCTATAAACCGGTGAGTTTAACTGTGTTTGTGGACCAAATTCCACTTCCTATGGAGATTGATACGGGATCTTTAGTGTCATGTATTAGTAGAAAAATGTATGATCGTTTGTTTAGCCATAGACCGTTGAAAAATTCTAATTTAGTTTTCAGATTTTATGACGGTACTATCACAAAACCTATTGGTATGTTCTGTCCAATAGTTCAGTATGGTGATAGGTCTAAGCAAATGGAATTGTTTGTAATACAAGGTGGCACAACATCATTACTAGGTCGACAATGGCTTACTGAACTAGGCATTAAAATACCATTGTACCAAAATGTTGCGTCAAGGAACGCAGAAGTGTCAAATAGTAATGTCTCGGGTAATAAACTGTTGACACCATTACTTCACAGGTATAAAGAATTGTTTACGGAGGGACTGGGCCGATTCACGGGAGGCAAGGCTCGGTTGCGACTACGCGAGGGAGCGACACCCGTGTTCTGTCGTGCTCGGCCGGTGCCGTACGCACTCTACGAACGTGTCGACGCTGCACTAGAGGGCATGCTACGCGACGGAGTGATCGAGCCAGTTGATAGCGCGGACTGGGCTACTCCACTGGTACCGGTACGTAAGGCTGACGGTGGACTCCGTATCTGTGCTGATTACAAAATAACTTTAAATCCAGTATTATTGGTTGATAGATATCCTTTACCACGTATAAATGACTTGCTGGTTAATTTAAACGGTGCTAGGGTATTTACTAAAATTGATCTAAGTCAAGCATTATAATCAAATTGAATTGGATGACCCTGAAAATTATACCGTTGTTAATACTCACAAGGGTCTTTTTAAGTATAAAAGATTAGTTTTTGGTTTATCGTCAAGTCCAGGTATATTCCAACGAATTATGGCAAATCTTTTTAATGATATTCCAAATGTAGAGGTTTTTCTGGACGATATTATTATTGCAACAACCAATGTTAAGGAACATTTAGTTATTTTAGAGAAAGTTTTAGAGCGGTTATATCGTAATGGAATGAAACTGAAGGAAAATAAGTGTGTCTTCATGACTAACGAGGTTAAATATTTAGGATATATTATCTCAGCTGAGGGTATTAAAGCGGACCCAGAAAAGGTGGAAGGTATATTAAATATTCCCCGCCCAGTTAATATCACCGAATTGAGAGCCTTTTTGGGAACAATCAATTATTACGCTAAATTTGTTAAAAACTTGAGCAATATACTGGCACCTCTGTATAGGTTACTAAAGAAGGAAGTTATTTGGAAGTGGGACAATGAGTGTGAGTCAGCTTTTAAAATGGTTAAAAACATTTTGATTAGTGCCGACGTCCTGGCTCATTATGAACCAGATAAACCTTTGTTTTTAACTTGTGATGCTAGCTCGAGGGGCATAGGCGGAGTGCTAAGTCAAATGTGCGAGCATTATGACAGGGGCGCGAATGTTGTGCGGGAGCGGCCGATCGTGTATGTGTCGCGCGCGCTTAATGCGGCGGAGAAGCATTATTCGCAAATCGAACGGGAGGCTTTAGCTATTGTGTTCTGTTTTGAAAAACTACACCAATATTTATATGGGCGACGTTTTACACTACGTACGGATCACAAGCCATTGGTTACTATTTTTGGGCCAAAACAGGGTATACCTTCGATGGCTGCGAGCCGGTTACAAAGGTGGGCTATTAAGTTGTCAGCTTATACCTATGATATAGAGTATGTTACTTCAAAACAGAATGGGGCCGACGGATTGTCGCGTTTACCAGCTCTTCCTGTAGGCAAACAATTAATTACATTACCAGAGCAAACTTATTTACATTTTGCTCAAAATGCCATGTTATTAGATTACAATGAGATTAAAAGGCAGACTAGCCGAGACCAGTTGCTTGGCCGGATTCTAAGATATCTTCGCGATGAATGGCCAGCTGATAATGAAGTTAAATCACTCCAACCTTTTTTTAATCGTAAAAAAGAATTATACGAGGAATTGGGTTGTGTGATGTGGGGCCATAGAGTGGTCATACCAAGTGAGTGTAGGAAAAAGGTATTAACTACTTTACATGAGGCTCATATGGGTATAGTTAAAACTAAGGCTTTCGCTAGGAGTTATGTTTGGTGGCCGGGTATGGACGAGGAGATTGAACGTACGTGCCGGAGTTGCCATGTCTGTGCTGCGGAGAGTGAGGCGCCGCCTCGACATATGCCATGTCCATGGCCGTGGCCAGATAGACCGTGGGCTCGTGTCCACGTTGACTTTTTAGGCCCCATTAAGGGACGAATATTTTTAGTAATGGTTGATGCTAGGACTAAGTGGATAGAGGTTTGTCAAGTACCTAGTACAGCGGCTTGTCATACAATCAGATTTTGTAGTGACGTGTTTGCACGTTTTGGTTTGCCGAGACAAATTGTCTCTGATAATGGACCGCCTTTTACCAGTCATGAGTTCACACAATTCCTCCATTCAAACGGCATCGCACATATATATTCAGCGCCATACCATCCTGCCTCAAATGGAGCAGCAGAAAATGCAGTGCATACTGTTAAAAGATGTATTAAAAAGGCAATTAGAGAGAAGTTGGATATACAATTATTTTTAAATAATTTCCTGCTATACTATAGGAATACTGAACTTTGTAGTACAAGTGAAACTCCTGCGTCGCTAATGTTCGGTCGCAAATTGCGTACGAAATTCGACGCACTTATTCCGAGTAGGGAAAGCAAAGTTAGGGATGCTCAAGAGTGCCAACAAAAATACGGTACAAGTGGGTCGCGTCAGCTGCGTCCTGGGGATGAGGTGTGGCTGCGGCAATATCGCGGACCAGATAAATGGGTCTCTGGGAAGATAGTTCAAAGAATGGGAACCACTGACTATAAAGTAGTTGATGCTGAAGGTAGGGAATTCCACAAACATATTGATCAGCTGAAACAGCGGATACGGAGTCCATTAATCAGTCCTTCTTCTTTTAGCCCGGTTAGGGAAGGGGCAAAGACGGTTGAGGTTACTCAGGAGCTGATAGTTCCACCTTCCTTGCCTTCCCCGGAACACTCTCAGTCCCGTCCAGTACGGCAATGTCGGATTGCCAAACCGGCTGTTTATAAGTATTGAGGAATTGTATATGTATTTGTTAAGTTTTCCTTCTAGTTATATTTTAGTGTAGGACACTTTAAATTTTATTTATTAGCGTGTATTGTTAATTTTTATAAGTTTTATTTTACTGTTAAACTGTTGTACATATTCTTAATTAAGGGTGAGGGTGTAATGTATGTGGCCAGTGTGCAGCATAACATTGTTTATGCTCGGTGTTTGACGCGTGTGTCTTTTGGTCTGTCTGTCATGGCTGTTCTTTCAATAAATGGTTTTCCTAAGATATCTCATGAACCACGGCCACTTAGCAATATTCCTAACGATTCACAATTTGTATTTTAAGAAACGACATTAGCAATTCTTGTATTATTCACAAAATGTTTTGCATGTCATATTTTGACATAGACTGACAGACTAATGTCAAAAGAAAATGATTAAATTACCAAAGTCATTATCTATGTAAGTGCTTATTTATTTATTATTTTCTAAAATGACGTTGGGAATCGAATTAACGAAGTGAATCTGTTTTTGGATACTTAAAGTGACCGTTTAAAACCCTCTGCTCAAGCAAGTTCAAGGTGAAACTGATTACGGACGAGTGTTTACTGGAATGCAGGTCTCACTTAGACACATTCCAGCGTGTGGAGCAATTTTTATTGAGATTCCATGACGCCGCGCTATTCGGGATGGAATATAAAGTTATGACAGTGCTCGTCGGAAATCGTTAAGTTCAAACTGACCTGCCCAGTTTTGTGAGATAAATACGAGAAATTGAGACGTGAGTAAAATGTTAGTGTAAGAAATATTTCAGAAATGGTACGAGAAAGTTTTTTTCTCGTACATGTTTATTTTGTCGTGTTTTTTTCTAAAAGTTTATTATTTATGATTAGTTATTTAAGTATCATAAAAAAGAAGGTATTTTCAGTTTGCCTTTGTCAGTGTAAGCCAGGAATACGTAGGTACAGATAATTAAAAAACCTTTTTTTTTTATGAAATCCATACCGCGACTCCATGGCACAAATTCAAAGGAATTTAATTTAACGAATACCCTCGTTCGCTATTCCTGTCATATTTTTGCGTCGACTTCGCCAGAAATGGCCACGTACGATTTTTTGTAAGCTAAGCTTCTCTACAGACACATTTTTCTGCAAATATCTCGTATCTTGGAATCCCGAGGCTATTCGAAGTTCTCACAAAAATAAAATCGTGAATCGAATACTTAGGTCTGATTGTGACGTAATCTAGATTCTGTCAAAGAGAAATATGAAAGAGCGGGTCGGGAGGAGAACGATGTTGATTTTGATTAATGATAATGTTCGATATAATCAATTATTTATCGATGGAAATAAAGACTAATATTGCTTGTGACATCCAACAGTTCGAATTGGTTCCGCTTGATGAATTAAGACCTACCATGTGTCCCAAGTGTGAAATCGTTGAAGATTTTTGCTTGTATAATTATCTCACAAATTAGTTGGTGATGCCAATATCGAAAAAGAAAAATGGTTTTGATAATGAAGAGTTCCGCTTAATAATTTAGTTTAGGTACCCCGTCAACTACTAAATTCATAAAATTATGATAATTATTGAAGAAAACTTTTGTAAACATGTCATGATGAAACGATCGCGAAACGGATTCATCATCATCTCAGCCAAAGGACGTCCACTGCTGAACATAGGCCTCCCCCTTAGATCTTCACATATACCGGTTGGAAGCGACCTGTATCCAGCATCTTCCGGCGACTTTTATAAGGTCGTCGAAGACGCTGGATGAAGACGAAACTGATTCGTCTCCCACTAATTAGCGCTCATTGTATCTTCAAGAGACATAGACTGCCGGCAGAGAAGACAGGGCTCAGTGGTGCACATTGGGAGAGACCTATGTCCAGCAGTGGACGAATACAGGCTGATGATGATGATGATGATGTATCTTCAAGTTCAAATACTCGTTTATAGGCTAACTTACTCTCAAAGTAAAATAATACTACAAAAGTCATTATGTGTCACAATTCCACAAATGGAATAAAGATGACATGGATCAATCACAAGTTTTGCCACAACATAAGCTTTGTCATCCAAACAGTTCAAAGACAGTACAGTGACCTTTATTATCTTCGTTATAAGGTTTATGTTAGAGGTAATAATTATAACTGCGTGACTGCAAGCTATTTTTGGTGACAAATCAGTCGTCTAGACAGTTTTAAATTTGGCGTTGTAATTATAAGCTACACTTTAACAGCATGTTTTAAGTAAACTTCTTGTAAAAGCTGCAACACACTTGGTCGAGTCGGTAACGTTGTATTATTCGGCCCATTATCACGGTCGGCAAAATCTTTACATACAAATGTATGACTATTAGTGAAAGTATTTTTTTTGTTTTTAAAATAGAATAGAAGAAAGCTATATTAATAGCTATATTATAATATTTATATTTTAAGCTACCTATTGCATAGCTTTTATCGCGGGCTCTGAGCGCGGCGCGGCGCGGCGACCGAATCAAGAAATTTCCAAAAAGCTAACGAAAATACCTGACACCACGTACCTATCGTCTAACATCGTTTCAGTTCGGGAGACTTCGGCAATCATAAAAATATCCGTCATAAAAACAATTTACTTTTTCTTACCGACTCTAAACGGCCAGCTACAAAAGGAGTTTTCACAATGAAACCTACTTATAAAATTCTCCTACAACAAAGAAGTTCTTTAACAGTAGTGCACCACATTTTAAATAAATTATATTCTCGTTAAATATACGCGGTAGGCGATTATATTCTTTTAAAATAAAAAAAAATGTTATGCAATAGCTTCACCGCGGCAGTCTCCGAGAGCCACATGTATTTTTTTTTCAATTTCGCCCCAGTCCAGGAATAACTCCTGTGTCGTGGGAACGTATTTAAACATTACAGTCACATACACAAACAGCTGCAGCTAAGTAGATCCGGAATAACTACTTGTAAATCATACAAATATTTGTTCCGTACCGGAATCCGACCACCGACACTCAGTAGTCAATGACTCAGCCACCTTATAATGCAGAATTTGTGTAGTAATCATATTGAGTCGACTTTATTGTTATAAAAATGCTACCGAAAGGAATGTGCCGTGCCGAATAAGTGTGCATTGCTCCTTACCGTTTATGTGGCGATATTTTTGACACTTGACGCCACCGTTAATTTATGGGCAAGGATAAAATTGCTAGCAAGTTATATTTGATCTAGCGAATACTAAGCAATGTGCCTATGTAATCAGAAACGGTGGGTAATATATTTTCCTACTGATATGAAGCTACTACAAGGTCCACGATTTGATATCTGCTGGATTCAAAATAAAATTTGCATTGGCAATATTAGCAGATGCTACAGCCACTCTCAATTAACTACTAAAAATACACACTTTCTCCATGACTGTGCCATGACCCAATAAACTCGATAGAAATATAAAGGCACACTAAAAATAACTAGGTACCTTCAATACGGATCTCTCAATAGATGCACAAAGAATTATAATAAGGTTCGAAAATGTCACTGCAAATTCTACGAATCACCATGCCAGCAACTTCAAGTATATTTTGTTCAACTTCTACAGCGGCAACAACGCCTTTTCTCTGTTCCTTAATTATATGGATACATGCAAACTGCACTATTCACTACCACAGTACAATTAAATCCTACTAAAATTCTGACATAGAATAATTAAACAGTGTTTTTAAAAGGAATACAAACATTACCAACCACGCACGTGGCTCAATTAAATTGTTGAGCATTAAATGAATTAACCACAGAATATTAATGCAGGTGAATTCTGACCAAAGTTGCCATACAATTGCTTGATCCCCATTGTAAATCATAATCAACCAGCCTATAATGACTAAAGCAATGTTAACTAAAGCTGTTTTTTTTTAAATCGTAGTCCACATTCAGAATTTCTGAGTCGTGGTTGCGTTTAAAAAAATCAGGGACACAAGCAGCGAGACCTGAAACTATTACTTGTAGATCTTACAAATATTTTTCTCGTGCCTAACCTAACCTAACCCATGAGACGAGCACATCAGTTGATCGCCAACCATACCGCGCCGAGCAGTGGTCATGAAATAAATTACACAAGGACAAGGTAAAATATCTCTTATCTTATATCTTCCTATTGTTGGAAATCAGGAACGTTATCTATAAGTAAATAAATGCTACCAAAATCACTATACAATTGTATGATGGCCACCAATTAAAATAAGCCTGTGTGTTAGGAACTCTTTGCAATTCGACGTGATCCGAACACTAACGAAGGAAGCTCGGGAGCTGGGTACGAAAACTAGAAAATGTTTGATTCGAAATTCAAAAAAATCTTTTCCAATTTGAACCTGACTGTACAAATTTCTTCATAAAATTGTATAGGTACTTGATTTTGCAGCAGTACATTTAGTGTAGTTTGCTTTTTTATTATTATTTAGGATACAAATCTATGCAAACTATATTTTTCTCGTGATGTCAATGACAGGTCTTTATTATAGAGAAACAACATTTTTATGTTGTTGGCCCAATAATTTGCTTCATCTATGGCGTCGTTGGTCAGGTAACATAGACTGCAACTATAAGAGGAGGAAAATAATTTGCAACACAACTCTAGATCCCCACATGCAACAACACTTTACGCACAGAATCAACAGATCAATATCTAATCAATGCATTTGTCCAAAAAACTCATTCACAATTCGATCAAAAACCAAATGCGAATATCCAATCTTTTTAAGCGAAATCAAAGTGAGTCCGTTCACTGACCATTTAATTTTCTGGAATGCTCCCGGCATGGCATGGAATACCGAACGTGAGCAAAACCAAAACGGCCAACGCACGTCATTTCGTTAATTGAGATAGAAACCAAGGCCAGATGTGCAATATCGACGGGTTTTTTTCATAATTGCAGGGACCCGACGAATTAACCCGAATCTCCTGCCCTCGCCATTTAGGTACCCTCATATATTACACCTTATGAACTATTTCCTTTGTTAGTGGTAGATACCGCCTATTTAGTCTTATGACTTGTAATCTAACGTAAATTGGAGCGAGAATTGGTTGCACAGGACTGACGTTCATACTGTTTCTGTCCATTCTATATGCAGTTTTATGATTCGGAAAATTAAACTTTGCTCCTTTGTTCTTGACGTTTTAGTATCGAACCAACTCATCAAGGTTAACAGTTTATGTCTGTCAATTTCAAGCCTTGAAACCCTAAAATAAAACTCATACGCAATAAAAAAATAAAGAAACGTTCATGATACTTTATGGCCATAAAGTCCCGATGTTATGTTAAAAGCTGACGTCAGACAGTCTCTCTTCTCGTTCTTTTATCATACTCGGTTCTATTCGACATAACACAGGGTAATCCACTGCAGTGGCGATTTATTTAACCGCTATTGAGAAACCTAAATCATATTTATTGTCCAGCTATACATGCTGTATCTCAGCTAATGTTCTTGGCACAGAACCAGAAATAGCTAAATTACAACTTAGTGGTATAATTTGTAAGACCGAAAAGTAACGCGGCACCATTCGAAGCGTAGTCATATTTTTTTCTTCTGTAGCATTTCGGTAACTGGGTTATTTTATTCTGATGTAAAAGGCGGTGGGTAATTTTATTTTGATCACTTTTTTGAATATTCGGCGTCGGTTTTTTGAGAGCTCATTTACTTGTTTGAAGGCGAACAGAAAATAAATATTTGAGGAAAGTGGTGAAAAAATACTAAAAGACCTTTCCGATCATTTATTTTGAAAAAATTGGTTGTGACGTGAGTCTGAAACAAACAGCAAGCAATTTATGTTGATAGTAAATTAGTCCAAACAACACTACCAGCACAAAACAGAAAACACTCCCACGATAAAGTTGAGCGTGTTCAATACTTCGTACGTTCGTTAATCGATTTTCAATTACAACTTGATACCTATACCTACAGTTACTAGCAAAAAGGTGTTAAACAGGAATATTCTAAGATACCGTTGCCTGTCTGAGACTATAAAACGCGAAGCAGTGATGTTCATAAAGACGACACTCAGGTGATTGATCGATGCCGATTGATATATTGCCTGACTCGCTGCGTAGATATCGGAAAAGTACTGAATAATGTTGAATATTGAAAAGGTAAATGTGATTTAAAATACATTATTTTAAGTAGTTATTTAAATATTTAGTTTTTGTTTACCAGAAACTTCTAAGAGGTCATTGTACGGTATCACGAGGCGATTTTCAGCCACTGTAGGCACGAGCTTATAATGTTCCACTGTCACCTCAAGAAGTTGTTAGCGAACAGACAGAGCTAAATGCCTGGTAGGACTGTCTTAAAGAGACACCGCAGCCCTAGAATGTAAAGGACAACTGAAGGAAAAGGGTGGTTTTATTCATTCAAGTCTGACAGTGTCTTCCGGTCGCGGAAGGAGCGGAAGAACTCATTTCCTGATCTTGCACACCAAAGAATGCTTAAAATACACTGGAATTAATTAGCGCTTCAAATTAATAAAGCTGCAAAATGTAAATGTAGAGCAGTGGTGTCCCAATGGTATCGGCCTCGACTTACGAGTTGTAGGTCGTGGGTTCGAACCCCGTCAGGCGCATTACTTTGTGTAATTTATTGCAACACCACCATGCTCTCAAAACGGTGAAGGAAAACATCGTGAGGAAACCGACATGTCCTAGAACCAAAAATTCGGAGACATGTGACATCTACTAATCCGCACTGGGCCCGCGTGGTAGATTACGGCCCACTCCCTCTCACAGAGAGGAGGCCCGTGTCCCAGCAGTGGGAACATTTATAGGCTGATGATGATGATGATGAAAATGTAATTACGTAATTTCCTGTAAATTAATTGTGTGTACATAAATAGTTAAATAAATAAATAAATAAAATGTAAATAGACAGAAAACAACTTTCCCCCATTCTCCCAAAGTCTTAAATCAAATAAAAGTCAAGATCATATCCTTTTAGACCGAAGAGCGATATCAAATTGAATAAGCATACATTTATCTGAGTAGGGGCCATCATCGTTCCAAGAATTCTATTGTCAATGAGGTAGAATAAAAATTTGAATACCAGATGTTGGGATGCATAGAATTTTATTGCTTTTAAATTATTCCTTCGCTGTTTTTGATATGAACAGAGGAATGAAAATTGAAATGGTCAGTGTTCTATTAGTAGCAGATAAATTTAAAATGAGGTACAGACCGAATAAAGCTAAAGGCCTAGTAGGTAGTATGAAGTAAGATTTAAGTCTAAAGCTATGTCTAAGTTCCGAGGAGTATCCAAATTACCACCGCACGCAAAATTCGCGCATATTAGGACAGCCCGTTATACAATACACTACAATCCAAATTACCAGAGTGCCGGTGACCACATCAGCTCTTTTGGTCGGTTAATATTCTGCTCAGTCTCAGATGGTTCCCATGGTCATTAAGACATATTAGTTTAATTTAAATACTATAATCGATCATGCTGATCAAGATCAATCGACCAAAAAGACGACCGAAATGGACTATAAAGTAATTGGCCTATATGAGCACTCATCGAGGTACCATTACACCTATACACTGGTTTCTCTTTGTGAGAGGAAATGTCAGTAATCTACCATGCGGTGATAGTGCGGTTTGGGATATCAAATGTCACAGTGGTGTTGAAATAAATTACACATTGGAAAGTGCCTGTCTGGGTTTCAAACGCATGAAATACCCACAAATCAACTACAATTGTTTTAAGGTTTGAAAATTCGTCAAGTGATTCCCCCCGGCAGCGAATTGGATGAAACTGTCAGACTCGTACTAACTATTAACCACCTTGCTTCCTACCCGGTTTGGACTTTGGACATGGACAGTCCCGCAACCCAAAATTAGACATCAGCAAATTTGTTTTTTATTACTTTAATGTTTTATCTTTTCAAAATATTTCTTCCTAATTACTAACATCAGTTTGACCTTATTAAACTAATGTTTTTTTCAGCGTCCTGTTATCTATTCCTTCGTACTGATTGCCATCGTTACAAGGTCCCTCTTCAAGGAGATATTTATCTAAAAATGAAGTTTAATGTTCCTATACATTTTCTTTCGAAATTACATAAGTTCGTTTTTTACTGTTGATATTCTAAATATCATTATGTAAATGATTGATCTCAAACTCGTTTGGAGATTAATGTCAAGTAGTAAATTAATTAATCTGAGAATTTGTGATATTGATTACCAGCTAAGATTTGATATCTGATTCGCAATATGTCATTAGAACTTGAGTAGGCTGATCACCTCATAACCTAGTTAATTGATCGCCTTTGATATTAAGCGACGTTAATACTGTTACACTATGAGAGTTACTTCCTAATTCCCTTTATGTCATTAGTATGTCAATTATCAGAATATCTTCAAATCAGCACGACGCCTCCTATAATCTTAACTACTAATCCTTTTGCTTAATCAACGTTCAAATTCATAAATTTCTCACAGCACTAAAGGTCATTAATGTCATTTTCATCTACCTGTTCTTGTTTCGTTTTACTTAGGGTCAAAGCAACACTTTTTTCTTCCATTCTACCAACTATCAACTTCCTCTTCCTCATCCACTCTTTTTTTTATAACATTATTTATTCACATCAACATTTATATTCATAACGTGTACGTCTGCATCAGTCTAAACATGCTGCTTTGCATCTAACTCTAACACTATAAATCAAAATATCCATAACAATCCTTTGACTTGGCCCTTGATATCTCAGTAACGTCACTTGTTTGCCAAACATTAGCTAATCCATCATGGCTTCCAAAACATCCAGTCACTTTACACAAGACAGGTTCGTCATCGCATTCTTTGTTAGCAATAAATGTCAAAATGCTTAATACTGCATTAACATTTTAGCCCTTATCTGCATTGGGGATTAAATATTGATATTACGGATTAAATACATGCGTAGTTACATCCGTTTTGCTAATTTTATCACGTGTACCATCAGCGTGATCCCTCTGACCTTGGATGACCTAGTTATGTACTAAATTATCTTCTTCATCAACATCATGATCAGGTTCCGTATTGAGATAAGACTTCTATATTACGGAATAGTTGGGACTACGGATTCTATAAATAGACACGGTAACAGCTGATAGTTAGAATTACTTATCACTAATTTCTTGACAGCTGGGCTGATGTTGTGTCGTCACAAAACTTTGACTTTATGTTATAAATTGTATAAACACTTGTTTTGTGTATTCATCTGAATGTATTCCGAGATTCAGCAAAAGATAACTTCCAAGCATTACGTTCATCTCATAGGATGTGTGAGATGTGTCAGAGTGGGTGTAGTTTATTAGAGGTATCACAGTTACCTGCAGAAGCAAATTCAATTGGATTTAAATGTTCTTTAAAACGAATTACCTACTGTATTCTTAGAGGGGAATCCAACAAATGATTCAGAATCTGAATGTTATCAGATAAAGTGTAGTTTTGGACTCCGGACATTAGCTAATATTATCCTTATCTAAATGTCTTATTCATATCTAAATAGATAGTTGCTGTGAAATTTTGCGCTGTAGTAGTAGGTATGACTGAGTCACGATATTATTTATCAGCGTCCTTCATAAAAAATCTAGATAATGTGGTTTTATCGTTGTTATGTTTATAAAATAACGTCAACATTTAACTCTTTAATGAGGAAAACTTTCTACATTCCACCACCAAAAACCACAGGCAAAGAATTACCATAATTATATTCTAAACCACCAAAAACTTCACATAACATAACAGAAAAGAACACAACAAACATAAATCCTTTGTTACCATCCCGTACTCAAAGAGTTCCGCATAATAACTTCAAAAATACCTGCACGAAAAATATCCACATCCACACAACTTATCTACAGGGGAGTAGTATGGAAACCATTAATAATGATAGCACATCCGTTTTACCTATTTCAGCACTCCGGATGGGCTTGCCCGAAGTTAGGGATCCGATTACGAAATGAATGTATCACCCCATATCACCTGCAAGGCTTACACACTTCATCCAACTGCCAATGATTATGCTAGGCTTCGTAATAAGGTTTGACTTGCAAATTTTTCGCAATGTGATACGAATTTTATTGGGATAAATTAGAGTGTCGGAATTATCTAAAGTTACTTGTGTATGGCTGTTGTTTTGAAATTTCGAGTGGTGTACGTTATGAATGAAAATGTTTCGTTTATGATTGGGTTTTGAAGTTGACAGCCAGTGAGTTTGTTGGTTGTCAGTCGATCATTTTGTCATTTAATACATTATTTTTGTAGTCTCTAGGTTTTGGTATTAAATGCGTGTGGTGACAAGCGCTAGTGGCGCGTGGAGGCGCAGCGCCGGGGTGTATCCCCGCTGCCTCGAGAAGTCGAGGCGCGGCGGGAAGAGCTCCGGCGCGATCTCAGGGCAGTATGGAGGGGACGACTGTCCCTACCGACGACGGCCGGGCACGCCGCAATCGCGGCGGTAAGACCCCTCTTTGAGGAGTGGCTGGATAGGAGTCACGGCGTCCTGACCTACCGCATGACGCAGGTCCTCACCGGACACGGAAGTTTCGGGAGGTACCTGTGCCTAAGGAGAAAGGAGTAAACGCCTGGGTGTCACCACTGCGAAGATCGCCCGGAGGACACAGTAGAGCATACGGTGCAAGACTGCCCCGCTTGGGCAGAGCACCGACGTGTCCTCACGGCGGCGATAGGCGGAGACCTCTCGCGCCCGGCATTGGTTGCGGCCATGCTGCGGGGCGAGACGGAGTGGGAAGCGGTCGCCTCCTTCTGCGAAGCAGTCATGCTCGCGAAGGAGGAGGCGGGCCGCGTGAGAGAGAGGACAATGTCCTCCCTCCGCCCCACCCGCGGTGGTGGACGCCCACGGCGACGGACGTCGCAAGACGATCTCCGGCCACCGTAGGCGCGGGCATGCGGGCGGCGAGTAAAGGGCAACTCGCAGCCTGACCATGGACCATGCCCGGGTCGACGGCGCGTTGTGTTCCACGCGCGCCTTAAAGAGCGTCAGCATAATGACGGGGCCCCCTCTCTAGAGGGCCAAAGCCTGCCGGGGTCGCGGGACTTATCTCATTACCGTGACCCCGGAACATAAAAGGCTACTGAAGGACACCGTGGATTTTAGTCAGTACAAGTCTGACAGTCCCTCCCGCCCTGCCCGGGGTGGGAGGACTCATTTGATGATTTTACCACGATAAAAAAAAAAAAGCGCTTGGTTCTGTACAATTTTAGGATAGAATACTTCGTTTATGTGCATACATTTTTTCAACATATACATACATAATATGTATGTAATATTTATGTCTGTTGGAGTAAATAATGTTGTGACGTTTTACAGGGAAGAATGGACAAGGGGACGAGTTGCGCCTTACCCACAAAAAAATGTTGTCGTTCCGACCCCAAAGAGAGTCGGAGAGGAATCAGAAACGTTTCGACCAGTGGATGTAAATAAACCTCCAATGATATAAAAACTACAATTTTAAACGAAACGATCATTGACAGATTTGAAACGTCAACATTATAGTCTCATCTGTATTTGTCTCCTTGCAATCTTCTCTAAATCATCCATAGCAAAGCATCTATTTAACCAGACACTCATCCGCCCACATGGCATACAAAACACACCCGTATTTCATAGAAAAGCGTCTGTTTATGCAACTGCGCCAACAGACTGCGCCGATAAGTTCAAATATTTGATCTAAGATTATTCGTACAATCTTAACAGCACCATACTTCGCCTTTGTGGGAAGTAAAAATGCCATGTCTCATTGAACTAAAAAGAAGAAAAATGTAACACGGTAATAAGGCGAATGACTTGCTTCTTTGCCTTTGCTCGGTAGACAGAATTTCAAGTAGGATCATCATTTATGCGGCAGCACTTCGATTGCAATGTTTGTGCATACAAGATTCGTGTTTGTGAACGCACCTACGATAGAGTTGAATTTCCTAGTATGATGTTTGAAATTCGTGACTTCTCACAAGTTGGTCTGTACCTATTTGGGCTGACGAAAGTTTCTCGCTAATTGGATTAGCCTTTTTTGTTTTAAGCCTTCACAAATTGACAATGGTCATGATGCGGGTGACATAAAAATGTGTAATGCGATTAGGAATTAATATTTCTCCTAGTAAAATAGGTCCTCTTGCATCATAGAGGAAATCACCTTCAGCACTAGGTTAAGTGATTGTTTTAGGTTTATCAATTTATACTAATATTGTAAAGCTGAAGAGTTTGTTTGAACGCACATAGGTATATCAGAAACTACAGGTTCGAATTGAAAAAAAATGTTTTTGTGTTGGATAGTGCATTTATCGAGGAAGGCTACAGGCTGTCTAACATCGCACTGCGACCAAAAGGAGCTGAGCTGAAGGAAATAAAGCTTAACTTGTGTAACTGGTACAAGTGGTCCTTAGTATATCTGTTAAATAGTTGCCCCACCTGCCGATATTGTATCCCTGTTCATTGGTGAGTTAACAGATACAAATCTCACAATAACAAACACTTCAGTATTGCAACAGCTATCTGTAGACTGAACTAATATTGGCAATCGAGGATTCGATAGATCTATCGCTGTGTTAATCGAACTGTCTAATTTTATTCAGCAGGTAGATACAGCTAAGAAACATGATGATAGAAGGGCAGATACAGATGGATTGTGTAAAGAATGACATGAAAGAAAAAGAAATACATATTGCTGTGAATGTGACTTTTGGTCAGGGAAATCGAAGAAAAAAATGCATTACGTTCACCTCAAGTAGAATGTGATAAGAGAAGGAAGATGATGAGTGATTGCTCAGTGGTGAACATCTTGATTTGCGTGCTATTTCGCTTCAGGAAACAGAATTGTATTGTACTGTATGGTATTTTACCATTAATACTCCTAAAAAGATAATACGGAATAGAAATCTAAGACTTAAGAATAGTGTCCGCAGTTTTAGATTATAGTCTGCTATTGCTATCTTTATCTTTCTCTCTCTCTGTCTTACACAGAGTGGAGGTCCCAACAACTGAAACACATATTCCCGTATTCCCGTTTTCCGCGAACAATTTGCCATTTTATATTATTTAGAAATAATATGTATATGATCCAAACATTCCCACAACTTTCCAATCCATGAAACAGGATATCTAAACAGACTAATCGAACTACGTAATTAGCTTCTGTTTGGTAAAATGCGTAATAACAATGTTTTGTATTTACAAACAGTATTATGGCTAGAAATGAGAGCTAATTAGCTTTTCACACTAACACAATGTGCGGTTTGTTTATATTGATTTACACTTGATTACAGCAAAATAAACAGAGGACAGAGCACGAGTTTTCACGTTTTCGTGACGTGTAATGGAAACGGGAACTACAACATTAATTTTAACGCTAAAATAATCTCCGTTCATACTTCAGCAGTGGACGTCCTATGACTGATATGATAACATTTAATACTTCAAGTATGCCATAGTTAAAATACGGAAATTTTGTGCCAAGGCCTCAGTATCCTGGGTATTTTTGTAATAAAGTGATCATTTTTTTGTAATAAAGTGATCATTATTGAGGACCGTTTACACACCAAACTAAATACAACTAAGGACAAGTTGTACCCGACGGGCACGCCGCAATCGCGCCTGTAAGACCCCTCTTTGAGGAGAGGCTGGAGAGAAAAAGTCATTTTTTATTCCATATTACTTTTATTTACTAGGGGGAAAATAAGTACAGACAGAGTATCTACTATAATTATCATATTTTTTAGTTATATTTAATGCAATCATGTTATCAACTATCCAGACGTTTAAGAAGATTAAACCACTACACCATGAAGTGTACCTAACAAATTTTCGAATCTACAAACACTATTAACCTAAACTTGCTAATAGCTAATTTCAACACATAAATAACGCCAACATGTGCAACGTTCGTCCAGAACTCGAGACTTTTACTTGATTAATTAACCCTGTAAACGCGTACGAAGGATGAATTTAGTGGGTCGTGTCACTGCATACATATTAAAGGAGTTTACAGAGGTTGCCCAGTTACCCGGTTGCTGCGGAAGTGTTTCAGACTGAGTTACGACGTCTTTTTAGGGTTGAATATTATGTTGAATATGAAGTACCCGGGATGACGGTGCGGTTTATCATTTTGTAGATTTTTTGGGGCTGTTGGAAATGTAGGTTTAATTCTGTTTTGTGAGTGAATTTTTGTAGAATGAAATGTTAGTTTTCCGTGATGTGTTGTGTTTTATTAAAAAAAACTTTAAAAAAAAAAATTAACCGCCTTCAAAAACAACCACAAAAAAGGGTAAAATAACCAACAAAATAACTTTTCTTTCGGAAGTTGGTGGCCTTTTTTGTGGTTGTTTTTGAAGGCGGTAAAATTTTTTTTTTTAAGTTTTTTTATTTTACTCTTTTTAGTTTAAATATTCAACCCAAATTCTTGTCAAATACATCATTTTCTTACATGTGCACTAGAATTTGGTAATCCTTAGCACCGGTATTAACATCGCTCATGTACACAATAAGCTAATAAAATTCCCTATCAAAAACTGCTGAACCGATTTTGATGAAACTTGCAGTGTTCCCTAAAGTGAACTATTCCTCGTACAAAAAAAAAAGAATTTTGAAAATCGGTCCACAATTGGCGGAGTAATCGCGTAACAAACACTCAAAAAAGTAAAGATCATCACATCATCCATCAATAAAAATGCTCACAAAATAAAAAGTTCTGAACCAAATTGGATGAAATTTTTATGGAACCAAACTGCAAGTATACTGCATCGAACGAAAAAAGAATTACACTAATTGGACCAGAAACCTCGGAGTAATCGGTGTACATACATAAAAAAAAAAAAAAAAGACCTCAGTATCCTGGGTATTTTTGTAATGCGCTTCATTATTGAGGACCGTTTACACACCAAACTAAATACAACTAAGGACAAGTTGTACCCGACGGGCACGCCGCAATCGCGCCGGTAAGACCTCTCTTTGAGGAGTGGCTGGAGAGAAAATGTAATTTTTTATTCCATATTACTTTTATTTACTAGGGGGAAAATAAGTACAGATAGAATATCTACTATATTATCATATTTTTTAGTTATATTTAATGCAATTTATGTTATCAACTATCCAGACGTTTAAGAAGATTAAACCACTACCCCATGAAGTGTACCTAACAAATTTTCGAATCTACAAACACTATTAACCCAAACTTGCTAATAGCTAATTTCAACACATAAATAACGCCAACATGTGCAACGTTCGTCCAGAACTCGAGACTTTTACTTGATTAATTAACCCTGTAAACGCGTACGAAGGATGAATTTAGTGGGTCGTGTCACTGCATACATATTAAAGGAGTTTACAGAGGTTGCCCAGTTACCCGGTTGCTGCGGAAGTGTTTCAGACTGAGTTACGACGTCTTTTTAGGGTTGAATATTATGTTGAATATGAAGTACCCGGGATGACGGCGCGGTTTATCATTTTGTAGATTTTTTGGGGCTGTTGGAAATGTAGGTTTCATTCTGTTTTGCGAGTGAATTTTTGTAGAATGAAATTTTAGTTTTCCGTGATGTGTTGTGGTTTGTCAAAAGTACAACGATTTTGAATTTTAATAAAGCATTCAGAGGGATTTACAAATATGAATAATATAGAAATGATTCGCTGTGCATATACAAATACTTGACAAATTAAATACTTTTACCTTCCAAGCAAACCACTTTATCCATTGGTGAAACCAGTATAAAAATCGGTGCAGTGGTTTTTGAGTTTATCGCGAACAGACAGACAGACGCGGTGAAGGATTCTGCTTTATAATAAGTGGTGATAGTGATACGTTCTTTGGGTAAGGCTTACGTTCAGCAGTGAACAGTTATTTGCTGATATGATGATGATGAAACTCACGCTTTTGTTAATGTGGGATGAGCAAACAACTAGCTACAATCACTATACATCGACCACATTTTCATTTGTTATTTGTCAACGAGCGATCATCAAATTATAAGCCAGATTTAACAGTTCAACATTCCGCAATTTTATATAGCCAATTAAGTATCTACCAAGGTATAATAAACCGACAGAAAATCGACAAAACACCAGAATTATTATACGAATTACGAAGTCATTCGCCGGTATAAATATGCGCATACATTTAACTTACAATAGAATGAATGAGCACTGTTCTAGTGGGAAACGTTTAAATTATGCTTTAATTGTAGTACATGCCACAGTTGACTCTTCGTTAAATATTGTTTAAATTAGTTAGAAATATGTTAAATTAAGAAGAATTATTAAGACGGCACGGTTAACGCCGTGACTGAGTGATTGGGTTCTAACAATGGTTGTTTTGAACCTCAGTTCATTAGTTTGCACTTGATGTGTTTGTGAATGAAATTATTATTTTTGTTTGTCATTTTGTGTATTGTGTTAATATTACGACGAATTTTGGTCTGAAAGGAATGATATTAGGTATTTATTATTAGTTCAGAGACAGAAAACTGTATGCCTATTATTTAGCGGATTTTTTTATATGCATAGGCCTACGTTTCTGAAGACTCCATACATGTCTTAAATAATTCAAAAACTAATCTTCCCACAAAAAGATAGAAGAACTATCCCTTGGAATCACAACATAAATATTTATGGTAACATTGTGCCTTTTTTCTTAAACACAAATCCAATACACGTGGATCAGGTCATTGCCGTACCGATACTTCACAATTATTATTATCTTTATTACAGTATCTACTTCCGAAGAAACGTGAGGCCGCGAACAAAAAAAAAGAAAAAAAAAATCTCAATGTCAGATCCGACACTTGCCTTGAATACGGAGATATTAAAATTGTCTCGAGGGATTGGTTACGTCTTTCTTGGCTTATCACACGTGTTCTCAGCGCAATAAGGGTGAAATTCAAACGGAAAATTTTCTGGAATTTTAGTGGTAGCTGGAACGTCACGTCGTAATAAAAATGGTGCGTGGTATTACAGGGTTGCTTGTAAACTTAACGGTGTCTTGTCTATGAAGATGAGTGTTTTTTGCCTAATAAATCTACGGTAGAACGAGCTAGAGTACAAGATGCTTCGGTTCACTGTAGTGATGTTAGTTTGTGATGAAACTAAAGACAAAGCTATTTTTAAACTATTATCTGCCTTTTTTTCTAACCTGTATTTTCCCTTACCTTAACCTGTTTTAATACATTATTCTAAAAGATATTGAAGTGTTTATTTTAACCCTTCCAATACATGAATACGATACATAAGGGGTCAAGAGTATAAAACCCCAAAGGGACCAAAACATAATTTAATATTAAATCCGAAGTAAGTTCGTGATGAAGGAAAACATCGAAAGGGTAGTCGAATGTTAATAAATTAGAAACAGTGTTAAATCAAGGTCCGCTTTGGAAAATTAAAATGAAACTTTGTTCAACGAGCAAGTAATGTTCGATAGTTAAGTTTTGTCTGTCCATTTATATTACTAATATTTTGTTTTTGTAAAATGTTTCTTTTTTTTTACTTAAGTCGCTTTTTTTAAATTATTAAAAAAATTAAAATTAAAAAGTTTTTATTTTGGAACAAAAAACACAGTTGGTACAATACAATGTTAAACGATGATAGCTGCAAAAGTTTTCAACTGCGTCGCAGCTATCAGCGCCCATCCAGACAAGAAAATATGTTTGGTAGTTCAGGACAAACTAAAAACTAAACAATTTTAAAATAAGATAGGATAGAATTAGTATTTTAGTAAAAGCTTTTGTTTTGACAATAAATGTTAAGTATTTAAAAATAAATGGACGTAGTTATGCAAACAGGAACCAACCCACACACATGCCAAAATTGAGATAAGGACACGGAAGCTTCCAAAAATGAACCTTCTATCGACCCTGTAAATATCAAAATGATCTGACAATTTTGATAGAACAAAACATTTCTCTTACAAAGTTACCAACCAACATAACAGCAGTTGTTCAATAAACTAACAAGACCCATGCCCCATAGTCACCCAACAATCTTAAAAAACCACTAAAATTCGTTTTTTTATTAAGACTCATGCTACATGGTCCCTTGTGTTTTTTATTTTGTTATCAAATAAGTAGAACCATGCGGGTTGGTTCTTGTTTGCATATTAAAATAGACATAAATCTATTAGACTCACATTTCTTGGTTCCTTGATGATATATTTACAACGTCTAAGGAGTCATGATCTTTGAATTTTTTTGTATAATAAACTCACTGATCAAATTATTCGTCCAAATCATGGTTATACATTATGGTTATTCACTAGTTTTTTTTTATTTATTTAATTAACATTGCATGTGGTGGTCAGAACCGCAATATATAATAGCCTTGTTGTATGAACATCCAACTTTAAACCAGATAAATATAAAATTCGTTGAATTATAGCTTCCTCCAAAATATATACTAATATTAGAAAGCTGAAGAGTTTGTTTGCTTGTTTGGTGAAACGCGCGAATCTCAAGAACTACTGGTTCGAATTGCAAAAAAATATTTTTGTGTTGGATAGTCCATTTATCGAGAAGGCTTTATATAACATGACGCTACGACCAATAGGAGCAGGTCACTCAAAGTTCTAAAAAAATACCACGATAGCATATTTCTATCTTTTAAAATTAACTCACAATACTTTCTTATTGAAATCAAATTGGTTTTGAAATAATAGGTATTTGAAAAAATAGAGGTATTTTCATCAACATAATACAAATCCTTATCTAAATAAATACGTTAATCATCACAAGCAAATAATTTTGAACGAAATGCCTTCACATCATATTTTGATTTCAATGAATATCTAAGAAGTTATCATAGTTTCAAAATAATACCGCAACAAAATAATGATAGGCTGGGCATGCCACAATTACGGCGGTAAGATTGATTTGAGGAGAAGTTGGAGAGGCGCCACGGACTCCTTACCTTCCCGCTGACGCAAGTCCTCACTAGACACGGCAAATACCTCATAAATTTCAGGAAATACCTCAGGTATTCAGCCGCAGGCGAGGGGACTGAGGAGCAGTCAGAACGCGTGAGGGAGAGGACATCCTCATGTTCCAAATTAACTTTTTGCGACTGGGTCGTGAGATAGAGGCTGTCCTCTCCCTCACGCGTCCCGCCTTTCCTTCGCTAGCATGACTGCTTCGCAGAAGGAGGTGTCTGCTTGCCATTTCGTCTCGCTCCGCAGCATGGCCTCGACCAATGCCGAGCGCAAGAAGTCACCGGCTATCGCCTCCGTGAGGACACGGCGCTGCTCTGCCCAAGCAGGACACCTGCACCGTATGTTCCATCGTGTCCTCCGGGCGATCCTCGCAGTGGTGACACCTAGACGTTGCTTCCTTTTTAATGTGAGAACCCGTGTCAATCGGAAGGTGAGGACGCCATGACGCCTCTCCAACCACTACTCAAAGATGGGTTTTAACAGCGCGATCGCGGCGTGCCCGGTCCCTGACGCTAAGTTAAGGGATTTAAAAGTATGCTTCACCTGATTCCACAAGACGTCATGAAGACGGTATGTGAAACAACGGAAAAGATGTTAACGAAGACGATCTTGAGGGCTATTCAGGTTAACCGGATTTTTATTTAAAATTGGATTTAGATATTAGTATTTTTTATACTTGCTTTAGAATTTTAAGATGGGATATTTACCATGTTTATTATTTAAAAACAAATAATAAACATGGTAAAAATACTATTTAAATATTCACATATCAGTTCACAAAGTATTTTTGAGTTTTTAAAACATTTTTGCAGTTTTGTCATTTTCATTAACATTATAATTCTATGAATTTAAGATTTGTTTATTTTTAAATAAAAAATGGAAATGTTTTTAAAGAAATATGGGATCTTTCATTTGTTTTTCCTATAAATTTTTGGCATGATTAAAAATTAACAAAGAACCAACCCACACATAGATAGTTTTGCAATAAGGAACCAGGAGGTTTTTCATTTATTTTTACTAAAAATGTAAATGATTTTCATCAATATTATATTAGTAAACATAGAACAGACTATTTAGTAAAATATAGTATGTAAACTTTAATCAAAATTGCAATCAATTTAAAAGTACACAACATTTTCACAAAAATCGCTTTTTCTCAAAACTGACATTGTGTGGGTTGGTTCCTGTTTGCATAGCTACGTCCAAATTATAACAACATTATTTTGGATTTTCATAGTTTAGAATTTTGTTTTAATTTGACTAGTATGTTTTATTTTAGTTTTAAATGTGTCATAGGCTTAGGTACCTACACCAAAACCTGGCATTCGATAAATAAATACGGGCAGTCAAAAAAACAATATGGTGTTATTGTTTTTTTTTGACAATTCCGATTCAAAAACAATTTGACATTCAATCAACACTCGATATGTCAACTTGTTTCACCATCAATGCAATGCCTTCTTTATTTAAATACCCATTGACATCGGACACACATGAGCTCATAAGAAATACGATATCTTCGCATCTCACGATTCCATTGAGAAAATTGATGGCAGTTAACACGACCGGAACCGGCTTACCGGCACAGACCCGGCATTGTATGCTAATGTGTCCATTGAGAACGGATCAATCAAGCGAAATGAATATTATATCGGGTTCAGACCAGTCAGTTTCGGCTGGACCGTTTTTTGGAGATTATATTTCATTTCCGTATGTTAAAAGGAGTTGCTCATTTCGAATTTTCCATGTTTTTGCTTTTATTAATTGAGAAAAAAAGTGTTCGGTTTAATGTGTGTTTCATAATGCATTCGAATAAAAGCGAATATTTAGTAGTTGATTCAGCAGGTTTTTATCGCTTTATGTTTGTGAATTAAATTAGGTCACTTAAAAATGCAGAGTAAAATGTCAAGCATATAGTTTTTTTTTTTACCTAGTGGCCTACTTTAAGTAGATAATTTAAATTAAATCTTCTTTAAATTACTCAAGTTTTTATTAATTTAAATATTTATTTATAGGTATTTAAACAAATTAAACATACACGTAACCTTCATTTTAATTGGGCACGCGGACTGCTCAAACACATTTTTTTTATTTTCACATAACTCGGCAAGAATTTATATTTTGTTAATAGAACATGGAACTCATTTAATTAAAATAAATAGGTAATTATGTTACTCGTGTTATTGGCACACATTCATAATACATAAATATCTACTACACAAAATTCTTTTTAATATATAAATACTTATTCAACAATTGGATTTCAAAAAGGCTGTCATAAAAATAAGGTGCAAAAATATATTTATTATGTTAACATTTGATGATTTTGTTTAAACTCAGATAAGATAGGTATGCAAATATACGATAACCAGTAAATACCGATTATTATGTTGTTTTATTTTATGTTACCAAAAGAGAGACGATTTTTAAATCACCCATCTATGTACGACCTTAGATATCAAGTGGCGCTAAAACTTTGAAGACACGTAGTAAACTGGACACAATTGCCAGTTTACATATTCGTGTACGGAATAAATATTTAGAAAATAGTTTTATTACCTACTTACGGAAACGGAAATCCGCCATTTAAAGTAGTATGGCGTTAAGCTTGTACCAAAATCGCGTGTGAAATCACCGCATTTATTGTTTTGCATTATTAAAATGGAGCCGTGATTGTGAGTTTATTGACCTGTGAAGCTAGGTATAAAAAAACTAACGTTATTTAAATTCAATGCATTAACTAACCTATGTATGTGTGGTGTGTACCTATATACAATCATGTTTTATGTTCAACGATAAATAGTTTAAATTATGTTGAAGATTTTGTACAAAAGGTTTATTCTAAAAGGGTCCCGCAGCCCTGGAACGCAGAGCAACTGATGAAACAGGGTAGTTTTTAGTCAGTATGAGTCTGACAGTCCCTTCCGCTTCAACTGGAGCGGGAGGACTCATTTGTCGATTTTCCACACCCAAAAAAGATTCCTTTATCATTAAATACAAATATTTTTTTAGTGGTTAACATCATCAAAATATGAGTCATCCCACCCAGGGCAGGGCAGGAGGGACTGTCAGACTTGTACTGACTAAAATCCTATAATAGCCTTTTACGTTCCGGGGTCACGTTAATTCGGTAGTCCCGCGACCCCGAAGTACAAATACTTATTTTAAATTGTCTCTTAAATGTTATACATTATATCTGGACTAATATAGAGAATTAAAGTTATTTAAAGGACCTTGGGCATTCACAGACAGCAAAGAATTTAAACGCATCCCGTCTCCATTCTAAAACTAAATCAAAAACAAAACCACAATTACAAAAACAGCAGCATATCATATAGCCAAACCGGTACAAAATAAGTCAAAATAATGTGAAAATAAGTTGAAGCAAACAACCAGTCAAACCGGTTTTCAAGGAAACCGTAAACTGAGTACAGATATTAGTTTCAAAGGCTTTGCCACAAGACCTAGCTGCGGTGTAACGATAACCGGGAATGTAGCGAGGTACCGAGTTACGGATGTATGGGCATTCCCCTTTTCAGTGGGACAAAGCCGGCATAAGATATGTTTGCATTTGGTGTAACCTGCAAGATTTAGATGTTCTGCGGTGGTAAGATTTGCAGGATTTTGGATGTAAAATGGTAAGTATTTTACTATTACTTACTTTCAGTGTGTCTGAAGCTATATTGCTGTCATCAAAGAGGAAGACTTGGAAGAAGAAGTGTTGTAGTTTTAAAATACAAATTAATCAGAGTAGGTTCGAGCTAAATCTAGACACTATCAGACCTGAGGCTAGAGCTTAACATATTTCAACCCCATTACTAAAAATTTAAATATAATAAGCTTTACTCATTTAACGTAAAAGAGTAAGACTTTAGAAGAAATTCTATCAAAAAAAAATATTTTCTATCAAAGATCGTATCAAAAAGCAATCCAAACAGCGATAACAGCGTGTTTCCAATACAATTTAATCAGACGACCCGTAAAATTAATACCAACAAATATTTATGTATCGCATACGATAACCAATTTGCAGTTACCACAGTAATGAACGAGCGAAATGGCTGAGTGAAGAACACATTCAGCTTACGTTACGAGAAAATAATGCCCATGTATTTGCCCAAGGCTGCATCAGAGAATTTCCCAGCAGAAATTTCTGGAATCACGTTTGGTTAGTGCTTCCGACTCGATCGATGAGGTATTTTAGTATTTCCACAAAATCGGGCTTCTATTCATTGAGTCTGAGTAATGACCTACGTGACTGATAAATCTTTGACTTGAGAAGCTTAGTGCGTTATTAAATGGCCCTAGAATAATCACTCTATAAATAATAGTCCTATTACAGAATAACAGGCCTCGATTCTTGGATAAGGAATACACCATTATCGGCCCCAGTAACATACACAGAAAACCCAAATTAATACAGAGGAAAATGTACGTAGCAACATCACTAATTACCGAGTATCAAGTTGAACGTATAACAACAACAGAAACAAGTGTAAAGAACAATGACCGATTAAGTAACACCCCAAGGCGATTAACCGAGAACTTCTTCAAGATTACGCATATTACATACACAGTGAGAAATTACGCGAAACACATTGACCTGAATACTAATTTTGTTGGCACGTCAAACACACCGCGTAACGTTAATGTGTTTGGAGACGAAACTCGGGTCCCGTACTTTGGAGGTCGACAAGTATCCATGCATGTATTCAAGGTGTGAACGGACCCTTCAAGAAGCCATGAAACGAGCATGCTGTACATCAAAGTTACACTGCACAAATAAAATCGCTGGGAAACATTTTTTTTTTTGTGTGTGTAAGAAAAGTCACGTTTTACGGTAGGGTTCAATATAAGGAACTACTGTGCTGTTGCATTTGGGGTTATGAAAGGTCGCGGGGCTGTTTAAGCTTAGTTACCGTGACCCTGAAACGTAAAGGGTTATCGAAGGAAAGGGTGGATTTATAGTCACTAAGGGTATGACAGTCCTTTCTGTTTCATCTAGAACGGGAGAACTTATTTGATGATTTTACCATACCAAAAAAATAAAAAAATATTTTTTGGCAAAAAAATAAAAAAAATGGAACTTTGAGCTTCAATATCTCCAGAAACAGAAAACTGACGGGAAGGTTATCATTTTGCCATTCGGCTTTGTGAACGGTCTTATTACACCCTTTATGTAAGAACTTCGACAATGACCCAGTTCCAAGGAAATCAACTTTATTCTCTTTAATGAATCTCAATTACGACGAAAATACAACCAATTAACCGAATAATTCTTAAACCATTTTTCGTAAAACCGGTATCACTCAATTTGGTAAGATTGTGAAAGAACACCTACATAAAATAAAAGTTCTTTGAAGGAATGATAAATAAATTATACGATATTTAATAAAGGTTGGAATCCGAGACATTGCTTGGGAAAAATTATACGAATATCGCAGGGTCCATTATTTTGGGGACTCTCTAGATACATAAAATATTTTATCAGATACTGAAATAACAGTAGGTATTTTATTTTTAGAGGCACGTCATAAATTATGTGTAGGTACTCGTATATAGTAAAAAAAACCTTTAGATTTTTTACTGGTAGCCAGAAGTACGAAAGTCTGGCAACCATCTTAACCAAATAGTGTTACCAAGTCAGGATCGGCTGAATCCAACCAAGCAGTGACCAGAGTTAGTAAAAGGCTAGATAAATTATGAATCCTATTTAATTATTTTTAATGTGCCCATACTTGGAATTTCACCTATGTTGTGGGTGCGCTTACAACTATTCGAACTCAGATACAAAAACAGCCAGACCCGGAACAACTACTTGTAGGTTATAAAAATGTGTTCCGTGCGGGAATCGACCCGCGAACTGCCAAAAAAATAACTTGGTCTTAGTTCTTGGAAGTGGCCAATCGTTAAGAGGATAAACATTACGTAATAATGACGATATCAGCCAATATCATCCTATTGTTGACTCCAAGTAATCACAGATTAGGCTTTTATCCCAAAGATCAAAACAATCCAGGTTTTGTCAATCCAAGCACGATTCAAAGATAGCGCAATATATTTTATCACGAGAACATGCAGGAATGCCACATAAGTACGATAATGTAATTAATTCCACACGCGTGTGGGGATTCCCTTTAACGGTAAAAAGTTACTTAATTGTCAAGTATTTAGAGTAACGTAATACCTGAAGCGGTAAGCATTTACTATAATAGCGGCCATACACCATACTGCCTATCGTACAATCGGCATGACGCTGCCGATTTGATCAGTTAGATTTGACCGTGTGTGGGCGTGGAATCCATCAAATTGGCATGATCATGCCGATTTGATCATGCCGTTTTGATCATGCCAATTTGATCAAATCGATTTGATCAAATCGGAATGATCAAACTTCAAATCGGCAGCAGTGATACCAACTTAGCAACTTTATAGCTAGATCTAGCTAATATTCGGTAGCTACTTTTTAACCGACGTAAAAAAAAGGAGGAGGTTCTCAATTCGAAACGTATATTTTTTTGGAACGAAGTTCCTTATAATAATAATTTTCATTACGCCATCAGATGTGGCAAGAGCGGTCCGTCCGTTACCAAACTGGAAATCTCCGGGACCGGACGGACTGCACAACTTTTGGCTAAAATGGTTAAATAGTTCACACACTTGTCTGGCATCTCAATTCCAGTCAGCTTTAGAGTCTGGGTCGCTACCACAGTTTCTAACAACTGGTGTTACCCACCTGCTCCATAAATCAGGTAGTACCACGGAACCCAAGAACTATAGACCAATCACTTGTTTGTCGACGGTCTATAAACTTCTTACATCCATTTTGAGAGTGAAAATTAACACACATGTTGATAGTAACTCCATTATGTCTGCCTCTCAAAATGGATGTAGGAACGGGTCCCGTGGTACTAAGGAGCTGCTCCTCATTGACATGGCCATTAGTCAACAGGTTCGTCGATCTCGCAGGGATCTGTCCACATGCTGGATAGATTATAAGAAGGCCTACGACTCGGTGCCACATACATGGCTCATGAGGGTGCTGGAGTTGTACAAGATAGATGCAACTCTACGTGCCTTCCTTGAGTCGTGTATGGGGCAATGGAGAACGGTCCTTCGCTATCCAGGGTGTCGACGGATCCAGGCGAACGATGAACCTGTATGGATCAAGCGGGGAATATTCCAGGGCGACAGTTTGAGTCCACTTTGGTTCTGCTTAGCCCTGAATCCTCTAAGTACATTGCTGGAGGACTCAGGTCTAGGCTATCGGTTGAGGAGAGGTGGTCAGGTCATATCTCACCTTCTATACATGGATGATCTGAAACTCTTTGCCCCCAGCAAATTGCAACTGATGGAGCTACTGAAGGTAACTGAAACTTTTAGTAGTGCCATCAGGATGGAATTTGGTGTGGACAAATGTGCAGTCATGTATGTAAAGCGAGGGGAGATTATGGAATCTGAAGGGATTCAGCTTTCAGATTCCATACACCTTAGATCACTTTCCTCATCCGAGACCTACAAGTATTTGGGTATGTCGGAAGCGTTAGGCATTAATGTACCGGACGTGAAACAATCGTTGAGGGACCGCTTCTTTGGACGCCTGAAAAAGGTTTTAAATAGCCTTCTTTCAGGCGGAAACAAGGTACGCGCCTTCAACGGTTGGGTCATGCCGGTATTAATGTACTCTTTCGGCATACTCAAATGGACTCAAACTGAACTCGACGCCTTGGATAGACGAGTCCGTACGCTGTTGACTGCAAACCGGATGCGTCACCCACGATCATCGGTGATGAGGCTGTACATCCCGCGGAAATGCGGGGGTAGAGGCTTTTTAAATGCTAAGACCCTCCACAACCGCGAGGTGTGCAGTCTCAGGGAATATTTTTTGAAAATGGAAGTGGGTATGCAAAGAGATGTGGTCACAGTGGACAAGGGACTCACCCCGCTGTCCATGGCTAAAGAGAACTGGCACAAACCTGTTATACTCAGTACCGAAGACCGCAGGGAGGTATGGCAAAGCAAGGAGCTACACGGACGCTTCTACCGGGCCCTTCATGGGCCCGATGTAGATTTTCTAGCGTCCGTGTCCTGGCTACGTTTCGGTGACCTCTTCGGGGAAACTGAAGGTTTTGTCTGTGCGATTATGGACGAAGTTATCTTGACGAACAACTACCGGAGACATATTATAAAGGATGGGACGATTGACGTGTGTCGGGCATGCCATCGTCCAGGTGAATCCATTAGACATATTATCTCTGGTTGTTCTCGTCTTGCTAACGGCGAGTACTTGCACAGGCACAACCTAGTAGCCAGAATCATCCACCAGCAACTTGCGTTGAAATACAAACTTGTGGAATCTGAGGTACCGTATTACAAGTATGTGCCCGACCCAGTTCTCGAGAAAGACCATGTCACGTTGTACTGGGATCTGCCTATCATTACTGATAGGACTATTGTCGCCAATAAGCCTGACATAGTAGTGATAGACAGATCAGCGCGCCGCGCAATGATAATCGATGTTACCATCCTACATGACGAGAACCTCGTGAAGGCTGAGAAAGATAAACAAATCAAATATATCGACCTAGCGCGCGAGGTTGTCGAAATGTGGAATGTGAGCTCGGCTATCATTGTGCCGATTGTCGTTACTGCCAATGGCCTGATGGCAAAGAGCCTCGACGAACACCTTTCGAGGCTCTCCTTAGAGGGTTGGATCAAGGGCCTGATTCAGAAGGCAGTACTTCTTGATACGGCTCGTATTGTGAGGAGGTTCCTGTCTCTGGAGCCCTAACCACCGGTAGCTTGGACCCCGCTCCCACACCGGTGGAACACTATTTTTTATATTTTTAAATGTTTTTAATTTTTGTTTTTTGTATTGAATAATATTTAAAAATATAAAACTATATGTTTAAAAAGATGAATAAAGAGATAATAATAATATTCCACAACTATCACACAACGCCATCTAGTCCCAAAGCAGCTAAGCAGAGCTTGTGTTATGGGTACTAGACAACTGATAAAAATACTTATATATTTCTAAATACATACATATTATAGATAAATTACACCCAGACACAGAACAAATGATCGTGCTCATCACACAAACATTTGTCCTGGGTGGGAATCGAACCCACGACCTCCGGCATAGCAGTCAGGGTCACTAACCACTAGACCAACAGGCCAGTCAATTTCATCAGTCAGCCTTATGGCGCGTTGCGAAAGGGGGCTAGGCGGAAAAAATTGTAACGACACTTTTTACAGACTGCGCGACGCAAAGGAGGGTAATGTGTCTATTACCATGGAATGGAATGGACTGGACTGTAATGGAGTGGAGTGGAGTGGAGTGGAGTGGAGTGGAGTAGAGTGGAGTGGAGTGGAGTAGAGTGGAGTGGAGTGGAGTGGAGTGGAGTGGAGTGGAGTGGAGTGGAGTGGAGTGGAGTGGAGTGGAGTGGAGTGGAGTGGAGTGGAGTGGAGTGGAGGGTCGAAAATCGCCTGAACCTTTTTTTAACTAGCTATCGTTAAGCAAGTTAAAAAAACAGGTTCAAGCGATTTTCGACCTTATTGACATTCAAAATTTAGTTTGTTTTTTCTCACATTCTCGTTAGCTAACATTGCTCCTTCATTAAAATCCGGTGTTTGCATAAATGTCAATAAAGTCGAAAATCGCTTGAAGGTCGGAAAACATTTGCTTAACGATAAGCAAATGTTTCCCGACCTTCACTTGTATTACCAACTGATTCCCACTAGTGGGATAAATCGGTAAAAAAACAAGTTAGTAAAAAAGTAGCTAAAAAGTTAAGCCACCAGTTTTATAAAATTGTAGCCTGCTGTCGGGCACCGAATAATAGCTAGATCTAGCTATAAAGTTGCTAAGTTGGCATCACTGCTGCCGATTTGAAGTTTGATCAAATCGATCGTCATGCCGATTGAACGATAGGCAGTATGGTGTATGGTGTATATGGACGAACTGCCAATTTGATCAAATCGATCGTCATGCCGATTGTACGATAGGCAGTATGGTGTATGGCCGCTATAAGTTTAATTCGACATTAAATTAAGCTTTGTTATACGGACAATAGCCCTTAAATTGGATCAGTACTTGTGTCGATAGCTACTTGACCACTTTTTAGAAAAGGCAATTAGAGTATTAAAAAGTTTAAGGAAAAGGAATATCAATGTAGGGATCGTAGTACGTGGTTTTGCTATTATGTATGAGACAAAACGCATTTCAATAGAATTTCGATGTGACACTGCGTGTAACAACTGTTTAGACTATGAATCGTAATACGATTAGCAGAAGGTTGATAATGGCGTACGACTCACTGCCCGTAGTAATTTATCACGACTGTTCGTTCATTATCGGAAGTTTTACGAGCTCGAAGAAAGACAAAGAGGGAAAATAGAAAATTATGTTTTATGTAGCGGTCACCCATTCATGACTAAGATTGAACTTTAAACCTACAACACAGATTACATATTATATAAATTATTATTATATTGCATACGTCTGCTCTGCGTGATAACCACTATCTTTCTCTAAACAGTCCATCTTTAAATATCTAAATATAAACTGACCTATTATACACCGTGACTTTTTAGTCGTCTTACAAAAGTCGTCCACTTAATGTATCCGACCTAAAATACCTCTAGGCGAGTTTAATTTTTTTTAAATCGTTTATAATAATTTTTATTTTTAATAAATAGGTACATTAGAAATATGAAACACCCTGTTAAAATGTTTACGTATCAATCTGTAGAGTATACCTACCCAGCGCAATAGTCGGGTAGATCATTCCATTTCCATTTTCTACGAGACAAGGGCGTTTCTAACTACGCCTTGTGTCATAATAACCAATTAAAGTTTTATTATTAAATTTTTCAAATCTCTTAAATACATATTTTTTTATTATAAACGTGTTCTAGTCATTGGATACATGAACTGGGCTGCTTTTGTAAGACGACTAAAAAGTCACGGTGTATAGATAAAGCGATATAATATTATATACTCTGTGTAGATAATGATAACGCACAGATTAGCATTTAATTCTCACCGATATCAAAGTGATATTGAGGTCGTTCTAGTGAGCTAATTCGCAGCAGGATGTTTAGTAATTGAAACATTTTCTGGAATAATTGCTTACCGGTTGTATGGTTTCAACCGGTAAGTAATTATTCCTGGATAATTAGATTCGAACTTAGAACGAACAAACTGTTTTATGGGGCCTTTAAATCTTTTGTAGTTAATGAGATAGTTCTTAAGTTACTAAGTATGAGTTTTATTACTGTAACAACACTAGTCACACCTTAAATTCCTAAATAAAAGCGACATTTTGGATTTTAAACGCTCGACTCAACACGGACAGTTAAAATTACAATGCACTTATACGCAGGCATTGCTTTAGGTGTGGCTTAGTACATGAGATAACGGGAATTAATAAGTGCAAGTACTTTTAGTCAGCACTCAGCACCTAACTGAATGAATTAAAAAATTCACAGAACAATTTCCATGCAAACTAGTAGGCAACATCGTGAGCAATTTGCACTAGAGATGTCACTAAGGTTCGACTACTATTACATTTCGTAAAGTCGGAACTTCGGATTAATATAACTCCGAATCCGATTTCGACCCCGCAACTGTTGAATTGGAGGTAACTGTCGAAGGTGTAGCACAGTAGAAACGACGCTGGGACCACTAACACACTAACATCCAATTATTTGGGATTAATTCAACATTACTATTCAACACCCAAATTTGTCATATTATTTTTAACTGCAATTAAAGAGGTTAATTCTTCGTTTTGTTTTGTCAACATTATTAGACCTACATTAACAATTTTACATTAAGAAATTTCAATATAACACATCTCTCTCAATGCCTCTGACTTCGCATCTGATTTTGGTTTGAACTGCAGTTCCGAATCAGTCTTCTTCTCTATAATGTCGATAACCTCCTAGGTTCACATTCAAACATTGGTTATCAACTACTTAACCAGATCCTCTTGAATCGATTCTGACTCCGATAAAATAAACCTAATCTTCGAACTCCGACTCCGACTTCGGTTCCGATAAAACCACCTCCGTTACATCACTAATTTGATTCGTACACTTAGCGGACGATTTTAATCATTCTCCCATAATGACGTCACCAGTTCGCCGTCGCGTCTCGCACGGTTGTGCGTACCAATATTTATACAACACGACTGACAGTTGTGCAATACTGACGTTTGTTGGAGAAATTCCAGCCTTGATAATGATGTCGTGGAAAAATTGGAATTGGTATTCGACTGTCCTTGTTTTGCCTTTGTAGGGCAATTGTTTTCTCCTACAGAGATGACAAAATGGTGCTGCTTGTTTATTAGGTTCCTGCGTGTTAGTTTTTATGTTTATGTTCAGCAGTGGACGTTTTCCGGCTGATGATGATGATGATGATGGTGTTAGTTTTGGATAAAACAGGGTTGCTGTATTTTTTTTTCAGTTCGTTTATTTTTGTTTAATTTGATCTATTAATTCAAGTTGGTTATCATATAAATCAAATAAATACCGAAATAAAAAATAAACTTACTGCAGGGTTACCATTAGGTACCACTTGGTAATTCTCAGCTTACAGATTTACTATAATAAATACCTATAAAGTTTGCGATTTCTCACATCGTCTAAATGAGACTTGAAAATTAATTTCCACAAAGTATTGTTATACGTGTCGTCACGATATGGCGTCAAGGTCATTCTATTCTAAATTGGAGCTAGTACTAATTTCAAAACACAATCTTCATCACATCAGCATCACTTGTCCTACAAAACTCATTAATTAATCCCTGTATAACAATTTATCAGCACACAACAAAATCTTCATTTGACAAATTTCAAAGTAAACAGATTAGTGCCTATCTTACAAAACATGTCAGAACATTATCTGACAGTGTTACCAAATAAGTTTAGTAAATAATTATGTGAAATCTCAGTAAATATACTTTGTGAAGCCCAGTTTTCTTATCACCCAGTGGAACATGGAAGTGTTTGGAGTGATAAGAGTTATTTATTTAGTTTGTAATGGTTTTAAAGTAAAAGGAGTAGTCGGAAATAGTTGTAGTAGTTGATAAGAGAACAATAGTAAAGATAAGCGATAGCAAACTTCGTAATGGATTGGAAAGTGAGAAGCAATTGAAAGCTGCTGTTGTCGTAGAAGTACAAATTGAATTTCACAGAAAATTAAAAAAAAAAACGTTTTGATAATAATTATAAATAATGGACCCGGGTACGTCCTTAAACTACGTCCAGCCACCGAAGGACGGGCAGCAGCGTCCTTTGTAAACTTTCGGTGACCTTACTGCGATCCCCAAGCCGCCTGCCAAGCGTGGGGATTATGGCAACCCCCCCCCCCATTATGATTGACAACAATAGCACACGGCCCCCAGTCCCCGGCAGCTCCGCTATTCCTGGTCTGGGTAGCGGATCGGGTAACGGCGGAGCAGGGGGTGCTAAGAATCCCCGGCAGATGCCCCGCTACCACCCCCAACGGACTCTGGCCCTGGCAACACACAACATCCGCACACTGAGGACCGATGAGAAGATTATCGAGCTGGAGGAAGAATTGAGCAAAATGCGCTGGGATATCTTGGGATTATCTGAAGTCCGAAGAGAGGGTCAGGATACGATAGTTCTAGATTCCGGCAACATGCTTTTCTACCGGGAAGGAGACCGTAAATCCCAGGGTGGTGTTAGATTTCTCGTCCGCAGGTCCCTCATCAACAACGTTGTGAAAGTCGACAGTGTGTCGAGTAGGGTAGCATACCTTATACTCAGAATAACCAACCGGTATTCGTTGAAGGTCATACAGGTATATGCACCGACCTCGACACATTCCGATGATGAAGTAGAGGCATTGTATGAGGAGATATCCGAGGCCATACATACCTCCGAAACATACTTCACCGTTGTTATGGGGGACTTCAACGCGAAGGTGGGCGCACGGAATGGCGATGAGTTGAGAGTGGGGCCATTTGGGTACGGGCAGCGAAACCATAGGGGCCAGCGACTGGTCGACTTCATGGAAAAGGAAGAACTTCATTTAATGAACTCCTACTTCCAGAAGCGGCCATCCAGGAGGTGGACGTGGATGAGCCCCGATGGTACTACCAGAAATGAGATCGACTTCATCATGACGACCAAGAAGCGAATATTCAGTGATGTCTCTGTGATCGCCAAGGTGAAAACCGGTAGCGATCACCGAATCGTCAGAGGCACATTGAATATCAATGTGAAGCTTGAAAGGTCTCGTCTGGTGAAGTCCACGCTCCGACCTGGTCCTGCCCACATCCAGAACCCCGAAGACTTTCAACTCGAACTGCACAATCGCTTCCAGTGCCTAACCGAATGCGAAACTGTGGACGAGATTAACAATGGGTTGGTGGAAACTGTCCAAGCTGTGGGGTCCAAGTTCTTTAAGACCCCGCGCCGCAATAAGCCTCAAAAGCTCTCGAATGGAACCATCAAGTTGATGCAAGACCGGGCCGAGATGAGGCTGCAATCTTCAGCTGACATGTCGGAATATGGCAAACTCAATAGACGAATCTCTAAATCAATGCGACGTGACCTGCGTGCCTATAGTGCGGCACGGATCAAAGAGGCAATCGAGCGGAACCAGGGCTCAAAAGTCTTCGCAAAGAATTCGTCTATTGGGCAAAGCCAAATGACAAAGCTAAAGATTAACGACGGCAGCATCATTTCGACGAAGCCGGAGATCCTGAGAGAGCTTGAGAGGTTTTACGGACAGTTATACACATCAACACGACAACCCAGTGTCGGTACAGTTCGAGACGCAAGAGCTAAACTGACTCGACACTACACTGAGGATATCCCGGACATCAGCCTGTACGAGATTAGAATGGCTCTTAAACAGCTAAAGAATAACAAGGCGCCGGGTGAAGACGGAATCACAACAGAACTTCTGAGAGCGGGTGGAAAACCGGTACTTCTGGTCCTCAAGAAGTTATTTAATTCCGTCATACTCGAAGGTACTACGCCAGAAGCATGGCACAGGAGTGTGGTTGTTCTTTTCTTCAAAAAGGGTGACAACACCTTGTTGAAGAACTACAGGCCAATCTCACTTCTGAGCCATGTATACAAGCTGTTCTCAAGAGTCATTACGAACCGTCTCGAACGCAGGTTTGATGACTTCCAGCCTCCCGAACAAGCCGGTTTCCGAAAAGGTTTTAGTACTATAGACCACATACACACGCTCCGCCAGATTATACAGAAGACAGAGGAGTATAATCGGCCATTATGTTTAGCGTTTGTGGACTATGAAAAGGCCTTCGATTCAATCGAAACCTGGGCAGTATTGCAGTCCCTCCAACGATGTCATATCGACTATAGGTATATCGAAGTGTTGAAGTGTTTGTATAGAAACGCCATCATGTCCATCCGACTTCAGGAAGAGAGCACGAAACCAATCCAATTGCAGAAAGGCGTGAGACAGGGAGACGTTATTTCTCCGAAACTGTTCACGAACGCGTTGGAGGACGTTTTCAAGCTCTTGGAATGGAACGGATTCGGCATCAACATCAATGGCGAATACATCACTCACCTTCGTTTTGCCGATGATATAGTCATCATGGCAGAATCGTTGGAGCACCTCAATGCTATGCTCAGCGACCTCAGTATCGTTTCCCAACGGGTCGGCCTTAAAATGAACATGGACAAGACGAAAGTCATGTCGAATGTCCATGTGGCACCCGTACCGGTTGTTGTTGGGAATGATACTCTCGAAGTTGTAGACCATTACACTTACCTTGGACAGATTGTTCAGTTAGGTAGGTCCAACTTCGAGAAAGAGGTCGCCCGAAGAATCCAACTCGGATGGGCAGCGTTTGGGAAGCTACGTGATATCTTCTCATCGAGAATCCCACAGTGTCTCAAGACAAGGGTGTTTAACCAGTGTGTGTTGCCAGTGATGACATATGGCTCTGAAACGTGGTCTCTGACTGCTGGCCTTTTAGAGAGACTAAGAGTCACTCAACGAGCGATGGAAAGAGCTATGCTCGGAGTTTCTTTGCGAGATAAAATCCGGAACATGGATATTCGGCGAAGAACCAAAGTCACCGACATAGCTCATAAAATTTGCAAGTTGAAGTGGCAATGGGCAGGCCACATCGCTCGTAGAACTGACAACCGATGGGGAAGAAAAGTTCTCGAGTGGCGACCACGGACCGGAAGACGCAGCGTAGGTAGGCCTCCCACTAGGTGGACCGACGACATCGTGAGGGTCGCGGGCAACCGATGGATGCAAGTGGCGAATTGTCGTTCGGCGTGGCGGTCTAAGGGGGAGGCCTATGTTCAGCAGTGGACGTTTTCCGGCTGATGATGATGATGATGAATAATTATAATAAATGTATGAAGAATGAAGATTTTATTGTTAGTATGTTTAGTTTTACTACTGGGCAAAGATTTGCCTCTATATCTTACACCTTTCCGCAAGCTCTCCCTTCATAAGCCTGTTTTATTAATATTAGTGGAATCCATCCGGCAAAGCTCCTTCGTGATCGTTAAAAACTTTCAGTCGTACCACAAAAAACTTTTAAACGCCTGTAAGTTAAACACTTGTCTAAAAAAATGTCAGATTATGACGTTGAAATAAGGTCCGTTTTGCAGTCACACTTTTTTTTTAAGACAAGTGTTCAACAGATATTTAAGTTTTTGTAGTAAGGCTGTAAGTAATTAAATAATCATTTTCATGTTGCAATCCTTACACTCTAACTGATTCTGAAGTTTATTTTCTTTAACAGACAAACATTTAATCATAAATAATGTATTTGATGCTTTACTAAATAATCATATTATGGTCGAATGGTCGATACTAGGTACTAATACTCAGATTCTACATTGGGTTCTCTCATTTAAAAAGTGTTTTAAGAGAAAAGGAAAAATGAAAGAGTTCTGAGAGTCCTCTTACCTCAATGCTACAGTTTACCAAAACATAAGTGTTGCATCTACAACATGCAACAGCAACACTAACTTCCCTTAATCATAGTGAGTCTCCGGTGAATCCTGCGATAGTAAAGTTAACACTAAAATTTCCCTCTAAACTTCAAATTAAGCCATGAATCCATTTTAATTGCGGTTGCGGGACCGCGGCTTTTCGAAATTCAAATTACTTTGAACTTTACTATAAAAGGTATTAGCGACTACACGAAACTATAGTCAATGGAAGAACGGGAAACTTCTCGATTTTGTAGTTAAGTATGAATATTGTTAATCAGCTTATGTTTGTGAATATTAAGACTAAGACGACAGAAGAGGTAAGCTTTTAATGTGATAACACAGAAGACGTGTTTAATATAAACACATTAAGAAAATAATGGATGCCTTCTTGAAGTTTTAAAGTAGATAAAACGTTTGGTAAGATGTGTTGCTAGAGCAATTTAACGCCATATCTGTACAAGAAGAGTCCTTTGCCCTGCTGTGGTGAAGTTATAGATTTTTTTTAAATATGAACAAGTTCAAGGTGTAAATAAAGTTCTAATAAACTTCCATGAAACCATGGCAACATATCAACAAAACATTATAATTAATGTCATGGACTACATTAATATGCTGAGATTACCATTTTTTCCGTCCAAAAACATACCGCCTTACCACAAAAAGATAAACATCTGTTGAACGCTTTTCTAAATAAATTGTAACTGCAAAACGACCCCTATATCAACGTGAAATGTCGTTTGGACGTTGACAGATTTTTTAGACAAGTGTTCAACAGATGTTTATCTTTCTTGTGGTAAGACGGTAAGAGTTACAATTTCAATTAGTACTACCTTTTAAGAAAAAATACGTAATATTAAAATTGGAATACATTTTTCTTCATTATTTCTTCAATAGTGGTTTATGGAAAGCACCTAAACATAACAGTTCTAATGGAAGGAACTGGTTCCACACAATATCAAAACTCCTCAACAATTTGTAAAAATAAAACAGCACTCCATTGAGTTAGAAAAGAGGATTCAGAAAAATTCAATTCAAAGTAAATAACTACCATGTACTTCGCGACACACTTAGTCAAAAGCAAGGAGAATATGAAATAAACCCTGTTTCATATTCGTCTAGAAACTTTTCAAACATTCTTATCTTCTTAGAAACAAAACCTTTGTATTTTATAAGTGAAATAATTTTGTGTAACTGTTCTGGAAGTTTCGTGACATTCGGGAATATATTTTTGGTCATACCTAAGCAAAATCTGCTTATTACATTCCCACGGCTGGGACACAGCCTCCTCTCTAAAAGAGGGAGTGAGTTGTATCCATCACACGCGCCCAGTGCGTGTTGGTAGATGTCACATGTCTCCGAATCTTATTTTTGTCTCAGTTGACAGAAATAGTATGTATTTTAATTTTTTTTGTGAAAAGTAGTTACTAAAAGTCACCAACTTATACTCGTATTGGTTCTGTTTACTTAAACTACTATGCGAAAAATGAGACAGTAGGTGTTTAACCAGTGTGTGTTGCAGTGATTACATATGGCTCTGAAATGTGTTCTTTGACTGCTGGCCTTTTAGAGAGACTAAGAGTCACACGGTCGACCCAGGCATGTTCCATGATCGAACGACGAGTCACCCATTACTCACCGTCCGAATAGCCGCACTCACCACCCGGCATGAGTTCAGATGAGCCTATGTTCCTGACACGTGGTCCTTTGTTGTTTTGTTTATCCTATAGATATTGTGAGGGCAGTGGGTAAACAACAAAAAGTGAGGAGATTTTTATAAAGGTAAATTATTTAGAGATTACATTACAATAAATTCCTTAGATGAAGAACGTACAAATAGACTCACAAGCATAAATAGTAAAATAAATAAATAAGCAATGGCAGAAAAGACATCCAACATTCGTCAGAAAGATATTAAACACATCTTTTATGTACATATTCGTATTTTCATAAATAAAAAATAAAAAAACTTATTTCAGCCAAGCCTAATATCAGTGCCTTTTAAATATTCCCTCAATAAAATTGGCTTCTTCATCTGTTGATCTATTTTAATACACCTTTTATTATAAATAAAAAAGACATTTTTTTTTTGGGAAGCTTGTATGGATTCGTTTTTCTTTTTTATCCAATTTGTTTGACGCTATTAATTTACAGAGAGATTTTTATAAGCTTTTAGCTACCTTTATTTAACCTTCAGAAAAATAAACAGTAAGATATTTTTAAACAATATTAGACGTGGTTTGACTGGAAAAGTATATATGCTTAAATTCAAAAAAGCGAAAGAAGTATTTTTGGGGAAGAGCAATAACTTGATATATTTTAAACGCGTAGTTTCTGTTACACGATCAAATCAAATAATTCCTTTTGGGAATACAAGGATATGGTGGTAAAATTTATAAAATTTAGAAGATATCCAAGTACCCCCGTTAAGCACAAAATTATATAATTAATACATTAAAATCATCAAATATAACATTGATTTAAGTATAAAGAATACAAAAGACTACAAGATACATGTTATTAAGCCACCAATTAAAGCCTTACACCTAAATACCCAACAAATAACCCATTCAAAGACTTCAAAGTTCGGAAACACCATTATCCTTTAACAATTGCTAATATTAAATGCAACCAACTTAGTTATGCAGTCTACCGCATCCCAGTACACCAAATCCCTTTAAACTGTCGTTGAATGCCTCACCAAAGTGGGTCATTCAAAGACTTGAGAGAATTCCCCGAGATAACTTCCTTAGACAATTTTCTTCGGTAAAACAAAAGTTTTTATGACGACACTAATGTTTTAAAAGTTAAGTTTCACTCTATTAAGTGGTTGGCTTCAGCATTTTCTGGGTATAACGTTTGAGAACTTTTCTTGTGGGAATGAGTTTTCGGGAATCATTTTATAATTACCCGAAAGGTAATTAAAAACCGATTCATTTATAGCATAAACTATGAAAACTTAAACACAGATGCTCACAAAACTGTTTCAAATAAAAGTTCTGAAGCAGATACAGTATAAGTAACAAAACATAATGACATTATAGATGAAACAACCGGTTCTACAACATCACGATTAAATTAAGCAACAATTCTCGAAATGGTACACGATATGCAAATAAATTGCGAAGCGAAGAAAGAGTTAAAGCAAAAGGCAAAATACGGAAAGCAATAACCACCATTAAACGAGACGAGGCAAATTCAAATAAGATTACCATAGATTGGAGCCGTTGGAAATTTTCATTGTTGATTAATGAAGTAAGTCAAATATGTACAGAAACAAAGTAGGTAGCTAACGAAGTCTTCAGCCACCTACAGGCACCAAACAAATATAATTACTGTCAACTGACAAGAGACGTCACACGTAATTGGGAATGTGGCAGTGAGAAAATTAAGTTTTAATTTTCGAGAAAAGGATTTTATATTTGAAAGGAAGATTTGCGAAAGGGATCTTTGTAGGAAACATGATTTATTGTTACCACTTAATAATTCTACGATATTATTACCAAGCACTAAAATCTAGGCGAAGGGAATAGGCGAAGTTTGAAAAAGTGATGGATGATAATTATGGTCGTAAAGAGGATGAATGTGTCTCGGACCAATTCGGTGAATTTGGTGATGATGATAAAACGACTCATAGAAATGAATGAAGGACGTACACCCTACACATGCTAGGTAGAGCTCAAATAAAGCAAAGTTTGAGAAGAAGAATAATGATCCCCAGCGGGATATCTTTAAGACTAATTGCCTCAGATAGGTAACTAATTGATATGGTTAACAATACTAATGATAACTCTATTCTTCTCACAGAAAATCTGTTTTACAATGCAGTAATCGTTTATTTTCATTCCCACATCACAGTGTCAGAAACAAACGAGCATAAATTTTACTCTGTTCTACTGACAAATGTCGTCACCAGCAATTATAAACGGAACTGGGACAGAAATATTTTGACAAAATGTGGGAAACCAGATGAATTCTTAGCTAGAGAGAGAGATATTTTAAGACACTAATTTAATGAGAATGATGACATATTTGTTAACTTTATAATGAGGTTTTTGTCGCAAAGACGACGAGATGGAAATCTTGTTGATTTTGGGGATGTCGAGTTTTTTATGAATTGCGAAGATCGTGTCATCTAACTGCGTATCACTCTCTTTTTGACTCTTCCTGACTAAAGTGACAGTAAGCTAGCCATATGGATCTATGACTGACGGAAAAACAAATCCTTTATTTGTTTTATTGGGAAGCTGGAAATCATCAAATTAATTCTCCAACTCAGCTGGAGTGGAGTACCCTTACTGACCAAATCAAGTAACTCTTTCAAAGAATCCCGCAAGCCTGGCAGACATTGACGTAATTCAGCCCCATCAGCAACGACCATTTATATCTAGACGCCTCATGCACGATCTGACTAACGAAAATTTTCTGCCAAGTCGCTGAGGTACGACGTAAGCGAGTAAATGGTCGTTGCCCATCAGTTATGCAAGAAATGAGTCCTGGAGCGTATCTTATAAAGAATAACTGAAACATACTAAATGTGGAAGGCGAAGTACAGGATATTATGCAGGGAAGCTTATATTCAGGACTGTGATAGGATGAGCCGATATTAAATACGTATTGTTTATATTGGATCACCATTCTGTTTATATTATTCACTAAAATGGAGCTAATAAAATCAAATGAGAAACTTGAGGATTGTTGGATGGTTGTTTGTAAGTCTTTCACTCAAAAACTATGGAACGAATTTAGATAATTTAGCATACAGGTAGTTTATAACCTGTATTATCACATGAGGTATGTTATATCCCGGTATGGAGTTCCCATCGAATAATTATCGAGCTTCACCCAGGCTACCCGGCGTATATTATGAAAACTAGTATTTTAATATAACTCGTACTGTTTTTGAGTAGATATGTTTCATATTAAATATTCAGAATTATGTAGCAAAAGTAAGCCACGAATACGTGGGTGGTTTAAAGGATAAATTTGTGGAAAAAGAAGTGACTTTATTAATTCACACTACTGAGAATTCTCAGAAAAATAAGTCCATGTGTATTTTTATTCGTAATATTATGTTTGCCGAGGCGTTGGAGAGATGACTTAACTAAGTAGGTTTTACTAGGTCCAATGTCAGACCTAAAATTAGACGCGACCTTACAAACCACATAATTCTTAGAAGAATAAGTTGATTCATTGAGCGAATAGTAACTTACTAACGGTCTTTAAATATTTAAATTTATTATGCGTCGAGTATCGTAAAACTTTTTTGAGGAAAGAAAAATTCAACTACGAGCAGGACTTTTACCTGTCCTTCCTGTGTACCTACTATGAACTCTTAACGCGATCCAGTTTAGGCTGTGGGAAAGAGATGGCCCTAGAGGACTTGTATAGCTCTGTCTCTTTCGCACAGCCTAAACTGGATCGCGTTAAGAGCTCGTGGTAAGGCATCTGGCCATCGTTTTACCAATTAGACCACCGCAGTACTGCTCGTCGAAACTGAATCATTCCTAGTCTAAAAACCTATTCAGAAACCTATTCAGAAATTTATTCTCTTGTTTTACTGTTAAACGTACATAGAGCTAAAAATATTAGGCAGTATGGTGAAATACGTACAATTCGTGCTGGGACCTCTGATCTAATTTTTCCACAACACGTTGACTTAAAAACTTTTGTGTAATCAGCTGTTTAAAGTAAAGAAAGAATAAGTAACAATGGACCTTACTTAACGGTACTTAAACGAAATAGGTGTGTTTTGACGTTGTTCGAGATTTTGTAACTTTGTAAGTAAAGAGAGTGTTTGTAAAACAAACTCGATGTTTGACATGGGAAAATTATTTAAATCTCCTTGTTTACTTACTTTTAGGTTGTTCTTGAAAGTTGTCAAGTTTTACCTACTGTAGGTATGGGAATTTTGTAACAGTTTTGTTACTGTCGGAGAATATTATTCCACTAGATGAAAACCCGGCTTCGCTCGGGTAAAACGTGACTCATAATATACATCTAGGTACAAAATTATAAAATCTAGCTGTGCCCGGGCCGCGACTTCGTTCACGTAGATGTCGGAACTTAACAATGTATTTTTTAGTGCGAGGCGCTGTTGGAGGATACCGATACAAATCATTTTTTTTATAATTATGCTTTTTTATCGTCATAAAATCGTCAAAAGAGTCCTCCCACCCAGAGAAGGGGGGACTGTCAGACTTGTACTGACTAAATTCCTCGGTGTCCTTCAATAGCCCTTTACGTTCCGGGGTCATGGTAACTCATAAGTCCCACGACCGCGGCAGGCTTTGGCCCTCAAAGGGGTGCCCCGTCATTATACTGACAGTCTTTGAGGCGCGCGTGGAACACAACGGGCCGTCGACCCGGGCATGGTCCATGATCAGACAGCGAGTCGCCCATTACTCGCCGCACGCATGCTCGCGCTTGTTGGCCGGAGATTCTTCTGCGACGTCCGTCGACGGGGGCGTCTACCTGCGGCTGGGTCGTGAGGTGCATGCTGGCCTCTCCCTCGCGCCTCCCACCTCCTCCTTCGTTAGCATGACTGCTTCGCAAAAGGAGGCGACCGCTTCCCACTCTCTCGCCCCGCAGCATGGCCTCAACCAATGCCGGGCAGGTCGCCGCCTTTCGCCGTCGTGAGGACATGGCGATGCTTCGCCCAAGCGGGACAGTCCTGCACCGTATGCTCCACCGTGTCCTCCGGGCGATCCTCCCAGTGGTGACACCCAGGCGTTTCCTTCTTCCCCATCTGAAACAGGTACCTCCCGAAACTTCCATGTCCGGTGAGGACCTGCGTCAGGCGGTAGGTCAGGACACCGTGACGCCTATCCAGCCACTCCTCAAAGAGGGGTCTTACTACCGCCATCACGGCGTGCCCGGACCTCGGTTGCGACAGTCACTCCCTCCATACCGCCCTAAGATCTCTTACCGCCACACTAAACTTTGCGAGGCAGCGGGGTTTCGCCGTACCAACAGTTCATGGACCAAACGACTGTTGGTAAAACGTTTCAGACTCCTAATATTATAAAGAGGAAAGATTTATATTTTTGTGTGTGTGTGTGTGTGTAAGTTTTCAATGTATAAGTTAGTTTGTAATGAATAAACTCAAAAACTACTGTGCCAACTTTAAAAATTTGTTCACCATTAGAAAGCAATATGTCATGTCATGTCATGACCACCCGTGCGAAGCCGGGACTGGAAGCTAGTAAATAATATTTTCATAGGTTCTTTCCTTTCTGAAGCAAGTCGGCCCTTTCACGTGAAGAAGTAGTAGCCGGAGGTAATATCGTTCTCGATCAGAAAGGAAAATTCTTGCAATTACTTCCTCTGCCGCTGACAGACAGTTTCGTTTGACACTGACATAAGTTACCGTTCATAGTTTTTTTTTTTTAATGAATAGCGCGACGTATTGAGGAGGTTTAGTAACTACTTAATACACCACATGACACTGGCATGCTAACAGTGCTATCGACTCGGTTGCCAAAAAGAAAGAAAAGAAATAAAAACTTCTCAATATGTTATCCGATGTCAGTGACGTTTCGCGTCAGTGGCCAATATGGCGGATGTGATCTGTCTGGTCAGAACCATTAGAATTTTACAAAATACTCAATAATCCGAATTTTGCGGATACATGTTGTCGACTCGAAATCTTTATTTTTTAATGTTTTATTATTCAGGTAAGCTTTCGATCGAGTCTACCGTACCCCTTGACGAAATTATTAATATAGATTGTCGAATGTTTCAAACATCTATTCAATTACTTTTTAGACAAACTTACTCAACCAATATGCTGCACAAGTGTACACATAATTATTCAATACAAAACGTTTTATTTAAAGTGTGTTAAAACCAAATAAAAATAAACTTTTTCAAAAAAAAACTAACCACATTCTAAAACCTCTACAAAAAGTGTAAAATAACTTCGGAAGTCGGTACACCCGGTCGTAAGCTATAAGGTAACAAACATAAAAAATACAGTCCTGAACCTGGAGGAGGTTCAGGAAAAACTAACCACATTCTAAAACCTCTACAAAAAGTGTAAAATAACTTCGGAAGTCGGTACACCCGGTCGTAAGCTATAAGGTAACAAACATAAAAAATACAGTCCTGAACCTCCTCCTTCTTTTGAAGTCGATTAAAAAAATTAGCAGGACGTCTTTCAGGTTAAATGATAACGATTTGTATTTACACAAATGCTTCTTAAAGTTTTAAATTATATCATTACATGAAATGGTTCATTAAATAAGTCGGTTAAAAATAGAAGAATTACTGTTACGTTACTGAAAAAAAATAGTAAGAAAAGTTAGCTCTGTAAAATATTTTTTTTTAATGTTTTAGCGTTAGGCATGACTACTATCTCGTCTAACATGCCCAGTTTTCCCTAAACATTGATTTATAAAGTTACCCGCTTTTGGATGACGCGGGCAAATATTTGCACTGAAGTTGGTACGAGGCGACTGGTGACAATACCTACGCACTGGCAGTCGCATTGCGCTCAGCTGAACAATTACCCGCATGATATTAGGACACACTGTTACTACATACAATAGTCGATCTGTCTCATTATTGACGCTAATTTTGACGTTTATATAGCCATTCGTCTGAGTAATAATGGACTAGAACTGGGACTATGTGTTTCATTGTTTATAAAGTCGTGAAACTTTGGTACAATGAAGTTCAAATTGAAGTTAATAAAAAGAAAAGTATGTAAAGTAATGTATTTTTTTTTAATAAACTAACCGTTCCTGAAGTTGTGGAGTTCCTATCTCGCGCCACCTCGTACGTAGTCTAATCCCAACTATTATTAAATTAGTAGATTCATAACGATGTTATAGCCATTTAAGCCATACTTTTTTTTTTTAATTCACACTCCCTCTAGGAATTTCTCTCGTATTGAAGGTGTGTTCACGTTAAAACTCAAAAACACAAACGCACTCTAGCACTCGGGTAAGTAGGTACCAACTGAAAGTATAATCCTTCTAAAGCATAAAGCACAAATTCCACAAACATTTCAACAAATCCTCAACCTAGAAATCTAATCAGAGCGAGAGCAGAAATTGGAGCAACTTTAACATAAAACAAAAGACGACCAACGTACCAAGATATTAAAAGTAATAGATGTATTTGAATTGATGGCACTTTTAAGGAGACCTTCGCTCCCAGACAAATGATACTATTGACAATAATAAGTGCAATAAAGAGAATGCTTAAATGAATCTGGCACAAGGTTTGCACTTTGAGCGCTTGTTTCATTTCGCGACGTAATACTGCATGCCGGAATATTAGTGGCGCGAATTTCTTTGTCACTTTTGCACGAAATTATGGAACAACTATTTGCTTGTTCTACGAGAAGTTGTTCCGGATCTGGGTGTTCGTGTATGTGAGTGTAAATGTTTTTAAAAGCACCCACAATACAAGAGAAATTCCGAGCGTGTACAACCCCCGTCTTTTATATTTAAATGAAATATGAAATTGTGAACTACATGTTTTACTTAAAAGTGGTACAATGGGTCACCACGTTGTCATGTCAATTAAACGTAGGTATGTTTACTGATCTGGAAATAAAAGGGAATATTTATTTTAAAAAATAACATAATATTCCATTGCCTATAACTTTTTGCCAAAGACTATCGCGTCTCTCTTATTAAAAATCGCATTATCTCTGGTTAAAAAATTTAATCTTTAAAACGTTCAACATCACTTGTAATACGAAAATCGTCCTTACTTTAACACTGTCAATTATAAAAAAAAATGTGACGTCAAGGAGCTTACAAAAAATTAAAATAGCTAAAAAAGAATATTAATTTTCAAGGAGGATATTCATTTTAATGAAAGTTTTTGTATAATATGCTGTACTCAATATATTCCAAAGATATAAAAGAGGTTTATCAAAAGATCGCCATCCAAGAAGTGGTTTTTTTATCAAAGAAAGCCGACCAGGTGTTACAAAAATGTTTGAGGAAACATACAAAATTATGACTTGCGCGTTCACCAGTTAGTTTCAACTACTGATCAAACAACTCGCCCTAAGGCCGCGTTGGTCAATACATAAGTTAAACTATTTGTTAACTCCTACACATTTTTTAACCATTTATTTAAAAAGTCATGGAATTAATAATATTTAGTTTTACTACTGTAATGACAACTCGCCTTAAACTGTGTCAAACTTCGATATTAGTTTCGATGGCTTGAATGTTTTATGATAATTACACGGTTGCACCCCACACGGAGCGAAGCCGTGGGCAGAAGAACTACATACTCGTAGTTTTCAAATGTGTTAGCGCTAAACACATTTTGAATAATTCGAGTTTGCAAGCAGACCTTACCATTCTCGTCTTTATTGACTAATCATAGATTCACAATACAGTTTCCAATGAAATCTACTAACACATATGCAACACTTCTGTATTCAAGTGCCCCTAACTATCCTAACTTGAGGACATGCTGGGGACAGAACTAACTTAGACAATTATGTTCCAGTATTCTGGATTCTACGTGCCTTTAGATAGAATACCCAGGTTAATATTGTCTTTGTCTTAACAAAGCTCCGGTCGACAGAGAATATAATCGCATATCTGCATTTGAAATTCCAAACTGAATTGAAGTACGAAACGAACTATTCTGCTGCTCATTGACGAAATAGATTGTAGCTAAATTCTTGGTTTGTACATCATCATCAGCCGAAAGACGTCCACTGATGAACATAGGCCTTCCCATTAGACCGCCACCCCGAACGACAATTCGCCACTTGCATCCATCGGCTGGTTTATACATGCATTTTGCAAAAAAAGATAATTCGGTTAGACTTAAAGGTTCTTGGCAAAGTGTCAACGGCATAGCTTCTTTTACAAAATGCTGCCCCACTTTAGGCTAGCCTTATTACACTTAACACTACACCAACTAATGGTCGATTAGCTTGCATAGCACGACGTTACAAGCTTTTTAAACAAAGCACGATGCAATCAGTAATTTATGTCCTATCGACCGTTCCCAATACTTCTAAATTATGCAGTAGCTGCTATCCATTTCTTTTTTTTTATTAATTACTTAGTTAAATGTGAACTTGCCTTTATGCTTGGTCTTAAAAGGATATGGTCGGCTATTCGAGCGGAACGTAAGCACGTCGAAACGATAGCAAAGCGAAAAGGCGAGAGGCGAACGGGTTTCCATTCAAAAACCAGGCGTTTTGTGTGAACAAAATGCGGGTTAATACAGATAAGTGTGGTCTATTGAAAGAATTTTTATAGAGAAATCAGAGCTCATAAATAATTATGGTAAGGGGTTGCCTCGTTGCTTCTTACACGTGGTTTTATACACCTACGGTTATTAATAATTTTATGTAGATGACAGGCATAGAAGTCGTATTTCTTGGCCTTATAATATCTTCATACAGCTTGAAGCATTGTCAGTTTAACTTATCAATAATATTGGATCTTAGGGCCAGTTGTTTGATCCAATCATTCGTTAAGCTATTTGGTACAATCCTTTATTATTAAGAAAGGATAAGAGTAACTTGATTTAAATTTGTTCAAACAAATAACTCCTTTTTTAAGGGTGGTAAAATCTTCAAATGAGTCCTCCCGCCCAGTGTAGAGCGGGATGGACTAACAGATTCGAACTGATAGAAGTGCATGGTGTTCCTTCAATAGTCCTTTTCGTTCCAGGGTCCCGGTTACGTGATAAGACAGTCCCGAAACTAAACTTTCCTTACCTTTGTGTACGCAGATAGTGATAGTAATTTGATAATTAAAAAACCTTTTCTTACATTAGAGCCATCAATATTAACAAAATGAGTGTAAATTACATACAACTTGAATTTCAATAACGTGAGCGCTTAGTCTAAAGTCGAATGTGTAAAGAATGGCTTAGCTAAGTGGAATCTGATGCGATGTATCATTAGCGAATTCTTGCTTCCTAAATCTATGTGTTAGTTACTGGCTTTTAGTTCGCCATTTGGAATTATGTTTTCTTGCTAAATGCTATAAGATGATCCTTACACACTTCAACTTAGTTTGACAACAGATTAGACGTAAAAAATTCAACTCTTGTGGTAAAAGCGTCCTATGGGAATTCAATTCCTGCTGGCATTCGAATTGTTCTTTGCACAGAAAAGCCTCATACCACACACTCCGTTCTCTCCTCATCCACGTTCATACATCTGGTCATAGAAATAGTGCTGCGATTACTATCCATCCGATAGTAATCTTAGTTCATGTATGTATGTAACTTATCTGTATTTGTTAGCTTACTTCTACAGTAAGTATTACGTATACAAGTATCAAATGGATGCGAATGTTATCTAGAATTCACAATAAAAATCCTAGGAGCCAACAATTTCTGGTCTGTTACCGTTGAATATACGAAAAGATTGTTGATAAAAAAGGTTTAGTCAGTAATTTTGATCACGAAGTAGCGATTTACTGCAACCTTGAATAAAATGATAGCGTAAATGTGGTACTTATCTTATGAAGAATAAAACGTCAAATAATATGTCTAGAAGAGGTTAGTTAATGCCAGGATTCCAAAACAAAATATTTGATCTTTGACCCCGTGTGCAAAGTTAATAAATTCCTGAGTGATTAGACAAAGCTGTCAGCAAACTGACAGATGTCTGATAGCGCCGGGGTCGCGAGACCGTTTTGAACCGCGGCCCATGAACGGTAAGAGCAACTAAAGGAAAATGTTGTTTTCTTACTACAACTTCAATCGTCAAACAAGAAAGTATTATTAGGATACCAAGACTGCAATTATCCGAAACAAAACAAAAAAAAATGGGATAACATGGAGCTAACAACTTAACCAAGCCTATAATGTTCCCACTATCAAGACACAGGCCTCTATACGTGATAATAGTGCTGTATAATCCACCACGCGGGCACAGTGCGAGTTGGTAGACGACATGACGTCATGTATTCAAATATTTGGACATACTTCAAGATGTTTTGCTTCACTATTTTGAGAGTAGTAGATAGAAATGATAACATAGTAATGTCCATGGCCGGACTGGAGCCCACGACCTGCACCTTGTAAGTCAGAGCTACCACGGGTCCCAACTGCTCTCTCTCTGAGAGGAGTGAGGGCCCAGTGAGATAACGCCGGACAGTAAAATTCCGTATCACAGTAAGAAAATTAAATTAGAGACCCTTAGCACTCATTCCAGATCTTATCTTTATGACTAACTAGGCCTATTCCAGTCTGGCCCTAAGAATATAACCCCTATCCTTTTATCTAATGGAATTATCTCGGTTTTACCTGAATCTTCATTACCGCTTTATATCCTTGTACAAAGTTCGTTACGTTTAGAAGATTAAAATTATGGTTGTATTCTAAGCATGCTAATAGGTACGTACCTCGTAACGTTTATGTGTGTTTAACTTATATTGAGATGTTTTCTGTAATAACTTATGATGTTATTACCCACATAATGATATATAATATGTTGTTATGACAAGTATGCAATATGCAACAAGTACAGGCAATAAAGAATGAAATAGAAGAAGAATTATTAAGAAGAAAAATTCGTCAAAGCTAAGCGATCGACTGCTGCACAGTGTGTCGCAGGTTCGATCCCCGCAAGGAAGAAAAAGTATTTTTATAATCTACAAGTAGTTGTTTCCATACCATTAACGAATTATATATGATCATTTCAATAATTTCAATAAATTATATCCGAAAGAATTTAATTTTCATAAGAATTGTACTTAAATATTTCAATCAGTATTTTTTAATTAAATCGTGTTTTCACGGAACGAAGTCTTGTCATCATCATTTTATGCCCTCATTCCCCACAAACATCACATCAAAGTTCAACATCACCCACGATCCAACCCTCACTTCGCTGCCCCATGTTCACATCCAACCATTAACAGAATTTATTCATCAAAAGACGTTCGCAGTACAATTGCACATTTGAATCTCTCTCATGGTGCCGCGTTTATTATTTAATCCTGACGAGAATTTACGATTTACATTTAGTCAAATGACGTGAACAATTTGCGAGTGGATTTTGGCAGTGTTAGGTGACACTTTTGAACTCCAGTTTCGGTTTGAATGTAACATTGTGCACATAAAATTAATGACACGAAACGACAAACATTTTAGTGTTGATTCAAATAAATTCACTTATGAGAACTAAGTTTAGGACAGTTCAGAGAACGCAATCTATAATATCGGGAATAACGATCACTGCATGGGTAAATGTAACGTCTACACTTCGATTTTTTAAAGTATTCATCTTTTATAAAGCATTTTTATATATTTTTTAAGATCAGGTAGTGTAAAACGAATATTTTCAATTTTAAAATCGAAGTATTTGCAGTACTCGCCTCTGAACTCTGGATTTACTGCGGTCCTTTCAAAGTTATTTTACCTAAGTAATATTTCGCGTTCCAGTCTATAACACAGTGACAAATGCTCGTAAATCTAATAGAACTTTTAAATTACTGCAATCATAAGTAAAATAGGTACCTAGGTACTTGAAAATGTAACAAATTAATCACAACAGATTACTCGTCTGGCATAATTTTCAAGTACGGTAAGGTACTCCTAACCACTCTTTATGCTAAAAGGCTATGAAGATCAAAAGGTGTTCAACCCAATCAAAATCCTCGAAACTTGATATTAAGTGTTGCTTACCACAGGTCATGCCGGTTAATAGGGTGCCTAACGATGGAAACTGGATACAAAATAAAGCGACAAAGGATCGCTTCTAGCTAGATTCTAGTAAAAATAAAAGTCTAAATTATATCTACAGCAGAAGCATAAGCCACCACGATAGACGCGAGTCACGAGATGGTTTTCGGCCACCGCACGAAATTACGGGAAAAGTTAATTGAATAAAAAAGTCCTCAAGTTTACTGGACCTCTTCAAATTTTTTCAAAGTTCCACGATTTGCCATTTTCTTCTAGATTTTTTTCCACCGTGTTCAAAGCAGTGGTGACTAAATAAATTATACAAACTAAAACGCTTAGCTGGGTTCGAAAGCACGATCTACAATTATTTTAAGTTAAGAAATATAGATCGAACCACAAAACAGCTGTTAAGTATATTCCTGAACTATTCTTCTCCGTCAATTCTCACATACAACTGAGACAAGTTGCAAGAATTATTTATGAGTTTCTCGCCCGTTTCCCGACCTTAATGATACATTGGCAGTGTCTGCCTCTCTGAATTCAGGGCTGTAGAATAGGAACTGGTATTCCTTTGACCCGAAACAATTGTTCCTTTGTTCATAATTCAGAACGGGTAATACTTGGATTCTAGAGAGTATTGTATCAAGTGGTATAAAGGTTGATGACCTGTTACACAATTTTTCAAGGACCCCTACATGAAGTGACATAATCATTTCATTACATCTTTTAATCTTTTGGGCAGGGTTCGAAGGATATATATCAATTGATATATATTATGATATATATCCGATATATATCAAAAGATTTTTTGTGATATATATCAAAAAAATAAAAATTAATGGATTTTTACTATACTTATTGCATTTTGTACATTTACCGACGCGCTGCTGGCATATTCGTCGTTATTTCCGTCTTTAGACAGTCATAATTTGAATTTACCAAGTAGGTACTGCGATCAATAAAAGAGAGAGAGCAACGTAAAAGAGCCAAAATAATTTTCAATTCTATCATCTGTAAACATACTCCTTATAAGTGATTATAACTCGACTGAGTGCAAATATTAGGATGTTTAAGATACTTTAATTTTGTTTCCCTAATCTATTATAAGACTTTGTTTTCTGAGAAAAAGATGTTTTTTTAGTTGATTTTTGTGAATTATAAAATTTTATGTTTTTATGTTTATTTTGTTTGATTTGTTAAATATATACATATAAGTAAAAACTAAAAATATGTTGTTTTTATATTATAATAATAATTCATAATAATAAATTGTCATGTACCTGTGCAAAGCGTATAGTAAGTAATAAGATAATAAAATGACAGTCTTAAGAAATGGATATAAATATCGGATATATATTATATATGATTTTGGATATATATCGGATATATATCATAAATATCCGATATTTTGATATTTATTATAAATATCGGATATTTTCGAACCCTGCATTTGGGCCTAGTACAGGCGTGAGGTCGTATCTACCATTCGAGCACCAATCCAGACTCATTGGCAGCTACGTAGCCTAAAGAGACAATAATATGATTTTGCCAAACTATAAAATCGACCTTCAGACCTCATGCTCAGCGTTCTTAACACCAACTAGGCCAACAAAATGTAGAAATCAACAGAATAGAATACGCTCGTCTGTATTTTTGGTAGTGTGAACAACCGCATAATTTTATATTACTTAGACAGGCCTGTTGGTCTAGTGGTTAGTGACCCTGACTGCTATGCCGGAGGTCGTGGGTTCGATTCCCACCCAGGACAAATGTTTGTGTGATAAGCACGATCATTTGTTCTGTGTCTGGGTGTAATTTATCTATAATATGTATGTATTTAGAAAATATATAAGTATGTTTATCAGTTGTCTAGTACCCATAACACAAGCTCTGCTTAGCTTGGGACTAGATGGCGTTGTGTGATAGTTGTGGAATATTTATTATATTAATTTAATTATGTAATGTCTAAATCTGCAATGTTTTTGAAACAGGGCGTTACTGATAAAGGTCCTTAATACTTACCCAGCAAGGCCTTTACAGACTATTTAGCGCCAATTCGTCGGCGATTCGCCACTGATAATGAAACACGCACGAAGAGCTAATAAAGACTATCGAAACTGCAGTGAACGTTCCAGAATATTGTGCCAACACTTGACTACATTCGCCCTTGACTCACTGAGAAGTCTGGAGTTAATAGTGCGAAACATTTAGGTTACCTACTTCGTAAACAGTACAAGTATGTTTTTTTAGAATATCAAAGTCAAAAATCTGGCTATGACGCCACAAAGATACGCTAGGATAAAGATTTTACCTATCTTTTCCTTTCGCATCTACAATTACTGAAGGTACCAGAAACACTCTTCCTTGACTTTTTCGTTCAGTCTGCATCGAGTGTTACTTGACTTCATTCATCCTGTAACTGGGTTAAAATTCTGTTTCCTCTACGGGTACCTCATAGCATTTAAGGTATGACTTACACAAGGTATAATTGGTTTAGCATCTGTCTAGTCTTTTCCCAAAAATATTGGGGTCGGCTTCCAGTCAAACCAGATGCAGCTGAATATCAGTATTTTACATGGAACGACTGCCTATTGGACCTCCACAACCTAGTAACTGGGTAATACGATACCCCATGGTAGGCCTGGTTGTAAAGAGTTTTAGAGCTTCTGAATAATACTTATGTAACGATTGTCAAAGATCTATAAGTGACAGCCCAACAAGTGTGCGTTCTGAGACACGCCTGCCTATGCCACGCAGAGCCTTCATGAAGAAGCAGGTTATTAGTACAGACAGTTTTGATATTTGATAATAGGTTGTTTTTTTATAAAAGCTTTACCTGCAGTACCAACCTGCCTGTACCAAAAGCCTGCTGTTTTATGAAGGCACCCTATGTGTAGTTGCGTAAAAAGTTACAAGCCTGTCCCCCACAATGATCGTAACATATTTCCCGCCACTGAAACTTAACAGCCCGTTCGCATGAAAACAGTTCGTTATTTTTACGGTACGTTAATTTCACGATACGTTTTTTCTGTGGTGATGGTTGATGGCATTACGAGTACATACGAGAATTTGTAGGGGTGCTCTCACACGAGTTGGCGGTATCGGATCGAGTAAAACAATGTTACCCATATTGCCCGAATTTTACGGTTCAGAAAATGCGTTTATGGGTGATGGTTGTGTGAATGGGCTTTAATAGCTGTTTGATGGGAAGTGCAAACAAGTTCATTTAGGTTTGGGTGACGTTCAATCTGCTGAGCCATTCACTATTACACTATTGAAAACAGATCTCGTCATATTGATGCATCTGAATGCTCATCGAAAATGTAACTGGGATCTTCTGAAAAAGCTCTGCATAGACGAATGCATCTAAACTATGAATGGATGAAAATGTGACGCTCTGATACATACAATCTTCACTTGTATTCCAGGATAAACTACTCTGTTATATCTACGTGCTTTTTTTTATCGTGGTAGAATCATCAAATGAGTCCTCCCACCCAGGGAAGGGCAGGAGGGACTGTCAGACCTGCACTGACTCCTTAGTCAGTGCAGGTCTGACAGTCCCTTGGGGACCCTTGTCCCCACGTACATCAGTTTTTTTTTTCGAACGGAATTCGAAGTGATGAATGAACGTCTATGAAAGTGAACAACACACACAAAACATGCACACACACTTGTAAGAATTGACTGTGTTCGGATATAAAACGGATCAGGATTCCTGATCAGGAAAACTGATGTACGTGGGGACCCTAAAAGCCACGGTGTCCTACAATAGCCCTTTACGTTCCGGACTCACGGTAGCTCGTTAGTCCCGCGACCCCGGCAGGTTTTGTGTATGTTTTTAAGTGCCTACGTGCTTAAAACATACCCGCAACATTATCCTTGTTTCATTTAACAATTCTTAGAATTCTTAAAAATATCATCATGACTAAAGCCCGAAACGTGAGTAAAAACGCAAAATCCATACATACATGAATGACATTGACCTTTTCAAACTACAACTACGTAGATCTAAAAGGAAAAAAAAAACAATGGCGTATAATGTTATCACTAAAGTAGGTATATTGTAATTAGCGATGCATCCGATACCGATACCGATACCGATATATCGGCGATACTTCGGGTTAGCCGATATATCGGTATCGACGATATTTTATGACCGATTCAACGATACTTTTTAATTAAAAAAAATGTAGTGTAAACGAGCGTGTTGTCTCGTCTATTTCGTCGTAAACGAGGCACGAACTATGCCCGGGGAAACCCAGTAGGTACTGCAACTATAAGTTCTGAGATGCCTACGACTGGCGGGCTTTGAAGAATTTGTGGGTAAATGAGCCCCTGTCTATAGAGCTGTAATTCTCTCAAAGAAGAAATCGAGAGATACCTAAGGTTTCGATATAAGAAACTTTAGATTCCAAGTGAGTTCTGACGCATCTGAGAGACTATTTTTCAGCGCAGGTCTTTTTCAAACAGACTCGCGAAAGCGCCTTTCTCCGAAAAAATTAAGATTACTTTTTGTTTTTAAAACAAAAATCTTATTAATGTTAATTTTAATTAAATCTAATATCAACATATGTCACTACTTTTTATATTAATAAAATAAATGACTTGTGATTTATTTATTATTTCTTTAATTCATAATAAGCGTATCGGTATCGGTATCGGTATCGCCGATATTTTTATAAGAATATCGGTATCGGTATCGTATCGGCCAAATGGCGTATCGATGCATCCCTAATTGTAATGAATGAAATGACGTCATAAGCATCCATAAATAAATGAGTGACATTTATTATTGTACGAATTCCCGTTAGACCTTGTAACTAAGTCATCTTTTCGAACTGCCCACAAATAAACATGTTTTTATCTGGATTGCGTCAATTTCTGCTTATATGAACGACTAGGTGCGGTATAAATGTATTTATTTCAATTTATTAGTTTTTTATTGAATTCATTGAGAATAAGCAAAACTAAGAAGTCTTTTTTCCTCTAAGGGTCAGTTCACACCGAAACACGAAGTTGCACACACTTTTTAATCGAACGACTCGAAGTCTTTTATTTACTACTATACACATTTCCAGTATCGTCACATCGCGTCTCGGTGTCAACTGACCTTAAGTTACCGTGCCTTAAGACACGTACACACTGATCATTTCTGCAACAAGGTATCGAGTTTCAGCGATAGGCGGAGACCTCTCGCGCCCGGCATCAGAGGCCATGCTGCGGGGCGAGACGGAGTAGGAAGTGGTCGCCTCCTTCTGATTCCGAAGGAGGAGACGGGCCGCGTGAGGGAGAGGACAGCGTCCTCCCTCCGCCCCAACCGCAGTGGTAAACGCTCACGGCGACGGACGTCGCAAGATTATCTCCGGCCACTGTAGGAGCGGGGGCATGCGGGCGGCGAGTAACAGGCGACTCGCCGCCCGACCATGGACCATGCCCGGGTCGACGGCACGATGTGTTCCACGCGCGCCTCAAAGAGTGTCAGCATAATGACGCCCCCCCCCCCCCCTTTAGAGGGCCAAAGCCTGCCGTGCCGGGGTCGCGGGACTTATTGAATTACTGTGACCCTGGAACGTATAGGGCTATTGAAGGACACCGTGGATTTTAGTCAGTACGAGTCTGACAGTCCCTCCCGCCCTGCCCTGAGTGGGAGGACTCATTTGATGATTTTACCACGATAAAAATAAGATAATCGAGCTTTTTTCATTCGCTTTTTTCGCCTGTGCAATTTTCACATAAACGAAACTATGTAGTTAAGAACTTTATCATTACTTTTATCAGGCTACTTAGAGTTCTCACTCATATGGAACCCCAAAAAACAATGTCGTCTGTATGATCATAAGACCACAAGACCTCTCAAAACAAATAAACACGTTAATTAAACAAAAGTAACGAAACAATACTAACTTGGTAACATAATAGAGTTAGCCTTTTGGGGTTGACATCTAAACAAACTCAGTCAGTTACCAACACTTGTGACGACCTGTCCAAAACTCGGGACACTAATGTCCACAAACCACATATTTTTGGTCAGTTTGGCACACAGCCAGACTTTAAATGGGACATTTAAAAATAGTGGTATTAACAATCAACGTACTAAACAAATATTTTAAAGAAAGTACCTACACGTAGATTTAAAAAAAACGTGTAGCTCGCGGTAACCGGTGGATCCGTTTAACCGACTGTGAGAATCCAACCAGAACATAAAACGGTAGAGGATTTTCGGAATTCTAAACTAAAAGTAAAAACCAGCCAACTATTGACGAAACGAAACTACGTTCCGAACATACAAGTTTAAAGAATTAAAGTTCCAATTTAACTTCGATGCGACAAACTAAGGATTGGGACATTGGGACGAGACTGACCCTCTAGCTAAAAAGAGGTCAAGAGATCAAATACTTCCATCAAGTTGACATATAGAGGTGAATTTACTACCCTACTTCTAACAAAATTACCTAATTTAGACGAGTTACAAGGATTGTTCAACATTTATTTGTTACGTAATATTTCCTTCGAAATATAAAAGAGGTAATTCCAATTTACCTGAACAATCGCGGCTGCCATTAAAATCTATATTATTCCGCCTTCAGTCAACTTTTTATCTGAGGAAGAATTCGCCTCAATCGCTTTTTATCATTGCGAATCACAAATAGCCGAAAAGGGATTTTAGATTTTATGAATACAAAAAAAAAAGTATTGAATTGTTCCTTACAGCTGTTCTTCCGCTTTGATATTGTTTTATTCATCGAATCAAACGTTATTGGAAGGGAAATCTTCAAATCTCCATTTGTGAGAGTGTTGACACTGATTTTTACAGTTATCAACTCCTTTAAATATTTATAAATCTCACCCGCTTCAGAAATTTTCATGAATCTCGTTGTAGGTGTTTTAAAATACTTTTTTGTAAGGTTTCGCTTTGTTGTTTCGGATGTTGAATATTTTAAACTAGAATAGCGGTCCGTAAACGACTTCATAAAAAGAGCCAGAGTTCATACGCATAAAATATACGAATCCACTGTGCCAGAACGTTCAAAGAAAGGCCATGGAATAAAACTTCGTTTCGAAACTAACTCATTCCAATTGTTTCTGTCCAGCCAGTCATTTTATGAAAAGAATAAATTACGTAATCTGGATAGAGTTGTTGTCTATGCTTCGAATAATGCCACCATTTAAATTATCTATTAATGTCATAGTGTAATCAGAACTATATGTCAAGACCTCATTAATTTGGAGTCAAACTTCATCTTAATTGTTTGTGGTGCACGGTTTTAATTGTTTTGTTCTAATTTTAAACACGTGATACTATTAACCTCTAATTCTATTGACCCAGAACAGTTATTAGAGATGCAGTTAATTAATCAGAATACGATCTCACCCTGCTGATTGATCAATTAATTTGCATAAAAACGCAGAAGACGTTTGACAGCGGAAAATCTGAGTGACTTTTGCTATTAACTATTTGCTTAATAACTAATTGCTATTTGTTTTGAAATTTTAGCTTTTATGTGGATTTTAGTAGATTTGTGGATTTAAACTGTATTAACAACTGCGATAAATTGATTTTGATGATAGTAGTTGTACGAGGTATGACATACGCATGCACATCAATATATATCTTAATCTATCAAACCCAATCGAATGTGAACCTTCTTATTATGTAATACAAAGATGAAAAGGTTGAAATAAAATTACAGATTGGAGTAGATTGTGTTGATGCTGTACATTGAACTTCTGATCTGTTGGTACTTCATAATCACTTGTGTACAATTATCAGTATGGTTCAGGTGTTCATTTCTCACATAATAAGTTATGATGTAATAGTAAATTGTTACCCTAGGGGTAAAAGTAACTTATCTAGTCCCGAGACAAGTTTTACTTTCTTTAAATCTAAAGTGGCTCGTCTTTGTCTACACAGGATAACTGCCATTACATGGTTTTATAAGCAACGTCCTTCTTATTTATTGCCCTAAGAAAAACGGACCCTGTAGTAAAATTTCACTTCCTTTTATGCGAGATCACGTACTAATGTACACTTGCTTTTTTTTTCTCTAGCTTGGTAATTATGTTTGAGGGCAAAACGTTTAGGTTGCAAATTGTTACATTTACACCACCAAATACTTTTTGGTTCTAGGATATGCCGGTTTCATCACGATGTCTTCCTTCACCGTTATGAGAGCAGTGGTGATGAAATAAATTACACAAAGTAATGCGCCTGGCCGACTTCGAAGCCACGACCTACAACTCGTAAGTCGGGGCCGATACCACTAGGCCACCACTGCTCCGTAAACCTTAAACTCAGTCAACAAAAAATACCAAGCCAGATAAATCGCTGGTTTTGGCGATATTATTTTCATTTCGTTAAGGGACCATAAAAGAGCAAAAATACTAAACGCCTCAAGAATATTAAACTGGTATGTACAGCTTTCATCAGAACTAAACACGAGATCGGGTAAGTACATAGCTTTTTCTTTTTTATGGCGTAATATACAGTTACGCCCATAAACCTGAAAAAGCAAGGCTGCTATCTAGTCTCGAAGAAACAGAACATGGCAGAACAAGATTAGGTTTTAGTACACATTTTGGTGTTCAGCAAAAAACACTAACACTTGAATAGACACGCCTAAATCAAGTTTGTATAAAGAATACTTGAAGCATTGCCAACCATAAAATACCTACAAATAGTTATAGTAATTTTTGGAAATGTTAGACTTTAAGCTGCTTTCGGTACCTCGGGTCGCTTGTCCAAGGAGACGGCGATGTAGACCGGGACATAACACACCGGATCAACTCGGGATCGATGAAATGGCGACAGGTCACCGGAACAACTTGCGACCCACGGATGCCCTTCAAGTTAAAGGGGAAAATATACAAATTCGTGATTAGACCTGTCGTATTGTATGGATCGGAATGCTGGGCTGTGAAAAAGATGGATGAGAAACGATTGCATGTAGCGGAGATGAGGATGTTGAGATGGATGTGTGGAGTGACAAGAATGGATAAAGTAAGGAATGAGTTTATAAGGGGAAGTTTGAAAGTGGCGCCTGTTACAGAAAAAATGAAAGGGAATCGTCTATCTTGGTATGGACATGTGATGAGGAGGGATCACACCCATGTGACTAAGAAAGTGATGAGTATGAATGTTGATGGATGGAGAGGACGAGGAAGGCCAAAGAAAAGATGGATGGATTGTCTAAGGAATGATATAAAAGAAAAAGGAGTAAATGATACTGTGACGTCTGATAGGGGAGAATGGAAGAAGAAAACGTGTTGCGCCGACTCCAAATAGAATGGGATAAGGGCAGGAAGAAGGAAGGAAGGAAGGTTAGACTTTAATGCTGAGAAAGGAAAGAAATTAAATATATATAAACAGACAGAATTTCAGCATTTTGTAAAGTTGTTACGGCATCATTCTGCCTCGTTGGTTAGAAGAGCGACTGCTGAGCTAAAGATTCCGAGTTAGATACCTGGGTTGAGCAAAGTGTTATTGGGGTTTTCTATCAGAAATACTCAGTAGCAACCACGGAGCTTGGATTCAGATCCTTATTACATAATATAGAACTCATAACTGGCGAAATCAGGGTGTGCTTATGGGTACACCTCTGCTTAACCCTTCGGGGATGCGTGGTGTGATGTTATCCACTTAGACATTTAAGAAAAATACCACTTATTCAAGTTCTGGACTTAGAGAAAAGTGAAAGCTTCCTTATGTTGATAATTCAGAAGACAGAAGATAAATCGCGATTAAAAGAGCAAGAGGATGAATTTTACTAATTATTAAAGTTTTGTCTTTTTCAACGATCTGAGTAACTTCACAATGAATGGTGCTGGCTCACTTATGCAAACGAGTTCATAAATGCAGTGAATGAAATATATATCTAAATATAGTGCAAATATTTATTACATAATATTGTGATTTAATAACTGTAAAAGTCTGGACGTTTTTGCAGAATCAAAAACAAAAAAATGCATATTATTTAATATTACGGATTTTTATAAAACAAAGCTTGTTTCCAGAGGTTCTAAAACGGTAACTTTAGCAGAATCATGATATATGGAATGCGATAAACTTTGTAACAGAAATTTCTATTCTAATTCTCGAGCAATAAAATCGGATGATCCATTTTACAAATTTTACTGTTTTAAACAAAGATAATTTTATGATTAATTTTTTTAAACCCACAGAAAAGGGGTAATTTGTTTGACGACACATATCTCTCTCTGTTATTAAATCTCTAGTTACATAAATAAAGATCAATAGAGATTTCAACTTTCTTAATTTTGTAGATGTGCCCCATCCCGCAATAACTTTATCTCCTAAAAGCGTTTTGAATGTAGGACAAACATTTCTCGAGATCAAAGCGCCTATAATTTCTTCTTTAGTAACTGGTTGGTTGTATTTTCTTTTTAGATTTTATACAATCCTTATTTTTAATAAAACCGACGGTTAAAATAAATTCTGTTCTACTTTTTATCTTTTGAGTGACAGGTTTCTTTTTTTTCAATAATTTTGGGCTGTAAATTTTTTCCTACGGCTTCTTTATTGTAGTCAAAGACAGCTTAACAACCTTATTATAGTTTAATGTTGCTCATTAGTCATTATACAGGCCTTAACAAAGTTATTTAATATTAACTCTAGGGAAACAAGTCACCTATAACAAAAACTTAGATAATGAAGTAAGTTGCTATGATCGTTTTACTGACACGAGGTGACAAATAACTGAGCCACAAAATCACACTCTTGGAATGTCGAGGCTAAGCCGACCGTGAAAATCAATTAAAAACATGTATGCTAAACTGAATGGTTACGGTCGTTACGGAGAAGTGAAGACAGATCCGAAGCGTAAAAAAGAAGTGTTGGCAGACCAACGGCCCAGGTGGGTGGACAATGTTCAGAAGATTGCTGGTAAAACTCGGATAAAACAGGACAGAATAAGACAGGAACAGGGCTGCTGCTGATCATGATGATGTTACAGTTTGAAAAACAATATAGAAGTAATAATAAATAATACATATATAGCTTTTTTAGGGTTCCGTAGCCAAATGGCAAAAACGGAACCCTTATAGATTCGTCATGTCTGTCTGTCTGTCTGCCCGTCCGTATGTCACAGCCACTTTTCTTCGAAAGTATGAGAGCTATCCTGTTGAAACTTGGTAAGTAGATGTATTATGTGAACCTCATTAGGATTTTTACACAAAAATAAAAAATAAACAAATTTTGGGGGTACCCCACATACTTAGAAATGAAACTCAATTTTTTTTTTCACCAAACCCATACGTGTGGGATATCTGTGGATAGGTCTTTAAAAATCATATTGAGGTTACTAATAATATCATTTTTCTCTAAACTGAACAGTTTGCACTTGCACAGTGGTAAAATGTCCCCCCCCCCTGTAACTTCTAAAATAAGAGAATGATAAAACTAAAAAAAATATGTAATGTAGACCTCAACAAAAACTTCCAACGAAAATTGGTTTGGATGAGATATAGTCAGCAGTTTTTGAGATATAGTATATTTTCAAAAAACGCAAATATAACTTTGCCGTTCATACAAACACATGAAAAACAAAGTTATTTTTATGGTTTGTGTATATTACTTACTAATTTCAATATAATTATATCCCTAATCTATGCTTGCTACGGAACCCTTCAAGGGCGAGTCCAACTCGCACTTGGCCGGTTTCTCAATATAGAATCTTTCTCTTCCTTGTTTGTGAAAATGAGAACATTATTTAATTGTAGGTCGTGTGTAGTGTAGTCTTGTAGTGCTAATTTTCTTAATAGTTTCCCCTTGTTACCAAGCCTACGCTTTTCTCACATATCTAAGTATTCAAAACTTGTAACATTCCGAGGGTATAAACATGTCATATTCAAAAAGAGTAACCATGGAGTTTCTTGCCGGTTCTTCTCCATGAAAACAACCAACTCAAACCAAACACCTGTTGGTCGACGTTTTAGTGCTCTCGTGGGCCTATATTGAAATAAAAATATTTGATTCTAGTGATGTTGACAACATAGCCTAAGATTGAACACCGGAGTTGACGCCATTATTTTTTTTTTAAAACGGGTGTAATGCAACCTGATAGATTTTTTATGTTTAATTTTTAAATTGGTAGATGAATGTGGAAGTACTACATCAGCACATGGACAAGAGCTCTGGGTCCTCTAAAGAGACCAGCTCCAGAGACCCTCTGTGCAATGCCTGCTAGGGAACATTTCTGAGACACTTATGGTCAAATGGTAAGATCAATGGTCTTACGAACCGCTTCCGACTCATCAGTCATATCTTTAATAAGTATTTATCAAAAATTGATGTCATTTAAAACCATAAAAACCCGTTCACGCACACGTGCTTCTATAACTCAAGAAGAAACGTTCCGTGATTGGTTGACAACGACATTGACCTTGTTAGTTACCTCACGATTTACACCTCGGAAATGCCAGTCTAAAATGATTACGTAAATGAATTATATGTAAGTATTAAATCTTAAAAATTATTATGATATTAATACTGAGTATGATCATCGTTTTCTTATTAGCATCCAGTCTAAGTGGACGCAATTGAATACCTGTATCTTACAGAGATCGACTGCCTAAGATCTAACCTCCAAAACTCAGTGCTCGGAAATATAACATCCCTTAAAGGACGATGATAGCATAATCATCAGCTTACAATGTTCCCACTGCTGGGACGCAAGGCCTCTTCTCTGTAAAAGGGAGTGTTCAGCAAACCAAGCGGGCTCAGATAAGATAAGATCATCGGAAAATTTGAGTCTGCCTGTTCATTCTACCAATTTTATGATAAATCATTTGCGGTCCAAGCTATCCGTTTGTGGAATGCATTGCCTATCATATAAACGTCATAAAGACATCTGTTGTTACATTATTTATTTTTCTTAACGACACCTAATCTCCCCCATGTTTAAGTCCTTTTTTGCCAACAACGAGGTGGTTTTAAAAATGTCTACTAATCCTAAATAATCTCATTCCCCCATCTGTTTCCTCAATTTATCTTCTACGAAATTACTCTTTTAAGTAACGTTATTAAAAGACGTTGTCTTTTCCTGCAGAGAATTTAAGTTCAACATCTTCAAAATTGCCATTGCTATTTAAATTACACGGAATTTTTTACAAATATTTTGTGAGGAATTCAAAACTGGAAGGAATATTCTAGACTTAATTTCGGTCGACACAATCGTCTTTTTTTTTGTTGGAGCAAAGATGTCGGTAATTATTTTTTTGTGGACGTTCTTGCTTATCGCTTTGGAACGTAATCTTTTGCCATGGTGGTGTGACTAACAAATTAATGGGAATCATTAATTTCCTGTATGTTTCCGCCTCTATAATTAGTACCTAATTAGACATTGCTATTTTCATCTTGCATGGTACATAGTTGTCATTATTTTGTGGTGTTTTATTGACAAGGTTACAGGAAAAGTTGTCAATTTTAGAAGGCTTACAAAATTAAATATTTTGTGGGTTTTTAGCTGAAGCGGAAAATTAACTTGTGTTGACATCAATTTTGGGACTTATACCGGTGGTTTTCTTAATCATATAAGTAATATAAATTCGTAAAATACATATAACATTTTATTCTACTGGTCTAGTATAATATTTCTGAAACTACAGAATGGATAAATACCCAGATGAATAATTTCATCGCAGATCATATTACGCTTCTATTAAGTCGCTAATAAACATATTAAGTCGCTTCTATTAAATCGTTCCTACTACAAAAATCCTAGTGGTAAAATTTTCACAATAAAGCCAGTTCAGATACGAAATGAACGAACTCTCAAACTTACATGTCCCATTCGAAGACAGCTCTAGACACCAAAAATTTTTGAATTTCGAAAGGGAACAATTCGGCTGTTTCACTCATCCCTTTTTTACTCGAATCATTGAAGTGCCCAGTTATAGAGGAAGTATGACAAAATCTCGGATTTTCGGGTCAGCCGCCTCAATCTCGGCTTACAATCAACGATAACAGTTTCCATGGTGTATTTTTCCACCACAGGTTTTTGCTTTTTACAACGTCGTAAAACCTTCCAAGAGTGAAATGTTTCTTTAGGATCTGATTGAAGATTGTTGATCTAACGTTTTAGTGTGTATTGGGTTTAAAAAAGAATGAATTGGAATAACTAGACGAAACGGTAAAATTGAATTGCCTAAAAATTGTAATAAAATAATTGCCTATAGTAACAGGATTTGTTTTGCTGGAATATAAAACTAGTGATAGGTGCCGTTTCATAAAGTGCCTAATGTGGAATACTTCATTATAGATAGAGGATATTAGTAGTTTTCCTTATGGAATATGAAATAGACTTGCTTAAGTTATACATACTACAAGTTGGACAGACGATCTGATAGATCGATATGAATAGGATCGAGTTGTATGCAAGTTGCTTCCAACCGATCCTATTGGAAATCTTAAGGTGAGGCTTATGTTCAGCAGTGGACCTTCAACGGTTGATATGATGATGATGATAAATTATAGGTACATTATGTAGTTCATCATCCACAGCCCGTCTTCACCCACTGCTGCCGGACGGCCAACACTTCTTTTTCCATTCCTTGGACGCCAGCACTGTGTCACAGCTTTATTCCACCTGACGTCACCGAGCCTTACAGGTGTCCTGCCCAACTCCATTTGAGTTCCATAACTCGATTACCAATATCGAAAACCTTCGTTCGTCTCCGGATTTCGACGTTTGGAACTCGGTCTATTAATTTTATGCCCGCGAGCATGGAACACTCCATTATGTAGTTACATTAAGCCAATAGCTGTATTTTCTTTTGATTTTCCACGGCTTCCCTCACTCCTCCCTCCATGACGAGGTTATAGGCTATTATCGGGAATATTGTATATAGAATTCATCAAAATCGGTTCAGCCGTTTTGACGTCAAAATCGGACATACGCATAAACATAAATTATTTTATATTATTGTGTAGTAGGATAAAATCACCTGCCTACTAAATATATATTTTAAAACATGATTCATTGAACGGTATTAACTTTGGTATTTCCGAATCGGAGATAGGAATGTAAAATATAATAAAATACGAGTCTCGAAATAGCTTGTAGCGTTGCTAAATTACTTCTTAACTCGCTAGCTGAAACTGTCTGATTAACTGAAAGACTGGACAGTTCAGCTTGTATATTAAATGGCCAATTTTTGAATTTCAGTTGCGAAAACTTTGTTTCAAATGAAGTAATGAATGTGCGAGTAGGTCACTAATTTTTGTCGGGAACTTTCCTCGCGTTTAAAAATACGTGTACATTATATTTGAAAATACTAAATAACGGTATTTTATTTTAGTTTTAGTTTAAATTTAGTATTTTGTTGTAAATATTAAGTTTTATTTTTTTTATTTTTAAATTTCTAGATTTAGTTTAATTATCTAAATAAGTACTTAAATAAACCCATTTCAGCCGTAAAAAAAAAAGAAAAAATAACGGACTATTTAGATTTGCAATTAAGAGAGATCGTGGCTAAATAATTACAGCCGCACATGCCGATCTCACTGGTTAAGCCGCGCTTGCCGAGGTTGGTCTGTGGATGGGTGACCATCTGTCATAGCGAGTCTCTTCCGTGCCTCGGAAAGCACGTAAAACCGTTGGTCCCGGCTGTCATTTGTATATCTTTGACAGTCGTTACTATTAGCGTATAGGACCGTCAGTACTGAAGCTTTACCGGTACTTGCTAGTGTTCTTCCAGTAGATCTTGAAGTGCAGCGACGTGCTGCAATGTACTTTTCCGCACGGGAGACCACTGACGCTGATTTCCTACCGCAACGTGACCGTGATAAGATATCTAGATTATTCAAACCCCAGAGCGACGTCTGGGAGGATCTTTTATCCGAATGGCAAAATAGGTGGGATAATTCTGTCAAGGGGCGGCACCTCCACCAGTTCTTCCCATCCGTTCGTGAGCGGCTGGCTAGGACGTGGCTGGAGGTGGATCACTGTGTCGCCCAATTTCTAACGGGACATGGTAACTTTAAAAGTAAATTGTTTTCCTTTAAGCTTGTTCCCTCGCCTTTTTGTCAATGTTCGTCACCTGACTGTGAATATGAACAATCAGCACATCATATTCTTTGGGAGTGTATTCTCTGGCAGAACGAACGCAATATTATGTTGGATACTATTCAGACTACATCTGGAGTCGTTTATTATACGGACCTTGTGGAAACTCGAACAAACTTCCGTGCGTTCAAGCGTTTTTGCCATACCTATTATTGGAATCAAATTTAGCAGCTCACAATTTAGGACCCATTAATATTAGTAGTCATTTTTACCCGTGGTGCAAGGCAACTGGGCTTCTCCCAGTTGTAATTGTCCCTTTGTGCCTATTGGCCTTGTTTTGTTCTGTCTCCTGCTTGCATGGAGGGAAGTGGAAACATATTTTTTCCTACTCCTCCACTATTCTTTTCTGATTAATTTCGTGCAGGATCCAAGACAGGTAAATTCATTCTCCGGGACACGTCGAGCTTCATTGTCTCGGCGCTTTTCTGGTGGTTGCCACTGTTGATTCTGGCTCTCAGGAGTTGCAGTGGTTTGGGAATAGTGTGGTGGGTTTGTCCCAAAAAAAAAAAGTCGTTACTATTAGTCAGAAGCTCTAAAAGTCTGACAACCAGTCTTACCATGGGGTATCGTATTACCTAGTCACGGGTTGTGGAGGTCCGATAGGCAGTCGCTCCATGTAAAATATCGATATTCAGCTGCATCTGGTTTGACTGGAAGCCGACCCCAATATAGTTGAGAAAAGGCTACGCAGATGATGATGATGAATTTATTGATGGTGTCAAATATCAAATAATAAATTATTATAAATTCAAACGTATGGATGGTTATTTTATGGATATTTGTTATACAATCGCGCCAGAACGGCTGAACTGGATGAAATTTGGCACAGGTTTACATTATACCCTTTTTTATCTTTAATATTTTTATCATTTATATATTTTTTTACAGGTTTACATTATACCTAATCTTTTTTTATCGCGTTAAAATCATGAAATGAGTCCTTCCGCCCTGGGGGACGGCAGGGACTGTCAGACTCGTTCCGACTTAAATCCAAAGTGATCCTTGAATAGCCCTTAACGTTCCAGGGTCACGGTTACCTGAGGAGACAGTCCCACGATCCTTCATTATACCCTGGCATAACGTTTATCTCTGTATTTCATTCCTATAGGATAATGCTCAACTAATATGCAGGCAAAGTCGCTGGTAAACGCTAGTTCCTATGTAAATAATGCACCTGCCTCATTAGTGCACAGTGTATTGTTGCTAATGAGATAATATACTAATCAAGCTGGAGTTGCTGTTTAGGACACCTACTACTTAGATCGTCCATTGCAGGTGTCTGAATGTATATTCACACTATAATTATTATGCACTTTCGGTCTGTAGGATTGAATTGAGAATTTCCAACAAATTCAATTACGCATACTATAAGCTGTTGAAGTTACCTTTGCCTAGAAGTGGGGCAAGAGGTTAAAAAAAGTCATGATACTTAGTAAAACAAGGAAGCTCCTCTAACTTTTTTTGAAGTTGCTTAAAAATTGAAGAATGATGCACTTGTTTCACTAAATCCATTACAAAATCTGCTTTTATTATGAGGTAATCTGCATGATTGATTGCTTAAGGACCATGTAAAAGATCAAACAGCTTGTCAAATCAGTTGACGGTCTGCAGTTTTGCCTGACGTCGCGTTTGACAGACAAGATCGATCGTGTACGGAAAATAAATTATTTTAGCAAGTCTGCGAAAAAATACGTTGATGCACTTTTTTCGATTCTTGGTTAAAACGTGAAGTTTGACCTATGTGTTTGCTCATACATCATTGATCGACAACCGCTTACCGTGATTATGTAAATAATAATTGACGTGCCTTATTATTGCAGAATGTAATGTTGCTAATGAGAAACACATAAAGCTTGAAATGATACCTACTTAAGCTAGCCTTCAATCACAGGTGTTTGATTCGAGCAAGATGATGCATTGATTGGTGACGCATTTTGAAATTAGATTTGTAATACTAAATTAAATTACTGTGATAAGCATTGAGACGAATACGACGAAGACGATTTCAAATAAATGATTTGAAGGATGCTTTTTAAATTTTAATGTTTATTAATGGTACAGTGACCTTCAAAAGTGGTTCGTATCACACGTTCACAGCAATATGAATTTAAAGGTTGCAATCCACTTTTGAATCCACTTAGTAGGTACCTTAGAGGCTTTAAGAAGACCCATAGGATTTATCTGGCACTCAGCACTGATACAACACAACAGTACCTAGGTGAGAAAAAGAATGAAGAATATTTTTTTTTTGTCACGAAGGAAATGCTTGCTGGTTGAATATCCAGTACGCATCCTTAACTATCCAGTGAATAAAGAAAATACGAACCCATAATTACAATAAAAAGACGACTACGAGACTACTGTTTTTTTTTCTTTTACTGCGAATGCTGGCTGGTAGAATGTCCATTAGCCACACGTAGCGATACAGTAATAAAATGAAACAGTAGGTAAGAATAAAAAAGGCATTCACGTAGGAAAGACTAGACAAGTATAAAATTATACAAAAATGACTGTGTAATTTTAAACTATTGCATAGCTTTTATCGCGGGCACTGAGCGCAGCGCGGCGCGGCGACCGAATCAAAACTTTTCCAAAAATCTAACGAAAAAACCTAACGAAAATACCTGACACCACGCATCGTCTAACATCGTTTCAGTTCGGGACCGGGAGAATAAAAATATCCGTCATAAAAACAATTTACTTTTTCTTACTGATTCTAAACGGCCAGCTACAAAAGGAGTTTTCACAATGAAACCTACTCATAAAATTCTCCTTCAACAAAGAAGTTCTTTATTGCAGTAGGTAGTGCACCACAAACATTTTAAATAAATTACCTATATTCTCGTTAAATAGGTATAAGTACGCTGTAGGCGATAATATTATTTTTAAAAAAAAAATCTGCAATAGCTTCACCGCGGCAGTCTCCGAGTGCCACATGTATATTTTATTTTTTTCATACTCGAAAATGTAAATTATTATTCCGTGAATATTTAATTATGTAATTAGCACTTGGACTGTTTGCGTATGATGTCCGAGGTCAATGATTGACATTGTTTAAAATACCTACATATTGTATTGTTTATTTTGTTTGCAAGTAAATTCCACACGAATTATTTTGACTATCATCAGCTATAAATTCCGATAACGTCACGTAGTCAATAACTAATAAGGCGATATAATAATGTCAAAGTACTTAGATAACCTTTTACCTTCGCTCTTAGTAAACATTTACGAGTATTAGATCTCAAGAAACTGCATGATTGACCTATAAACTATGTTACCAGCACGTAATCTTATCGTGAAATGATAATACATGTGATTCCTTAATAGCATATCGTGTGAGCACTAAAATGCACGATTGTGTACTTTAGTCTTCAACATGTCCGGTAAGTCTAGAATACACGATAAAACGTGGCGTTAGTCAATCGAAAAGACTGCGATAACTTTTTACATTCAATATTAAGATAACAGCAACAAACAAAGAATTCTAACACACGTGATAAATATTCTTATAGTTCTAATAAAAGAACGAAAACTTAGTTAAAATGCGAATAAGTAAGTACTCACCGAAAATACCGGTCAACTTAGCAAATCCGTGACAACAAAATAACTTTTCACAACTTCCCAAACACTTTTATTGACACTGCAGTCACGAATATCACAAAAAGTTGACACTGAACGACGTCATTGTTGCACAAAACATCACTTGTTTCCAAGTTTTTTTTTCTTAACACTACGAAAACGGAATGGCGGTAAAGTCGCGCGAAAGTGACGTACACAACACGTCTACACCACGCGGCGAACGCACGCAAACTGAATGAATGAATCGAATACCTATTCGGATGTCGAGATCGAGACGACACCAACTCGCGTGTGAACTCGATACAAGAGCGCGTAAATGCGTGACGAACCGGATCAAAGTATCGGACCACCTCAGGTCGTACTTCGCACTTTTTTCTCGGATTATGAGCAAATTCTATTTTATTTTTATCTTCTGCAATTTTGTATTGAGTTAAACCGGTCACGTTGTCTATTTATGAACCGGTTCTAATACAGTTTTACTAGCCTTTTTGGACGACAAATACGTAGTTAGGTACTACCGAAATATTACAACACTACAGATATTTTATACCTATTTAATGCGCATATTGCAAACATTTTGGTATTTCAAATTTTCAACCATGTACAGACGCCTCCGGCTCCACGGTGTTCCTTCAATATCCCTTTATGTAGCACGGTTACCAGGTGAGACAATCCCGCGACCCCGGCACGCTCTGGCCCTCTTAGGGGGCCCCGTCCAATGATATTATAAGTCATAGATATGTTATACACGTACAAAACAACAGAAAAAAGCGTACCGCGCAGAGAGGCAGCACACATACACACTTTTTATTCACACACATTACATTTCACTACAAGTAAAAAGGATAGCTTGATAAAACCAATATGAAAAAAAGTGACAGCTAGATGGTGACGCTCTCTCTTTTATCTCACTCGCACTCTCACTCGCACTCTTTCTTTTACGACGCCATGTTATAGAAACGTAATGTTTTATTTGTGAAAATATTAAGATAAATAATATATTTACGAATGATAAGTGATTCTTTGACTTTTAGAAGTCTTGTTTGTATAATTTGTACAATATCTTATCACACACGACGGCATTTTCGGTGGTTTTGAGTCACTTTTACTTTTGACTCACTCTGTAGTACGTGAAGTGCATCCGTTGTCGCTGGCAACGTCGGACTGAGGTCAAGGTTTGTGAATCAACCACATTTGAGCGCGTTTGTTTTTGAGCGCGTATAACGTATCTACACCTTTTTTACTTATAATATCATTGGCCCCGTCAGTTTGCTGACAGCTCTTTGAGGCGCGTTGTGTTCCACGGATCAGACGGCGAGTCACCCATTACTCGCCGCCCGCATGCCCGCGCCTACGGTGACCGGTGATCGTCTTGCGACGTCCGTTGCCGGGGGCGTCTCCCGCGGCGACTGGGTCGTGAGGTGGACGCTGTCCTCTTGACGGCTCAGACCTCAAATGTATATGCGACGTGTCCCCACAGACAATAGCTCACCTTCTCTCCTGCACCGCAAGTCCTGTCACCTGTACACTTGACGACCTTATGACTGCATCAGTGAGCGGGGTTCGCGTAGCTGAATTTTGGGCCAAACAAAATATATAAAACGATTTGCCATCGACACGCTAAGAAGAAGAACATACCATCACATTAAGCCTCCTGCAGAAAGACGCGATTAATCGTGCGGGGCGACATGTCGCGGTCCATTCGCAGTATTTTTAGAGTGGAAATTAGCTTGGCTCGTTGTCGCAGCGCGATTAATCGCGTGTGTCTGCAGGAGGCTTTCTGTCTTAAAAAAATATTTTTAAGACATCATGTTTCTTTACGATATGCTCTCAAATCGGTTTTAGAGCATTGTTGATGAAATAAATTACACAAATTAGTGCGCATGACTAGGTTCAAACTCAGGACCTACAACTCGTAAGTCTAAATCCTTACCACTGACTGGGCCACCACTGCTCTAGTTAATCCAGATGCAACTGAATATTAACAAAGCGATCTACATAACAGTATTATGTATAGGTATTATGTACACACAGTAAATAATGTGTTAGACGTTCTAAAAGTCTAGCTTTCACCAGCAACCTAGTTTATCAGTGCATTGCACCGGCACAAGCTTCCGTTCAGTGATGTTTACTTATTATGTCTAGCTCACGCCCCGGCAGCATTGCTCGCTTATAGTTCGGCAACTATTCCACAGATAAAAAGACTGTCTTATCAGGTGACACTGGAACGTAAAGGGCTATTGAAGGATCACCGTGGATTTTAGTCAGTACAAGTCTGACAGTTCCTTCCGTCCTGCCCTTTGTTTTTGCCAATATATTTTTTTGTTAATAGCCCTTTACGTACCAGGGTCACGGTTACCAGGTGAGACAGTCCCGCGACCCCGGCAGGTTTTGGCCCTCTTAGGGGGCCTCGTCAGATTGCTGGCAGCTCTTTGAGGCGAGCGTGGAACACAACGCGCCGCCGACCTGGGCATGGTCTATGGTCGGGCGGCAAGTCACCCATAACTCACCGCCCGCATGGCCGCGCCTACGGTGGCCGGAGATCGTCTTGCGACGTCCGTTGCCGTGGGCGTCTCCCGTTCCGTCCCGCCCTGAGACTCATTTGAAAAATTTACCGCGTAAATAAAAAAACTGGCCAAGTGCGAGTTGGACTCGCCCATGAAGGGTTCCGTAGCAGTAAGCATAGATTAGAGATATAATTATATTGAGATTAGTAATATACACAAACAATAAAAATAACTTTGTTTTTCATAGTATTTGTATGAATGGCAAAGTTATATTTGCGGTTTTTGAAAATGTACTATATCTCAAAAACTGCTGACTGTATCTCATCCAAACCAATTTTCGTTGGTAGTTTTGGTTGAGGTCTACATTATATATTTTTTTTAGTTTTATCATTCTCTTATTTTAGAAGTTACGGGGGGGGGGACACACTTTTTACCACTTTGGAAGTGTCTCTCGCGCAAACTGTTCAGTTTAGAAAAAAATGATGTTAGTAACCTCAATATCATTTTTAAAGACTTATTCATAGATACCCCACACGTATGGGTTTGGTGAAAAAAATTTTTTTGAGTTTTAATTCTAAGTATGGGGGGCACCTTCAAAATTTGTTTTGTTTTGATTTTTGTGTGAAAATCCTAATGCGGTTCACATAATACATCTTTCTACCAAGTTTCAACAGGATAGCTCTTATACTTTCGACAAAAAGTGGCTGTGACATACACGGACAGACAGACAGACAGACAGACAGACAGACAGACAGACAGACAGACAGACATGACGAATCTATAAGGGTTCCGTTTTTGCCATTTGGCTACGGAACCCTAAAAACATGTCCTTTTCCCATACAAACTTTTTCATTTGCATTATAGTAAGATTGGTCGTCACTGTATTCGTATTAAGCTAAAAAGAATCAAAGGGCGTCAAAAATGTACAACACTATATGTGGAATAAATTATCTATTCTATTCCGTACAACCTTCATTTATTTTCCTTTTCTTTATTTCTGTCTACGAGACTGAATGTCCAAGACCTTGCGACCCAGTGTAAGGCCTCATATGTTATGCAAAAAGCATAAAATTACTGTTGAATAAATAATATCGGGCCAGCTCGCTTATATGAGCAAATATGACCCATTTTCTTGAACTGAAGGTTTCGCCTTCATTCGGTTTTCTTGAATTTCTTCTTCTTAGTTTAAAAGGTTTCTTTTTGGATGTCGAAAGTCGATAAATAATCAAAAATACACATAGAAATTATAAATGTTAGAGATTTCTGGACGTGTAGCGCTTATGCGGGTCAAAGTAGAGCATTCATGCCTTAAACAAACCATTTGACTCAAACCTTGATGAAATCTAGACAATAAAAATCTGGGAACAAATAAGCTGGCAGTGAATTCCACGAATTCGCAGTTTGCAAAATAAATCTGAGTGTGTGTATGTTATTACAATGGGAAGCAAAGATGAGACATAAGATGGACCGAACTCATACCCATAAAAACTGGAACTTTTGCGTTCCGATGGAACACAGTAAAAAATTCTTGGCACCAGACTCCGACAAGATGATGGTCGCTAGCCTGGCGGCCCCAGCAATCACCACATGCCTGAGTTGGTCGTTGATTGGGGTGGACCGCAAGAAAGTGAATCCTACCAGTGGCGTAGCAAGACCGAATCTAGGGCAAGACGCATCTACGGGGCCCTTTTCTTTCAAGAAAAAAAATATGTCTTGCCTCCGGTGCTTGCGCGCGGCCCCCTTGTTGTAAGATGGCTTATGGTTCCGCTAAGTGATCTATACCAAATGTGATTGTCAGCAATATCAGCTTTGCGAGGCCTTTTTGACTCTTTGGGTTCCCAGTTACAAATAAAACGTACTCAAGTTATCTTGCAACATGGGGCCTCGCGAGAGTTGTGTAGACGCTAGACATAAACGAGATCGTCGTGACGCATTGCGAGGCCTCTATTTCTCAGTAGAAGTTAAGTTGTACTGCTTTGCTGATTGGTTGCTAACTTGTGAACGCCGTTGTCAAGATTTTTCTTTTTTTTCTATGAGCGCGAGACCCCTAGCTACGCCACTGGATCTTACACAACCTTAAGTTATTGTCAAACAGACAGGCGAAGCGAACGCGAAACGTTTTTGTTTGTAATTTATGGAATTGCTTGAAACCTGTCACATAGACTATCAGACCGCTTTCGCTTTTCTATATGACAGGATTCGGATCGCATTTGCTTCGCGTTCGCTTCGCCTGTCTGTTTGACAATATCTTAAGAACCTTATGTATTGTCTGTGTCTATTATATTATCATTGAACGGATTTCAAAAAAAATCGACGCACAGATAGATACTGACCTAGGTTAGAACGTAAGATAATTTCTGCCCCGGTAGCACGGACCCGTAGGATAAATAATTCGGGATTCTACGCAAGCCAATCCATCGTTGTGAGCTAGTTATTTGTAATTGTTTTTATGATCCAATAAAAAAGTGTTAATATCTAACAGCCGTGTCTAGGTTAAAGCTGTTATTGGAAAAACAGAAATAAAAAAAAAGAAACGTCACGGATCAAATTTTTCAGCAACGATCACTAAATCTGAATTTTTGCTCAAAATATCAGCATAAATGTCAAAGTTTTAGGCTTACGTTATAAAGGTCAGGTTATCTGTTTTTTTCTCAGTCTTTTAGCTCGTTAAAACTATGTTTACGTCGCTCAGGCTAATACTGAGGTCAGCTAAGTCACTTGTCAACAAACTATTATCACTATGTCATTCTTGTAACCTTGTTTATGTTATGGTTTGAAAACTTGGAATACAAGTATTTATATATTTTTGTGATTCAATCTGCACTGTTATGTAAAGTACTAGTTTTGATCTCCAAGTTATTTCACTCGTCTTCTTCTTACCCAGTAAAACCTATATGAACGTCTCTAGGGTCACATCTATTAATTAATACCAGGCTATTATAAAATAACTTCTTTTGCATTTATAAAACAAGTTAGGATTGATGGTTTAAAGCAGGTTATTATTAGCCTGAACTGTCCCACTGCTGGGCAAAGGCCTCCCTCCATTCCTTCCAACTTTCACGACTTTGCGCCATCTCTTTCCAATTCTCAAGGAAGACATCCAGTTCGTCCCGCCATCTCCTTCGAGGCCTACCGCGGCCCCGCGTCGCTGTTTCAGAGCACCAATCATGAGCTTTGCGTGCCCACACGACATATTGTATATTCTCCCCACCTACATGTATTTTCCTTTTGGAGCTGTTGGTTATGAGCTTGGTCTTCGACATGTTCATCTTGAGTCCAACAAAGCAGGTGTCTAATAATTTTGAGCTCACTTTGCTCACTTTTGTAGTATAAGAGCGAGCGAAGCGAGGTCAAAGTTACTATTGAAAACGTTTCATCCTTTTCATAGGGCTTCATTGGTTTAAGAATGAATGTGCGTTGTTATACAAGCCAACTCTTCCAACTTCCTACATAGAATCAGTGGTTTGATGGAGACAGATCATTAGAATATTCACTTCGTTATGAAAAATGAAGTGACGACCTTAATTACTCGCAATTTACAAGGATGATTAATATTCCGACAACTTTTTAAATTAGTTCTCTTAACTTTTCTAACATTGATTAGTTCATGTTTTCCTGCTGATAATAATATTTTCCTACCTTCTTCCGTCTGTTTTTGAGAAGTTTGCTGTGACTTTTGGAACTTTATATTTGTTATTTGATGACGCCGTAGGCACTTTTTGTATTTATTTTATACTTATGTATTATGTATTTTTAAATTTATTTCTATCTGTTTGAAGCTGAAGAAGAAAACATGCTGCGCTAACCCCAAATGAATTTGTAATGAGGACAAAAGGATGATAATGATGATGATGGAAACATCACTTAAACAAAAATGTCTGGGCCGGACACGTGCAAGACAAACTCTGGGCTGGAAGTGTGATAGGGAGAATAGAAAAATAAGGAAGATTTTTCTTTTATTCCTAGTATATTTCGGAGAAAAAAGCCATGAAATCCTTTACTAAAACACCGCACACCGCACTACAACAAAGCCCTGTGTAGCGGCGACTCTGGCAACCGGCAAAAGCCCGGCTTACCAACTTAAACTCTGCTTATTAATTGCTTCCACTAATTCCAGTTATGAAGCCGTACCTAGATGTAGACACTTTAAATTCTATACATAGTTTCTAAGGTAATATAATACAAGGTGCTTAAAAGTTCTAATTTGGGTACATTACTAGTTATATTTTTTAAAAGCAAAAAAAATGATAGTTGCTCATTCGGCAATAAAGAGTTGCTTTTAGTAGGTGCTCTGAAAATAGTTACTCAAACGGGAATAGTTCAATTTTAGTACTGGTAGCATTGTTCTGCAGTGCACGCTATTGAGATTAAACCACTGCTATTTTGGAAAAAAAAATTCTTCGGCCAAATTCTTTATAAGTCATGACGGATGGATGTTTTTACATTACATCTACCGTTTGCAATGTCCGTCCCGTTATTACACGATTTGTCATTATATCCAATAGTTCAGTGTTCATTAATTTTGTGTTATCAATCTTGGACGTAGCAGGTGTATTCGTCAGATTGTTTATGATTTTAATTAAATGCATGTGAAAAAAGCCATAACTTTAAAAAACAATGCCGTAAAAAAATGAAACGTGGGAAAATACGTTTCATGAAATGTTCTCGTCTGAATAAATCGTAGCTTTATCAATAAGTTTGATCATTATCATAGACCAAATATTGAGACTGCTTAAGCAATTAATGACTCCAGTAATCGATCACCTCAATTTGTTACCCACGTTTATTAATGAAAGCAGGAGCTTATAAGTTAAATTAATCCTTTGAAATCAAAGTAAATTAGAGTTGTTAATAGTTAGAACTTCAATTTCGTCCGGGATCTTAGTAACACGTAATTTATTAAGTTGATAGATCTTATTATTATTATTAACTTGTCTAGTGCAAAGTCTCATATTATGTGTGACCAAAAGTTGATAAAAGTTGCTAGTTCCTTCAAGTTCCGGGTCGACGGCGCGTTGTGTTCCACGCGCGCCTCAAAGAGCGTCAGCAAGATGACGGGGCCCCCCCTCTAGAGGGCCAAGCTCTGCCGAGGTCGCGGGACTTATACCATTACCGTGACCCTGGAACGTAAAGGGATAATGAAGGACACCGTGGATTTTAGTCAGTACAATACAAGTGTGACAGTCCCTCACGCTCTGCCGTGGGTGGGAGGACTCATTTGATGATTTTACCATGCTAAAAAAAAAGTTCCTTCAAGTTATTATGCAATAATTATTGCCCGCTGCTGTTTTTCTCACATGTCACACGATCGACAATCGTCAATAGGGGTGACACAGACAAAGTCGACGGATGGAGCGAGCTTACCCAGAAGAAGCTTGTCCACTCCAAGTTTGAAGAGTTTAGGATTGTATGCGTTCGGAAATACAAACGCAGGCAGAGAGTTCCAGTCCTTTGCTGATCGGCATTCGGAAACGGCATTCGGAAACGCTTAGTTTGAATTGGTGGAATAGAAAGTAGGTAAGGGTGATTGATAATTTGCCGGGTGAGATGAGGTAATTGTGTGATAAGAAATAAGGGTGAGATGAGGTGTTCTGGGTCTGGCGGTTTGTTAATGTGAGTTTAATTGTTCCAAATATCATCCACGCATAGGAATAGTAGGTACTTGGTTTACCGTTTTCCTTAGACAGCTTAAAAAAAACAGTTCTTCTACTTTCCACGCACATTTATGCTTCCAAAAACGTGACAACGTAAAAAGACTGGATTTTCCTTAAATTTTTACATGAAAAGATGATTCATTCTTATGTAAAATTTTCATTACGCATACCTTTATGGTTGCAAGCGACCACTAAAAGTAAAATGATGGAACTTTACTTGAAAAGAAGTTTGCGACTCGGCTCAATTTATTGTGGAAAGTTTAAAGTCGGATATGAAAAACCAGCGCAGTAAGAGCCGTGTGATACGGTGCATTATGCATTTTGATAAATATTTAATATATTTAGTATTACCAACTGACTGCTGGAGAGCAGTGGTAGCCCAGTAGTAATGGTACTTCAAGGTTTTAGGTCGTGGGTGCGAACCCAGCCAAGTGCATTATTGTGTGTATTTCATCACAAAAGCTCCCAAAGCGGTGAAGGAAATCGGCATATCCTAGAAATAAAAATTAAAAGACATGTGATGTCTATTGAGTGGGTTCTGTGGAATTTTCTTCTTTGGTCTTACTGGTAACATAAACAATAGAAACCGAATACAAAGATGGCGCATCATGGCGATCCCTGCGCGGAACAAATATTTGTATAACCTTCACGAGTTGTTCCGGGGCTGGGTGTTTGTGTATTTGTGTTCCTATGTTTGTAAACACACCCAGGACACTGGAGAAATACCAAGTGAGGGACAACGTTTAAAAAAAATGTCTCTCTATCCCGTGCTGCAATATATTCAGAGCTAAATCGTTTGCTTAGAAAACCAGGATCACTGAGTATACTAGTTCCATTAGAGCGGTCAACAGGACGGAGTTCCATATAAAATCCTATTTCAACTCGATCAAAGAATGCTTAAGGATAAAGTGTGTGAAACACATTATTTTCATTATAAATAACGTCATAGTGATTAAAAACACACGTAAATTACTTTGTCTACAACGCTACATTCTTTGAAACCAGTCACGATGTTGGTCTTGCATTGTTTACTCTCCTATTTGTTTACATATTCTACGTTTAATTTATTATACATTTTTTTTTTTGTAATATTTATGTTTGTTGCAACTTTAGTTGCTACGTGTATACCATTTTTTATTATGTATTTTTTTATGGAGGACACTTCAGACGAATGCAAATACACCGTAAGGTCTATTCTCAAGCAAATAAAAGCAATAAAGGTATATTTCAAATTATACCTTTATATTTTTACGTGATTATTGTAATCATCAAACGAGTCCTCGCCCTCGGTAGAGTGGAAAGGACTTTAGACTCGACTGAAATCACCATGTTCCATCCATTGCTCTCTACATTTCAGGGTTACGGTAACTTATATTATTCTGTACTGTTTTGCAAATAAATATTTACGCTGATCACGAAGTTAATTTTCTTACTAATTAATACATGAATTTGGTCAAAGTTCAAGGAAGGCGACTTAAACTGTCCACATCAACGCCAGCTATTTATTAAATTACAACTAAGTTCTAAATTCATGAACTATTACCAGTTTGATTTAAACCTTCGCAACTCTGGACTTTGAAATTGGTTGTGCTCAACTTCGGCATTATGCATTCCTTAGTAACCGTATTCAATGGATAGGTCTAACGTGGGAGGAATAATATTACTAGATTAAAGGCCCAGTCTATTTAATTAAACGTCTTTATGATGAAATGGAATAATAATTAATGTTATTAAGTTTCTACTAGCGATCTGTCTCTGTTTTGCGGACCTTACCAGGATAAATCTATCTCTTCCCATAGCATAGGACAAACTGCGAATGGGACCAATTTTGCAAATGGAACAAACCGCGAATGGGACCAACAGCCAATGGAAAGAGCAACAAATGGGACGAACCGCCACCTGGGACCAATTGAGAATAAAACAAACCACCACTGGGCAACAACAGCAAATGGAACGAACCGCGAACTGGACCAATTACGAATGGGACGAACCGCGAATGGAATCAAGTCCGACTGTGAAACGAAGTGCAAATGGGACGAAGTGCGCATATCCTGTTATTATGAAGCCCTTAGCCCTTATCTGTGGATGTATATACAGGAGCGCTCTGTCAATATTAATCCATCTTTTTCAGTGTACTTTTACAGATATTCTTGGACATCACTAACAATAACAGTACAGCGAATAGATGTTGAGAAAAATAGACTAAACACACTCAAAAAGCCTTATCAGAAACCTGTGGGGTTACCAGAGGCGGCTTCATTAACTCCGACACCGGAGGATCGTCATATCCTCACACGAAAAGAAAAAAAATACAAGGCGATTCTGATACGATCTCGCTATCCCGCGAGAAGCGGACGCGGTTGCGGAGCGGATGATACCACGGCCGGGGGAAGCAAGGCGGATGGGACCATGTCTTTTATTTCGTGCCATCCACTTCGATTCTAGCAGGGTCTATCATTCACTGAGTACCTACGTCTCTTATTGACTTGAATAACCCTGGCGGTTGAGAGTATGTCATGCTCACTCAAATGTCTCGCTGATGGTGGCGCGTGAGTCGGATCATTTAGCTCCCTTCAAAATGGTTGAGCTGAATGGTGCTGATACATGTGTCATGTTCGTGAACGGGCGCTGTCAATTGGGACTGGTCATCTCTTAGTTGCCACGGTTTATTTTAATTATCTATTGATCATTTTGTTTCTGAATTGTCTTTGTTTTAATTTTCTACTATGGACACTTTTAACTTGCTACATCGTTCTCACATAATGTACCATCTCAAAATGAATGATGTAACAAAGGTTTTGTAATAATTTTGGCGATCTAAAAAGTGTGTCCATGGAGTTTCTTGTCCGTTCTTCTCCATAGATCTACTTCTTGGAATGGGCATCTACGGTACTTTCACAGTTTTTATGTCTTGTGACTGGGACTGTAGCACCATAACTTTTTAGTGTTTAATTATATTTTTATTTGTTTATATCAATTCAAAAGTGCCTGTATCTGGCCTACTTGAAATAAACGCTTTGATTTTGAATGCAGATACAAATTATCTCATCTGCCCCGTTGAAGGTGCAGGGGTAGCGGGGTAGATGAAACCAACCACGAAAACCGTATTAAAATCCGTTGTGAAGTTTTGAAGAACGAGGCTTTCGCACCGTTAGACACAAATAACCTCTTCAATTTATAATTATGTGTACTTTAAGATCAGACTTCTAAACGTTTTGTGAATTTAACCAAGCGAAACGACTTGATGGAAACTTGAACCTTTGCTTAAAGGTTCTTAGTAATTACATTAGTCCAAAAACTTAGTAATATCGGTTGTAAAATATTTTCATGTTGTTACTATTCAGTGTATTTATTTAAATATCAATATTTAAGAGTAGGTTTAACCTTCTAATTAACAGGAGAACGATGTACGTACGTTACTTGGGACTGGGCAGCAACTAATTTATGACTACTTTTGTTAGCTTGGGTATTACCTGTAATAGCAATTGTATGTGTTATTGAAATAAATTAATAAATAAAATAAAAATTATGTAAAATTAAGACTCTTGAAACTACCATTTAGAAGAACAATATGCCAGTAATCCTTGATAGTTATATAGAAGTGTGCTGCCGATCTGCGTCCTCCATGAGAGACTGAGACTTGTGGCAGTCAGGTGCCCGACCAGTTATAGGCCCAAGACGGCACGGCGGCAATGTATCCTACACTACCACTCGAATAGGTGCGCCTGACTGTCAATCAAGATGGCCACACCGGGCCGAGGCTCAGCGATGTAGCCGGGTCAAGTCCGGTCCGGGAGCCGCCATTACGTGACCGAACCCAGACCCCCGCCATGAGACAGTAGGAGACACCATGTGTTTTAACAAGTCGAGTCTCCATAAGGACCTCTAAAGAAAATATAGAAGTTTGCTTATAGTAACCCAAATTGTAGTAAAAACCGTAATCTACAAAAACGTTTTCTTCTCAGATTCCTATCCCACCATATTTAGTTTATCTTTGCAACCCCTGATATCCGATCATTTAAGACTAGCTAAGTGATTATGAAATCCCATTACCACTGATATTAACAAGGTCTTGATCCTGATATCACATCGCCCACACGACATATAAATCAAGTTGCCACAAACAAATTTTTTTTTTTTTTTTTTTTTTAATAATAATAAAACTTTATTTCCAAAAAATTGCAATTTACATAGGATCACTTTGGTTATTACAAATCAGATTATGACAGTAAGGTTATTCAAATTGCAGAAATCTCCGATTGTACCACTGACACCCAAGCTAAGATTAAACTTGTGTTATGGGTGCCAGGGCTCTCTCTGTTAATCTATTTTTCACCTTACACAAACCAGTACGGAGTTACATTTGGAAAGTATCCATTGTTGAGCAAAAACAAAACAAAGTTAGAGGAAAACAGAAAAACAAAACATTTAAAATAAACTTAAAGATTAATAAAAAATAAGAGTAAAACAGTATAGCATCTCACTAGGATTTTGGTTCGTAGTTGGTACTTGCATGATTGTGACTTGTGTATGTGATGTGTGTAAGTGTCGTGTGTGTGTATTGTGTGTAGGTGTCGTGTGTATGTGTTGTGTGTAGGTGTCGTGTGTATGTATTGTGTGTAAGTTTGTGTTTGGTGTTGTGTATATGTGTCGTGCTTGCTTCGTATGTTTGTGCGGTGTATATGTGAGTGGTGTAGTCAGTAAAACTTTCCCAGTAACTTTTCTATTTCCTCGTATGTACGAGCAGCAAGCCATTGACTAATTTTCTTTTTACAATCGAACTTATTTAAACCATAGATATCACAATGTAAGTTAATTGCATTATAAATTCGACTACCTAATACCCGAAAATGTCTTTCTGCCAACTTAGTTCTGTAACTTACTGTGGGACAAACATATTTACATCTCCTCTTTGCCAAATGACCAGTATTGTACTCCAGAGAACCATGCTTGCGCAATATAGTGTTTAACACAAAGAGCTGTCTCACAGTCATGACTTTGCAGTCTTGATACAATGCAAAGGTGCCATAACGGAAATGTTTAAAAGTCATAACTTTGAGGACAGCTCGCTGCGCCCTTTCCAGCCTGATAAAATAACTTTTTGGAGCACCCCCCCAAGACGTAATACCAAAAGTGAGTACTGACTGACAGAGTGAGAAATAGACCATCCGAAGCGTGCCTAAGTCTGCACTATGGCGCAGACTTTTGAAAATCGCTATGAGTTTTCTCACTCTGCCAGACGTTCTGTCAATTTGCTCCTTCCAGGACATCAGATTATCTATTATGATACCAAGGTACCTGACCTGTGTTGTTCTGACTAGAGGAGGGCAGGGGCATTGGTCAACTTGCGCATTGCAAGTGTGGGCCCTAATAATAAATGCGTCATCTGGCTGGGTACGGGATTGTATTGAAAACGGAATGTATTTTGTTTTATCAATATTAAGAGAAAGAATATTGGCTCCTAACCAAGACATCACGATACCCATTGCAAACTCCGCTCTTTCTTGAACTTCTCTCCAGTTCAGCCCATGCACGAGCAAAGCGGTATCATCTGCGTAAGTATATATGTTGGTGTATGGGATGGATATATTACACAGGCTGTTCACATATATAAGAAAAAGGGTAGGCCCTAAAATTGAGCCTTGGGGTACTCCGAAAGATAGTGAGTGTTCGTCACTGACGTATGCGCCTATCTTGACACACTGTGTCCTTTCCGATAGGTAGCTCTTAAAGATTGCCAGTGCTGGACCCCTTACTCCTATCCTCTCTAATTTAGACAACAGGATAGGGACAGAGACAGTGTCAAATGCCTTGGATAAATCTAAGAAAATACCCAGACACTTAGACCTTTCATCCAGAGTATTAACAGCACTATCAACAAGGGCAGCAACAGCGTCCTCGCAAGATTTCTTTCTGCGAAAACCATATTGGTTATTTGACAAAATGCCATGTTCATCCATAAAATTGACGAGACGACTGTTTAGAACCTTTTCCAATATTTTTGAAAGCGCTGGAAGGACAGATATAGGTCTATAATTATTTACACTGTCTCTGTCTCCACCCTTGTGAATAGGATGCACTATAGCTCTCTTTAAGGACCTTGGAAATACTCCATTGGAGATACATAGGTCACATATGTGTACGATAGCAGGTACGAGGAATTGGCGATTCGCTTTTATAATCCTAGTTGGAATTCCGTCCCACCCTGCGGCAGAATCAGTACGCAGACTCACTATGATTCTTTCAACTTCATCAAAATCCGGGGTAAGAAGCGCAAGGGAATTCATCTGTGCATCATCCCTGAGGAAAGGAACATGTTTATCGCAAGTATTTGTGTTTAGGTTTTTTTCCGCAAGATTTTTGCCAACATTTGCGAAGAATTCATTAACTGCATTTATTGAGGACTTTTCATCAGGTCCAGATAGGGTCAACAGTTCTGTGGGCGGAGGTTTAGAAGTCTGCTTATTAATAACATCATTTATAACTTGCCATGTTGCCTTAGGATTGTTTTTGGCTTTAGTAAACTCATTCTTCTCATAATTAGTTTTAAGTCGATTTAATAACTTGTTACAGAAGTTACGATAACGGAGGTATGTGATTTTCAGGGTATAATTTTCTGGTAATTTTTTATGTTTCAAGTGCATATTATCCCTATTCCGAATGCATTTAAGTAGCCCCTGTGTGATCCAGGGCTTTATTGTTACCATTTTTGAGGGCACAAGTCTGTTTTTAGTATTTGTTTGTACTATTGAGGTAATGGTTTTTATAAAAAGATCAGTAGCTTCATTCGGATCTTTGGACAATAACACAGGACTAAAATCCGTGTTGGATATTTCTGAGAGTACTTTAGGATGGTCGATTCTTGTTACTAATCTGGATCTTTTAGGTGTTCTCTGGTTAGTTTTTAAACATACTAATATTGGTGCATGATCGGTAATGTGTGTATCCAAAATACAAGAAATCACTGAACTTTGAACTTTTATCATCGTGTGATCCAGACAATTGTTTTCCCTAGTGGGAGAAGTGTAAGCCGGTAGCAGTCCATGCGATGCAGTTAAGTTCATATATTCATTGTAATGCGGATCAATGTTACTTGGGCTTATATTTATGTTAATATCTCCCACTAGAATCACATTTTTATACGCAGATAATGAGGTTAAGACGTTATTTAGGCTATCTAAAAAGGGATCTGTATGTCTAAAGGATGGTGGTCGATATAGTGCTACAATTACTGTTTCGGAATTTAATTTACTAACAAGGCAGTTTGCTTCCATAAATTCAGGCTCCATGACATTATGTTTCAGCTCCGAGCGTATGTATATCACTAAGCCATCATTCTGGTTAATAATTTTACTTGTAGAATAGGCCGAATATCCTTGAATTTGGGGAATAAACGACGTTTTACTTAACCAACACTCAGAGAAAATTATTACGTCACACCTCGTTAGCAATGTGGATAACAAGACTAGCACGTTATTAAAGTTTTTATTAATGCTACGTATGTTAAAATGTAGGATATTAATACCTTCCTTGTGGCTACCTAAAAGTTGAAAACATCTGTGTGGCGAGCAGTTATAAACTTCACTTGACCCGTATGAGTCCAGATGATTTATAATTTCATTAAAATCATTCATTTTTATTTATAAAATAAAAGCACTCCATTAAGTATCACATTTGGACTTTGGCAATAATCACGTAACCGGTATGTTTGGCATCCAAAAATAATAACAATAAAACATCCATCCCACACTACGAATAATATATCACATAAAAGATTAATTGTCACTAGGCAAGTTTTATGTTTGTACAGCGATGTGTGTTTTGTGTGTGTTGTGTGTATGTTGTGTAGCAGGAGGGCATACTCTAAAGTATAAAGATTATGATTAACGGATTTCAGATTAGTGAGACAAGTATGTAATAAAAAGAAACCCAGAAAACAGACTATCTTAACTAAAGGGAGATTACTGTGTAGGTGCATGCAATATCTCGTGAAAACATTTTTCAGAGTTAATACGTATTGACTTGTCTCCTTCTTTCTTTCGAAGAAACACTTTTCCGTTAGCCGACCAACAATATGCAAACTCCTGAGCTTTGGCAAATTTTCGGGCTTCGTAAAAGAGTTGTCTTGACCTCGCCGGTAGACGCTCAGCAATATATATAGGTACGCGCTCACCATTCAAGCCAATATGCCCACTGTGTAACTTCTCTGTAGCATGCTTTCCTTTATTAAAGTTACGGGCGGCAAGAAGGATATTATTTTTCGCTGTAACTGAGTGGAATTCCGCAACAATTTGTTTAGAGGGGCCCTGTTTACCCTGTACTCTATAAATGTCTCGTATATGTGAAGGTTCTACGGTTATTTGTAAGGGTTTACAGACATCAATAACCGTTTTGACCAGATCGTTGCAATTCTCTTGTTCCCTGGGAGGAATATTCCGCAGCTCAATAACGGCCGATCGTCGGTGTTCCTGCATATCCTGTATTTGTTTCTCCAGACTATCTATATGTTTTCTCTGCTCATACCTTTCAGATTCCAGCTTTTTCATCTTTGTAATTATTTCATCATATTTTTCATTAATCACTTCTGCTGAATTTTCAATTTCCAATTTAATACTCTGCAAGTTTTCGTTCTGTGACCGTAATTCTGCTAGTTCCTTTGTTATTTTATCCGTGAAGCTCTTTAAGTTAGTTTCCTGTTTGTTGTTCCATTTAGTGAGCATTGCGCGTATTTCCTCCTTAAAGTCCCCGAGCTCGTTTGTAGGACTAGACTCAGATCGAGGTCGTTTTGCTGGTTGGGATAAATTAACAAACTCGGCATCCATTGGAATATCGGCAATCTCAGGGTTAGATGTCGCTCGCTGGACTTCTATTCGTGGAGTTGGCGGCGGCGTACGTCTAAGTTTATTCATAATTATGTTATGTAAACAAAGAGTTCTTTTTAATATACGTTATCTAAACGACGCGACGTATTAGATCCACGAACTGTAGCAAGCAATTGGGTTAGGGCGTAGCAGCTGCTCGTCGCGTAGTAGGTACTCCTTACAAACTCGTAGCAGACCCGCTGTGACGTAGCACGCGTAGACGTAGTTCGTAGCCACGTAGCAGATACAGGTGAGTATTTGGGTCGCCGCCGTCTACGTTGATTTGGCGTAGCGGATAGTACGGTGGACTTGTATGCAAGACGACTATGGATCGAATCCAAGCCAAGCAGCGAGTGATTTTTCGAGATCCCAAATCTTGACTCACCGTTAGCCAGCAGAGCGAGACTTCCGACACGAACAAATATGGCTGCTGCCTCTTATGGACAAAGCTTCAAGAAGAAACAGGAGGGTCCGAGTTTCATAGCAATTCACTTTAATAATTTAATTTAGAAAAACTGATTTAGAAATTTGGAATAAAGATTCACTCGCACAACTTAAAACACGTCCGCTCCGCACGGGTACCGAGGAGAGAGGGAAAAAAAAATAGCTATCTATTATTATATTTAATCACTATCAGGGCTTAATTTATGCTTGTTTGGTTAATGAAGCTAACACTGGAACATTGGTTCCCAATGTATGTTTAAAATTATAACTTTTAGCGATATGCAAGCTCATAAATTCTCTACATGCATGCAAAACTGACTTTTTTTTTTTTTTTTTTTTTTTTTTTTTTTTTTTTTTTTTTTTTTTTTTTAGGGTGGCAAAATCATCAAATGAGTCCTCCCGCCCTGGGTGGGGCGGAAGGGACTGTCAGACTCTTACTGACTAAAATCCACCCGTGTTCCTTCGGATGCCCTTTACGTTCCGGGGCCACGGTATCCTGGATTAAGAAAAAATCCGCGACCCCGGCAGGCATTTGGCCCCATAAGGGGCCCCGTCGGTGACGCGTGAAACACGACACGCCACCGACCCGGGCTTGGTCCCTGGTCGGACGGCGAGCTTACCCATTACTCACCGTCCGCAAGCCCGCTCCGCTGCTGTGCCCTCTGCTAATCAGAGGGACACGCATTGGAGCTTCCACCCGACAGGCTATTTGCATACGGGCAAAGAAACCCCCTTAGGCACACAGTGCCTAAGGAAGAGTTTTTGCCCGCATCCCAGGGCGCACCGGCCCGAAAAACTGGTCTTCCCCCCGGACGTATCCGAGAGGGAACTCCAGTCCACGGACGCACGTGGAGGTTACCTGTCTTAGCACCCCATGCAAAACTGACTTAGATTTTTTTGATAATAAAATGTGTTTTCTATTACATCTATACAATTATAATAAATCTGTAGAAGGGTCAATTCTGTACATTGAAAATATTGAAAAAATAAATAGCGGGGGGTGTTGCTGGATCGATACCAAACCCAAATATGTGATTAAAAAAATTTTTGTCTGTCTGTCTGTCTGTATATGCAGGCATCACGTGAAAACTAACGGTTCGATTTCGATGAAACTTGGTATAATTATACCTTATTATCCTGGGCATAAAATAGGATACTTTTTATCCTGGAAAAATACGTAGAAAAAAAAAATCTGTAACAAACCTTATTATGGAACCACTGGCGACACCTATTATCAAATAGAACATTACGCCACGCCTGCCTCCATTGATTTCTAAAAAGGTTCCACCACTCACCACTAGATGGCGTTGTGCCTATGACGCGCATTTCTGAATTGCGGTGTTAAGATTCTCCGAGAGTTAATGACTACCGCGACTTTATTATTTTTCTGTGTGACTTAACTAGCAGTGCACTTGCGGGCTACGTCCTAATTGGAATAGCTACACAAGACTCGGCTACTAAGTTTTATCATACAGTTAAACAGTAATTCAATTCTGTTATTTTTGGTTTAGAGGACCAAAAACCCCTGCCTTCGACCTCCCTGGGAAAAGGTGGTCGGTACTTGTCCTATTTTATACAAATAATTTGTACGTTGTGGACAATAAATCTTTGTCAAGAAACCGAACTTCTCTTCGTGCCGGCAACGGTGACTAACATCCCTTAAAAATCTTATTTTTCAGTTTTATTCATAGACGTTGTTCTGTAGAACCGCGAACACACGTTGCATTACCCGCAGTGGATTCAGCGCCGTAACCTGTAGCGCCGAAAGTCGGATTTGGCTTGAACCGTTTGCGGCACACGCGGGCCACGCCTCCCCGACTCCTATATAAGCAGCCGCGTTCCGCGCCGCGCGATCCATATAAATTCTGAATTTTGATGCGAGCGGACGTGTCCAGTGTGGCGAGCGGACGACCCCGTGGAATTAATATTGTATGCGTGTAATTTCAAACCATGCTTTTCAGCGCGACCTTTTTGATTACTGTTCCGATCAGTTATTTGTAAATACAAGGTCGGAATTACTATGGAAAAAATACTTACTACAGAACGCGAGCTCAACAGCAGTAGCTCAATAGATCTCCTTAATTATTATAGGCTTAGCCGTATTTGGGTCCAATAGATATTTATAAGATGTCATTGTCAGAGTTACTCAAAATAGAGAAATAAACCATCCACGCGAAGACCGACATCCGCGCGGACGGAGTCGCGGGCGGAAGCTAGTACTGGAATAAAAAAAAACTTTGCCCCGACTTTGGGAATCTCCCAGTGTCGGGCAAAGTAACGCAACCACGAATGGTTGCGTTAGCAAAAATAATATGTCAACTCGTAACGACAACGTACAGGAATCAAACTCAGGACTCGCAGCGCAAAAGACAGCTATGAACACAACAATACGTAAGGACGTGAATGACTACACACATCAGTTTATAATTCCTGCTAGCATTACAAAAAGCAAAATGGTAACTGGCCTAAAACAAAAGTTGGAAATCTTTTTACTAGAGGGATGTTATGCTATAGTAATATAGTAAAATTGTAGTATGGAGGAGGTAATTCAACAGGTAAAGTTCGTTAACCCCAACAGTAACGACCTATGTGATTACGCCTTTAGGGCCTAGGACGGCTCGGAGATAATTTGAGCTAAATGAAGTGAGGCTTGACGTAACTTTCCTTGTGAATATAATTTTCAGTTGTTTCTGTGATATTTGTTATAAAGTACTAAAGTGAGTTGAGCCCTAATGCCACCTACGCTGCTACCGGAGGCCCTAGCACGACTTTTCACGTTTTTGTGACGTAGGTAAAACCCAGAAAGAGGTGGCAAGACGACCTGGACGCTTGCTACAAGGCATAGGATAATTCAGATAATAGGTAGAATAGGATAATAAAAAAAATAGTAGAAAACAAGAAAAAGAAAACAAATGTTGTAGAAGCGCCTTTTCATTTTTTTTCCATGCAATAAAAGCAGTGAAAAATTTAAAATACGGAAATCTTGTGCTTAGACCTCAGCGCGCTAAAACTTGACGGCAAACTTGATTGTATATGACTTACATAAGGCCTCTGATATGATGAGATTTTCTTGTATAAAAACATGCTGATTTCCACACAAAATTATAATTTCACAATACTTTGAGTATGAATGTGAAGTGTCTTCAAGTGTAGAGGAAGACCAAAGAAACGATAGATGGAATGTGTGAAGGGCGATCAATGGTTCGAAGAAGGTGACTGCTTATAATGAGGAGTAGAGAAGAAGAAATTATCTGGGTAAGAGCAGGGGAACGATCACGATGATGAATAGCAGTTAATTAACCATTTTAGTTTATAAAGTCCACTGCTGTCAGACCACGCAACCTCAATACCATAACCTTTGCCAAAATCACCAGTGTAATTGGTCTCGAAGGCATCACATAAGATGACTGTCGATACGTGGTCTTCAATAATTTAGTCAAAGGACCAACCTTCGACTAATGCCATCAACCCATTGTCATTTGACCTTGTTTACTACGTAAGTTAAATAACTTCCTTTTCATAAATTTATTTGACGACTCTATTAATGACTGGTGCACTGCGAGGGGTTCGATTTCGGCACAAAACAAATATGTGTAGGTTTAGCCTACAAGTAGCTGTTTCTGCCTATAGTCTTGTCGGGCATAGTTTTTATTTTTGTGGCTATTGAATTCAATTGAATAGTTACGCACACAGAGTGAAGTATTTAATTTTAAAACAAAGCCTGCTCCTTTCGAACACCATGAAATGTTAACATGATTATAGCTAAGCCAACCAACTTTTTAAGAAAAGCTTTTAAAGGTATTAAACACATCTGCATCGCAATCAGCTCATTGAAACTATTAATTACATTCTCTGGTCACCCGGCACGTTCCGGTAGGCATCCATTTAATCATTTACCGATGCCTGACCGCGTTAATGTGTGATGGCCGACATAAAGACGCATTAAGTCCATATGTCCTTCGTTACAACTCATTTCACTTATCGGATTCCGATGCATTTCGATTTTCGAGGCATTTTGGCGCAGTTGGTTGGAAGTTTGAGAGTGTATTGAATCTGTTGGTTTGTAGGAAGTTGTGATTATTATCTGTACCAAGTTTAAGTGCATTGGATTATTTTTATCGTGCTCGTATCGAAGACCAGCAGATTTCTCGATGGTATTCTGATCTAAATAGTTTTGAGCCTTTGTACATCGCTTGCATACTCTTAGTCTGTAGTTTCCTAATTTTCAATCTAATTAAAACGAACCCCCACACAATCTCTTAAAAGTAGTAGTGAACAGGCTTCTTCCTTGTAAGCTCGCTCCATCCTAGGCTTTTGTCTCTGTCATCTTTGACAAAAACTAGAGTCTAAAAGAAAATGCTTTTGATAACTAATAGATATTGACTTGTTCATCATCTTTATCGCAAAAAGTCTAGGTTTTTGTTCCACCTTCCAGGGGATTTTTGAAAATTTGGACTTTGGAGTTGTAAATTAGTATTCTTTCGGAAAGCCCTTTTTATTGTGGGTCCTATATATCTCTGCACTAAAATACATGGAAACAGTTCAGCTAATTAGGAGTGAAACGTAACAAACAAATAAATAAACAAACAAATTTATAAAAGTTATGAATAAATAACGAAAAATTAAACGAATATTATAGCCTGCATGAGAGCAGTGGTGGCCCAGTGGTGTTGGTCCCGACTTACGAGTTAGAGGTCCTGGTTTCGAACCCCGCCAGGCGCATTAGGTGAAGGAAAACATCGTGAGGAAACCGGCATGTCCTAGAACCAAAAATTCGAAGATATGTGACATGTACCAACCCGCACTGAGCCCGTGTGGTGGATTATGGCCCACTCCCTCTTACAGAGAGGGGGCTTGTGTCCCAGCAAAGGGAACATTTTAGGCTGATGATGATAGCCTGCATCATCATACGTAGTAAGACGTCCACTGCTGTACTTGGGCCTCACCCAGTAGGACCGGTTGGAAGGGGCTTGCATCCAGCGCGATCCTGTGGTCTTAATCAGATCGTCTGTCAGCCATAGCCACAGCCTGCATAACCAAATTAAATGAAACCATTATCAAATAATGATCAGTATTAATAATTGTAATCGTATCAAATAGGAAGGTATGCTGTTACCGTGCTTGAACAAACAGAGTGTGCCACACTAAACCGTTTAATAGCCATTAGTTCTACCGCGACTGGCAAATAGAATTGGTCACTTAGTAGCTACTGTGGTTATACTCAATATGCTGTTAATTAAGGTGATGTTGTTTATAAGCCAATCAAACAGCAGGTGAAAACAAGCTTGGTTTAAAGTAAATAGGCCAGTCAACCAACAATTATAGAGGGAAAGTCTTGGAACACAATTTTTAACTACGCGTTTCGTTACAGAGTTCCTATGGCCATCTTACAGCATTAAGTCAGCTCCATGTCATCATAATATTAAGTTGCCATGCGATATACATATTCTGCGCAAAATTTCAACTCAATCGGATATCGGGAAGTACAATTAAAACTTGCAAGATTTGATTACACAAAATAATGTAAATGAATAAAGAAATTTTAACAAAGGAAGAGAAAATACATAACTAAAGTGCTGTATGCCCCACGGCTGTGTCAAAGAAGCTTCAGCATTTAGTCCAGACAGGTGAAGCTGTATAATACGCCAGTAAATTGAGAGCCCATCAGAACTTTAGATTACCTACACAAAACACAACTTAATCATTTAGGACCTGAAGTTAAAACCAACATCATAATAAATCCTCTTTAAAACAACACACATTATTCCGCTCAGTACCAACATTACAGGAAAAATCGAAAGGTCAAACGAAATAAAGAACCACAGTCAGAAGGCATTCGATCAGCATTTAATGTATACCAGACATCGGGAAATTCAAAGACCCGCTTTGTATCGAACACAATGCGACCTTGCCTGCCAATCATTACCCGAACACTCAAATGAATCAACACGCAATAACCAACGTATCATGATCTTCGGCAAAATAGTGAACTATTGTATGATTTGTATTGTAACTGGCATTTATTTTTGCAAGTAGCGTTGTTGATGGATGTCAAGATATAGTGGATGGTTCTGCAGGTAGCAGATCATTAAAGTTTTGTAGGGCTATCAAGTGGTTCCGATTAGTTCCCATTTGTCTATTGATAGCAGGTTGTTTGGTTACAATTAGAATTTGATAGTTGATCTGTTGTCTTATGATCAACCTATGCGCTTGTTATTATTTCCTTTAGGTTCCTTTTTAGGGTTGTAATTGTAAATCATCAAATGAGTCCTCCCTGGTTGGAGAGGAAGGGACTGTCAGACTCTTACTGGCTAAAAATCTACCCTGTAATCTCAGTCGCCCTTTGCGTTGCGTTCCTACGATTTCCTATAAAACCTTTGGTGACAACACTAGACAGTGTAAAGGAGATCGACGTTCAACCAGTTAGTAATAATTGTGAAGATTTTTCGGCTGTCAGTAAAAGACAAAATCAGTCGTTTCAGACAAAAGTCATTATCATCTTCCTGTACTTATCACATTTTACTTGTGGTCGGCGCAACACGTTTTTTTCTTCCTTTCTCCCCTATCAGACGTCACAGTATCATTTACTCCTTTTTCTTTCATATCATTCCTTAGACAATCCATCCATCTTTTCTTTGGCCTTCCTCTTCCTCTCCATCCATCAACATTCATACTCATCACTCTCTTAGTCACATGAGTGTCATCATTTTAGACAAAAGTGCGTAACCTATGTCGTCAAGATGTCTGAAACAGATTTTTTTATTGAGCTTCCATGCTGAGGACCCTTACACACTAAAAAATAATTCGCTAGTGACCAGACTAGTTTTTCTAGCCGGGGAATTAAAGAGGACTGGTAACATTGCCATCTAACTTAGGGCTGATTTTGCAATAGTCAGATAACTTTTATCTGAGGAATAAAAATAGCGGTTTGACATATTTTCTATAGATAAGCTGTCAAACCGCCATTTTTATTCCTCAGATAAAAGTTATCTGCTTATTGAAAAATAAGCCCTTAGAGTTCTAGCCACTTATTCCCTTTGATAGCGATGCGGATGGATTAATTATAGGCCAATTTTTTCTCTTTTCATTCTTGAACATATTTTCTAATAATGTTGTACTCTTTATAGTTTGTCAATAATGTACAAACGCATAGTTTAATAAAATTGTTGACAAAGAATGAAAATTCATTACCTCTGACCTTTGATCTTCTGATGCGTAGCACGCTTTGTCAAATACAGCGGTAGAAGTATTGACGCTTCAAATATTATCTTATCAATGAAAACAAGTCTGACTGGTTTCGGAAATGAATTGTTTTGACCTTATCGACGTTTACTTAAAATGTCAATAGTAGTATTTATATAAATTAAGGTATTCTAGAAAAACTTTTTATGTAACAGAATTCAATAGCAATGTTCTCCTACCGTATTGATTAACCCACATCGAACGATAGATCCCATTATTTTATTAACAAGAGTAAAGAATAAGTAGGACACAACTATAATGCAAATGTAATAATTCAAAATTCAGCTACGCGACCTCTACTGACTGTACAGTTATAAGAAAACAGGGCATGTGGTGAGGGATAGAAGGCGGACCCTTGTCTTTATAGACACACTGCATAATATACACTCGAGAGCAATGAATCCGGGTCACTTAAAGAATGTTAAAAATCTCGGAAACTAAAAATGATAGGTTAATGCAATAGATGCGTATTTAATAGACAATGTAATACTCCTTAAATGAAAGTAAAAAAATATGAGTCACCATACATTTTATTAACACAAAATTACATAAAGAAAAAAAACTGCTGATCTCTCCTTAAAACAAAAATAGGAAACATGAAATTTTTGAACTTTATTACGATTTTCTTGAATTTTAATACTTCGTATTGCCTCCTCGTGCTTCCATTACTGCGTTTACGCGGTTTGGCATGCTGTACACCAAGTTCCTTATACGATTTTGGGGAATATTCTCCCATTCCTCTGTGAGAGCAATTTTGAGCTCACGAAGCGTGATTGGGGGAGGGTTTCGTTGTTTTACGCATCTGCCTAGCTCGTCCCAAGCATGCTCGATCGGGTTGATATCCGGGCTGCGCGCTGGCCACTCCATACGAGTAATGTTCATCTCTTGAAGGTAGTCATTCACAATCCTACCTGTATGAGGTCGGGCATTGTCATGCATAAATATAGCATCCTCACCTAAATTGACCATAAATGGACCAACGTGATCATTGAGGATTTCTTCCACATATCTTACGCTAGTTAAAGAGCCGTTTTCTATGATCACCAGCTCTGTGCGACTTTCAGAAGAAATTCCGGCCCACACAAGTACAGACCCACCACCGTAGGCTACTTTTTCTTCGATGCATGCTTGCTTGAATCTTTCCCCTGGTCTTCGATACACTCTGTGTCTTCCATCGTGCTTGTAGAGCATAAATTTTGATTCGTCGGAGAACTTATCTTTTGACCAATCTTCAATACTCCAATTTACGTGGCTCTGGGCATATCTTAGTCTTGAAATACGATGCCCACGCTCCAGTTTAGGGCCGTTTGCAGGTCTAAGGGGTTTTAAGTTAGATTCAGCAAGCCGACGTCTTACTGTCCATGCATTTGGGTTACTTCCTCCGAGGCGTCGAAACTGATTGGTGAGTTCAGTTCCTGTGAGAAAGCGATTTCGAAGCATGGTGTTCACCAAGTATCGGTCTTCTCGTGCTGTGGTACACCTGGTTCTGCCCGTTCCTGGTCTGCATAGGTTAGAACCAGTTTCTTCGTAACGTCGGAGAACTCTTTGTACTGTTGACAGCGACACACCGACAGTCTTGGCTGTATCGCGCTGACTCCGGCCGGTTTCCAGCATTGTAAGTATTCTGGTGCATTCTTCAGGCGTAAGCGACATAATTTCAGCTTGAATAATGAATATAGAGCACTATCAACATGGTTTATGTACCCACATAAATGACAGATTACAAACAAAAGCAAAACCAAATGCTGTAATTTCGTAGTTCCATCTTCGAAAGTGGCCCTTTTTCAAATTTGATTTTTTTATGATATAACTTTACAATAACTAAGAAGTTTTAATACCTTCATTTAAGGAGTATTACATTGTCTATTAAATACAATTTATTGCATTAACCTAGCATTTTTAGTTTCCAAGATCTTTAGGATTCTTTAAGTGACCCGGATTCATTGCTCTCGAGTGTATATACTTGAGATGTCAGCTATCTATGAATACCCATCTGTGAAGATTAATAATATTCACCATCTACATATAGCAATCTACGAGTAAATTAAAATGTAAGAAGAACTAAGTTTGCAGTCACGGCAATGGCAATGGTTCTATGTTATGTCAATTTACACCATTAAATTCTGTTTGTAAAACTAATTAAGTCATTAATAGACGGTTTGGAGGATAACTGGCTTTATTTTAGGGCCGGTAAAGAACATCGGACGGAAGGTCGACTTGCATCACAAGTCACGTATGTGATCTATGTTCAGCTCTACCCGTGTTCTTTATTTTTTTTTCGGCATGGTGAACTTCTTCTGGTATGGATGGAGCGGAAAGGACTGTCAGACTCTGATTGACTAAAAGTCCATCATGTTCTTTAGGCTGCCCTTTGTGCGTCCCACGACTACCACAGGCAGGGCCAAACGGCCCTTTAGGGGCCCGTCAATCTGTTGACAGATCATTGAAGCTCTAATCATGTCTTACCACACCTTTTTAACTGACTGCGTCTAAAGAGTGGTTTTGTGATTTTCAAGTGAAATGTTGAAAACAAGAATTATCATTTTACGCATTCCGGACTAAAAAAATTAAGTAATGAGATGAAAATTAGAATCTGTAAAAACTAAATATTTAAAATCTTAAAAGTCGTGTTGTGTAGTCATCGGAGGATGTGTATGGTATTACTTCATTACTCTGAGTTCTGTATCTGTCTTTTTAAATAGTTTATATACTCTCATATCGTTAAATTCAAAATACAAAACTCAAAACGAGTTTATAATGACGTACTTTACACACAGTATATCGAAATGAAATTAAAAAATTAAATTATGACACTATTTCTCTAACAAAATAATGTTATAATAAAATTTTTTTTTCATTAATTTAATTCGATACAGATTACAGATCATAGATACATCAATTTGATTTTTTATCTGTGGCTGCGCGCACTGTGGCCCATGCGCGGTGATAACGGGAATTTTGACGCCATAATACTGTGTCAATCTTTATCTTTTATTTGATAAATTCGTGTTCAATGAAAGTAGATAAAGTAGTGTATGAAACTGTACATAACTAGGTATTATACCCCTCATTATGTACCAGTTTCATAAACTACTATTTTATATTATACTTACGTACTCTACTCGTGTTTGGAGTTGTACGGTTTAAGTGACTCGAAGTACTTATCACAGATAGGAGCAAGAAAGGTTATCAATATTTGTTCTTTATTTTTTATTTATGAGGGTCATTTTCTCTGCTTTATGACTATAATTAAAATTAATAGTGGTAAATGTAAATCATAATAACTCAGATCAAAGAAATAGGCATATAATTGATTGATTTTTTGGTCGTTGATTGTAACATCATCAATTTTTGCCCTAGAACACAAAGAGCACTAAAGGAGCAGGGTGAACTTTTAAGTCAGTAGGAGTCTGGCAGGGTCTTACGCTTGGCCCGGTGCGGGAGGATTTTCGAGTATGAAAAAATAAAAAATACATGTGGCACTCGGAGACTGCCGCGGTGAAGCTATAGCATAATATTTTTTTTTAAAGAATAAAATCGCCTACCGCGTATATTTAACGAGAATATAATGTTTGTGGTGCACTACTGTAAAAAAGAACTTCTTTTTTGTAGGAGAATTTTATAAGTAGGTTTCATTGTGATAACTCCTTTTGTAGCTGGCCGTTTAGAGTCAGTTATAAAAAGTAAATTGTTTTTATGACGGATACTTTTATGATTGCCGAAGTCTCCGGAACTGAAACGATGTTAGACGATGCGTGGTGTCAGGTTTTTTCCTAAGGTTTTAGGAAATTTTTTGATTCGGTCGCCGCGCCGCGCCACGCTCAGAGCCCTGTATAAGCTATGCAATAGCATAAAAAGCCTGTTTCTTAACTCATTATGACCTACTAAAAAGCAGCTCAGCGTCCCAGTAGAGTGAACATTATTGCCTAATTTTAAGTTCATATTATTAGACTTTCAAAACACCTAAACAAGTTGGTAATAACAGAAACAGTTATTAAAGCACAGTTGTTTATTACTGGACAGTTTCCCCGTATAATTCTGTATTCATTTCAATTGTGCCCATGGGACGGGACTAGCAGCTAATTGTGGACCTCACTGTAAACTAGCTTTGTAATTAAAACTTTTGTATTAATTTTTTTTAAGGATTGCTCTTTAACGATCTTTAACTGACTAAAATCCATGGTGTTCGTTCATTAACCCTTTTATACGGTCCAGGGGGGGTATTACAACGTCTTAAAACCAGGCTTATTCCAGTGAGTGAACGAGATGGCGCTAGACGACTTGTATAGCTCTGTCACTTTCACTCGCCGATACAAGCCTGGTTTTAAGACGTTGTAATACCTTACGTTACTTACCTGTTTAGACAGTCTCGCAACCCGAAAGTAATGTACTTACCTTTTATTTTTCCTTCTCACATCACAGGCCTTAGGTACGTCATGTCTTCGAATTTTTAGTTTTAGGACATTTTGGTTTCATGGAACAGATGACTTGAAGAAGGTTGCTTACAGCAGATGGATGTGGACTGCCCAAGACCGAGATGGTTGGCGCTGGTTGGCGCTCTAGGAGGAGACTTAAGCTGAGAATAAATTATCGGTCGTGTCCGTCAGCCGCTGCTGAAGAGACGCGCCTTTTTCATATCTAGCCAATACATTCAATACTACACTGTCCAAACTGGTCGTAAGACGCGGACGTGACCTTGAGTCGCCCTTGAGCGTTCGGACGTCCGAACAGAATCTGGCCGGCTGGATGTTTGTGCGTCCGAAGACGTCGTCCGAACTACCGTGCACACTGCTAACACTGCTAATGCCCGGTTTCTGGTGTCCTTTTGTGGACAGTTTATCAATTCAATAGCGCTGTTGGTTAGATAAACTACAAAAATGGGTTTCTGAACACCGCAAAATAAGATAAACTCCACATAAACTAAGTTCAAGTTGACTGACCAATCTTCGCCGTTTGTCGGTTCCATAACTATATTACGAGGTTGAATTTTTTTGTTCTGACCTTTTTTTACAAAGGGTGGTCAAACATCTGGGATCAATACCCAGTACTTATGATTTTCATTTTAAACAAAATTGAATCATAGTGTTATATAAATAAAGCTCACTTCTTTCTCTTTATTATTTTTTACTGTTATTGGCAGTTATTTGTCTACACAAAAAAAGATGCAGATGATGATTAAAATAAAATGTAGTACTTCTTTGAACAATCACCAGGGCCCCCGCTACCATATGTGCAAAGTGTGCAATGCACACGGGCGCCATCCTTTAGGGGCGCCAAAGCCTAGCGCCCAGAAAAAAAAAATAAGTATCAAAAATATTTTTTGATATTTTAAATAAAAGTTGAGAACTTAAATAGGATTGGGTTTAAGTACTTAAGACTTGAAATATTTGATTTCACTTTTAGATTAAAACTTGAAGTCCGGAAACGTTTAACTTTTAGAGCTCACTGCGTTCGCTCTTCTATGAAAAACTAGCACTCCGCCCGCGACTTCGACTGCGCGTGTTTCTGACTTCGAATTCAGTGAATTTAATACCCGGTCAGGTTCCATAAAGAATACTTTTGGAAAATCTAAAAATGGTCTAGCTGTTTCGGAGCCTATCCAATACAAACAAACAATGAAATCTTTCCTCTTTTTGACATATTAGTGTAGACAAACTGATTTTCCGATGTTCACCCCGCTAGGGGTTGATTTTTGAAATATAAAGGAATTCTCATACTTATTATTCGATTGCGAAATAATACATGCCCTGTTTTGAGATTATCGAAGCAAGCAGTAATATCATTCCCTTAAAACTTAATCACCCCTTTTCACCAACTTAAGGGGTGATTTTCGAGAAACCCAAAAACACGTGTTTGATTATTTTGATCAAATTTCTATAAATTGAGTTTCTATTTGATCGGTTTGTGCGTTATGATTTTACCATACAAACTTTAACATCGGCTAGATTACCAATGGAGGGTAGTTTTAAAAAACTAATAAAGCCCGTCTTTCTTATTTACTATTTTATTACTACTTATTTATTATTTACTTATATTCGTACTAAGTTTCAAGATTATAAACCTAAGGGATAAGATTTTACATCCATAGGTTTTCACCCCTTTTCACCCCATTATAGGTGAATTTTCTCAAAATCCCTTCTTAGTGCTCACCTACATAATAAATTGCAACTACAGACCAAAATTCAGGTTATACGTTTAGCGGTTAAAGATCCTCCCCTTTAAACTTGAATACCCCTTGTCACTAACTTGGGGGGTGATTTTCGAAAAATCCAAAAACACGTGTTTAATTATTTCTGATCTAGTATATATATACTGATTTTCACATTAATCAACTCACGTGTTATGATTTTCCCATACAAACTTTAACATCGTCTAGATTACCAACGGAGGGTAGTTTAAAAAAATAAAAGTGCCAATCTTTTTTACTTACTTGTGTTCTTATTCATACCAAGTTTCAAATTTATAAACCCAAGGAATAAGATTTTTCATACAAATATTTTCACCCCCTTAGAGGAGGATTTTCGCAAAATCCCGTCTTAGTGCTACCCTACATGGTAACTGCAACTGCTGTCCAAAATTCAAGTTTCTGCTTTTAGTGGTTTCGGCTGTAGTCGAGTCTTAATAAAAAACCCTGTTTGTACTTATACACCGTGTTCTTCACGTTATCCATAAACTTTAGCAAATACTTCTATGGCTTTTACAAATCAAATCCAACAAAGGAAGTAGTACTTAAAAAGGCTTCGTTACAAAGATATTTGAAATTTCATTTAATGAAATTTAATTGAGCTATGCAGTGAGAAAGTATCTTAATTTGAAATCTATCAAATACTATTTGCATTTCATTTGTTTCAGCCCGCCAAATGTTATGAATGACGTTGCCAATTCGGATAAAGAGGCATGCATATCGGGTTATTTACGTCTAGGTATTTAGTTTGTATGAAAATTAACAAAAAATAAAAAATAAGAATTTATTAATGTGTCCATAATGAAAAATGCTTACTTCCGTGGTTTGAACATCTGGTCGAAGTTTATGTATATCGTCCGGAACACGGTGTATATTGCCTTGTCCTATTCCAAAAAGCTGAAAATTTTCGCGCTCGCTACGCTCGCGTTTCAAATAAGGTTGACACTCGCTTTTCGTGGCCTCTCTTTTGATAACTCATTTTTCAATAGCAAATGCTTCTTATGTTAATTAATCTTGTCGTGGTCTACAAAATTTTAAATTTGTCTTCTCTGAGATGGTATGGAACTCTGGGTGTGAAGTTTGAGTAGCACTTGATGGTTTTTTTTTTGTGTTTGAGGCGGCAAGCTTTATAGCCCCAGGGTGCTGAATTTTAAAATACGCCACTGATCGACCTAACATAAAAAAAAATTCAAAATGCCTTATGGGGCGCCAAAATCCTTTTTTGCACACAGTCGCCAGAAGACCTTACGGGGGCGCTGACAATCACCTGTATTAGAAACAAAAAAAAACACTAGGTAGGTATACCCACAGTTTATAGTATACCTAAGTTTTTGAACTGGCATGATCACTACACTATAATCAGAAATATTAACCATGTTTATTACTTATTTTTATTATACCATAATTCAGCATTGTTGATGATGGGTGAACTGTTTCAAATCCACTTGGCAAATAACCCGTTTTAAATTTCTAAAAAAAATACATTACTTTCAGTTTTCAGTTGTAAAGTAACTACCTGTGACACCGGTACTTTCCTTTTTTTATTGAATATGATGTGTCCAAATGCTGGGTAAAGGGCTTACATTACTCTTCTAAAAGTATTTTATACATAAAACTGTATTAACGACGAATTATAAGTAATAAAATCCATTTTATACTCTATTTATTAAACAGACCCATCTAGTGACAAATTTTGGAACTGGCTATTGGTCTCATAGTTATGTTATCGGTCCGTGTGACATCAGAAACGCAGCTACAGTTAAGCTAAGTTTAACTGACCAATAACTTTGTTGAAGCAATAGTTATTGAGAGGATAACTGGTGACACCAGAAACCGGGCATAAGCCGCGTCCATCAGCCGCGGCTGACGGACGCGTCCGATAATATGTTCTCAGCTTTACGTTCAGCAGTGGACGACAACTGGTCGATACGATGCTGTGTATGACAACTTTTAATAAATATATTTATATCCTACATTTTTAAATTCGCTACAGGTTCAGTTTTCAAAATAAACAGAAATCCAATACGTTTTTTTCAAACATGCCACAAACACAATTTATTTTTCTATTTCATTTAAAAAATTTCAAGCTTTGGGCGATGGCGTTGTTTGGGGCTCTAACATTGATTGAAAGCTAAACAATGCATTTAGTGAAATTCGTTGATATTTTTTTGAATGCATTTTGTGTTGTAAAACCACTGGTCATGTTTTAGTTTACTGAGTAGTAAGTACCTAGGTAGTAGTCAGAGTGTCATCCAAAAACAATGATAATACCTATATACTCGTATACTTAGTACTTTCTTATTAAACTCATTGTAAATAATGAAAAAAGCTATTTACTCTGATAAGACTGGATTTGCAACTGGGGACTACTCCCCAAATAAAATATATTTGTGTCATCCAGTGGTAAGTTTAAGCGTGAATCGGTAACTAACTTAACTCCATCCATCCTCAAAAACTTTCGCATTTATTTAGTATTAAGATTGTGTTCTGCAGTCTAGGGGCAGGTGTGTAGTAAATATATGGGATATTGATTTAGCGCCATATTGCTTAAGTTGCTACGTCAGCCGGGACTTAGGTAGTTCAGTTCCTAATTGAGTAAGTTATTACAGGGTAGGGTAGCATGGGGTAACATTGATAAGGTGCTCTCAATAGATGGATTAATCGAAATAAACAAATATTACAAGCTGCAGAAACATTAGTTCTGGTCGAGTATGCAAAGCAAACCTATTGATGTTTGTCTCGTGTATTTAATCGCCATTGCTTTCAAAACAGCAAATGCAAACATTTCTTAAAGAAACCTGCATTTCTTAGTGAGTAATACATTACCTCGAACTCAATGTATAAGTATGCCATAAGAACATTCTCTGGACTTTCCCCTTTAGATGTCACACACAACCTCCTTCTAAGAAGCAATAATGCTAACGAAGGAGAACGCGGAATGCATAAGGGAGAGGACATCCTCTAGCACACGCCCCAGCCGCTGCATGAGACGCCCAGGGCGTCGTCGCAAAGCAATTTGCGGCTACCGTAGGCACGCGCGGTCTTGTAGACGGCGAGTTATGAATAGCTCGCCGTCCGATCAACTTACGTTTTTCAGACTATTGACCCAGTAAGTACAATTTCAATTTATTTATTTCGGTAACAATTTACATTGCGTTCGAAAAGATCACATGAAACATAGGATGAACAAAGTAAAGTAAAGTACTGTGAAAAGTCAACAAAAAACTGACCAATGACAAGTTATATTCTATACGTGATACGGAGGAAAAAATTTTTTTATTGATAAAAAACTAACGTAGATTAAAGGGTGACATATTACTGTTGACCGTTATATTGACCTGAATCTCCTCTGGTCCTACACTGAACTACTATAAATAATGTACTCTCATAGAAACTTGGACGGTAACTTATAGCCCTCTCCATTTAATGGGCGTCAATCAAAAAGTACTTACACAAGTTTTAGCATTAGGTAAATAAGATTTATGTATCTTTTCGTAGCTACGTGTAAATACTACCAAGAAATATATGACTTTAATGGCAATAACACCTATTTCACCTATTTTAAACATTTATATTCACATACATAAAATAAAATAGTTCATACAAATATTCATGCGGAAAACGAACCCACGACACGCACCGCAACAATCGATTGGTCAACCACTGCGCCAACTCTGCCGACAAACTGTAAACTCAACGACTGCGTGAGTGATGCTGACCGCATCGCAACGGACGCAACCACCAGAGGACCAGAGACACCGCGAGCTCGCGACCGGACAGCTTCTTGCAATTGCATTGTTGTTATTAACAACAATGCAATTGCAAGAAGCTGCAGTAACACTATTCACCTTTTGCCGGTGCTATATGTTGTGTGGTTATAGTACAGTCAGCTTCAGAGAAAACTCACCCCCTTTGGAAGTGATGTTAACAAAGGGGGTGAGTTTTCTCTGAGCTTACTGAACGGCGTACGTGTAAAACAAGCCTAAACAGTCGAAGCTGAATAGGGAATCCTAAACTGTCTTCTTCATTTAGACATTTTTTTTGGATGTCTCTTAATGTTTCTAGAAGTAAACAGATATTAATGTTTAGTAATTTAAAGAAACTCTCTTCTATTTATAGTCAAAAACTTTCTAAATACACTTGCGAAGAAACGAGACTGAACAGCTTAAAGGAAAATTGCTTAAAAAATACAGAACGTCGTTCATCAACAGACTCATATCTTATTCACAATTTGTATTAAAAAAGTTTTGTATGAAGAAACGTAAGCGAAGAACTTCCTGACTTGATGAATGGTTTTCAGGGCTAGACTTACACGAAACTTGCTGAAAATTCAGAAATTTAGGCCGTGAAACTAAAAAGTAGAGATTGGCCAATTGTAACTTTGTTAGACAACATAGGCTGTAATAGCATAATTTTTTTTAGAAGCACTCATCATTAAAGAGTTTGTTAGTTCAAAATAATTGACATGAAAAAACCTTTCAATAATAAAGTTGAAAATACATTTTTATAACCTAATTTGTCCCACTACTGGGCAAAGGTCTCCCACACTTACTTCTGAAAATAAAAACATTAATGAAAAAAACATTTTTTTAAAAACAAGCTGTTATGCGAACATTTAGTTGTACTAAAACAATAATAGTACATTTTATTGCATGGTTTGTGCTGATAAATTTTAAGTATCAAATTAAGTATCTACTACAAACAATTGTAGCGCATACAAAGCAAGAAATATTACAAAATAAAAATGTTTTAAAAAACTACAAATATTTGCATCGTGCACAAAATCTGTTTTGTTTTAGTACAACTGAATGTTTGAATGAAAGCTTGTTTTGAAAAAATACTTTTAATATTTCAAATTTTTTATTTATCGTAGCAATCTGTAACGACCATGTTTTATGCAGGACTAAATGTTTAAATAAAAAGGCAATTCAAACACTAGGTACTCATCAACATCAAACAAGCATTATTTTGTAAAAAAAAAGCAATGTATTATGAACCGCAACAAAAGATTTTACTTTTAATGAAGCGTAAAAAGTAAGTGGATTATTAATTTGTTGTGTAAAAACTTAAATAGGAAAAATTAAATTCAAAGAAATAATTTATTTTTAAAGCCATATTCGATTTGAAAGAGACCTTTATGTACATGTAATAAAAGATTTAATTTCATTTACCTCGTTCGACCTAGACCTCTGACGACGCCATTTGCACACCGCGACTGACTTTTCGATTCTATTGCATGAGTACGAAGCACTGTAACAGAGTAGGTATCCTACTTCCTCCGTTGATTCGACCTCTTTTCACCGGGATCATTATTTATTTATTTTATTTTTTAAATGTTCAAATTCCGAACGTCATTATGTCATATCTTCAACTTATTTTTGCTCAATACAATTTCATCACGGCAAACACCTGTTTTGTGAAACCTATTAATTTTAAAAGTTACAATGTGTTATAATGTGCTTCTTACAACTCACTGTACAATTACATGTCTGCCCTTTTAAAGGGTCCATCCTTGGAGCTAAACAATTAAAAGAAATAACAAATCTGTTTTCCACGCTAAAAAAAATAAAAGTTGGTCTTTTAGGTATTTATTGTCCCGTATCTCTTTCTCGAGCAGTGGTGGCCCAGTGGTATCGGCTCCGACTTACGAGTTGTAGGTCGTGGGTTCCAAAAATTCGAAGACATGTGACATCATGACCAACCCGCACTGGGCCCGCGTGGTGGATTATGGCCCACTCCCTCTCACAGAGTGGAGGCCTGTGTCCCAGCAGTGGGTACATTATAGGCTGATGATAATGATCTGTTTCTTCATCATTTTTGCGGCGTCGTTCTAGAGGGGAACTATGAACGACTGCCTCAGCACTTTTGGACAATTCTTGTGGATGTCACATCTATAATAATGAGTATGGGACGTTACGCTCATAATTTTCGCCTACTGTTAATTAAAAAAAAATAGTTAATTGTTGCAATATTGTAGAGCTGTATGATGTCCCGACATTACGATGGTAAAAAGTCAAAGATGATTGATGGATTTTTAATTATATTTGATTGACTTGTTTGTAAACAAACGAAGTAACCAGCTGTCTAACGATTGATGGTAGATATTAAGCCCCCATTTGCACGAGCGGTTTTTGTGGGCGTTAAAAAAACGCTGAATTTTAACAAAAAGGTAAATTGAACTTAATTGTCACCGCCCAGCATTTAAAATCAAATGCAGTTAGAAAAAAAAAAGCCGCGTTTTAAAAGCGATGACGTGGGAACAGATACATGAGAATGCATTTGTTCTATTTCCAGCGCTTTTTTAACGCTCGTGCGAATGGGCACTTACTGCTGCATAGTTCTGCTTTAAGTTTTTAGTTTCTCAACCTTCCCCCATAAAGCCCACTTGCACCACTAATGATTGAACACGTTTAACACTAATCATGTTTAAGACATTGTTCCGTAGCTTTAATGTTCGAACGATAAACAGAAATGGAACGTTATTTGAATTATTACGCTTAGCACTAAATGCATTAATTCTTGATTTGTGGTGCAAGCGCGGGCTTAAGCTTAATTCCCCGCTCCATTTAATTTCAGTACTAAACTAAATACAAATTGAACGTAAATCTAGAAATCTCCAATTTCGAGCGCAAAGCCGTCATATTGTAGCAACACTAATAAATACGTATTAATACGAGCTGCCGGGTTCTTTACGAGTTGGAATACGTACGCTAATTGCTGATTAGTTGTGGGAATTGGGGAAAAGTTGCCAGTTTGAAGTATGTAAAATCTGGCACGTGCCACTTAAGCACGAATGCTCTGGCGGGCGATTGCACGCAAACTGAGATATTGTTAAATTGCTTTTTGTGTATGGCAACAACTAAGTCAGTGTGGGACATGCGTGTGTTTTTATTTTTTACGGTATCCTTTTTATGTTTTCAATTCGGTTTTTTGTTGACAAGGGGAATGTGTGTTTTTACTTTTAAGAAAAACTCTTATGTATTGGATTAGTTTTGTTTTGACAAAGAAGAAAGGAAAAGATAAACGCGATTCCCAGACTTTAAGTAACACAGGACAAAAGAAAGAATAAGTTTTTTATTTTACTTATTATGGGCAGCAAACCATAATAAATAACATAAAAATCATCTTCTTGTAGCCTCAGTCTAGTCCAGAAGCAAAGATTACAATTACAATCCATGGCGTAGGACCATTTAGATGTCATTAATATCTTCTTAGTTCCAGCACAATGTGGTTTCCTCACAATGTTTCTTTCTGCGTATTAAGAGCAGTGTTGGTCCAATGCTCTCTCTGTAAGTCTATAGGTACAAATCTTTTCGCAAAGACGTAAAATTTTCGAGTCTTGGATTTCCTCACGAGATCTACGTTATACTTTTAAAGCTGTGATAAATGGTCCCTTGTCCCAAAATTTGCATCGGTATATCTTACTCACATTTTGGTCCCTAGGTTAAAATAAGCAAACTTATTGCTTCCTGTGGGTATCGTTAGGAATATTTCACAGGGCACTATGGGTATTCAGGTATTTTTAGCTATTCTTTATTTAGATATCTTACTGAAAACTTCAGATAATAAATCACCAGTCAAAATATAAATAGGCAAAAGGAACCCAATATAGACATTTTGGGTCCTTTTGGAACAACAATTAATCAAAATGTTTTTCCTATAGACATACATAGTTCATTATTTTAATATTTAACCTTAAATAAATATTAAAATTAAATGAGCTATATTACGTAATAAGGGGTTGTTATATATTTGCTACAAAGTTGATTCGACACTGGTAGGTCAGGGTTGGTCCACATGAACATCGCTGTTAAAGGGAAAAGTGTCACCAAGTTATTTATCAAGTTCTTTAGGTAAATTAAGCAGACTGAGATGGAGTTTTTTGCCGGTTCTTCTCCATGGAACCGACCTTTATTATATCTATGGAACCGACCAACCCGAACCGAGCATGTTGTCGACGTTTTATGAGTGGCTAATGGACATAATATTATTATGTCAAATTTAAATTTTTGAGACGATCATAATAATGAACATATGAAAACATTATGAGGCAAACAGTTAAGCCTCCTGCAGACACACGCGATTAATCGCGCGGGGCGACATGTCGCGGTCCATTCGCAGTATTTTTAGAGTGGAAATTAGCTTGGCTCGTTGTCGCAGCGCGATTAATCGCGTCTGTCTGCAGGAGGGTTTAAGGTCCACATCATAAGTAAAAAAATAAAGCCAAATCACTTAATTACATCACATAAGGCCAGGTATTCCCAATTTTACATCACTTTGATTTAACAATAAATAAAGAAATCGTGATTTTTTAAATCCAAAAAAAGAACTTGTTCTAGTTTACTCTATGTACTTTGACAATTTGTGGTTCAAAACACGATATCGAAAACTTCACTCGATAAAAAAAAAATCCGAAAAACAGGCTAAATCGATATTTTTTTCATGTTTTTCTTGTTTTTCTCAAAGCTTATAAATGTTTTACTACTAAAAACCATATCTTAAAAAAGGTAATAACGTAGAGAAAAGTAATTTGTGGTTACATTTTGCAAAATAGCTTGTTTTTTTTAATAATAAATTATTATATAACACAGCGGCTCGCGTTCGTCACTTCAGTCGCCCGCTAGGCCTTGTTGAGGTGAGACCTGTGTCCCTTTTTCTAGCGCGCGGCTATCACATAGTGTAAAGAAGGCAGTTACTCTTTATTTGTTTTTATTAGTGCACAGAAGTATGGGAAATAAAAATAAAAACAAGAAAGTAGCCAGGTGCAAAGTCCGGAAGGTTAGACGAGAAATCAGGTAAGTTTGTTTACAATTTTATTTTTTCACATACCTACTAATATTATCTAAATACTTATTCGTCTTTTGATTTTTAAATCTAATCTTCGGTCTATCTTTACCTTTACTTTCGAAACCTGTCCATCATTTCTAAGAAATAGCAATAAGAGTGCGCTTCTTATCTCTATTTAGGTACCTAGGTAGGTAATATTATAATAACAATAGAAGTGCAGCGCGCGCCGCCGCCGCGTTGCCGGCCGCACCTGTGTGTGTTTATTACCTACTAGCTGTTGGCCCCGGCCTCGCTCGCCAGCCAACCCCTCTCCTATATAGCCTATTACCGGCTCTAGTGTCCCACCTGTCTCTGTACCAAAATTTATCAAAAACAGCCGTTTTGACATGAAAACGGAACATACATACATACTTACATACATAGGTAGATGCAAAGGTATAATATGAGTAGGAAATTAGGGATCTCTGTTCCTTTCTGCGGATATATGTAGGTAGGTACCTACCGGCACCGACATTGAAGTCTCAAGGACGGATACCAACATAATACATAGTAAAATCATAACAGTAGAATAACTTGATAACGTTTTCATGAACATTTTTTTATTGTTGCAGTGCATCAAAACCACGATGCGGGCATGCGGGCGGCGAGTAAAGGGCAACTCGCCGCCCGACCATGGACCATGCCCGGGTCGACGGCGCGTTGTGTTCCACGCGCGCCTCAAAGAGCGTCAGCACGATGACGGGGCCCCGCCCAAGAGGGCCAAAGCCTGCCGGGGTCGTAGTATATTTTAATGATTTTGAAAAATGTGGCAGAATATAATTTAATTTATTTAAGCATTATGGACGACATACAGCTAAAACAGACAGTAATAAGTTTCGTTAGAAAATTAACCAAGCTAAAATTGAAACCTCTGTATTCATGTTAGAGTTGCTAGTCTAAAGTCAACCCGTGAGTTTGTATTTGTATATCTTATAAAAGCCTAATTGTTTTTCATTCATTGTTTCAGTGGAATGGAAGATATTCGTAATACATTTATTGTTGAAGAAGAGGCTAGAAATCAAGATGATTTTCATCCTGTTACAGGACGTCGAATCGTTGATATAAATTTCCTTCTTAAAGAACTGCAAGAAAAAGGGCGACATAATAATTTATTCGATTGCAAGATGAGTAATTTTCGTTTAATCAGCGAAAGAAGTCTAGGGCTTATCTCTGTTTTTAAATTCCAGTGCAACATGTGCCAAGAAACTTGTCTGGTCCATTCTGAAGATTACAAGGATCCGCAGCAAGTAAATTTAAATATAGCTGCAACCACGGGAATCATAGCTTCAGGCATTGGATACTCTACATTTGAGGAATTATGTTCTTCCATGAATATACCGACATTTTCTTCAAAATATTATTTAAAATTGCAAAATGATGTTTATGCAAAATGGGAGAAAACTGCTAGTGAGTCTTTGGCGGCTGCTGCAGCAAAAGAAAAAGAAATAGCGCTCGCAGAAGGAAGAACAAATAACGGTTACCCCGTCATTGACGTATATGTTGATGGCTCATGGTGTACTAGGTCTTACGGAACAAATTATAAATCTTCATCGGGTACGGCATCAATAATTGGCAGAAAGACTGGCCAAGTTCTATATCTTGGAGTAAAAAATAAATATTGCTTGGTGTGTGCCAGAGCCGCTAACAGAAAGGTCGATCCGAAACAGCATGTCTGTTTCAAAAACTACACAGGTTCTTCAAACTCAATGGAAACTCAAATTATAGTCGAAGGATTTAAATCCTCGATTCCAATGTATGGACTTATATACGGCAGAATGATAGGAGATGGTGATGCGTCAACCTACGCTAAAATTCTCAACGCCAAACCGTACGAAAATCAAAATCTGACGGTTGAAAAAATCGAGTGCCGGAATCATATCTTGCGTAATTTCTGCAAAAAGTTACGTGGACTTACCACAGAAACTAAATATATGTTGGCACATCGGAAAACGCTGACCAATGTAAAAATAATGTTAATGCGAAAAGCAATTGTGAATTCCATAACACATAATAAAGTTTCTCAGAATCATAGGTTTCACCTTTAGGGGTGTTCTGGCTAGCACGTGTGTCCGAATCTTTTTGCGGATTCTGTGTGATTCTTGATACTCTTTTGTTCTTGTGTTTGTAAAAAGGTTTGTATCGTGATACACTTGCATACAGCATAAAAACAGATATGCAACATGCAAACAAGCACCACAAAAACATGCAAGCAAGCATGCAGCATGCAAGTAAGCATGCAGCATTCAAGCAAGCATGCAGCATGCAAGCAAGCATGCAGCATGCAAGCAAGCATGCAGCATGCAAGCAAGCATGCAGCATGCAAGCAAGCATGCAACATGCAGCAAGCACGCAGCATGAAACATTCAGCAAACACGCAGCATTCAAGCAAGCATGCAACATGCAACAAGCATTGTTTCTGTCATGGCTCCGGCGCTGCGGGGTTTTGGGTGGCCCCACGCGAGCTTATCGTCGCAGATGATTTGAACGCTCACCACCGCAGCTTCGGTTTACTGGCCGGCTTCGCCGGCCAGCCTCAGCCGCGGCGGCGGCCGTTCCAACCACCTACTCCTCAGCTCGCGGGCCACCCCACCCCTCCGCGCCTACGCGATTTTAAATTACACTCTAGAGGTAGGGCAGACAAGACTACGTAAAGTCGGTTTTGCAGCATTTCGTTTCCGCCACAAAGTTTTGTAGCAGAATATATTGAATTTTTATGACAGTAATTTAATTTTTGGTAAAATTTTATTTCGGTATGGTGAAAATATGGCAAATAAATCATTTGGCAATTGAAAAAAGTTTAAAAGAGGCTTCGGTCAATAGTAAAAAGTTATTTTGTTAATCGGCGGAACATACTTCGGTAAAATAATACTTATGGCTAATGATACTTCGATGAACTGAAAATATGTCAAATAATGCATATAGCAAAAGAGATGTCGGTCAATAGTTTTCGGTGTAATGAAATTCGAACAAACAAAATTCGGTAAATTGATCGGTTCCCTGTAGAAATGCATTAAAAATAACTATTCAGCCATATTGAATGGTTTGCCATATTGGATTTAGAATGACGTCACGTGTTACTAATCAGTAAAAGTACTAGGCTAGTATAAGATCAAGGTGGTATCTTTTGCGCTCTCGCGCCACGTGACATGCAGCGCGGGGGTAAGGTAACTCTAAATGACCTGCCAAAATACTGGGCTAGCATAAGCTCAATGGTAAGTTTTTCAACGGGGTCAACGAAGTTCATTTGAAAAGCACTGTGGTGCCACGTGATAGGGGGGAGGCAAATGCTGTTAGAATACTATTTAGCTTAGATTGTGGCAAGCGAAAATTCAAGGTTTACGTAAATGTGATTTCATGCGTTTTTTACGGCATTATCGTCCTTGCGTTACCTATTGCATTTGGAACACCCGATCTAGAAACTAAAACATCAATTAATTTAATAAGTATAGTTCAGAGTTTATTCCATTTAAAATATCTACTCAAATTAATTTATTACAAAAAAAAGAAAGACTTCGCTATTACTACAAAATATTATAATAAAACAAGTTTTTAATGAATCAAATCTCTTATTTTATATTTAAAATAAATCAATAAGACAAGTTGACCTACTGCCTGCTTATCTGTAATGTGTCACTCCCCGTGAGTCCCCGCGACGTAAGCGCACGGCTCGCTTTGCGGCAATCGCGGGCAACTCTTGGTAGCGTTAAATGCCTATTTCGCTTGGATTACCTGCCCTTAACTGTAGAACCTTCCCACACGAGCCAAAAACAAAAGAAGAACAAAAGCGAAACACATCCGCGAAACACAACAGTAGTATGCACCCCTCGTACTAATTTATTCGAGCAATTAGCAGTAGAATGTATTTTTCTCCCTAGAGTGCGACGGAACCTACAAAATATACATAGTGGAAGATTTTACGTTATGCTTCTACATTATAAATTGGATCTCCCGCTCCGTCCTTTGGGGGCGAGAGCTGCGAAAGCTATGTTCCGACCATTATTCTAAAGATATGCGAATCTTTGTAACAGAAACGTTTTGATAAGGATGTGAGTTATGTGTTGTGCGTAGGTAAATGCTTTGGAGACAAAGAAGGTAATTATGGAATTATGTGTGTCTGTGTATGTGTTTTAATTTATAGACCTGCATTGCGTCTGGGATTTTAGTAGTGATTTGCATTGATAAAAATTCTAAGTTGTATTTTGCCTATCAACAAACGGAGAAGAAGAAAACATCTCTTTTAAAGTTTTTTGAAAAGAGATTTTTTTTATTAGAGATGGGATAGCTCTTGGCTCTGTTCTAGGTCAAAGTTACAGAGAAAAAGTATACGATGGAATGCATTTTCCCAGAAGAAGCCTGCCTATAGTGCCTATTTAGTAACTTTGATGAGATTCGGCTTCTATGCGTTCTGGAACACAGATACAGGTTGGAGTGAAGGAGATCTTCAGGTCCCTAATCACCGGTTCTTCAGAGTTTTGAGAACTATTTATTAGAAATGCTGCTAAAGAATACAGGCAAACAAAAGGATATCATTGTAACAAAAGCATAAATCTTTCTGATTTGTCCAGGCTCTAAACCTTCCTGAAAGGCAGTAGCAATATTAAAATTCGTCGGTTTATAAAAAAGTTTAAATTATCTGCCCAGCCTTTTCCCAACTATATTGGGGTTGGCTTCCAGTCGAACTAGTTGTAGCTGAATATCAGTATTTTACATGGAGCGACTGCCTATTGGACCTCCACAATCCAGTAGATAACAGGGTCATACGGTATCCCATAGGATATAAGACTGGTTGTCTTTCAGAGCTTCTGGCAAATAATAACGACTGTCAAAGATCTACAAAATAATGCAGCCGGGACCAACGGCTTTACGTGCTTTCCGAGACACGGAGGAAACTCGCTATGACAGATGGTCACCCATTCAAAGACCAACCTCGGCCAATGTGTGTCCGATTTCTACCAAAATCCGGGTTCTCAAATCGTGTAACAAGTCAATACATGGTTGAAGTTTCCATAATGGTTGCCTTATCTGAGGCTGTAGCACAAGATTTCCATATTTTACGTACAGCGTAGCGTACTTGAAGTATATACGGCGTATATTGTAGAGAAAATGAAAAAGTGCCTCTAGTGTACGACCAAGGAACTAATTTTTTCCATCAAATTAAATATCATCTTTCCCTTTTACTTACGTCACAAAAACGTGAAAAGTCTTGCTAATGCCTCTGAAGTTCTGAATCTACAATCAATTCCTAATATATGTACGAGTATCTTCTTTCCCAAATCAAAACAAACAAACGTCGCAATTCATTATTAATGCTCTGCCTTCCCGAGAATTTCATGCCCGAGCAAGTTAAGCCGTGTTGTAACGACCTATCTAGGACTTTGAAATAAAGCAATGGACTGTATTTAAATAATTAATTATAATATCCAAATAGGTTAACAATAATACTGATACGTTGGTAAGCTAAGGAGTGCGCGCGCGTGCCGTCGGTGGAGATCGGTTGCGAAGTGGTGGCTCGACGTCCCGCGCACCGCAGCTCGAGTCGGCGCAGCCGATGATTGCCGGAGACGCCCGAACATCCTCCCCGGGTTGAAGGATTCAAGTGAGAGGAAGTGGACAGACGTTGTTGAACGCCCGCAGTACCGTTCCTCTCTTCGTCTTCAACTCCACTACCCGTGTGATGCCGTCGCTGCCAGGGAAGACCTTGATGACACGGCCCAGTGGCCAAACCAAGGGCGGTTGACCTTTCTCTTTGATGAGAACTAGTGACCCCGCTGCAATCTGACCTGTTGACGCTGTCCATTTAGTTTTTAACTGGAGCAGAGAAACATATTCTAAGTGAAAGCGGTTCCAGAAATGTTGTTTAATTTGCTCCACTCTTTGGTAGCGCTCCAGTCGTCCGATGTTGAAGTCAGTAACCTGTGGATGCGGAACAGATATTAGTGGTCGCCCAATTATAAAATGGCCAGGAGTAAGTACGGAAAAATCTAGAGGATCAGTGGAAAGAGGGGTAAGAGGACGGGAATTCAATACGGCCTCTATTTGAGTCAAACACGTGGCCATTTCTTCATATGTGAAGTGCGTTAATCCTAAAAGTCTCTTTAGGTGATGCTTGGTGGATTTGACGGCAGCTTCAGCAATGCCATTGAAGTGGGGAGAGTATGGAGGTGCAAAAGAAAATTTGATGCCTTGTTGAACGACTTCAGACACGAGATTTGAGTCTTGTAAAAACCTACGTAGCTCATTGCAAGTACCTACGAAGTTTGTCCCATTATCGGACAAGATGCTTTCGGGTTTACCACGGCGAGCCACAAAACGGTTCAAAGCAGCCATGTAAGCTTCTTTTGTCAGGTCTGTAACAAGTTCGATGTGAACAGCTTTAACAGCGAGGCAAACAAAAATACACAGGTACGACTTTATAAGCCTACACCCTCGCCCTTTGCGATCAGCTATCAGAACTGGCCCAGCATAATCGACACTACAATTTAAAAATGGATGTTCTAAATGTGTCCTTGAAGAGGGCAATTGACCCATTGTAGGTTGCACGATTTGACACTTGTGTTTAAAACATTTTATACAATTTTTAACAATGCCTTTTGATAGATTTCTACCACCAAGAGGCCAATACATTTGGCGTAAATTTGCCAATAGTAGCTGAGGGCCGGCGTGTAAGCAATCAAGATGATACTTATGAAATATGATTTTAGTTATATGGTGCTTACTACATAATAATACCGGGTGCTTGACATTGTAATCATAAGGTGAGTTGTCAAGTCTCCCTCCCACGCGTATGAGCCCGTTCGAATCTATAAATGGAGTCAAAGAATTAAGCCTATTTTTCTTAGGTAAAGACTTTCCAGACTGTAATAAACTGTATTCGTTGTGAAACATGTCCATTTGTGCGTGACGTAATATACAATTTGTTGAATGTGTCAGTTCTTCACACGAAAGCGACCCAAGGAATTTATTATGTTTATGTTTTAAATTGTAAACAAATCTTAGTATATAAGCGACAACTCTCTGTAAGTGATTGTAACTTGAATATTTGTGTAGAAGTGATTTGATGAATAAATTATTGTTTTCATGATGTGACAAATGATTATAAATATTATATGATTGATGATGAGATGAGTGTTCAGTGAAGTGAGATGATACAACTTCAGGTAGATCTTGTTTCAAGTTCTCATTGGGCATTTTTGGCCAATTTGTTTTATCATTTAATAAAAACTGAGGACCTGACCACCATAAGGAACTCTCGCTGATAAGGTCAGCCTTCAGCCCGCGAGAAACAAGATCCGCCGGATTTTCCTTCGACGGCACGTAGCTCCACGTGTGCCCTATAGTGCATTCTTGAATTTCGTTGATGCGATTACGAACAAACGGTTTTAATGAAGTAGGTGCCATGGAAAGCCAACTTAACACGATAGTCGAATCGCACCACAAGTAACATTTACTAATAGGTTTGGTGAAGGAATTCCGTACATTAAGACACAGTCTTGCTCCTAATAAAGCCCCGCATAACTCGAGCCTAGGGATGGTGGTTGGCTTGATTGGTGCTACACGACTTTTAGACACCAACAGCTGTACCTTTACTAATCCATCCTTAGTACTAGACCTAATATAAATACATGCTCCGTAGGCCTTTTCAGATGCATCTGTGAAAACATGAATTATGTATCATATCTACATATTTATCCTTAAAGCAGGATCACGTTGGAAACGACGTTCCAAAGACAAAACACGACGTTTAGCCATTTTATAAGACTCGCCTAACACACTGGGATCATTTTTAAGAGGCATTGTGACTATAAAATGCCCGTTTTGATCACGCACAGTGTTTGCATTGAAGCTTTCTTTGCAAGCTCGTTCTTCCTGCGACAAGGAACGCTTAGAAGAAACGGAGTCGAGTTCCCAAAACTTATTTAGGCTATCATTTAAGTCGTTCATTGAAATATTACAAAAATGAGAATCAATATTTTTGGATGGACGTTTTGGAAGAGCCACGGAGCCTGATACTATCCATCCTAACTTTGTCTCATGTAACTTGGGCTGACGTTTGCCTAAATTAATAGATGAATTACCCAAAATGTTCCAAAATTCTTCAGCACCAACTAGTATGTCAATCTCTGATGGAACATTGAAAGACGGATCGGCCAGATTCAAATTTGATGGTATGGGAATACTACTTATGTCAACTAAAGTAGACGGCATTAATTTGGTGATTGTGGGTAATATAAAACAGTTTATATCTGTTCTATAGCTGCCGTTGCACGATTCAATGGTTAGGTTGCAAGACCATGTACTTAATGTAGTATGACTGTTTATACCTGTCACCGTGGAACTCGCGCTACGTCGAGGAAGTCCTAGCTTATCACTTAGTTTCTGCGTAATAAAATTAGCTGTGCTACCGTTATCCAGCAGAAGCCTGGCGTCGACCTTGATGCCTCGGTTGTTCACCACTTTCACCAACGCTGTGGACAGGAAAATATGAGAAGTAGTATGTTGCGACCGAGTGTCACTTGACAAAGATATATTTTCTGAAGTGCCACTATGTGAAGCTGCACTTTCAGAAATATCAGTGGGCAATGCTACACTACTGGGCATTGGATCTTGGAAAGGAGTTTCTTGTTCAACGTGTAAGAGGGTATTATGACTACCTTTACAATACTTACAACGAGCTAATCTACAGCGATTAGTTAAATGACCACTACGTAAGCAATTAAAACAAACTCTAAATTCTTTAACCTTTAAAATACGTTGTTCTACATTTAATTTTCGAAACCCTTCACAAGCGTATAATAGATGATTTTGACTACATAAGGGACATTTTGTTTTATATTTTTGATTTGAATGGTTTGTTTGATTAGTTGCTATTATTAATGATTTATGTTTACTTTCTACTTTACTGTTATTATTGTTAGTATTATTTTCTATATTAAGTGTGATTGTATTATGTTCTACTGTATCTAATAAATCAGCTTTTTTACTAATAAAAGAACAAAATTGTGAAACTGTTGGCTTTGCTGGTATGGTACTACGATAGGCTTCCCATTCCCTGCTGGTGATAGGATCTAATTTAATTGCCATTATATAAATAATTAAAGTATCCCAACTGTCCGTGGGCTCGTTCAATGTATTAAGAGCTCTAATATTTTTATTAATTGTATCAACCAAACGACGCAAAGAAGTTGATGACTCTTGTTTAATATAATCAACATTGAACAAGGCCTTGACATGGTTGTCTACTAAAAGCCTACTGTTATCAAAGCGTTCGCATAGTAACTTCCACGCCATTTCATAATTATCACCTTTAAAATCTATATTCTTTATTATTTCTAAAGCATCGCCTTTCAGCGACGCACGCAGGTAGTGGAATTTACTAATTGCATCTATACAACTACTATTGTGAATTAGTGACAAATATGTATCTCTATACTCTAGCCAGTACTGATAACCACCATCAAAATTAGGCAAATCAATTTTTGGTAAGCGAATAAAGTTACGTTGTTGGAACGATTCACCTGAGTATTTGTTCACCGACCCTGCCACAGACCCGCCATCACCGCTCTCGCTACTGGCAAGCAGGCCTTGCGCCTGCGCTGCGAGTGCGTGGTAACGGTCCTCAAACTTTGCTCGCTTCGCGTATGCCTCGTCAGGATCATCCGAAAGCACCTCGATGTCCATCTGTAAACTGTCGAAATCGTTGTATATAGCTTCAAATTTTTTAAAGCGGCTCTCCAGCTCTAAACGTTGAACGTCGGAAATAAGTTTACAACTACGAAGCACATTTATATAGTTAGTGAAATTGGTGAGCTTTGCTTTAATCGCGCTTCGCTTTCTCAACAATAAATCTAAAGAAGCCATAGCGCTAAATAAATAGAATAGTAAAAGCGAACTTCAATATAATCACTGTAATTGCTTATGCGTAGCAAAGATTTATGAAGAAGGAAAAAAAAAATTGGCAGTTAAATTTGAATGACGCTTGACCTTGATGAATGTCACGGGAGCCGGCGAACGACACCGGTCAATGCCCGGTCAGCTGTTACAAGCGCACAGATGATTCAAATAACGGTAAATAGGTCGGCGGTTAAGCAGTGCGCTAGCGTAAGCAGTGCAGAAAGTGAAAGAGACAACTATAATGTTTACATGTATTGACTCAAATATGAACGTGAAAAACGGAAAATAATTTGAATTTAATGGAAGAAAAACACTTAAAATCTGTTTGAAAAGAAAACTAAAAGGTATAGAAAGGAAATAATTGGAACAAACTCACAAAATACCGATCCTTTGTCCACAAGAAACCTGTCCAATAATTCTTCCAATTCAAGCGATGACTGCCGTAAATCGTCGAATTCACTCGATGTAATAAGCGCCGGCGTCGTTATCAAGACTTGATGAAGTGTAGTGTGGCCCAGTTCTTGTTCTCCTTTTCTTTTCTTCCAGCGACTTCGATAGAAGACCGTTGCTCCGGTGACGCAGCGAATTCAAATATTGTAGTCGTCCAAAGCGCCAACGTCGAGTCGAATAGCCAGTAGCCGACGAAATTAAATATTATTCGCGACTTTGAAGAGACTCGAAGACCATTTGTTAACGACCTATCTAGGACTTTGAAATAAAGCAATGGACTGTATTTAAATAATTAATTATAATATCCAAATAGGTTAACAATAATACTGATACGTTGGTAAGCTAAGGAGTGCGCGCGCGTGCCGTCGGTGGAGATCGGTTGCGAAGTGGTGGCTCGACGTCCCGCGCACCGCAGCTCGAGTCGGCGCAGCCGATGATTGCCGGAGACGCCCGAACACGTGTCTTGTACTGATTTCCTGGTACAAGACGTATCAAGCTTCCCTTCTGTCTTGCGGCCAGAGAAGGCGTTTTGTGAGACAGGCTGTGTTCCGATTCTTGTGAAAGACGCTGCATACGAATTTGTTATTTGTAGGTTCAACATTGGAAATTAATTAGGTTGATTATGGCAGAAGAATCTTTTCAGATCAGACTTTGGTTAAAAGAAAGGCAAGTCAGCAAAGTTAGTGTATGCAGGGCTGATAACAAAGGATTTTTAAGCATTTACATTCTCCCAATCACGTGAGCCTATTATTGGTTCTAAGCCATGCTAGCTTCCTCAACATGATCTTTTTCATTTTTCTGTGATCTGATTGTATTTGGGCCAGCCAAAAACAAAATAAAACCACAAAAGAAAATTTATTTTTACTTACTACATAATACTGATTATATGGGTGCCTAGTGCCTACCATGCTGATAACTAACCCTAACTTTATTTTACTCGTGATTTTATTTTTTCTCTAAAAAAAATGCTGACAGAAGGTACCTATTCAATAAAGTTTTTAATCAGTTGTAAATAAGGGTTCTTTTCTCATAAATACTCTGACTCTCACTTGTCCTCTACATTTTAAATTAGAAAACGGCCTCTGTCAGCGTATTGTTTATGAAGCGATCAATCATATTCAAAAACTTTTAGCATTTTCAACAAAATTCACCTTTTTGGATCTAAATCAATCATCTTTTCACTAATAATGAAAGTAAAGCTTTATGACCTAATCATTCAAGCGTACATTATGCCGCAGTATCCCAACATATCTACAATTATTTTCTGCCATTGCAATTTAAACCTTATATCGATAAGCTAAAAGTCAAATAACCCTATGTTATCTCTAATAACTCAACTTAGTCGAACTATATTCTAGCGTCATTGCCATTGCGCAGATATCAGCTAACTTTACTCATCTACGTTCGCTAATTACTGCACTGTCAATCTAGATCGTTATCTATGCTTTTATACTAATATGTTTGAGGTTATCTCTGGTGTTATCAAATCTATTAATGTACTGATTAATTTGGTAATTGGCTGTATGAAAGGAGGTTTATAACTTTCCAGAAAGTGATACCGAAACGAAATAACAGTATTCATTTTGAAAATTGAAGAAACTCCGTATTTAATTTTGAAAATAGAAAGAACTTCTTATTTAATTTTGAAAATAGAAAGAATTTCTTATTAATTTTTTTAAATTAAAGAAATTCTTTTTTTTTTGTAGCAGGTAGAGGTTTTTTTATTTCTCTTTCTTTCTTTCTCTTCTCTTTCCGCAAAAAATATTTTTAGAAAATTTTTTTACATGAACTAAAGTTTCCCAAAAAAAAAGAAGATTTACGGTGTACTCGTATCTTATGGATTCGTGTTTCTCATTGTTTACCAAAAGAACCACTCCTATACACCGACACCGTGATTTTTTAGTCGTCTTACAAAAGTGGTCCACTTAATGTATCCGACCTAAAATACCTCTAGGCGAGTTTTTTTTTTCGTTCATAATAATTTTTTATTATTAATAAATAGGTACATTAGAAATGTGAAACACCCTGTTAAAATGTTTACGTATCAAGCTGTAGAGTATACCTACCCAGCGCAATATTCGGGCAGATCATTCCATCTCCATTTTCTATGAGACAAGGGTGTTTTTATCTACGCCTTGCGTCATAATAGCGAATTAAAATTTTATTTTATGTTGTTTTTTTTATTATAAACGTGTTCTAGTCATTGGATACATGAACTGGACTGCCGTTGTAAGACGACTAAAAAGTCACGGTGTATATTTGAAGAAATACTTCTCTTTAGGGTTCCACTTGCATATTTTATACATAATCCCTGACAGCTTTCAAAGGAACTGCAGTTTACTTGCCTGAACCTTCCCTTATGAGGGGAAAGTAAGTGGGTACATCTAATCTATCTACAAGATACACTTTATCCGAGATAAAGTGAACCATGATGGAAGTCTCGAACGTGATTAAATATTCAGTTGCACAGTATGGATATAATACAAAGTACTATGCTTAAATTACGTCCCCGTAGAGTTGAGGGTTATAAAATTATCACCCCTTTTTCTGGCAGCTTATTCTGAATTGCCAGCATTTTTGGTTGACTTTAGAAAGAGATGGTTTACTTTGCGACTGTTTTACGTACCTATGTAGGTACGTTAAACAGTCGCAAAGTAAACCATCTAAAGCCATGTGACGACGCTTTCGTTTACCGGATTTCGATCCTGAGAAACAAGATATGGATGCACGTGCTTGGGTGACGAATGCAGAGATGTGCTTGATGGACCAAGACCAATATGGCGCCCCGCTTATGGTCGCTATAAGCCGCGCCTTGAAGGGAGGAGCTTCTACCTGGCTATCTACCGTGTCGTTTCCTGGGATGACATGGACCGAATTTAAGAAGTAAGCTGTGTAGACATCTTGGTCACGCCACGTCGTCCACGATAAACTTCCCGCGTTCCTAAGTTTTTAATCGAGCCATATCTCGGACATCCTTGATTATTTTGTATTCAGTGTGTGTTAGCAAGTAATTAAAAGTGTTAACGAAGGTTTTGCGAGTGTTATCTCCGATATCGCGCCCCTTCTGATATCGATTCTTCGAAATATAATTAATGTTAATTATATTTTAATTTTGCCATTGTTTAGTGATTGCTAAGCAAGAAATCTCGGATTCGGTATCCAGGTCGGGTAAAGGTTACGAATTTCTCAGTAGTAACCACTAAGTCTGATTTGTTTCTGGTTGATGTTATTGAGGCTCGCCCCCTTTTACATGGGACTCAGACTTAACTAGTCAAATGTGGACGTACACAAACAGCGTCACGATGTGTGCAGCAAGCAAGTATCTACGCTTTCAAAGGGTAGCCCTTTGAAAGCGTAGATGCTTTCAAATGGGGTAGGAAACCATATCATGATGCTGTTTGTAATATTCAGTCCGTATTCTTCGACCAGTTCATTTCAGTTTTAGGACTACGGATGTGAAGATAATCGTGATGGTACGTTTTTGAAAAAAGGTAAAAATTGCCTATTTTATTTAAAATCCCGATTTTTTTAGGTATTGTCATGTGAATAAGTGTTTTTTATTTGAATATAAAGTATAACATTCTAATTTTACTATCCAAAAAAACTAATAATTATAAACAAACCATAAATAAAAAATTAATAGGAATATGTACAAAAATAACATTCATCATCGATTCCAGATAATTTACTTTGACCTCCTCCATAGTTGTGTAAGATTTGTTACAAAAACAATATTGAAGTTTATGAGAGCAACAACGGAAATTCCGCTGAAAACCGTTGAAGCTTAAACTACACAATAGTATGAAAATAATATTACATCTCTTTAATACTTAAACAATATCATATTCAGTGCCTGAACCACTGAACCGAATCAAATATTATATCATCTAGAAAATTTTATATCCGAAAGGATATATTACCTAAAAAAATATTTCATCTTGAGCTTAGAAGAATAAAATAAAGAAAAACGATTAATCGAATCAAGAAGATTATATAGTATTTTATCATTATTTTATTCAGCAACAAAGACTATATCACGAGATTCCTGTATTTTACCATACAGCGTAATTGCAGTATTTACTGCGTTTATTGTACCTATGGAAAAAATTACAAAACGCCTCTAGTGTACGAATGAGTTACTAATGGGGAAGGCCGGTCAAAGCTAATTGTAGATAGCGCCACCATAGCTAAGTCCTAATCCGACCAATGAGGTAGTACTATTTTGAAGTACCTATAAGATTTGAGCCAATGACGATGCTTGGAACAAGCTAAACTAGCGCCATTAGTTCCCCAGTTGCCATCCCCATTTTTTCCTTCAAATTAAAGTCAAAGTTCCGGTTTACTTTATGTCGCAGAAACTGGAAAAGTCATGATGGGGCCTCTAGTGGCCTACCATGACGTCTTAAAGTGAGAATAGTTCGACTGTGAGAACGAGATGGCACTAGACGACTTGTATAGCTCTATCTCTTTCATGGTCTGTCTCTGTCATGGTAGGCCCCGTGGTCACTTTCCATTAAGTTTTACGTATGATACGTAAACTATCATGACCGATTTTCATTGGTTCAGGACAGCGCCGAGTATTATCTTGAATCATGTGCTTAACATTTTTTGTGCAAGCTTACGTCCCTAACATAGAGTACAGTCAACACAAAAGTGGATGATCAAAATCAGAAATTCAATACTAATGAACGGAGTTCGCGTCAGTACTGTGTACATGAACTAGTAGCAGTAAATGTTTGGTATAATTTACAATCACATACTTACTTTTCAATAACTTCGACGCCACACAGTTCTGACGCGAACTCCGTTAATTAGTATTGAATTTCTGATTTTGATCATCTACTTTTGCTGTTGACTGTAAAGATAAAGGTCTCTTCCCCATAAAACCATTACAGTATTATTAGTACAAGTTCCCTTAACTTGTTTGATAAGATAACACATAAAAACGGCTTACTTGTGATAAGAAAGCTACAATGTCGGGTCATTGTGTGTTATGGGGAATAGCCCTCTGATTTGTCCATAGTTTTATTGGTTTTGGCAGCAAACTGGGTTGTTGGTGGTAATGGCAGAATATAGAATAGGTATACAGAATAGGTGCGTCCATACAGAGCGAGCAGCCTCGCGAGGCATTTGCTTCGCGCAGCAAATTCCTCGCGAAGCTGCTTGCTCTGTTTGGACGCGCAATTGTTTCTCGACCGAGGAACGAAACAATTGCGACCAAAACAAAAGCCGACACTGGATGGCTCGGGCGCTTGGTCGATCGCCCGCGGCAGCGCGCTCGCTTGCCTCGGCCGAGACACGTCCACCATATATCCCAATCAACTCAAACACGCTCTGATAAAACCCATACATAAGAAAAATTCTAAAACCGACCCAAATAATTATCGCCCTATCGCGCTGTTACCAACTGCATCAAAAATCTTTGAGAAGGCTATGTGTGACCGCGTTTATTCTTTTTGCGAAAAGTACAAAATACTTGACGACTGTCAAAACGGTTTCCGTAAAAATAGGTCTACTACGTTAGCGGTCTATAAATACGTACAAGAGGCTCTAACTATCATTAATAATAAAAACTACGCCATAGGTATGCTGCTGGATATGACCAAAGCCTATGACAAGGTGAAATTTAACATATTATTAGATAAGTTACAAGGAATAGGAATACGAGGAAAAGCTCTTAGATGGTTTGCCTCATATCTAAAAGATAGGGAACAAATAATAGAAATTGAATATTTCGATAAAAACAGTAATGAAATAATTAAAATAAGATCGGACAGGAAAACAGTAAACGCATCTATTCCTCAAGGTAGCGTAATAGGTTGCCTTTTGTTTCTTATTTACATTAACGACCTCCCTAAATCTATTAACGGACCTTGTGTATTATTTGCTGACGACATCTCTCTGCTTACCTCATGCCGACCCGGCGAAAATATAAACGCCAAATTAAACTCTCTTCTTTCTACAGCTGCAAACTGGATGGATGAACATAATCTAGAAATTAATGATACGAGCTGGGTATTGGGATAAATTAATTAACACCAATTAAAACCAAATAAACTTTATTCACACACGAATCAGTAATTAAAACAACACTTAACACTAATCAACAATTAAACACTTATAAACTCACTTAATCACACGTAAAAATCACTTAGAGATCGCTTCCAGTTCACTTCGAGTTGCCTCGATCGTAGTCAAAACCAGACTGACTCAGGCCGCCGATTGGCGCCCTTTTTATACTACCGCCGGACCCACTAGATGTTTCTAGAAGGTGGTCGAATGTTCTGGAAACATCCATAGACTTCGACACAGTCCCATACCTTCTAGAACATTCCAGACCCATCTCGAAACATCTAGAACAGGGTAGAACTTTCTAGAAACTTTCAGACAAACCTTCGGTAGAATTGTCGAGAACCTTGTGGAACTTTCGAGAAGCTTATAGATAGGTCTCGCAATTCGATCGACGTAACACTGCCCCCTCCTTAGACATGCTCGTCCCGAGCATCGTTAGTCCCGTTATATCGCGCTAAACGGTCAACATGGACAATCTTGGGCGCGCCACGTGGACCCTTTTGAATCCGGTAGGTGACGTCGTTAATCTTGGTCACGACTCGGTATGGTCCATCCCATTTTGCTTGTAATTTAGGGGACTTCCCTTTGCTGCGCACTGGGTTATGCAACCACACAAGTGACCCCTCGTCGAAACCTCTATTGTTTGTCTTCCGGTCGTATCGGGTCTTCATCTTCTCAGACATTTGTTGGCCCGATTGTCTGATATGCTCATAAACATCATTCAATTTGTTACGCAAGTCATTTGCATAGTCGGTTACACTGCGTGGAGCATCAGGAGGGGATCCGGTGATCAAATCAGCAGGCAACCGCAATTCCCTTCCAAAGTTCGCGAAGGCTGGTGTCACAGCTGTACTTTCGTGAAGTGCGCTACGATAGGACAGAAGAAATGGCTGTATGTGCTTGTCCCAATCTCTTTGCCTGCTTTCCACAACCTTTGCCAGATATCTCTCCAACGTTTGGTTGAAACGCTCCACCATTCCATCAGATTGTGGATGGTAGGAAGTCGTTCTGGTCTTGTGAGTACCCATCAGCCGACAAGTCTCCTGGAATACTTGTGATTCAAAATTCCTTCCTTGGTCGCTGTGTATTTCCAAGGGTACTCCAAAACGACAGAAGACCTCCTGAACCAATTTATCTGCGACTGTTGTAGCTTCCTGGTTAGGAATGGCGAAGACTTCTGGCCACTTTGTGAAGTAATCCATGACAATCATGAAGTATTTGTTCCCATTTTCACTTTCCGGAAATGGTCCTGCAACGTCTAGTGCTATCCGTTCCCACGGTGCTCCAACGTTGTATATCTGTAAAGCACCTCTGCTGCGTGTCTGGGGTCCTTTCACAGCCGCACAACTGGTACATTTCCGACACCAGTCCTCCACATCCTCCCGACAATGGATCCAGTAAAATCGCTCACGTATTTTCAGTAGAGTCCTTTTTACACCCATATGTCCACCTGAACATCCGTCGTGGTAGAGCCGTAATACATCCGGGACTTTGGCTCTAGGAACAACCATTTGTAAATGACAGTTGTCTCCTCGAGCGTTTTCCCATTTACGGCACAAGACTCCTTCCTGGATAACCAAGCTGTTCCATTGTGCCCAATAACTCTTAGTGATGGAACTCATTGCAGCTACATCACTCCACTTGGGTTTAGGAGCACCAGCTTTAATCCAATCGAAAATTGGTTTGATGTCTGCGTCATTTCGCTGAGCATGCTGTAGGGTTTCCTTCCATTCGTTACTGAGATCCGTTCTTAGCATTCTTACAGGCACAACTTCCTTGGCCTCTTGCCTGTTACAGTGTTTACAGTCTTCAGGGCAAGGTCTTCTAGACAGTGCATCTGCGTTACCATGTGCCCTCCCACTACGATGTTCAGTTACGAAGTCGAACTCTTGTAGTAGCTCAATCCACCTCGCCACCTGCCCCTCTGGATTCTTGAATTGCAATAGCCACTTTAATGCAGCATGGTCCGTTCGCAATAGGAATTTTCGTCCCAGCAGATACTTACTGAAGTGCTGCAAAGTCTTTACTACGGCAAGTAATTCCCTTCTCGTAACGCAGTAATTTCTTTCCGGTTTCGATAGAGATTTGCTGTAGTAAGCTATAACAACTTCCTGATTTCCTTTCCGTTGAGACAACACGCCACCAATTCCAGTATTACTTGCGTCTGTGTCAACTATGAAGTCATTTTCAGTGTCAGGATAGTCAAGAATAGGTGAATTGCACAGACGTTTCTTTAATTCCTGGAATGCGATGTCACAGTTCTCGTCCCAACAGAATTGTCGCTTCTCCTCAGTAAGTTTGTGCAGGGGTTTTGCAATATCAGCAAAATTCTTGACAAACCGTCGATAGTAGGAGCATAGACCTAAAAATGCTCTGACCTCCGTCTTGTCTTTCGGAACTGGCCATTCCTTGACGGCGACGATTTTCTCCGGGTCTGTCTGAACACCTTCCTCCGAAACTATGTGTCCTAAAAAGTTCACTTGTCTCCTGAAAAATGAACACTTTTCCGGACTTAACTTAAGATTTGCCGTCCGGATTTTCGACAGCACTCTTATTAGGTTTTGAAGGTGATCTTCAAATGTTCGACCCACGACGATGACGTCGTCCAAATAGACAAGACATGCGTCTCCGATCAATCCGGCAAGTACTTGCTCCATCAACCTTTCAAATGTCGCAGGAGCATTGCACAATCCGAATGGCATGACTTTAAATTGCCATAGCCCCTTTCCTGTTGAAAATGCAGTTTTCTCCTTGTCTTTAGGGTCTATTTCCACTTGCCAGTAGCCGCTTTTCAGGTCTAACGTTGTGAACCACCTCATTCCTGTCAGTGTATCCAATGTGTCATCGATCCTAGGCAGTGGGTAACTGTCTTTTTTCGTGACGTCGTTTAACCGTCGGTAGTCCACACAAAACCGCGTGTTGCCGTCTTTTTTCTTCACCAGGACCACAGGAGAACACCACGGGCTAGATGAAGGCTCTATAAAACTGTTCTTCACCATGCGCTCAATCATTTCTTTCACTTCCTTTTCGCGTGCAATCGGCACCCTTCTTGGTCGTTGTCGGATTGGTAACTCATTGCCAGTATTAATTTTGTGCTGAACCAGCCCTGTTCTCCCTATGTCAGCATCATCTGTAGAGAACATGTGAGCATACTGGAGTAACATTTTCCTAGCCTTATCCATTTCTACTCCAGTAAGATCACAGTTTTTCAAAAGTGTTGACACGTCAAATTTCAAACGAAGCACTTTTTCTGACGGTGCACATTCCATTAAGATCTCTTCTGTACCACATTTCAATACTCCTCGATCAACATCGATCTCACAACGATATTTCCGCATAAAGTCTAAGCCAAGGATGCAATCGTCTACTATGTCAGCCACGATGACATTATGCCAATACACTTTGTGACCTAGTTTTAACTTCACCTCCTTCTTGCCTCGGACGGCTATGTGCTGACCGGTAGCTGTCAGTAATTGTATGCGGTCGTGGTTATTGAAGAAGTCCCCAAGGAACCGACTTGCTAGGTTTGAATTGACGACCGTGTGAGAAGCTCCTGTATCGAGTGTCAATTTGCATGGTTTTCCGTTGACTTCGCCTTTGATGATCAGGCTGTTTCCGTCATGGGCCTGTGAGATCGAGATCCTCGGGGCTCTTTCCATACCAGCCAGCACCCGCCCCTCAGTCCTGGCGTTTACTCGTTTCCCTGCTGTTGCTGGGCAGTCTTATCGGTCCCTCTTACCTGCTGGGATTGATCTTCTCTAGGTGTATTTCGCTTGGGACAGCTGGACCGAAGATGACCTTTTTCCCCACAAGTATAGCACCTGGGACTGTACCCTTGTGGCCGGTCGCGTACAGGTGATTCCACTACTTCTCTGACGCGATGCGTGCGATGATCTTGCCTCACTGCTTCTACTTCCAACGCATGAGCCAAGGCGTCCTTTAATGTTTCGTGATGCCCAAGTCTTACAGCGGCTCTGACTTCCAAGTCACGTATTCCGTCGACGAATGCCTGTACGAGGTTGCCATTGATCAGAGCAGGAGCAGACTGATATGCCTTTCGGACCATCTTTTCAATTTCCAGGGCCCACTGTTGTAGAGTCTCGGCACTACGTTGAACACGATCCTTTAGCTTAGCGCGAAATACGTGCTCCAGGTGCGCGTCGCCGTACCTAGACTCCAACGCTTCCAGCAGCTGCTCATATGTCACATCCTTCCCAAGAGCCTCAAGTACGGTCAGGGCCTGGTCTCGTAGGCCTAAGGTAAGCGCGGTCATCGCTTGCTCTTTCGTCCACCCATTCGCCTTCATAACGGCCTCAAACTGCATCCTGTAAGCAGACCATGAAGATGTTCCGTCGAATGGCGGCACCTTAAACCCTCGTGCCGAGGGTGCAGTAACCACTGGACACACAACCCCATCTCCAGTCTTAAGTTCGCCCAAAGCTTTTTTCACCCCGGCAATTTGGATCTCAGCTTCAGAGATGCGATTCTCGTGCTGATTGACTTGGTCTTTCACCACTTTGAGCTCCTTGCCAAACGTCGAGTGCAGGTCCTTTATCAGGAACATCTGCTCTTCTTGGCGGCGGGCCTGCTCCTCTTTATCTTGCTGAAGCTGCTTTTGCAACAGACGGGCCTGTTCTTCTTGGCGGCGGGCCTGTTCTTCCTGGCGGCGGGCCTGCTCCTCCTGGCGGCGGGCTTGCTCCTCCTTACCCTTCTGTAGCTGCTCTTGCAGCAGGCGGACCTGCTCCTCCTTATCCTTCTGTAGCTGCTCTTGCAGCAGGCGGACCTGCTCCTCCTTATCCTTCTGTAGCTGCTCTTGCAGCAAGCGGGCCTGTTCTTCTTGGCGGCGGGCCTGCTCCTCCTGCCGGCGGGCCTGCTCCTGCAGCAGCGCCATAAGCGCAGACAGGTCTGGAACCGCTGATGCTGAAGAGACTGCAGACGGACCAGCCACTGGTTCTATCGTAGGCTGAGCACCACCCGGCGTCTGTATCGGGGAACCTCCAAACCGCCTCTGGTCCATGTCTTGTTGACGTTGACTTCTGGTACGAATACCGTCCGTGTCGTCTTTTGGTAAAATTGGCATTATATCCCTCACTTCTGACACCAAATGTTACGAGCTGGGTATTGGGATAAATTAATTAACACCAATTAAAACCAAATAAACTTTATTCACACACGAATCAGTAATTAAAACAACACTTAACACTAATCAACAATTAAACACTTATAAACTCACTTAATCACACGTAAAAATCACTTAGAGATCGCTTCCAGTTCACTTCGAGTTGCCTCGATCGTAGTCAAAACCAGACTGACTCAGGCCGCCGATTGGCGCCCTTTTTATACTACCGCCGGACCCACTAGATGTTTCTAGAAGGTGGTCGAATGTTCTGGAAACATCCATAGACTTCGACACAGTCCCATACCTTCTAGAACATTCCAGACCCATCTCGAAACATCTAGAACAGGGTAGAACTTTCTAGAAACTTTCAGACAAACCTTCGGTAGAATTGTCGAGAACCTTGTGGAACTTTCGAGAAGCTTATAGATAGGTCTCGCAATTCGATCGACGTAACATTAACTTCACTAAAACAAAACTAATTACGTTTCATCCACATCAGAAATCCCCTTTAAAACTAAACTTTGTGTTCAATAACAAAAATTAATAGATTTGAAAAATCTAAAAACCCACGTTTTTAAATGTCCTAAAAAGAAGAAAATAACCCTACGGGGCTGAGAGAGGGGCCACTCAAAACGTGGGGGCGTATATTATATAAGGGATTATTTATGGGATATATTTACATGACGTGAGATCGTAGGTGTAACTTGCAAAGATACGCCCCCACGTTTTGAGTGGCCCCTCTCTCAGCCCCGTAGGGTTATTTTCTTCTTTTTAGGACATTTAAAAACGTGGGTTTTTAGATTTTTCAAATCTATTAATTATTTTATTATTTTTATCATTGTTCATCGGGTTTGAAGCTACCCTGAAAATTTCAGCCTGCTAGCTTATCAGGAAGTGCCTCAAATCTGTCCACCATCTTGGACGTCCGCCATATTGGATTAATAGCCTAGCCTAGCATAAGCCACATGACAATTTTTTTCGTATTCCTGACAGCAAACCCTTTCATTTGATACCCATATCACGGGGGTGGATTTCAAACAGCCAGTCTACCATCTTGGACGTCCGCCATATTGGATTTAAGTCACGTGACTATTTTTTTCGTACTCCTGATAGCAAACCCTTTCATTTGATATCCATATCACAGGTGTGCATTTCAAATAGCCTGTCTGCCATCTTGGACGTCCGCCATATTGGATTTAAGTCCCGTGACTATTTTTTTCGTATTCCTGACAGCATACCCTTTCATTTGATACCCATATCATGGGGGTGGGTTTCAAACAGCCAGTCCGCCATCTTGGGGAGGCCGCCATATTGGATTTGTTATGACGTTTCTTAGCTAGTCATGTATTGTCATCAGAACTCAAAGCGGGTACAAAATTTCAGCCTGCTAGCTTATCGGGAAGTGCCTCAAAATTGAGTTGCAAAAGTCCAACCGGAACGACAAACAAACAAACAAACAAGAAAAGTGAGTGTATAAAAACGTGGTAAAAACTAGAACAGGTAAATGAATTTACTCTTCTCGGTTTGTCTATAGATACCCACATAAATTGGAAATCCCACATACAAAAAATACGAGCAAAATTATCAAAATTCTCATACGCCTTACGCGAAATTAAAAAGACCACTGACCTACAAACTGCACTTGTTACCTACTATGCATATGCCCAGGCATGGCTCAGCTATGGGGTCATGCTCTGGGGTAACAGTACAGACTCACAAACCATATTTATTTTACAAAAGAAGTTAATTCGAATAATTACAAACATAGAACAAACAGATAGCTGCAAACCACACTTCCAAAAACATAAAATACTCACACTTCCCTGTTTATATATTTTAGAATTATGTAAATTTGTCAAAAAACATCAAGATTTCTACACTACTTGCGAAGAGACACAAAAAAGATACACCTTTAGACACAACAAAAACAAAATAAGCAAACCTCAATCCCGAATCAAAATGCACTCAACCAGCCCTTTAATTATGTCCATCAAAATTTACAACAAATTACCAAATAATATTAGAGAAGAAAACAAAACAAATATATTTATTAATAAATTGAAAAGATTTCTAGAATCCAAGGCATACTACACCGTAAAGGAGTTTCTAGATGATAAATCTATTGAAAAATAAAAATAATCTTTCTGATACCAAACATTATAAAATAAAATAAATATAATAAAATATTAAATTAAATATTAAAAACAGATTTTCAAGTAAGAATATAAAATATGAATACTTAAATAATTTCCATAATTTATTTTAATAACAATTACTTATATACACAATGACAGACATTTAATAAGAATATTGATTTAATTATATTGTACCTCAGCCCTCTTCCTGTCTCCTAAATTTTGCGTGCCCGACAGGGTCCATATTTGATCTTGTACCATTTTTATTTCTACCATCTATGTAACATATGGAATGCAATAAAGAATTGAGTATTGAGTATTGAGTATATATTGTAGTCTTTGACGTCCACACTAAACAAGCTGCTTCGCGCGGCAAATGCCTCGCGAGGCTGCTCGTTCTGCGTCCTAATGAATTGTCGCCCCTAATGAATTGTCAAGGTTCATTGCCTCTGCGTTTTGCTGGTGGTCGCACAGTTGCACTTTTATGGGAATAGTGAGAGACGTATTACGAGAGAGATTGTACAGGAGAGATTGTAAGAAAAACACTACATCGTAAGTCTCTGGGACGATATACTTTACTATGATTTTATAGAGCCTTAAAACAACGAGCAGGTACTTGTCTTTCCAAGAAGGTAATAAAGGTATGTCGTAAAATCAAAGGAATAAAATAATAAGCCACGAATTTACCAACTTTGACTGTGACCCCTAAGTTCTGCGCAAAATCATTCAAGGTTGTCCCTGAGACCCCACCTGAGCCAATGAGTCAGCCTAAAAACGAAACACGTGACTAGAATATAGTAAATTTTACAACAGGCTCATACCTTCGCTACGACAGTAAAAGTAAGCTCTTTAAATTGAACATACAATATCATCGAAATAATATTGTGCTACATCAGAGCAACAAAAGTTTATGAGATTTCTCCATTTATCATTTCTACTTAAATATAAATAAAGATCTGAATTTGCAAAACAAGGAATACATATTTGTTTGCTGTCTTCAAAATTACACAAGCTTTTAGTTCTAATGCAGTAAGTAGAGTGTCTTTTATCGGATTCAACAATTGCCAAAGTTAGTTTTAGAGACTTAAAGAAAAGATACAATTTTCAACCATTCAACTGATTTAATACCAAAGACTTTCGACGCCAAGTTTTGGGTATATCGTATAAGTCTTGTAGTATAAAAGACCAAAAATTGGCGGAAATAGTTTGAATCGGGTTGATGGAATATGTGAAACGTGTAAATTAAGACTAATTAAGCAATTTAGAAGAAGACATACTGTGCTAGCTATAAATGAACTAAAGAAAGGATACCAGGTGAATAACGATGACGATATGCAACAAATGCCCACACATATACAAACATTAATCTTGGCTTGATTAAAGTATAAGTATGTAGGTAAGCATCATGTTTCTGACCGATTACGCGATTGTCAGAAATATTATAAACTCGATAATAGTTGGTAGCAAAAATTTTTCTTTCTACAAAAAAGTAAAAAAAAATCGCAACAGGACCTTCTAATTCAGTACACTAGGCATAAAAAAAATTCGATTCGCGACCCAGGCATAAATGCCTAGTGTCAAAATCATTCTCATTCCCAAATCTTCATTAATTTGGGGTCGGCGTATTATACCTTCTTCTTCTATACTCGTCTAGTATTCGTCATAAGCCGTTACCCCCTCTGTTGGCGACCATAGTTCAAATGAATCAGAAGCTGTGTTACAGTAGAATAATTCAAATTAACGTCCTCTGCCATAAATTTGTCGGTCCAATTCTCCTCGTCCATGTGTGCCCGCGCTTAGTGCTTTCCATCTGTGAAGGGGGTTAATACGAGTGTTTTTGAGTCATGCGTCAAATTACCAGTCGCATCGATAGTAAAAATTGAAATGCCACCACATGTATCCGGTTGCAAAATCCGGTCGTCATACGCCAAAAGTCGGATGGCACCTAACATTGGGGCTTGTGATTTTAGTGACCTGCAGGCTGGTCGAATAGGGTAGTTTACTGCATAAATAACTTAAAAATCTGTCAGTTAGAGTACTGAATAATAATGAACACGTATTTTTTTAAATCAATGAATATTGACAAAGATAAATCGCTTCGTAATTCGGGGGTGGGAGCTTGTGACGTCATAATGTCTGTAAAATTATACCCACCGAGAGAGGTCTTGTGATTTTGAGAAGTGTTGTATCTTCGTCAAATTTGGTTCACGTAACAAAAGAAAAACTATGGGTCAAATGTTTCTTGAAGATATATCTTTCGGACTATTCTATTTTGTGTTTTAAGTAAAACAGCCTATTGTCATTTAGACGGTCAATTTCTGCCACACGGCCTTACATACGCCAAAAATCGACCCGTGTAAATCCCCCGTATGACTAAATTGTGATTCCCCAAGGAACGAGTCGTTGTTCCGCTTGCTCTTTGTAAAACAATTGAATGACTGAACGCAATTAATAAGTAAAGCGAAGTACTTGAAAATGGAGTACGAAAGGATTGCGAGCTTTTTGATCAGAAACGGGAAGGATCCTCTTTACGCTAACTTGAATTTAATGCTTGAACTGGGATGCGGAACATACTCGTAATTTATCTAAAACAAAATTCACATTCAATTTTACTTTCAGGGTTATTTTTTTTTATGTGTGACGAATTTTTAGGTAGGTATGCGCCTTGCTCACTGATAAAAATATAATATCATGGAAACGCCAGTGCATGTGTGTTTGCATTGCACTTTTGTATTAATGAACATAATTGATAAAAATCCTAATGCGGTTCACATAATACATCTACTTACCAAGTTTCAACAGGATGCTCTCATACTTTCGAAGAAAAGTGGCTGTGACATACGGACGGACAGACAGACACACATGACGAATCTAAGTATAAGGGTTTCCGTTTTTGCCACTTGGCTACGGAACCCTAAAAAGTAAGGCTTCTGATTGATTAATAATCAAATACAATTTTTTTTTCTTTGCCTCATGCAAAGGCCGCCTCCAATTCATTTCTAGAACCCATTTTCAACTTGAACTAACTTTTTACTTTATTACTACTACTTAAAGTTTATTAAATTATCTAAAAAGTATAAAATAAACTCAGTACCTTTCTATACCTTTTCTGATTTAGATATTTGTTTTTCTAGAGCTAACAGAATCTAAAACTGTTTACTTTAGTATGCATGAAACGTCCTAACATAATATTAAATTGAATATAAAATACACAGTAAGTATATAAAATGCCAAAAACATTTTCTCTTAAAATATTTATTTGAGATTTAGATACAATCTCTGTGATTGCCATATTATATGAAAGCAATAAACTTGGAAACCGCACCACGACTGAAGTCCTTTTGAAGAGGCACTAGTGTCTATGTCATTCTCATTACCATAGATCGGAAAAGGTTCATCATCATCATCATCATCAGCCGGAAAACGTCCACTGCTGAACATAGGCCTCCCCCTTAGACCGCCACGCCGAACGACAATTCGCCACTTGCATCCATCGGTTGCCCGCGACCCTCACGAGGTCGTCGGTCCACCTAGTGGGAGGCCTACCTACGCTGCGTCTTCCGGTCCGTGGTCGCCACTCGAGAACTTTTCTTCCCCATCGGTAATCAGTTCTACGAGCGATGTGGCCTGCCCATTGCCACTTCAACTTGCAAATTTTATGAGCTTTGTCGGTGATTTTGGTTCTTCGCCGAACATCCATGTTCCGGATTTCATCCCGCAAAAAAACTCCGAGCATAGCTCTTTCCATCGCTCGTTGAGTGACTCTTAGTCTCTCTAAAAGGTTGATTGATTTTAAATGCACACAGAAAGAATAACATGGATAAGCCATTTTCCGGAAAGTAATTCCGGTATTTCCGGATTCAATTAAAATATTGTTAAAATTGGTAGTGCTATTATTACTACTCAATTAAAAATTTAAGGGAAGGTATCAAAACTAAATTAATTCATTATTTATCTGTTGAATATCAAAAACAATTGAATATTACTAGCTTTGATATTTAACGTCTTTGCGTTCCAGGGTCGCGGTAACTCTTTCGAACAAATTCCGCAACCCTGGTGTAATACAATTCCTACCTACCTACGTTCCGGTTTTTTTTTATAATAATCAAATCAATTTCGGTGGAATGTTCTTATTAATGTTAACGTTTCGGATCAATGAGTCCATTCAATCTACCTATTCCGATCACGGGTCATTACCTACATCAAATTGCATTAAAAATTATACGAATTTTCCACAGGCCTTCTTTCGTGGCGCGAACTCTAAACAAATTGGTTGTTTAAAAAGATCTACTTGAATATGACAAAGCCTGTCTACTTAAGATAAATCCATCTTACATGAGCTAAATACCAATCGATACTGATAAGATTTACGTTTATCCTCCAAATCCTAATCCTTTACTTACCTGTTTTTATTCACTTTGTCCTGTAAAGTAACGGGGACTTAGTAGTTAGTAATTTGGGATCTAGTTAGTAACCCAGCACGGACTTGGCAAAGTAATTAACTGGTGTGGGTAAGCCACATACTAGTTTTAGGAGACAAAAACAATAACACAATAAAACATTACTATCCATTTGGTAACAAGATCATAATGTATTTACGTTTATTTATATTTTGTGGAAAGAAAAAAAAAATGATTCTGCGACTTTCTGAGGGTCAATGTTTAAGAACGAAAACTATGGTTTCGGCCTTAGTTACGGGCGTTATGAACGAGTCCGAAATAAGACATAGCTCCTTACAGTTCGGTCCACCATGACATATTATGATCTGCGGAAAATTCATGGTACCTACTAAATTTTTAATGCAATTTGATGAAATGCAAGACACACTAGTGCCGCGTCAAAGTGGTAGCGCGAGATCTAAGTTTTGTTCGTCAGAAAATTTAATTTTGAGTTACGTTCGCTCATCCGAATCCGTACCCGTGTCTTGGTTAACGGGCTTAGAAAGTAGACTCCCTGACTAAGTACACCAGATTACGATACCACGACTAATGTCCATTTAACACTAGTGCCGCGTCAAAAGGACAACAGACGGTGCGGACTCTATATAAAATTTCATGGTAAAATTTTCGGTTTTTCGTTCATTCTCTTTCTTTTGGTTACCAATTTGAGAATCTAGATTTGCACTGCTATCGGGTACTATTATCCTTTATCGAAAATGAATCCACACCTAAATTTTTCGAAATAAAATCTACATTATCAGCCTATTGCCGTCCACTGCTGAACGTACGCCTCCCCCAAAGAGCGCCAACCCTCCCGGTCTTGGGCAGTCTGCATCCATCCGCTGCCAGCCACATTCTTCAAATCATTGGCCCATCTTGTCGCAGGGCGTCCTACACTACGTTTGCCCATACGCGGTCTCTAAAAAAAACAATAAATAATGGTTGCAACAGAATTAGTCAATTTTGCATGTTTCTTTATTTTAACATAATTGTTTCGTTGCAAACAAAAAAAATGTATCCAATTTTTATTTTGAACACCACAAACATTACAAGATGTACGAACATTAAAAGGAAATAGAAAAAAAAAAAACATTCGCATTACAAATACAAAATGAAAGTCGTGGGGTGTAATAATGAAATGCCATTTTCGCTAGATGTTTATTCTTCTTTGAACAGAAATGAAAGGTGAAATAGAAGCATATGATAAACCTTTATGTACGTAGACTTTTGTATTCAAATGTAAGATATCGAATATTGATTTTATGATAATGTCTTTGCTACGATCTTTACTGCAGTGAGGAGTTTAAAGTTTCAGTTGAAATACTTGAATGTACGGCTGGTTATTTTACGAGAGAATTGAATATGTCAAAGTTATAAAAGGAGAGGAGGGCATAAAGTCTATTGTACTGGCAATTTCGATGAATCTCTTCGACACCTCACCTTACTGTTACTGCTGATCCCGATAAAAGGAAAACTTATCTTTATAGATAAGTTACGTTAAACTTGTCTTTATAGATAAGTTAGTTAAGGTACTGTAACTGAATCAAGTTCTTATTTTTAAGCCCTTTTGCAGTATGTTGTTTCGTTGGCGAAATGATGGAGTCTTCGCTTAAGACGATGTTGATCCCATATTCGGGTGCGTCGACACAGAGCGAGCAGCCTCACGAGGCATTTTTTGCGCGAGGAAACTGCCTCGCGAGGCTGCTTGCTCTGTGTGGGCGCGTCTATTGTTTCTCGACCGAGACACGAAACAAAATACGCGAGCAAAACAAAAGCTGACACTTGATGGCTCGGGCGCTCGGTCGCTCGCCCGCAGCAGCGCGCGCGCTTGCCTCGGCCGAGACACGTCTCCACTAGCAAATGCCTCGCGAGGCTGCTCGCTCTGTGTGGACGCACCTAATGACTATTAACGGACGAAAATGTAAAAAAATAAGTTGGAAAATCGGGAAAACACGCAAAGAAACAGACGTGGTGTGAGACGGACGATATAGACATCTTATTTTTTTTTTCTGGTTGGTCGCACTTAAGGCCATAGACAAACCCAAAATAGTGAATAAACAGCCTTCAACATTTTAACGATCATTGAATTACAGTTGTCTTCACTCCACAAAGCACCATCGTACCATAGCTGTACCTTGAATATTATAACGGGCTTTCAATTTGAACTAGCCAGCAATAGTTTCATCGCGAACTCGCCTAAGTTATGCTTCCCATTCATGCCCCTAATAAGAGACCCTTTGGCTTCGAACAGTTCAGCGCTCGACGTGTTAAGAATTTCAAACGACGGACAACGGGAACTGTCATGATTTTGGCACAAGCTGTCACCACAACTGAACAAATCTAATTTACCTTTGTAACGGCCTTTTATGACGTTTTTGGATTGTGTTAACTTTTTAAACACACCTTTGATATTGTAATAATGTTTGTTGTTAGACGAAAGCTTCGTAATACAAACATTATACATAGATTCTATCGTTTTGGAGAGGGTTAACAGGGTTTACTCTTTTTAGGGTTCCGTACGTCCGAAAACTAAAACGGAACCCTTATAGGATCACTCGTGTGTCCGTCTGTCTGTCGCTTACAGTCAAGTCAATTATCTCCGAATCTACTAGACCGATTAACTTGTAATTTGGTACACATATCAATTCCTGTGACCCAAGCACAGAGGTGTGACGTGAATAGATGAAATCTGTATATGGGAGGTAATTTTTTGGGGGGAAGGGGAAAATTAAAAAAAAAATTGCATCGTGTGACATATCAAATGAAAGGTCTTGTTGAGAAGATCTTAGTGTACTTTTTGTAATTTTAAAATAAATAGTTTCCAAGTTATTCAAGAAACTAGACGAAAATTGACCATTCCCCCCCCATCCCTTATCTCCACTACTGAAAAAATACAGAATTTAGTTTTCTACTTATAGGTTACAGGAAAACCTATAAGAAGTTTTTTCTTTTTTTTAGCGTGGTAAAATCATCAAATGAGTCCTCCCATCCAGGGCAGGGCAGGTGGGACTGTCAAACTTGTCTGAGTAAAATCCAGGGTGTCCTTCAATAGCACTTTACGTTCAGGGGTAAAATTTATTTCTTTTCCGGCGTAAAATAAAGCTCGTAAGTCCCGCGAATAAGAATTTTCCCCACACTAGCTCCTGTAACGTGGGCGAGTCCAAAATATACATTGACACCACGCTGTTAGTCCTCTTTGTCAAACATCATGTTAGCATACTGGCATCATCAATATATTTAAAAAATCAACTACATTCAGACACCTGTTGGTTCCTAAAGACAGGTCTAACACGAAAGGATTCATACATGCCAGTTTTTTAAAAGTTAATATGTATACTCCTTTGTAGGCCCTAGCCGTTCGGAGTATACAAGGTCTTATTATTTAGTTAGTTACGAAAGAAAGTATCAAAGCCCGCGCACTGTGTCAAAGACCCACGAACTATAAAGTAATTTGTCCCTTAATCAAAACTTTATCCCCACAGACACTTAAAACAAAATAGACTAAAGGCAAAGCCACAAAAGGCAATGCAGCCCGAAACAAAGCCCAAAGCCCGATCAATATTAATAGTTTAGCTTCGTCTACATGTAATATAACTGTTGGCATGATGCCAAAACGCGTCAGCGAGGAACTGGAGAGGAAATTTATAGTTACGCACGATGCCGAAGGCGTTTCAGCTATGAGTGGCCGGCCGCAAAGTTTCCTCAAAGGGGAAAGTCGGGTTGGTGTGGGAGTATAAATGTTACGACGTTTTCAGGTAAAATGTGGACATCTTATAGTGAATTGGTTACTTAAAGAATATTGGAGAAGACAGCTAAAGGCTCCATTCAAGAGTAAAATAAATCAGAATATCAGTAGCGGACATTTCCAGCCTAGAAAAAGAACACTAGCATTCAATGCAACTAAAATCCTGTACTGCAATATGATAAGCCGCCTTATACAAGATGCGTTTAGTCAGAGAATCTTTCTGTTCCAAACATAGATGAGGTATTTTGGTATTTTACACCCTGTCTCTAAAGAGCTAATAACATAAGATCACTTGTGATCACCCGTTCTTAAACAAAATACGAATATTTCTATTAATTTAATTTTTATATTAAATAAATACAATAATAAATTAATAATTTACGGCACGGTTGGCGTAGAGGCTGAGCGATCGACTGCTGCGCAGTGTTTCGCGGGTTCGATCCCCGCACTCAACAAATATTTGTATGATCTACAAGTAGTTGTTTCGGGTCTGGATGTTTGTGAGTTTCTATGTTTGTAAGCGCATTCACGTTACAGGAAGAAATTCCTAGTGAGGGGCAACGACTAGGTATATAAAAAAAGGGAACTATATTTTCTGTCACCAAAATTTAGATTTGTCACCAAGTTGTATCACCTAATAAATAGATCTATCACCACGAAATATTTTCGCCCTCAGATAAACAAAAAGTGTTCCCAGGTATGAATTACCATAATTATTTTCCTTGTAAGGTGGTAATTAGTAACAAAATAAACAAAATGTTGAAACGATGATGACAGCATGACAGGTAGTTATCAGTTATTTGACCTAGGCTGCAAGAGCGAGCGAAGCGAGCTCGGGACTTGGGGCACCCCGACACGGACAGGTTAGGTTCGAAGGGGATGGCGGGGTCTGAAAGACCCCGCCATCCCCTTCGTGTTAGGTTACTTTAAACCTTGCACGCAGAAATAGGAGCCCCGCGAAGCGGGGCTCCGTCAAGCCATTATGAGGACAAACCTATTATATTACATACAGAAATATTATTTGGTACTAGACCCTATTTCTTCAAGATTTCAGGTGATTTATTATGGAATTGATTTTATATTGTTTGGTGACTACAATTTGGTGGCAAATCTACTATTTTGGGGACAAACTCTATTTTTTAGGAGACACAAAACTAATTAAATTGGTGATAGCTTAAATCATACCCTAAAAAAATCCTCACGCTCTTTTGTATGTGTTATTTTTGTTTCTGTTACTTTTGTGGAACAATTTATAGTGTAACTACTGTTGGCAGTACCCAACTTTCAATACACTGATCCCAAAGTCTTCAAGAATTGTCGCGTCCTCCCACTTTCATGATGTGGCAAGTACAAAAATATTTATTTCGCAAAATTGCTATTGGAGCTTGTATCAAGCGCTCTATAGCTATTGATACCCCAAAGCGGGAAAACACTTTTGTCCGAACCGCCTGTAAATATGGTTAACTGTTACTAGCGTCCGAACTATAGCCGAGACTTTATCTTTGTTTTTGTAGATAAGAAGTGAAGTTAACATGAATGCAGTCAATGTTACAGTTTGTTTTTCAGATAAATTAGTAAGGTTTAGCGTTTCTTTGATTTTAACTGGGGTGGTAGATAACAGTGATTTGTTACTTCGGAGTTTTTACCCGACTGCGCCAGAAGAAGGGTTATGTTTTTTGTGAATGTGTTTGTCATTAACTCATTAATAAGTTAATGGTATTAATGAGTTAATGACAAACAGAAAAGTGACATTGTGCGAATGTGCCCATTTTATGATGATAATAATATTACGCAGAACGTCATCCATCATTGCAAAATATTATTTTGCAAAATATTATTTTGCAATGAAGACGTTCTGCGTTAAGACCCAATTAGTTTTCGCTTTTTGTACAGGTACAATAGCATTTAAACAAAGAGTTATTATAAATATATTTGGTAGTACCGATACGAAGATAAGCTACTTAGTACTCACCTGTATTTCAAAGAAAAGGTAAGCACTAAGTAGTCTTCAATATGAAAATTTTCCCAAAATAAGTTTATTCAAAAACGCCTAAACGAAAATTGCTTTTCTCGGAAACAGGCGTTACTTTCATTTCAGAAATATTTTCTTAGACAATCCACCTTGATTAGCCAGCGCAGCGACCCGAATTTCATCTTTATCATATTAAAAAGTTAGTATACAAGGTCCATTTTTTTGCAAACCAATTTCCTCCCCCCCCTTAAGGCTTCATTGCAAAAGTTCCAAAGCAGCCATTGATTAACTTGGAACGTGCAAATAGCTGTTTGAAATCGGTTTTGTTGAACCCCGATTGGTCACTTTGTTACTCAAATGAGTTTTCATTGGTTCGATACAATTACTTCTAAGCGGATAATTAGAATGGATTATTTTGGAAGTTCATTATACCCCTTTCTCTCAAATTTTAGTTAGGTCCTTTAGGGGGTATGTATTGTTTGTATAGGCGTCTTAATTAGTAATTTTATACATTTAACATCGAATTGAATTTATATGATTTTAACACATAAAGAGGTTATTTATATACCAGTATATTATCAAAATGATCAATCTTATATAAACATTATTATCAAAGTGATCAATCTTATATAAACATGCTCATTTTATTATTAACTGAAATAGAATTTATGGAAACCTTTTAAAAGATTTAAAACATTTGTTTGAACAATATGTTGTCTTTATAGGACAAAAATTTTATGGAAAAAGCGAAGCAGAGATCCGATTGCAAATTGAACAATTTTTTTTGTTTCGCCGAAAAACATTTTTGGAAAACCGTGAAACTTCGCTTTTTCTTTTGTTTTATTTTATAACTTCTTTATGTTTTGTTTAACGAGTTTACAATGAATTGTGTTGGTTTGTACATGTTCAGCGCCAAACATTTGTAGGTTTTTTCCTACTTTTTATATCTCTTTGATAAGTCAATTACTTCCGGTTTTTTTTTTAAGATTGCCCCATACTATGAATTTCTTCCTGTGTCGTGGGTGCGTTTACAAACATATAAAGTCACATACACAAACACCCAGACCCGGAACAACTACTTGTAGATCATACAAATATTTGTTCCTTGCCGGGATCGAACCCGCGACACACTGCGCAGTTTTACTTCAAATTTAATTTAATTACTCTCTCGCTGTTTTATTTACTCACGCCGTTTTCCTATGGGCCTAGACAGAAACCACAGAGTGCCACTGCTATCCTTACATTGTCTTTTTACCTCATCCACATTCATTCATTTTGGCTGGACGCTCTAGGGATCGGTAGCTCTACTCCTAAGCCTGAGGTTCAAGGTTTGATTCCCAGGTCGTGAGAAATGTTATTGAGTTTTACCACAGATTACTTAATAGTACTTGGTTTTACCAACAGGAATTTGTTAGTAGCATCAGTACCTTGTTAGTTGTTGTTATGGAGCTTGTATTCAGGCCCGTTTGACCACTGGTCTGCTATAAAATGTAACTTAAAAATAAGTTAAAATAACTAAAACCCGACTACGTAAAAATCGCGCACTAAAAAGTATAAAACAAGAACAATCCGTGTTACAGAAATTTTTAATTAATAGCCGTGGTCGTATGCCACCTAGCCAATAAAGATTGTGTGAAACAACCGCAGGTGGCATACGACCACGGCTATTAATTAAAAATTTCTGTAACACGGATTGTTCTTGTTTTATACTTTTTAGTGCGCGATTTTTACGTAGTCGGGTTTTAGTTATTTTAACTTATTTTTTATTTATACTATTTTGGGGTTATTTGATATAATAAACAAAGCAGCGAGTGAATTTAAAATGTACTCATTAAGCCTTTTCATTTGATACCTATGTTGACACTGTTAGAAACAGGCAAAGTAGCTAGTAAAAGCTATATAATGTATATATATTTCAAATGTGCTCATCAAGCCCTTTAATTTGATACCCATGTCGATACTGTGCGAAATTTTTTTTTTTTTTCGGTTACGACTTTTCATCCCCTAGAGGGCGCCATATTGGATTTGGTGACACGTCACTTACCCTATAACCAGCGGACAACTGAGACGCTTCTAACGACACCTTATTTGTCAAGTAGTGATAAGTAGTTTAGAAGTTATGAGGGAACAGATGAACATACATACATACATACATACCGGTCAAAATCATAACCCTCCTTTTTGCTTCGCCGTAGTCGGGTAAAAATAACTAGCGACATGTGGGTTTTCTGATTAGACCCATCTGTGTAAAACTCGGAGATTTCAGATGACATTTGTTGTATTGTGATTATTATACTGAAAATTTGTGACCAAAATTTTACAGAACGGCATCGCCATAATTTTAAAATTATTTGATTCTTATAGGAAATAAAGAAATAAAAAAAAAATGTATATTTGATAGCTTTTTTTTATCGTGGTAAAATCATCAAATGAGTCCTCCCACCCAGGGCAGGGCGGGAGGGACTGTCAGACTTGTACTGACTAAAATCCACGGTGTCCTTCAGTAGCCCTTTGTATACAGGGGTCGCGGTATACGTGTGTCCCGCGACCCCGTCAGGCTTTGGCCCTCTAGAGGGGGGCACCGTCATTATGCTGACGCTCTTTGAGGCGCGCGTGGAACACAACGCGCCGTCGACCCGGGCATGGTCGTCCGTCGCCGTGGGCGTCTACCACTGCGGCGTGGGTGAGGGGTGGACGCTGTCCTCTCCCTCGCGCGTCCCGCCTCCTCCTTCGCGAGCATGACTGCTTCGCAGAAGGAGGCGACCGCTTCCCACTCCGTCTCGCCCCGCAGCATGGCCACAATCAATGCCGGGCGCGAGACACGGCGGTGTTCTGCCCAAGCGGGGTAGTCCTGCACCGTATGCTCCACCGTGTCCTCCGGGCGATCCTCGCAGTGGTGACAACCAGGCGTTTCCTCCTTGCTCATCAGACACAGGTACCTCCCGAAACTTCCGTGTCCGGTGAGGACCTGCGTCATGCGGTAGGTCAGGACGCCGTGACCCTATCCAGCCACTCCACAAACCGCCTCTTACCGCCGCGATAGCGGCGTGCCCCATATATTTGATAGCTGGACTGTTATTAAGTCAGTCAAGTCTTGTCCTTTCCCCGGAACCTAAAGACTATCCCAGCATCTAAAGTTTGAACAATATCTCAACATAACACACCCTGCCTTTATAAAGCCTCACTTGATCGTAATAAGTGTGAAAGTAGACAAGGTAGGTGTAAACCCTTCAGCACTGTACGAGAACTTAACAAGGAGTCTCGTTTCAAGAATATGAAGTTTAAAAGTTAAAATATTAATAAACCTGTGAAGAATGGCGAGATGGAAGCACTACGAGGGCACACGAGGGTGAGAACTGAGAACGTACACACGCCAGCACATCAACCTACCTCGCTCCGTCATAGATTTTCAACCTTATCATAATAGTGGAAGGTTAATGTTCAATTGGTAAAATTTGACAGATGCTTGACCTGACTAATGACCTGCTGGCGTCTGTACGTTGCAATGCATTTCAATTTTATTGTCCACTACTTTTGGCCCCTAACTATGTTAGCGTAAAGTTTAGGCCCCCGATTTACCATCTTGAGACCACATCTGTCCCAGAAACGGGAACATTAACGGCTGAGACGGGGTTCATACAAAAACGCCTATTCTTCTTTAACATGCAGCTTTGCACACTCATGCAAGAAAAAATAGTTCCTTGAAGAGAACTGATGACATAACACTGTTATTTAATTGACACAGTAATGAAATACCCACATAACACCAACATAAACTCAACATAAATTAAGAATATTCTAGAATCAATTCAACAACAACCAAGAACAAAGATAAAATTATCCGCTAGAACAAATATCATGTTTCTAACCGCCTCTTAATTAACTAAAGTCATACAGAAAGTATATTCAGAGCATTATTAATCAAATAGGACGTGATCTCTCTCTATATTGTGGGTAGTAGTTAGAACAAACAGAAGCGACGCACTGGGTCGTGAAACTGCTTAGTAACAAATGTTAGAAACCACAATTGAATTGCTCAGGGTCGGATGGAGCTGGAAGGTAATAATAATAATTATTTTTTGTGAAAATATGTTAAATAAGTTAAAAAAATGAATAAAGGAAATAATAATAATATTTATTTCGTTCAATGTTTACAAATTTGGGCAACAAGACAAGGTAATACATAGGAGGTTACGTATACATAATCGCGGGTGGTCCCTGTACAAAAAAAAATAAAAACTAAATTCAGGGATTGCTTGTTCATTTTGAGGCTTTGAAATATTTTCGTTTAGTTTTATTTTTGAGTTTAAGTAAGTTTATACAAAGCTGTTGTTAATTTTGATTTTAGAGACTTAACTAAGTACTTTTAAGAAATTTTATTTCTCTCTTACATAAATAAAGTATTGTGATCTAGTTTTGAGTAAAGAAAGAGCTGGGTTCAGCTTGGACTTTGAGACCATGCCGGGCGCCGTGAGTAGCCTGCGCCATCAAAGGGCTGGCTGGCACTATATAGCCAGTTGACAACAAAATACGACACTACACACTAATAATTAGAAGAGAAACTGCAAACCTTTAATATGGTTGCCAAGGGATTTCCCTTTTCATGTTGCCCTCGTGGATTTTGTAAAGGAAAGACCCACTGATCAACAAAAACGGGAATATGTGAATTACTCGCAATTTATTATATTCACAGAATACCTAATTCTAACAATCACAATCAAAACAAAAGAACCGAAACGGTCTCTGATTCCAAGCGTGAAACTGACTGATATTTCGTCAATATAATTAATGTTAATTGGTTGAAGTTCCTTTTTGAAGTTAGTCTAAGAATACATCAAGCTTTATTCATATACATAATATTCTATAATATCTACGACTCTACAAACAACTTTTTGTTAAGATGAAACCTCACAACTCGCAAAAATTCAATTTAATTATCATTTTTACCAATTTATACTGTAAGACCACCTCTTAAATCATATAAAAAAACCGTTCCCTACATATCAATGACTCAAATGGTGAGACCGCGGCCGTTCAACCTCGGCAGGCTTTCTACCCAGTGCGTAGAAAACCGCACATCTCAGTATAAATTAATTAAACAAACGTTTAACAAACTGAATTGACACACATAACTGAATAACGGGTTCATAAGTCATAAATCTTGCAAACAACTTCATATTGAAATGAGTTATTTAAACGTGTACTGGAAGCCTACCAAGATATAATTTAAAACGACTCAAAAGCAAGACATTTCAGTTTAGGTTCCTAAACTGCGTCATAGTCGTACCATGACGTCCAAAAGTGAATGAAAGATAGCAGTTTGTGGACATCAAAATAGCGTTGTTTCGGACACATTTTAATTTCAGACACGTTCAGACGCAATTAACCTTTTATTTGTTTAATTAAACTAAGTAACGTTACTACTTACTTATAGAAAAAATAATCTCCACAGTATTTTTAAAAATACGGTAGTAATATTGTTAAAGTAATTTCATACAGCTTTGCTCTTCTGTAAAGGACATTCTAGGCTGTACTCCACAACATGATCGTCACGTCACGACAGGAGGCCTGCGGAAACCTCGTGGTTTTTTCTTGCAATTTGATGTAATGACATAGAAATTAGCTCCGCGGCAAAAAGATTTCAGCCTTGACACGGACGCTATCCCAAGGATCTCAAGGGCTCGATCGACTTACCGTAGCGTACAGCGTAGACATTGTCTTTTATAGAATAGCATTGTGTCGCCAATGAGCTCACGCGGTAGAAGAGGGATCCGGCAGATGGTAGCAACTGTTGCCGAGATTTGTCTATGGATAATTCAAAGTCGGAATATCGTGTTGCATTTTATCAGATGTTACGCTTTATGTGCGACTAGAGTCCACGCCACGACTGAAATCCTGCGGAAAATTAATTAATAGTGGTACATTTTCTTAATGCAATTTGATGTAATCACAGTATAGGATCTAGCACTGCGTCAAAGGACTTTAGTCGTGGCGCGGCCTTTACTTTATGGCTCTCTCGGTTTTTTTTTTTCTTTCTAAATTCCCTTTATACTTTTTGTCAAGTTTAGTATACTGGGTCTGTAACATAAGTAATCAATATTACGTATTGTATTCTTTTTTCACCCTTTACCTCTCAAACAAGTTCTTTGTAGGGTCCTTAAAGGATTTTCATTGGGCATCAGGCCTCTGAATAGGGGTATTCGGGTTATTCGAAATTGTTATTACTAAACAGTTTACCTTTGAAATTACAATGTTGTTAACTCGATAATGTGATTGCGTTGTCTGCATGTGTTGCTTTGCCAAGGGATCTGTGGCTTTTAGTGTAATTGTTTGTTGAGAAAATCTGTTAGGATTATTTGAGGTACCTTGGTGTGGTGCACTTAGCAATAATTACGTACTGAGATGGGCGATGACGCGAACCAAGTCCTAGATATTAAAGTACTACCTGACTAAAATTTATCATTGTAAGCTTTTACCGATTTTGTTACAACCTAATTTTAGTTTATTACCAAAGCGAAACCGTCGCTTATCTCAATAGTGATGTTTGTCCTCATAGAAGTGAATAATTGTATTCTTTTTGAGCGAAATAAAATTTCCTTAAACCGTAAACCGTCCTAGCTGTCGTAGCAGTCATCATCGTTTTCTACGCAGGCTTCTTTACTTGATCTTTGCAATCCAGAACAGGCGGTACCCTTTTAATGTAAGCGTTTCCGGCAGGCGTTCGCTAACACGCCTGAGACGCCTGCTGTGCCGCCGACTCGGGCCTGCTGGTCCTTGATCAGACGGCGAGCTACCAATTAGCTGTTGCTGTTCACAAACCCGCGCCTTCGGTAACCGCATATCGTCTCGCAATCCATTTAAAGAATTATTATTAACAAATAAGGGATAAATTGAAGGGAACATGTAATATTTAATACACATTACGACAAGAAAAACATTAGTTTATGGAGAAATTAAAACTCGTACAAAAAAATGTCTTTCAAAAAATATATTTAATTTTACAATACAGATACTCGTAGTTTCCAGTTTCAACCTATTTTTAATTGCTTTTACAAACACTGGCCTAAAAGAAAAAACAAATCATTTTAAAATTCGAACACTGCATTCGTTTCGCTGTGACCACATTTTGACATGTGACATTAGCTTAGCACTGATGCTTCTTTACAAATTATACAAATTATTTTTAAACTATTTGCGACTGAATGACATAAATAGATAAATAACAATGCAATCTGTAGTTACATTTGAGAAGCCGTTGCCGCATCTTAGTTTGGCCGATTGGGATGCGAGACTTTACGGCTTACAGGTATGGACATTATATTTATTTTATTCTGTTCGCTTCTCTTGTGAATTCCTAAGACGACCCACTGACCGAATTTTGTGATTTAAAAATTCGTTGCATAGTAAAAGATGTTTATAATGATAAGTAAGTACAGTCAGTTCCTAATGTAGCCTCAGACTCGCGGAGAGAAGTCTTCCGGAGACCTCTAATAAAGTAAGAGACTTATACATAGAAAGAAAAGTGTTAACTCGTCTATTTTGTTACTATTTTACGCGAGAGTTTGTGAGGGCGGATGGTGGAATGGATGTCTTAGTTTTCACTTGGTTTTCACGCAAAAATTGTTGAACGGATTTAGATGGAAATTCCGTACACAATAGTAATTTATAACCTCAACCGAACTTCACTCAGGCAACGCCGATAGTTCTGCGCTATTAATTATTAGGCAAAAGTTGGCATCTTTAGATGGATGGATGTATGGCTCTGAAATTGGTAACGTTATCCTATTCGTTTATGGCAGAGTATACTCTGTCGTAAAAAAAATACTTATTCCTTTTTGTACTATTTTTTCGGTTTTACGTAATCGAACTGCAAAGCCGCCGTAGCAATACCCCAGAGTAATTTAACATTGACTATAACCTGTATAACCACGGCGGTATACTCAACTGATTCCTAGAACCAAAATGAACAGTCGGGTATAACACCAAATAAACAGAAATAATTTGATTCGTAGATTCCCAGAACATCAAACACCCGTAAATCAAATCAGAAGTTCCCATTGGCCTATCACGGACATTTTATAAACACAATCTCATCGATTCTGTCATATTTCATGACAGTTGGGAACCTAAATTAGAAAAGTTTTATGTCCCTGGGGTACCGGTACTGTCAGGGAAAGCCTATCGCTATTCATGAACAATCAAACATCCATTGACATTGTATGAGTAGGTACTTTACTTTTTATTTGGGTTTTATGGCACTTTAGTTCCCATAATTCCGTGAATTTGTACCTATGCCGTCTCATAAACAAGTCTAATTCGATACTGTTGCCATGTTCTGCAACCTTTAATTAGGCGTGTTTTGCGGGCGGCTAGTACTTAATTGAAAGCTCGCCGCGTGATCAAGGATCAGGCTTCAAGGAACTGTCAGAAAACTGATGAGGCCCGTTAGATCTCAACTGAAGAAACAGGTTGGTTATGAGTTTTTCATCATCAGCTATTATAGCTCTTTGCTGGTTGAAGGTCTTCAATGATCTCTTCTCTTTCCAATCATAAAAACTCTCCCCTTTTCATCACCTTTCAGTAATAAATTCTCTTAAAATAACATTTCTTATTACGTAACAAAACCATTTTTGTATAATTCGTTATTCAAACTGTATAATACCTATAAACACAAACTGAATTGCAGCAATAAAATTGTTGTATCGGTTTCATAGTTTGCAATGCAGTCAATAGAATGAACGACGAGATGAACGTGTTTTCCACTTTATGTTCCACTTCAATATAGGTAATTGAAACAAAACCGACAGTTCTGATAATTGTTTGAGGTATGTTAAGTACGGAACCCTAAGGCATATCGTCGACCTCGCAGATTCCTACGCAGATTTCTCGCAGATTCCTACGAGCCGCCGATGCAGCAATATTCAATAATAGCATTTAGGTAATTTTAAGTAATTTTGTGTCATTCCATATTCTTGTATCGAATAGGTTTCACCAATTTTAATTGTAGTTTTTCTTTAATTAAATTAGTTTATAAAATCAATTGGTTTTTTTTCGATCCACCGTCTGCAGAATACATACGTAATTGGTATCAGGGATAAGTCCAAATCAACAAGTAAACAATGAACCTATAAAACATTTCCTTCGGGACCAGCTAATGAGAGGAATTTGGTTCACCTACAATTAAACTCCTGTTCATTAGGTATGGTAATAGGTAGGTTCGGTTTGATAGCACCAGTTTCTATTTAATTCTACGTAAATACGTCTAAGAAGGTAAGCCTACCTATAAATTAGTTGTTTTTAAATGATAACGAGCTTTCTATAATGTAGAATTCTAATATGATTTTTTTATTTTCCGTATGTATTCTTCACAAGTTCACATATCATTCATCTAACAGTAAGATACATAGGATTTAGATTCTAACTCCTTCACAAATGTGTCCTCCTATTCAAAACAAAAATCAACATAACGCATCGCCACAACACATTGCTATGAAAATTTCCACAGGGGCGTTACAAACTTTGTCTCACTTTTAGTAGCTCCGTGCTTTTTATCAGGAAATGAGGGTCAGAGCGTACCATGATGACCGATCACTTTTCCATGTCATCCTTAGTTCCACAATTTCCCTGTGTCAAAGTTTTGGGGTGGAGGAACAATCGCTAGGATGTGACGGCTTTAAATGATGAGGCTACATTATATTACTGGTCATAACTTTAAGCTTTCAATCTCGTAAAGGTCACGCCATTATAAAACTTGTGCGTCTAGAAAGGAGGCATGTTTTAGTTTGAAAAGTCTATTTGCTAATAATTATTATTCTTAGGATAGATGGAATCAGTTTGCAAACTATTTAGTTTTCGATAAGGCAATCGTCTTTTGAGATTTCGCTAAATATAATAATTAGAACGCTTCGAGAGCAAACTATTCGTTCCCTGCCCAAGTTTAGAGACTCAAACGACGTATCTAAGTAAGTTGTTTAATTAGTTAACATCTTCTATTACCAACTGAGAAACTGTATAATTATATCTGTGTTTATAATTAGTTAATACGCTAGAAATTAAATTTCATTTTAAGTAATTCAAGATCACGTTTTGAATTTTTGAGATTAAAGATTTTTATTGAATCTGGTATCTACTAGTACGTTTATTTATAGATCTTGAATTTATAGAACTGTGAATAATCCAATTATTTATATTGAAATTTCACATCGTCAGGGAATTCATTTATGGAAACAAATCTTTTCAACTGATTTTCATTGGAATAATATTTTCGAAACTTTATTTTGCCACAGATTCCATTATTTATTTATTTGAATGGATTTGCTTTTCGCCTCAATCTAGCCGAAAGGCAAAGACAAGACCTAAGATGGAGCGAGCTGACCCAGAATGATCTAAAAGTTCTCCAGGCCATCGGAACACAGTAAAAACTGCTTGCCTCTATTAAACTGAGAACAGTTTATAAAACGAGCTTGTTAAAATACGGTGCAGTTATTACCAGTCATATCCGAATCCGAATGATTCGTATATTCGGTTACTCACTGAAATATAGAAACTGAACCTTGGAGAAACAACTTTTTTGTCTTTTTATCCCATCTTATGTAATTAAATGTTCAACTACAGGTTTCTTCCGATACCCGACGAGCAGATGCGTTTGATCTACGCCACAGTGCCCATCAGCTCCGCAATGAGACCAAGATCAAGACTGACTGGGACAGTTATCATAACAACAACCGTCTTAGCGCCAGGTAAGGGTTTATGAATGTACTTTATATAATCCTTTTGACGACAAAACTTTTGAAACCGTCATAGTCATAACAAAGATCAAGATCGTTACCATGGAAATACATATAAATATTTACGCAATTGTCGACCTAATTGTATTAGAATGTCTGTAAGAAAATAAGATTATGGTGGGTCATTGTAGTAGTTACGGTTTCGGGTTACAGTACGGGCACGGAGTTTTACATAATACCTACTAGAGAGTTGATTTTTTATACCATATAGGTACATAGATTTTTTTGTGATGTCCTACGATAGGATTTATAATTTTAATATTCAGATACAATTTGTAATTAATTTACAGTTACAAAACGCACCAGAATAAAGAGAGAAAAATAGACGCCCCATGTAATCAAAGTATTTGTAGGAACTTAGCAAAATAATGGTAATATTCTTTTCATATTCCAGAGTATACGAGATCGAACAATGGAAGTCTACACTCCAAGAACTCCTCGATCTCTTAGATCGAGAGATGGCCGGCCTCAAAGAAGAGAAGGCATCCACGGAAAGAGAGTTGGAACAGCTGAATCTCCCTCTACTTGTCTGTTCTGAATGTCTATCTAACAGAGACGGAAGGAGAAGCTCGGAGTTGACTTATGACCTGGCTGATACTGAGCTCAAAAAGGTAAACTAGACCAACCTATATCAGTAACAAATTGCAAATAATAATATCCTTTAACCGATTTTCACATGAAATGGATGTTTCACTAATGGTGCTTGCAAAAGGGGTAACCACATAGTGAAGCTGACTATGCTACCGTAAAAATGAAGTTCCAGAACACAAACTTTCTTTTTTAAAGTAGATGTGCTGCTTAGTTAGTATTATGTTTTAAATTAAAATTATAAAGTATCCTACACACAACCGACAAGCCGCGAGTGGCCTGTCTCGTTATACTTCAACGACTTTTAAAGAAAAGGAGGACATAAGACAGCATACCCAATCGGCTGCGGCTATTGGCATAGTGTGCAATCTTTAACTAAAACTAGTTTAACATTTTCTCTTCATTCCCATAAAACAAAATTTAGCTTAAAAAGACATCCTTTAGAATATTTTCAGTATTAAGCATAATAAGGTTTCCTGTAAATATCACTTTCGAAAAGAACTACCGTCATATTTACTTTTGCCATAACCTTGCTGAGTTTGAAAAGCTCCGGTGAAATAACAATTAAAGTTGGTTTCGCATAGCCAAACCTGTTGGTCCAACATACACTGCAAGTTGCTTTAAATGGATGCTAAACGGTTAATATTCGTGTTTGTGCGTAGCAACCCTTATATAGGGCAACAAGTTTTTAAGAAAACCTGTAATAATAGTTACCCATAGGATCAATAGAAGGAAATCCGGAAACATGACTTGTTTTTAAAGATGACTGATCATTTTTTAAGGAAAGAAAAATTCAGCTGTGAGTGGAATTTGAACCCGCATCTTGGATAAGTATTCCAGACGCCTTACCAATTAAAATCCCGCAACTCACACTCATAAGCTCGTATATCTACGATGCGCGTCGCATACGTTTAAAAATCATTATTTAAATTTTGCACACGCTCTGAGTTCTGATGACAATACAATATGACTAGCTAAGAAACGTCATTACAAATCCAACATGGCGGACATCCAAGATGGCGGATTGGCTATTTGAAATGCATCCCCATGATATGGGTATTAAATGAAAGGGTTTGCTGAATGGGATACGAAAAAAATGATCACGTGACCTAAATCCAACATGGCGGCCGTCCCAAGGTGGCGGATTGGCTATTTTAAATGCAGCCCTGTAGTTTAGGTATAAAATGAAAGGGTATCAATCAATAAGGTTCGACGAGTGGAATATGAAGATTGTAATTTTTAGTGCGTTGTTTTTTTAACTAATAGCAATGATTATTTAATAAAGCATTTGATTACAGGAACTCTGCGTAACAGAGAGCAACAAGAAGATGTTGATAGACAGATGCCAATCCGCTTGGGAGAAAATCAACAAGTTGGAAGTTGTGAAGTTCAAACTCCAATTGGACCTGAACGATAAAAACGAAGCACTTCAGATTGATAAGGACATGTTGAGCTTGGATAAAGACTGTGCCAATATCACTTATAAGACCGACTCTTTGAAAACTCCCAAGAGGTAAGAATTGGGAAATGGGAGCCCCCCCATAAATTGTATTGTTTTTTTTAAGTATTTATGTTGCTATAGCGGCAGAAATACATTATCTGTCTGATGACAAACGGACAGACAGACACACGGACGCACAGCGGAGTAATAATAGGGTCCCGTTTTACCCGTGCGTTTTACCTTTGGGTACAGACCCCTTAAAAGTATTAAGTGTGGATGATGAGCTTAAATAACTTCAGCTGTTTGAAGTTTGAAATGGACTTAAAGTTAAACTAAAAGAATATGAAAATAAGATCCAATATGAGATAAAGAGCAGTTTTGAGTGTTCTTGTCTTGTAGATATTTGGTTCTGAGGTATAAAGTTTATATTAACTTCAATTTAAAGTTAATACTTAAATGTGGGATAGTGGTTTACATTAGGTTCGATTTCAGAATTTTACTAGCAATTCAATGTATGTATTACAATTCAGTACATATAATATGTGGCGCTATCTATATCATACGAATTTTATTTTTTCCTCGGGAACAATAGTTTTTTCAGTATGACGGTACCGAACCGGTTTCTGTACGCCTGACAAGTACAACGTATGAAATTTCGTGAAAAGGTAACAAACTAAATTTCACATTTTTAAACTATAATATTATAAACCCTTTTTCAAATTGAATTAAAACAAAGACCTTACAAAATATGTATCCAGACTACTACATGTTCATTGTCTTAAAGATTCCTAGTACGCATTAATTAGTGCGTGTGTTCGCACGAAAGCAAAACAGACTCCCGTGATATAATTACCTAAGTTACAACACAATAACTTAACACATTAACCAAGTCTAAACCTAAACAGAGCCGAGATAACTTACAACCACAGGAGTCTCCTTGAAAACAACCTGAGAGGTAGGAACTTTAAACTTGGTACTTCTAAACAATTAAATTTGTTAGAAGTTATGATACTCCCTCGCTTCTTGTTGCACCTGGGTCTGAGTTAAAAGGTTCCCACAAGGTTCTAGTCTCATTAATAACGCAAGATATGAGCAGTCTCAAAGCGTTGCTACTTTGCCTGTCATTAGAGGGTTTTTTTAAGTAGGCCGTAGGTATCTAAATAACGAGTAATTTATTTAAAAATCTAAATGCATTTTTTATTTGGGTGGTATAATCATCAAATGAGTCCACTTGCCCTTGCTCTCAGATTCTACTAATTAGGTATGGTTTAAATTTTTGGACCAGGTGCCTATTTTATTTTACGATGCCTAGTGAAAATAGAAAAACTATTATGGGAACTAACTGTTACCCACGGCTTCGCTTACACCCTTTCCCTCGATCTCCATAATTGTGACCCGCGAATGATTGAAAATGTGTAAATGGAACATAGTACAAAATAGAGACACTTTCGCATTTAGATATTATTTTAAAGGACGTAAAAAAGAATCAAAAGGTTTATGGAAAATGAACATGACAAAAATATTCCTTTAATATTCATATAATACAATGAAATACTCATTTGTTAAAGTCGAGAGATAAAGCTTTGTGATCACAACGTTTTTGAAGTTTCAACAAACACAATTTTAGAAGCAAACATCAAGATACAAATTACAATAATTTACTCAACATCAATGGAAACATTTTAATACTGCTAAAAGGGTTGCTAATTGAAATAAACCATCAAATTATTTTAATTAATGGATCGCTTTCAATACCTTTTACCAAATTTGTCTTTCTTCTAGAATGATTACCAACCAGCAATGGCAAGATAAATGCGAAGCAACGAAACAAATGGCAATAAACGAACTTCAGGACACGTTGCGTCTTCGTGAGTCACTGTTTGTTGCTCGAGGCCGAGCTCGAAATGCCTTAAGGGCTCAAACTGACGTCACCAACTATATGCTACGTAGACGCATTTATGATACGCAAAGGGCTAGGAATGAACTGGATTGGCAGAAGATGAAGGTAAATGCAGCTTGGACCAGTACGCGTAGCATGGCACCTTAGAGTGAGAATAGACAAAATTATAGAATGAATGAATGATAGAATAAATTAATGCTAGAATGATAAAACGACCGTCAATTTAAAGAGCAAATGGATTATTGGAACCACATATTCTATGCATTTATTGCAAATGTAGGACCACAATTTGGAACAAAACACATACTACTGGTTTTGATTGACAAGGCCGCTTACCTGTAAACCTCGCCAATGCAATTTCCACGAAACTAGACCACGTTGAAATTGTAACAGCAAACCATTATAATAGTAACAGTTGAACCTATTTTCAATATGGGTAATAAACCATATTGAAAATAGGTATTACAGGATGTTATTCGAATTAGTGTGAGCTTTAAAGTTTCCATTATTCAGTGCGACGAAGTAAATTCCAATTAACTTTCTAAGTTTTTGGCAGTTATCACCCAGTGTTAATGACTCAGGCTTTCCGAGTTGTAGGTCCGAATTCGAAACCAGCTTAGCCGCTATCCCACTCATTTGCAAAGGCCTCCCATTTTTCCTTCTTCTCTTTTTCTCTAATTTTTGGAAATAATAGGGTATTTGAAAAAATCTACTTCAAAAAATATTTCAAGCGTATTTTTATTTTGTAACGTAAACCACGCTTACCATGAGGACTGGTTCGAGGCGGCCCAGGAAAAGAGTTCCTGGAAGGAATTGGGGGAGGCCTTTGCTCATCAGTGATCATAACGACACTTTTAAAATTGTGAATACATCAAAAGCTAGTACAGTTTCTACTAGCTTCTGACGTCACTAGCCCCACTCTCGAATTTTGATACGTTATGTCTTTGTAGAAATGGATTGATTTAACAAAATAAAAAAATACAATGTCCATTATTTTTTAAAACTCTAGAGCTAATGGACTCATTAGATTTACAATGTTGCCAACATGCCTATTGAAGGAATTCAGCTGAAGACTTTATAGTCCTACTCCAGAAAAGTACCCTTTCAGCCTTCTACCTACTTTGCGGCGAACAATTGGGTAACTCGGGAACCTGATATTGCCGTCCGAACATATTAGCTCCGAAAAACTTTATTCATATACCTACATAGTTAGGTCCAGAATAAGAGAAATAAAAGTTGGAACTTTCTCGATCCTGTTACATGATATTAGGTTCAGTCTACAAATAGAAATGGACTTTGTCATCCGACTCGGATTTCTTAAAGATTTTGTTGCTATTTATATGGAAGGGTTCATGTTTGACTATTTTTTGTTGTTGAACAACTTAAAAAGGTGTTCCAAAGCCTTATCCTAATATCGCCCGAAACTCTTATTGCATCTCAATCTAATTTCGGATCAGTATTCTTTGGCGGCTGCTTCCGGTCAGTTCCAGTAGGACATCTTTGACTAGGATTGACAAATTAGGTCGTTGATTCATCATCATCATCATCAGCCTATAAATGTTTCCACTGCTGGGACACAGACCTCCTTTATGTGAGAGGGAATGAGCCATAATCTACCACGCGAGCCCAGTGCGAGTTGGTGAATGTCACATGTCTTCGAATTTTAGGTTCTAGGTTATGCCGGTTTCCTCACGATGTTTTCCTTCACCGTTTTGAGAGTAGTGGTGATGAAACAAATTACACAAACAAAGTAATGCACCTGGCTGGATTCGAACCCACGACCTACAACTCGTAAGTCGGGGCCGATATCACTGGGCCACCACTGATCACTGTCGTTGATTAGTTATTGATAAATTTCGGGATCAAGATTACGAGCGAGATACATTATTAATTTCCAGATATTTTTCTACCAGTTAACCACTTTCTAACGAAAAAAAAACTGTTTTTCTCAGATGGAAGAAAACATGGACAAGCTAGCAACTGAACTAAAAACAATGGGCGAACAGTTTGCCGATAAAGTGAACGCGTTGAAAGTGGCTGAAACCCGATTGGAGACGCGTGGTTACCGTCCAGGTTATGAACTGGCTGCTGATGAGGCCGACATAGGCCTGAAGGATGAGGTCCGATGCCTGAGGGAGACTATACGGCAGCTACAGGAGAAACTGGACTGTGCCAAGTAAGTATGACTCCCGATTGTCCCTCCACGGGGCATCCTCAGGAGATGTTCACTCGACAACCGCTCGGGCGCGAACACGTGTCGAGTATAGGTTTGGTTGCATGGCATGTTTATTTTTCCTCACTTTTCCTGCATTTGTGCATAGGCGAGGAGAATAGAACGGGAGGATAGAACTGCATCCTGCATCCAAGCCTGAATTTTTTGTCTCGCGAAATTAATACTATATATTTTTTCACAACAACAATATCTCGTGGATTTCCCCAAAGTAACTTATCTTAAAAGAGTAGGAGCTTGATTGTTTACGAAAAGCGACAAATATACGTATTGCGCTTTTTGTTTATTTTGGGTACTACTAAGCATTAAGCCTCCTGCAGACACACGCGATTAATCGCGCTGCGACAACGAGCCAAGCTAATTTCCACTCTAAAAATACTGCGAATGGACCGCGACATGTCGCCCCGCGCGATTAATCGCGTGTGTCTGCAGGAGGTTTTAGAGATATCACTGACTAGACATATTAAAGTCCCATTAAATTAAATAGTCGGCGACTATTCGGTTTGCATTATTTAGCCTGCTTAGTTTCATCAATACAAAGAAGTATTTTACGACAATCTGTTGCCCGTGGTTTCACCCCCTCTGCTCGGCTCCCGTTGGTCGTACCGTGATGTTTTATAGCCTACCTATAGCCTTCATCAATAAATGGACTATGCAAATCAAAAATAATTTTTCTTCCTGAGATTACCTAGCAAATAAACAAACTCAGCTTTATCTTGTACGTTTCTCGTACGGTGCGTGCGGGATCGTGGGTGCGTTTACAATCATAGAAACTCACATACACAAACACCCAGACCCGGAACAAATACTTGCAGATCATACAATACTAGATTATGCACCAAGGGAGTAAAGCATTGCCTTACGTCACGGGCGTATTGAATCCCGAACGGAGGAGGTTCAAGTGTTAATTCCCGAGTGAAACGAGGGAATTAAGTTAAGAATCCTTAGTGTAGCGAAGGAATCAAGTTAGCCCAAGACAAGGCAGCTTTATACTACCGAGGAGCGTATTCTGCTTTTCACACTTACTGCGAGGAAATAAATTCGATTCATCATTCGACTCATCATTCAGGTCATGTGAAAATATTTATTCCGTGCGGGGATCGAACCCGCGACACTTTGCACAGCAGTCGATCGCTCAGCCACTGCACTAACCGTGTCGTCAAAAAACAATTGTAATACAATTAAGTGTAGAGGATCCAAAATCTTCAGAAGCATCATGTTTCCTAGACATTTTCGGCCATTCGGCTAGGCCTCCATCTTTACTAAGTATATTTCAAGTGACTATTGAATTCCCTAGGGACCAAAAATAGAACTTAGTATTTAGAAACTATTTAGAAGATCCATTAGTCATCGTGATAGATGTCTGGAACTTGACGTATTTAAATGGAATATGTACTTAGTCGTGATCTCAGTGCTTTAGCGATGTCTAGTTCAATTTGATAGCAGTACATTTATTCACAAATAGGTACTTAGCTATAACATTAATTTATTAGATTCTTATTTTTCTTTAGCCTTGATTTTGTCAACCAGTCACTGAAATTGGTCCAGTCGGTCTAGTTCAGTTGAATAAACGATTACCTGTCATATCACAGCTGAAGAAAATTCTCGCTTGATCACTTCCATTTTTTAGACCTAGGGCAATAATGTCCCGACTGGCTACGTCTACTGGCTGGATCAGTGATCTAAATAGGTCTTGTATCAACAGACATGGTAGATGATTCAAGCGAAGTCTTTTTTTAGGTGGTAAAATCCTCCCGCTCTGTGTGAAGCGGAATAGACTGTCAGACTCGTATTTACTAACTTAAATCCACCGTGTTACTTCAACAGCCCTTTACGTTCCAGGGTCACGGTTTCCAGTTTGGACACTTTCGTGACCCCGGCAGGCTTTGGCCCTCTGGACTACTGATAGCTCTTAGGGTCGCGCGTGGAACACGACGAACTGTCGACCCGGGAAAAGTCCATGATCGGATGGTGAATCAATCACCTCGGACGTCGCCCGCGGCGGCTGGGTCGTGAGGCTGACTTTCCTTCAAGCATTCCGCCTCATCTTTCGCTAACATTACTGCTTCTCGTAAGGAGGTGACTACTTCCCAACACGTCTCGCCACGTAGCATATCCGTAACTAATGCTGGGCGCGAGAGATCGCCTCCGTAAGGCGCCACTTCCACGAGCGAGAGAATCGCGGCGATATTATCGTCGTGCCACGTATTTCCATTTCTCTATGAACGCGTCTCCACACGGCGATATTATCGCGGCGATGCGACCAGTGGCAATGTGTGACATTAGTCGGGCGTATCGCCGCGCGCTCGTGGCGCTCTCGTAGCGAGCGCGCGGCGAGCGCGCAACGACTCGCAACGGAATCGCCGCGCGCCCGCGACTAGCGCGTTACCAGTAGCGAAACAAAACAAAACTATAGCACAACGACTCGTCGCGGGCGCGCGGCGATTCCGTTGCGAGTAGTCGCGCGCGCGCGGCGTTTCCGTGACGATACGCTGGCGGAATAAACGCTCGTCGTGGAGATTCTCCGACGATAGAAGGACGGACTCGCAGCGTTTTCCTCGCTCGTGGAGATGACGCCTAAGGGGTCAACTACATCTCAGTTTAACTCTTAATGATTTTTTATACTATTTCCAGGGCAACATACAACGCCTTAGAAGCAACTTCCATCAAAATAGCTATTGATTTAGCTGATAAGAACCAATCTTTGGAGACGGACACACGGGCCTTGGAAATGAGAAATGCTTTAGAACCAAAGAAACCGTGTGGCACTGACAAGAATTTGATTCTTGCTAGCATGGCTGATGAAGTCCCAAAAGTTGCGTGTTAACATAAATAAATAAAAAATATGTCTATTGTAGCTTTTAAATTCATTGAGTGGTACTGACAGATTTTAGCTGTCATTCTGTAAAATTAATAAGTACAATCAATCAATTTTTTAGTCTTTGTATCTTTTTGTACTCTTAGTTTGATAAAATTTTGTCTTCTATGAACTTTTTTTTTATTTAGAGATTTATGCTCGCGTTAGACCACTATTTTACATGATTGTTAGCAATGATGTGGTCGACGATGAACTACCCTTGCCTAGAATTGACTTCTTCACTCTTGACTTAAAGAACCCCAAGGATTAAAAAAATAATTCGATTAATTATGGTCTAATTTGACTTAATTTATGGTTGTAACTATCAAAAAACCTGTAAAATAAAAGAGCTTTTGAAGAATATTACCAAATTATTGTTTAACAAAGTGGCAACTACAAGTACATGCTGGATTACTCCAGTACTTAATAAATATTTGATAATTGTTCAAGAGAAATTGTAAAATTACACGTTTTTTCCATCTGTACAAATAAGTCAGTTAAGCGGATGTTAATTTTAATGTTGTGTTTTGTTTTATAATTACATCCATGTTTTATTAATGACCAATGTTTAATGTTCAGAATAACGAAATCAAACTTTTTGTTTAAATATTTTCCCAATTAATATTTATATACCTACCTAAATTTTCCATCCGGAACCATTAAAGGTATCATAGAAATTAATGAGTTTTAAATTAATTTGCTAACAGTTAATTATGTATTTACCTTCTTAATAATCAATTTATTTTAATCATACTCTATTTACGAGTTGAGTTTATGAGAAAATTAAAATACGATATAACTGATCTGTTACTATTTAACTTTAGATAATTTTACTGTGTGTTAATGCAAATACAGATTTAAAAACTGATTTCGAATTTAATTGATGGCGTATGTCTATCCAGCAGGCCCCACCGAGATTTATCAACAGATGATAGCTGTTCATAAAGACAGTGTTTTGTACCTAAAGAAAATAAATAAGATATATTTTGTACCTCGACAGTTTTTGATTTAATGACGATTTGATTAAGTGTCTAGCTAGCGGGCCCCTGATGATTTTTTTTTTGTTATTATACTTTCAGATCTCCTAATAGTGCTCGGAGTTAGCAACTATTACGTACCTTACAAAACCAAAATTTCGACTTTCTGTGAGCTATACTTTAGAAGATATTCGTTATTGAGGCAAACGTCCAGCCAGCGGGCCCCTTTTTAAATACTAGTATTTTATGTCAAACAATAGCATTAGGAGCTTGATACTATTATGTACCTTACAAATCCAAAATTTCGACTTTCTGTGAGCTAGACTTTAGAAGATATTCGTTACTGAGACAAACGTCCAACCAGCGGGCCCCTTTTTAAATACTAGTATTTTATGTCAAACAATAGCATTAGGAGCTTGATACTATTATGTACCTTACAAATCCAAAATTTCGACTTTCTGTGAGCTAGTCTTTAGAAGATATTCGTTACTGAGACACGTCCAGCCAGTGGGCCCATTTTTTAATACTAGTCTTTTACCAGCTACAAAAGGAGGTAATACACAATGAAAACTACTTACATATAAAATTCTTATAAGATGCAGTGGAAGCGTGCTGGGCACCTGTTGAAAATATTGACCCAGTTACGAAGTGAGACCTGGGAATCCTGTATATTAAGGAAACCCACTTATTTCTTCATTACAATTTATTTTTCTTTATTACAGTAGTGCACCACAAACATTTAAATAAATGATATTCTCGTTAAATATTCACGGTAGGTGATAATTTTTACTTCATTTTTTTAAATGCTATGCAATAGCTTTACCGCGGCAGTCTCCGAGAGCCACACGTATTTTTTTAGCTTGGTAAAATCATCAAATGAGTCCTCCCACCCAGGGAGGGCGGTAGGGACTGTCACACTTGTACTGACTAAAATCCACGGTGTCCTTCAATAGCCCTTTACGTTCCGGGGTCACGGTATTAGGTAGTCCCGCGACCCCGGCAGGCTCTGGCCCTCTAAGGGGAGCCCCGTCATCGTGCTGACACTCTTTGAGGCACGCGTGGAACACAACGCGCCGTCGACCCGGGCATGGTCCATGGTCGGACAGCGAGTCGCCCATTTCTCACCGCCGGCATGCCCGCGACTACGCGCTACGGTGGCTGGAGATCGTCTGCCAACGTCCGTCGCCGTGGACGTCTACCACTGCGGCTGGGCTGTGAGGTGGACGCTGACCTCTCCCTCACGCGTCCCGTCTCCTCCTTTGCTAGCATGACTGCTTCGCAGAAGGAGGCGGTCGCTTAACACTCTATTTCGCCCCGCAGCATAGCCGTTGGCTGGACGTTTGTCTCAGTAACGAATATCTTCTAAAGTATAGCTCACAGAAAGTCGAAATTTTGGATTTGTAAGGTACATAATAGTATCAAGCTCCTAATGCTATTGTTTGACATAAAATACTAGTATTTAAAAAGGGGCCCGCTGGCTGGACGTTTGTCTCAATAACGAATATCTTCTAAAGTCTAGCTCACAGAAAGTCGAAATTTTGGATTTGTAAGGTACATAACAGTATCAAGCTCCTAATGCTATTGTTTGACATAAAATACTAGTATTTAAAAAGGGGCCCGCTGGCTGGACGTTTGTCTCAATAACGAATATCTTCTAAAGTCTAGCTCACAGAAAGTCGAAATTTTGGATTTGTAAGGTACATAACAGTATCAAGCTCCTAATGCTATTGTTTGACATAAAATACTAGTATTTAAAAAGGGGCCCGCTGGCTGGACGTTTGCCTCAATAACGAATATCTTCTAAAGTATAGCTCACAGAAAGTCGAAATTTTGGTTTTGTAAGGTACGTAATAGTTGCTAACTCCAAGCACTATTAGGAGATCTGAAAGTACAATAACAAAAAAAATAATCATCAGGGGCTCGCTAGCTAGACACTTCATCAAATCGTCATTAAATCAAAAACTGTCGAGGTACAAAATATATCTTATTTATTTTCTTTAGGTACAAAACACTGTCTTTATGAACAGCTATCATCTGTTGATAAATCTCGTTGGGGCCTGCTGGATAGACATACGCTAATTGATGCCCCTCTCTTTACATTTACATTACATAATTAGGTACTAGTTATTACAACCACACTACAAGACTTACGCCATATAGCATAATTTCACACCTGGAACCTCTCTATATGATCAGAGATAACTATAGTACACCAAGACTTCACCAATTGTTCTTATAAGATATTAAGTCTTCTGCGATAGGGGGTGAGGCTCATATCCCTAGACACGGGTCATCCGACTTTCACATAGTGTCAAAATAATGGCGTGCCTAAATCCTGGGCTGCTACTGAAAAAAACGCAATAACGGTTTGTTCAATTTAGGAGTAGAACCCCAGACATAATGCTCAGCTTGCTTACGACTACTACAATCCAGCATTTTAAAAGTTCGGTGTTATCATTGCAAATCGTCATAAAGTGAAAAAGCTCTTACATCGAGACTGAAAGCAAAGACAGCCAAGTTGAAGTTCTTTAAACTCGATTCACAAAGCATCCGAGCGGGAAATAATTCAACAAGCAACAAACTCAAATTAGCTACTCCCAAACTTATTCGAAGTCGAAAACTTTAAGTTATCCGTAAGTTAATTACCGGATACCCTCTGTCAACAGTGTGCCCTTATTCTTTACTGAAAAAAACTTACTTTTCTGTTAATTTCTCGTTATATTTTTAGACTTGATACTTCCGATGATTCTTCCGGGGTTCATGATAGGACATTGTTGTTCGGAACTGACTGGCCTCAAAATTGTAGGTAAACGATGATCGATTGTCAGAATCTGTCTAAAGAATACGAATTTATGTGGCTGATTGCCAAAATGTTCAACTTTGATGTCAGTTAGGGTTAGAACTTGTAGGAAAATTTGATGGTGATTGAGTCTTTCATCAAGAAAGTTTTAGAGGCCTTAGGTATAGTTATGTTCCACAAATTATGTTTTTTTGAATAAACCAAACAGTGACGGATATCTTCTCCATATAAGGCACGAATTCTGAAATGATCTGTATCCTACAATCTGAATGATTTTCAACCCTTATAACACAGCACCAAAGTAGTGGATCAGGTGGATCACAAAAATCTTATCTTATACGGAAACCTAAAAATGGCGAGCAAAATAATGACATTTTTATGGAGTCTGCACATATAGTCGGCGTTAGTGTCTAAAGCATTACTTACATCAAATTGATGTAGTCCCTCGGTAGGTCATCTATGTTGGCGTGGACTCGAGTATTCAAACGTATAGGACAGAGACAAACATATGGAACCTACACCTATTGCAGTAAAAAAAAATGCATAATATTTCCATAGAATGAAAGCCTCCATAAAAAAACATACAATCCAAGAAGAATACACCAGTCCGTATAATTACACAAGAAAACACCAACCATTTCTAGTATAAAATGTAGTACAAAAACATTGAAACAACCAAACGTTAGCAGCTTCACTAAAATATTCTCTACTGTTGAAATTCACTGTTTTTGCTAGTACATTCGTGGAATGCGCTGAAAAATACTTCATTAGGGATTTTCGTGTATTTTCAGGACTAGTATGGAAATAATGCTTAGAGTATAACAATGACTAGACATTGCAGTTTGCACAAAGTTAATTAGAAATGTTAATTAGACTAACGTTTGTCTAATTTCCTCTCGTAGTTGGATACAATGACACAATTAAAGTTATTATGGAGAAGGAATGCAGAAAGCTATTACTCTCTGTTTCAAATTTAATTATAATTGATTTCTTTTTCACCCATCAGTAGATCCTTCACCCATCATCTACAGCCTTACTCATCGAGATACAAGAGAGGCCCTGATTTAATTGTGCCAAGCTCCCCGTTCATGTGCCAGCTTTATCCAGGATATACCCGCGATGGCAACAATATCATCTGCCCATCTCGCCGCTGGACATCCAACACTCCTCCTTCCTGTCTTTTCCAGATCACAGCTTTACTCCACCTGCTTTATGACCAATGCGAAAGTAATTAAGTCAGTTTGTAACCTTACCACGTGAAACGGATTTCTGAGAAATTTTGGGGTAGGTACAGGAAGTTCTGGAAGTCCATGGTTAACATGACTTATTCTTATATTCAATAGGTTTTCTCTTGGCCTAAATCTAGCCCACAACCAAAGATGAGACCTAAAATAGAGCGAACTCACCGAGAAAGAACTCTTGCGCACCGACGGAAGACAGTAAAACCTGCTGGGCACCGGGCTCCGCCGCCAGTGCTGTATGGCTCACGACCAATAAGGTCAGCTCTGGCTCATGACCAGCAGCACTGGCGAGGCCTACCACCAACAGTACGATCGCTCAGCCGTCACGTAGTGGACTGTTAGGAGGCGATTCCTCACTCTCCCCATTTTGGTGTGTTACGATGTGGAGCAAGCAAAGCTGCGCGTAAAACCTAATGTAGATATTCTCACTCAAGCCAAGCAAAACACCTATAACAAAAAAAATACGCCAGCATTCCCACAATCTACAGACCACTGTCCAAACTTTTTCCTAACACATTAGCAAAATCTAATTATCAGATCCATATAGATAATGGAAGTGTCCCGTTGTCTCCCGCCTCGGTTGGTTAGGCTGGATACTTTAGTTTTAGTATAAAAGCTCGGGGAATAGGATCTGTCTTCACATTCAACTAACCACTTCTTCTTCTGCATCATCTGCACTTCCAGAAAATCTACCAAGTAAGTATTTTTACCATTCTTTCTTTTTTTATGAATATTGTTCTTCACAATGTTAACTCAGGTGATGGGTTTAGAATTAGAAGCTCATGATTGTTGTGGCCCTCTCAGGCACAGCAAAGTACGAGGCCACTTATCAACATAACACGCCTGTAGGTCCCAAAGGGTAAGCCAGAGCTGTACCTAATAATGTAGCTGCTGTACAGACACCCACATCTCGCAAGAGGTATTCCATATTGGGCAGGGGCACCCGCTGAAATGGCACCTTAACTATTCCACGTAAGGCTCCTGTCAAAATTTTTCACAGGTGCCCAATGTGAAGTACCTCATAATTGAGTCCCATGAAATGGGGGCAAGCCTTTTGCCGTCAACCGAATCACAAATCCAAATTCCGAAACTGCTACTAAGAAAGTTGTAATGAAAAACCCCAATATATATATATGTATACATATATATTGGGGTTTTATATTGGGGTTTATAGGCTCTCATGCTCATGCCCTTTATTTAATTTTCAAATAAAATCTAATCACCAATACTATTTTCTGTAATACTGTATTCCCTTTTGCTCCTATCTAAATAGTATCATGATTGCTTTTAATTTACTAAAAGCACACATAACGTTCTGTTCAATTTAATTTTCTTTCTGACCTTAATGTTTTTGTGAATTGAAGATCGAACTCCAGCTATGCTGTTCTCTAAAAAACAATCCCTAGGCTACGACGAACTCGTGATCAAGATAGCGTTGAGATATATAATGAAAAGCTCGTACCTAATTGATGTTTATAGGAAAAAATCAAAGTGAGAAAGCAGATGACTAGGCTAATTATAATAGATTACATTCATTCCATGTGTGCAAACAACCGCAGCAACAAAAACACCGGGAAGGGACACCCTAAGAAACCCTACACTGACCTTATTGGTTAGGTTAGAAAGGTCAGGTGTTGATGAGCCTGGATGAGATGTATGAATGTGGACGAGGCGAAAGGAGTAATGGAGATCGTAGCACTCTATAGCTTCTGCCAAAAAAAAATGACGCGAGTAATTCGACTGTACATTCATTTAGTAGGTATATAAATAGGTCGTGTTGTTCTTTTATCATAAACACGGAAAACGAATCTCAAAAATTGGCTCTGGGACCTTTCCTACAACACCTCTGTTTGGTTCCTACTTCAATAAACTGACTCATACCTAAAAAGTTTTCCATCTCCAAATAATTTATAAGTTTCGATGATATAACATCATCAACAAATCTAAATTACGGATATTTTCGTATATTATGTTAAACACTATTATAGCAAGAGGTGTGAAAAATTATCATACCTTAATCCCGTTTTAGACGTCATCCATTTTACATACAGAACTTGTTGTCAGTATGATTTCATTATGCGGAAACATATTTTTTTAGAAACTTCGAACATTAGAGCATCAATCATGACATCTAGTATCCGGCAGGATCGAGAATTCATAATTTTTAGTTTAGGAAGTTGTATTACCAATAATTGAGATTTAAACCGATCGTGTGATAACGAGATCCGCTTCCTAAAAGGTACCGTGATAATTTTCATCTAGACAATGTCCATTGCTCCATAATTGAGCATGTGTTTAATACTCGCCACATTTAATGAGCTATGTAAATCTGTTAACGATATAATCGGTGCCTATCAACTACTTAGTACACGAGCCGTGTCTAGAGGTTATTTACATTTGACTTTTGTTCGTCGGCGCGGAAGTAAAATGCTTTTGTCCTAAATGTTGGTTCATTCTGCAACGTAATAACACGTGCCGAAAAAAGTCGACACGTTTGTATCAGACACGTTGTTTATCACGTGAGACGGACATCTATTTCAAGTCCTATACAGATCACATGTATTTTTAGACAAAATATCAATATTCAACTACTTTACTCGTACAAATTCCGTTTATCAAATCTCTTTCTACATAAAATCATATCAAAAACAGACATTTCCCAACTAGCCTAACCAGAACTTTCCTACACAGAACCGCAAACAATCCATCTTTTGACCGCAAATAATTTCTCAACCCGAATAATTAATTCTATGAATATGTCAGTGTACAATAGTAAGTCAAAGTACGATTATTGAATGGCCCCAAAAGTATCATCCACGTACAAACATTCTGGCGCCCCGGGCTACCGCTGAAGGCAAGCCGCTTTGTTCAGACGCAACAGTTTAACGTGGACATGCTCCCAAAATGTATTCCATAGTTTTGTACCACTATTCATGATGCCCGATATAAACGCGTCTATAGAAGTCGCTTTAATTGTACAGTGTTGTTGTATTTTGTGATTATTTATTTATTTAAATTAAAACGTTGCCGTTCTAATAAGATAAGAAAATTACCACGCTTTTTTCCATAAAAATTAAAAAAAAACTTTCTATTAATTTCTTTATCTATAAAGAAAGAATTTAAACGTGTCTAGACAAACGTACAAATAGAAAAAACGTATCCATTCAATTTACGCAACAATGATTCACACTTTCCTTGAAAGAAATCTAGCAATAGTTTCGCTATCAATCGAACATCGCACCTTGGGCTACTTAAGTGTAACATAAAGCCCATGTGCGGATTTCCAATGACCTTGGCCGTTTCTTCTAATGGAATTTCAATTATAGTCAGTATTTATGCGGAAGAAATTCTGAGATACAATTTATTATGCAACCAGTTTGGATTTTAATGAATATTTATGAAAATAGGTGAGATAATACCTAATAATGTATTTTTGTTCTTTGTTATAAATGCAATGAACCGGTTTTAGAGTAACTGAGTTAGCGTCACGGATCTAGCATAAATTTATCATTAGTCATTACTCATTAACGACATATTTATTATTTGCGAACCAAACTTGTATAGTAAATTTTCTTCTAGAAGTTTAGTTTCTTATTTTGTAAAAAAAACTATAAAACCATCACGAATCGTGGAGCTGGAGGCAGTAAGATATCAAAACGACAATCATCTTTGATCTGAGCATTTCGCTTACGACACAAAAATGATTAAAGGTGTTACACATAACAGATTGGGGTTTATTTTATGATCCAAATTGGCGGATATCGTTCTTTATACAGTTAAATATATAAAACCAGGTAAGCGGCTAGTAAGAATTCAAGACTAACGAAACCCTTTTTCAACTTTCTGACTTTCATTCGAATATTAAGATGAAAAAAATCCCAACATCCTCAATCCACGTTAACATCATCGTGTAGTCATCGACTTCCTACTTAGAACTTTCGTCTTTCGTTACGGTACCTACAGCTCAGATCCGTTTCCTGGGATATCCCTTAAGCACACGCGGCTTCGCCCCACCCCACTGCAGCCGTAGTTAAGAGGTTACATATTTAAACAAGTTTCATTTACGAGCGGTCGTTGGCCAGAATTTTCCGTTAATATAGTACATTACCTGTGATCTTTGCAAGTTTTGTTTACTCATAGTGATACTGTTGTTGAGACGAAATGAGCTTTATTTGTGTTGTGCCCTGCATGAGATTTTCCCCAAGTGTTGAACTTTTTCCGTGATTTGTGGTAATGAGGTGAGTTCGTGATGTGCAGAAGGTTATTTACGTGAAAGCTCAAAAGTGAGTGTACCTACTATAGAATTCATTTTTGTAAGTAAATCATCTCGTATTCTCATCGAGGCATCGCGTTCGGTTCGGATTTCGAATTTTTATTAATTAGTTCAGAATCTGCGATGATTTACTTTAAAAATGAATTCGGTTTTGAGTGAAGTGAGCTCGTGAACGTTACAGAATAGCGCTACAGTAATGTAGGGTTGAAATTTTCGAGTATGTACGTGGTCACTGCATAGGTAAATTAGTTCTTAAAACGGGATATTTACCATTTTTTTTTTTGAAGTTCTAAGTTATTTAGTCACTACTATAAAAGTGTCGAAATGTCGGAAATATATCTTAATTTAAGTGCTTATGAAAGTAGTAGATAGTTACAATGTAGAGAAATTGGAAAAACAAAGTGGAGAAAACTTGAGCTTCCCCTGAAAATGTTTTGAAATAGGTAATATAAAATTACCTACAGCTTTCAAAAATCTTACTTGACCACTTTAATTAACTTTCATAATTCGAATTCAGGTAACGTCACGTAACGTTAATTAGCTTTCGTAAAACTTTTGTAATTATTTTTTTAATTATCAGGCTAGCGTTAATAATTATAATTATGCTAATAAAAGTTTATTTTAGAGATACATGTTACTGATGTTTGACTTATATAGCCTTGGTGTTGTCTGTCTGCGCCTGAAATTCATAATATTACTGTAAAAAAAAAACAAAATATGTAGAGTTCATTTATAAATTAATAGCCCCCTAAAAGAGATATTAAAACGACTTCGTGACGCTTCCCATGACCCAAGGACTAGCTTTTACTTTGGCCAGAGAATAAACATTGTCATATTGTTATAACGAGGCAACGCCGCCAGTCCCAAGGACACATTGCCAGCTGAAAGCGCAGAGGATTTTTCAATGCTTTTTAATAGTTTAATTTTATAAACAATTTCTTTTCAATTTCGCTGACAGCGTCACATCAATTCTGAATAGGTATTAAAGTAATATTGTAAATAGCGTAGTTTTATAAAAAAAAATCAAGTCAGGTAGGTACCTACGATTATATTCGATACGTACAAGTTACACTGTTATTCAAAATCTTAGCCATCACTAAAAATTGATAAAGGAAAAACTTCGTGAAGAAGTCTTTTTTTGGGTGGTAAAATCATCAATTGAAACATCCCGCCCTGTGTGCGGTGAAAGGGGCAGTAGACTCTTTACGCCAAGGTTAATCTTCGGATTGACTATACATTTTTAAGCTCAAGCTTAGTTTGGGATTCAGTAGCAGTACTTTTATGCAATACATTATACAATGCATACTTTAGTTTAAAATAAGATGAATATATTAACTGTGTCAATAAAGAATTTAATTTAATTTAATTTTTTAAGGATTAACCTTGGCGTAACTTTAGTCCACGTTTATTAATAAGGGGGTAACTGACTGAAAATCAACCGTTACCCAAACTGTTACCCTTACAGACGATCCCGCAGTCAATATTTAGGAAACCTGGACTTAAACATTTAGTGAATGGAAGTCCAAAGCTATTTCAGAGGTCTACGGAGTCACATGAGACGGCTATGTTAACCATTAGGGGAACAGTGTATAAGACGGGGACGTTAATAATCGCGAGGTATAATGGGGACATACACTCTTTAGGCATACTTAACACAACACTAATGTAGAGCAAGCGCCATCAGGACGTCATTTGCAAGCGGCCAGACGCAAATGGCGTCCTGTTGGCGCTTGTGCTACGTTAGTTTTGTGTTAAGTTTGCATTATGTGTGTGATTTCCCATCATACCTCGTGTCCCCGTCTTATACACTGTTCCCCTACACATCACATCCTCATATGAAACGGAAAAGAAGATGTGGAAAGCTACTTAGCAGCGATATATTTCTTCTCCATCCTTCGTTGTCATTTACCATCTCAGTCTTTACCCTCTTAATTTCTGTCATTACGGGCCCATTGTATCTGACGGAGCCACCTTAGAGAGCCAAAGCCTGCCGGGAGCGCTGGACTGTCTCATTAGGTAACAGTGACTCTGGTACGTAAAGGGCTATTGAAGGATCACCGTGGATTTTAATCAATACAAGTCTGAGAGTAAGGGTGGGAGGATTTAATGATTTTACCACGATAAAAAGGGTCCTGTTGTAATTTCTAATGATGTTATACTTCCAGAACACAAAATGGCCGGCAAGATCACCGCTGCTTTCGTCATCTTTATCACCGTCGCGTTTCTCGCCAACCTCGGACATGTCGCCTGCAACCCTGCTATTGGTAAGTTGTAATTTGGAATTCTACGAAAATAATTTCTACAGATATAGGTAGGTAGGTAGCCAAAACTGAAAGTATAAAACAAATTGAATAGCATCATCCTCCTAGCCTTTTCCCAACTATATTGGGGTCGGCTTCCAGTCGAACCAGATCCAGCTGAATACCAGTATTTTACATGGAGCGACTGACTATCGGTCCTCCACAACCCAGTAATGTGTAATACGATACCCCATGGTAAGGCTGGTTGTCAGACTTTAGAGCTTCTGACTAACAGTAATGGCTGTCAAAGATCTACAAATGACAAGCAACAGCTTTACTTGCTCTTAGAGGCACGGAGGAAACTTTCTATGACAGATGGTCACCCATCCACAGACCATCCTCGGCAAGCGCAGCTTAACCCGAAAGATCGGCCTGTGCGGCTGTAATTATTTAGCCACGAGCTCCCAAACCAATCGAATAGCATTCATTTGAAATGTGTATGATACCCGCGCTTGTCACCGGCGCAGATGTTAATGCAGGAGAGTGCCTGTGCACCGCCAATGATGTGTGTGCGAACTGCTGCCCATACCTTTAGGTTGTTGAACTAGATTGTGCTGTTGTAACATCCACAGATCTGGGTTTTAGTGGTGGCATTCCTGTTATGAGAAAAACTTTTTTTCAAAATGTTAATAATAATTCATAAGAGGCAATTTAAATTGCCAAGAGCCTCGATTAACATCTAAGGAGGATCTCGTTAGCCAGCGGGATCAAGAAGGGCCTGATTCAGAAAGCAGTTCTTTTAGACACAGCGCGCATTGTTAGGAGGTTCCTTTCTCTGGAGCCCCGATCGCCGGGACCGTTCCCGATACCGGTGGGCCACTATTATTTATAATTTTATTTAATTCACAAGACAACGCTACTAATAATATAAATGCAAAAGTATAAATGAACGGCTGTTCGTAACTTTATCAGCCAGAACATCTAGATGGATCTTGATGACCATACGGAGTACACAGTAACACATAGGATAGGTACCGTTTATCCTTATATTACCTTCCTGAGGGACAATTTTCGAACGAGCGAAATCAACAACAGCTAGTCATGTAGTCATACATAAGGTAGTAAGAGAAAATCCGTAAAAATAAACCGAACTCTACGCAGCAACTTTCTTATATTCGCGAGGAAATGTCAATCTTACCATTTTGTCCCGTCTGGTTTATTATTTATTTATTGTTCTTCATATTTTGTATGCGCAGTGTATGATCACTGCTTGAAAAAAGAGTCTCTTGTAGGATTTCGCAGGATTCACATTTTTTGACAACGCAAAAACGTTTGCACGAGTCGGCTTTGTGCTTCAAAAGAGCAAACAGATTTGGCGTTTTTGTAGTTGCTAACTCTACTTCATGAGCATAAATGGGTAGGTACGAGTATGTACAGAAAACAGTAGCTTTTTCTCTCAGTAGCCTACCTACACTTACTTTTTTTTGTTGAGGCACAATTTAAAACAGCGGGTCTAAAATAACCACTTAGCAATATTCCTAATGATTTAATTCGTGAATAAATAGTAGAAAAATAGCCGTTGTGTAATGATAAGAACGTTGCGTTGTGAATCATTAGGAATATTGCCCAAAGTGTCCGTTTAAGACCCTCTAGTAATACTTCACAAATTCAGAATTTGTAGGAATTACTGGACAATCATTTATCCGGTGTAATGTGGAGGCGACCAATTGGTCGGCATTCAATTGTCAAAACAATTGTTAAAAAAAATGGCCACAGTTCATGATTTATTTACATCGGTTAGGAATCGAACAATATATACCATAACCCACAACCTTCACATTTAATCTATCACACACACAGAATAGCACATAAATGTAACTACAAATGCATAACCACAGAATTTAATTTGATAATTTGATAAACACAGACAATCACTCCACAACTTTTCTATTTTATTTTAGTACCTATCAATGAAAATCGAACACGTCAAGCTGTTAGCAGTCAATATAAAGACTGACACCCAGCCCAATCAGCTACAATTTTCTCTATACTACTCTCTCACTTCTCTCTACTATATGCTTAATACATTAAAGCAAGCAATGAGGAGATCCGTAGACGAACTAAAGTCACCGATATAGCCCACCGGATTAGCAAGCTGAAGTGGCAATGGGCAGGCCATATTGCTCGCAGAGCAGATGGCCGATGGGGTCGAAAAGTGCTAGAGTGGAGACCGCGGATTAGCAAGCGCAGCGTACTCGTAGGACGTCCACCAACGAGATGGACAGACGACCTTATAAAGGTCGCCGGAAGACGCTGGATGCAGGTCGCTTCCAACCGGTATATGTGGAGATCTAAAGGGGAGGCCTATGTTCAGCAGTGGACGTCCTATGGCTGAGATGATGATGATGATCAAAGCAAAGCTAAAACTTTCGTGAAGCCAGTTTTTTATTAATGTGTGAGTGAGCGCCAGGCTCACATTTAAATGTTCAATTCCTTGGCGTATGACGTAGGGCTCGAACGAAGGGGATAATTTTTCTTTCTTTCTTTGGCTTCAATTCTCAGTTCAATCTGGATTTTCTACAATCTAAGCTTAATACTCGTAGTATCGAGATCTTACATTGTTTTATTGACTCTCGGCATCACCAATTTTATCGATGAACTGTTATGCGACTTTTTATGGCCCACAGAAATGTCCAAACCACACACTGTTCTAAGCTTTCAGAGTTTAATACTAAACTTATACTGTCACTCACAGGATACCTTCCGTGATTGTTAATTAATTTTGAGCTGATGATTTTTGACGCTGTTGCTGGCGCCATGATCGCGGGTCGACTAAAAAATGCGGGTGAATGATAATAAATTGGAACAGACAAATCTGTCTACCCTCTTTCATTGTCTCTTACTATACGCGCACTACTGAAACTCGAATTTAGGCAGGGCAAACACACACTCACCGAATAAATAAGTATTAAGTTCGTAATAAGGACTCTACAAAACTTAGTGATACCAGTGATACGTTCCAGGTCCAAGGTATTCTAGTCCTATCAGATTGCGGACAGCTTCAGTAGGCGTGCGTGGAACACGCAGCCTGGTCTTTGATCAGACGGCGAGCTACCCGTCTGATCAAAGACCATGATGCGTGCGTCTCCCTTTATGATGATCCTGAGTGAAACAGAACGTTCTCAATAGCAAATTAATCAAAAACTCTACTTTGACGAGATCTTTCGAAATGATGACCATTTAAATAATCTCAACACCACACACGTGCTAACTTTATATTCAAAAGGCCGACTTCGATAGTAAAAACAAAACGTGACTGTCGAAGAACATGTTTTAAACATTGTCTTTGTGTCTGAATAATCTTAATTGAATCTGATATTATCTTAACGTTCTAGAAACTAAAAGTTACTCAACTGAATTTAATTGTGACGGAGATAAAAGGAGGTGTGTTTGTTAGTTGGCAGTTAAGCCGTTGCTCATTTGGGTGACAGTTTATGGTGATGAAAAACGGACATCATCATCACCATCATCATCTCAGCCATAGAACGTCCACTGCTGAACATAGGCCTCCCCTTTAGATCTCCATATATTCCGGTTGGAAGCGACCTGCATCCAGCGTCTTCCGGCGACCTTTACAAGGTCGTCTGTTCACCTCGTTGGTGGACGTCCTACGCTGCGCTTGCTAGTCCGCGGTCTCCACTCTAGCACTTTTCGACCCCATGGAAAACGGACATGTTTATAACATATTCTTGCTAGGATTCGGCCCATCCTTATATTTCTAAGACTATGGAACTCTTCTGCCTTCAAAACGCCATAATGATAAAATTAGACTAATCGGGCGAAGCAAACAGCAGAGTTAAACGAGTGGCATGGAATCAGTGTCCATTTTTCTTTAAAAAGGAAAATAGACAATACACGGCCAAGCAGTTCTTAAAAGAGGTGGTCATGCCTGACCACAGGCACTAATTGGTTACAGTTAAAGAGACCTACTATTTATTGCCTTAATGAAGCAGAAACTAAAGAATAAGATTTTCTGTTATTGTTAAATACCCCTAGAGGTATCGTATCGTATATCGTATAGGTATAGGACATAGGTACCCGGTAAGACTTGTAGAGGTCAGATAGGAAGTCACTCCATTTTAAATTCTGGTATTCAGTTTCATCTGTTAAGACTGAAAGGGTCAACTAAGTTGAGAAAGGGCTAAGTATAAGGAAGCAGCAACTTATACCTACCTTATTTTTTTTTTCTTCTATTGATCACAAACGTAACTGGCTAGGTACTCAACCATCATAAACTGTATTAATTACATCATTTTATGTCTCCTAAGTTTTACGTCCAACAACCGTCTAATTGACAAAAACTTGGCAGTTAATTAATTGTAAAGCTTTCGATAATGAAAACGATTCAATTAGTAACAAAAAACTTAGGTATTTGATTTTTTTGCTTTGAAATAAAATCTTCCATCCCATACTTTTCGTAAAAGCTTGTTACAAGGTTAATTTGTAAAAGTTTAGTGCCTATCAATTAATTTAAAAAAAAATTGTTAGGTACTTACCTAGTCTCGTACATAGTTTGCGAATCCTAATTATTTATTATCGAGCCCATATTGCTGAAACTTATAGAAGGAAAACAAGCGAAAAATTAATAATTTGTCTCTACTTTACTAGACATGGGTAAAGCTACCGTTCCCTCCAAGTAACACCAATTTTTTCAGCAATTAATTAGCACTCTTCAACAGAATTTCTAAAATAGTTTTCAAAGTTATATCAAGTTTGCGACGCGCAAAACTTAGCTATTTATTAAACAAGGTCTGCGGGTTATTTTTTAAACATCTAGTTTATATTCTCATCTCATAAACTAAAATATGTATTCTGATGTATTCAGCGTCCGATCGCAGTGAGACAATGACCTCAATCCACAATTTGGACACCTCACTTTCGCCGAAAGTTACGCAATTTCACCTTAGCCGCTTACACTTGACCCCGTAACAAACAATCGTGCATTTAGACCGTGTTATATGGACGTTATTTTGTTAGAGCCAAAATAAAAAAGGTGAGAAAATTGCGAAAGGAAACCCACGTTAATATTGTAGGCGAAATGTTTGTCTGTTTGGGACTTCTTCATGGCTAAACTGCCAAATCGATCTTGGTGGTATTTTGTAGAGGAAGCTAAACTACCTTCACTCGTAGGTACATGGATTTTTCATAAACAAATTAAAATAAATGTAACTCGGGCGTGACACGCAATATCAAATTCTCGGTAGATTTTCATACCCATTCCGTTTATAAATTTTACGAAAATCAAAGCCGAGAAATGATCATCCAAGTTCCAAACAGGTTTCCACTCAAAATCCGGGTGTACCTACCTACAATTCAAACAAAATTTCGAATTCAAAACCCCGTCTTAAAAGTTCCCATAGTGCCTCAGGGACATTTCAGCGTTTCATTTCCTCACATCTGCAGTCAACTACTAAGTTTAAAATGCGTTAACGAGTCTCAAGTGCCAAGTTTGGATTAATATAAAATGCTTAAGAACTTGAGTTCTTTATTCTTTTATGAATTAAGCTGCATTTTACACTTCCGAATGGATTTTCCGCTGTTGCTTTGTCGTTGGTTGTACGTAGGTACCTACAGTGCGTCACTGGTAGGTAGTTTTTTTTAGCTTAGCCATTATATTTTACCTACTCGTATAACTTACTTTTGAATTAAATTTACGTCCACGAATGACGTTGTTATAGCAGGAAATTCAGGCTATTTTGATTTGGTAAAGTCCCGCAGAACAAGCTCTTGACTACTCACATTTGTATGGTTTGTTCGTCAGCAATCTGATACATAAGTCCAATAACTTTGCAAGTAAGATGATTTTTGGTCATCAGGACAAGGTAAGGTTAAATTAACCATTACACAGTTCTTTATGGATGTATGCTAAACCCCCACACAATTGTGTATCGTTCAATTCTATACATTATTCTAGATATTATATCTAACCATCTACTGTGTTATCTCAAACGCCCCTAATCAGACAGGCCAAACAATAGACTTTGTAGCTAAGTAATTAAGTAGAATCCATGATTCCAAAGGGTGTTATTATCCTACACAAACATTAATATACAAGATACATCATACTCCTTCATCCACTTGATATCACATAGTTAATTAGTTTGCTAGAATCACTTTATAACTGTCGTGCAGCCAACTGCGAAAAACTTAGTGAAAAGGGGTGAAGTGGGGAATTTTCGCAGATCGGTTTTGCTAAGCCACGTGCACAATATAGGTATGCTTTTTCGGGTTGACTAGGTACAGACGCTAGCATATCAACCTACCCCAATCTGACAAATCCCAATCAATCAAATAAACTACCTTCGGCTATAAACGTTTTAGATCTAAAATTCCAGATGGTCGCCCAAACACGGCTTCCAGCAAAAAAAAACCGGCCAAGTGCGAGTTGGACTCGCCCATGAAAGATTCCGTAGTAGCAAGCATAGATTAGGCATATAATTATATTGAGATTAGTAAGTAATATACACAAACAATAAAAATAAATTTGTTTTTCATAGTGTTTGTATGAATGGCAAAGTTATATTTGCGGTTTTTGAAAATGTGTTTTTTTTAGTTCTATCATTCTCTTATTTTAGAAGTTACAGGGGGGGGGGACACACATTTTACCACTTTGGAAGTGTCCCTCGCGCAAACTGTTCAGTTTAAAAAAAATATATCTTAGTAACCTCCATATCATTTTTAAAGACCTATCTAATAGATACCCCACACGTATGGGTCAGGCGAAAAAATTTTTTTTGAGTTTCAATTCTAAGTATGGAGGGTACCCCCAAAATTTGTTTTTGTTTTATTTTTGTGTGAAAATCCTAATGCGGTTCACATAATACATCTACTTACCAAGTTTCAATAGGATCCCGCGGTGGTGGACGCCCACGGCGACGGACGTCGCAAGACGATCTCCGGCCACCGTAGGCGCGGGCATGCGGGCGGCGAGTAAAGGGCAACTCGCAGCCCGACCATGGACCATGCCCGGGTCGACGGCGCGTTGTGTTCCACGCGCGCCTCAAAGAGCGTCAGCATAATGACGGGGCCCCCTCTCTAGAGGGCCAAAGCCTGCCGGGGTCGCGGGACTTATACCATTACCGTGACCCCGGGACATAAAGGGCTACTGAAGGACACCGTGGATTTTAGTCAGTACAAGTCTGACAGTCCCTCCCGCCCTGCCCGGGGTGGGAGGACTCATTTGATGATCTTACCACGATAAAAAAAAAAAAGTTTCAATAGGATAGCTCTTATACTTTCGAAGTAAAGTGGCTGTGACATACGGACGGACAGACAGACAGACATGACGAATCTATAAGGGTTCCGTTTTTTGCCATTTGGCTACGGAACCCTAAAAACCCCACGTAAGCAAAAGATTCGGAACCCCTCTAGTTTTGGCCGAAACCAAACCGTGAAACTCAAAATTATCTCACAAATAAAGTCGTCAGACCACTAAAAGAAAAGAAGACGTTAGTTAGCTTATCTAATAAATAGACAATTTTAAGTTAAAATGTATAGAAAAGCGACTTCAAACGGCAAATTACCTTATTCAATGGCTTAAGACCGCTAGTTACGGTCTAGTAGAATATTGAGAAACTTTTTGGCCGAAACCAAGCAGAAAGTTTTTCTCTTTTGGCCACAACCGCAACTAAAACCGAAACTTCAGTCGGTTATAGCAAAAATGAATGAACTTAAACCTTCATGGAACTATCTGCTTCGATTACCAATTCCTGTAGCGAATACTTGCAGATTATTTTAAGATGTTATTAACCGGGTATTAAAATACTACTCTTTAAAATACTAACAAAAACTTTTGTTTATTTCCCCCTTAGCAACTATCTACGATCCTATGCAGGTTTGCATCGAGAACTGCGCACAGTGCAAGAAGATGCTCGGGGCCTGGTTTGAAGGTCCTCTCTGCGCAGAATCCTGCATCACTTTCAAGGGAAAGCTGATTCCAGACTGCGAGAATATTGCGTCAATCTCGCCTTTCCTTAACAAGCTTTAAGGTTCTTTTTTCGACAAACGCATGGATTATGGGCCAAGTTTCGTTCAGAAAATTATGTTTAGAATTTATTGCCTCAGATTCTGATTTGTTGCCATTTTATAAAAAACAATATTTGACAAAGGTTTCAAAAATGAAACGGCCAGAGCCATATGTGAAACTATTAAAAAAATACCCCAGACAGATAACCATTTTTTTGTCAATTCACACGAATCAAACTGCAATCGACTTGCTTCTGAAGAGCCAAAGTATTGCCAGCCCACAAATCTATGACAAGTACGGGCCAAGCCATAATACCGTTTTTGCTATCTCGAGGCCCACACTTTATCCATATATTTGAACTGCATTCCAACAGACGTCATGCCAAAGTATCTGATACTCTACAATTAGCTATAAATCGATTTTTGTTAGTTAGTTTTATATCTCCTACTCGTTTATGTTACAGGGATTAAGTATAAGATTGTATTGAAAAATAAATGAATACTACTTAAAAAACAATGTTCTCTTTTATTCCTGACTTCCCAAATAAAAAAAAAGCTACCCTTGCCTTTGAAGAAGTATTAGTCTCTGTGATGTGCATACTCAATTATAATCTGCATTTCTACAGTTGGGACACGAGCCTCCTTGCCTAGCACGCATTGTCGTATGTCAAATAAAGATTTTTTGGTTGATAGGTTGACTGGGGGTAAGATGAAAAACGGGGAAAGATAAAATAATACAATAACTCCGAATATCAAGGAATTCTTTTAATGCTGGCAACATCGTTGTAGACACCATTGTGTTGGCCCCGCCCCGCAGTCTGCGTCAGTAGCTAAGTGAGAGCACTCGTGAGTTTTTTGACATTTTCCGTACGGACACATTTAACCGCGTAAATTTTAATTTTAATCTTACCCCGCTTGATGCATGACTAAAATCGTATTTATGGCCATTACCATAAATACGATTTTAGTCACTATTTCAATCTTACCCCTTGGACATTTCGTCTTACCCCTACATGATTTTTTTCTTAAGACCAATTTTATTAACAGTTTTTTCATAAAATATTGTTTCAAAAAGATTTCTTTCAGCATTATAGAAACAAATGATGTTTTGGGTAAAAAGTATGGTCAAGTTTGAGCATACTTTTATATCCAAAACATCATTTTATGAATTTGCCTTGAAAATCCCTTTGTTTGACAACAGTTTCAAATCAACACTGTTCATCTAATCAAAATTTCATTCCGACTTACCCCCACTCAGGTGAGTGGGGGTATCTCAATGTAATATCACAACAAAAAAACCAAATGCATATCGCATTAACTACCTGATAAGCTGCGAATCCACTAGAGACGTGCAAGTGCGAGTGATGTGTTTTTTATTAAACAATAATACCGCTTCTTCCTCACAGCTTGAACTAAACAATGTGGTTGGTCTGTTTTCCGCATATCCCTCACTCCTCAGTGCAAGCCTCTATTGAAAACGCAGCCTTAATAGTAAATACTAACAGAAGTCTTTTATCATTTTCTCCTAGCGACTATCAACGACCCCATGCAAGTTTGTATCGAGAACTGCGCACAATGTAAGGAAATGCTCGGAGACTGGTTCAACGGCCCATTCTGCGCTGACGCCTGCATCAAGCTCAGGGGCAAACTGATTCCTGATTGTGAAAACATTGCATCTATCAAGCCTTTCCTTAATATTAACCAACTTTAAATTGTTTTTTCGACAATGGTATGGATTGATTGTGGGCCAAGTTTCGTTCGGAAACGTGGTTGGAATTTTGTTGCCCGAAGAAAAAATAATACATTATTAATTGTTGATTTAACTGTAAGCAAATATAATATGTTCCAGTCTTTAGAACTTCCGTTCTGTTTAAGTTTTTAGTACTTTTTTCGTAGATAATGAGATAAAAGAATCAGTCTGCAAGCAACTTGAGCTAAAGTATTGCCAGTCCATATTACTGTATGTATAAACTTACTCTATAACCATGATTTACACAAAAACTTATCTACTTCGTTGCGATTCGTGCCTCACAATATCAAATCCATACAATTGAAATGTTTAACATTCCAACAGACGACATGCCAAAGTATTTGATACTCTATGTTAATTAGATTTAAGTCGATATTTGTTTTTAAGTTTTGTACTCGTTTTGTATTACAGGGATTAATATAAGATCATATTGAAAAATAAATGAATACTTTTGAAAATTGATTTTCTATTTTATTTTAAAACTTAACCTAGGTACAGTAATTATCAGAAATCTTGGATACAGCGATATAGAGTTAATATCACACAGTTTTGTCATTAAATCAAAAGATCGGTCCTGTCCTAACCGAAAGTGTTATTCGGCGACATCCTTCGTTTACATTATAACATAAAAGGTGTATAAGTATTAAGTATTCCACATTGGGCACCTGGCACTTGCGAAAAATTGACATGACCCTTATGTGGAATAGTTAAGGTGCCATTAGCAGCATTAGCTCAAGTGCCATTACAGCGATAGCCCAATGTGGAAAACCTCTATAAAAGCACTAGAGTCCGCGCAACGACTCAAGTCGCTTTGACGAGGCGTTAGTGTCTATGTCATAACATCAAATAGTACCAGGAATTTTCCGCCTGACTTGAGTCGTGCCGCGGACTCTATATAAGGTGTTAAAAAATTAACTGCAGGAATTTCGTGTACGACCTTCACCTGCGCAGGAGTAAGTTATTAGGTCCCTTTGGTAGATGAAGTGAGGAACGGGGGCGGGGAAAGTGTAGTGATTGGCCCGTTCTATCGTTGTTTTGTGCAACAAAGAACAAAAAGAACCGTGCCGGTATTTGTACTCGGTATCAAAAACAAAGTATATTCCAAAAAAAAATTTTTTTTTGAGCATTTAAGAAAAAATCTTTTTTTCTAGCTTTTTTTGACCATATTATTGAATTTGATTTCTCTTTGAGGTGCTTCACCCGTGTGTAGCGTTCACAGCTGATTCCAACTTTCCCATCACCTCTTGCACACTTTGGACTGGCAATTCATCGAAATACTTACTAATAACTTATTTTATTGGCCATACTAATAGACCAAAAGAAAAATGCTTGAATTTTTTTTTATTAATTTTGAAAAAAAAATTTTTTTTTTTAAAAAGTGCTCGTAAAATTTTTTTTTTGGAATGTACTTAGTTTTTGATACCGAATACACACACGAAATTCCTGCAGTTAATTTTTTAACACCCTATACATTATTTTTTTAGTATATGCGAAACCTGTTTGTTCAGAATCAGTAACTGATTCGATTCCAATAATTTTTACACCATGTTATAGTTTTATTCAAAAATATTTTAATTAAATTTTATTACCAGTTAATTACAATACAATCACCGTACGGTTCGGTACCTATTACCAAACTATTATCACGAGTGTATAACACAGGAGACGCGGTTTACGCGGGTGTGCCGCGAAATGAGCATGTTTTTGAATGGACAACCTTGTGATTTTTTATGATACGGTTTTAAAATTTTGTACGTAGATTCTTTAAACAACAATACTAGACAGGGGTATTGGCTTTAAATATAGATAAACAAAAAATAATGTTGTATACCCTTATTTCAATTAGGACATTGGATATACTTTTGACACGAATCATACAATGAATATGATTGAACAAGTGGCCTACCATGATGTCTTCAAGCGAGAATAATTCCAGTGTGGGAATGAGGTGGCGCTAGACGACTTGTATAGCTGTCTCTTTCCAACACTGGAATTAGGGTGCTCCCACATTTATCGACGGCTCGGCTCGGACGACGCGATCCGATGCGAATGGCATTAGTAACCCCCTTATTACATTGCGCGTTGACATAAAGGTTTTCTTGACCGGCTTAAGCCGATTCCGCGTCGATAAATGTGGGACCACCCTTACTCTCGCGTCGTCTTAAACGTCATAGTAGGGCCACCTGTTCAATAACATTTGCAACGAAACTCATAAATGATATAATTCTATGTATGTGTATAAATAAAATACATTATCTGTATTACAGATAATATTTCATTATTCTCTTAATCATTAACACAATTTATTGCTAAACCATTCCCATTGTAACTTATTCTATTAATGTCGCTGTTCTTATACGGATGATTTTTGAAGAAAGAAAAATTCAGCTGCGAGTGGGATTTGAACGTCTTCTGGTTAAGTACTCCAGACGCCTTACCAATTAGGCTATCCCAACTCACACTCAGAAGCTGAACCATCTATTCCCTCGTTTGAATGTTTTGCGGGTTCAAATCCCACTCGCAGCTGAATTTTTCTTTCCTCAAAAATCATGACCTCAAAATCAAGCTTAGTTACAAAAATCACAACTTTACAATAAAAAATTAATCAATAAATGAGATGAACAGCCCCATGTATCGGTTATTCAAAATAGATAATTAATAGAAGAGATAGCGAACAGGATTAGGCGCAGAAAGCCTCATTCTCAAAATGGCAACCAAGTCGCAAAAGGACCATTCTCAAAATGGTAAATTCTCTAGAATACTAATAATTCTTGAAATGCCTAATTTTCTAAAGGTTTCTTCTTCTTTCTATTTTCGGGTTTATTAAGTTGATGTCATGTTAGTTTATCCTATACAGTATAGAGCTGGAGGCAATTCTAATTCCGTGTAGTATTTACAAGTGTGCGTTCATCTTTATATGACTCACAATTAAAAAAAAAAAACTATTTCACTCAATAGTCTCTTTATCATCATCACCACCATTAGCAGCTAGTATTATACATGATTCTTCTAGGTGGCCTTTTTAAGCCCCAAAATGCAAATTAATACACTATGGAATCACTTACTCCGATTCCGCGCGATCTTGAGTACTAAATAACTAGTTAGGAATAATAAAATGTTACCATTTCGATGGTTTAACTGTTAACTTTAAATTGTCGTTATTACCGCCATTATTTATGGAGCTATCCCAGATCAATTCCAAGTAAGTGATTTCATACTTTTTCTTGCGAGTGTAGTCTACTGTACTTCATCAATAGTCTCACTTAATACTCACTACTGATGATGGTGATGATACCACCTAGTTTTCAGAACTTGATGGCTTATAGTCACTATTTCTAGCATTATAAAACGATGGTCAGTTGACTGCCACTTCCACTGGCTGCGACTCAGCGTCTGCCGGTACTTGTAGCTGAACTTCTGCAGCTGATGAATAGAGAAAAAACATGTTAATAAGGACTGTGGAACAGTGGTAAGCAGTGTTTTTAATAAAATAACCATTTCTAACGGAACGGCGAGTAATGGGCGACTCGCTGTCCGACCGTAGACCAGGTCGACGGCGCGTTGTGTCCCACGCGCGCCTTTAAGAGTCAGCACTATGACGGGACCGCCCTTAGTTAGAGGGCCAAAGCCAGCCGGGGTCGCGGGACTAACGAATACCGTGACCCCGGAACGTAAAGGGCTATTGAAGGACACCGTGCATTTTAGTCAGTACAAGTCTGACGGTCCCTCCCGCCCTGCCCTGGGTGGGAGGACTCATTTGATGATCTTACCACGATAAAAAAAAAAACATTATACTATATTATAAATCTGAAGAGTTTATTTGGTTAAATGCGATAATCTCAGAAAGTACTGCTTCGAATTGAAAAAATATTTTTGTGTTCGTCAGCTTATTTATCGAGGAAGACTAGGCTATATAGGGTGAATTTTTCAACTGGGCGTGGATGGCAATATCCGAAACTATGAGGAATATCGAAAAACGTTTAAAGGAGTCGAGACCGATTTTGACGAAAACTAAAACTACATCGTTGGATTTTAGAAAATTCAATAATCCAGGCTAGGAATCGAACCCGCTGATTTTGAAAAAAAAACACAGCCTGTATTTTTACACCATTCGATAGTGTTGCAAATATGGATCAAATTCTGGTAAGTAACCATATACGGCAAAGTTAAGGAAATAGCATAACATACAAAAATAGCAATTGTCATGAAATGTCATCAAATGTCACTTTACTTCTACTGAGCCATAAAGTAGTAGATCTCTATGGAGATTAAATCAGACTTGGCTGTATGGGCTCAGCTCCCTTTGCCTGTCCCAAAGAGGCGAAAAAAACCAAAAAAAAAAAATCTCTATGGAGAAGATCAGGCAAGAAACTCCTTGTCTAAGAAGTACTTACAATCAGTTTGGATAGATGGTAAATCCGCCGACTCATCCATAGGTTCAGCTGCCGGTGCTGGCGCTGCTGGTAGCTACAAACAAAAAGAAAATTATGACTTGCAATTTTAAATTAAAATTCAATTCATTTCAGTAAAAACATCAGATGGGATGAGTGGAAAAATGTGAATGTGAGTCATTACAAAATTGTACATCATTAGAAAAAAAAAACCAATATGATTAGTTATAACAATTTTGAGAAATATGTGACTCAAGAAGTTTTATTATCGAAGATAAATTAGAATAGGCAACATTTTTTTTAATTTTTTAAAAATCTAATATATTCATATTTTTATATATACCTATACATCTATCTAATTTTGTACATTGTAAATTTCAGCAGTGTTTTTGATGACTGATTTCACAGCACTCAGTGATGATGACAGTTTTGTATCAGCCAGCAGTGGGAGTAATGACAGCTTCAGTAGCATTCCTACACTTGCTGACACGCTTGAGTCTCGATTTTCCGGTGTTCCAAAGAATTTCAATGTTGTGCATATTAATGCTCAAAGTATTCCGGCTCATTACAATGATATGCTGGCAAATCTGGACTGTAAAAACATCCATGCAATCCTAGTTTCTGAATCTTGGCTTAAGCCATGTCTTCCGTCCACTTCCTATTCCTTACCCGGATACCAACTAATTAGAAATGATCGCACAGGCTGCGGTGGTGGTGGTGTTGCCATATATCTTCGAGCAAACATTCCTTTTTCAGTTATCGATATGTCATCACAGCCACCACCGCCGAATGCTGGTGAGCATCTCTTTTTAGAAATAAATCTTCATCATTCAAAGATTTTGCTCGGTGTCTACTATTGCCCTTCCTTGCGCATAGACTATTTTTCCTCTTTTGAAACTCTCCTCGTAAATCTGTTGCCTTCTTACAAGCACTCCATAATCATGGGAGACTTTAATACCTGTCTTCTTAAACAAGATTCTCGTTCTTCCTCACTTCACTCCATTTCACAATCTTGCAATTTATCTCTTCTACCTTTAACTGCTACTCACCACTTTCCCAACTGTACTCCTTCCTTACTTGATCTCATTTTCGTCTCTTCAAATCAACATGTCGCTATGCATGGTCAGTGCTCAGCTAACGCTTTTTCTTATCACGATCTCATCTTCCTTTCTTATAAAATCCGCCCGCCCAAGTGTAAGCCTAAAACCTTGTTGCAGCGCAGTTTTGGTGGTATGAATCTTGAAAGCCTTCGTGAGGATGCCAGCAACATTGACTGGTCTGATCTTATTGATGCGGATTCTAAAGCTTGATTGTAAAGCTTGATATCTTTAATTCTCGTCTAATCCAGCTTTACGATATTCATGCACCTGTACGCTTAGTCAAGATTAAACATCTTCCAGCGCCGTGGTTAACAAATGATTTAAAAGATATTTTGCACAAGAAGGCGGCAGCAAAAGCCAGACTCAAGCGTACACCTAACGATTTAAATCGTGAAAAATACGTTGCAATCCGCAATCGCAGTAATTTGGTTTGTAGGGATGCACAACGCCGCTATGTTCATAATTCTGTCGAAAATGGTGATCCAGCAAAAGTCTGGAAGTTTCTTAGATCAATGGGAGTAGGAAAGTCACGCCAAGATTCTATTCCTAAAGATGTAGATCTTGAACAACTTAACAAACATTTCTCAATTTCGTCTAATTTTAATAGCGCTCTTAAAGCCAAAACTCTGAATAATCTTTCATCTCTTCCTACTCCTGATTACTCTCCTTTCGTCTTTAATCAATTCTCGGCTTGTGATGTTAAGAAGAGCATTTTATCAATCACTTCAAATGCTGTTGGTAGTGACTGTGTCAGTCGTAAGATGATCCTTCCTATCCTGGATGAAATCCTTCCTGCCATCGGCCATATCCTTAATTATTCCATATCCTGTGGTGTCTTTCCATCATCTTGGAAAGAAGCCCAAATTACCCCTCTCCCTAAAAAGTGTAATCCTGTGTCTTTTTCTGAATTCCGTCCTATCTCCATATTACCGTTTCTATCCAAAGTCCTAGAACGTCTCATTTATAACCAGCTTAGTTCCTTCCTTTGTAAAAACAGTCTCCTTAATGCTTTCCAATCTGGATTTCGTGCAGGACACAGCACTGCGACAGCACTTGTTAAAATTACCGACGATATAAGGTTGGGTATGGAAAAGGGAAATCTGACGGTCCTGTCCTTATTAGATTTTAGTAACGCTTTTAACACCGTAGATTTTGACATCCTACTCGGCATACTCTGCTCTCTTAACATATCTCCAACGGCAATTGATTGGTTTCGAAGTTACCTGTGTGGCCGCCGGCAGCGTATTTGCATTGAAGGCCAGTCGTCTTCATGGTGCAATACCTCTTCCGGCGTACCGCAGGGAGGCGTTTTATCTCCTCTTCTTTTTGCAATTTTCATTAATTCTATTTCCAATGACCTTCTTTCATCCTACCACCTATATGCTGACGATTTGCAAATTTATACTCAAGCTCCCTTAGACGAATTGTCGGAGGCTGTTAGTATGATCAATAAGGATTTGGCACGAATTTCTGAGTGGAGTACTGCTTATGGCTTAAAAATTAACCCAGCGAAGACGCAAGTCATTGTTGTTGGCAGCCCGCGTCTGCATTCAAGAATCAATTGGTTGCAGCTTCCTCAGATTGCATTTGAAGGTACTACTATCCCTTATAGCGATACGGTTAAGGATCTGGGTATCTACATAGACAAAGACTTCTCTTGGGTTCCCCAGATACAAGAAGTTAGTCGCAAATTGTTTGCATCGGCAGGGTCATTGCGAAGGTTGCGTAATTTCCTTCCGACTGCCACTAAGACTGCGCTTGCCCAGTCCCTCCTTCTTCCCATCCTTGATTATGCCGATGCCAGCTATCCAGATCTCACAGAAGCACAGTTAGATAAGCTTGAGCGACTTCAAAACTTTTGTATAAGATTCATATTTGGTTTGCGTAAATATGATCATGTTTCAGAATTTCGCAAAAAACTCAAGTGGCTAGGGCTACCTATCCGCCTTCGCCGGAATACTCACATTTTAACAATGCTTTTTAACATTATTTTTAATCCCGCTACCCCTTCCTATCTAAAAGAGCGTTTTATATTCCTGCACGATGCACACACTCGAAATTTGAGGTCATCGGAAAATTTGATACTTTTGATGCCTGTGCACTCTACAAAATTTTATGATGACTCTTTCACAGTCCAGGCTGTCCGTTTGTGGAATGCATTGCCGTTGTCAGTTAGACAAGCCCAGTCACTGGTATCTTTTAAAAGATTAGTCATAAATCATTTCCTTTCTCTATAATGTATATATATAAGTATTTAAATGTGTATTTGTATTCTATATTACAATCAACATTTATGTGTATTGTATTTATAATATATGTTATCTGTTATTTGTTGTGCATCACTGCCTACCCTCTTGTTTTGGTTAAAGTTCTTTAAGTCCATCCTAAGGTTGTCTGGAAGATATCGCTATTAGCGATAAGACCGCCGTTGTACCCTTAAAATTATAAATTTTGTAAGTTTGTATTCATTTTGGTGTACAATAAAGCATATTCTATTCTATTTTTAATCAATGTCAAAAAATTTGGAGGTTGTGAGTTCTGTCAGCGCATTATCATTATTTTAACAATAAAGAGTGCTCGTAAATAACTCTGGTTTACATTTGAACTTACCTCTGGAGCAATCCTCATGATCTTTCCAATCTTGTGTCTGACACTAAAAGGAGCACAGGACTCATAGTAGTTGATCACAAAGTCGGGGAAGGCTTCTCCTAACTCATGACCAGGTACCACATCAAAGTCTGTACAACCGTGCCTGTAAGAAATTGGGGAATTATAAGCATTTTCGAAAAGGGCACATGGAAAGATTGTGAAGTCTTTTGCCCAATAGTGGGACACAAATGGGTAGTACAAAAAGGAAAGTATTTTCATATCTATGCTTTATATTCTCTGTGAGCTCATAAGTAACACAGATGATCGGAGAATACGATAAGCTGTCATAGGCTGAAAGATCAACTTGTCCCATTTGTTTGCAAAACATGCACTTTAAATTTGGGGATACAGACACAAGGCAAAATATAAAATAGCATAAAGATCACACATTATTTGCTTTGTACAAAGTATTTATTTATAATGCTGCTGGTCCATCCACCAAAGTCTAAGTTATTACGAGTAAAAGGTATGGTTAGTAATTTCCTCAGTACTAAGCAGTGTCATACTGAAAAACTGTTTTCTTTTTTTAAAGTTATTTTTAACACCAATCTTTTTCAACTATTTGTCCATAAAATATAATTAAACACACAACACTTAAAATTCTCACCATTTGACCAAGAAGTACAGTGAGCCATGGAACAGTTGACCTGCAAGAATCTTCTCTGGTGTTAAGCCTCGTGCTACACCACGTGGTTTTTCAATCTCTTGTATGACCTGAAATGGACACAAGTTATGATAATTTACGACCAAATTAAAAAAAACATGTCTTGTCAAAAAATGCACTTATAAAAAAAACAATATTTTTATGATCTACAAGTGCACAGTTATTCTGGGGCTGGGTGTTTGAGTACATAATGTGAGTTTAAATATTTATAAACATCACCATGATACAGAAAAAAATCATAGAGCTGTATGAAGAATGCTTAGAAAAAGGAACATTTTTTATTGCAGTCAGTGGAGAGGTCTGTAGAGCATTGTTGGTTTTCAGTGATTCAATGCAAGCCTTTGGTACCCGGAATAATACCAACTTTTAAAATCGAAATAAAAAAAACACCTAAACTTACCTCATTCTTTTTCTTTTTTTCTGCTCTCCTGCTCCTTTTACGGCTAGCCAGAGTCTCTTCTATAGGATCAGGGGCGGCGGCAGCAGCGGCGGCTGCAGCGGCAGCGGCGGCAGCTACTGCGGCCTCCTTCTCTCTCTTCATCCGAGCTTCCTCATACGCAGATATAAGTTCTGGGCAATCAAGATTGTCTTCTGGTTCCCATGTATTGTCATCACTGAAATTAATGTAGGTGAATATTAATGTAGGTCCACAACATACTGTTAAACTGTGTGAATCTATGTCACAATGTTCGGTTAAGAATAGAATAGAATAATATTTATCTACTATATAAAATCTTCTACTATATAAAAATAAGTCGGGTTTTCCTTCCTGATGCTATAACTCCAGAACGCACAAACCGATTTCCACGGTTTTGCATTCGTTGGAAAGGTCTCGGGCTCCGTGAGGTTTATAGCAAAGAAAATTCAGGAAAAAAAATTTTTCTTCTTCTTTTAATCACCAAACGAAATGTTACATAAAACGAAGCCATCTGGTGGCGAAACGGAGTTCGCCGGGTTTGCTAGTTTGCAATAAAAACATGGTATAAAAGATGATACAAATACAATATAATATGAATATGATGATACAAAATAAAATACAGTGCATACATGTTCTTGCTTATATAACATTATAAGTGTGCAAATTTTCCACGCATACAATTTAGTCAAATTTTTTTTTTTTTCAAGAAACTCTCTTACACTATAAAAACTATTAGAGGACAGCCAATCATATAATTTAATTTTAAATAGTCTGGTATTTAGAGTTTTTAAGTTGCTTGGAATCTTATTAAATATTTCCACACACATATACAAACAGCTTTTATTATATTTAGCGAGCGTCGGCATGACATCCAGTACGAGCTTGTGAGGGTCGCGCCGGTTTCGAGGATATTCATCGTCTGCTGCTAGAGCACTGAAGGCAATAACAATCACACAATGGACAGACCAGGTGTGGATCACATGTGATGGTTTGGGTTGGGTCTAGTATTCGGTAGCAGGCGGAGGGGGGTGTGAGGGGGGTGAGGGGGAGGGGTACGGAGTCCCCTACCCCCTAGTACCACTCCCATGTTAAGGTCATGCACCATTCTTGAGAAAAACCAATTTTTGTAACCTAACCTTAAAACTTGTAGTCACATAATAGACGTATTCCAAAAACTTGGTATAGTTTAGCATAAGGAGAGAGGTGCCCCCTGTGTCCTGGCACCACTCTCCTGTAAAGGCAGCGCCCAGACCCCGCCATCTCTTCGAATCTTACCTGTCCGTGTCGGGGTGCTCCAAGTCCTGAGCTCTAACAAAGGCCAAAGGCAATCGGGGACTTATACCTTACCAATTGCAAATTGGTAAGGTATAAGTCCCCGATTGTAATGCTACCACATTTTTCACAAGATAATGTATTTTTCGAGAAATTAATGAACACCAATTTTTCTAACCTCAAATCAGATAAAATCAAAAACGGAACTTAAAAACGGGCGATTGACAACCATATAGACACCACGTATTGTCTATGGTGCAAAATCAGTTGAAAAAAAAAATCAATGCAGTTTTTCGACCTAGGATGCAAGAGCGAGCGAAGCGAGCTCGGGACTTTGGGGCACCCCGACACGGACAGGTTAGGTTAGAAGGGGATGGCGGGGTCTGAAAGACCCCGCCATCCCCTTCGTGGTTATTTTTTTTAAACCACCCAGAAGTAGGAGCCCCGCGAAGCGGGGCTCCGTCGAGCCGCCTTGGTAGGTAGTAATCAATGACCTAGTTGACCTAGGATGCAAGAGCGAGCTCGGGACTTGGAGCACACGGACAGGTTAGATTCGAAGAGACGGCGGGGTCTGGGCGCTGCCTTTACAGGAGAGTGGTGCCAGGACACAGGGGGCACCTCCCTCCTTATGCTAAACTATACCAAGTTTTTGGAATACGCCTATTATGTGACTACAACAAGTTTTAAGGTTAGGTTACTAAAATTGTTTTTTCTCAAGAACGGTGCATGACCTTAACATGGGAGTGGTACTGGGGGGTAGGGGACTCCCCTCCCTCCCCCTCACCCTCCCCTCCGCCTGCTACCGAATACTAGACTTTACCCGATGGTTTTATTATAACTAACAGTTTCCCATGGTTTCACCTGCTACAACTTGAAAATTATCAAACGGGAACATAAAATCGGGATAAAAACTATCCTGTGTTAATCCAGGTTATAAACTATCTGTATACCAAATGTAATCCAAATACAATCAGCAGTTTTTGCATGAAAGAGCAGCAAACGTCAATGTATCCAAACAAACTTTCATGTTTATCATCATTATCATCATCAGCTGGAAGAGTCCACTGCTGAACATAGGCCTCCTACATTTCTTCTTCTTCTTCCTGCCCTTATCCCATTCTACTTGGGGTCTGCGCAACACGTTTTCTTCTTCCATTCTCCCCTATCAGTTGTCACAGTATCATTTACTCCTTTTTCTTTCATATCATTCCTTAGACAATCCATCCATCTTTTCTTTGGCCTTCCTCTTCCTCTCCATCCATCAACATTCATACTCATCACTCTCTTAGTCACATGGGTGTCATCCCTCCTCATCACATGTCCATACCAAGATAGACGATTCTCTTTCATTTTTTCTGTAACAGGCGCCACTTTCAAACTTCCCCTTATAAACTCATTCCTTACTTTATCCATTCTTGTCACTCCACACATCCATCTCAACATCCTCATCTCCGCTACATGCAATCGTTTCTCATCCATCTTTTTCACAGCCCAGCATTAGGCCTCCTACATTTATAATAGGATATTAACATTGTGATTGTGGGGCGAAAAGGAAAATATTCAACAAAACAGAACAACTCACTGAGAATAGCCTTTCCACTTCAACAAGAATTCAACCTTCCCGTTCTTAATTCTTCGATCCAGAACTTTCTCTACAGAGAACTCCTCATGTCTTCCACTTTGAGGACCTGATGACGGCGCCATGGAGGTCATTGCTGGTGCAGTATCCATAGGCTGGCTTGGTGGCACGTAGCCGAGGTCAGATTGACCCAATGACTCCATGGATTCATCCATTGTTTATTCTGTAACCTGTAACACAATTTATGTTTTACAACAAAAAGATCATAATGTAGAATATTTTTACATGTCATAAACTTTGTTTTGTTTTTTTTTTTTGCACATCTTGTTTGTTGTTACCTATTGCGACACCGGCTTGTTGTGTTTGGTCATTTGGTGGGAAACTGTATTATAGTAACCTTTTAGTCCCTGTACGATACACAGGTCTATTATTTTGCTACTTGCTAGATCAAAATTCGCTAATGATTGTGTAATATATTCATTAAAACAGACAAAATGCAAAGCTTTAAAAATCGAAACGAGAAATATGTAATGTATGTAATTTACTTGACTCTGACCACAGAACATATATACTCTAAAGAGACTCTGACGCTTACCTTACTCTCTGCCACAGAGTACTTTTATGCTCCTGTGCCATAGACATATTATAGTAATCTAGACCGCGGACTTCAAGTTTTTGTCACACAAAAATGAACCTTATTCGTCTCCCTTTAGCGCATTCAGATTTACTTTTATGTCTGGCAATAAAAGCGAGAGAAATGAGAGGTTAACTTTGGAGGATGTTGTCCCTTTTCCACAATAGCCAGAAGATAAGCATTGGTAGAAATGGTAGAAAAGTTTATAGTCTAGCTAGGGCTTTTTTAATGTATTTTTATGTTATTTTTAAGCTACAAGTAAAATAAGTTTGTAAGATTGCTTAAAAATGTATTTTACTGTATTTTTTAAAATACGTAGAAAAAAGTAATCATAATTTTTTATATAGTTTTATTCATTGTTATTATATAATTCATTGTATGACTATGTGGTAGTACCACATAGTCATACAATGAATTACATAATCATTCTGACAACACTTATAAATGGCGCCTTTTTGTTGTTGTTTTAAAAACCTTATTTATAAATACGTTTTTATCAGCTTTTGACTTAACGATCAAAAGTTCCAAATAGTACCGTACATTTTCAATAGATGTCGAATTTACAAAACTTGGCACAGTGGAGACTGTAGTATCCGGGACATTTGGAGCTACATTTTTTTGGGACCATGGTATCCATGGACGCGTGAGTGATTATCTATGGGTTTCTTCTATTTTTACTGTGAAAATAGTAAAATGTGATGTATTATGTGATGTTTTTCCCTGTATAATAATTCACTCATAGAATGAGGGAATTATTTATACAGGGTGAATTTTTCAACTGGGCGTGGATGGCTATATCCGAAACTATGAGGAACATCGAAAAACTTTGAAAGGAGTCTCGAGGCCGATTTTGGCGAAAACTAAAACTAAATCATTGGATTTTAGAAAAATCAATAATCCTGGCCAGAAATCGAACCTGCTGTTTTTGGAAAAAAAATTACAGTAATGCTAGCAAAGGAGGAGGTGGAACGCGTGAGGGAGAGGACAGCGTCCACCTCGCGACCCAGCCGCCGCGGGAGACGCCCAAGGCAACGGATGTCGCAAGACGATCTCCGGCCACCGTAGGCGTGGACATGCGGGCGGCGAGTAATGGGTGACTCGCAGTCCGATCATGGAACATGCCCGGGTCGACGGCGCGTTGTGTTCCACGCGCGCCTCAAAGAGCTGTCAGCAACCTGACGGGGCCCCTAAGAGGGCCAAAGCTGTTTGTTCGAATTTCATTATACCGAAAATTATTGAACGACATCTCTTTTGCTATTTTTATGCATTATTTGACATATTTTCAGATCATCGAAGTATCATTAGCCATAAGTATTATTTTACCGAAGTATGTTCCGCCGATCAACAAAATAAATTTTTACTATTGACCGAAGCCTCTTTTTAACTTTTTTCAATTGCCACATAATTTATTTGCCATATTTTCACCATACCGAAACAACATTTTACCGAAAAATTAAATTACTGTCATAAAAATTCCATAATGTTGTGCTACAAAACTTTGTGGCGGAAACGAAATGCTGCAAAGCCGACTTTACGTAGTCTTGTCTGCCCTACCCCTAGAGTGTATTTATTTATTTTACTATTTATGTACACACAAAATACAACACAGGACAAATAACAACATAGAACTCAGTACAAGGGTACTGCTTATTTCTATATAGAAATTTCTGCCAGCAGACCCGCGAGAGGAGAAAAGAAAAAGAAATGTAGACTATAGTGTGTGAGAGGAGGAATAAAAACCGTCAAAAAGTGGATGCTAACCTGAACATAAAAATAAATATTAATACTTATACATACACTTATAAAAATATGTAGGTACCTAATGCAAAAAATATAATAAATAAATATATGTATATAATAAAAAAAAATAATATACAACAATAAATTACAATTGTGATGGTAAATAATGCTCTTTTAATCTGATTTTAAATAGTGAAATTGTAGTTAAGTCACGGATGCTAGGCGGAAGTGAGTTCCATAGCTTTACAGCATGGGCGGAGAAGTTAATTTAAAATCGCGTAGGCGCGGAGGGGTGGGGTGACCCGCGAGCTGAGGAGAGGTGGTTAGAACGGCCGCCGCCGCGGCTGAGGCTAAGTAAGCCGAAGCTGCGATGGCGAGCGTTCAAATCATAAGAGAGACTTAAAATTCACTAAAATATAGACTACATACTGAAACTATTCAACTACATGATATGAAAAACAATAAAAAGGAACTACATTACTATGGAAATAATAGGGAGATGATTAATGATTTGAAATAAGAAGATAGAATTATAGTAAAAATAAAATTTACTTTACATAAAGATTAGAGTCCTTACATGTAATTTAGAAAACAAACATTTTTCAAGAATTTTCTGTCTCCTTGTATCTGTAAACAAAGATTAAAGAAAATCATCAGAAAACTAATTTTTTTTTCAAATCAATTTTAACCTTTTTAACCGCCAACGTCGGATAAATCCGACAAATATTTTCGGGCCCATTACACCAGAGTCGGATATAATCCGACAGAGAATAATCACGATTTTTGTTGTTTTGTTTGATTTTATTGCATCTATTCTAATCTTCTTTTATTCTTATCTTATATTATTATAAGTTTTCGCCTGACTAGGATAAATTTTACCGACCTTTTTACCTCACTAAAATTTATCCTGCTGTCAGATTGACATTGAGTTTTGTTGTTAATGCTGGATTAATATTTTTATTTTAGAGAGTACTAAATTCATCGTCTCGGTGAATATTATTTTTGGATCATGGATATAATTAAAATAAACCGTGGCAACTAAGAGATGACCAGTCCCAACTGACAGCGCCCGTTCACGTACATGACACATGTATCAGCACCATTCAGCTCAACCATTTTGAAGGGTGCTAAATGATCCGACACACGTGCCACCACCAGCGAGACATTTGAGTGAGCATGACATACTCTCAACCGCCAGGGTTATTCAAGTCAATAAGAGACGTAGGTATTCAGTGAATGATAGCTCCGAGGTACATAGTACTCACACAATAATGGCTATGAAACTATATAATACTAGGAAGATTGAATCCATACAATGCAAATACAGTTGTAGAATCTTCATCAGCTCCAACAAGAATATTAAATAAACGCTATCAATATTTATCCTACACTGTCAGGTGGAGCAGGACCAGCATGGAGCCAAGCATTATCATCAGCGATATAATCGCTAAATACATGATTTAAATTTAGTCTCATTCAATTCAAGAACATTTTGAGGTATTTTATTATAGCACTTTAAACAGTATCCCATGAAAGAATAGTCCACTTTGGCGAGTCTGAAGCCTGGCTGAACTAACTGATCCCTATTTCTAGTGTGATAGTTGTGTCTGTCACCTCTCTTACTAAAAAGATGCAGATTTTTCCTAACGTACATTATATTTTCATAAATGTAATGACAAGGTACTGTTATAATGTTAATTTCCTTAAGCAGTTCTCTTAGAGAATCGCGTCTACGGAGATTGTATATGGCCCTGATGGCTCTCTTTTGCAGAATGAAAATAGATTCGATGTCGGCAGCCCGCCCCCACAATAAAATGCCATAAGACATGATACTGTGAAAGTAACTAAAACAGACGATTCTAGCAGTATCTACATCGGTAAATTGACGGATTTTTTTTTCGCACAGCGTATGCTGCTGGGGTGCTAAGACAGGAAACCTTCACGTGCGCCCGTGGACTGGAGTTCCCTCTCGGATACGTCCGTGGGGAAGACCAGTTTTTCGGGCCGGTGCACCCTGGGAAGCGGGCAAAAACTCTTCCTTAGGCACTGTGTGCCTAATCTCTTTGCCCGTATGCGAATAGCCTGTCGGGTGGACGCTCCAACGCGTGTCCCTCTGATTAGCAGAGGGCACAGCGGCGGAGCGGGCTTGCGGACGGTGAATAATGGATAGCTCGTCGTCCGATCAAGGACCAAGCCCGGGTCGGTCGCGCGTGCCTTCGGGGAGTAGTCAGCAAACTGACGGGGCCCCTTATGGGGCCAAATGCCTGCTGGGGTCGCGGGTTTTTCTTAATCCAGGATACCGTGGCCCCGGAACGTAAAGGGCATCCGAAGGAACACGGGTGGATTTTAGTCAGTAAGAGTCTGACAGTCCCTTCCGCCCCACCCAGGGCGGGAGGCCTCATTTGATGATTTTACCACCTAAAAATGCGTATGCTGCTGAACTTAACCGCCCCGCAAGAGTTTTTAAATGGGGACTCCATTGAAGCCGTGCATCAAGCGTAATCCCCAGGAAAACTGTTTTATTGACAAATTCAAGTATCTCTTGATTCAATACTCTATCATAATTTGTGCTTTTAACATTTGGTGTAGCAAATCTTATACATTTGGTCTTTTTTTCCATTTCCACACCCAGACACAGAACAAAATGATCGTGCTCATCACACAAACATTTGTCCTGGGTGGGAATCGTACCCACGACCTCCAGCATAGCAGTCAGGGTTACTAACCACTAGACCAACAGGCCTGACTTCAATAGGGTGACACCGGCGTCAGTTGTACAACGTCCCTTGCTGAAACCATACTGTTGATCATGTAAAATTTTATTGATGTTAAAAAGCTTAAAGCATCTGATTAAGCATTACCTTTTCAAAAACCTTGCTAAAAACGGGCAACACGGATACTGGTCTTTAATTATTAGTGTTTTTAGTATCTCCGGATTTAAAAAGAGGTATGACTTTACTGAATTTCATTAAGTCCGGGAAAACTCTTTGGTCTACACTGGTCTACACACAAATTAAAAATTAAAGCCAAGTATGGTGCTATAGTCTCTACTATGGATGTACAAACTTTTATCGACAAATTCCCCAAAGATCTTCTGTAAGCTTAATTTTCATTTGTCGAAAAGCTTTAATAACCGTCCTGGGGTTTATGTGCTTGAATACAAATTCAGCCAAGCAGCCAGACACGTTTGCCTTTAATAAAGAAATCGCGTTATGCAGAGAGGAGTTTAGAGCCTCCGTGGTCTTTAAGTTATATCAGTAAAGAATTTTACAAATTCTTGGGCTACATCCCGATTTGAACTTATAGGACCATGTAGTGTCTCCAACGTATAATTGGTGCTACGTGTTTTTTTCCTGCCAGTCTCGTCATTTATTACTTTCCAAACTGTTTTGATTTTATTATCTGATGTTTTGATTTTATTACTTAGGTATGTACATGGCTTTAGCAGCCTTGCAAGTATTTCTGAACACTTTAGAGTATGTAGAAACATACTTGTTAAAAGTTTCAGTGTTGATGTAAAGGCTTAAGGCCATAGAGCTTAAATAGTCTTTCCCTACTTTTTCTTATACCTGCAGTCGCCCAGTCACTATACATAAAAGGGCAAATAGTTAGTCTTCTTTTCAAAAGATTTATTGAATTCGGTGTGAACTATTGAAAAGAAACTGTCGTAAAATTTATTAACTGTAATGTCGTCCACACTAGGGCTCATAACACTTAATCTGTTGAATAGGGAACTATTAAATTTATTTAATTTGTTAGTTGATAGTTGTCTATATGAAATCTGAACTTGTTGTTTAATTGTTTTACAACTAAACGTTACCGTTTGTCCACTGTGATCAGACGGTAGACAACTAACTATTGCTTTATCGAAATAATCACAATTGCAGAAAACATTATCAATAGAAGAAGCAGAAGTTGGAGTCACCCTAGTAGGTTCCCTATAAATATTGGTCAAATCAAATGACTTAAAAAAATTTAATAATCTATTGCTATTTAAATTTTCTTCCAAAATATTGATATTAAAATCACCACAAATAATTGCGGATTTATTACTGTCTGCAAGCTTTACTAGGACATCTTCCATTATTGATTCGAATATGGAGAAATTTTAATAGTTCGGGGGTCTGTACACACACACTATTACATGCCTATCTAGCTCAACACAGGATAGTTCGATACAATGTTCATCAGAGAGACCTACTATGTTATTACAAATAAATAAATTACGTTCTTTACATTTTATACATTTTTTTATTAACATAGGGGAACCTCCACTCAGCATAGATTTACGGGTAAAACAACTGCCCACAGTGTAGATTAATTAACATTTGGTAATCCTTCAACCAATGTTCGGTAAAACAGATGACGTCAAACATGGTTTTTTTCTAAAAATAGTTCGATTTCCAATAAATTCGAAGAAATACCTTGAATGATCTGATGGAGTAATTTCAAGGTATTCTGAGGCCCTTTTTTAAACTAAAAAATTGATTACAAGAAGATACATAGTCTTTATGAGATGCTATATTGCTAATGGTACCTTCTGCTGTCTTACTTACAAGTTTAAAGAAAAATAAAGACTATCCGGAGGGAGCCCTGGGACTCCCATTCCATCACCAGGCAAAAACAACCTACTACTAGTAGTCCCTCCTTGAGATTGGGAATCTTCCATGGTGACACATGGATCCTCCTTCGTACAACTAATACTGTTACTAAAACTACTATTATAAATATGTACACAACAAGACGAAGACATACTACTTATGTCTGAATCCTAACTTTACGGAGATTAAAATAAAAATTGTTACTTGTTTGATAAACTGAGCTGTCAATTGAATTTCACAGCTAACATTGATAGAAACCAATGACTCCGTTCAGCGAACCCTCGCTAGTTTAATTTTTATCCGGCGAAAATTTAATAAGGCTTACTTAAACGCACCCCAGTAGAAATTCCTAGTGTGGGAGAACTTTTAAAAAATCAAACACAGTTGCAAGTCATGATCATAAAATAATAAAATAACAGTAATTGTTTGTAGCTGTCCTAGGAGTTTTTATGATTATCGGACACCCTATTAGAAAGAGACAACATACACTCTCGAAGCTTTCTCGCTGGGAACGTTTTTGGGTTGCTCGTCCTCATTCCAGTTACAAAAAAGGTATTTAAATTCAAAGTAGGTATTTAAGTTCCTTGCTGTTGGGTCACTGCGTGAAATGGGACAAAGGCCGAGGAGCCATGACAAAAATATTTTCTTTTTAAATTGTTGTGCGAAAAAATGGTCTATGACCTTCGCCCATAGACATCTCAATGCCTTCGCCTGTCCAATCATGGACGAAGAGAGAAAAAAAAAATCAAAACATAACCCCAAAAAAATATTTTTTGCCTATCAGTTGCATTAATTCCTTATTTCTTAAAATAATATATTATTTAGTTAGTGCAGTCTGTTTGATAAATTTGTAAGTTAATCCCATAATCTGTATTCTCTTAATTATTACCTGTACATAGTGATATAATAATCATTATTTTCTCGTTGAAATTTAACTTAATTCGGCACGTTTCATGGGAATTAAACGATTATGTTGTTAATAAATTGTGATACGATTGGGTTACTGTACGACACTTAGTAAAAAATACGTGTATATTATAGTTTTTATTCAACATCAATATTTGGTCTACTCATAATCCAACTCCTATTTCAGTATCTACCAGATCACACACACGTAGGTGTGATAGGGTACGCAGATTAACAGTGAAAGATTGAATAAGTAACAAGTTTTCAATTGCTCGTAATTTTTTCAGACAATGGCAGACACGGGTCCATTTTCAAGTAGCACAGCGTTTTGCGCGCGGTGTGGCTCCATTCTGCCTCTGTTACAAGAGTTTGGTTCAGTCCGGTGTTATGCTTGCAAAGCCTCCTTTGATGCTGAAAGTAAGTTTATTATAAAAGGACATCTAAGTTCCAGATGTAATGCCAAGTAGATATGTGTTTTGATAGCCATGTGAAGTAATAGTGTTCAGGTGATTTTGGGGCTGAATAAATAAAAAAGAAATAGACAGTATGGTTGGATAAGCGGTTGGCTGTTGCGTAACGGTTTCTCTTCTTACACGGAATGTTCCAAGTCTGGGTGTATGTCAGTTAAACTTAAAACATCCACTATAAAGGAGAATTATCTAATGTGCAAAAAAGCAAAAAAAAGTTTTTTTCAACTAAACTTCTTACTTGTATTAAATTATGTCCAATGCTTAATATTTGTGTTTTTTGTTTTATCTTTTACCTAAGTTAATGAAAACTTAATTTCATTTTAATAATTTGTTTAATTCTTTTTCAGATTTCAGCGACTTAAAATTCAACTACACGATTCACTTCAACACAGTTTCCGTGGTGACCCATGAAAATATGCTTAATACTGATGGTCCGGAGGGCCCGGTGGTTGAAAGAAGATGTCCGAAGTGCGGCAATGATAGAATGTCTTATGCTACACTACAGCTTAGGTCTGCTGATGAAGGACAGACAGTTTTCTATACTTGTATAGCTTGCAAGTAAGTACCTACACAAAAAAAAACGACCGAATTAAGAACCTCCACCTTTTTTGAAGTCGGTCAAAAATAGTGCCGCTTGCCACGACGCCTCCTTCGCTAGCATGATGCTTTGTTGAAGGAGGTGACCACTCCCCATTCCATCTCACCCCACAGGATAGCCTCAACCAATAGCGGTCGCGAGAGTTAGGAAGTACGACTGCTGAGACAGGTCGGGAAAGTGTTTCTAGGTTTTTCCATTAGGGATGTCCCAGTAGCAGCCACATAGTTTGGATTTGAATTTCAATTTTTAAAACCAGTTAGTGAAACAGAACCTTGACAGTTCTAAATTAAGCAAACTTTGATTAAATATGGTTGAAATATTTGATTAATAGATAGGAAAATTGCTTTTACATGCCTATTTTCAATAACACATAAATGAATACCTAAATTCCCAACATGCAACACACATAACACACTCATATAATTTTAATTTTACAAACCTTGAAACTTTAACACGTTAACTGCCAAGGTATATTTTATAGATCCTCCAAATTTGATTTCTCGAGTATTGATTCCAAATGGTTTAAAATGAATAATTACGTATAAATAAGTGTTCCGTTTTGTTTTATTATAAAAAAAATGAGAATAAAAAACTGTCAGGCACCGGTGACTGACGTGGCCCGAACGGCATAAATTGTAGTCGCTGCGCCGTGTCAGGCAGTATGTCAGGCACTTAGGTATATATCCACAAGTTCAAGCGCGGTTCCTTGTGCATTTTAGCGCGAAATAATCGCCCGCGTTCGTTGCATTCGGTCAAGTGTCGTGTCAGATGTTGTCGATGATTACGTCGTTACCCCCTTAGCTTACCCCGCCCAAAATCAGTAAAATGGCACAGATAACTGGCTGTGGAATTACTATTGAATATAGCTTTGCTCTATTCTTACATAATGTATACAGAAACTACCAAGTCTAAGAGAGGGATGGTAGAATGCAGAAAGTTTTTCTGCATATACCTAAAAGAATGAGGTAAAGACAACTGCAATCAAGGGCTGTTATTTACAAGAAATACAAGGAAGTAACGTATATTAGCACGAAACGAAGGAAGAAAAGAAAAGATGTGAGGAAATCTTGAAAATACTGCTGAAATAGATGCTATAAAATAAATGTACACTTGTACAGACAGTTGACAGAATATATACAGGGTGTCCAGTAATGAATGGATAACCTAGGAATGGGTCATAGTAGAACTAAAGGCGATTCAGAAAAAAATACAAAAAAAATCAATACCGAGTATTTTCTAAGATATGTCACTTTTAAGAATATTGAAAATTTTTGGTACCCTACTTTACATTCTTGCACACCACGGCCACAAATTTATGAATTCCATCATTTTTTTATTGACAAAATAATCTAAATTAACAGAGCTAACAGACGAGCAGTAAATAGTAACACTGCTACTAAACAGCTTTTTAAAAAATGAACTCGAATTAGTACTTTAGTGAAAAAATTGAGAAAAATTTTCATTGAGACAAAGTTTAAGCAACCATAGCATGAAAAAAACGTATAGCAACACAGGTGACCAATAATTTTAAAATAATATGCATTTAATGCAAATTTCAAAAAGGTATTACTTATCATTGTACCTAATGTAAATAATGAATTATTGCTAATTGAGTTTGAAAGGAGAGAAAATTACTGCTGAGAAAAGTTTGAAATATTCAGGTAGTCCAGGTAAACCCCACACATTTTAAGAATTTCACCGAAGAAAAAAAAAGTCTCATCTTCTAGACGCTTCGAATGACACCTATTTCAAATCTGTTGGATACCTTCACCCACCTTCACTCAGGTTAGGTTAGGTAAGCCAATTTCTCTCCTTTCAAACACAAATAGCAATTACTCATTATTTTCAATAGGTACAGTGATGAATAATACCATTTTGAAATCTGCATTAAGTGCATATCATTTAAAAATTATTGGTCACTTGGGTTGCCATACGTTTTTTTCGTCATTGTACCTATTGAAGATAATGAATAATTGCTATTTGTGTTTGAAAGGAGAGAAATTTGCTAATCAACCTAGGTGAAGGTATCCAACAGATTTGAAATAGGTGTCATTCTAAGCGTCTAGAAGATGAGACTTTTTTTTACTTCGGTGAAATTCTTAAAATGTGTGGGGTTTACCTGGAATACCTGAATATTTCAAACTTTTCTCAGCAGCAATTTTCTCTCCTTTCAAACACAATTAGCAATAATTCATTATTTACATTAGGTACAATGATAAGTAATACCATTTCAAAATCTGCATTAAGTACACATTATTTAAAAATTATTGGTCACGTGTGTTGCCATACGTTTTTTTCATGCTATGGCTGCTTAAACTTTGTCATAACGAAATTTTTTCTAATTTTTTTCACTAAAGCACTAATTCGAGTTAATTTTTTGAGAAGCCGTGTATTAACAGTGTTACTATTTACTGCTCATCTATCAGCTCAGTTAATGTAGATTATTTTAACAGTAAAAAAATGATGGAATTCATCAATTTGTGGTCGTGGTGTGTAAGAATGTAAAGTAGGGTACCAAAAATTATCAATATTTTTAAAAGTGACATATCTTAGGAAATACTAGGTATTGATTTTTTTTCGTATTTTTTTCTGAATCGCCTTTAGTTCTACTATGACCCATTCCAAGGTTATCCATTCATTACTGGACACCCTGTATACAAGAAAAGAGACCAAGCAAGTTATAACTATCTGCCCTCATACTTCAATAAAAGGAGGAGGTTCTCAATTCTACTGTATATTTTTTTGTAATAACTTTTAGTATCTCTATTATTAATTTGTCAAACAAATTGATTCGCCAAAAATATATACGAGTATTACCTCTGTAAATATTAAAAACTTTAAAATGTCACTGTGTTTTACGTCATTTTCTAAAAAATGCATGATAACTTTTGTTCTAGATATAAATGTAATAGGCCATGTTGAACACATCTTGCTTGGGGCCATGTCAGTCATTTCTAATAGAAAATAACACTGTGAACGTGCTAGACGGCACACTGCCGTCTTTTGAATTTGATGCTTCGTCAGTCACCTACGTCAGTCACCGGTGCCTGACATGGCCTGAACAGATAGTGACTCTGTCAGGCACCGGTGACTGATATGGCAGTCAACGTGACAGAGCTTATTTAGGAGCTGCCTAAGTGCAATATTTTGTTTTTAAAATTGATTTGAAAAAAAAAAAGCTTTCTGATGATTTTCTTTAATCTTTGTTTACAGATACAAGGAGACAGAAAATTCTTGAAGAATGTTTGTTTTCTATATTACATGTAAGGACTCTAATCTATAAGTAAAGTAAATTTTATTTTTATCCATATTTCTATTTTCTTATTTCAAATCATTAATCATCTCCCTATGATTTCCATAGTAATGTAGTTCCTTTTAATTATTTTTCATAACATGTAGTTGAATAGTTTCAGTATTTGTAGTCTATATTTTAGTGAATTTTTAGTCTCTCTTATCATTATCATCTTGTTCCACCCATTGCTCAGGATGGGTCTTGTCTTGTCCGTTTTGCAGGAATTTTAAGAAGTTATAAGACCCTAAAACGCGTAGGGCAATTGAAGGTGACCCTTTCACTCCAAACTGGGTGGGAGGAGGCATTTGATGGTCCCACTCAAAAATTGCCTCCCTTTTGTGCCATGCTACTTTGGTATGTGACTCTTAATTAGGCATTCCCTGCGATCTTCTGTATTTCGTCCAGCCATCTGGCTTTTGGGCTACCAGCCTTCCTCCTTCCATTTTTGGCAACGACCGTTAAGACTCTACTCCCCCTTTTTAACCCCTCAAAAATGTTTTGGGAACACCAGCAGTGGGTTATATCCGACTCTTACCAAATAAAACCTCCCTGTTCCTACTTCTACCATGGGTGGGATCCGGGAGTGCCAAGAACACCGTCGGCTTGTAGCAGCCTGCTCCTATCAGCAAGTGGTTCTGTGTTCTCTATTTCCGAGCCGCTTGTCTCTCAGTCTCGGATATAGCCAGCTAATCCCACCACTTAGCAAGTCGACCTACATATTTTCTTAAACACTAGTCATTACCCACATCGCCCGATTCATTCAAGCCACAGGTGAAACTTACAGTTTCACATTCAGCACGCGCTGCCGCCGAAGAATCTAAGCATTTTTTTATAAAGAAAGAGACGGTTATATGGTGAGGAGTGAGTGTAAAAGAGAAAGGTGATAGTTTTTGATCGAGAGCGTTGCGGAGTCGAGATGAGACGGTAATTAATTTGATCAGTACGTTGCTTACGTATGGGTAGTGATGGGCGTAGTCGATGTTTTGTTTCGATATTTGAGGTCGATGGCCTATCGACAGGTGTCTTGAGATATCGATATCTTATTATCCGTCTACTTTTCTTTTAGTTTCTTGTCCCATTTCGTTGCTGAAGCCCAAGCTAAAGATATAGCATAGAAGACTACAAAATTGATATATTGTGGAGTTCCTCTAGATAAGTCTAGATTTATTGAAGAACCTACATTTACAATAGCGGTGCTATGAATCTGTCCGCTCGTTGTGACCCTTGCTGAAGTGACAGGTATCTCGACGCCCACGATATTATTTATTGCTGTTGTCTTTCCACGTATAGTCAGTAATACAAGTTCCGGCGATAAATATTGCACATCGGTTTTAGCAAAGAGATAATTGGTTAGTTGCAGCTTCGTAGAGCGTTGTCACTGTCACACATCTTTGTGTAGTTATAGAGCAAGGTATCCTATGCTAATCTGCGCTTCATACACTTGAACGGCAATGAGATGAAGGCAGCTGATTACTTTGGACTTTGGGCATAGAGATGGAGCCTTATTAATTCGTCTTACAGTAATATCTGTAGGTATGTTATTCCAATGGGACTGGATCAATTTGATATAAAAGACTTATAAAAGGTTTTGTCGGCATTTTCGCTCGTGTTGATGTGAGATATTATCTCACTGAAATGTATTACCGGGATAAATAGTAATAGTAAACTTCGGAACTGAATGACCGATTTTAAGTATGTGATTATAGCTTACTGGATGACGAAAATTTCTGCGTTCTGGTCTTATCCAGAGGTTCTCAAATAGGGGACTGAATATGCGGCGAAATGGTTCCAGTAAAGGATGGTACGGCAGTGTTTGCTTTGCGCTCGACTTTGGCGGGGGCACTGCCGTGCCCCCCGATTAGACATGGGCGCCGCCTTAAAAATTTTCGGCGGCGGCGCGCTGACCAATTTCAATCGGCGGCGGCGTGGCGCCGGCGGCGTAGTTTTCTACTACCTACAACTAAAACTCGCAATCTACTCCCGATCTTCTTTAAGCCGACCGGCTCCTTAATGTCGTTTTAGGCGGACGACAGGAAAATGTCAGTCCTATACAGTACAGTAAATACCTTGTCCAAATCAGGTCATCAGGTACAAAAAAAAAAACTGTTTTCCAAAGAGAAACTTTAAAAGCCTCGTAAATTTTTTTTCAACATAGACACAGATAATATAAGCATGGATACTAATTCAAGTTTGTCATTATTATCAATAATTATTATGAATAAATATTTTTTTTTCGTTATAAATCAACCAACTGCAACGTACGGGCACTAAGTCTTAATTCTCGGCTGAGACTCTCCGGCTTATGGACCTCAGAAGAAGGGATCTGCAAGCCACACCGTCAGAGAAGCGAGAACTCAATAAGGTAATAAGCAAGTTAGTGCGACGTGACCTCTGAACCACCAACACACGCCGAATTGGCAATAGAAGAAAATTGGGGTGCTAAAGTGTTCGCCCAACAGCTGAAACGCTCGAATCTGACGAAGCTTAGATCACCTAATGGCCAAAAAGCCGCAGATCCTAGCTGAGATAGAAGACTTTTATGGCCGGTTGTACGACAGCGAGCCATTCTGACCCGCCACTACATCGATGAACTGCCGACAATCAGCCTAGATGAGGTTGAGGTGGCCCTCAGGCAGCTTAAACATGGAAAAGCACCGAGTGAAGACGGAGTCACTTCGGAGCTTCTGAAAGCAGGTGAAAAGCCCGTACTTTGGGAGCTCAAAAGTTATTCAACTCTGTTTTAGACACCGGGAGAACTCCAAAGGCGTGGAACAGGAGTGTTGTGATTCTCTTTTTCAAGAAGGGCGACAAAACCCTATTGAAAATCTATCGTCCCATATCACTTCTGAGCCATGTCTATAAACGTTTTCGAGGGTCATCACATCACAAACCGTCTCGCAAAAAGACGATGAGTTTCAGCCCCCTTTTTTTTAGCGTGGTTAAATCATCAAATGAGTCCTCCCACCCAGGGCAGGGCGAGAGGGACTGTCAGACTCGTACTGACTAAAATCCACGGTGTCCTTCAATAGCCCTTTATGTTCCGGGGTCACGGTAATGAGATAAGTTCCGCGACCCCGGCAGGCTTTGGCCCTCCAGAGGGGGCCCCGTCATAATGCTGACACTCTTTGAGGCGCGCGTGGAACTCAACGCGCCGTCGACCCGGGCATGGTCCATGGTCGGGTGGCGAGTTGCCTATTACTCGCCGCCCGCATGCCCGCGCCTACGGTGGCTGGAGATCGCCCCACGACGTTCGACGCCGTGGGCGTCTACCACTGCGGCTGGGGTGGAGGGAGGACGCTGTCCTCTCTCTCTCGCGGCTCGCCTCCTCCTTCGCGAGCATAACTGCTTCGCAGAAGAGGGCGTCCGCTTCCCACTCCGTCTCGCTCCGCAGCATGGCCTCGACCAATGCCAGGCGCGAGAGGTCTCCGCCTATCGCTGCCGTGAGGACACGGCGGTGCTCTGCCCAAGCGGGGCAGTCCTGCACCGTATGCTCCACCGTGTGCTCCGGGCGATCTTCCCAGTGGTGACACCCAGGCGTTTCTTCCCTCCCTATCAGACCCAGGAACCTCCCGAAACTTAGGTGTCCGGTGAGGACCTGCGTCATGCGGTAGGTCAGGACGCCGTGACGCCTTTCCAGCCACTCCTCAAAGAGGGGTCTTACCGCCGCGATTGCGGCGTGCTCGAGTTTCAGCCCCTGGAGCAGCCTGAGTTTGGCGGAGGATTTAGCACCATAGACCACATCCACAAAGTGAGGCAGGTTATACAGAAGTCCGAAGAGCATAACCAGCTCCTGTACTTAGCATTTGTGGATTATGAAAAGGCCTTTGACTTCGTTAAAACCTGAGCTGTTCTACAATCACTACAGCGATGTCAAGTGGATTGGCGGTACATTGAAGTGCTGAAAAGTCTGTATGACGCCGCAACGTGTCCAAGTACAGAACCAGCAGTCTAAACATCCTGCTGCACGGGAGGGTGAGACAGGGGGATGTTATATACCCGAAACTGTTCACCATTGATTGTTGGAATATTAGCTCAGTCATTTTGGATGAAATCATGAAAACAAATACACGTCTTTACGCCACTCACGCCGCGCGGTGAATGTCGGCGGCGGCGGCGGCGTGCGGAGGACACACGGCGGCGCCGCGCCGGCGCGGCGCCCATATCTACCCCCGATAACCATGAGCTTTTAATTGAAATTTTGAAAGGCTTTATAAGGTACCACGCTTTGTATTTGGGTCAAAAATATATCTATCATACAGCAAACATGCATTCGTGGTTAGATTATGTGTGTGATTGTGAAAATTGATCAAGTTATCAATGTAAAAAACAAGTTCTCAATAGATTTCTTACCAAACAGTTGAAAACAGTAGCACCAAAAAGCTCCTCATGTACGGTAGTTTCACCTCATTTGACCTGCAACTCTCCTACTGAACCACGATCCTCTTCACGGTTCCGTCATATCGATATCGATGTGCCGTTCCACCTGTCACTAGTGCGGGGGCCGGGCGGCAGGTGCGCGCAGACGCGGCGGCGCGCCAGTCTCCCTCGGCCCTCGCTCCGACCACACGTCGCGATCACACCGCATACTATCGACATCCCATAGACACGTGCGTGGCGCAACCCTAATTTGTTGTTCTATATAAAAAAACTGTGTTGTGTTAACCCCTTACCGACCGGAATAAATTGAACTTTCATATAGGTAAGTTTTTAATACAACTTTTTTACAGTTGCGAGTTTTGGGGATCAGTATTTGGGTTATGTTTTGGTTTCAGTGTGATAATTCAGTAATGCGTTACCAATTGGGACAATAACGTGTTTTGAACGTTCGCAACGGTGAAAATCCGCTTTTCGCTTTGCTTTTAAGTGTGTCAGTGTGTTAGCATTTTCTTCGGTGCAGAAAAAATCAGAATGTTTCATTAATTCGGCTAAACTTTCATCCAATCCGAATAGTGGCTAAAATCCGCGATGCATTTGTTATTACAATCAATTAAGCTGTTCTACATTCTCTTTTCGGTCTTAAAACACGCGAAGCGATGTTACAATTTATGTACGAACGGACGAAGAATACTAGTTTGCTAAGTGGTTTGTATTTCGCGGCGGAAAGCTATATTTTGTGAATGATAAAAGATAAGGCCGGTTTGGAAAACAGTTGTTCAAAAGCCGCATACAAAAGACATCAACGCGCCACGCACGCGCGACTGCTCCGTGTCAGCGGTAGCTGTAGTTTTGTATACAAGTTTAGAACATGGGAAATACAATGCTGACTAGTTGTTATGTACGAGCTACTGATTGTAATTATGATCATGTTAATCGCGATAATTTGTTGATCTGGGAATGAGAGAAAGGGTTTGATTGTTTCACTGTCTTGCGAAGCCGTAATCGCGAGAATTTTCATTTTTTCATCGTGTAGACATTACTCTTAGATAAGATTGGCTCGTGTAAAAGCTCTATTTATTAAGTTTTTTATCCTTGGGAACTAAATACTGCTTAGCCTATTTGCAATTAGAGTCCTAACGGCATCCATAAATCTTTTATAAATAAAAGATAATTATACTCTAACTCTCAACTCTTTAACTGAGAAAAGGAACTTTACAAAAAGCTCTGCTAAAATTAGGCTTAAATTTTGCCGTATAGTTGATTTATAGTCAATTTATTATAGCCATCTCATTCAATCTCTCACTCTATCACCATCAACATCCATTAATTGCTACGATTCTAGTAATTTTGTTAGCCATCCTTACGTACATTCCATCAACAACTGTAACACTAAAGCAAAAGCATCTTATACGGAGAATTAGTCTTACAGACGGAATTTCAGTTCTGGCGGCCTATCTCAGCGGAGACTAGCTATTGACGTAGACGATTTAAAAAAAGCACTAAGAATGTGTGCAGATGAACCGTCCTATATAAGAGTAAGGGTAGTCAACTGAGATGGCAATAATGCCATCTTGTGTCATATGACACGACCAGAAAGAGTTCCGACCGACGGAAACTCCAGATTAATATGTCGAGCCTTTCGCAAGGTGACGATTCTACGTTCGTCTTTGGTGCTGTCGAATTCTCGATAAATTCATGGTGACATGATAGTCTGTTTCCATTACTTATCAGCAAGAATTAGAATTTCCATACAGCTCAAGCTGTTCTAAAAAAGTGGAAGCAGCTGAACTTTTTGGATCTTTAATAGTTGCAAAATGCATTGAATTTCAATTCATAGAACATTAACAAAAGCTTGTCCAAGTTCCAAAACGCGCAACGAAAGGCAGAAAACGACTCAATTGATTCACTTAATCGATGGAACTGTTCATTGAATTAATCAACCGATTGAAAAGCGAAGATTGTGGTATTAGATATCTGTTTAACTTGTTCAGCCTATACCGGTCAGGTATTATGTTTACTCTTCACTGGATCTAGTAAATAAAGTCTCGCTTTTAATTACTTGTCGGTATATAGAGAGTTTTAATGCTGTTTGATTCAGCATTTGACGTTAAATGCGTGGGTGAGTGATTGGGAAACGTAAGTTTCTATAAGACCTATGGGCATTCGAATTTGAAATAATCCGGAGCTGGAAAAATATATCTTTGAAGTCTGTCTTCAATCCAACCGGATGCAGCAAAATATAAATTTTATATTAGGTATATACTTTATCATTATCTGTGGAGATTCATGTGAAATAGTGTGAAACTCAGTTACTGCATATTTCTGTTGTACATATTTCGCCATTGTAACTGCCCTCATAGACTTCCAAAGATAGAAAAACTACAGCTGGAACCAATGGCTTTAAAAGTTTAGACAAAACAGGAATAAACAGCCCCTTATCTGCAGGCTAACCTGGCTTTCATTAATGAAATGAACGCGAAGCCGAAAAGCACTTTTGAACAGCGTTCAAGAGTATCATCATAATTATTGTGATGATCGACTTAACGGTTTGAATAAAACTCTCAATGCTTTGCAGGCTGACCTGAAGTGAACTTGAATATTAAAACACTGCAAGTTGGCTGTGGATCCTATCAGTATGGACATCGTGCACCTAACTTGAACATACCGGTATTGCAGTTTTGGAAGGTTTCTTGGGAACTTGTCGCGTATGGCCTCTCAAAAAGGAATGGTATTGAACGTTATGAAAGTCAACTAACTGGCTATGAAGGATGACAATGTTTTGAAATCCAGCTTCTGTTATTGCTAGAATTGATATATTCCTATGTGATTATGGTTACTGCACTGGTCCTGCTAAAATGGTCAAGGAAAACCGAGGAACCTTTCAAACTGGACATCCCTCAACCCATACTACCTGTATATAACCTCTGAGTACGTTGTGGATATGTAAGTTAATTCTTCTATGTTCCAGAAGAAGGAATATTATATTAACTTGGTTGTAAACCATTCATTTTATTAGCGTTAAGTTGGACATAATAAGAATGCCGTGCTAAAAGTTAAACTTAAGTTATTCACAAAAAGCAGGTGCCCCAAATAACGGCTCCAAAAATTAGATTAGATATGAATCTAATGAGTGAACCTGTAATTATTCAGTCATAATTATTTAATTAGATTTCTGCTACTTAAATGCCGCTATTCCAACGTAGCTTACTGCTTAAGTATCTTCTGTGTAAAAAGTGAAGTGCGTGAAATGGGCTTGTTTTTATGCTTTACGTAGATAAACTTAATTATATTTGGATACAGTTATTGTAGTTAATATAGGCCTCGTATAACTAACAGCCTTTTTTGTGACGCCTAAATTAAGGCAGGGTTTTTGCATGTGGTCGCGAGATTGTCTTAACAGGGCACGGCCCTGGAAACAGATATCAGATTTTATTTTTAGAATTTGATCATTATTTCTGGAGATTGCCATAGACATAGGCCTTCCCTCTAGATTTCCGGTTGGAAACGTCTTGTATCCAGCGCGATCCGGTCTATCGTCTGTCCACTATTTGATTTAATTTTTGTGTATGCTGCTCAATAACATTTAAAAAAATCAAATTCTCAATCAAATCTTTTCTTAAATTCTTCACAGAGAAAAGCATTATAACGTATGTGAAAATGTATTTTATTACCGAATACTTATCTTTATTCGGCTTTCTATCTAATATTATTAATTTAAATTTTCACATCGAGGAATGTTGGGATTATTCAAATGCTTTACTGATAATGTATGCAGTTGTAAGATTAAGTATCGGCTAAAGGCCCTTCTTTTACTAATTAATTTACGACGGATATTGGTCGCCTTACGATTTCTTAACTTTGCTACAATAGAGTCTATTAAGATAAAAGCCCTAAAAATCTTTAAGCCTTTTATTGTTCCACTAGCAAATCAAGGAGCTGTCAGCAAATTAGCGAGGCTTTAGGACCAAATGCCTGCGGGGTGCGAGAGACTGTTTAAACAGGGTACAGCGGCTTTGGAAGATGATTTAAAGAACAGGGTGGTCTTTAGTCGGTACGATTTCTAGGGCGGGAGGACTCATTAACTTGATGACTTTCCACCCCAAAAACGAGGTCGATATTCTTCGTTGTAACTTAGTTTAATATCTTTCCTAGGGTTTATCAAATTCAAACTTAATAGTTTAAATCTACTGTAACAGATAAAAAAAGAGGTGGTGTGTAAATGAAATAATTCTTCTTAATAATGGATTGTGTTTAACAGACGAACAAACGAAAAAGTGGCAGAAGTCCGGTCATTATAAATTCAGCGTAGGTATTTAGCTCAACAAAGCGGTTCGATACCATTTTTAGAAAATCCTGTATTTTCTTATAAAAACGGTAAATTAATAAACCGTGACATATTGTCACGGTTTATTAAAATTAGCATAAGTGTACTACTTAATATGAGAATGGACGCAAAATAAATTGATTCTTAGCCTTTCTATTATAAGTGCCCTAATGTTAATGCTAGAACGAAAGAAAATAAATACATAGAGCGAGATGTAAAGAATAAATTAATTAAAAAGTTAAAGGTTCAATCATTTCATCGCCTTATAGAAATAATTGCCTTCATTCATAATTTATGGAAAACTTGCTTTTGCTCTTATCGTGTCGGTAAATCTTCTTAGATATTTATCTTGGTGTTATGTTTAATCACTTCAATACATCCTATAGTAGTAACCTGTTTCTGATAGCTACCGTATGGAGGAGAGTAGGAGGGAGATGTAGGTTACTTTTAGCCTTTGATGTTCCCACAATTGGGACCTCTGTCCCAATTGTGGGAGCTGGCCTCTGCCAGCTCTCTCAGAGGAAGCTCTGCCAGAGGAAGTGGGCGGAAAATCATAATGCAGGTAATAATCTCCCAAACTTTTGGAAGTTTAAATGGGGAACAGCTGGAGGATTTGATAAACAGAGAAGGTGGACAAAGAAGGTACGAATTAACTTTTTAAAATAGTAAGATCCTATTTAATATCAATAAAAAATATACTGGGTGTAAGGGACAGCCCTCCGCAAACTTTCAGAGCTTGCTCAGTAGACGAAACTGAACAATCTTCCACAACTTTTTTTCAGCAAATGAAAAAAAATATCAGCCTCACCATAGAAAATTATAAACTTGTTTGGACAGTTTGTATGGAGAGGCTGATTTTTTTTTCATTTCCTGAAAAAAAATATCGGACGAGTCACCCATTACCTACTCGTTTTTACTAGTTTTATGAGATATATTAAGAACCTCATAAAAACTTTATAGGGATCTATTAAAAAGCTTTTGACACTTTCTCACAATAATGAAATAACATAATATCTGTTAAACCGTTATTGCGATAATATCTCGAGAACCACTTAACCGACCTATGTGATTTTCTTAATTTTATTGATATTTTTATACTATTGCTAGAACTCTAGAAGATACCGGGAAGAGCTGAAAAAAAAAACAATAACCAGAGGTTTTATCACGAGTTTACACGCTTTTGTGGCGTAGAATAAACGGGGAGTGACGTTAATTTGATGAATAAAATTAGTTCCTCGTTCGTCAACTAGAGGCGCTATAAAATTATCCATATAATTTACGTCATAACACTTTTAGTAAAGTAAGGTAAGCTAGTAAGGCCAAATATGTAGAATTCACGGTAGTTCCTCGGACACTAGCCTGCCTAGCAATGAATGGTGTAGGCTAGCAGTAATAGTGCCATAATTAATGTGGTTCCTTTTAGTATTTGGCTAAATAATAATATTATAGAGCATCTATAATATTGTACTTACTTTTTACGATCCCTCCCTGCCTCGAGAAGCACAATAGGCTTATGGTACCTATATCCTAATTTGCTTTTGACTAGTCCGAAAGTCTTAACAAGGTGTATGCAGTAACTGTGTGTAAGTGGTCATATTTCATACTTTTATTCGTCAGTTACGTCCAGACAGACTGGGAGTATAATATGAATGAGCCGTGGGCGTCTCCCGTGGATCTGCCTTGCCTTTAGGCAAGGCAGATCCGCGGGAGACGCCCACGGCAACGGACGTTGCAAGACGATCTCCGGCCACCGTAGGCGCGGGCATGCGGGCGGTGAGTTATGGGTGACTTGCCGCCCGATCATGGACCATGCCCGAGTCGACGGCGCGTTGTGTTCCAAGCGCGCCTCAAAGAGCTGTCAGCAATCTGACGAGGCCCCTAAGAGGGCCAAAGCCTGCCGGGGTCGCGGAACTGTCTCACCTGGTAACCGTGACCCTGGTACGTAAAGGGCTATTAAAGGATCACAGTGGATTTTAGTCAGTACAAGTCTGACAGTCACTTATATTTTACCACGCAAAAAACAGGCAAGGCAGATTACACATTCAACCTCTCCGCGTGACCGCCGAATAGACTGAAAACTGGCTCTCACTAAAAGGAAAAAAAAATCTGTGGCATAAAAAATCAAACTCTAACTAAAAAGCGCTAAGTTTGCAACTCAAAAATAGACTTATTTGTTGTTCCACAAATACATAATGTTTACAATAAACACGTAGTCAATCTACAGACCATCGTTTGTTAACATTAACACATATTAAGTATATCTAGACTTCGAACTCTCACTCGCTTGCGAAGTCAGTCAGAATAATCGATAGGTTCCGTATTTAGTTGCAACTGGATTTAGCTGCTACTATGTGTTGCTAAGGCACATTTATTGGCATTAATACTTGTATATCAGATTAAAATGTATTACTTAATCTGAATTTTGTTGAGATTCATTAATACCAGTTTTACGATTAATATTGGTCTAGATTTATTAAAAAACGGTTTAATGGCTATCAGCGTGCTATCGTATTGTTAGACTTCGATTTGAAAATTCATGTAACCTTCCAAAATCTTATAAGATCCACATTCTACTCTTTTGCTGGGTATTTCGTAGATACAGTTGTATAGAATATAATATAAAAAAGAATAATCTCTCATTGCGTGAAATATGGTAAATTAAGAAAGCTTATATAGCTATAAAGTTCATCATATTCTATAAATCACCAATATTGACATCAACCAGAAACCTTAACATTAATTAAATATTGACAAACTTAATGTCCATACCTTCATAAATATTCACTTTCTACAGAAAACAAGTCACATCACAACATGAAAAAACATTAAAAACTTAAATAACAACCGTCCACGGGCCCCTAAATATTGCGGTGCCGCTCCAAGCTAGCGGAATTCCATAAAATCATGATTAATTTATTAATGTTATACTGCTCATCGCCGCGCTCTCTCCTCTAAATGGGGCTTACGCTTCGGTGGCCCGGCCGTATCCTCGTATGAAACAGTTACTGTGTCTTATAATTCTTTGATTATGTTAGCTTGACACCTCATATTCGGGCAGTTATTCCCTATTATTTCGTATAAGCTTGTGTTCTGTCTTCTGAATGGGGTTTACGCTTCGGTGGCCCGGCCGTATCCTCGTATGAAACAGTTACTGTGTCTTATAATTCTTTATGTTAGCTTTTTTTGGGACAAACCCACCACACTATTCCCAAACCACTGCAACTCCTGAGAGCCAGAATCAACAGTGGCAACCACCAGAAAAGCGCCAAGACAATGAAGCTCGACGTGTCCCGGAGAATGAATTTACCTGTCTTGGATCCTGCACGAAATTAATCAGAAAAGAATAGTGGAGGAGTAGGAAAAATATGTTTCCACTTCCCTCCATGCAAGCAGGAGACAGAACAAACCAAGGCCAAAAGGCACAAAGGGACATTACAACTGGGAGAAGCCCAGTTGCCTTGCACCACGGGTAAAAATGACTACTAATATTAATGGGTCCTAAATTGTGAGCTGCTATATTTGATTCCAATAATAGGTATGGCAAAAACGCTTGAACGCACGGAAGTTTGTTCGAGTTTCCACAAGGTCCGTATAATAAATGACTCCAGATGTAGTCTGAACAGTATCCAACATAATATTGCGTTCGTTCTGCCAAAGAATACACTCCCAAAGAATATGATGTGCTGATTGTTCATATTCACAGTCAGGTGACGAACATTGACAAAAAGGCGAGGGAACAAGCTTAAAGGAAAACAATTTACTTTTAAAGTTACCATGTCCCGTGAGAAATTGGGCAACACAGTGATCCACCTCCAACCACGTCCTAGCCAGCCGCTCACGAACGGATGGGAAGAACTGGTGGAGGTGCCGCCCCTTGGGAGAATTATCCCACCTATTTTGCCATTCGGATAAAAGTTCCTCCCAGACGTCGCTCTGGGGTTTAAATAATCTAGATATCTTATCACGGTCACGTTGCGGCAGGAAATCAGCGTCAGTGGTCTCCCGTGCGGAAAAATACATTGCAGCACGTCGCTGCACTTCAAGATCTACTGGAAGAACACCAGCAAGTACCGGTAAAGCTTCAGTACTGACGGTCCTATACGCTTTACTTAAGAATAACAAAGCCAAGCGCTGGCTTTGAAGCAATTTACGCCGTGCCGCCCCTATGGTGGCCCTATCGGCCCAAACAGGTGCTCCGTAGCACAAACAACCCAAGTAAGTAGCCCCATAAATAGTTTTTAAGTTTATGTTAGCTTGACACCTCATATTCGGGCAGTTATTCCCTATTATTTCGTATAAGCTTGTGTTCTGTCTTATGAATAGGGCTTACGCTTCGGTGGCCCGGCCGTATCCTCATATGAAACAGTTATTGTGTTTTATAATTCTTTGATTATTTCGTATAAGCTTGTGTTCTGTCTGCTGAATGGGGCTTACAATTTATTTGGCCCTGCTCTCGTATGAAACAGTAGTAATTGTGTACTAAGTAAGATTATTACTGTTGGCACCTCGGATCTGGGACCTGGATAGTAAAATAAACAAGCTTTGTTCTTATTTTATTGGACCCAGTCATTGTGGAGTACGAGAGTACTCAGAGTACGGTGTACAATTTGAAAGTCCATGAAGACAATTAATTGATATTTCCAACAACTGTTCAGTCATTAACACGGCCGTAACCTCGTACGAAAAAGTTACCGTGTCTTGATTTGCTTGACACCTCTCGGACTATGTTGTTTAGGGTTGTGATATCATTTGCTAATAGGGTTTAAGTTCCGGTGGCCCGGCCATACCTTAGTATAAAACGTTGCACTGTAGTCTTAAAATATATTTTGTAGATCTTTTTAATTCTTGCAAGAGTTGGATTTAGAGTAGTGTGGGCTCGATGAGGCTACGGATCCGTTTTGGCATTACCAGAAGAACTTTTTAAATTAAAGAAGAGTCGAATCACACTTTAGATTTCGCGCCACCACTCGTGACCTCTTCACGCGGCGCTAGTGTCTATGTCATTACATCAAATTGCATTAAAAGAATGAAGTACCTCGGATTTTCCGCAGGTCGTGAGTGGTAGCGCGTACCTACTCTACCTCAAAATGTTTGTTGAAACCAGGTATAACCATTTCACTCGTATACTGGCACGTTAGCTACGTTCGCGCAGTCACATATCATTACTACAACTTGCTCCAAATACAACAGCTAAAAAGCTATTCAAAACACCGCCAAACAAGCGACACAGTCGAGTAAAGCACGTTCAAGCGAGCAAACATTTCACAACATGATTTCTCGTACAGTAACCGCTACCGTTTCGAGTGAGACGTGCGACTCGGTCCGAAACTAGCGGTACCCGGGAATAATTAGTAGGCATTATACTTCAACATGGCACGTGGGGTATGTGTGGCTAGGAGTGTTTATTTGAATAATAGGTGAGTGGGAAATACCTATCTTTAATCAAGTTAGAAAATTATTTGTTAGAATGTCTGGTCTGTGGAAATGCGTTCTTTGCACAGCATGTGTGGCGGCACTTTGGATGATATATTGAGGATTGATGTTACTGGAACGTTGCGGATTAAAAAAGGATGTAGTGACAAACATTTCAGACGGGTCGTTAAATAATAATTATGATCATGTTGAACGGATGAGTGAAAGGCGACTGACTAAGGGAATTTATAAGTGTGAGTGCAAATGTGAGTGGCAAAGCCCGGAGGAGACGCCCTGGGAAGACCTACACGGACCATATTGGTGAAGTTCTTCAGAAAGGTCCGTGTGGATAGTACTTGCTCGCTTGCGTGATTGTATGAACAGATATGAATGTGGACGAGACGAAAGGAGCATGTAAGGACAATGGCAGGTGGTAGGTACTATGTCACCTCTGGCTCTTCCTATGCCTATAAACTTCCACATTTTTCACTTAGACCCAGTGAAAAATGTGAAGTTTATGTTTGTTTGTAATGTATAGTTCTAGATAAGGATGAAATGTTCTCATATATCTAGGCTTTCTGAAATAAGTGACTCATGGATCCTCTCTGATTCCAGTAAAAAATACTTCCTATCTTCTGATAATTTGAAATCATGGAAAATTTCAAGGCTAAAAAACAAGTACCTTTTACCAATGATGCTACTTGAAAACATCTTTTGGGGTTCTACTTTAGTCTACTTATGTTCTCCAATTCTCTTTGTTATAAACAAAGACTTATTCATGGGCCATTTGTACCTTAATTTCTTAAATGTTTTCTAGCTTTTTATTAAAACATTACTAAGTTGGTAAGTGGTCAATTTCGTGTTAAGTATTAGCCACTTCATCATCATGAAATCTGATAATGAATCTCGATCATCATTTTATGCGTTTTCACTAGTATTTAATGTAATCTTAGGTGATTGTAATTTGCATAGTTTCACCCGTTTGGGTGCCAACTCATGCATGATCGTATCGTGTAAATCTTTCATTGAAGTTTCACGTTGCTTTTACTTATGTTTTCCTAATTACTTTTTTATGGGCAAAAGTTATTTGTATCACTCATCAGCGTTAAATCTTTATTCAGTATGTAGTGCTATCATGTTATTTATTTCAAAAGCTTTTCCTGTCCCAGATACCTACGGGTCCAACTTAGGCAATCTAATACAAGTCTAAAAATACAAAATACTAATTATGCAGGCCTCATGTCTTTCTAGGTTTCAAAATGGTACGTTAATAAAAATTCACTAACATCAACAACAAAAAACTTCATTGAATGAATAGAATTTCAATCAACAGCCTCATTCAAATCTACTTACAGTCAAAGATAACAATAGACAAAAAAAAATTACAACGACATAACGACCAGCACTAATAAGACAAATTGTACCAAAATGTCTCGAAACAAATCGTCAAATCCGGTGAATTTGTCGCGTAAAACACGTCGCACGTACGACTAATCGGAGTACGATACACGCTAGTCGCAAGGTGTCCCATCACAAATGTACCGTAAGATTCTGTAACTAGAGAACGCTTAGAAGCGACACGGGTCAAATATGTCACATGCTTTATTGCGTCAAAATCATCTGATAAGGGAATTAACAACAAATCTACGCATTACGATATCTGTTATCTCTTTCTGGATATATTTGTATACAACCTTCTGGTTTTGTTTATCTGTGGTGCAAGCATTCCGGTCAAGCACAGAAGCATATGTATGGAAATCCTACCAGCCAGGAAGCATTGATGGTAATGTATTAAGAAAATATTGTAATACAGACACCAGTAATGTTGCCAGCATTTAAATTTATCTTCGGAGTCAGATTTCATAACGATTATTTCACAAAAACATTCCCATTTACAGCGTTTTATGTTTGAAGAGAAAATCGAATGGCCTATAACAATTATAGTGTAAGTAATTTATACACGTCTTTTCTTATACAATGGTAATGAATTGAACGCGTAAACACGAAATCTAGAAAAAGTTGCCGACGATTTCAAAGGTTTTTCTGTGTGAACGTGTTAATAAAGCTACCTTTATTGTTAATGACTATAAATTACGCTTCTTGGTCTAGATGAAGAAGAATTGCCTTTTTATGTAACTTTTTTGCGTCTGGTGATGTCATTATAGGATTCTGTCACGCAATTTTCAAAATGAAAAAGGGTGAATTGCTTCATAATTAATGTTTGTTATTAAGTTTGAAAGCAACAAATTATCTACTTAAAGGTTTACCCCCTTACTTATAAAAACTTGTGTTGCTTAGCTACCGATTAAATATCACCTGTCCTTGTCATTTCTATTTTAATGAATAGAGATGGCAAGTGACTTAAGAGCTATTTAAGATAAGTAACGTCTAATCAATGTTTATAAGTAAGGCCCTTAATTACTAACTGTTCTTTACCATACTTGAAGATTATTATTACCTTATTTTTCCCTCGTTTGTCTTATTAATTGGATTGGACTTCATTATCATGGAAAAAAATCTTGGCATACGCTAAAATTAAAAGCCTCACTCGAAAGCTTTCGAATGAGTTTTATAGGTTTTACTTTTAGAATAAGTTTCCGAGTCGAAAGTTTCTAAAAAAAATCTTTCACTTGCCGGCTCTATTCCATACATAGGCATCGGCCCACCGGACCAAGACAGTTGAAATTAAAAATATAACGGCAGTGTGATCTTGTAAACAATTGTTCTGATTTTCTTCGGACATTAATGCAACATTGCTCTCATTATCCAATGGAGAAGTTTTTGTGATTGCTATACAATTATTATGCGGTCTGGCATTATGTTTTGAAAAGTTTTTCTGTACAACAGTTTTGTTGTATTGTAAGAAAATTAGTGTTGAGATGAAAGAGATCTTTTATCTTTTGTGTGAACACTTTGTAAATGAATGTTGTGACTAATTTGTTTTAAAAGTGATAAGTTGTAAGTCACTTTCGTGAATAGAACAGACTGTTTTAAGTATCTACATGATCTGTCATGGAAATTCATGTATTATCTACGTGTGTGTTCTGAAATTAAAGCAAGTGACAACTAATTTCAGTACCTTTTTTTTTTTTTTTTTTTTTTTTTAGGTGGTAAAATCATCAAATGAGTCCTCCCGCCCTGGGTGGGGCGGAAGGGACTGTCAGACTCTTACTGACTAAAATCCACCCGTGTTCCTTCGGATGCCCTTTACGTACCGGGGCCACGGTGTCCTGGGTTAAGAAAAAACCCGCGGCCCCGGCAGGCATTTGGCCCCACGAGGGGCCCCGTCAGTTTGCTGACAACTCCATGAAGGCACGCGCGAAACACGACACGACGCGCCACCGACCCGGGCTTGGTCCCTGGTCGGACGGCGAGCTACCCATTACTCACCGTCCGCAAGCCCGCTCCGCCGCTGTGCCCTCTGCTAATCAGAGGGACACGCGTTGGAGCGTCCACCCGACAGGCTATTTGCATACGGGCAAAGAGACCCCCTTAGGCACATAATGCCTAAGGAAGAGTTTTTGCCCGCATCCCAGGGTGCACCGGCCCGAAAAACTGGTCTTCCCCACGGACGTATCCGAGAGGGAACTCCAGTCCACGGGCGCACGTGGAGGTTACCTGTCTTAGCACCCCAATTTCAGTACCTGCTGAAACTTTGATTTTTTACATAAGTAGGGCAAATATTCGAGCATGTATATGCAATAAAGTAGTCGTTGAATCGGTAGGATAAAATTTTCGATGATTCCCGATGTCCACCCCCAGCTTGTCCCCCGCTGGGGGACAGCGCAACTTTTTCTAAAAAAAGTTCCGTTTGTCCACCCCGGGGTGGACAAAAGGAACATTTTTTAGAAAAAGTGGCACTGTCCCCCAGCGAGGGACAGTGATACGATTTTTTTAAAATATTTTCGTTGTCCCCCACGGGTGGACAGCGCTACGAATTAAAAAATGAGAATTCTCTGTGTCCACCGCGGGTGGGCAGAGATACTTTTTTTATTTATTCCCGGTAGCCGGCCCTTTTAACTATTTTTAATACCTACTTTGACTGAAAAAAAAAACTAGTAATGAAATATAAAGATTGTAAATGTAAGCATAATTTTGAAAAAATACTATTTTAACAATTTCACATAATCAGATCATTTATTTCATGTTTGAAAATACTATTTCATTCTATGAAAGTCCATAGAATAAAATTGAATTTTGCACAAGTGAATTCAGAACAAGTGTTTTGTTACAATGAAACAAATAATACCATGAAACAAATAATAAAGCGAGCCTGTAAAATAGGATTAGAAAATTGGTTTGATGTTACTCTACTTTGTATGAACATTTTAAATGATTATATACTTTTCAGGTGTTTATGATTAGAAACAAATGTCATATCCTAGTCAATGTCAAAAGTAAATTTTGAACAAAATTATTACAATAAATAAACCTACTTTTGTATTTTTAATTATGGTGTTAATTAGCAGTTTTTCTTAAAATAAACGTTTGTTTTAAAATAGGAGCCTAATTTGTTTTTATTATCCATACATATAATAAATCTGTAGAAGGGTCAATTCTGTACATAGAAAATATTGAAAAAATAAATAGCGGGGGGTGTTGCTGGATCGATACCAAACCCAAATATGTGATTAAAAAAAGTTTTGTCTGTCTGTATATGCAGGCATCACGTGAAAACTAACGGTTCGATTTCGATGAAACTTGGTATAATTATACCTTATTATCCTGGGCATAAAATGGGATACTTTTTATCCTGGAAAAATACGTAGAAAAAAATCTGTAACAAACCTTATTATGGAACCACTGGCGACACCTATTATCAAGTAGAATATTACGCCACGCCTGCCTCCATTGATTTCTAAAAAGGTTCCACCACTCACCACTAGATGGCGTTGTGCCTATGACGCGCATTTCTGAATCGCGGTGTTAAGATTCTCCGAGAGTTAACGACTACCGCGACTTTCTTATTTTTCTTTGTGACTGAATTAGCAGTGCACCTGCGGGCTACGTCCTAATTGGAATAGCTACACAAGTCTCTGCTGCTAAGTTTTATCATAAGACATAAAGTGAAACAGTAAATAATTCAATTCTGTTAGTTTTGGTTTAGAGGACCAAAAACCCCTGCCTCAAACCGTGCTTTTCAGCGCGACCTTTTTGATTACTGTTCCGATCAGCTATTTGTAAATACAAGGTCGGAATTACTATGAAAAAAATACTTACTACAGAACGCGAGCTCAACAGCAGTAGCTCAATAGATCTCCTTAATTATTATAGGCTTAGCCGTATTTGGGTCCAATAGATATTTATAAGATGCCATTGTCAGAGTTACTCAAAATGGAGAAATAAACCATCCACGAGAAGACCGACATCCGCGCGGACGGAGTCGCGGGCGGAAGCTAGTTATTATAATAATATCATCAGGGTGCGTCTCATTTCATATAAAGTTATTTGATATATTTTCATTTCAATAACGTTCACATGATATAATCAACGTGAGAAATACCCAACGATTGAAATAATTTCTTTACACATAATGTTTGTGTTACTCTAAAACTCATTTCATATAATTTTATTTGATATAACGTTTATTAAAGCGAAAATCATTATTATAACGTTTGAAACATATAATTTAACGTTTAAACCATTTTCTTTGGTGACTTTGGTTTATCCTTAGGACTTTGATTGTTTGCCTTCACAAATGCTATTGTTATTAGAAAAATTTAGTATCCAAGAGCGAGCGAAGCGAGCTCGGGACTTGGGACATCCCGACACGGTTACTTTAAACCTTGCACGCAGAAATAGGAGCCCCGCGAAGCGGGGCTCCGTCGAGCCAGCATGACAGGTAGTAATCAGTTATTTGACCTAGGATGCAAGAGCGAGCGAAGCGAGCTCGGGACTTGGGACATCCCGACACGGACAGGTTAGGTTCGAAGGGGATGGCGGGGTCTGAAAGACCCCGCCATCCCCTTCTTGTTAGGTTACTTTAAACCTTGCACGCAGAAATAGGAGCCCCGCGAAGCGGGGCTCCGTCGAGCATTCATGGTAGGTGGTACTATTACTAGGTACATCAGAGTTAGATTACATACCAGGAAGAAAAAAAAAATAGACCAAATAAGTTTTATGTCTTTTGAGTGGTATACAAAACGATTTTATATTCATTGATTTTTATGATTATAGAAATTAGTCATTATAAAATTATGTCAATCGTTTATTATATTAAGAGATTGTTATATCAAATAAAATTATATATTCAGTTGTTATCTCTTGCAAATATTAGAGATTTTGTAGTTATATCATATATTACTTACCCATATCATCATCTTCATTCTAAAGTCTGTAAGGAGTCTTCACTCAAAGTTTATAAAACCAATTAAAAGGGTTGGCTACATTGTTGGGAATAAATAAAAAAAGTATCTCTGCCCACCCGCGGTGGACACTGAGAATTCTCATTTTTTAAATCGTAGCGCTGTCCACCCGTGGGGGACAACGAAAATATTTTTAAAAAATCGTATCACTGTCCCTCGCTGGGGGACAGTGCCACTTTTTCTAAAAAATGTTCCTTTTGTCCACCCCGGGGTGGACAAACGGAACTTTTTTTAGAAAAAGTTGCGCTGTCCCCCAGCGGGGGACAAGCTGGGGGTGGACATCGGGAATCATCGAAAATTTTACTCCTACTCTGGCATGTTTATAAGGTTTATGTGATTTTACTGGCGTATATTTTTTTAAAGTGAATCTTTAAAAACTCCTTGCTAAAAAAACCAGCCAATCACAAACCGAGTCCAATAAAATAGGAATTGTCATGTCAGAACTCAGAATTCACAAGAAATGCCGCCTATATTTTTGGGCACACATGCATTATGTATTCGTCTTATAACTGTAAAACAATGCTTTGACTTCGAACGTTCCCGCATGATCGATTGGGACATGTTGTGAAATAAATACTACTTTATGTTGCTACTAGTTGTGCCTCGCTGTTTCATCCGCCATCTTTTTTTCTTTGGTTTGTAAAATCATCAAATGAGTTCTCTCGCCCTGGGTGGAGTGGACTGTCAGGCTCTAACTGACTATTTTCATTCCAAGGCCTCGGTAACCTCTTATGACATTGCCGCAACCCCGGCAGGCATTTGGCCTTATTGGTTATTATTTGCCTTCACTGGATCGAAAAGGCTATGATACACCAATGCCCATACCATGAGTTGCCATTACGATACTCGATCATCGATATCGACCGCGTTTGGCGCTCTCATTGGTTGAGAGTTCATACAACCTTGGAGCGGGCTAATGAGAGCGCCAAACGCGGTCGATATCGATGATCGAGTATCGTAATGACAACACATGGTACGGGTACTGGCAAACTACCATGACGTCTTAAAGCGTGAGTAGTTCCACTGTGGGAAAAGGACAGAGTTATACAAGTCGTCTAGCGCCATCTCGATCGTTATTAATTATTTCTAGAATGGTAAAATATTCCATTTATGCTCAAAACTGATTGGTCGTTTAGAAATAAGCGGGTTCAAACAAACAAATTCTTCAGCTTTATTATATTAGTACAGACGTATAGATGTCGCGCACTTCCAATGCTACTGTCTTTTGTAGACTGTCGTGACTTCATTTGTATGGCTCTGGTAGAATCTTGTGTTGTGATCAATATGTGACATGCAAGGGAAGCAAACGACCTTTTAAAGTGTGAGAATGTGTAGGTACTAACTGTGTAACTGTTCTGTTTTTTCCTTAGAAGTTTACCTAAGGTATTTATTTTCTTGTGTAAATTATTTTTAATCTATAATTACAAATGCAATTATAAAGGTACTATGTTAAGGCATCACCATCTTTGATAGATTTCAGACCTTCTGAGAACATCGGGTACTAAAAGGGATTCTAGTTCATTGGATGTGAAGTGCAAAATAATTATGATTATGATGAAGACCGTGTCTCTGTTTGTGCTGTGGCACATCGTAGTACACATTTTATCGCCCTTTTAGGGTACATCTCAATGGTCGCCAAATAAGACCAGCTTGGCGGGGACTGGCTTCCCTTGAGGGTATTGTCCCTGACCCTGAGCTGAGACATCTGTCAGAGTCAAGGGTCGAAAACCGCGTTCAGCCAATAAAATCTGGGGAAGTCTCAATGTTGTTTCCAAAGTCTTAAAGGTTACCTTCCAAAATCACATATAGCAGTTGTCAATATTCACCTTCCAATTTCCAATATCGATGTTTCTTCTAAACTCTTGTCGGATCGTTTATTATTGTAATGTCTTCATCGTCGTGGTGGCCTATTCGCTTTGTTATCCGTCCTACATTGACTTGGCTAGTGCTGCCATTATTCTTACTAGGTGCTTTGTTTTGATGGGTAAGGGTAATGCTATCAGGATCGCTGAAGAGACAGCGGATGTACGTAATTCTAGATTTGGAAGTTTTGACTGAAGCTAAAGTAAAAAGTTTCCATTTTTAACAATTAGAGCTAGGCTTTTTCTCTATTTATTTTTCAGACTCAAAATACTCATCTCACATGTTTTTCAAGATAAAGGTTCGTTTTTGAGTAAAACTCCGGCTTAATATAGGGATTCGACCTTACGATAGAATCTACTTTTTCTTTTTCGTGGGGCTCTGGCACGAGAATATTTGCCCAAAGCTTCGCCACTTACTTAGACATAATTACAGAAATGCTGTTGATAGATGTCCGTAAATAATTTTATTATTTTAAAAACTGGTTTATAATTGTTTAACACACACCTTAGTACATATTTTTGAATATTAAATAGGTACTTAATGATGGATGTATTAGAAAACGTGAAATACGGTTCCGCCTCCGCTATTTATGGGACCTAAACCTCATCGCCATTTGCCTCCAGCGCATCTAAATTAAGTAATGAATCAAAATTAACAAAGCTAGGAATAATAAATTGAAAATCATTAATATTATAATTGAAACTTTGTCTTCTTAATGATGTGGATATCAATCATTGAAGCACAGTCTGGTGAAAAAAATCTTTGGTGTTAATTAAAAATAAGTCAAACTCATATGTATATTTCTTTGGAATGTATGAAGACAGTATGTGTGTGGATGCGTATTGAATACCAAGAAAATGATTTGTGTTACTTGACACAAATAAAAAGTAGTAGTAATAAGATGAAAATAAAATTAAAATTGTATTTAGTATAATAAGTCTGACAGTCCCTCCCATCCTGCCCTGGGTGGGAGGACTAATTTTACGAAAAAAAAATGTCAATTGTTACTGAAAGAAAATAAATTGAATTGTTAAGGTCCAAGTAAAAAGTTATTTTGTAATCAATCTAAAAAAATATTTAATAACGCTTTTGCCGGCCGCGGCCTGGCAATCGAACCTAGGAACTCATTTCGCTATACGAGTGTATTTATTTGCTTTGTACATAATTACACCGTAAATAACAGTCATTTAACAGCGGTGACACTTTTAATAGTCAACAATTATTATGTTGCGTTCATTATAATAACTGCGACGAATTCGATCTGTCGTTAGACTATGCTTCACGGTCGATCGGTTTGCAATGCCTTGTTATAACATTATTCATTTCAGATATTATTTATAGTTTGATGTTGGTGACAGATTTAATCTAAGGGATTTATTGTGGTAAATAATGAACACTGTGTTTTACGTTGTAACACTTTTTACTAAGGTTATTCAATCCATATTTACCTAACATTATTTTAGGACTTCAATGAAAACTCGTAGACAAATCTTGTTTTTTTTTTTCATGATTATGGCATGGCATTATATTTCGCCTGAATTTTCTGTTCCTGCTCTATCTATAAATTATTTATATCTTTTTATACCATTATCCGAAAATGGTTACCGTGACCCTGGAACGTAGGTACGTAAAGGGCTGTTAAAGGATCACCGTGGATTTTAGTCAGTACAAGTCTGACAGTAGGGTGGGAGGACTCATTTGATGACTTTACCACGATAAAAAAAAAACATAATTTGATGCGCCGAATTCGCATGGCTAAAAATGTTTGTACCTACTGTACTGAATTAATGGCTGTGGAAGTCGGCGAAATAGGCAGTCGCCCGATTTAAAATACTGATGCATCTGTCTGTAGTGTTAATCTCTATTAGACTCAGCGCCGAAGCAGCGCTGATGTTTATCTTTAATATATTTTCAACTTTATGCTCTACAAAATAACGTTGTAAATCCATTCAAGATACACTGTAGAGTTTTGTACCAAAAAGGCAAGATACAGATGATGAATGTTTATAACACAAGTAAATTACTAGTGAAAATATCGTATTGTCACTTTGTAACGATTAACCTGTCAAACTAACTTTTACTATATCGTTCGGTGAATGTGCTGACTTGCACATTGTTATTGCATTAGAACGGTCTTGGTCAAGGTAAGTTTCACTCTCATTTAGATCGCAAATTAATCTCATTTTGGCTTTCAAAACCACAGCTTTTACATATAATGCAACATCAGCATTTGTCAGAGATGCTCTTGGACGGCAGCAAAGATCAAACGGGTATCTACAAAATGACTGGTTTCAGGAGGACGTTATGAAAGAAAGAAAGAAAGAAAAAGTTTTATTGGACTCACACAGGACAGAACAACAACATAAAGTTAAAAAAAGGTGTAAAAATTAAACTAACAAAACTCTTAAAATAAAATAACCAATTTTGGTCCTGTACGAGGCCAAAAGGTATCTCACCATGAGCTGTGACAAAAAAAGTCACAGCGCTGCACGCTGGTATAAATATGATGTATCGTGGTTTCGTAATAATATATGTACTTATATACTTGATAAAATATGCTTAAGTAATTAGATGTTTTAAGAAAAGAAAAAACACCATTAGACTCGCAGGATAAAAATAAATTCAATAATGGAAAAAAGTAGATTTCCGTAAAAATTAGTTACCCTACTTTTTGTTCTTGGTGCGAGTCGCGTTGAACTAATAGTTTACCCACATTTCACCGGTAATGTAAATAAGCCGAGTCTGTTGCGATCCGGGCTTAAATTCGTTTCTACTAATAGGATGATCCTCCCTGCTGCAAGGTAGGTCGATGATTTAAGGAAGGTGGCTGGCAGTGGATGGATGCGGGCTGCCCAGGACCGGGATGGTGGGCGCTCTTTGGGGGAGGCTTACGTTCAGCAGTGGACGGCAATAGGCTGAAAATATGTATAATAGGATAATCGAATAACCTCTGTTCAAACTGAGAATCGAACCTAGGATCCAATTCTCAGTGACCGCCGTTACGAGATCGATAAGGCAATCAAATATAGTTTAATTTTAAAGTAAATTACATAATGTTCCCACTGCAGGGCGACAATCCACCACGCATTATTGGTACAAGTATTTAACACAATATAAAAACACTACACCCAACCTATTACAAATCATTACGTCCTAAATAGACAGATTCAATGTCATACAAGTTACTACCATTAATACCCCGAGGTGCTCAATACGACCAGTTTAAGAAGACCTTTAGATCTCTTTAACGAAAATTACAAGAACTTTAATTCGGAGGTCATTAAAACCGGTTATGGCTGATGATTGTGCCTCAAAGCTCTAGTAACGAAACTTTACATTTGGTCTTGTTTATCAAAACTGATCTCTATGTTTACAAAGTTAAGGCTTAACAGTGATAGGCAACACCTACGCCCAGGTGTTTGATGAGAAAAAATAAATAAAACACAATGAGATATGATGATTAAATATTTTTTTTCTAAAGTTTTATGACCGAATTTTCACCATAATGTGTAAGTAAATTACGTTTTTGAATGTGTGGGTTGTGGGAATCCAAGTTATTTGTTTTAAATACTTTTCACGAGTAGTTCAATTAGTCCAATAGTAATACACTATTGGAATAAATACTATTTGAGTATTTATTTTATCAATACTACCCTCAAAATGGCAAAGAAAAACATCGTGAGGAAATCGGTATATATCCTAGAATCAAAAAAATTGAAATCCTGTGACATATATGCACCAACACGCACTGGGTCTGCGTGGTAGATTATGGCCCACTTCCTCTCACAGAGAGAAGGCCTGTGTCCCAGCAGTGGGAACATAAAAGGCTGCTGATGACGATCATTATAAGGAGTTCAATATTGATTAGATAACAGAGAGCAATTAATATGAATAAAAGTAATCGAGTTTTTTTTTGCGGTTCTCAAACTACTTTTTTGTTAGTGATGTCATAACTATTTTGGAGATTTTAAATTTGGAACCTGAATATTGATTACCTCGTTCCAAAATATAGAAAAACTAGTCTTAAAATATTCGTTTAGAAATGTAGTCCGTGCTTGATAGATACAAAACGATTTTGATAGCTCTCTTTTACGCCCAAAATTAATATGTTATCTAAATCCAAATCCCGTTTCCATGTTGTTGACGGCTGTTGCTGTTTGGACATCTTAACGCTGACATAGGCAAATTCGGTCTTTAATTGGTTGCATACAAAAATCAGGATCTTGATACCAACTCAGATTATTAATTTACAGAGTTAGAGGTATACCCCTAACTTAAAATCATTTCTTTGCATTAAAGTATCAAAACAAAAGAAAACCTAAGATAAGTGTTGGCCACGCAAGGATTGTGTGGCGTAACATAGCCAATATAGGGGACATTGGCTATGTTACGCCATCGGCCAACGTCTGCGTCGACAATAAAGACATCGTCGGCTTACAATAGAGAGACCTCTCTTTGAGATATAGTCTAGTCTCAGAAGTGGGAAAATAATACGCTGATTACACTTTAGAGGAAGGATCCTTACAAGATGGCTTCTCAGATCTCCGTTCACAAAGCCATTGGCTAAGCCTTAGCCGCTAAGGATAAGTAGATGTCTTTGCCGCCTCTTGTGGCGAAGTAAGCTATATTGTGTAGTCTGTTGCGGTTTGTCGACATATGTAATAGTGGGTTTAATTATTTAACAGGGAAGGCAGTTGAGCTTGTATGACGACTGCATGAATCATTCTGGGAATAATATTTTATGTGCAATACTTACCTACTTTATTAAGTTAAATACTTTTTTTCATCATCTTCCTTTTTTTGTCCTTTTCAACGGTAATCAAAATTAAGTTGAAATTGAACCATCTTACCCAAGATAACCACCAGTGTGGTCTCCCAAAAACATACAAAAGTAGATTAACATACAGATTCGAATCTGTTTACAGAGTTCATAAGCCATAACAGTCGTAATTACCGGATCATCCATTATCTTCTGAATAATAAATAGCCGAACTTCCGTTCCTTCAGGGTACTTCTTTACTTCATCAGCATCACAATCAAAGTTCAATCTATTTCTATCTACTAACCCTAAGGCGTGCTTCAAACTATTGTTCTACACATCAAGCTATAAAAAACCAGTATAAACTGATCTATCATTGTGCGGACAGATCATACAAAGCTAAGCCAGGATAAACTGGTTATTTAATAAGCTTGGCCCCGATTGATTCGTAAATATCAGCACTCCATAATTATTGTGTGTAGTAATTGTAATCAATGAGCGGTTTTGTACTTCAAAGATTAAGTGTATAGACTGTGCAGATGGCAAAAAAACTGGCTAAGTACTAGTTTGACTCGCATACAAAGAGGTCCGTAGTATTGTAATATTTACAACTTGCAATACTTTTTTTTAGCGTATTAAAATCATCGAATGAGTCCTCCCACGCAGGGCAGGGCAGGAGGGACTGTCAGACTTGTACTGACTAAAATCCACGGTGTTCTTCAATAACCCTTTACGTTCCGGGGTCACGGTATTCGTTAGTCCCGCGACCAACTGGCAACACTGGCATTAACCCACCTGAATTTATGTTACTAACTGATGATGTCGTTATCATCATCATCATATCAGGCGTAAGACGTCCACTGCTGAACAAAGGCCTCCCCTATAGACTTCCAATAGAATCGGGAACGACATACCAGGACAAAAATTGTAAACTATTTGTGTGCCAGATTTCATCCAAATCCGTTTACTAGTTTTTGAGTGAAAGCGAAACAAACATCCTGAGATTTTTTTTTTTGTTTTAAAAAACGTTGCCGCGAATCCCAAGTAAATGAAATAGCTGACACCCTCTGAGGCGCTAACTAATTTTTTCCATCGACGTAACGTCAAAGTACGCGTTTACGTTACGTCACAAAAACGTGAAAACTTTGTAGACCTTCTGGTTCTGTTGAGGATTTGGTTACGGAACTCTAAAAATAAGTAGGCTAGGTGTCATTTTTTGCACCTTTATAGTCGTTTTCGGTTTCGGGGTGAATATAACCTGAAGTATGCGGCATTGACACTTGAAACGGATTTTAGATATTCGGTTACCGAAGTTTTTCTTTGGTTACTATGTTGCGAAAGAAGCGGCTGTTTTGGGCTATGACATCATTCATCCAAAATAATCGTTATGAATTGGAAGCTACACATCTTTTTGTTTACTTTGAAATCTCTTCAAGATTAGATGGATACAAGAGTCTTGCGTAGCATTTTTTTGCGTTTGCGTCTGTGTCAATCCTGAGCAAAGGCTTCCCCTAATTCTTTCAACTTCTCTCAATGCACGATAGTGTGCTTTCAATCGCCAATATACGAGGGAATCATCATTATTTGCGTCTTTTATTTTTCCATAAACGAACTATAAGAAGTGGCATCAATCACTTCACTAGTCTCCTAAAAAAACATGGTGTCCCTAAGACCACACAGTTTACATAGACTAAAAGCCTTAAGAAGATATTCTAGTAATTAACTCAGCACTAATATAATTTATCCTTTCATCGACGGTTACTATTGGCGCCATGCTGCAGGCCTAAACTAATTAATTCTAAGGCCAATACTTACTTTATCGTTACCATAAATATCAGTTGTCTTCGGTACGGTAATCTACATTTACGGCGTGACCACAATATTCAAACTCAAGCTACAAGCAACTGCTGAGAAAACATGTGAATGAAATTGCTTAGGCTGTGTCGCAAGTTGAGAATTATCGTGTGGAGGATACAAAACAGGAATCAGTCTTTTGGAAGAAGAGTATATTAAAGAAAAAACCAAAGGGAGTCGTATTGTATTGGTAAGGACATAATTTTGATGTAAAATAGTGATAAATATGAATGTTGAAAGATCAAGAGGCAGAGGAACGCAAAGGGCAGGTAATTGATGATGGTGTCACAGCGAGCCAGCGTGGCTTGCGATGCGATGGTACTCACAAAAAAGGAACAAATGACAATCCTGCATATCGCTAGTCGCAACGCCTGAGGTTGTGAGCGAAGCGTTGCAATACTAGCTCACAAGTCACACGCCTGCAGAAACGATCGCAATCAAATGAAATGGAACAAGAATATAACGAGCAGACCGCTCCAAATTCAACACAATACTGTTTGTTTAACAAATAACCTGTACCTTACTGTTTTAGTTAATACAATAGACAATGTAATCGTGTAAAACGGGTAATGGATATCTAACAAAGATATTGATACGAAGTTTGTGATACAAAACGATTATTGATACAGTTGGTAATAGAAATTCATCATTATAATTTATATCTTTGAAAGCGATTCGTGATTTACGAATTAGGTATAATTGTATAGATGGTCGGTTTTTTAGATTGATCTTTGTGGTTTTAGCAATTTAAAAGTTTTGGGAAAGTGATTATTAGAATAATGGTGAAGTACCTCAGGTTATGAAGAACTTGTTTAAAATAATAGGCAGATTCTCAAGTAGCAATTTTTAGTGGTACTTTATAAGTAAAAAAATTTAAAAAACCCCCGACAAAAAACCAAGTTCCCTTTAAAAAGTAATAAATAATAAAAACAAATAAAACAATACGTCGCGTTGGGGGACCGCTTCAAATTATTTATTATCTACGAAGTTTTTCGGTCCCCCAACGCGACGTATTGTTTTATTTGTTTTTATTATTTATTAATTTTTAAAGGGAACTTGGTTTTTTGTCGGGGGTTTTTTAAATTTTTAACATATTTTTTTATTTTATACTTTTTATAGGTAGGTACATACTTATTTTATATCATTTTATGTTGAGCGGTTACAGCACAATGACAAATCATCTTTAACAGAATTACAAAGACTGAGATTGTAGTAATTGACACTCTCACTTGACCAACGGATTTCCATTTCCCAATTTCCCCAGCACCAATTTTCTCATCAAACCATGCTAAGAACACTCTCAATTAAATCATCAATATTCCCATTCAGTGCGCTTTCATTTAAAACCCCACTCGAGTTTATTTGCAAACCTTCGGTTACCCTTCCCCACTTTCACCCCCATAACTTTTAACCGGCTCAACCGATTTTCATCAAACATGTCTAAGAACACTCGCCCGTAAATTACCTTTAATACAAAAAAAAAACTAAATTGAAATCGCTTCATCCGTTCGGGCTCTATGGTGCCACAGACAGACACACAGATAGACACACAGACAGACAGACAGACACGTCAAACTTATAACACCCCTCTTTTTCCGTCGGGGGTTAAAAATGCTTCTTTTTTTCATGACAATTAATCACTTTTTCATAAATGATTTATTCACTAAATTCTCTGAAGACAGGCTGATGAATTATTTTCCTGAAAGCATCTTATTTTAAAAATAATTGCTAATTATATACCTAACAGACAACCGTACTTCTCCGTATTTCTCATAATAAACGTTTTTGAAAAGAAACAGGTACCATTGTTTTCCAAAACTCTTTGGTTTCGTATAAGTACTACCTTCTTTACATTTTTATGAAGCAATCTTTTTTAAAGGTTTGTTATTGTTTTAATTATTTTATAGCGTCTTTCCTGCCATTTTGAATTTCGAAGCCCATGTTCATTCCTATTTTGAACAAGCCGTTAAGTTTAGCGTGTGAAATGCATACGTTCCAATGGCTAATGTTTGCTCACTAGAAGTTTCTATGTTTTGTCCGAAGTGATATATCGTTTCCGATCGTCATTTACTTTATGTGCTCGTGGTATGTTCGCTTGTTGTTCTCACACTTGTGGCTCGTGCTGGGAAATTGAAGTAAAAGTTCGTTAATAATTACTGAGATATCGTCAGTTTCCTAGGCTTTTCCCTAATTATGTTAGGCTACTTGAGGAAAAACTGCAAGTGGGTTAATTATATTTTATGTTTCTGAAACTTATTTCCGACAAACTTTTCTCTGCTGAATGAGCTGCCGAACGTTATTTAATAAATTGATGAAGGCTGTATATGCTAGAAAAATGGTCAATATATAATGGAAGAAAAAGACATTCTGCGCTAACCCCAAAACATTGGGATAGAGACAATTGAATTTGTTAAATAGAGCACTTTTACAAGTTATTCTTTTATTAAACTTTCTTTAGTTTCTTAGCTTTCTTTTTTGTAGTATCCTCCATACAAATATATTGTTATGTATGATTATGAATTTATTACCATGCACGTTTATTCTCAAATGGTCTCAAGATGATGAATTTAAAGTTTCGTTAGAGATAAGCTACATAAATACTGGGTGTAAGGGACAGCCCTCCGCAAACTTTCAGGGTTTGCTCAGTAGACGAAACTGAACAATCTTCCACAACTTTTTTTTTTCAGGAAATGAAATAAAATCAGCCTCACCATAGAAAATTATAAACTTGATTGGACAGTTTGTATGAAGAGGCTGATTTTTTTTTCATTTGATGTGCTGGCGTCTGTATTGTCCAATACTTCTTAAAAGCTTCAATACAAATGTTTCTTTTCTTTTCTATGGTACGACTAAGCTGACCGTACAATTACATGCACCGTTCGGACCGCGTTGCGGATGTTGATACTCAGATTAGAAATATTGCAGAAGTTGTTGAAATGCGGCGCAAATGACGCGTATTTATTTAATTTATATTGTACTATACTTGAGTGGTGGCCCAGTTGAGCAGTGGTGACCCAGTGGAGACCCAGCCCCGACTTACGAGTTGTAGGTCGTGGGTTCGAACCCAGCCAGGCACATTACTTTGTGTAATTTGTTTCATCACCACTGCTCAAAACAGTGAAGGAAAACATCGTGAGGAAACCGGCATGTCCTAGAACCGAAAATTCAAAGACATGTGACATCCACCAACCCGCACTGGGCCCGCATGGTGGATTACGGCCCACTCCCTCTCTCAGAGAGGAGTCCTGTGTCCCAGCAGTGGGAACATTTATAGGCTGATGACTGTACTATACTGATTAATGTGCGACCATCTTTATTTCCTGTTCTTCATACAATGTTCAGCTTTCAACACTAGTTTTCCTCCATGCTGTCTAAGCATATTTATCAAGTTTATGTTCCTGTAACCACAGCTTTCTTTATCCTCGGTGCAACCACATCATTTCAAACAATGACTGGCTTCCATCTAATGGACTGCAGGTGAAAGTAGACTGTATGATGTGGAATTTAAGAGCTGTTGTGGTATGGTTTATTTATTTATGTACAACATAGAATTTCTTGATGTGCAACATGTTGAATTGAATGGGTGGTTGCAACTCTCCATAAACAATATTGGTCGAAACAGGCCCGGTATTTATAAACGCTTCGATTACCTAGTATTCGGGAAATTGTATGTCTATCTTTTTTGCATAACGATACCAAGCGAAACGTAATAGTTATTTATGATACGTGCGGTAAGTTGGTTTTTACAAACGAGTAGACGAATGTAAGCCCGAGATGAAGTCGAGGGCTTACCATAGTCACGAGTTTGTAAATACCAATTTCTGCACGTGTGTCATACAATGTTTTTCAACACATTTGCGAGCAAACAGTACAATATGTAATTAAACAAACTTTTTTTAACAGTGGGAAAGTTGCAACAATTTTTGAAGTTTCTAATATGAAAATGGCGCGAATTTGCAAATGGCGCCACATGCACGTGGTGAAAATTAGAACTACATCTTTCGTCTCATTTACTCTTTAGTATTAAAGTGAGACAACGTATTGAGCAAAAGCGCTTCCAAGGAGGTTCGATCAGTCAGGTTGTTTATTCTCCTATTGTGAAACTCTTTGGTGGAATTCTTATATTTTTTATGGAAATTAAAAAAAAACCGTAAAGAAAACGCACGGTGCTATACAACGGGGTATGCCGTAAAATAGGTACTTAGGTGAGAGTACCTATTTTACCGCACGTTCCGTTGTATGGTGCGTAATTTTTAACTTTCGAACAATGTATACAGGCTTTGTAAATGCATTTTTCGAGCAAATGTGTTGAAAAAGATATGAATATCGGAATCGTGAATACGGGGGTAGGAATAATGCATCTTTAGTCAATAGCTTGCTAATAGGAGTTACCAACCTTTGCATCTCAAGAGCTGATATGCTGTTTGTAATCAGTGTAGCCATTGAACTTAAAACTGTCAACCGTATAGCGCTTTAAAGCTACTTATAGTGGCGCTTTTCACTGTTTCCGCTGTATAAAGTGCTTTATTTGTCAAAATATTTTTACTGCCGTATGGTAAATCTTAAGGAAATTTGATACGAGACGAATATATTGTAATCGGAGCCTAAGTATGCTCATGAGTTCTTTATTACGACAGTCAGGAAATGGTCGTGTTGCTTATTTTGTTATTTTATTAAATAAATAAAATATATTTTGACGTATTTAATTTAAAATTTATTGGATTAAGAAATAATTTAATGCGGGAAATCAAGCGTAGATCTTTTTATAAATTAACCCACACTATATCTAGTAACCGTAGTTGTACAGAGAATCTCTAGTAGAAATTAAAAAGGAACGTGGGATTGTGGCTTCTACGATGATCAAGATAGAGTGTAGAATGCTGTGTTGTTTATTGACCGATTGTAGGAATCTGTGTGGAACGTATGAATATATTTCACGCTCATATATTGGGGACTGGGGCAATGTATACCGTTTATTACTGTATGCTCAGTAACCATTATTTCTGTTAAAATAAAAATATTTTGTAGTGAACGTTGTGTACTCAGTCGACGGAAAATGTTCTTGGACTTAAATCTTGTTGCTGTTATTTCTTATTAAAATTAGGCTTGTTAGAATCAGTTTTTGTGTACAGTAAACAATAGTACCGAATTATGTCATTGTATTTTACTATAATTTAAAATATAGACAAGAAACAATCATCTCAGTTTTGAAATTATTTTCCTTTTACCTACATAAAACATAACCTGTAATCAGAAGTATATTATAATTGTCAACTAAAAAAGTTTATGAAATATTTTAAGTTGCTTAGTTGGGTTAGGTTTGAATGTGTTGAGGCATTTTCCATCGATGAAAAAAGGTATCATATAGAGATTTTCCCATACTGTCTTAATTATCCGATAGGTTACTATCTTAACACATGATACTAGGAGTGAATTTACAGAAATAGTGTCTTGGGTGGGGTTCAAAGTGACCTTAACCCTAAACTTCGATGTCCTATCATTACGTCACCGTTTATCGATACTTTATATCGATAAGACTCACATCGAACGTTCAAAAAATGCTGCTGTCATCTCACACTCGTGCAGTGCGAAAGAACGCGACTGTGCCATGTGGACGATAACGGGACACGTATGACGACAACACTACGGTACGCTGTGACTTACATACGGGATAACACGACTTTTGTAGTGTCAGTAGAGATGAGAAACCTGTGTAGACTGTGGCTTTGGAGGGTTGAGTTTTTTTAATTGGAAATTGGTTTATCAATAGGTAGGTACTAATATTAAAAAGCTGAAGAGTTTCTTTTGATGAACGCGCTAATCTCAATACTTACTGCATCGAATTGTAAAAATATTTTTAAGCTATTGCATAGCTTTTATCGCGGACACTGAGCGCGGCGCGGCGCGGCGACCGAATCAAAAAAAAATTCCAAAAACCTAACCAAAATACCTGACACCATGCATCGTCTAACATCGTTTCAGTTTCAGACTTCGGCAATCATAAAAATATCCGTCATAAAAACAATTTACTTTTTCTTACTGATTCTAAACGGCCAGCTACAAAAGGAGTTTTCACAATGAAACCTACTTATAATAATAATAATATTCCACAACTATCACACAACGCCATCTAGTCCCAAGCTAAGCAGAGCTTGTGTTATGGGTACTAGACAACTGATAAACATACTTATATATTTCTAAATACATACATATTATAGATAAATTACACCCAGACACAGAACAAATGATCGTGCTCATCACACAAACATTTGTCCTGGGTGGGAATCGAACCCACGACCTCCGGCATAGCAGTCAGGGTCACTAACCACTAGACCAACAGGCCAGTCATAAAATTCTCCTATAACAAAGAAGTTCTTTATTACAGTAGTGCACCACAAACATTGTAAATAAATTATATTCTCGTTAAATATACGCGGTAGGCGATTTTATTCTTTTAAAATAAAATAAAAATGTTATGCAATAGCTTTACCGCGGCAGTCTCCGAGTGCCACATGTATTTTTTGTTTGGTAATTCTATTTACCGAGGAAGGTTATAGTCTATATAACATCACGCTGCAATCAATAGAAACCAAGCAGCGGGTGATATCGCGGGAAAAGCTTGTTTAAAAAAATGAAAAGGGCGTTGCAAAAAAATCCGTACTTTCTTTCATGCAAACAGCCAAATCGGTTGAGCCGCTCTCAAGGGATACTTCAATATTGCTTTTCCGTAAGGAAACATCCTTAATTACAGTGCTGCTACAGCGAAAAATTACAGTAGTTTCAAGATAACTATGGAGAATGGCAGTGAGGAAGAGATTTATAACTCGTTACAGAATTGTCGGAAATCTAAAGCTCAACTGCCTGATTTTTTCATGAAAAGGTTTAAGAACTAAGACTCCATTCATATTCTCCAGATTGTGAGTATCTGAAAAGCCATATTCCATTGTTAGTTGAGTCAAGCTACACGATAACTGGCAAATGCTTGCACTGACTCGACAGGTCCACTCGATTTTGTGTGTTTCTTTTTGCAAAAGATCATTTCAGACACTGACCTGCATGGTCCTCGTAGATTAGGTTAATCTACATATTAATGTCTGGACTTTAAAAGAGACTGTGACCTCTGAGTTTGTTTCTTTTCAGAGTAGTTAGGTACCGGCCCCTCCTAGTTTCATGAAAAGACGTAAAGTATTGAAATAAAACCTACTTGCATCAATAAACATTATTTCATTTAATTTCGTTAAATAAGTAATTGAGCTCATTTCCTCCAATAAGCGACATATCTCATTATCAGATGTTATCTTAACATCTTGAGCTAGATTAAAAGGAAATAGAAACTCGAGTAATGTGCAACTCATATTGCAATCTAATATGATTATTTTATAATGATAAACCGATCAGTGATATTGGCATTACGACTGGCTAACTTTGACGTTTGAGAGAAAAATTTTAATGTTACTTAAAGCAAAACAGTTATGGGAATTCCAAGTAATAGGTACCTATTTATTTCCTTTATTCATAATTTTTAAATCATGAATAAAGGATTTTTTTAAATATTTGAATTAAAAAAATATCATCATCATCATCATCAGCCTTCAATGTTCCCACTGTTGGGACACAGGCCTCCTCTCTGTGAGAGGGAGTGGGCCATAATCTACCACGCGGTCCCAGTGCTGGTTGGTACGTAGATGTCACATGTCTTTGAATTTGATGGTTCTAGGACATTTTTTTTTTGGGACAATCCCACCACACTATTTCCAAACAACTGTAACTCCTGAGAGCCAAAATCAACAATGGCAACCACCAGAAGAGCGTCGAGACAATGAAGCTCGACGTGTCCCGGAGAATGAATTTACCTGTCTTGGATCCTGCACGAAATTAATCAGAAAAGAATAGTGGAGGAGTGGTTCTAGGACATGCCGGTTTCCTCACGATGTTTTCCTTCACCGTTTTAAAAAATATAATAGTATAATAACAGTAGCATACCAGCATTGGGAACAGGGTCCAAACTGCCGGTGGTTAAGGTTCCGGATCGAGCAACCTTCTCACTATGCGCGCCGTGTCCAAGATTACTACCTACTTTATTCATCAAGCCCTTGAATAAGCTGATCTTTATATTTATTTAATCATTTATCAATCACAGTGTAACTTTACACAAAGCTCGCGGGACTTATCTCATTACCGTGACCCCGGAACGTAAAGGACTATTGAAGGACACCGTAAATTTTAGTCAGTACAAGTCTGACAGTCCCTCCCGCCCTGCCCGGGTTGGGAGGACTCATTTGATGATTTTACCACCTTGTTTCTTCCAACCTTCACGTTCCTGGGCAAGAACAGATTTCATTCAGGTTTTATCTAAAAAGCGACAATGCCACATAATGCCCATCTTAGTTTTTCTTAATCTTGTAATGTTTTTTTCCTGTATTGTAGGTGTATTTGCACCTGTATACACAGAAAGCTCGGTGCAACTGCCTGTATGGCATTGGTACACATATTTGTTCCGCGCATGAATCAAACCCGTAATTAGCAGCACAACAGTCAATCGCCCAGTCATTGCGCCTACTGTATAGTTAAAATGTTCTAAAGTTGCATGCTGTTGTGTACTGCTGTTTTCCAGATTTACTGCTTAAAATGTTCCGCCTTCGTCACAAAGCCGGAGTTCAGCTATGCTGGTCTCTCTTTGAAGCTATTTGTTTAAAGTTGGAAACTCGTTACAGACAAACCGTTGCTTCAGTCCTGAGCCTTATAGAAGAAGCACTACTGTACTCATGCAATTTTTCACAGTGTTCCTCCAGGCTTGTTACTACCCGTTACCTCCTTCCATTGTACAAAAATGTCTGAATGGTCCATTGTTGGCCACTTACAACATATTAACGTGTTTGGTGCTAATGTTCGTACATTCTCTGGTAATGAGTACGTCACCCTTACCTACAGCATTCCTTTGCTGTTGAGTGGGAATGTTCTGGAAGCTTTGTTGTTGGTTTCTTTGGCCGTGATTTTAGTACGAGCTGTAGTAGCTTTTTGCGGAAAGAAAAATTGGACTGTGAGCAGTCCTATGGAAATCCTATTTGATAATAAATTCGTCTGGAGTACTCGTATTTATTCAGAAAGACGTAGGTTCGAGTCTTGATTGCAGTCGATTATTTCATTCCGCAAAAAAGCTTTATCATTCGCGAGACGCAGGCGTACAAAATTAAAAAAAAAAACCTGTCGAAGGATATACAAAAGCGCATTTACGCCGAAGTTGCATTTTGTGGAGCAAAGTTGAGCAACAAAAAGTTAAAGCTTAAACTGAATTTAAGTTATACGAAGTGATTTAATGTAAAATTTTACTCAACTAAAGATATGTTTTGTGTGGATACATATAAATATCGATGATTTCTGAAAATGCTTACTACCTTTATTCTGTTCTTTGGGTCTTTGATCAGTTTTTTGTTGATCCAAATTAAAGAATACTTTTTTTTGTAGGAAACATTAATTTAAAGCTTCATCATCATCATCTTAATAAGTGACCGCGTGCATGAGTACAAATTAATCATCTGATTCTCACCAATATGTCTGTGCACCCAACAAACAAATCGATATTTTAATCTCGATTTCCATAATCGAAAATCTCTCAACAAAATCGAGATTCTCTCACGAATTCGGTCAATCGATAAATCGGTATCAATATATCTTTGTTTACCTTATATCGATTTCCTGAGAATTAGAAAGTTGTATCGATAACTATTGTATAACACACAGTTGTAGATAGTACCGCTATTAAAAAGTTGATGATTCTCATCTCATTATTTATTTTGGCATTGTAGGATGAATTGCCGACTTTTGAAGTAAGAATCGATTTTTCTGTCTTTCAGTCATATTGAATCGCGTAAGTGTGGTAAGCGTTGATTCACTAGGTAAATACCTATGTAACATATTACGAATGCGAAAGTAATTCTGTCTGTTATTCTACAGACCTTTCCCAGGGAGAGGGAGGGAACTTACCAGGAGGAATCATTAATGATTTTATTCCCCAAAAAAAAGCATATATGAGGTAGTTAAATATCTCATATATTCAGCATAGGCCTTAGTCCAACTGCGCCAAATATCGAAATTCGCTCAGTCGTTCAAAGGCTTATTAAATTGCCACGGAATGGAAGCGAATTTTTGTAACTAAATGTTACAAAGCATAATGAACTTTATGTCAATTAGTGTAATGTATAATGTCTGATAGGGGAGAATGGAAGAAGAAAACGTGTTGCGCCGACCCCAAGTAGAATGGGACAAGGGCAGGAAGAAGAAGAAGAAATGTAATGTATAAACTAGCTAGAAAAGAGATCCTAACTGCAACTATTCCTGAAATGTGCAAGATTTTTCTGGAAGACGCTTGACATTTCTTTCAACTCGTTTCTTGTTTGTAACAAAATTAATTTTATCTCAATAAGCATTAAATTCATAATATTTTGTAAGTTTTACATACAATAATTTGCTTTCATTCCAAGTAAATTGAAAGTCCAAATCACTATACGGTCAAAGCTTTTCTGATTATGAACATACTCGTACACATAACATTATAGCACAATTGCAAGTTAATCTTGGCACCACCATAAAATTAATTAAATTATTGTTTTACGTACCCATTAACTTCGGTATTGTTTTTCACAATTTCATTGTATAAGTATTCAGCTCTGAAAAATGAACTCAAACAATAGATCGTCCATCTTCTTTGAAAATCACAAAGTTCTTACTTTTCATTTGCACCAAAGCTATTTGTATACGCCAAGTAAGTTATCACCAATATTTCAGCATGAGATGGCATTATGTTTGACAAGGAATCTTCAAGGAATTCCGACATCTTTAAAGTACCTACAGGTTTGCTGTTTACCGTTATTGTACAATGAAGCATATTATTATTATTTCTGCCTTTGGATGGTAGTAACGATAAGGGTGCTCCCACATTTTATTATTATTATTTATTGGTTTGTCAGACAAGTATATCCAAAATATTATCCATACATTACATTAATACATTACAATATAATAAAATATCAAAATTAAAACAAAATTAAAACAACGTAAATTCCACTACCCTTTACAAGATTTATCGACGCGGAATCAGGCTCGGCTCGGACGACGCGATCCGATGCGAATGTTATTAGTAACAACCTTATTGCGTTGACATAAAGGTTTTCTTGACCGGCTTAAGCCGATTCCGCGTCGATAAATGTGGGAGCACCCTAATATAAGAGATATTACTAAGTTTTGTCAGACTTTAAAACTTAGGTACCAAACTAAGTATTTTATTTAAAGGGTTATTTTTAGAAAATATAAATTATACTTAAGTCAAAGAAAAAGACATAGTTTTTAAGAAAATAATAATTATTTCTTCTAATCTGGCTAGCAGTGGCATTGAATTCATTGCCAAGCAGAGTCTCTTATCTGGGTGTCACCACTGCGAAGATCGCCCGGAGGACACAGTAGAGCATACGGTGCAAGACTGCCCCGCTTGGGCAGAGCACCGACGTGTCCTCACGGCGGCGATAGGCGGAGACCTCTCGCGCCCGGCATTGGTTGCGGCCATGCTGCGGGGCGAGACGGAGTGGGAAGCGGTCGCCTCCTTCTGCGAAGCAGTCATGCTCGCGAAGGAGGAGGCGGGCCGCGTGAGGGAGAGGACAATGTCCTCCCTCCGCCCCACCCACAGTGGTGGACACCCACGGCGACGGACGTCGCAAGACGATCTCCGGCCACCGTAGGCGCGGGCATGCGGGCGGCGAGTAAAGGGCAACTCGCTGCCCGACCATGGACCACGCCCGGGTCGACGGCGCGTTGTGTTCCACGCGCGCCTCAAAGAGCATCAGCAAGATGACGGGGCCCCCCTCTAGAGGGCCGAAGCCTGCCGGGGTCGCGGGACTTATCTCATTACCGTGACCCCGGAATATAAAGGGCTATTGAAGGACACCGTGGATTTTAGTGAGTACAAGTCTGACAGTCCCTCCCGCCCTGCCCGGGGTGGGAGGACTCATTTGATGATTTTACCACGATAAAAAAAAAAAAAAGCAGAGTCTCTTATAGCTAGAGATTGGTTTATGCCCTGAATATATTTGGGCCATTGAATAAACACCCGATAAATGCACGTAAACCCCGAATAAATGCATTTTGTCTTGGCTTTTTGCCCAGTTAACTTTTAACTTAATTTTCTACTAAACAAAGTTATTAATTTTTATGCTCAGCGCCTGGTCATTTATTTGGGTTTAAACTTAGTTATGCCCAAAATAGGCCGAGTATATGCATTTTGCCCTCGACCCATCTTTGAGACTATTTTGTTAGCCAGCTACCACTTGAATTTGTATCCAATTCTTTCATATCTAATGAAATATCAATTATTGTTACAGGTAACACTCCATTCGGACCGTGTGCAGTGAATACATGGATATTATGTGCAGTGACGCTATATACTTCGACTCGAGGGACAGACGGTGACAAGTGTGCAGTGAATGACAGTGAGTTGTGGACGATGATCGTTTGGCGCACGAAGAATACTAGTCGTCGGAAATACGGGGGCTGGTGAGTGTAGAATTTTTGTTACTTTTATCAGCTTTGCCCCTCACCAAGAAATCTTCCTGTAGGTATTGTGGTTACGTTGAGAAACATTTAAAGTAACATAAAAAATACCCCCATCCAAACAATTACATGAAAAAAATAGAAATACCTATTTGTTCCGTGTGGAAATCGAAGCCACGACATGTAGCGCAGCAGTCAATCGTTCAAATACTGCGCTAACCGTACTTACCGATCAAAGTTGTGTTCGATTCGTGTCATGACAGAAAAGTTGTTATCATTTTCTCTCTCTTGGGTGAACTCTATGCAACTATTCTTTTGCCTTAGATGAATCAATAAGCGATGACGATGACTGTTACAATGAGCTTCAACAACTGCATGACACATTCGTCGTGTATTTGACTATAAAGCCTCCTGCAGACACACGCGATTAATCGCGCGGGGCGACATGTCGCGGTCCATTCGCAGTATTTTTAGAGTGGAAATTAGCTTGGCTCGTTGTCGCAGCGCGATTAATCGCGTGTGTCTGCAGGAAGCTTAACTCTGCCATAAGTGTCGTGAATAACCATTTGTTTTCAAAACAGCTTTATCAAATCAACTATAGATTTAACTCATTGATTGAATCGAATATTCTAATTTTATATTTTTATGGAAAAAAAAACAAATCTAATCTAGGTGCTTTTAGGTTTTCTCAGTTCATTACTGAAGAAATGTCTACAGACCCTCCAGCAAAATGCTACCGAACTAATATAAAATTGTAGCCATTCTCAAAACTGTCTCATAATTCTCACATTCAATGTCCTCTACGAGAAATCACGTACTGACCGTAGACCACTTCTAGCCAAGAACACGACGGATACAGTCTACCCGTAATTACAACAATAATTACCACCGTTGAAGTATGCCGTCGAGTTCCCAGTAGCACCACTAGAATAGACACTCTCCATCCTTTCCCACGAACGTCTCGCATAAGGGATATTGCCAGTAGGATGGGTGAAAGCATACACCTGTACTGTAGAAACACCTGTGGAGACAGCTGCTAAGTGGGCCGAGAATAATGACTAAACTCGAGAAATAATTATTCCAGTATGCACGCATACTGAAATAATCGTTCTAGTTTGTAGCTATATTGTACATAACCATCTTGTAAGAACGATGTGAACATTAAGCTATTTCATTACTAAGGAAAAATATCCCGTTTCGAATTTCGTATGTTAATAAAGTTAAAAATAAACTTAAAAACATACTTAACACAAATAATCTTTGATGCTTGATGACATCCGTAACGTCTCCCAAAAGGCCCAGTTAAATCCGGGCTATTTGGAAAAGCCGTGAAGCACACAGTAGGTACTAGGTAGGTTTTCTTTCCCAATAAACGTATTTTCCGTTTTCTTTTATAAATAATGAGTGAGTGACCTTTTGCTTTTATATATATAGATTGTATTTCTGTTTATCTGTTTCACAATCCGTGATACTAGTAAAACTAAAAAGACACAAATTTAAAACAAATCGTTAATTATTTAGATGATACGATTTCGCTGCGCAGCGAAAATTTTTTGAGATGGGTTTTGTTATTGACTCTAGTCCAGGTCAAAGGTGCAGTCACTTTTGACTTGGAGTACGAAGTCCAGAAGAAGCCTGTTCACTCACTTTGAAGAGACTTGGATTGTATGCGTTTTGAATAACTTCAACTTTTACTTTATGTCTTCTCCCCTTCCTCATTAGTACATTGGTTAGCTATTTTCCCTTAATTCATATAATCCGCAAAATTATGTTCTTCATTAAACAGTTACGATACTAAATACTATCTTAACCAACAAGTAAACTAAACGCTATGATAAACTAACCACAGGAAGTTGTAATTGACTATAGGATATAATCCGACATGGTTCGAAGTATAAACATTAATGTTATTAGCCAATAGAAAATAATTATATAATCTTTCAATGTTAATCAATTAGATTAATTGTAAGTTGTCTGTATCTTTATTGGAGTACCTTGTTAGTGGATATAGCGTTTTGAAAGTGGGTACTAAGTAGTGCTAGATTCGCTGTAATTGTAATTGATACTTCTGTATAAGTAATTTTCTTGGGGATTACTACTGTTATATTATTGCCGTTGGGTTAGCTATTTTGATTATATCTCCTTGATATACTGGTTTTAAAGATGACTAGGTTATTCCGACAACTCTGTCCGCATTGTGGTCGAAACGTTCTTGGAGCAACGTTAGCCGTATCCCGGTAGAACCAACTTTGACAATTAGCTATTCTTAGGTTTTAACATATTTTTTACTCAAATAAACACTATATCGCCACTTGGGAAGTTTTCTTCCCGGTGGCGTTTAAGAAATTTTTTGATAGTAATGACAGTTTGGGAAGAAAACTTCCCGTTGGCGTTGCAATGGTTAGACATCTTACCTAGCCTTGGTCATTGCCTGAATGCCAAATAGTTTCAAATCTGTTAGGTAATCTTTATGTGCGAAAAGGTAAAAGAAAATATTAATATGGACTCATAGGAGTAAGTGGTAAATTACTGTAAAGCAGTAAGAAGGACAGTGATATTGTAAATGCTTAAATGAAAGCTGACATAGAAATTAATGCCTTTTTCACACCACAAAAGAATAGGAATGATAGATAGGATAAGATACCTTCAATTGAGTGTTATAATTATGCATTAGTTGCTAATATTGGGATTGAACGCCCTAGGAAGATTTACACTAACCTTATTGCTGAGGTGATCCAGAAACGTCGTGTGCGTAGTACTCGCAATTGGCGAGCTTGTATGCTCAAATGCATGATTGAGGACGAGACGAAAAGTTTTTAGTTTAGTTAGTATCGTAGCATTGTGAGGCTCTGTGGTTTCTGCTTACCCCATGGGATAAAGACTCAGTTTATGTATTGAGTTTATTCTCAAACCGTTCGCTGTCTGTCTGCTTTTAATTGTTGGAATAAAATAGTATACTATAAATCAATTTTACTAATTATCAGTTGGCATCTTCTACTCTATTTCACGACATCTTCGCAGTGGCTTCTACATCCCATTTGATATCAAACGTTTTGATTAATTTATTTGACGTATAAATGTTGTTTTCAATTGCAAAATGATTGGTAATAATATAACTCAATTAAAGTTAGAGCCCTTGGCTAGTGCAGATCGGTTTATCAACTTAGTGAAAATAAAGTTTAGAACACACAGCATGGGTCCCGCTGATCTAGTATTTGCAAATGCAACGAGTATTTTAGACGTTATGCCATATAAATAAAGTAGGAAATCATGTAATAAGAGTTTATTACGGTATTGAATATGAGTACTGTATGTTCATCTATTCTATAGATATTGAAATATTAAATATCTAATCTAATAATTGAAAGTAGCAGAAATGCTATTACCGAATCTAGTATTGCTATGTTGCTTTGTTATTGATTAATAATTATAACCTTTAGTTTAAATGTAAGTAGTTGCAGATAGTATACAAATATCAATATTGAGAATTTTAATAAATTACGAGCTTTAGTCACTAACTTCAGTCTTCAGTTGCCCCCTATTTCTCTTTTCTAAGTTTTCTGCAGTATCAAATAGCCATGTCTAGGGTGTCTGTAGGTACGAAAATTCAAGAAAATGGGTTCAAGGTTTAGGCGTGATAGCGTAACAAACTCATTTTCGCATTTACAATTTAGGATTATTGTCAGATCACGTTTTTCACCTATCAAACCTCCATAACTGTTCCTATTTAGTCACAGTAGCACATACCTCTATTATACAGCCAGCCTTATAATACCGCCACAGGGCGTCCTAAGTTAGCTATCTCGTATGATATGACGTCACGAGCTGTATCCGACGGCAGGAGGCCCATCGGCACGATCCCGTGCGTACAACAACAGTTCCTAATTTCCTGCGTTTGTGTCTAATGTCTCTAGTGCTTTTACGATGTCATGTTCCTAGCTTTACAATTTCGCTGTGGGGTGTTTCTTGACGTCTCCGATTTTCTGAAACAAAATGTTTCATGCTGCGACTATGAATCTTGCTTAACTGTTTAATGTTGAACAGAAATTATATACCTATTGTATATTTAGGCGTACCGGCAAGAAATTATGTTTTTGTTAACAGGCAATTTATTCATAATAATTTTAGGATACATACATACCATTACACTATGTTACATTGTCAAAGATTTGAAAACTTGACACAGCATGTTGCAAATAGCTTTTACCATCAGAGAAGAATGCTTTCCATGTTTTTGAACATTCTTTACGTATGTGCTTATGTTTCTTGTTACGTTTCTCCTGCTCTCACCTTTCTCACAAGTCGGACATGTCCAGGTGCCTCTGCATTTATAGACAAAATGGTAAAATTGTTAGTAAATAGGCATGGTTCTTAACTGCCTGCAGGCGCACACCAATGCCCTTTGTCAACCACACTCGACTAACAGTGTGACATCTTATTATTAGGTTCTTCGTTTTATTAGGTCTGTCCAGCTAGTCAGTCAGATTGTTCATTACGCTTGTCTGACTTCCTAGACAAACGTTCAGTAGTCTCTAGTAAATATTTAACTTTATGCTCTAGAGTGTAAAGTCGAAAATGAATTAAAGACTATTGAGCGTTTATAGTTTGCTACTTGTCAAAAGGAGCTGGTAACATTAAGACCTTTGTATTACTTAGTAAAATAATTCAACGTTATGTTCCGCTAAAGCAAGCAAGTTCAGCAAGTTGTCAATGTCTTTAGAAATAGCACGAAAAGCCAGCATGTTATGGGAATGTTCAGTGAGTATTAAATGCAGTTTGTGGGAGTCTAAGCTACGCTCTTTTGCCATAGAATTAAATGTCTATTTTGTACTGAGAATTGAAAAGCAGTTTGCGATCTTTTACGAATGCTGGTTATCTTCGTTTCTTGCCTGTGGTACAAGCAATAGGTATTACTACCAGTAGTAGGTACCATGGGTAAAAAATAACCAGTGTTAACTACCGAGCGATTTAGTAATAGTAGGAGAAGTTTACCCATATTACGCTTTTACTTAAAATTAAAGATTTATTATAAGCGCTTCCCGCTCGGTATGATCTACGAATCTTGCGAAGTAAAGTTCATCATTGCTTTTTTACCCATGTTACACTCATAATTGTCATTTCATAGGTCATCCGCACGTCACAAAAACGCGAAAAATCGTGCTATGGCCCCCATTCAATCTTTATTTTTTTATCAACATAGTCTTGCGCATCCCATGCCTATGGTCCTATCCAGACCTTTACTACATAGGTATAAAGCCGCCAGTTCATCAACATTATCCGAATCTTTTATTAATTTGATATTTAACTTTATCACAAAATTAGAAGGTACATTATACGATTAGGTGCGTCCACACAGAGCGCGCAGCCTCGCGAGGCATTTGCTGCGCGAGGAAACTGACAAGAGAGGCTGCTCACTCTGTGTAGAGGCGTCTATTGTTTTTCGACCGAGGCACGAAACAATATGTATACGCGAGCAAAATAAAAGCAGACACTGGATGGCTTGGGCGCTCGGTCGCTCGACCTCGGCAGCGGTGTCACTTGCCTCGCCCCAGACACGTCCACACCAACCGAGCTGCTTCGCGCGGAAAATGCCTCGCGAGGCTGCGCGCTCTGTGGGGACGCCCCTAATGGGAATAATCGACAGATTTGAGTAGGTTTTTGTGATACTCTCTGTAACTGGGACAGTTGGCAAATGAATGAATTTATCACACACATCGTTTCCACATGGTAGGCTTATATGGCAGTTATAAATCCACGAAGCAGGTACTACAAGTATCTTTATTTGCCTTGATGCCCTTAATTAGATTTAAAATATTTTATTTTTATTATTTTATTGCCGCTTTAAATTCTAGGCAGCGTTATACCACAATTAGATACCATAATATAGGGTAAATAGGGCGGATCAAAAGGCAATAAAGGGGTTGACATTTAACTGTGCCACATTTAAATGCCAATTGTGCCTATGCTACATCTAAACTTTAGGATACATAGTACCGAAACGCACTAAAAATGCTTTGCTCTACTTCCATTATTATTAAGTTATACAGACAGACAGACTAAATTAAAGCTTGTAAGAAAATAATAAGCATAGGTCACAAAAAGGAAGTCAATGCGTCAACTTCAGTGGGGTGGAGGGTCAAATTACCCTCCGTTGCACTATAGCCTCGAAGACGAGGACTTACTTCACTTGTCGTCTGGTCACTACGCAGCCTTTACACACTTTAGCCAGAAAACGGCACCGCAATGTTGCCCAGTGGGACTTTTTCCTCCCGGACGCAGAACGCTGCTATCCGTATTTCGTATAATAATCGTCGAGTTATACCAAATAATGCCAGTGATGACACAGCCGGTATCATAAACTTAAAAAGTTTATTTATTTCATTTCTTTCCAAGCCTCCATGTGCAGGGAATGCGAGCGGCGAGTGGTGACTCGCTGACCGATCATGAACCTTATATGCGCGGATCGACGACGCGACGGCGCGTTGTGTTCCACGCGTGCCTCAAGGAGTGTCAGCACAATGACGGGGCCCCCCTTAGAGGGCCAAAGCCTGCCGGGGTCGCAGGACTAACAAGCTACCGTGACCCCGGAACGTAAAGGGCTATTGAAGGACACCGTGGATTTTAGTCAGTACGACTCTGACAGTCCCTCCCGCCCTGACCTGGGTGGGAGGACTCATTTGATGATTTTACCACAATAAAAAAAAGCCTCCATGTGCATCCTTTATTGCGAATCCTGTAACTCTGTTAGCCTGCTGCCTTTTCACGCATAAATGGCTCATTGAATAGGCAGGTCAGTCGACTAAGATGATCTTTGTTAGTATATTATTTACCTAGAAGTTATCCCTGAAAGCCTCCTTCCATATGTAATATTCCGCTCATTTGGAATACCCAAATGAGAATAATATTATTAATCTTCTGCAAATAAGCTAGAACAATGAAAGAAAGTTAATTTAATAAAGTTCATAATATATTGCCCGATAAATAACTAAAGTTGAAACTTCGAAAACCACCTCATATCGTTTCGGCGTTCACGTAAATTTGATTGATGAAAACGTCCCACATTCCACTGACCGGACTTAATAATTCAAGGAAGAGGTCGAAAAAAACGGGCAAGACTGTATCCACGGCAATTTAGTCGGGTTCCGTACCGTACGTAATTGATAAAAATATGTATGATGGCAATGGCGTGTAGTTTTTGGTCGTCATGATGTGTAAAGGTAATAACTGAACAAGTTTCAGTTATTACCTTTACACGGGCTTTTTATTCGATTTTTTGGACAGACATTTTTGTTCTTGTCTCCTTGGAGAAAAATATTATATCATTTCATTTTATCTCCACTGAAGGTCTTCTTATTGCAAGTTTAATTAAATAATTTTACTGCTATCAGTTGGAATTCAAATTATATAGGTATATAGACTACCTAGGAAAATGCATAATTAAAATCAATATGCTTAACATTTCAATACTAACATCACGAAGTTACCTAAAGGACTTATCGAGTAAACTTTCCCCTTTTAAAAAGGGCAATTGCCGATATAGGTACTTTACCTTGATACAGCTATTGATGTTATCTCGATGTTTACCACGGGAATTGCATACAAGGTCTAAGGTCTTTTATGGCGCTGGTTGTCGGGTTAGTAGGTCTGTTATAATGTTCGTTGGTTCAATCTTCGTCCCGTGATGTTTATTTTTAGTAGTTTAGAATAATTTAAAAGTCAGAAAAAATGTCTTAGTAGGTATAGTAAGATTTAAAAAAAAAAACGTAATAACGTCCGTCACTTAATTAAGATAACATTTAAAAGAACCACCTCCTTTTTTGAAGTAGGTTAATAAACTATGCCTAAAATATAATTTGAACATAAAACATCTTGAATTAATTGCAGTCTGGAAACGAATGCTCATCTACAGACAATGTTATTCATTTTTAATTTGGCTGTTCTACACCCTCGCAATTAGTTACGTTTAAAGCGCTCAATGGACCCTAAATCTCGGCGGCTCTCAAAAGCGCTACTACCGCGATAAGGTTGGCTCTCTGCCCCCAAAACTGTATAAATAATAATTTATACAAAAACCCGGTACGGTCTTTATTCTTATACATGGTGGAACAACCCAGTTATTAAGGTGCTGGGTATTACATATTACCAGAGAATAAATTATCGCCGTATATTAAAAAGTATTTTGGGGTGTGCATGACCAGTATTGTTTAAATTTTAAGTTCGTTGAAAACGTTTTCGGTCTCTTTTAGTCAATCAATTGAGGTGTTTGTCCAGTGTCAATATTAAACTTGTTAAGTGAATGTGGGACATTCTTTAAGTAGAAATAACGAAGAATGTTAAATATTTTTATGAAGCCTATTGAGCATTCATTTTATGTTTTCAACAGCACTGTCTTTTCAATTGTTTTATGAAACGTGATACGGCAGGCTGAAGATTATTTAACCTTTTTGTCAATTCTCGAGTGTGTTGCAATAAAAATGTAAGTATCTTTTTTTTTCTTTTCTCATTTCTAGTCCATAAACATCATCAACCACACTAACTCTGAATATTTAGTACACACGTTGCAAAGACAAAAACAACACAATTTATGTGCCACGATTTATGTAAAGCGCCGTTTTAAATTCCACGATTTTAAAATCGATGTCACGTGCAAGCACATTTCAGTGCTCGTATTATTATTAGGGGAAATCGGATCGATGTTTTCGATATTGAGATCTAATCGAGTCGGCGCGTGCGACTCGGTCTCGATCACGACACGCATGCGTACGGTGGCATGATGACGCACTTTCGTATCAAGAAAAAATGTATTGGATGTGCTTTTTGAAAATTGGATGGCTAGGAAATTGTCTACATCTCTCGGCTATGTATCATTAGACAGTCACTGTTATTTTGAGATAGCTACCAATCACCAATCTAGACTTAAGAAACCTCTGGTCACCCACACTTAAGTATGTAATTGACACATTCCAAAGCATTCCAAAAGGTTGAACAAAGCCGTTTTTCAACTTTCCTTCAGTTTAAGAATAAAAATCTCATAATCTCCTCATTAATTCATTGAAAAAGCGAACAGGATAAACCCAATACGCAGACAAGCCTACTCAACAAATATTTGAACATCTTATAGATGAAACGCACTCTAACCGTTAGCCTCAAATGTTGGCCAAACCTATTTGCCATGTTCACCAACTATTTGCTAACCAAACCATGTATTTGCTGAAGAACACTGATATTTGATATAACCATCACTTACTGTAACGGGCTTTACTTATTATAATGTCGCGGAAACGACTGGGCCTCTGGGACACACATAGTCTTGAATGGCCGCCTATTACACCGAGTTGTAATTACTTGTCATGAATTTTCTGTGTGTCAGTCTTGTTATGTGTAGAGTATAGTCATTATCGTTGACATATTATGCATAGTTTGTATAATTTTAGTATCCGGATCGCAGTAACTAGGACTGAAGGTACGATGAGATTTTCTATGGTCGTGAAGTTGGTTTGTCTGACGTTTCCGTCTTTTTCCACATTTTGCAGTTTTGAATTAAATCTGTTTATGTTATTGCTTAGGGATCTATAATTCTCTTATGCATTATGTTGTTGTTAACGGTTTCATAGGTTGAGACAAATCTTTTAAATGTACTGTTTGGATTTCAAGTTTCAAATAATTTCTGTTTCTGAAATCGGAACGTTTTTCAATCAATACATGTTGTAATGATAGTTATCTTCTTGCTGAACACACACTTGAAATACAGCGTTAATCCGTGCCTTTTATCTATTGCTCTTTTCTTCTCAATATCTAACTTAGGTACATAAACCAGTTCTGGGTTCCACCTGTTCCATTAAATTCTAAGGCAACGAGTTCATTACATATATCTTTCAATTGTCCATGTTCCAAGTGACCGTTACGTTACATTGTGACAGGTGGAAATTCGTACTGCAGCGAAGTTCGCGGTCGACTGCGGAAATTCTGCTATAACGAGTACCAATGAAGACATTATTCTATGGACACCCGTTTATTATGCTAACTCCTACTTTGTGCTGTCAGTCTTAAAGTTTAGTTTCAGTTTGTTTAGCCATAAACAGGGTAACTATGATTTGCTTTTGGTTGATTGGAGTTTATTTGTGTCTATTGAAGTCGATCTGTTTACCTTAAATGGGATCTTGATCAATTTCTTAGTCTGAAGTCTTCTTTTACTATTGATTGACACTTTTGGTTCATCCTCTACAATTTTGGCAATGTTACATAGAACGTAGATAATAATTATAGCTGTACATAGAGGACATCCAATTATTGAAATATTATCTTCTTGTAATAAATCCACATAACTGACAGCCATAGTTCCGAAAAGCGAGAAAAAATGAATAGTTTTAATTTCAAAATTTATCTTGATGCAAAAGAATTTACGATGAATAGCGACAGATGTGTTTCTAATTGATTGTAAAGTGTGTGCTTTATCTTACGATGAAAAACAGTTTTTTAATTGCCGTTTCGAAGTGTTCTTGTTGATTTATCGTAGACAGGTCCCACACTTCCTACACCTCGAGGTGTTAATCGATAGGCCTAGCAAGAATTCGTGGAGTAAACATAACATAAATTCGAATGTTTTTGAACTTGTTTCTCAGGTAGGTATGCTGCAAGAGATTTCTAAACGGGATAACTTGTACCTTTTGTGCTGTTGTAATTGTATTATTATCATCTGATGTATTATGTATGTAAATATGTAATATTAATTTGGTTCCGTCCGAACTGGAAAGAGGATGCAAAGTATTGCGAAAGGTGGTAGTAGTGGAGGGAGGCCTGAGACAGAACAGCCCAGGGAAAAAAAATTATGCCTTAATGTACAATTCTCAATGAAAGCGTAGATTTATTTTGGATGAAAACTTCGTATTTGCTATCTACGTTTACTTAAGTAAAGACTACTCTAGTGACATTAAGGTTATGTAATCGTAAACCTTTCCAATTTCACCATAACCCTTTAATTATGTCTTCCTAAAGAAAAAAACTCACTCGCTCGATATTGTAAATCTTCTAAAGATAATCATCGACAACTGACGCTGGAGTCGTTATACCGCATCCGATATTCAAAAATAACCAATAAGGTATAGAATCAATTATACGTATACAACTATACATAATATGTATATTTTTATAATGACCTCAGAACACGATATTATACAACACTGACATTGGCCGTGAATGAAGAAAAGAAAGTTAGTACGAGTTTTTAAATTAATTTATAATGTGGTTTTTAAAGTCCGCTTGTCAAACCTCAGATTTAATTTTAATAAAAACAAATGTTTGAATAATGTCAAAAGAAGTTTTTTTAAAACTTGAATTAATTTATGTGTTTGATTATTTTACTGCTGGTTTGTATGACTTATATTTCTTTTTAATCATTTAAATTCCGAATGTAAATTTGAAGATACAAGACACAAATAATGATTTAGCTAGCTGTCTTCAATTCTCTATTAGGTACTTCATCAGGATGGTATCAGAAGTAACTTCGTTGAGAAGTTGCATTACTTCTTTTTAGTATTTTTAAGTAAAACATCAATCCTAAATAAATCTTTCAAGTTAAAAAACCAAAAAAGTCATATAAAGTCATATGACACAGTCATTAAATAAAAGAAATGAGACATATCGAGATTTTGATCTTTCTCTTCCATTTACCGAACGCGATTCTTTACATAAAAAGAAAGCTTTTAATCTTACATTTTTAATGTTATTACACCAGATCCGCTTCCAGCATCTCGACATTAATTTATCTATAGGCAGACAAACCAATTAATTACATTCGTCTGCTTGCACTATTAGAAAAGATCTAATAAATCTCTAAATTCCATTATCTTTTATCTTGTTGATTGATTCCAACAATATTGTATCTTAAAGTAAACTGATATTTAAATGCAACAGTACTGCATTTCATTTTGAAAGATAGACAATAATCTTATCATCCTTTGGTTTAAAGACTGAAATAGCGTCAGGTTTAAACCTGTCACTATCAGATCTAATAACAATATTCCTTTAAGATCTAAGACGACAAATGATTCAGATTATCCATCGCTAGCACTGACCGCGATCGTTTTCTTCGAGAAAGCAAATTGTGCCGTCTTTAATACGTACAAGCGGCATCGTCTAAAAACTAGTTTAAGAAACTTAGCTTATTCATAATATTTCCGTTTAGGTATGTAAATTAAATAAAATCTTTTGCCTATTCCTGTGAACTATTCGTCCGGTTGGAGACACATTAGCACTCAAATGTTTATGATTTTGTTTCTTTGAATGTCAAAGAAAAATAACGGTTTCGTTGTTTTAATTTTTAGACCTATATCTCACGCATCTTAATTTTAACCGGGCTTTCTTTTAATGGCTTTATTATACTTTTGAACGGCCAAACTATAGAGGTGACTTGGTCAAAAATATAAATATGGTAATACAAGACCTTCCTTTATGAAGTCGCACTATAATAAAATATGATCTAGTTATGTTAGAGAACATTTTTTAAAAATTATTTTTAGCAATGGCAACATTAATGCTAGTTTCTTGTTAATCTTTAATTTGCTTTAATTTGGATACTCATCAGTTTTGAATTTATTTTGGACATCCCTAAAACACTACTGCAACACAACAAATGATGTGATTATAAATCCCCCTCATTAAGCTATTAGCAAACAGTAAAAATAATCTTTGAACCTGTCCCAGTAAAGTTGTAACTACCCAAATGACAAGGAAAGTAATGGCAAAGACCAAAAGTTCAGAGAAAGGATTCCCAGTCCCCAAGATCGTGAGTTCTATTCGCGATTGCTGGTACAATTATTGATGCAATGTTAGTGAGATTAAATGGTGATATAAATTCGATTTAAATACGACCACTGTGTGCTTTCTGTGACTGGTTTAGTTGATCGTTTATACCACGATTATGTTAGCCATTTCTTTCATTTCACCGTTACATTTGTAACTTATGGTCTTCTTCTCATCGTTATTTACTTAAAGTGCCAGATTAAGCTTTTCTAAATCTTGTTTTGATGTTAGCATTTACCGTTTGCACGTCTTTGTCATTGGTAGCAGTTATTTCATTTTTATTGTTGGATTCAGGCTTTATTCCATTTACGTCTCCAGTGTCTATTTTTATATGTTTTATGCTTGTTGTTGAATTCAAGTCCTCCTCTAGTTTTAGCGTCAGTTGTGTCGTCAGATGTTTATATTTTTATGTTTGGTAACAATTCTGTTTTCTTTGCAGGTCCAAAATGGCATCAGATGTTGCGTCACATATAAGGAAGTCAACAGTTTTATGGCTAATTTTAGCCTTAACGAATGTGAGTACTTTTGACTTAATGGAAGCGAATATTAAAACGATTTTTTTAACATTTCTACTACAAAAAACTTGATATTAAAATGAAAACAGGTGAAATCAGAATTGACATTACACCTGACTCCAAAGGTGACCACCAAGCTTACATTTTATCATCATAGAATAAAAGAAAAATTACTTTGAAAAAAAAAACATAACAAAGTACTTATATCTCACAAAAAACAAGGGTTTTAAGCCTTTTTCTAACTCCGTTTGATCCCAGAAACTAGTGTGAGAGCAGATCTTTGTACCTCTCTCACACAAAGTGACCCTTCTTTGGAGCCACGTCAAACGGCAACATGTTGGGGCTTCCGTTGAATTTGGAAAACCACTTTGAACTTTCCAATGTTAGATTTGTCTTTATTTCAACAGATAGACAGAACACTCCTAATTGGTGATCTATAAATAGCCTAAAAGTAGTAACTTTGATATGGTTTTTGTTAGGAAGATCTAAATATGACGATTTTCAAATTCCGGATAACAAAGTAAATGTGAATTTAGGTTTTGTTGAAAATAGAGAAGCTTCGTACCATCAACATGATAAAGCACATGATGTACACTTTCAAAATCTATCTAATTATGTTTATAATAGCACTGGCTGTAATAGACTTCAATGAAATTAAAATTATTTAGATTAGTTTCTTGATTTCACAATGACTTACTATTACATGTATTCCTAAACAAATGATACTAGACTATTTATTAGAAATCTGTTTTTGTCTAATATCACAGGAATCAGTTAAAGTATCGAAATGACTTGTATGATTCGAGTGTAAAATATCGATAAGAAATAATGCGTACATGGTTGATATCATGCTTTCATTTTCTTTCTGAAGCGTGAGAAAGAATTATTGAATTTAAAATGGCGTCATAAAAAGAAAGATTGGAACAAATTGTGGTCGCTATTAAAACTAAATAATTTATACTTTTTAGAGTGTTTGATTCTGATTGGAGATTGGTATTGATTGATATTCAATTGAATGCACAACACTCGTTACTGTATCTAAATTGGTTTACGACTGTTTAATTGATGCATTAAGTATTTGTATACGTACAAAGTATGATGTATTGAGAACAGTTAATCTTACGAAATACTGGTCAATTTTTCTCGGTACCAATTTGAGCTACGTATTTGCCGTTTAGAACCTCAAAATTGTTTGTATAAATGTAACATTCTTGCCCTAGTTTGGTCTTTTTTGTAACGTTTCTGAAATTGGTTTTATGTTGATTGTATCATCACCATCAGTAACAATTGCTCTGCATGATACTGTTTTTATTGAAATCTATTTGATAGTTCACTGTATTTCAATGTAAAAGTTAATCCAAATTCAAATCAAAATCGTAACCGTCCGTCAAAGCTCCGTTTACAACAAAAACCCGACCTAGTAGAGCATTGAGTAAGCAGAATCGAAACTCCGTCCTTGGCGAGGTCGACGGTTTTACCCGGCTAAATACCGTAGTCTCAAATGTGCGTAGAATAGAACGTGTGGTGAAGACTTTCTCATTCAGCCGAGTAGTATGTTCAGTGTCCGCTCCATTTGACGCGGTGTCGTCGCATGCGCGTCCGGCGACACACATAGCGGACATATCGCACGCCAACTGGACCAAGTTTGTAAAAACATACGGATAGAGTTAGTACTGTTCGCAGAAGCAGAAGCGTGGCTCTCAATTAATTTTCGATTGGTATGTTTATCTCTTCTGGTAGTTTGTGATATTGAGATTTGGGAGTTTATATAAACGAACGGTTTTGTTTATCTTTTGGTTAAGTTAGAGGAAACTATAATTTAGCCTGTTTGTTGACAAGTTATTTAACCAATGATGAAACTCACGAAGTAGAAAAAATAGGTATTTAATGTTGTCTAAATTGCTAGTGAAATTAATTCATTAAAACATAAAGGTCAAGGCACACTCTAAAGGTACTACACTACACAGTGGATTGATTAAAATCTTTTTCATTTCAGCAATTTTCAGATTAATCTGTAAATGAAAATTCAATTTATTTTTCAATCAGTACAAGACGTTCCACATGCTGAGCAATAACGCTAAATGGGTAATTGCTACTTATTTCAGGCCAAAGAATTTCAACCATAGAACTTGCAGTTTATAGTCATTCAACTTAAAGTATTTTAATGATATAATAATTTTTATTACTTTAGTAATTATCAATTTAGCGATGATAATCTTAAAAATAGTTAAATTATTATAAAAATATATTACACCTTCTAATTGCGCCTGGTCTCGACCTAATGTGAGATTCCACTTTCAAGCTACATACCTATAATAGGATAAGTTAATTTTACGTTCAATCCAATCTTGCACTAGGATCAACGTCGATAGGCAGACCGACATTCTCATCACTTAATATTCATAGTTAAAAACCTCTTTATAAATCTATTTTGCTATAGCTTATTTCATAACTCATTTCCCTCTTATCACCGATAAATGACAATGTTTAGTATGTAGAAAAAAAAAGTTCTTCAGTTCATTTTTAACAAATGGTTTAAAATTGTAGAATTTTAAATAATTGTTAGTTTCTTAAAAAATAAAGCTCTCGTTTGCACTTATTAAGTAGCTCACTTGAAACAACAGCTTTATCTATAGAACCCTATCACGGACAAGACACGCCACCTTTCAGCTGTCTTTCATTTTCAGCCGTCACTGTTCTAAAATTAAGCCAAACAATAGAATTTTAGCCCCGGAGCCCCGGATAGCCGTCAACGATAAGGCATAATGGTGTGTAATGAGGTCGTATCAGCAACCACAGAATTGCAACCATAACACGGAAGGTACTTAACTCAATATTGCGTGGTTGGTAGGGTAATAGGGTTACTTCTTTTAGGTATGGTTGGTAAATAATACTGGCCGAAAAGGCCTTCACAAATATCTAAAAGCTATTTATAGTTGAAACTTAACTTTTAAAACTAAACGTACCAATTTGTATATTTGGGCTTATAATGCCATTATATTATAATTTAAATAATTTTTCTTCTGCACCTATTTTGCAGAAGTAATATTAATGTTATACGGCTATTTTATAAAACTGTTTCAAATTTTCGGTAGCTTATGTCAATGCAATTTCACACAACATAAATATAATTAGACATACTATGCAGAAACTATATAATAAATAAATATTATTTATTTTTATCATAGCTAATCCCATAAAGGTACTCGAGTTACTTAGCCTATAATTCAATTATTATTCTTGCAAGTGTTGTAAGGCTTTAAGATGCCAATGTAATTTATATTACAGTTCAAACAATTTATAGTTTACACTAAACCTCATAATAGGAATCACAAATTAAATATGTCGGTTTTATTAGGGCCTGGAAATAATCAGGTTTAAGTGTTGCCATACCAAAATTTATAATTATAAATAATTATGTGACATGCACCGCTAATGCAATTTAGTCACCTTTAAACCCAGGTTATTTATGGTAAACGTTTTCCCTATCAATTAGTGGTTTCATACTAATTATAAATACATTTCCGTCTCGTTAGCCGCTAGGGATGACAGCCGAGAAATAATGTTGCCAGAACAAAATATACGACATTCTACAAAATAGTTTTTAACACCTGCATAAAAAATAAATAATGTATTTTGAATAAGACTGCGTGAGTTATTGCAGCTATTTAAATGACTGAATAACATACAATTGTTATTGATCTTTTTTAGGCTAGATTTTATTTTTTTGATACTTTTTCTTGAGACATGGTTAGTGTGACATGTTTATTGAGTCAATTTTGACAGAGAAATTGTAGGGTTTTATTGAGTTTTTTCCGAAAAATTCGTTGTGTCATCATATATTATTGAAATTGAACCAAGTATTCAAATTGACAGGCTGTATCGATTTCCATGTTCGATCTCTAAATTAAATTTATCAATGCCAAATATTTAAATAAAGACACGATTTTGTGGGTTGCCAGTACTGAAGACTTAAAAAGTACCCATCCAGAAGAATAATTTTCTAAATTGGCGAACACGAAAAAGGTTGTACAAACAAAAAGTTTAATTTCAAAATCGTACAATTTCAAGCGGCTAAAATGTAAAGTAATTAATAACAAAATTCGTTGATTGATCAGATAAGATGTTGAATTAATATCAAAGCACAGTTGAAGTGACTTAGGTCAAGATCGGTCGAATCTCGAGATCGAAGGCCTGATAGAAAGAAACGTGGACACATTGACTGATGATGAAAATTATAACTAAAGACTTACTTGAAATAAGCTGTTGATGGTTGATTTAGAAATTATGATAATTGATAAGTGAATGTGTGGTAATAGTGATCATCATCAATCTAAGAATTGTTTGATGGTGAATGATTGAAATAAATTGACGGTAGTAAAAAAAACTTTTATTTCGGTTTTTTCTCAGTTTAAGCCACAAAACACTGACTACATGTAGTCTTATAAATCGCATAAAAAGCACAAGAATAGAATCCTAATTTTCTTTATAACTTTGTCTTTGGTTGCTTAACTTTCATCGCTTACTGGAGTGTTAAACTTTTTCACATCCAACATATTGGTGTGGCTTTATCTTGAAAGTCTATTTTCTCCCTAACAGCTAACAAGCTACTCAAATTCCCAAAACAAGAAAACAATTTCGCATTGCGAATTTTGTTATCTGTAATCCTTTTCCCTGCAGTTTGGCAGTAACGGGTTGTTATTACAACATTATCTAGAATCTTGTTCCGCATGATATTCCCATCAAACTGCATCCTTAGCCAGCCCTGCGCTGCGCCCACGCTACGTCGACGTCCGTTACTACACGTCCTGTCTAACGCGACGTAATGGTTTGTGAAAGCCGTGTGAACCCCATATGTGACTCATTGTACCACACGTACGATCACCTCAATTATATACAAGTCTAGCACTAATTACTCGATGACATAGAAGAAATTATGCCGTCTATAGATGTTCTTTTCGTCTGTAGAAAATTTGCCGTGTGATTCTATAAAGCTAACCAAAAGTTATATAAAGAGCGTGTGGTTAAATAAATAATAACAGTCATACGGGAACATGGGACAATCTTAAAGGTTAAACAGCGCTTGCTAAGGTCGATCTGTAGATAGGTGACCAAACATTTCATGCCAAGATTTCTGCATGCTTCGGGAAAATACGTTAAGCCGTTGTTTCTGGTTATCATTTATAGATATGTGTGAGTCGCGGGCAACCGATAGATCATGCAAGTGGCGTATTGACTCAGTGAGGTGGTCAAAGGGGGAAGGCTTTTGTTCAATAGTGTACTACTTCCTGCTGATGATGTTGGCTGTCGTAGTCACTGGCCTGAAATTCTGGCTATACTTACCACGGAGTAGTAGAGAGACACAGAGTAGTACTCAGTACTAAATGGGGAGCTCGGAGAGGCAGTGGCTCCGTGTAGCATGTATTCAGCTGTTTGCGATTAGACTGGAAGCCTACTTACAATATAGTTGGGAAAAACATATGATGAAACATAGATGGGTAAACTCAAGGCTAATGATAGATGCCTACAATTAAACACCAGTAGTTCCTTCATACAAATTGACTCCGGTTCTTAGTAATCGATTAATTTCTTCTATATCAAATGAGGTAATTACAGTACGATTTCCATCGGATGTGTAGGCAAGTTAATAGCAGATTTTATTGAGGTATTAATTGATTTCTGTTAAATGAGTTAATTAGACCGGTTCCTTAAAGTTTTTGCGAACTTCTGTGTGTTACTCGTACATGAATGGGATGAATTTTGAGTATAGGTATAGCAGCAAGATCAGAAGCTAATTGGAAGACATGGAAAAAAGGTAATTTTAAATCGCCTACGATGATCAAAAATCGTGTTTAGGAAAAGAGGAGGTTCTATGAGATGTAGTCATAAAAAATAACGGACAACTTTTTATTAATGATTATGTTGCCGAAGCTTCTTCCATAACGTAACACAGATGCGTAGTAAACTCACATTTTGCCAGTTCTGTTTCCAGGTTCATGTAATGGTGTGAGGGGACGAGCCTGTCCATAAATTGGGCACAAATTCAGACTGCTACTGTGAAACACTTTCATTTAAATGTGTTGGAAATTAACTTGGCACAGTGACTTCAACTTTCTTCAAATGCATCCTAGAACTGATTTCTCCACTAGTTTACAAGCTTCTAATGAACAGGACCTGCAATTGCACGCACTGCATCTCCTATGAATAAAAGATCTAGCGAACAAAGAGTAACACGTGATCAGACTGACAGAATCGTAACGGACACGAAATTTGCCTATCCGTGGATTCTGTTGAATATGCAGATGTTACGGGGCATATGACGCCTTGTCTTGGAATGCTAACGGTTGGTATACTTCGACAATGAATCTTGTCACATAGGTTTTACTATCGAAAGTAATATGGAGCCGGTTTTTGAAGATGAGCACACGCGCAGGTTGAGGCGAGTACATTAGTGCGGGCACGTGAGGTAGCATTGATGTGACGTTATATTCGTGATCCGTTGCTAGGGGTTTAGTGTCGACTTTGGTAGTTAGGTGTGTCTTCACTTCATCGTAGAATAGTCTCTGAGCCAATAAAAACACATTCTAAATAAAAAAGGTGTTGAAGGAGTTTGAAGGTTTACGTCACTATTCTGTTTTTTTTTTCAAAGTACCTACATAATATAATCCGCAAAATGTCCTAGGGGTTATTCGTCGCAATATAAGTCAAAACTGCACATCGGAGAAACAATTTTTTTCATCTTTTGTCTCCCTTCAGGTATTCATATTGAATCACGACAACATAATTACATCATTTGTGTGTAAATAGAAAATGACTGGTGACCGTAAGGGCTATCCTCCATACAAAAATCTTCTAACCCTTTTAAATCCTACTTACAAAAAGGATTATTTTCACATGCTAAAGCTTGACAGGTTTATAACCCGTCAGTAAACTGCATTCTTGATTATTTACTATGAGTGGGGTCCCCATCATTCAAGGGATATTACTTGAACTCCCGACCTTCCCATCGACAGTAAACACCGCCGCCTCAGGGCCTATTGTCTGCATATCTCAGTAAAATTACGAGTCATAAACACGTCAGGTACATGTCTCCTTTTATGTTATTAATAAGTTTTAATTTATCGTCTTTTGTAACCCCTATCTGAGAATAGAAAAGTTCTTGGGAAATACAAAGTATTATAGCTGTGTTTGTAATTTTTCATGTCTGGAGATTTTGTGATGATTTGTATGAAAGACACATTTTTAGGGTTCCGTAGTCAACAAGGAACCCTTATAGTTTCGCCATGTCCGTCCGTCCGTCCGTCCGTCTGTCCGCAGCTTAGCTCATAGACGCCCAGCACTAGAAAGCTGTAATTTGGTGTAAATATACGGATTTGTTGCGTCAAAAAAGTGGTAAAATAAAATCTCGTAAAATATTTTTTTTTAGGGTACCTCCTGTACACGTAAAGCAGGGATGTTTTTTTTTTTCTCGCGTACCCCTTAGTGTGGGGTATCATTAAATAGGCCTTTAAAAAATATTGGTAGTTTCCATCAACAATTTTTTGATAAAAAGATTCGTTTGTGAAATATTAAGCTTTAAAGTGCTAATTTTTGCCCTACTCGAGTGTCCCCCCCCTCTACCAGCTAAAAGGTTATGTTTGGGGGTGTGAAAAAATTTACAATAGTAGTATATATAACGAAGTTTAAAAGAAAATTATCATGACTAAGTGGGCTTTACAAGTTTACGAGTAATAGTTGACCAACTTATAAAACGTACTGGGATAACATTTTCCTAAACAAAATGTATCGGAGAACAACTGCAAATGTAAGTTTGTCAACTTCATTTTTACAGCTATAATAGGTAGTGGAGTGGAGTGGAGTGCAGTGGAGTGGAGTGCAGTGCAGTGGAGTGGAGTGGAGTGGAGTGGAGTGGAGTGGAGTGGAGCGGAGTGGAGTGGAGTGGAGTGGAGCGGAATGGAGTGGAGCGGAGTGGAGCGGAGTGGAGTGGAGTGGAGTGGAGTGGAGTGGAGCGGAGTGGAGTGGAGTGGAGTGGAGCGGAGCGGAGTGGAGTGGAAGGGAGTGGAGCGGAGTGGAGCGGAGCGGAGCGGAGTGGAGCGAAGTGGAGCGGAGTGGAGTGGGGTAGTGTGGGGTGGAGGGTCGAAAATCGCTTGAACCTTTTTAACAGGTTCATAGCGATTTTCGACGTGCCTTGACACCTCTCAAGTTTTTTTTTTTAATACGTCATAAATCGTAAACCTTTCAAAGTTGGAACCAACTACAAGAACTTTTATAGTATGTTATTACTTGCTGCTACGGAACCCTTTATGGGCGAGTCCGACTCGCTCTTGGCCGGATTTTTTATCATGGTAAAATAAGAAAATGAGTCCTCCCAAGACAGGACATGAGGGGCTGAAAAAAAAAACAAAAGGGTCAGTATTCATTTGATGATTTTACTAACTTAGAAAAGGGTAGGACTAATGAAAATTGTATTATTTTTTTTCACCTAAGCAAGGAAAACCGCAGATAAAAGCTAGTAGCAAATTAACTAGTTCACAAAAAGTACAATAATGCAAATCGTATCCATAATAAATTATGACATTTTTCCCGCGGCGTGTAATAAAATTGTTATGACCCTGGTAGACAGCCTACTAAATTTAATTTAGTGTATGTATGATATTTGCAGTAATACTAACAACTATCATAATTTTAGTGGCTGTAATCCTATCACTAGGTACTAAACTAAGGCTTTGCATTAACTATTTAATAAGATTGTTATGAGAGCTACGTATTTCGCAGTTTAAGCACATATATCTCAATTTATATTTGAAAAGGATTACAACTGCTCATATCGTTCCGCATTTTATTTGACGTATAATTGACGTGTTAAATTGTCAAGACAGGCGTATTTATTTACAGCTTAAAACTATAAGCATTTAAAGATTTACCTACATAAATTCATTCACATAATAGTTTCACTATTTTTAACGTGTCGGATATATAAATAAATGAACAGGAGTTAATTAAAATGAAAATATTTTTAAATCAAAAATCTGCCAACATTTTATGAACAGCTTCATAAACATTATAAAATATTGATTGATATGTTTGTTTAACTAAGTAGGTACAGCCCGATAAAAAATACAATGTGTGGTGCTTTACACTTAAATAATGACTAAGCATTTGATACTCGTAGGTATCTAGTAGCGTAAGCTCTTCTTTTCACATAAGGCTTACTACACACTGCGATGTTACAAAAAAAGAGGATTTTTGATAGCTCACAAGCGTATAAGAATGATAACAATTTACTGGCAAAAGAGCCTTGGAAATGGTACTTTTCGAAGAAAAAGTCATGAATATTGACTACCTACATGAATTTTGTCCTTCGACCCGGATAACATCTTGGCAATAGTAGTCAAAATATAATTTTAATATAGATAATGGTTGGAAAACGAAGGATGTATTTGGATTGCGACAAAAAAAAAACAGCTTTTGTTTTTTTTTGTTACCGATGCAAAAAATACAAACAAAAATTAAATCAGTAGCCACCACATAAACATCAAAACATTTCAAATTGAGTTGAAAAAAACCATTGACAACGCACAGTGTTTTATGAAGACCATTTTTCAGACATGGCTTTTTTATGTAAAAATCTAATAGTTTAAGTTATTTAGATGCATTATTTTGTATCCCCATTTCACTAGCATGTTTAGTTATTGAGATAGAATTTTTTGAAAATCGTCTTTTTTGCAACCAGCTATTTAGAAAAAAAATCATTTCTCTGAAACTAAATATGATACGCAATTATGACCTTAGAAACATCGACGGCGTTTTTTATGCTGCATATTTTAGAGTACAAATAAACTTAAGAACTTCCATAGATCCGGACTTGTACGAGGTTTTTCTTTTTTAGATTTTATTTTTTTCCTCAGTAATTTTGTCGAATTTGGAAAAGTTATTTATACTGAAATTATGCCCTTTATCTTCCCTACGCACCACAAAAATACCACATCCCAATTGAGTGGAATGTAGAAGTTCTTCTAAATAAACTGTTTTTGCTTGGGTTTTCACTTTCGAATCGAAATTACAATGAATAAATTTTTATTTGATGGGATGTATTGGTCATTAGAATTTCGACTATTAAACTTAGGCTTCTTTGAAAGTCATTATCAGATCATAACAATATTTTTATGGGACCAAATCGAAAGCATAACCGTTCAAACAACAAAATGTTTAAAATCGGTCCATAATTGACCAAGAAATCGGTGAAAATACAGAAAAAATAAAAAACACACCCAACCGAACATAATTAAAACCTTCTTCTCTTTGAAATCGATTAAAAAAGAAACCATTTGCAAAATTTCATGTTCCTAGGCCTGTATTTTTGTTTGATTTGGTATAACTTCTACATTCCACGCAATTGGGATGTGGTATTTTTGTGGTGCGTAGGGAAGATAAAGGGCATAATTTCAGTATAAATAACTTTTCCAAATTCGACAAAATTACTGAGAAAAAAAATAAAATCTAAAAAAGAAAAACCTCGTACAAGTCCGGATCTATGGAAGTTCTTAAGTTTATTTGTACTCTAAAATATGCAGCATAAAAAACGCCGTCGATGTTTCTAAGATCATAATTGCGTATCATATTTAGTTTCAGAGAAATGATTTTTTTTCTAAATAGCTGGTTGCAAAAAAGACGATTTTCAAAAAATTCTATCTCAATAACTAAACATGCTAGTGAAATGGGGATACAAAATAATGCATCTAAATAACTTAAACTATTAGATTTTTACATAAAAAAGCCATGTCTGAAAAATGGTCTTCATAAAACACTGTGCAACGCACCGAGAGTGGTACCGTCAAGTGTGAATTGACACTAATTGTTCGTGAGTCTAAGCTTTCCTTTCTGTCACGATGTTATCTCCGTTCTCGCACTAGCCGTACATGCGGCTTCACTCGCTCTTTATAGCTATCCGTTTTGTTATCTCTACGGCTAATGGCGTAGGCTTAATTAGGATGATAGACCGGATTTCTATTATAATTTCTATCATATTGAAATGTTTCGCTGTAATCTGTCAGTTTTCATTTATAAATTTTGTTATGGATTTATAATAATATAAAACATGCAACGTTTCGTTTACGATTTCATTCATTTATTGATATAGTGTCAAAACGTGTAATAATTTTTATAATGACGAAATCTTGTTCAAGTTTGAAACACATTAATTACTATCAGAAACATATAAATTATAACAAGAAAATAAAATATTGAACAGTTCACAATCGGTAACAGCCTAAACCAAACTGCTTCTATATCACGATACTGCTATTATAAGAGCCCTGGTAGACGGTCAAACAGGTATGCATAATGGGTGAAAAATGTACAAGCTACCATTCAGTATCTATTCAACTATCATATGACAGTTACGCCATTGATACTTCTTACGAGCGGTTTGATGGATCGTCGGCATGGGTCTTAATTATTTTTTTCATTTAGTACCTTCCTTCCTATTTATGATGTATGTGTAAATATTTCTTATTTACCACCTGCGGGGTATGTAATTTGTAATTATGGCTTTTAACATGGAACGTTTAACAAATTGATTTTACTGTTGTGTGGGAAAAGACGGGAAGTTGTTATTTATGCTTTTAATTTTTTATGTGATTGTATGTATTTTCCAAAAAGGATGCTGACACTATGAGAAAAACAATTTTGTAAAATCTATCACTAATAAGGTATCAAACTTAATACATAAAAAACCGGCCAAGTGCGAGTCGGACTCGCCCATAAAGGGTTCTTTTCCACTTTGAAAATGTCTCTTGCGCAAACTGTTCAGTTTAGAAAAAAAAATATGTTAGGAACCTCAGTATAATTTTTAAAGACCTATCCATAGATACCCCAAAGGTTTGTTGAAAAAAAAATTGAGTTTACTTTTAATTCTAAGTAGGTATGGGGAACTCTCATTTTTTTTTGTAAAAATCCTAATGCCCTACACATAATACATCTACTTAATAAGTTTCAACAGGATAGCTCTTATACTTTTTTTTTTTTATTGCGTGGTAATATCATCAAATGAGTCCTCCCACCCCGGGCAGGGCGGGAGGGACTGTCAGACTTGTACTGACTAAAATCCACTGTGTCCTTCAATAGCCCTTTATGTTCCGGGGTCACGGTAATGAGATAAGTCCCGCGACCTAGCTCTTATACTTTCGAAAAAAAAGTGGCTGTGACATACGGAGTCGGACGGACAGACAGACAGACATGACGAATCTATAACGGTTCCATTTTTTGCCATTTGGCTACGGAACCCTAAAAATGCTTTTAATTAAGTACCGAGTCTTTAGTTAGCAACTATTAAACGCTTTTTGACGATTAAACGCCTCTTTTCTTTAAACCAGTGTCAAAAAATAAACCACAACATTGCAACACAACAAAACATCTTTATAACTTCAAATACTAGCACAGCACCTTTAGAATCCCTTATTAAGGCGCAGTCTTATCTCATATTCCCAAAAATTGGTTTCTTAGAACGTCGAGTATGACGTAATGTAATAAAAATAAGCAACGCGAAAAATACAGTGAACAGAGAAGGGTATAAAGAAGAATTTAAACCGAACAACAGTTTTTTTTTTTTTGAATTTAGTAGGTTTTCCATTTTTTTTAAACTTTAACCGAACCTTTATTTAATTTTATGTCTATATTTTAAATAATCTAAAGAAAAGCAGTAAAATAAATGCCCATTCGCAGCTTACGTCACATTTCAACACAAATGTCATTTTTTCAATTTTCAATCTTAGTGACGCTCCATAGTGGTGACAATAGTTTACGCGGTCATAAGCGATTAAAATCGTAGTCAGTCCGCGTCTTAAGAAATGAACATCAAAATTAACCTTTTGAGTGGCCTAACCTCTAAAGTCCAATACAAGTTTTTAATTACGTTTCAACAGCGGATTTATTTCTCATTCAAATAGTCTATTAACATTAATATTCCTTATCTATACAAAATCTCAATTAGTTTATTCGTAGTAAAGTACACAAGTTGTAGATTTATTGAAAGTATTGAAGTTCTTCTGAATTTACCATCATCTTACATTGTAAGCCTGATAGTAAATTATGATCAATTCGAATATATTTATCGATTCATTGAACTAGAATCTAGATAGTTGTTCTTTATGTGAATATCAATAAAATGGCGACTTCCCCACTTAAACACTTACATTTAGATCTCGTAATTTCAAGTTGACTCATAGGTAATAGATTTCTGTGACATCGTAAAATGTTTCAAATAGCAGAAAAGTTGTAAATGGAATAACTACCATTGATAGCAGTAATCTTCTTCCATTGGGAATTTCTTTAAATAAGAGTTGGCCATCCTTCTTTTAATTGAGATTTGAACGTAAAAAAAGGCGTTCATTTCGTGAGAATGATAACATTTCTAATAAACTAGCACAGAGAGCAATACTGGCGCGTAGGCAATCTCAATAAAATTAAGAAACATCTTGTAATTTTACTCTTGCAAACCGAGGTTATATTAGCCATTTCAGGCTTACTACATAAGTTCAAGTTCCTTAAAATGAAAGTTCTTGATGGTGATATTAACTTTAAATAGCACCTTAATGGTATGGGGAACAAGGTGTAAAGTTCACTCGATACTAGTGGGTAAAGTGTTCAAGTGTGAAAAGAGAGGGTCCTGTGACCAAACGGGGGTTGTGTTTGGGGGCTTATGCCTGACTGTTATTTTCGAGTGCTACTTCGTTATGGCGATCTAGGTTCTTGATTTTTAGTTCCTCATATAATTTACTCCTATTTGTTTTAATCATCTTCATTATTGGTTGTACTTTATGTCAGTTTCAGCACTTTCAAACGTGAAACCAATGAGACCATAGTAATACTTTGCTTTTTTGTTCTTTAGTATGCCTGTCTGACCCTCCAGAACTCTATCCTGCTGGTTCAGTCATGTAAGATACTCATTATGACGGGTACAGACCACGTTAGCTGATACGGAGTGCTTACGGTTACCTCAGCTCATGGTCTTGGGTGGCTCTAGGAGTTTATTTATCTACTAAATAGTCTAGCTTACACAAACAGCTATAATAAAGGTCGAGTGTTTTCGTAGACTACTTTTATTTGTTGTATCTCAGTATCCAGTAAATTTTTATGAATGAATGAATATTTATTTGTAAGAATATAGGTTACATAATAAGTTCTTATGATCTAAAAATTGGTTTCACTATATTCGACACACCAGCCGTACAAGTATTTAGTTTTACACCTTGGTTATAATAAATCATAGAGCAATGAGCATGCATTTACGTAATTTGCAATAACATAAAAATTATAATTTCATGAATTCTATTATGATTACAATACAAATAAGTTAAAATTAAAATCATTCAAATTAATATAAAATAGGTCAATATTAAAACGATGTTATGTCAACGATGTGTACGTAAACGATGTGTGTTATGTGTTAGTTAGTTTAGTTTTGATATAGTAATAAAAGTAGAATAAATCTTTAATCTAACTACCATTTTAAATGCGAAAGTTTGGGAGTATGTATTTTGATAGACTGGTAGATGGATTTTTGCTACTCTTATACGCAAAAAACTGTCAGTCGGGTTTGGATGGCGCAAAGATTAATATATAAAATATTTGAAATTCCTGCAATGAGGCCCCGTCCATATGGAGCCGCGGGCATAAACTAGTGAAGACTACAGTAATGATCAGTAGGCAGACATGTACTTACGGGTACTTACAGTATCTCCTTTTTATTCTAACAAATGAAGTACCAACCTCTGTACTTAAAATACTTGAAGTCACTTGACCGAATAGATACCTCCCACATCCTTAGTAGCACCTACACTTGAACTACGATTAACTTTGTTTGCAGTGCAATCAAAACTGGCTCTTTGTTAATTTGTTCTGATTCCTTAGGCTCGGTATGTGGGCGTCGTTTACAGTAGCCACTTAAAAAGTAATAATCTCTCAATAGTTTGGCTGGCTTTGCTTTTAAATCTTCAGTGTCTTTGTGATTTGCGTCAATAAAAATAATTACATTAAACAAAACCAGTTCAGCATGAATCTCTAAATTCTACAGCAGAACCAAATTTCATGCAGCAAAACAAGCGGACTTAATGCTTGAGGTATTCACTACCTTTCAACCAAGGGTGGTGGAAAGATAATGTCAGGTGCATCTTTTGTATTGTTTATTGGGACGGTGTCCGCAACTCCAAATCGTGTATCTTGTGTACTAATCTTTATGTTCTTTTAGACTTTATGTGATTTCGAACAACAATATCAATTTGCGTGAAACCCAACCATTTGTTCCCTACAATTTACAACAACACAAGTATTGATGTCGCAATTTAGGCCAAAGAGAACAAAGCAAATTCAACCAACGCCGCTTATAATAGTACAAGAGAAGACAATAACAACTTACTTCTCATCACGTTGTTAGCGGCAAATCACAACCAAAGTAACCATCAATAAACCGATAAAGCCAATAATAAACAAAATTCCAATGAAGAGACATTCTTTGGACCACAATTAGTACGTGGTTACAAGCCAATCGATAGATAAGACAGATGTTCGGACACGGACATGTAATTTATAACTCATAACATAGACCAGAATATGACGGCGAGGTATGAATAGAAGAAATAGAATGGTAATCATCAAATTATATGTTTGAAACGTGCGTTTAGCTTGTGGTATTGGATGGAGTTGGTCCAGTGTATGGTGCTGTTGAAAATGTTTGGAGGTTCTTCAAAAGAGACTACTTAGTTTAGTGTGTTTCAAATCAACCTTTTCATCATCAGAGCATAAACTGGTTTCATCTAAGGATTAGTCAAAAACCACCACCCATAGCTCACCCATGTTTTGCAAGTTGTTTTATTCTATGAAGTTAATTAGAGTTATTACCATCAATGGAGTACATATAAATCAGTAAGGGGACTGCTTCTAAGAAATAAATAATGGAAAAACCCAAAACCATTTCACCCGATCTGACGTTGAACACAAAATTCTATAATCACAAGAAACGATATGGAACAACTAAATATGCAACAGTACACAGCATTCAAGTAAAATAAAAACCAAATTGAAGCAGTTAAATTGCATTTTTCTAACCAAGTGATTACACTGGCTACCTTGATTACACTAGCCAAGTTCTTAACCGCAGACATAGGTGTACCAATCGATTATGATTTTATTGAATTGAATTTGATTGAATTGCTAATAGACATTTCAGAATTATTGCAGTCAATTAATTTCTACACTTCAACACAAGAAAAGTGTTAACATAACTTTTTTGCATATCACAACTGAATTTAGTACTTATCTGAATAACTAGTATAAATAAATACAGAATTCACTTTAAACAAATAAGGCTCGTTATGACCGTCCAAATATCTTAAACAAACAGTATATTCGGTGAATTCCGAGCCATCTTGAAATTTTTTCACGTCGTTAAGGCACTTAATTGATTGTGGTGCTTTCTGATGAATGCAAAGTACTTTATCTTTATGCTCTCCTGGTATCTCAGACCTGATGTTAAAATGTTATGGTCCCTAGAAATATTTTACACAAAATGTATGTATGTTCGTCGAATTCTGGACCATCGTGAAATGTTTTCACGTCTTTAGCGCATTTAATTGATTATGACTCCTTCTGATGAATGTTAAACGCTTTATCTTTATGCTACCCGGGTATCATGGACTCAATTACGTCAGTTTTACGATTTTGTTTCTCCATGCTTCTTCTTTATACACCATTGATATCGTCATCGAGCTTCTTCCTTTATTTTTCTTACATCATTTTGTTTTCTTTAGTTTTACGAGTATGTTGTTGTTCTGTCCTGTGTGAGTCTAATAAAAACCTTTTCTTTCTTTCAATCTTTCTTTCATGGGAAGATCATGTCTGAACCGTTACCGGTCAACCTAAGGACTTTGTTATGTACCGATGTGATGTTCTTCCGAGTTATTGGTCTTGTTAAATTTATGCTAGAAATGGGATAGGCTTTGTCCAGGAGTGGGAAGGGGAAAAGCTATTTAGATTTGTTATCATTTTCCCACACTATGGAACTAGATAACAAAAGTGTAGGTATTTATTACCACTATATCTGTGGCCAAAGAGGTCAATAGTTGAAAAGTAAATCTCTTTTGTATAATAAATCCATATTGTTTTCTTCTTAGAAAGACTTTCACTGCATTAAAAATTCCTCACAATTGCTGTTTCATCGCTGCATTTGGGCTAAGTGGTAGTTTCTCAAAGCATTTGCTGAAATCATGATTGTGATTAATTAAAATATTTCTTAGATTGGGTTGTTTCTCACTTTATTGTATCTTTTGGATTTTAATTTTAAAATGTTGTCCGCAGCATCGCTCTTGTTTGACTTGAAGCTGACCTGAACATGAGGTGAGGAAACGTTAGTTTGCCAGATGTCATCTTATGAGATTTTTGTTTCTTGTTTCGTAAGGTTTTGAGGTTCTTTCCTTACCCATCACTTATGTTTTTCTTTCAAATGATAACACAAACAAAATTCAAATCGAAAAGTATAAAGTAGGTAGGCCTATATTAAAGAAAAACTTTCATTCTCCGTTATCGTAACGTAGAATCTTTAAAATATCATTAAAATTAACACAAACATCCAATTTGCCTATAAAAAAACAGAAAATGTCGGCTTTAAGTGGTTTTGAAAACGTTCTGCTTTAGATAACAAGTATCATTATTGACTCATCTATACTAATAAATACTATTTAAACGTACAAGCGTCGTTGCTCCGGAAGTTTCTGATGAAGAATTTTATCAGAGTTCCGCTGCACACGATAGGTATCGATCCGAGCATCACGAATGAGTCTTTCACCATCAGTGTAATATTCTAGTTCCTCTGCTGTGGTCACAAGCACTACTGCTTAAAATTTATGCTAACCTGGTATCGTAAATTAGATTATATCCGTCTTACCATTGTCTTTGAGCTTTTCTAGATAGATGATATAATTGTTGTTGTTAATTTCGTCAGTTTTTTATGTACTTCGGTTTTGACCTTGCTTAAATTAGCCACGGCATCACATATAGCTTATTCTATGATAGATATCTGTATCTGAATTCCGCTGTATACGATTGGTATCGATCCGGGTATCACAAATGAAGTCTTTCACCTTCTACTTACTTCTGGTTCCTGTGCTGTGGTCACAAGCACTACAGATTAAACTTAATTCTATCCGGGTATCGTAAATTCAATTATATTATGAATACAATTTAATTTTTCCATATATACCTTTCTTTATCCGTCTTTTCATTGTCTTTGAGCTTTTCAAGTTGGATGATGTAATGATTGTGGTCAATTTCGTCAATGTATTTTATATATAGTGCTACTTTGATATTGCTCTGCCTGTGTTGAATAGTCTCCACTGTACTGAAACGCAAAGGTACATTTTTTTGAAAGCGGATACAGAGCCTTTAATTATGTATGTTCACTTTCACACACCGATTCATAACTGTCATCAATTAATCAGTTTAATAATTAACAAACGTCAAACAATAAGCGAACCCATTCGCACACAACATCAAAACAGTTCGGACATGCGATTTTTTTAACGTTTAACAGTAAAATAATTATCTCTTGTATTCAATTAGTGCGGTGAGAAAATGACATGTCTATCGGTAGATGGACCAACCTATCATTACCATTATGATACGGCGACGGATCTAGAGTGTGACTAGATGTGGCATGGAGATGAAGTGAGTGAAGAAAATGTGAGGTTTATTGTAATTGAATGAGAGTGGGCGTTTGTTTGTTAAGAATAATAATGTTTTAACAATTTCGCACATATCTAGGAACTAAAAAGATGTAGACTGTGTGTTTGTTTCGATTCTCCTCATAGTTACAAATAGGCTCGAGATGATGTAGATGATAATATGTCTCCACATTGTTGTCAGATAGGAAACATTTTTCTTCATCTTCTTATTTTGACATGAAAATTAGTGTTTCTATCGCCTTCCTTTCAAAAAAAATATACTTTTTAATTCATCATTGTTTTATAAGAAACGATTGACAAAGGCTCAACATTTTTTTAAGGAAGTTGTCCCAAAAATCTAGCACAATTTTCTATCTCAAATGATGACAATGCTATTTCTATCACTTACTTAAATTCTACACGTAGCATCTTCCGATGTTAACTGGTGACCTACTAGTGTCAATAGTGCTTTAGGCATATAGACTGGCTTATTAGCCAGTTTAATAGCCGTTGTCTGGCTGTCAAACGGTATTTCACGCTGCTTTGAAATTGATTGTATGCCAAAGGCGCCATCTCCTTAGAATTTACAGCTACAGTTCTAGGATTCTAATCATACGGTATTGTTTTCTAGATTACATACCGAATGGCAATTGAACCTGAAGATAGATGGTAGATAAACATTTTTTGAGATTCGCTTAATTATTCCAAATTAAAGTTGAGCATTTGCAACATTTGTTGTTTCCCAAAAAAAGTACACAGTATTGGTATTTGCAAAACTGTGCGTGTTGTACTTTTAAGGGGTTGATTCATAAAAACATCTGAATACTTTCACTATTTGTAAAAATCATCAAATGAGTTCTCCCACTCTTGTTGGAGGGGAAGGGATTATCAGATTTACTGACTAAAACGTTGTTCGTTCACATGCCATAGGCTATTCCAAGACCGCAGTGTCATTTTAAGACAGTCCCACGACCCGAATAACTTTCCCCATGGGACCAAAAAAACACACCTTTGCTACACGCTGTGTAATAATTGTAGTATTTGAATCTAGGCCCTATCACTTGTTCACATTCATTCACTTGAAGACCAACGTGTCAAAAGATGAAAGTACAAAACAACGCTTCAAAAATCTCCGCACCTGCACCTTCCACCAACTCTATATCCTCGTGAATACCCACCTGGTGCGATGCCATTGAACCTGCTCGCCGTAGTACCGACGACACCCGTGCCAAAAAACTTGATATACACGCGAGTACAAGCCCGTATTCATTGTGGCTACATTCTTTGATTAGAGTATTTTGCTTGAAGAATTTGGCGATTGTCATGAGAAATTTTGGTAGAAGTAGGTTATGTTCTATGTAGTGCTAAGTTTATTAGACTTCTGAAAATATTTCTAGTGTAATGGTGATTGTGGTGAGGAATAGTAGTAGTTGGCTGTTAAAGTATTAATTTTATTCGACTTCTTAAAGGATTTCTTCATCAACATTTTTTTATTAAGTTATACAGAATTAGATAATTGTGGCGAGAAGTAGAAGTAGTTATGGCTTCTTAAAAAGTGACTGGGTTAGACTGGATGTGGAAGGCGGAGCATGGGGTGAAGGAATGCAGCTTGGACCTATGTCCAGCACTCTGACATGCAGAGTTATTTCAGGAAAGGATTTAGTCATGGAAAAATTATCATTGGAATATTCTTATGTATACGAGTCTTTAAAATGAACTGAGTTTTATAGATTATAAATGTAGTTAATTAATCTTAATATATGATATAAATCTCGTGTCACAATGTTTGTCCTCAATGGACTCCTAAGCCACTTAACCGATTATAATAAAATTCGCACACCATGTGCAGTTCGATCCAACTTGAGAGATAGGATAGTTTAAATCTCAAATTATAGTCGCAATTTTAATTTATTGCTAATTATTCCTAATATAGTAGAGATTGTACCCGTGCGAAGCCGGGACGGGTCGCTAGTAGTTAATAGATGTTACTTTTTAGAATTGTGATTTTGAATAGCTTAAAATAAGAAACGTCAACTTAAGAAAGTATATTAGAAGTGGACAATAATGTAATTATCTCCATAAGTGGATCCCCAACGGCTAACCCATGATTTGTAACCAATTAACAACCTAAGTGTTTAATTTATACACAAATTCGCACATGTTATCTAGGTGTGTCAAAATGTATAAAAATGGATGACGTCAGCATACACCTAGAATTAACAGCTGCTCGCAGGTGGCCGAGGTGATAACTTGATTTTGTGCGACTTGCGTACACACAGTGTAAACCTATAATTTATAGAGCAGAAGTACCAATACACGCAACATAATGCGTTATCTATTATCTAGGATTCTGCGCTATCAAAGGTTTGGCAGATGATGATCAACCTAGCTTAATAACCAAACATAGCTGAATAACATTATTTTATCATTTAAACTATTATAGCATTGCAAAGTTGAAAGAAAAAAAAGATGGAAAGTTAATGCGAAATACTCTAATTATTTGTGTGACCAAGTTTTACACTTTTTTTTTAGCGTGGTAAAATCATCAAATGAGTCCTCCCACCCAGGGCAGAGCGGACTGTCAGACTCGTACTGACTAAAATCCACGGTGTCCTTCAATAGCCCTTTAAATTCCAGGGTCACGGTAATTCGTGAGTCCCGCCAGGCTTTGGCCCTCTAAAGGGTGGCCGTCATTATGCTGACACTCTTTGAGGCGCGCGTGGAAGACAACGCGCCATCGACCTAGGCACGGTCCATGGTCGGACAGCGAGTCGCCCATTACTCGCCGCCCGCATGCCCGCGTCTACGGTGGCCGGAGATCGTCTGCCGATGTCCGCCGCCGTGGGCGTCTACCCGGCTGTGGCTGGGGTGGAGAGGGGACGCAGTCCTCTCCCTCACGCGGCCCGCCTCCTCCTTCGCGAGCATGACTGCTTCGCAAAAGGAGGCGACCGGCTTCCCATTCCGTCTCGCCCCGCAGCATATGGCCTCGACCAATGCCGGTCGCGAGAAGTCTCCACCTATCGCCGTCATGAGGACACGGCGGTGTTCTGCAAGCGGGGCAGTCCTGCACCGTATACTCCACCGTGTTTTCCGGGCGATCCTCGCAGTGGTGACACCCAGGCGTTTCTTCCCTCCCGAAACTTCCGTGTCCGATGAGGATCTGTGTCATGCGGTAGGTCAGGACGCCGTGACGCCTAGCCACTCCTCAAAGAGGGATCTTTAAGTTTTACATCAGGGACACATTGTTTATTAATTAAAACTAAGTATTTTAATTTAATCAATGTAACAAAGGAAACAAGACGAAGTAAAAGTAATTGTCGATCAATACTTAATAATGACTGCCAAAAAATGTAAAAGCGCTACCTATCCATTAATTAGTAAATTTAGAGAAAAAAAAAGTGATTTAGTTGAGAGGCTAGTTTGATTCTACTACATTAAACACACATTTACTTGTAGTTGGGATTTAAAATTGTAATTTTTAAGTAGGTTTTACATGTGCTAGCCTCTACAAAGAATATAGTACTGCTTCTGTTGGGCTGTTTCATTACTTTATCTGCAACAAATCAATTTAATCTTCTTTGTGTATGTCCTTTTAAGCTAGGTCTTCCCCATGTTAGCAGTTTCCCCATCAATGTCCCTTAGTTATTTAAGTACTTTTCTCTGTTCGCCATTATTTAGCTAATCGTCATTGCACGCTGCGTTTGCCAACTGCGATTTCCACTTATAGTAAGGGTGTCCTTAAGTGAAGAACGTGGTTGGCAAATGTCAACGTTCAATAGATTTACCTAGTCACACAAATGTCACACCGGTATTTTCTGAAAGGCAAGACAGAGGTGTTCAGTACTCTCACAGTCCACCAGTTATTTTAAAGTTCAATGTTGCCGGGGCGAACCCAAAGGAACTAGGGCTCAACTTAAACCTAGCCTTTTTCAAGTATCCAATTTGATCAGATCCTGAACACCACATTTTTCATGGAAAGACTGTCTATCTAACCTCTATATATTGAGCAATACGATATTCCTTGGCAACTCTAGTAGTTGGTAGGCAGTTTTCAGAATTTTGAGTTTTTTGTATTTTCTGCGGATGGAATGGAGGAAACTGGCTATGATAAATGGTCACACATCTACAGAACATTCGGCAAGAGCGGCTTAACCGTGAAGATCGTCCTGTGGCGAACAATATATGTATCTCTTGGTCAGGCTGATTACTGACCGCTACGTGTAAATCAGCCATCGGAATAACATTGTATCCGACCTCGGTATTGAGCCCTATAGCCAATAGTTATAGTTGTATCACGCAAATGAAAAATAATGGACCTTCTGAATTTGGCTTTCTGTCTCCAAAATCTCCTCTCCGTTGTTGCTATGCCGAATGGGCGTTTATTTCCGTTTGTTATAAATCATTAGATGTTAGATCTGCCGCATTAGAGGTTCAGAAACTCAAAACTGGTTTTAATTTATAATATTAGCATAAAAAGTAGGTAAGCACTATGACCTGTTCAGTTTGGTTGAGGAGGAAAAGGATTCGATATGACTAAAAACTAGAACAGCTATGGTATTCTCTAAGTCGTCGTCAACTGCTTCTTCGATGAAACTACAGTTTGTCTTTAATTGATTTTATCTTTATGATCCTCAGGATCATAAAGATAAAATCAATTAAAGACAATTCATTAAGTTGATAATCTGTTAAATATAAATTATAATTTCGGCACTGGTACCGTGCAGACTTATGGCTATATATCCTTAAAGAATAGCACCTGGCCTCCCGGGGCTGCGGGACTGTCCGGGGCTGGGGCACTGTTTTATCAGGTAACCGTGACCCCGGAACGTAAAGTGCTATTGAAGGGCACCGTAGATTTTAGTCAGTACAAGTCTGACAGTCCCGCCCGTCCCTCCTTAAAAATATGTAGAAATGAGAATGTTTAACAATTGCCTAAATCGAAGCTGTTCTGTTTTGTGTTTAAGGCTTCGGAACTTAGGCTGTTAGTATCATAATGTCGACTTCCACATCAATAAACGGCTCTTTTTACCGACTTCAAAAAAAAGGAGGTTATCAATTCGACCCGTATGTATGTAATATTATCAGAACTGCCCAGTTTTCGTATATGTTAGTCTATATCAGCGTCTGAACAAATGTGCCAAATTTCATAAGTGTATGTATGTATGTTTTTATGTTTGTGCACGCATATCTCCGAAACTACAAGTTCGATTTAAGTAATTCTTTTTTTATTGTACTAGGTATTGTTCAACTTAGGGTACACTGCAAGTTTCATCAAAATCGGTTCAGTAGTTTTAGAGATATGGATTTTTTTATGTTGTGACGGATTACAAGATTAGTGCATATGTAAGAAATTTTTGTATTTTACAAGAATTTGGGTTGAATATAATAAATAAACTAAAAAGGGTAAAATAAAAACTTTTTCAAAAAATTAACCGACTTCAAAAACAACAACAAAATAAAAAAGGGTGAAATAACCTAATTAATAACATCTTTCGGAAGTCGGTGGCTAAAAATCAATGAAATAAAAAATAAAGCCACCGACATCCGAAAGAAGTTATTAATTAGGTTATTTCACCCTTTTTAGGGTTCCGTAGCCAAATGGCAAAAACGGAACCCTTATAGATTCGTCATGTCTGTCTGTCTGTCTGTCTGTCTGTCCGTGTATGTCACAGCCACTTTTTGTCGAAAGTATAAGAGCTATCCTGTTGAAACTTGGTAGAAAGATGTATTATGTGAACCGCATTAGGATTTTCACACAAAAATCAAAACAAAACAAATTTTGGGAGTGCCCCCCATACTTAGAATTGAAACTTTTCACCAAACCCATACGTGTGGGGTATCTATGAATAGGTCTTTAAAAAAATGATATTGAGGTTACTAACATCATTTTTTTCTAAACCGAACAGTTTGCGCGAGAGACACTTCCAAAGTGGTAAAAAGTGTGTCCCCCCCCCCGTAACTTCTAAAATAAGAGAATGATAAAACTAAAAAAAATATATAATGTAGACCTCAACCAAAACTACCAACAAAAATTGGTTTGGATGGGATACAGTTAGCAGTTTTTGAGATATAGTACATTTTCAAAAACCGCAAATATAACTTTGCCATTCATACAAATACTATGAAAAACAAAGTTATTTTTATTGTTTGTGTATATTACTTACTAATCTCAATATAATTATATCTCTAATCTATGCTTGCTGCTACGGAACCCTTCATGGGCGAGTCCAACTCGCACTTGGCCGGTTTTTTGTTTTGTTTTTGTTTTTGAAGTCGGTTACTTTTTTGAAAAAGTTTTTTTCAAAGAGAAAATAATTTGTCATAACAGTAAGAATTTGATGTTTTCTTAACAATCTCTTAATCTCTTGTTCCGGAAGAAATTCGCTTGCCTCCGCATTCCGAAGTCCAGTCAGTAGGCAGGTCGTATTTAAAACCTTATTTAATCGTGACTCATGCGCATAAATCGCTTTCTTTTCACATCTGCCGGCTTCTTAACGTGCTTTTCGCGGCTTTATTTTGTTTTTGGAATTTGTTTTATCGCCATTTTTAGAGCTTGTCACATTTAGGGCTAACTTTTAATCAGTAGTTAAGTAAACTATTAGTTAAATACTACGTTTTAGTGTGTAAAAATCATTAAATATCTTTATATTTTACTTTTGCAAGGTACTACTTTTCTTAAACAAACACACAAACGCACTACTTATATTATTGGTTAATTTCACTAGTTCACTATTGGTGGTTGTATACTACAGGTCACCTCTAAGTCTAACTAACCCGTCGGGGTTGCATAGTAAGTTTCTGACAGTCTCTTCCTCTCTACCCTGGACGAGAAGACTCATGAATAAGGCGTGATAATTATGATGTGTTGGTTGACTACCACATAGTAAGTCATGTACTCATGTACATACACATACATGTTACTCTAATAGTAATGACTCATATATTTTAAATTGTATAATGTGGGCGTAATTGCGCCTTTTTTCGCCATGTAGTTCACGCACAACTATTGGTCAATGTTTTCGTCTAATTTGCACAGTGACCAATGCCGTATTCACACACTATACCTACCAATGACTTTCATTATTATTATTTTGTATTAGAACCTTATAAGCTGCTAAGTTGCTGACCTGTCTCGAGGCCTTTTTAATAAAGCACCGAAAGGTATTCTTATTTTAAAAAAGAAACCCGTTGCCCAAACTGGGAATTTCTCTTGTATCGTGAGTGCTACCTGTAGGCCATACAAACTTTTGATTCGTGTGTTTAACGAACCCGTGAAACGCAAAATCCCCGTCAATAGCTTCGCCACTGCACCTTCTGTACTATCGACAACCTCCAATTAAGACTGCTCGCCGACAACCTCCATAATTGACATCCGAGACGCCATACAAACATAATTATCAAAGAATCATGACAGCCAGCCCATAACTACATACTTAAAAGTAATTTCATTTAAACCGCCCAAAATAAACTCTCAAACAGTAATGATACCGCCAAGAATGCGTAGACGACCAAATACTTGGAATATTCTACCCAACCCGAGTCAATGTGAATGACACAAGTCTCTCTCAAATGCTAATAGACATGAGTAACGTTGACGGTGAAAGTGGCCCCACTGTTGATTAGGAACATTTTTTAGGAATGTTTTTAAGGTTCCGTACCCAAAAGGTACAACTGGACCCTTATTATGACAATAATTATCGTTTGTGTGTACTGAGAGTGGATTGTCAGACCTTCGATTGGTGAAGTTACTTGATTGAGTTTTGATGTGTTGTATTGAACCGCGTTGAACGATGAAGCCGTATTTAGCATTTGAAGTTTTTGAAGTACAATAGGGGCCGCTTACACCACGCATTTAACTGAATGAGTTTAGAGATAAAGTAGTGTGAGCAGTGGTGGCCCAGTGGTATCGGCCTCGACTTACGAGTTGTAGGTCGTGGGTTCGAACCCCGTCAGGCGCATTAAGTACTTTGTGTAATTTATTTCAACACCACTGCTCTCAAAACGGTGGAGGAAAACATCGTGAGGAAACCGGCATGTCCAAAAATTCGAAGACATGAATCCGCACTGGGCCCGCGTGGTAGATTATGGCCCACTCCCTCTCACAGAGAGGAGGCCTGTGTCCCAGCTGTGGGAACATTTATAGGCTGATGATGATGATGAGGCTTTTTATCGCACTTTTGTCTGTCTAGCCTGATTGTAAGCAATGATGTGGCCGACAATGAAGCACGGTTGTCTATAAATAAACTATTCACTCTTGACTTAAAAACCTTAAGGCGCGGGCCACATAGAAAAGACGTAAGACACAGACGGGGTGGAGACATATGTCTCTTTGACGTCTCTTTCATACAACATGTATAGAAGCGTCGTCGCGACGAAAAAAAAACACAGAAGAGACAGGGTGCGGGTGCGACTCTCATATATTTTCGCACGTCCGCGACGCGTCCTCGCTTTACGTCTTTTCTATGTGGCTCGCGCGCCTAAGGTTGTTGTATTGTCGTATAAGCTATCAGTAATTTAGACCTCACCAAAAACAAGCACTTAATATTAATTTCTCATTCAATAATGTACACTTGGAATGTGTCGATTCTTTTAAATTAGATACCAATCTGAACTGGAAATCACATATTCAAATAATTAGTGGAAAACTATCCAGATTTACATACGCGTTATACGAATTAAAAAAATCTACCGATCTTAAATCAGCTACCAATGCCTACTACGCTTACGCCCACTCCTGGCTTCGCTATGGTATCACACTATGGAGCAATAGTACCGATGCAGATATACTTTTTAAACTGCAAAAAAATGCGTAAGAATCCTCGCTAAATAGATGGCATTGAAAATTGCAGACCACATTTCATAAATTACAATATTCTAACTCTCACCTCTCTATATATTCTTGAAATCAGTATATTCGTCAAAAAGCACCACTACCTTTTCTTCCTTTCTCAAGACCACCATACACAACCTCGTAATTTACGGTACAAAAATAAACTGGCACTACCCACCTCTAGTTTAACCCTGTTTCATTCTGGGCCCCATGCCATGTGTATTAAAATATACAACAAATTACCAGACAATATTAAAGAAACCAATAATTTTAACATATTTAAAAACAAACTTTCTCGATATTTGTTAAAAAATGCTACTACACACTAAAAGAGTTTTTCGAAGACAAAATTAAATAAGTCACAACATAGAATTAGAGTAAGACCTGTTTTGATCTGTATTAATTTAATTTAGTATATGTACTCCTATAATTATTTTATTTACCAAACTTATAAATAAGGTATAGTTTCTTTCCATGTTCCTACTAATATTAGGTACCTATTAATTAATTCATTAAGTAAAATGTTTATATTTGTTACTCTAAATATTCAATACTTGTGTTTTGTTATAACTTCTATGTTAATTTTGAAGTTGCTGTGCCCTTGCAGGGTTCATGACAGGTTCTGGCAAAATTGTTTAACATCTTGTACACCACATGAATGCAATAAATGTTTGAGTTTGAGTATCAGGAAACAAAGACTGGTAGGTTTGCGTGAAAAATTGGGGCATACTCATCGTCATATATCATCATAGTCTCTAAATAGATGTCATAATGATCACTTATGATGATTATGATAGACATCTATATAACCGGTGTAATGTTGAGGCGACCAATTGGTCGGCTTTCAATTGTCAAAGTTGATAAAAAAATGGCCACAGTTCGAGATACAAGACTAGCTGTTCCCCGTGGTTTCACTCCCGCTGCTCGACTCCTACAGATCGTAGCGCGATGTTATATGCCTATAGCCTTCCTCGATAAATGCTCTATCCAATACAAAAGGATTTTTTTTAATTCGAACCAGAAGTTCCTGAGATTATCGAAACCAACAAACAAACTCTTCAGTTTTATAATATTAGCATTAGATGTATGACTTTTTATACTTCTACATGCTATTTTAGACTGTATATTATGTAGAGACTTTTATTTGTAAAGATTAGTCCATGTAGCCTGAAATATTAACTTGAAATTATTTTATGTCAAAAAAAATTTCGTTCGCGAGCAGGATTTGAACCTGAAACCTCCGGTTTCAGTACATCAGATACTTACCAACCGAGCCACAGGTCTTCCTGCTCGCGGTCGATTTTTTCTTTCCACAATTTTTAATGCGTATAAAATTTTAATAACCTTACTTTCGTTCTCGAGCTAGTTGAGCTAACTATAGTATTTCTAGCGTTTATAAATTATTCTATAGCACCAGAATCCTAATATAGTTCTAGGCAAAACTTAACCAGGAGTGTTTGAACTTCCGACCTTTCTCAACCAGTTAACGATAGCCGTTAAGCCATGCCCTGTCACGAATAGGGCTTAATATAAAGGCATTAATTTGAATAGAAGGGTCGTTCAAACGCACTGTCAAGAATACTATACGTTTTCCATTAAGTTTGAGTGATCTTCTTCACCGATAAAACGTGACATCTTCAGTTTATCTAAACCAAGTTCAAGAGCTGTCACTGTCATCGTTATTGTGTGATACCTACTGACTCAAATCCACTTTATAGGTGATCTGAGGGTCTGAAATCGCCACTTTATCAATGTTGTTGAAATGGTTTTTAATAAATTATACTCGATTGCTGGAGCAATAGAATTGAATATTCCATGTCACGATACATTCAAACCCGCTGAACCTTTTCAACAGCATGTCAAAACTGCAGGAAATGCAAACATGCTTGCAGCCGTCAGGACATGTTAATGTTTGTTCTAACTTCTTAATTCTAACTAACAGGCCCGAAGGCCCCTAACATGCCGATTCCTATCGGCTTTACTTTCAAAATATAGCAAATACTAATATCAATGATTTTCATTTATCATTTAGACAAATTAATTATTTACGAAGTTACATTGCTTGTGAAAATAACAATCAAAGAAAAACACTCAAAGTAAAACTAACAATCAAAGAAAAAATAAACATTTACTTATGAAAATAAAAATCAAAGAAATAAATAAACACCTAAGTACAATTTTTTTTCCGTGCAATTTCAACTCGCGCAAAACAGGCAAGCCGTAAGGCAAAACAGGAATCCTTCCTCTTGTAGCGATCGTGAGCTCGAGGCTACGTAACACCGCTAAATTAAGGACGTTGGAAAGCCGAATGTCTCCGGCTTATGATAAGGACAGAGATATGAAATGCGTATGTCAGAACGAGATGGAATGATACTGTACTTCGTAATTCATTTAGATAGTATTATTTGGATGACAGATTCACATTAGTTTTGGTTCGCGTTTATTTATAGTTTTGTATTTGCATTTGATTTGGTGTTATTGTTAAAATTGATAAGTTTTGCGTAGTTAGTGCAGTAACAACAAGGTTATTTCAGTTCAATGGTATTGTTTGATAAGCGGTCACAGTAAAACAGTGTCATGTTAGTTTCGAAGTTTTCAACTAGATGGCGTTGTGCAATTACGTCACGATCCTGAATCACGGTGTTAAGATCTGTAGGCGATTAGTATTAGCTTTTGAGAAAATATTTTTATTTTATCTGTAACTGTGCACTACGTATATTACCATGAATGAAAAAGGTTACTCGATGTCTCGATTCGTCCGTGTAATAATTATTATTTATTGTTTTTTTCTATGTTTGTTCTTTGTCCGCGGGATAACTTCGTCATTAATGAACCGATTTTGATGTTTTTTTTTTGTTGAAAAGAAGATAGTTCAAAGGTAAGGTTCATGATAAGGAAATCAGGGTTTGATGACGGAAACCAGAGAAATCGAGTAAAATTTTCATAAATCGTAGGGGCGAGTAGTATGTTTGTAAGTTTTTTCATTAAGTATTTCAAAGCACTACAATTTAATAAAGGTCTGGAGAATAATATCTGATGATAGAGCCGAGTGACAGTTGAGGAAACTCCTCAACGATTCACAGCAGCTACCTGGTGTTTGAGCTTGATTGATGTAAGAAAAATATGTATTTGACAAGAATTTGAGTTGAATATTTAAACTAAAAAGGCTAAAATTAGGCCAAAGCTATATTTACTGGAATTCACGTTTTGGTCCGGCTTCACTTTCAAGAATATTTACCCTACGCCACTGCTAACTAATATTATAAATGTTTAAACCTTTATGCCTAAGCCACTGAAACGATCATACTGAAATTTTGCGTGCACGTTGTCAGAAACAACGGGCCTTTTGACACCGAGCCCGAACTAATAATGAATGACATTACGATTTGACAGAAAGCTCCTTAGAGTCCGCGCCACCACTTATGACCTGCGGAAAATACGTGGTGCTAAACTTTTAAATGCAATTTGACGTAATGACATAGACACTAGCACCGCGTCAGAAGGAGGAGTCGTGGTGGTACTATCCGTCCGCAAAATTGATTTTGACGCTAGTTACGTTGATTCATCCGTGGCTATCGCATGTGAGGTTGCGGGCAAAAGCTAGTATTCCACACCAATGATTACAAACGCCTTTAGAAGGTTTAATACTCAAAGCATTTTATCCGTTAAACTCATCTCTGAGTAATGCAAAACGATCAAAATGAAAAATCAACTAAGTAATCATTACTTGTCTACACATAACCTTTTGAACTTAATTTTAGTGCCTATTTTTACTAACGCTAAGCTGCATTTAAACGAATACCTAAATATCATTGCACTGTTCAAAATCCATCTTTTGTCACTGAACCGAGGGTTGAAAATTCAACTGTGAGCATTCATTTAGGAGTTGGTTAGGTTCGTGAAAACAGGTATCAGAGAACGAAGCAAAGTGCTGTGCGACCACGATAAGTGTGAACTTGTCAATGACCTCCATCTGTCAACTGTCACTTGAAAATTACGTACGGTAAAATACTTTAATGAGATGCTTAATGAGATGCCTAATATTTCCTATTTTCCTTTATGGAGCTGAAACATGGACGATACAGCAAAAATATCGTAAGAAGATTGACGCCCTCGAAATGTGGTGCTGGAGATGTATGTTGAGGATAAAATGGACTGCTCACCGCACTAACGTTTCCATCCTGAAAGAGCTTCGTATCAAACAAAGACTTTCGTCGATTGTTCAAGTGCGAATCCTTAAAATGTTTGGACATATCATCCGCAACGAAAGCTCATTGGAACGTTTGGTGATACAAGGAAGAGTGGAAGGGCAACGCTCTCGCGGCCGCTCACCGACCAGATGGACAGATCTCATTAAATCATCTACACAGTGTACCCTTACTCAATGTACACGCAGTGCTACGAATAGGGAGAAATGGAGAAAACTCGCTAAAACTGCAACCAACCAAGCAGACTATCCATGACCACGACCACTCCGCCAGGAGTGTACGACTAAGAAGAAGAGAAAATACTTTACGCAAATAAATTTTCAATCATAATTATTATCGTTGTTAGTGTTATTTTCACATGTATTATTTATTCAAGTGCGTGCATGATATCACAATATGGCGCCATCAATCACAGCTTTACCCTTGTGGCCGGGCAGAGCCGGTGACAATCATACCCACCACAACTCTTAGGAGACTGAGAAAGTCTGGTGGCCAGTCGCGGTGTCAGTGCAGAAAGCGCCTCTGTAAACTTTTTTCAGTTGATTGTAATTGCCCATCGGGCATTGTGTATTATTTGGGTTAGATAACGTATCCAATTCCTGATTTGACCGAATAGGATTGCCAAATTGGGTGTGGGGCCGGTTACATATACAACCAAATCTGACCTTGCAAGTTTATCTGCTACATCGTTACCCAATGATCCAATTTGTCCTTTTATACTCTGCAAAGTGACTTTATTGTGGTTCGAAATAGTTTGTAACGCTAGGTGTCAATCATAAATTAGGCTGGACGACATACAGCTTCATACTTTTCGTAGTCGGATAGTACACCGGTACATTGCTAAGCTGTCAACTGCTATCTAGCAAACTCAGTGGCGGTTCCTTCATACAAGCCCAAAAGCCCGGCATGCCTTATTAAAAATGCTCGACAGAGAATCATAATCAAACCCGAACTATTTAAAAGTTCGCGCGCTTAATTCTTATCAAAATAACACAAACTATCCACGCCACACACTTTACATCGCAATTGTTCGCGCGCAGTTTCGTATTTGCAACATCTATATATAGCTATCTCGCTTACACGTACCGGCTTTTACCGGGCTTTCAAATACTATCTCTGTCCCTTTCGCGCCTAAAGCGTTGTGCCGTCAGTATGGAAGATTTAAGCCGTGCATGCGTATGAAGTTGCACGCGTATGCGTGACCTTGCACTGTTACTCTGCGTAAGTAGCTCACTTCAGTTTCATTTGCTTGAGTTGGGAAAGCTTTGTTGTTAAAGTTTTTTGTGTGTTTTGTTAGATTTTCTCAGTGATACAATTGTTTTGGTGACTTACCTGCAACAATGGAGGTAATTGTACCTTGTGAGGATTTAAAATGCGTTCAAGTTTTGATTGGCGAAGATAAGGTAAAATCTTTAAACTTTGCTCAGAAAAAAAAAACAGTTTATTTCTTCCCGACGCCGACGCCTAATCTGTGTATTTCTCAGACTAGTAAATCGCATAAAAGAATATTTCATATGTGTATAAATCATGCAATAGAATTCAAGAGGTTAGTTTATTTATTTCAGCCCTTCAGGCTTTGTGTAATTTTTTTAGTAATAGTACAAAACGAGCTGCTTTTTACGATACTCATGCAGCAAAAAATTCGTTGGACATACATGTCGCGAGTCGTAAACACGGTTTTTGAACAAAAAAGTAAACTTATTGAGTTGTTTTCTGATCTGTGCGACAACCCACAGAACTGGGACGGGGATACGATTTTAGCTATTGAAAAACAGTTGTTGGTAGAATTAAAACGATCACCAACATTTTACTCTGATGTAATTACCTAAATCATTTCTTAAGAAAGATAGACGATTCCAATTAGAATATAAATAATTTATTTAAATTCCTTATTACATTCTATCTAGCTATTTTTTAACTTTCGTTTTGTAACTTTCTGTTTTGTTTTTTTTTTGTCTGTAACCTGTTAGTCCTGTTACAAAACAAGCAACTAGGTACTTACCATAACTTTGAATTCACTTTTAATTTATTGTACCTAACCAGTAGTTTATGAGAAAATTGCGATGATACATACGTAGGTACCTACATACTCAGTCGAAAACTGAACTTTCTTTTTTTGAAATCGGTTTAAATTTTATTGGGCTTGCCTTATTTTGAAACCCTAGGCCCGCCACTGAGCAAACTTACAATTTGCGTTGGAATTGCAGTAAAATAAAGGGAATTAAATGGTAAAATTGTTTTTGTAATAACTTTGATGATGGGACAGGAAATCGTTAGAAGGATGAGAGATTTGTTTAGCGGTACTTCAGTGCGTATCATACTTAAATTGCGTTGTGATTAATATTCTTAATAATGTTTCATTCGGAAATATATTTGAAGCGTAGGTAGGCATTTATACATATAATATGACTAGCTATTGCCAGCGGCTTCGCCCGCGTAAAGGGCTGAAATTATCCCAAGGGAACCAATAGTGGGGTGCTAAGACAGGAAACCTCCACGTGCGCCCGTGGACTGGAGTTCCCTCTCGGATACGTCCGGGGGGAAGACCAGTTTTTCGGGCCGGTGCGCCCTGGGATGCGGGCAAAAACGCGTGTCCCTCTGAACAGCAGAGGGCACAGCGGCGGAGCGGGCTTGCGGACGGTGAGTAATGGTTCGCCGTCCGACCAAGGACCAAGCCCGGGTCGGTGGCGCGTCGTGTTTCACGCGTCACCGACGGGGCCCCTTATGGGGCCAAATGCCTGCCGGGGTCGCGAATTTTTCTTAATCCAGGATACCGTGGCCCCGGAACGTTAAGGGATCCGACGGAACACGGGTGGATTTTAGTCAGTAAGAGTCTGACAGTCCCTCCCGCCCCACCTAGGGCGGGAGGACTCATTTGATGATTTTGCCAGCCTAAAAAAAAAAAAAAAGGGAACCTAATAGTGGACTGAATTCTTTCATACTTAGACTATGTGTTATTCCTGACTTTGACCATCTCTGTGCCAAGTCCCTGAAAAATAATTATAATTTAAATTGCTATTTTTGTTATGTAAATCATTGAAGTTTATCGCTTTATCTGCCTTTTATAGAAGTTAATTGATTATGAATTGACCTGCGTCAATTACTGTTGGTATATATAGTTATGTGGCATTAGGTATAGGTTTGTGGACAAAAAAGCTTGTTCATTTAACACAAAACATTTATTGGTTACGCTGCGCAGAAAGAACGGTTAGGTCTTTTATATATAACTTCATGTCATTGAACGACTAATCTGATTGGCTGTGGAAGGTCCTATCCCGTTCCTCTTCCCGCGCATATCTTCTCGCTTTAGTACGAGAGAGACCGCATAAAAAGCGGCCGCAGTTGACACTCGTGGCCAATCGGTTACTCACAACGCGCACCTCACGTCAGAGCGCTCCAGTTGCCTGCAGTCGACAGCCGCCCCTCAGCCGCGAGGAGGTCTCCGGAGAATTAAGGTATTGTGCAATCCTTCCTATATTTCGATCTGCATTCTGTCTTGTGTTCCCGGCAGAACGTAATTTCCATGTCTTTCGTTCACAGCCAATTAGCAATTATAAAAATTTAGCATAACCCGCGCTTCCATTTGGTCCTAACGAGCCTGGATAGTTATTGAAATCAGTGATAACCATTCGCCATTCGTAGTCGGAAAAAATACTCGTATTCTAATTAGTTTGGTACCAAACACTTGTCTCGCCGACAGGTGTGGGTATATCGTTAAATTCTCGGTAAAACCGTTGTATATTCGTAACACCAGCTAGTAATCGTTACTATAACTGGTTATTTCGCTTAATCCCGCATTATTTTAAAATATTACCGTTGAATTACCGCTTCGCGCTCAATCACCGACGCATTATTGTAAAAATAAATACCCACTTAGGTAAATTATTCGCTCACATCGCTTTCACAACGTATTTCGCGTGTTACATATTTATTTAATTATCGTTATTAGAAGGTTGCTAGATGGCGCCTACAGATATTACTCTTAAACGATTGTTAGGAAAAAGAGATCGAATATTTTCTCGTATGCAACGTATTTGCGATAAATTGAAAAATATTGATTCGGAGGAATTCGATAAAGAATCGTTCTTGTGTGACTGTGAAACAATAGATTCGTTGCGTACTGATTTTGAATGTGCGCTGGACGATATAATCGCTCATGAACTTAAATTAAATCCTGATTATGTCGTCGACTATCAGGCACTTTCTTCATTCGAAGACTTACTGGGTAGGGTGAAGCGGGCAGAGAAGAAATTGCAGGTTCAGGCACCTAGTGAATGTAAGAAATCTCCTCGCTTGCCCCCGATTGAAATACCCGAATTTAATGGGGATATTAAAAATTGGCCGCTGTTCATCGCCAGTTTTCGAAATGCCGTGCATAATAATAGTTCGCTAACAGCATGCGAGAAATTATTTTATTTAATTGGAAAATTAACAGGCAAAGCTCGTTCGATATGTGCAGGAATTACTCCGTCAGCTGATAATTACCCACTTATATTCGATTCACTTTGTGAAAGGTATGAAGATAAACGGCAATCGGCAACTTCATATCTAGACCAATTATTTGAATTTAAATCTATTTCGTCAGGTTCGCCGGCTACTTTAGAATCATTTCTCGATAAATTCGCAACGTCGGTAGCCGGGTTTAAAAACATAAAGGTCCATGACCACGCTGATTTTATTTTATTGCATATCGCTCTTAAAAAACTCGACATAGACACTGTACGGGCATTCGAATCTAATCATCAATTAAAATCAAGTAGTTCCGAAATTCCATCTTTTAGTGAATTAGTTGAGTTTGTTCGTGAGCATATAAAGGTGTTAGAACGAACTTCGTCAACAGTCTCTAACAATAAATCACCTGCAAATCGCAAACATACTAATGCATACACCTGTATAGCTGATAACGAACCTACCGCGTGTGTTTTGTGTAAGGAGAAACATGATCACGTATATAAGTGTAAAGTATTTAATAGTTATAAACCCGATCAGAGATTTAAGTTTGTGAAATCAAACAATTTATGCATTAATTGCTTAAGTCCAAAACATCGTGTGTCCGCTTGTGGGTCAAAGTCCACTTGTAAAAAATGTAGCTCTAAACACCATAGTTTGTTGTGTTTCGGCAACAAATTGAGCGACGCGCACGGTTCAAGGTCGACCGGCGCTCGCACGCCCTCTGCTGAGAGACTTACGAAGCAGACTGATATATCGTTGTGCGCGACTGATGAAAACCGTATTAATTCTTACCGGGGCCCAACAACCATATTGATTGCTACCGCGCAAGTTATTGTAGTAGATTCTTTTGGCAAAGAACATATTGTTCGCGCAATATTAGACAGCGCTTCTCAAAGTAACTTTATCACGCGGGATTGTTGTCAACTTTTGGGTTTGAACATAAATAATAAACCGGCCTGTGCAACCGTCAGGGGCATAGGAGGTGCTAGTAAACAAATACAGGGTTCCGTACAAATTAAATTTTATTCTCGTTTCAATCGTAATATAAACTATAATATTGAGTCATTCGTAATAGATAAAATTACTGAACGTTTACCAACTGCCACGGTTGACGTTTCGCTTTTGCATAATTTTAAAAACTTACAGTTAGCAGACGATACATATTTTTCTTCAAATCCGATTCAATTATTGATCGGTGCTTCGACTTTCCCGCACTTACTCTTATCTAACAGAGTTCAAGGTCAGCCTACACATGCGTCTCCAATCGCCTTGCAAACTGTACTCGGCTATGTAATTGTCGGTAAGGCGCCGGTTCTCATCGATGACAATTCGACCGTTTCGTATTGTTGCACCGCGGAGCCGTTAGACGTAGCGATACGGAAATTCTGGGAATTGGAAGAAGTAAATGTTCCCCCGGTACTCAGCCTAGATGACAAATTATGTGAGGAGTTTTATGCCCGCACTACCACTCGAAATAGTGACGGACGATACGTAGTCGCTTTGCCTTTCAAGGGTGATGTCGAATCCCTGGGCAACTCACGTCAAGCAAGTGAACGCCGGTTTCTCTGCTTGGAAAGGAAGATGCAAGCTTCTCCTAATTTAAAGGCCGCGTACGACAACGTCATCCTAGAATATTTAGAGAAGGGCTATATTTCACCTACAATTCCTGATCCTTCGGAACCTTCGTACTACATTCCGCATCATGGTGTGATCCGAGATGATAAGGTCACAACCAAACTTCGTGTCGTTCTCGATGGTAGTTGTAAAACTACTACCCGCGTTTCGCTTAATGACCTCTTGTATGGTGGACAGAACCTACAAGGGAATTTGTTTAACATTATAGTTAATTTTCGTTTGTTTTCGATCGCGCTTTCATCAGACATTCGTCAGATGTTTCCCAGCATTGGAGTCCGAGAACCTGATCGGCGTTTCCAACGCATCTTGTATCGGTTTTCGCCGCAGGAACCTTTGCAAGTTTATGAGTTCAATCGTGTCGTTTTTGGACTCAAATCTAGCCCCTTTCACGCGCTGCGAACTATTAAGCAGCTGGCGGAGGATGAGGGTGACTCGTACCCTCAGGCTAAAGCCATTGTCGCCACGGGATTGTACATGGACGATTTTGTCCATTCCGTCCTCACGGAAACCCAGGGCATTTCTACCGCTTCAGAGATGATTGGTCTCATGAAGGCGGGTCAATTCGAGTTGGTCAAGTGGACCAGTAATTCGCAAGTAGTATTGAATTCTATCCCGCTTTCGCATCGTCTGCCAGCTGACAAGGAGTTCGACGGGTCCGACCAACATAAAGTACTTGGTTTGTGTTGGTCGCCCACGTCAGATCACTTCGCCATGAGAGTAAACACTCCCACTCAGACTTGTACTAAGCGTACAATATTATCGTGCATCGCTAAAACATGGGACGTCATGGGATTTGTCGCGCCTGTCGTCTTGCATGCCAAGCTTCTTATCAAGAAGCTTTGGCTATGCAACTGCGACTGGGATGAGACACCACCTGAAGATATAGTCAGGCTGTGGACTCGCTTTAGGGAAGAGCTTCCTTTGCTCTGCAACATAAAAATCCCACGCCACGTTGGTATTGTCGCTGATAGTGTGGTCACGCTCTTAGCTTTCGCGGACGCTAGCGAGAAAGCATACGGGGGAGTGATTTATTTCCACGTCCACAATAGCGATGGCAATACAGTCAATTTGATAACAGCTAAATCTAAGGTCTCTCCCAAAAATGTAGTTTCTCTCGCTCGTCTTGAGCTCTGTGCTATTCTTGTGTTATCCCAGCTAATAAGAAATGTCGTGGTCGCTTGTCAAGCCCGAATAGTTTTCCGTGACATATTCGCATTTTCGGATTCGACGGTCGCGCTCTGTTGGGTACATTCGTCGCCCCATCGTTGGAATACCTTTGTAGCCAACAGAGTTTCGAAAATACAAAGCGATTTGTCACCGCAAAATTTATATCACGTGTCCGGTGCGGACAATCCAGCAGATTGTCTTTCACGCGGACTCACACCCTCACAAATTATAGACCATCCGCTTTGGTTCAGGGGACCCCCGTGGGCTCACTTGGACATTTCACAATGGCCTGTCGCTCCTTTCAATCCCTCCTCAGTGTCTGAAGCACCTGAAGAGAAGAAAAATTCGTTGTTAGTCGCTGCACCTGACGAAAGATCTTCTATTCTTTGTTTAGTCGATCGTATCTCGTCTTGGAGTAAATTACTTAGAGTGGTAATTTACGTTTGTCGTTTTGCTAAGTTGTTACCGGTTAATAACCGCATGTCAGCATCGGATTACGATTTCGCTGAACTACTCATTCTACGTGAAATTCAACGCTTCTATTTCTCAAAGGAAATTGCCAGACTCAGAGAAGGCAAGGATTGTAGTCATTCTCTTCGGCACTTGAAACCTTTCCTCAAAGACGGACTCATTAGAGTCGGAGGCCGTTTAAGAAATTCAGATTTGGGTTATGAAGCGAAATATCCAATTCTACTCCCAAGAAAAGATCCTATTCTGAATTTGCTTGTCGAATACCATCATAAATTGAATTGCCACGCGGGTCCCGACCTGCTGATGTCACTGTTACGTTAAAGATATTGGATACTTTCTGCACGCAATTTAATTAGGAATAGGATTTGAAGAATTCTTGGGTTGGAGCACTTGAAATACGGGAATAAATAATAGACGTAGTCACGGTTAGATGCAACGTATAATGACTGGCCAAAATCATTGAGATGTGTAAACAAGTACCTACTATAATTTATATTAAAACAATATCAACATACCCACTATTACTTATGACTACTACATACATCACACCTCCCTTCTTATTCTTTAAATAGTAACTAAGCTAGAATATCACATTTAACTATAACTATACTTATTTTCTATATTAATCTATTTCAAACCGGACGACCGGTCTGCGTATACGTTTGGGACCCTCCACTGGTGGCGTTACCGTCGGCTCAGCATCACACCTAGGTGGTTCAATGGGCGGAGGTATCGTAGGCACAATATTGCTTTGGGAATCATCAATACCTCTGTCCATCACACCTTCCCCTTCTGCAATACGTAGTCTATCTTTAATAAAATTCCTAGAATCCGATGCGTCTACCTGGCCATCAGCCTGTAACGGCACAGCAGTCTCACTTCGGCCGTCATGTTCTATGTTCCCCTCATCTCCTTGACAAGGAACATCTGACAAACGAGAACGGCGCCTGATTTGATCAATGTGTCTTTTGAGAAGTCGACCGTCACCGCTATCCACTACATACCTACGACTACCTTCTATATCTCTTACAGTTCCTTTAACCCATTTGTCTGACGCACCGTACAGTCTTGCCCACACTGTATCACCTTCGCACAGAGTGCGTGGCTGAAGCCCCTCACCCTGTACCTTGCGTCCCTGTACCTGCCGTACCCTATCTTCTAATGCCCGTTGCCCCCGCAGCAAGTCGAGCCGAGAACGGAGTGAGCGCCTCTGTAGCATTGAAGCAGGTGTCTCACCTGTAGTGCTGTGTACTGAATTACGGTAAGCTAACAGGAATGTTTGTAAAGCCGTATCCACATCAACATTGTCCCTATACGCTTTTTTTATAGCTCGCTTACAGAGTTTGACCGCGTTTTCAGCCGCCCCGTTCGATGCCGGGTGGTAGGCAGGTGAGAAGCTTTGACGAATGCCATTTTTTTTTAGAAATGAACTAAACTCTTCACTTGTGAATGGAGGCCCTTGATCTGAAACTAACTCTTCAGGTAGACCGAATCTAGCAAATGTAGCTCTTAAAATTTTAATGACGCTTAAAGCATTTGTGTTTTTCATTTCAAATATTTCTATCCACTTTGAACTAGAATCAACCAACACAAAAAATTTTGAACCCTGATATGGACCCAAGAAATCTATATGCAATCTTGTCCACGGCTGCGCGGTATAGGGCCACGGTTGCGGCGGCGCCCGTGGTGGTGCGTCAGCCTCCGCGGCGCACGTCTCACATTGTTTACACATAGCTTCTATGTCCGCGTCTACATTAGGCCACCAGACATAACTTCGTGCTAGCCCTTTCATCTTCACTATACCCATGTGACCAGTGTGTAGCTGTCTTAAAATCAGACTTCTTAATTTAGTAGGTATTACCATTCTATACCCCCACATAAGGCACCCGAATTCTGAATATAATTCGCGACGTCTATTGTAATAAGGTTGTATTTCCGCCTTAGCTGAACATTCCTTCGGCCAGCCAGACTGTACGTATGACATTATTCTGCATAACTCAACATCTTTTTGCGTCGCCTCTTTAACATCATTATGAGTGATGGGTAAAAAATCTTCTACAAAATGTACATACGTACTGTCTGTCCTATCCGAACGACAAATTGTTTTATTAGGCAGACGTGACAATGCATCCGCACAATTGTTTTTAGATGCGACATATTCTATCGTATAATTATATGCGGACAATAGTACTGCCCATCTCTGTAAACGAGATGCAGCCATAATTGGTATTCCTACTTTATTTCCTAAAATATACGTTAAGGGTTTATGATCGGTTCGCAGCACAAACTTCCGACCGTACAAATATTGGTGATACTTCCTGATACCAAAAACTATTGACAGTGCTTCCCGATCAATCTGTGAATATGATCGCTCCGCTACACTAAGAGATCGCGAGGCATAGGCTATCGGCCGCTCGCCGCTTGGTGTGATATGGGACAGCACGGCCCCGACCCCCACGCTACTCGCGTCAGTAGTCAGCACGAGTGGCAGATCGACCGAGTAGTGTGTTAGCACCCCACTACTAGCTAGCATCGTTTTAACCCTATCAAAAGCATTTTTACATTCTTCACTCCACACATATTTTACTCCTGATCTCAATAAGTTGTACATTGGGGCTAAAATTGTACTTACGTTTTTTATGAACTTAGCATAATACATAACCATACCTATAAAGGCCCTCAACTCCGATATATTCGTCGGTGCCGGCGTGTTTATGATCGCTTTGACCTTATCTGTACAAGTATGTACACCGTCTGCACTGATAACGTGCCCCAAATAAACTACCGATTTAGCAAAGAAGGAACACTTGTCTTTCCGCACTCGCAACCCATACTGTTCTAATCGATCAAAAACTTTGCATAAATTAGTCATGTGCTCAGACACCGTGCGCCCCGTTATGATGACGTCATCTAAAAATACTCCTACCTGCGGTAAATCCGCAAACATCTGTTCCAAACGTCTCTGAAATATGGCCGGGCTCGACGCGAGACCATACACTAATCTGTTATAGCGAAACAATCCCTTGTGTGTGTTAATAACGGTGTATTTGCGTGACTCATCTAGCTCAAATTGGGCATAAGCTTGAGAAAGATCCAGCTTGCTGTAATGTTCCCCACCATTCAACCTAACTAGTAAGTCTTCAACCCTAGGTAGTGGATAACGATCGACTTCGATTACCTTATTCAATGTGAGCTTATAATCGGCGCAGATCCTTATGCTGCCGTCCTTTTTAACGACGGGCACGATAGGCGTCGCCCAGTCGGAACGCTCGACCGGAGTGAGAATGCCGTCCCGCACAAGCTGGCCCAGCGCGCGCTCCACCGGCTCGCGCAGCGCATACGCCAGCGGGCGCGCGCGCATGAACACCGGCCGCGCGCCCGGCCGCAAGTGAATGCCAACCTTACCACCAGTGAACCGCCCCAAACCGTCCGCGAACACTTTACAATATCTGGAACTAAACATATTTATATCAAACTTTGATCCATTACAGATGCTATTGTTATTTACATAAGTACGATAATCCAATACCGGCAGCTGTATTGCTAATGATGCCAACCATTGCCTACCTAGTAACATTGTTTTGCCATTTTTAATCACATACAAGTCCAACTGTTTACATTTATCTTTATATTTGACTAGAGGTTTAATAACTCCCAATGGTTTAGTCGTTTCTCCTGTATAATACCTCAAAACAATATTACTTTCCACAATTTTTAAGTCACTAAAGAACTTATTATAGGTGTGTTCATTTATACATGAGACAGCACTGCCTGTATCGCACTCAAACTTCATTATTTTTCCTTGAACCTCTAATGACACAACAATAGGCCTGCACTGCGAAACTGTCAATTCATTAAGTTCAATTATTATTACCTCGTCACTATCGTCGCTGTTCACTACATCCTTTTTGCACTCCTCGGCCTCGACGGTATAATGACGTGTCAACCGCGGACACATACGCCGCAAATGGCCCTGTTGGTTGCACACCCGACATACATAGCGCCCGAACTTGCAAACGGCCTCCTCATGCGGCCCGCCACAAGCTCGACACTCCCGCTGTCGCCGCTCCCGCTCCACCGAGCCGCCCGCAAGCGCGCGCGCCGGCGCCGCTGGTGCGACCCGGCCTGCCTGCGGCCGCTTACGTTGTGTGTACTCGCCTTCCCGCGAGTGGCCAACAACGCGGCCTTTTAATGCTCCGCCGCTGCCGCCACCGCCCTGCCGCTTATTGATCATCAGCTGACAATCCACCGCCGCCTTGTGCTCACTGACCGTCTGCTCCACGACCACTGCTGCATCTTTCTCTGCCGCCTCCATGCTTACGGCCAGATTATATGCTTTCGCGAAGTCTAATTTAGCCTCTGCAAACAGTCTTTGTCTAATCGTTTCACTTTTTATCCCGCAAACCAGCTGGTCTCTTAAACTTTCTTCCAACCATGCTCCGAACTCACAAGTTTTAGACATTTTCTTTAAAACCGCCACATAGTCTGATATCTGTTCACTGTTCAGTTGTTTGCGATTACGGAATTTATAACGTTCCGCTAATTCACTCGGTTTTGGTTGAAGATGTTTTTCCATAATAACCGTTATTTGTTCAAAAGTTTTTGTGTTTGGTTTCGCCGGTGTACATAAATTCACTAACAGCTCGTAGCTGGCTGCACCCATTACAGTAATTAACGTCGGCACTTGTAACTCACTTGATATTTTATTAACTAAAAAGTACTGTTCCAGACGATCTACATATAACCTCCAATCGTCCTTGTGGATGTCGAACTCAGTAATCCTACCGATCGACATTTTTTTTTTCTTGGTTAATCACCACTAACACCTTTCACAATTAATAGTTTATCCTCGTCGCCACTGAAGAATTCTTGGGTTGGAGCACTTGAAATACGGGAATAAATAATAGACGTAGTCACGGTTAGATGCAACGTATAATGACTGGCCAAAATCATTGAGATGTGTAAACAAGTACCTACTATAATTTATATTAAAACAATATCAACATACCCACTATTACTTATGACTACTACATACATCACAAGTGTCTTCCCTGCTTTCGTCTCCGTCCCAAGCCAAGTTTCCCTGAGATGGCAGATCATCGGTCTTGTCGTGTAGTTCAAGCAACTAAACCGTTCGTTCACACGGGCACGGACTACGCTGGTCCCTTCAAGGTTACCATGTCTCGCGGCCGAGGCATTCGTTCTACCAAGGCATACGTGTGTCTGTTCGTCTGCATGACTACACGCGCGGTACATATCGAACTAGCCGGTGATCTTAGTACAGTCAGTTTTATGAGTGCTTTCAAACGATTTCTATCAAGGCGCGGCCCGGTTAGTAGGATTTACTCGGACAACGGGACAAATTACATTGGCGCTAAGCGTAAACTTTCGGAACTTCACGACTTCCTTTGTTCGAAATATCACAACACCGAATTTGGTCACATGTTAGCTGAAAATCGCATAAATTGGTCACTTAATGTCCCGACTGCTAGTCATTTCGGCGGTAATTGGGAGGCTAATATTAGAAGTTTAAAGATTCACTTATACCGTGTAATAGGTGATACCATCCTTTCGTTTGAAGAGTTAAATACCGTTCTTACTCAAGTCGAATCAGTAATGAATACTAGACCTCTTTGTAGGACACTCTCTAGTGATCCTTCAGAACCACTAGCTTTGACTCCAGCGCACTTTCTGAATCTCACCCCTTTAAAATACTTGCCTGCCGAGGAGATAGACGAGAGAACAATTGTTTCGAGACATAAATTGTTAGACCAATTGGTACAATCGTTTTGGAAGCGCTGGAGAAGCGGATATCTTCACACTTTACAATCGCGTCGTAAATGGAACACGCCGATCGATCCAGTCACTGTCGGTACGGTTGTGATTCTCATAGTAGATAATTCGCCCCCACTTCACTGGCCTTTGGGTGTCGTGGAAGAAGTTTTTCCTGACTCCACAGGAGTCACTCGCATCGCCCGAGTTAAGACATTGACTGGATCCTACTTGCGTCCCATCGTTCGTCTTTGCCCATTGCCTAACCAATAAATTCGGCTCTCGTCATCCAAGGTTAGGTTAGCATTAGTAATTAATTATTTGATTTCATTGATATTTTCGTATAGATAATAGTTTAAATTGTAGTTTAATTTCACGAATTTCGCCTTCAACTCTTGAAGGCATCCCTTCAAGCCCGGGGGAATGGTTACGCTGCGCAGAAAGAACGGTTAGGTCTTTTATATATAACTTCATGTCATTGAACGACTAATCTGATTGGCTGTGGAAGGTCCTATCCCGTTCCTCTTCCCGCGCATATCTTCTCGCTTTAGTACGAGAGAGACCGCATAAAAAGCGGCCGCAGTTGACACTCGTGGCCAATCGGTTACTCACAACGCGCACCTCACGTCAGAGCGCTCAAAGTTGCCTGCTGTCGACAGCCGCCCCTCAGCCGCGAGGACGTCTCCGGAGGATTAAGGTATTGTGCAATCCTTCCTATATTTCGATCTGCATTCTGTCTTGTGTTCCCGGCAGAACGTAATTTCCATGTTTTATTCACAGCCAATTAGCAATTAGAAAAATTTAGCATAATCCGCGCTTCCATTTATCATGCTGGAAAATCTACTTTTTCCCATCATAAAAATGCTACACTTACACTCCATACAAAAAGCTGTAAATTCATTGAGGTTTTTTCGACATTCGGCTGCTATAATTATTATTCTTTAAGTCGGCATCGACGAGCACGTCGATGAAACTGCAGTTTGTCTTTAATAGATTTCAATTATACACCGTGTTCCGGACGATATACATAAACTTCGACCAGATGTTCAAACCACGGAAGTAAGCATTTTTCATTATGGACACATTAATAAATTCTTATTTTTTATTTTTTGTTAATTTTCATACAAACTAAATACCTAGACGTAAATAACCCGATATGCATGCCTCTTTATCCGAATTGGCAACGTCGTATTTTCATTCATAACATTTGGCGGGCTGAAACAAATGAAATGCAAATAGTATTTGATAGATTTATCATTTTAATTGCACTAAGCGGCAACATAGGCCAAATTAAGATACTTTCTCACTGCATAGCTCAATTAAATTTCATTAAATGAAATTACAAATATCTTTGTAACGAAGCCTTTTTAAGTACTACTTCCTTTGTTGGATTTGATTTGTAAAAGCCATAGAAGTATTTGCTAAAGTTTATGGATAACGTGAAGAACACGGTGTATACTCTAGAGCAGAACTTTATTTTCACACTAGGGCTGCACTGACGCATTATGTATCCTTAGATAATTTCACCTAATCATTTGTTTAAATATGTCGGAAAATCGAACATAACCAAGATAATCGCCAATCAGCCAGTGAAACTAAAAGAAACCCGTACCTAATGCTATACTAGTGCCGTAATGACAGTCGATACAAACAGCTGTGCACTGATTGCTGTATATTTTCTATACGTTACGATGCATCATTATTGTAATAGTGTGCACGCGTCCGTTTGTGACTAGTGATGGGGCGTTACGATATAATTATGTCGATAGTTTTGGTTCTTTCAGTGTTCCTTATTCTGTTTTGTTTACACACTTACTAAAGTCAAAAAATTACAGTTTATGTTCAAAAGCGAGGTATGTTTTAGATTACTGATTAGCTGTGATAGTTGTGTGGTATGTAGGAAGCCCAAAAGTTGTAAATGAAACGACTTGATATCAAAGATTTATAATCAGTAATCATTTTCGTTTTTAGAAGTAGTACTTTCTACCTATCAGACAGTTTGTATTGGTTAAAAAAATCCTGTGTGCAGTAGGTACATTTTAAATTTTTGGAGCTGCACCCACGACAGAGGAGAAAATCTTAGGCCGAAATAAATAGTCGTACCTAAGCCATAGCCAAGCCTAATTCAGTGCGTGGCGACGTCAAATGTCAATAATTTCCATGGAAATGGTTAGGTCGTCTTCGTTCCGGAAAAAAAACATCAATTTTAAAATCACAACAACACACAGAACAATGTCAGCCTACTACATATTCTACCGCAAGCAACTGAGTGAAACAATCAGGTTACTCAAACAGGTATCTTCTGTACAAGCACGTCATTACTGTAATGGCGCACGCGACTATGCAGTGTCTAATCAGGCTTTAGCATTAATAGTGACAATTTAATTTGTCAATAACGAATAGATTAGTTTGTAAAATTAATTATGTATTTTCAAAAAGGTTTGACTTGGACTACGATAGTTATTCGATGGCAGAGTTGTTTTGAGTTTTTCGACGAAGTTTTGAAAGACAAACTACAATAAAACTCTTAAGTCATGCGGAAACTTTGTGGTATTAAATTTTTTAATTCAATTTGATGCAACGATACGTCATTATATCAAAAAATTATGTATTATGACACTAGCGGTGCGTGAAAAGGGCTAAAGTTGGGGCGCGAACTCTAAATCAAACCGCATCATCAGAGCACTATGCAATGAATACTATCTCATTATGTCATATAATTTGTGCTTTACATAACACGGTTTTTCTTCCACAAACTCCTGTCAATCGTAGTGCTTTCATTTACTTCTTCCTCAAACAGTCTATTCATACGTCATACTTTAGTCTCTCCCTTCCTCTAAGGAATACCGTCTTAAATGTTTAAAACTAATCCTACACTGATCTGATATCGATCTTATTAACGTCATGATTATTACAACGTTAAAAAAGATCGATGACTAGTAACAAAAACTTTATTCTCATTGTCACCGCGCCCAACACTAGTGACTCATGCGTGCCACCGTCGCGTGCGCACCAACTACCAACTGCTCAACATTAGAGAATAATAGAAAAACAAATTGAATTAACGAGATTTTCTCGTACCACATAGGAATTATGTCGACCACAACACTTATTGTTATTATAGTAATGTTATACGTCACGTCAGGGTGCACGTTAGTTGTTGGTAAAGACTGTTTCACTTTTCTGCTCGTTTGACGGCTGTGAAATCAATTGTAGATCGCAAGATCTACGATTGATTTACATAATACAATTGCAATTTTACTATTGGGTTACAGTCATAACATAAGGTCCGAAGCATAAAAGGCCTGACAGCTAGTCTTTATTTTGACATACCTACTCCGCTTATCCCAATAATAGTATAATTATTCTAAAAAAAATATTTTATGCAGACCAGTGATTCATAGCTGCAGGCTTGACTAATGATTGTTCTGATTTCATACAATCTTGCGTTTGAGACCAGTCTTTACGATACAGAGACAAATAAAAAGTTCGTGCATTTCCCGCAACGCCATTGACTTTCATTCATTCACGAAGGTGAATCATTTGGGATATTGCCAAGTGGCCGTTTAAGACCCTCTGTTTTAAAAAACAGCACTAAAACTCAAGCTTTACTTAAAACTATGTGGTTTCAACCAATCTTGCTTGAATATAATTTTAAGTGTCACTTAAGTTTTCAGTGATGTTCTGTAATACGGGCCTGACTCATCGTTGTGAAAGCCATCTAGACTCTGCGTTACGAGAACTAGCCTACACCTTCCAGGAATTGAATGAGGCAAACGACAGAGCATGCAGGTGGCTACGTATTGGTCGGATACAATTTCAGTCCATCGACACAGTCGACATCATCGACCGCTCTTTGTTTACTACTACTGTTATGAAGGATTCCTATTATAAAAATTAGCCAGTTGGAAAGTTTGTTACTGTTAAGGGTATCATGATGAGCATCATCCGTTGTGGATACAAATCGAATGGGAACTTAGTAACTCAAAAATATATTATTAGGAAAGTGAATATTCGAAAAAATACAAAAGTATACAAGGCCGCAGGCGCAACTAGTTTATAATTATGATATCCAGCTTCAAAATAAATTCCTGTGTCGGAAAAAAAAACTCGTTAAATCTCAGCAACATTAAAACTAGGGATGCATCGATACGCCTTTTCGCCGATACGATACCGATACCGATAGTATCGGTATCGTATCGGCGAAAAGGCGTATCGAAATATCGGCGATACCGATCTCTTATAAAAATATCGGCGATACCGATACGCTAATTGTGAATTAAAAATTAAGATGAAATAAATAAATCAAATGGCAGATTTTTTTAATATAAAAAGTAATGATAGAGGTTGATATTAGATAATTACCTATACATTTTAGTAATTAACATTAATAAGATTTTTGTTTTAAAAACAAAGCAATTTTTCGGAGAAACGCGATTTCGCAAGTCTGTTTGGCAAAGGTTTCCCCGGGTATGCCCGGGTATGTTCTTGGCTCGTTTGCAACGAAATAGACGAGACAACACGCTTGTTTACACTGCATTTTTAAATTAAAAAGTATCGTTGAATCGGTCATAAAAATATCGTCGATACCAATATATCGGCTAACCCGAAGTATCGCCGATATATCGGTATCGGTATCGGATGCATCGCTAATTAAAACCGACCCTTTTAGAAATCTCATAATAACTTATCCTTTCTAAAAATAATAGAGATTCCTCTATGATATCTTATCCCATTATTCTTAAGCTGTGTGCACATTATATTGTTATTGTTCATGGTGAATCAAGCTATTATTCGATTAAAAATAAAAATTAATTGCACAGTAGTCAAACTTGGTTATCATTCATGTTGAGTTTAGTTATTTTTATGCTAACATATTTTGTGAGCACGATGTAGAAACAAGAAAAATATGCACGCAAAGGCTTTAAGAGGAGGGCTTTTAAGAGACCCCCATTTTTTAATCCACACTATTTTAAAGCTGAATCAAATAATAGAGAATAGAAGACATCCCGCGCCAACTCCAAATGAATTAGTACGTATAAAGGCAGGATAACGATGAAACCCAAAACCAAGTCTGTAACTACCTTTACAACTCACGCATTAGTACGCATCTTAAAGGATGTAGTGATTATAACACCAAGGTATTATTACCGCTGCGTATCGAGCGAGATCATATTATTTTCTCTAACGCGCTTAATGTGTTCCGACGATGGCCGATTTCGACTAACGACTGAGTCGGTTATTAGAATGAATTGGAACTTATTATTTAGACCTTGTTATGTGTGATGCGGTTTATGTTTTGCTTTTCAAAATGGTGAGGTTGGAATGGTACCTTCTAATGCTTAATGTTTTTAATGATCTATTAACTGTTTAAGGGTTAAAATTTATCACTCTCAGACTTAAACCGTCTTATCACAAAAATATAAACATCTATTGGAGGCTTGTCTAAAAAAAGTGTAACTGCAAAATGACCCTTATATCAACGTGAAATGTCGTTTTATCGTTGACAGTTTTTTAGACAGGTGTTCAACAGATGCTTATCTTTATTGTGGTAAGACGGTGAGAATTCGACCCTGTTGAGTGACTGCGATAGCTTGGTTTGTAACAGCGTCTGGTGTACTGAATCACAAGATTCAAATTAGAAAATGTTACACGATAAAAAAGATTTCAATAAGACTTCTTCATATTATCTTATTTTAAAAGCCTTTGTCCCACACTAAGAATTTCTCCTGAACCGTGTCATGCGTTACCTAATACCATTATGATTTGCTGATTTCTTATAATTCTTGCTAAGCATTTATCATTTTCCACATTCTAAAATTTAACATGACAAATACTTCGCCATGTTTTGAACCAGTAATCCGACAGGCTAATCCCATATAGTTATTCATATATTCTTGGACACGAACAATGATAGACAATGTCCGTTTGTAAGTAATAAGATGCGTGCCAACATTTAAATAATTATGAATTAATTGAGTCCATATTATTTTGAAGATTAAACATATCGGCGGCATGTAACTTAAGTTTATGACTTCGCGGCAGACGTCGAAACATCAGGTCATTTTATTAATTGATTTGGACTACAGGCAGATCTAAAGTAAGTCTTGACATAAACTGGTAGTAGGTACCTGCTATTAATTTGGCAATTGAACAGAGAATTAGGAGTTGTTGCAGTAAAGGATAAAAGTGATAGTAAAGTTTTCCAGATTATTCCATATTATAACAATGGTAACGAAGTCGAGACTATAGACGAACTAAAAATAAAGGTCCATTTGAACGAATTAAATAACGTTAATTCCACTGTCAACACTACTAAAAGTATTCAAATACAAAAGAAAATACCTTACTTTAATGCAGACTAGTCTATAAAAGTAACAACCCTTACGATTACCGTAACAAATGCACCTAATGACAGTAAAATTAAATCCGTACTCAAGATTAACGATATTGCCATAGAATCATGATACGCAGACTCAATGTTCCACTTTCTTACAAGCAGCTTGCATTAACGCAATTAAAGAGTAGCTAGTAATTTCATACCAGCTACTAACATTTTTTTACTGGGAGTATTATAGGCTGATTGTGTTATGTTAGTAATTTCATTATTATCTTGTTACTGCCTGTTTGGTAGTTGGTTATCGAGTGTGCGTGCAATTATTGGGGTGTTAAGCCTTGATTTGAAGTGTGGCTGTTCAATTTGAATCGGACGTGACTGAATTTGAATGGTTGGAATTCCGAAATTGTCTTCGCTGTGTGAATTGGCTGTTGGAATAATTTAAGTGGTAGAATTTTTTACTTTGAATCTTGTGGGAATTTTTGTGATGTGAAATGTTTTTCATAGGTTTAGATTTTGCTTATCTTTTTAACAGATCATTAAATATGGCCAAAGTTGGCGTTGCAAGTTAATGAATTTTGTGGTTTTCTATAAATTCGGTATTCTAATTAGGTACCTTTTTGTAGGTCAATAGAAAATTACGCAATCAATGGAAATCATGGCCGATTTCTAAGGTTTGTGACATCTCAAGAAAATAGAAAATAATGAAAAATATACAAGAACTCTATCATTCTTCACTTTCACTAATATGGAAATGTTGAGTATATCCGCAAACGCATAAATTATGAGGCATCGAGACAGCGTTCAATTAATAATATCATTGACGTTTACTGCTGGAGAAATTCATAGAAATATAAATCAGAGACTGATTTAAATGATGTGAGCCTCTTTGACGTTTGGCTTGAAACATCTTAAGAAAGGTAATTTAATACATATCATTGCAAGTTTTGCCTCGTTCGTCATAAGGGCTACTGCTAGTCATAAGGTCTTGGTCGGTCGAAGTATTTTTGGGACTTTCCATGATTAATTACTCAGTATTGGTACGGACTCTGGATTTGTACCCTGTTGATGGCATTACGCTCAACACCTATTAAAGGACTTACGAGTATTGGTGGAATGAGGGTATTGCTATGTACTAATGATACCTATGCATAACTGTTCAAGATGATGATGTGATATTATATGTATTTTTTTTAAAATAAATTATTTATCTATCAAAACTTTTCACAGCTGCCTTAATAAAATAACACCATCGCTACCAAAAATCAAATTAAATATCTGGTCCGTTCGAATTTAAAAAAAGGCTTTAGTTCGTAAAAATGTAAATTACAGCGTAGGTACTCCAAAATCTGAATAGAGTTGTCCTACTCACTCTTATATGCAATTCTGTATCTGCCTGTCTCGTTTCGCGATTTTCTTGTTGACGCGTGGGAACGTAATGCGCCTGCTGCGCCGTTCCAGGAACGTGCGCTCGCGATTCATCAAATCGTTTTTGTACATAGATTAGTCAATGAAAGCGTATAGACATGATTTATTTGTTTCCTCCAGGACTTAGCACTTCGAATAAAATGCGAATTAAAACTTTTCCATTGAAATAAAAATAATATACGCGATAATACTTGCATAGATAACGAAAGAATGAATTATCAAAACTTCTGTTCGTAAGTAAACTCTTAGGCGCAACGAAATTTTTGTCTCAATATTAGCTTCTTTTATTTTTTTTACTTGCTTCCCCATTTCAACAACAGTACAGAAAAATGTGAGATAAAGACAAAAAAAAACTGTAAACTTGCTTGAAGATCGGAATCATACGGTATTACCAGTTAACTCATAATTTCTTTTTTCACTTCCACTTTGTCCTATCTAGCACCAACTCTTTGGCATCCGTCATCGTGCGCCAAGTCGCCAATCATCCAATTTTGGCGTAAACTCACATTACAAAAATTATTCCTTGCCCATTTATTATGTTTACACTGCTCTCTTTCGCGGAAATCTCTCTTTAGTATGTCCGCGGCTCGTTGGGAACTGTACATGAAATACAAACTTATTTGTACTTCTCCAAAAATATTTGTTAAAGAAAAATCACTCTTGGTTCAACGTTTTAAAGTGGATGAAGAATGTGAGGGATTGTTACGTTAGCTGGTATCTATAAAAGGAATATTTATTCTCTTTTTACATAAGGCTTTTAATTGATGTTGACGGAAAACTCAATGTTATTGTTTTGGTTTTGTCTTAAGGTGATTGTTGATAGCGTTACTGTTATTGTCTTACGTAGAAATACAATCTTGTTAAGAACTTTTGATTGATTTCAATTGATAGAATTATTATTATTACAATTGTGCAGTACTTACAGTTAATTTGCTACGTGTCTTGTTTTTGCAACGTGTCATTAGCTCTTAACTACTCCTTCAATACACAAAACACACGTACTCAATTCATTCACAAGAAATTCATTGATAAGTTTGCTTTAATGCTTTTATGATTTATCTTCCTTCATTCATAAAATTTCATGAGGCATTTAACACACCGGTACTTGGCTTTTATTATTCGTCGCCAATAATGATTTGCGTTTTACAATTTTCTTCTCAATTACCTTTAGGGTTTCATTTCCGTTATGTCACAACGTCCCACATTTTACTCAGTAATGTCATTCGTTTGCAGACGCGAGCGCGAGCGGGCGAGCTATGGCCGATGGAGCGGCCCGATGGCATGCCAGTCATCCAGTCACTGGAGGTCATGTGCGGGAAAGATCACATGGACGTCCACCTCACATTCTCTCACCCCTTCGAAGGCATTGTCTCGTCAAAAGGTATGTATTGTTCGTCGGCTTTGGTCACGAAGACAATATTTCTTCCTTATAAGTACTCAATAAAGTTTTAATATTATTGTTGTTAATTCTTCACTTTGAACGTCCATTTCTGTATGCTCGTAAACATGTTGTATAAATTTAGTTTCTTGTAAGTGAATTGTTGTCCATTCTTGAAAAGGGATAATAAAGTTCTTAAAACATATAAAATATTTATGGTTCAATGAATTTAATTATTTATGGAAATAAAACTGAACTGAAATAAAGAGATTGTCAAGAAAAATCCAAATAGTGTTATATCAAACGTAGTTGTAATTAACGAAACTAAAGAAAATTTAAAAACTGCAATGTAAAACGACAGTGATATAAATAAATCGAAAATACTTGATTTACACTTTTATTTGGGCAGAGTTTTCCCTTACAATTATTATTATAAACTGAACAACCAAAATCATCGCTCCTGGCTTTTATATAACTCACTGGCTGGCGGCTACCCCACCCCCCCGACTCAACATTTGGCGGGGATGGCTCACGTGGTAGGGAAGTGACGTAGCGGCTTGGCGTGGCGAGCTTGACAGCCGGCTTGACATGTCGGGCTTGACAGCTGGCTTGGCTTGACATGTCGGGCTTGACAGTCGGCTTTGCTTGGCTTAGCATGGCTTGGCTTGGCTTGGCATGGCTTGGCTTGGCTTGGCTTGGCTTGGCATGGCTTGGCTTGGCTTGGCTTGGCTTGGCATGGCTTGGCATGGCTTGGCATAGCTTGGCATAGCTTGGCATAGCTTGGCATAGCTTGGCATAGCTTGGCATAGCTTGGCATAGCTTGGCATAGCTTGGCATAGCTTGGCATAGCTTGGCATAGCTTGGCTTGACATGGCTTGGCTTAGCTTGGCTTGCTGGCGACATCTGGCGTTACAATCGGCCATCCTGTAACAATTGCTCCCGCAATGGGAACAACAAAACAGTGATTACAAGTCAGCTCAGAACAAATGGCATTTCCAGGAAATGAACTATTATCTAGCTCTCAAGAAGATCTACGAGATCTTCGTTTTGATATTGTTTATCCACACTACTGGCGCTATCGGATATAGAAGCAACGCTACGATATGGTCATAATAAATCAGCGGATACTAGGCCTGTAAACTTCTTGTATCCTCTAAGACATTTTATACTTCTTAGTTTATGGCTATCCTAAATCATTAGGTAAATAGGTAATGATAACATATGGGCCAGAATATAGATCATCTAACTTATAATTTAACCTTATTGCAGCAAGGAGTCTGAGCCTGGCAACAAAGCACGTAATCGCCCTTTTTGGAAATCGTACTATTTTTACGCCTTTTATCACAGTTACGTTTCATTTTCTTGCTAGCTGTTCTAACTCGATTGGTAGCCCTATCGAGTCTAGATTGCACTGACCCCGAACCTGACCAGGGATGGAGAAATCACATTCAGATCTACCTACACGAGCAAATATTAACTCGTATAACTTATAGCCTGTTGTATCATTAACAGTATTATTAATACCCCATATATGACATTTGATAAACTATTGTCCCAACTAAGAGAGGCCTCGCCAGGTTCCGTGACTCTCAACGCATCGAGAATTGTGCAATTAGTGCGTTATACCTGCCCATTAGACCTAGGCCACGCAATAGCTGTTAACATTTGTGTCTAACTATTTTCTGTTGAGAACTTTTTAAAGTATCTACTCGTAAAGCCCTTACCATGATCGGAAACTACGTGATCTGGCAATCTGAATAAACTAGAAATGCGTTTTAAAACTCTAACGGTCTAATCACAAAAACTGAATAAATTTTAGTTTAAACCTGGACTATCGAGTTCACGCTTATCTGCAGAACCATGGTTTAAATTTCTCCGTATTACAAAACGATTAAAGGTGAACCTTAGTACCGTCATTTGAACCATTGTCTAAACAATGAAATCTACAATATTTAAATCCATTTTGGCTGAAATTAACATAAAAAAAACAACAACACAATGAAAAAGTTACTATAAGAAACTTTACCTTTACCTGTACCTTTGACAGCTACGACTGTATACCATGGTTTATCACAAAACCACGATTTTTAATAACGTTTGTGTAAACCGTAGTTTTACAAGATAATTTAACCTGGGTTTTTAGTTAAACCCTTTTTTTTTGTATAAGAAGGTAATTGTCTCTACAGAATTGACAATACGTGTAGGCTCAGAAACAACGAATTTAGAGAAAGAATCTGTCAAAACTAACATTTATTGGTACCCTTTTTAATTTTGCTAAAAGGACCCAAATTATCGATGTCTACCATTTTCATCGGTTCAGATGGTTTAGAGATTCGATGCAGTTTGCCTTCTTTCCTACCGTATTCTCTTTTACCGTACGCACAATGTAAACACGACGTCACATATTTCCTTATGAATTGGGTCATTTTTGGAAACTAGAAATCATTTTTTTTTTATAGAAGTTCTGAGCATAATTTTAATCCTATAATGTAATGGCCAATATCGTCATGATGCATTTGTAATATTTTCTACGCGCGAAATTTGGCATAACTAATCGGGTATCGTAAAGCGTTTTACGAGACAGCCTACCGTCAATTATATAATTATTTACAATATCACTATCTGTGCACCCGCTTCACAATAAATCAATAATACTTTGCACTTCACGAAACCAATAGTTTACTTCTAAACGGAACACATTAACGGCATCTATCGGATTCCTGCTCAAGGCGTCGATATGCTTTATGCGCTCACCCGGTCTATAGTCAACAGTAATTTCATAATCTTGAATTAAAAGTCACCGGACGGCAATGCGTGATCACGTTAGTCATTGTATAGCGAACTGCACTATAATCCGTAATTACACGGACATTTTTACTCAACACATATACGAAAACTTCGTAATACGCTGTGAAAAACACTTTCTTCCCGACTCGTAACGCAACTAAAATACAAGACAGGGCTCAAACTACCGTCTATCCGTATTTGTAAAAGAATACCTGCTATGGGTAACTTGCATGCATTCGTGTGAATTTCCAACTAAGATCATATATCGCTATCACCGGTTTATCACTTTTTTTTTTCTTCACCATACCCACATATTATTTTTATTTTTATAATTTTTGTTTTTTGCTAGTTCGGTAAGCGGATGAGCCATTTTTGCAAAATTATGGAAGAACTTCCTAAAGTCACTACATAGTCCAATAAACTGACGCACTTTGTGTATGTTAATCGGAACGGGAAATTGAGACACGGCTGCGAACTTAAATTCGCCCGGTTCAATGCCATGAACATGATAATTGTTAAACTAAGTAAGAAATCCTGTTTTGTAGAAATGAACATTTGCCCACATGTACCTATTTAATTTAAAATTCCGCGTTTGACCCCTACCATTTGACGACATTATTGGAGTTATTTTTATTTAATGATTTACTTTAAAATTACGTAACTATCTATGAACTTGAACTTAAGCGCATAAAAACTGAGGGAGCGCTATATGTATCTTTAGGATGGATGCTGAGTTTATGGATACCGTTGGACTAGATTAAGACTGGTGAAGTAGTTCTTACCAGTTTAGTTTACTTATCGATAATAGCTAATGGACATCTATCGCGGATAATTAATGCATTTAGGGCTCTGTAATCGACACATATGCAACTATTTCCGTTCTTCCTCATAACTAAACAATAGGAGAAGCATACTCCGATTCGGGTTCTTTTATAATACCTGCTTCTAATGGCTCACTAATTTTGACTCTAACAATCTCTTGTTTGTGATGTGCTAATCTATAAGGCCTACGTGTACTTAATGCGAATTTGGACTAAATCTGTACATTCCCAACTCCTTAGTATAGCTAGAAAAGCAGTTTTATACCGAGATAATAAACTAATTAATTGATTACAATCAGATTTGCTTATCGGGCCTACCCTAGTTTTGTCAAGGTCTATACCCCACCAATGGCATATTATGATTATCGACACACGAGGCACTCAATTATAAAACACATTTGGCTAATGGCATTTTGCAAATATTGGCTGGCATAACTGACCTGGCTATTTATGCATGATTCCTGGCAGCTCTCGGCAAAGTAGGACGAGCTTTCTTCTATGTGATGTCCTTGGATCCGCTATGACGACTTTGAGGTAGCATTCATTTCCACAGAGAAGCGTTGCTGGTAGCGAGAAGAATACTTCTTGAAACTCGATCATTAACGGAATTAACGATGCGGCATGGTGTTTTTTCCGATGGATGAGGGTAGGGACTTCGTGTTCCAGATCATTGAATGATTTTTCAACTTCTTGTGCAATAAAGGAGACTTTTCAATATTTTCCTTGCGGGTGGTGTGCATTGCCCTTCTTCGTTTTTATTTTCAGATATCTGGCTTACCACAGCAGAATCTTCGTCCTCCAGACAAGACGACCGTCGAGGTTATTGTGTAGCAGAGCGTCGTTTCATCGTAGGTTTTTTTTATCCCACTTCTGATTAAAACGACAGTGATATAAATAAATCGAAAATACTTGATTTACACTTTTATTTGGGCAGAGTTTTCCCTTACAATTATTATTATAAACTGAACAACCAAAATCATCGCTCCTGGCTTTTATATAACTCACTGGCTGGCGGCTACCCCACCCCCCCCGACTCAACATTTGGCGGGGATGGCTCACGTGGTAGGGAAGTGACGTAGCGGCTTGGCGTGGCGAGCTTGACAGCCGGCTTGACATGTCGGGCTTGACAGCTGGCTTGGCTTGACATGTCGGGCTTGACAGTCGGCTTTGCTTGGCTTAGCATGGCTTGGCTTGGCTTGGCATGGCTTGGCTTGGCTTGGCTTGGCTTGGCATGGCTTGGCTTGGCTTGGCTTGGCTTGGCATGGCTTGGCATGGCTTGGCATAGCTTGGCATAGCTTGGCATAGCTTGGCATAGCTTGGCATAGCTTGGCATAGCTTGGCATAGCTTGGCATAGCTTGGCATAGCTTGGCATAGCTTGGCATAGCTTGGCATAGCTTGGCATAGCTTGGCTTGACATGGCTTGGCTTAGCTTGGCTTGCTGGCGACATCTGGCGTTACAAATGTTAATAAAAGTAAATAAGGTTATCCAAAGATTATATTATCGTATTATCACATCAAAGAACATTAATAAAGACATAGTTGAAATACAAGCCACCAATACCATCATCCACCACAAGATAGCCACAGACTACATACACAAGGAAAATGTTAGAAACCGGTGTATTCAGACCGCCACTAATTGTTGCGGTAATTGCCAAGGTTTCACTCACAATTATGACGGATACATACTTAGTCCATTATTAATAACACACGCTCCAGTTGCTAAGCTTTTAGTACGTTATACTGTTACATACTGTACTTGGATTTTATTTAATTCAATTATTTGTAACGTAGTAATTTGTGATGATATTAGTAGTTTTTCTGATAACATCTCTTGGAGGTCTAATTAGTACGATTTACACGATAGTGAGGAATGGTAAAGTAACGTAGACACTGTTAATGTAGGTAAAGAAGATGAAAAGAAAGAAATAGTAGTTGTTCATATAGAAGAAACTAAACCAGGGATTAAAACAAGAAAGAATGCCGTGAAACACCTTAAAGATAGATAAAGCTTCCGTTACGTAAAGTATGTCTTACTCTACGATATAACAGTGAAATTACAACTGATGATATGACTAGATTCCTACCAAGATGTCTGCACACATACTTTGGTCTATTTATTTGTTTTTGAATTTGTTGTAGTGATTGCACGTATATTCTTTCTGCAGTTCTTAATATTGCGTTTTTCTTATATATTATACAGTCTTCATTTGGAGCTTCATCGTCTACCGACTGTTCTTTATGTCCAATAACGGTCACATTTTACGACTCATAAAGATAATTATCCACTGCCTTCTAACCCTGAATGTGTGCATGAATAAATAGTAGAGCAACAGTCATGACATGAATAACATATAACCCACAGCACGGTACCTTCCATCTGTATGAACACTGGTAACAAACGACCACGTTTCGCACTTTCATGACGAATTTTAACAACAACAGCATTAGCATTCCTCAGCAATGGTGTCAAAACGTGGGCGATTACTATTTATTTATACTAGTTGAAAAATGAAATTTTCTCCTATTAGAAGCGATAACTGTATTTGTAATTCTGTTTGTGACATTACTAAGTATAATTTCATCATCATTAACATCTACATCTGCTACGTTAAATTTATCATTCTTAGTCACATCATTTTATTATTGCTCAATTTCATCGATAGTATTACACGCAGATTCATCATTCAGTTTTATATCATTATCAATAGATTCAATTGAGTTACTCCAGGCCTGTATGCGATTAAATTCTTCAACAGATTGTCTGAGTGCCCAATCTAGTACAATTCACAAAACCAAACTACTATAAAGAGTATCGTAGCAGTTTATACCAAGCCCATTAGTACTGTTTATCTTGCTAACGATATTGCAATTAATGTAGCTGAGGTGTGCGCAACCACATAATTAGCAATTTACATAAACCGAGCCTTAAATTGCAGTACTTCGCTTTCTATTTGTTTGTGAAAATAGACGTAAAAGTAGTACGCATTGAATTCACTTTTGAAGGAATGACCTTACTGTTGTGTGAGGGTTTCACGGTGGGTTCTTCAGTAGTTTACACAAACGTAACTACTATTGAGAGATTATAATCAAGAAGATTGGCAGCTATACACCGTGTTCCGGACGATATACATAAACTTCGACCAGATGTTCAAACCACGGAAGTAAGCATTTTTCATTATGGACACATTAATAAATTCTTATTTTTTATTTTTTGTTAATTTTCATACAAACTAAATACCTAGACGTAAATAACCCGATATGCATGCCTCTTTATCCGAATTGGCAACGTCGTATTTTCATTCATAACATTTGGCGGGCTGAAACAAATGAAATGCAAATAGTATTTGATAGATTTCAAATTAAGATACTTTCTCACTGCATAGCTCAATTAAATTTCATTAAATGAAATTACAAATATCTTTGTAACGAAGCCTTTTTAAGTACTACTTCCTTTGTTGGATTTGATTTGTAAAAGCCATAGAAGTATTTGCTAAAGTTTATGGATAACGTGAAGAACACGGTGTATTTGTAAACCAATTGGTCTCGGGTATTGGTCCGGTCATAATTGATCGTTACCATTTCTAGTTTCAGTAATGCCATTATGGTAATAGTCATCTGGTTCAACTATGGGCTAAATCAAGCTATTATTTAGAGGAGTTTTAGTACCTTTAAAGAGATTTTCACCAGACACGCTATTCTAATTACCGTCTTATAATTAAAACTTCCATTTTTTTAGATATATGTGTTTTTATTTTGTATCTTGGTTTAATTGTAAATTTCTTTGCCTTTGACCTCATTTTCTTTACACACTCCTTGCAAATTAATGTATCTAAGTCGCTTTAACCCTGCAAATATTTTATCCAATCCTCTAAAGATCTCTTCTTCTTTTTTATCACTTCTGACAGGAATTCTGACATGTTCGCAGGTCAGCACGGTGACCCGAGATGTGTCTACGTGCCGCCGTCAACGGGACAGACGTACTTCTCGTTTCGGATCGCATATGCCAAGTGTGGCACTAAACCAGGTAATTATACAATTAGTTTTTCATTATCAGGTTTAATTATACGTCGTGGTGATTTATTCTATTGAATAAGCTTAACAAGTGACATCGATCATCTCTCGCGGGTGCAGATTGTGCTAAAGTGTACCTTGCAGTCCATCTAAATTTGGCCAGTTTTGTCAAGGTCATTTGATAGAGCTGATTCTATTACCATCATCCGGGCATAAATCCACACCTCGTATATTTAATTTACAAGTTTACGGAACTTCGGCAAATATTTTACCGTGGGAATTTAATTTTGAACAATAGCAATGATTACTTTTTAATTTGGTATTCCTATAGTTTATGATTTTTTTCACCAATGACTATGTCAAAGTTCAGAAAAATAACAAGTTCACGCAAAATCCGTACTGTAAACGTAATTAAATCTCGTCTCGGTTTGTTCACTATAAATGGACCGTGAGTAGTGGCGTGAAATCAATAAATATACTCGTATATCCGATAATCCGATGCCTAATGATGCGAACTCTAACAATTAGTCGATATAATAAATCGTTTTGAGTAATCGATTGATCGTACATCGTTCTGGGATTCTTCATGGTCGTCCTTTACGTTTTGTTGTGTGTACTACGTATAACTAACTGCGCGTTGTGTGCAATGTTGCCATAGTGATCTTTGTGATTGTAGCAATAAGGTTGTATAACAACCTATTACTATCACTAGTCTGTCAGAGTAAAAGTTATCGTAATATTCGTTGTATAGTAAAGTTGCTATTAGACAGCTTTCGGAGGACAAATTATTGTGAAAGCACTATTTATTTGTTTGCAATCCCAAAGAGTTGACCAACCTTACCTACAAGAATACCTAAAATTAGAATACCACGATTTAAAAAAAATACATTGCTAATTTGCGATCTCGTACTAGTAAAGCAGTAAATGAAAATGGGTATTTCTAAGTTCATAAAATAGAAAAGGAAATAAATAAGGACGATGTATTAGCAAAAGAATTTCACATTATAATAAAAATACTTTCTGCGTATACGAGTAACGTTTGACTAAAAATAGATTCTAGTCATCGTAAGGCGAAAGTGAAGAATATTTTGAAGCTGGCAATGACTTGTTAGGTTTCGCACTGGTTAAATACAGTATGTAAATATTGAAACATAATGTGTAGTCAGTTCCTTGACATCAAGCAAATAATTAAAAGACTGTTAACAGTCTAGCAACATTAAAAGCATTCAAAGCTTAATCAATTAGAAGTTTTACGATCTTGATTAAAATACTACTGTTTCATGTTTAATTTATTTGCATTTTAGATTTATGATCTAAATTTTGTAGGTTACAAGAATGTTTGTTTTAATGCAGTAATTTTTTCATAGAGCAATGGTTTTTAGCTTTCAATGCTTAAGCAGAACAATCTTTACTTTCTTTTTCTATTAAGCTCATGAGTGTTGAAAACTTGATTTCTGAAGCTGTTTAGATAACTTTTGAACTTTTATTTTAGTTGAATGGTCGTTTTGAATCGGTGACTAAACTACGTTTATCAAACAACAGATGCAATGTTGTCACAAATAGCTTAGGGACCGTCCATTAATCACGTGAGGTTCGAAAAGAGGGGTAGGGGGTCTATATAAAATCACGAAATATCACAGGGGGCGGGGTTGTAGTAATATATCATGTCCTATTTATTTTTTCGGGATACTTAACCGAAAAGCTTCTTTCGGAACACTTCCTTATACCACCTTACCTGATTTTGCAGTCATCCAGTGGTCTAAATATTCCAAAGCCTCAAGAGCATGATGGCAAGACGTTTGCTCCATTTCATCTGTGTCAGTCTCTTCAAATTACTCCAACGTATGAATGCTTTGGCAAATTGATTTATGACCTGTATTACCCTAGCCTGCAAAAGGATCGCCAGATACTTTTGGAATGGACATGCCAGCAGTGTTCTTTGTACTTCTGTACTAAGAAAAAAGCTAAAGCACCTGTGAATTCTTGTCATATGCAACTAAATCCGAGCAATAATAGTGAGATGTACTATGTTCGTCCTACCCGCATCCTCACGCGACGATCCAACGGTATATCGACAGAGATTCTGTGCATAGTGCGCGAAAACGATGATTTTAACTAATTAATATATTAAGTTAGTATATTAGTATTAGGTTGGGTATACAAAAGATAGTGATCAAACAACGGGGGGTTAGTTTGATTCACAGTTTTGCCAAACATTGAATATGAATTTATTTCTCTCTAATACAAATTAATGCCAACAACCGTTTTATTTCGCCAAATATTATACGTTTGGGTAATAAAATAGGCTCAGACTTTTATTTAAATCAGATAATAAAACTCATAACACCAAAAGATTTTTAGATAAAGATAGCTTACATTTTCTCAATTTTCTGAAGATACCGATAACTTTTAATGATACTGAAGTTGATAGAATCAGAGATGATGTAGAGGAGGAAGATGAGTAAAACACAAATAATATAGCCAACATAAATCCCCCTACATTAATAAGTAATTGCTTGTTTACACTTGACTGCAAAATCGGAATCCGTCACGCCAATGAAGAGAAACGGCTGGCAACTCATTCCTTTAGTAAATCATCTAAAATTGTGATGCGTAGACATTTATGAGCACAAACAACCGTTGTATATAATTATTGTTCATTCATTTGTGAGGCTTTGCAGAATTTCTGTTATGGGCTTTTTAGGAGTTATTCATGGCTTTTATGGTTTAGATGTGGAGATAGTTTCTGCTCAAATCAAAGAATTTTGTGGAGACAAAACGCCATTTAGACGAACGATTATTTTTAGTTACCTTTCATTTAAAGCTGATCATTCGTTAAAGACTTGGCTAATATGAAATTAAAGATCCTTTCCAAGTTGCGGTCGCGGGACTGTCTCTATCTGGTAAACGTGACTCTGGAACGTAAAGGGATAATGAAGGACCACCGCGGATTTTAGTCAGTATAAATTCTGACATGCCCTGCCCTGGGTGGGAGAACTCATTTAATGATTTTACCACGACAAAAAAAGATCCTTTCCAATCAAGCCAAAAGAAAATGGTCTTAAAATAATTATGTCATTTGTCGTCACTCTTGATGTTAGTGCCACGGACAAACTTTTAAATGAAAAAAGTGCAGGGTAAGGTTAACTTAGAATTGCCGTAATTCCATTAGCGTAAAGCCTGAATTTTTATGGCACGGTTTAGTTGCCTATTAAAGCTTCGTAGTCGTATGTACTAGCTTTAAATGGCAAACGACACGTCAAATGTCTTCGTAAGACATCGTTGTTTAATACAAGGTTTGAAAGATCCCTTTAAATTTTCTTAGCCTTTCGAGTTTCCATTTCAATTAGTCTGCTGTTGTCTACGTTTTCCAATAGTATACCAACAACAACTAAATTTCAATCACCACATAAGGAGTATTGAAAGAAATTTCAATTCTATTGTAAATTCAATTTATAATTATTACGATTATGTTATATTTACGTATGTACATTGCGTATAAGCGTTGCGTATTTTATAGCGATAATGCATTGAAATACCATTGTAAATATAGTGCCCCTTGCCTTGCTGTACAATTCTTAGAAAGTTCTTAATCGCATTTATTTTTGACACAGTATATTGATACTGCGTTTGCTTGGAACACCCTTCTACTCTTCCCAGTTTTTCGATCTAGGGCTAAAGTGGTCTATGATGTTGTATCGCCTACTTCTACCGCGATGAGTTCTGCCGCGGTGCCTTCTGGCTGAATTATATTTGAATCAGAATCATCTAACTTCGAACCTCGTAGAAGATGCCTTTAACAACGTGGACCAGTTCTATATCAATCCCGTTGCATTGAATACGAAGTCTATTGGATAACAGTGACATTATCGGATCAAAGGGCCATAACTGAGACAGGCAACTATTCAAACTGTCAAACGATAATGTCTTGGAAAGGACGAAGTTATCACCGGAAAGCGTAAGGTTTACACCCACTTGAGAACGTGGGCATTTAATAGATCGCAATATGTTTATAGAGACATGTTAACCTGTAGGTCATATAAAGGGACTTTAACTTGTTGTGTGGGGGCACGGAAATGGAATGGTTTGAGGTTAAACTTAATACTGTGCGATGAAATGTTTACTTGACATTTTTGCGCACAGAACCATTGAATCATTGCATCGAATAAATGATTTTCTGGTTCAGGCTATGGCTGTTTCTAGTGCAGGATTATTCAATATAGGATTTGGGCAATGGAAAGAATGGACTTGGAGCGGATATAAGTTAAGGGTCTGACACTCCCTTCCGCTCCACACAAAGCGGGAGAAGTCATTTCATGGTGATCCAGATTTCAATAATATGGCTGTTCCATGACAAAATTGGAAACACTATCGGTTATTTCTTGTTTTTAAAAATCTGTCATGTAAATAACAAAAGTCTTTTATCGGTAATTCGTAACAATTTCGCAATAAATCGTCAGCATTCAAGTTTTACGGCACATCGGTCCCATTTCAACAAAGTCAGTGAGTTTTTCTCATGCCGATTCCTAGTCGCGTCCACTATGGCTAGTGTGGAGTAACGGACGACGCATGCGTCCCGCTCCTTCTGCGAACATTGCGCGCGCATTGTTTCTCGGAATCGCCACCCGCCGGACCACATAACACCGCACATAAGGTTCAATTTCCAGGGTTCCTCTCATAAACCCGACTCAAAGACGCCATCCCTCAATCCACTACTTTCAAGTGTATTTCCTTCCAGCGATGACGTAGTAATTTCGACTTTAAGTGCGGCTAGCGAAAAGTATTGCGGGTGACAAAGTGAAAACGATTTTAAACCATATGACATAGAGTCTGAATATGTCAGATGCGTGTAAACTTGGAAGATTAATGTCCTAATGGATCGCTGTTCTGAAAGGGAGTTAGCTAGAAGTCTTTAGGGGTCAGTTTTGCTTGTGTGGTGTCGACCCGAGACCACTGGCACGATCCGCGTTCTTCGGGCGACTTCCACTTTTTGCGTGAGTACATCCGCGTAGGTATGGCCCTAGCAATAATAAGGATTTAAAATTAAATGTATTTTGTGTGGATTCGCTGACTTTAAAGAAAGGGAAAAACACTTTTTTATATTGAATTGTGTTAATCAAACAATAATAATAAAATAAAGACCTAGAAAACTTATAGCTAGTTTTTAAGTGTATTTTGTAAAAAATACCCATGCATCAATTCTCCGGAACATTCAATACAAGTACAACATTTCTTTAAAAGAAACGTCAAAAACTTAAACAAGGTTTGATAATGAGAACCAGGAATCTATGCCTGAACACCAAAACCTCCTTTTCCAGACCTCCACGGCCAGTTCTACGAGAACACAGTGGTGGTGCAATACGACAAGGATCTGCTTGAAGTGTGGGACGAAGCGAAGAGACTGCGCTGCGAGTGGTTCAACGATTACGAGAAGACCGCCTCCAAGCCGCCCATGGTCATAGCTGATTTGGATGTGGTACAGTTGGATTTCAGAGGTGAGGAACGATTTTTAAATTTTAAGCTGGAACTCCAGCGCTATATTATTTTTTGCAGTGTGCTACTGTAGCACCAATAACCAATATCTTGGCCCATAGTTTTATTTAATCAAAAGTTCAGGTACATTACACTACAGTGTTAATTACTCTCTTTGAAGAATTCTCAGCTTTGATCATGATTTGTGATGCGATAGTTACTTATAAAAAAAGTGTACGTTGAAAAACTTTCGATGCAAGATCTTTTGCAATTTGCGATTTTGTATTTAAATTTTAAATGTTTTGGCACCTGCAACTTCTAAGCGCTTAGTTATTCACATAATTATGTCATTAAATGCTTTGCCAATTCTGTCCTTATCGAAGCTGTAACTTTCTTAATGTGCCATTTTTTATTCTGTATTAAACAATGTGTCCATTATAATAATATGTTACTTTTATTATAGGAGACAACGTGGACTGTTGGATGGAGATCCAAGCGGGGAAGGGTCCATGGGCAGCGCCTGTGTCCGGCATTGTCCCTTTAGGATCCACCCTAACTCTAGTCGTTGCCATCAACGACTATCGAGGTAAGTTTCATTATTTCTGACCGTTACTTGATTAAAATTACTATATTTACATACAAACGTTGCTTTATTAGTTTGTGTTGCCATATATGGTTTCACGCTTAGCTCATTTCATTTCGTTTACTTTTAAGCATCGTTTGTAATTTAGTGGAATAATTTTTAGTAATTGCCATCTACACTTTCATTATCATCATTTAATTATTCATGATTAAGGCGCGGTCTTATCTCATATTCCCAAAAATTGGTTTCTTAGAACGTCGAGTATGACGTAATGTAATAAAAATAAGCAACGCGAAAAATACAGTGAACAAAGAAGGGTATAAAGAAGAATTTAAACCGAACAGAATAATAAATAAGAGTTTGATATTCCCAATAAAAATTGAGAGTTGTAGCACAAAAATAAACTTTGACGTCGAAGATCTCTGTATTTCCAGCGATAACAACAGTTTTTTTTTTAAGAATTTAGTAGGTTTTCCATTTTTTTAAAACTAACCAAACCATTATTTAATTTTAGGTCTATATTTTAAATAATCTAAAGAAAAGCAGTAAAATAAATACCCATTCGCAGCTTACGTCACATTTCAACACAAATGTCATTTTTTCAATTTTCAATCTTATTGACGCTCCATAGATGGTGACAATAGTTTACGCGGTCATAAGCGATTAAAATCGTAGTCAGTCCGCGTCTTAAGCAACCGTTTACTTATGACCGATTCATCATTGGACTATTGACAGAACGATTCATTTATGCCCGTTTCATCGGCACTTATAAAACCTCGTTACATTTATCTTGAATCTTATTCAATTTTCGAAAAAAGAACTGGCTCAACTATGCGTGTAGGTATGCCAACCGTGCAAAACCGTGTCAAAACTACATAACAATCAAAATATTTACTGTTACCTGTTAATAACCACACATCTTTATAATTACTCCAAGTTTATAAAGGAACCGTGCTCAAAATTACCTATTGTTTCTTTCTAAACGCTAAAATTATTTTCTCTAATAGTATTATTCGTCAATTTTTTATTATACTGTCATTTCCACGGTGCGTGTAACCTTACCTCGTTAGTTTTTTTGGTGCGTGGGAGCGTAAAACTAATAGACATATATGGGCACATAAGGTATTTGACCAAATATGGTTTTAAAGCACCAAATCAAGATGTTTAGTGCAATTTACAACTGTGTTTAAGTACTTATGTGTCAACATTATTGCCGGATGTTTTTTGAAAGTGATTTGTTATCCAGTTTCACGACTGATTGGCTGTAAATGTGATAACTACGTATAAAATTTAATAAAGTTTGCCCCAAACTGCGATAGACGTAGTCGTAAAAAATCATGAGATATTTTTATATCCAAATAAGACAATTTTATGAAACTATAACTAGGGCTATAAAATGTATAAAGTTCTCACAAGTTAAAATCGGTGTCACTTTCAGAGCCATAAACTTTTTTGGAAACTTTAGATGTTTATCTAAGTAAATATTCCATGAAAATGTAAAGATAAAATGGAGAACTGCATACCTAGTTCTTTTATTTGTTATTTACAAAATATCCGTGTGACCCGGAGAACGGACGATGATCGAATAGTAAAATTTGTATTTGATTGACAGTGCACGAAACACCAAGAACAATCGGAGAAGTGACAATACAAGTGTCACTTCTCCGATTTTGTTTCCTATTTCTTCTTCTACAACCTTTAGCCACCCTGTGCTGAGTGTAGGTCTCTTCCAAATCTTTCCAATATTTTTTTTGGTTTTGTTTTCAACAATATTTGACAGTATTAACCCCAGAAACACCGACTCGAAATTCCGATTAACTTGTCAAAAAAACTATTAAACATACTTTTAAATCTAATATATAAAATTCTCGTGTCACAGTTTTCGTTGCCATACTCCTCCGAAACGGCTTGACCGATTTTGATGAAATTTTTTGTGCTTATCCGGTATCTATGAGAATTGGCCAACATCTATTTTTCATCCCCCTAAATGTTAGGGGTAGTCCACCCCAAATTTTTTTTTATGGCAAAACAACGTTTGCCGGGTCAGCTAGTTATGTATAAAATTTGCTTTGAAATCAATAAATAGTAAGGTTATTGACTTAACTAGTTAGTGACGTCACAGTTCGCTATTGCATTGCTATTGAATCGTTTTACCCGCTCATAAAAAGTATGTCAATTGATTGGCGGTGTAAAATACCTTATTAAATATTATGTTTCTACAAAACAAGTAAAGCTCGCACAAAGTAAATAACTACGCCAGTAATAGTAGCAGACTGAACGGTTCACAAGCCAGTTAGTTTCGTTTTTAATTACCAATATACAGCTTGAAATATTGTACGAAGTAATTACTGTTAGACTTTACAGCTGCATAGCGCACGGGGGAAATAGTTGAGCGTTAAGACCGGGTTTCATTTACGCCATTACTGGCCATTTTATTTAGCTGGACCAAGTTTATTGCATTTGTTTCAATGAAGTTTTGAGCCAGTTTTTCTTTTCATGCTCTAAATGTTATCTTGTATTTTTCTCTTTGTGAAATAAAAACGTGCATTTAATTAAAGACAGACTATTGTAATGAGATGTAGTATTATATTATCTGTGGTAATGAGTCCTCCCTCGGTCTCTGTTGTCAACATAACCCCGCGCCGCGTTGTACCCCATGAGCGGAGAATCTTTTTGAAGCAGTATGTCTTTACGTATCAATTATATTTAGTTTTATTCTTTGATAATTGTGAAAGAGATCCTTTTAATGCCCTAATTTAGGTGATTGTCTTGACCATTACTTGCGGGGGACACTTAATATTCACAAAACAATTAAAAAAACAACGGCGTAGGGTCATGTTAAGATCATTTTATGTGGTGCCATGACAGAAAGTAACTAGATTAACAGTTCAAACTGTGAAATTTTGTAAACCAAAGTACTCGTGCGCTTGCGCAAAATGCGTCAAACCTTAAACCAACCATAATAGGCATAGTAGTACGAAAACTTAATGAGAAAATGGTTAACAGCTACTTTGTGGTGGAACTAAATGAAAACTATATTTAGAAAATACTTACAAAGTGTAAGTGTAAAACATTGTTTTTACACGTATTTGAAATATCAGTAACTTTGACAATAAACAAATAAATAGGTAGTGAATGAGTGAAACTTGTAACATCCTCTCACGTTCAAAAAATATTTAAACAAGGAAATAACATAGAGGTGTTATAAAACTATTCATTGAGCTTCTTATTGGTTCTTTTTCTTCTAAATAGTCAGATACGAAACACCGGACTCATCTAGTTTTCCAAAAAAGACGTGAATTGTTTAAGAAAACTTACCTGCATAACTGAATTTTAAATATCTTTTCATTTCATTCATCTTTTTAATTTTTTTGGACAAGTTTTATAAACGTAGTGCTTTGGAAGTGCACTGTGTGCTCTATCTTAGCACTTTTCACTTTCGTCATGTTGAAAATTTATGTACGTCAGGATTGAGGAGCCACATCAGATTTTTAAAATCTGATTTCACCATTATTTAGCAGCAATGTAGCTGATTTTGCAGCACAAATTCTAGATTTAGCAGCAAAATATATCACTAGTTATATTAATTCAAAAGTGGCTCCTCAATCTAAACGTTTGAATTGAGGAGCCACCTTGGATCTCGGTAAGTAATAGATGAACATTGTTGAAACTTTTGCAGCATTTAGCAGCAATTGTGCATATTATCGTCTAAAAATTTGGCTACTGTAGCTCTAAAATCAAAGAAAATACAATAGTTTTAGTGTGGCTCCTCAATCTAGACGCAAGAGCTGAAATTATGTTGGATGTGAGCGATCAATTAGTATATTGAACATAATGATCATTTAGCAGGTGTTGTGTTTGTTTTTGCAGTATAGGAATAAAATGGTAAAACAGAGTAAATTTTTTAGATGAACGTATTTTCTTTGGCTCCTCAATCCTGACGTTCTAATTGTATATTTTTGACTGTAGCTACCTGAGTTCTCAACGGAATCTAAAGCCAGATATACTAACATTTAGCAGAAATGTCTGCTAAAGATATCTGCACAATTCAGCAATGTGCATATTTTGGATTCTGAGAAAACAATACTTAACTATTTTCTTGTAAATTCAGTGTGTAGGGTGACCATGTTATACTCGTATTAATGAAACCAGTATAAGTAAATTATTAAATGTTTCTTTTCATAACAGGTTATATCTATCGTACCTATGGATGTGCCGTTACCAGCAGTATTGCCCAAAATGGGAATATGAGCGGCAATATTGCTGGAGTGGAAATATTTGCATGAAAAACAAGTACAATATTAAAATAAATTATCCGAATTTATGCCTTTTATTCAATACCTACACAACGATCGTAAATTCTTATGGTAAAATTTATTTGTTATTTCTTATATTCGATATCGTGTGCGCCAACACGGGCAATATTGCCGGTAAAATACCGGGAATATTTCCAAAATGCTGGCATTGCTGGCAATTTTACCCAAAACCATATTTTATTGTATATAATGTAGATGATTGCCTGTAAATGCTAACCTTAAGTGTTGTACATCAGTTTTAAGCTTCCGTACGTAATTTGGTTTATAACTAAGTAATATTCCCAAATATTTCCACTCCGGCAATATTGCCACTTATATTCCCATTTTGGGCAATATTGCTGGTAACGGCACATCCATAGGAACGATAGATATAACCTGATAAGAAAAGAAACATTTAATAATTTACTTATACTGGTTTCATTAATACGAGTATAACATGGTCACCCTACACACTGAATTTACAAGAAAATAGTTAAGTATAGTTTTCTCAGAATCCAAAATATGTACATTGCTGAATTGTGCAGATATCTTTAGCAGACATTTCTGCTAAATGTTAGTATATCTGGCTTTAGATTCCGTTGAGAACTCAGGTAGCTACAGTCAAAAATATACAATTAGAACGTCAGGATTGAGGAGCCAAAGAAAATACGTTCATCTAAAAAATTTACTCTGTTTTACCATTTTATTCCTATACTGCAAAAACAAACACAACACCTGCTAAATGATCATTATGTTCAATATATTAATTGATCGCTCACATCCAACATAATTTCAGCTCTTGCGTCTAGATTGAGGAGCCACACTAAAACTATTGTATTTTCTTTGATTTTAGAGCTACAGTAGCCAAATTTTTTGACGATAATATGCACAATTGCTGCTAAATGCTGCAAAAGTTTCAACAATGTGCATCTATTACTTACCGAGATCCAAGGTGGCTCCTCAATTCAAACGTTTAGATTGAGGAGCCACTTTTGAATTAATATAACTAGTGATATATTTTGCTGCTAAATCTAGAATTTGTGCTGCAAAATCAGCTACATTGCTGCTAAATAATGGTGAAATCAGATTTCAAAAATCTGATGTGGCTCCTCAATCCCGACGTACATGAAAATTTCAGATATCATCTAATTTGGATTTAACTAGAACTCTATCACATCTGCAGTATCTTGCCAAAATGTGATTGTGTTCAAAGCATGTCGCCTTGTTTCCCTACTAAAGACGAGAAGATCAGACTTAACCAAGAATTGACCAAATTTTTATTCAATAAACGAGATTCGGATTGCATTTCAACCTAAGTGCTTGATTCTTGTATCTCTACTTCATCTTCATCTCCATTTTGATAAAATCTTCATCTCCTTCCTGCCCTTATCCCATTTTATTTGGGGGGTCGGCGCAATACGTTTTTTTCTTCATTCCACCCTATCATACGTCACAGTATCATTTACTCCTTTTTCTTTCATATCATTCCTTAGACAACTTTTCTTTGGCCTTCCTCTTCCTTTCCATCCATCAACATTCTGATAAAATCCGGATTAAAAAATATAAAAAATAAATAAAACGAATCTTAAAAAAATAAATCTTTATTGTGACGTCAATCAATAAAAGTAACACTATTTCTTCGCCCACACTCATATTAACTTATTTAATATTGCGTGAGTTCATCAAATAATAAATTATGATAACGGTATCGTAAAAGAAGCTAATTTTATTCCATTATAATTGTACAATGACGTCAATGCGTGTCAACAATATCTGTAGATGTCTACAAGAATAGGATAATGATGACTTGCAAAGGGAAAGTGTAAATTAAATTTATGAACAGTTTTCGGAATTTTGTAATGAGGAAAGGTGAGCTTCATACTCTGTTCTGTTTTAAAAAGTCTAGACGAAAAATGCATCAAACTGAACGTGGACTGAAACAGGACACAAGGAATCTGTAAGGATTCCGTTTCTTGTCGATTGGCGCACGGTTACTATACGCTTAAATAGAACGCGTATACATTTTCGTTTGATCGAGTGAAGCATATGATAACGGCTCTAAAGACAATAACATCTTCGAAAAAAAAATGGCAATCGCTAAAGAAGAAAAGCCATTTCCGGCCCAAGTATTTCCAAACTTCCTCAAAACACAACTAAACAGCAAACGCAAACTTCCGCCAATACACAAACATACATAACCCGAAATAAGACGAAAACTCGTAAAATCGCTAGCAGGGTAATGCTAGTGTTTACACGACTTAACGGTACCCGGTAATTGTAAAAAGTGAACTGGACAAATATGTACGACTGAGTTTGCTTAACGGGCCTGCAACTATGGGAGTCGCGACTGGATCCACCTCATGGATCACTTTTAAACGACGCGACGTGCGAGTGTATTTTATTTATATATAGATTCTTATAGAACTTGTAGGTGGCGGGTCAGCTGGCATTTTAGCTAACTTCGAAGGAAATTTTCATATTGAAAGTCAAAAACCTCTTTAAGATACTGTGGAAAGGTTTCAATTGAAAATTAAAATAGACGTCCAAAAATTGGCTACATCCGGACCAAACGTTGATCGCATTTTCGAAATATCCGTACCTATGTCGTCGATTTCCATATTTTCATACGCTAAGTTTTATTTTTATTCAGTGTTATCAGATGCCAACATAAGATCATTGTAGATAAATAAAAGTAATGCGGTAGGTATCTCTTCTTAGATTACCAGAAAGCGATTAAACAATTTATTGCTACTGAATTCCGTGTTCTTCCGCCGATAGACATTAATCCACTGTACGAAACACATAAAGTTTAATGATTCGTATTCCTTTCCACCTATTTCAACGTTAATATTTAAATTTTATGTAGGTATTTATATTTTATCTCGTATATCTTTGCGAGATGGCTTGCAGGGTCATGGGTTAACTGGGCAGACACCACTTGGCATATGTAAGTGCCCACCTACGTAAGCTTTGCTAACTTAGGCACGGCTGTGGATGTTTTATATCCGTTATAATAACTTTTGTCTCCTCTCGTTCTCAGTACACTTGTGCTTTGTTTTATGTATCACTAGCTGACATTTGCAGAGCATTCAAACTTAACGTATTTTCGTCGTTTTCACCGACTTCTTCGCTAAATTCATATTTGTTCACTTTTTGTTGTTTTAAAACATCTACAGCTGTTGTTTTTATTTTTATTTGTAGCATCGTGAATTTTTAGTACTTCATGCTCATTAAAAACTTCTTCGCTATTAATAACTTTGCTATTTTTATTACTGACGTTTACTGTTGCTCCAACTTCGGTTTCATCAATTTTTCCGCGAACCAACTAATGAACAATGGTCATTTCACAACGGAACTCCATTAATTTCTTCTCAATTGAATCAATAGTTCTCATTCGTGCGTTATGAGTTCTTTTATCTAATTGACAATGATTAATGGTCTTAATGTGAGCGATCTTTTAATTTATAAGTAGTTGAGTCTGTATCCGCCTTTCATCTTCTTTGAGAGGTAATTGATTTTTGCAATGCTAATTCAATTACTAGGCCCATCTTCATCGCTCATATACATTTTGTAGATCCTAAGAACTCTATTCGTCGTTTCTTTAAGATGTTATGAAATGACTGAAACCCTTACAAAGGATTATATTACTCATCATTGTTAACTTTTAGTACGGGCCAATAAAAATATCTTAAGTTATGCCATATCCTTTCATTATTTCTGGGATACCCTCGTAGTAAATACTAAAGTGATTTTCAACTATTTCAATTGAATATAAGCGCCGTATACGCTCATCTGAAAAAATGCTTACTATTGCTTACGTTAATTTAACTATCGTTTTTGGCTTGCATGCACTTAACGACTTATCTATCTAAATCCTTGTGTGTTTGATTGTTTTTATTAATTTTGATGAAGTATAATTTACCATGTTACTTTTCTACTACATAAATGGTATTTTTGACATGTTGAGATTCCTAAAATTTAATTGCTTTCATAACTCCTTTCGAAGATAAGCTTCAACTACAAATATATCGACATTAGAGGTCACACAAGTCCAGAAAGTGTTTGTGAAATTGCACCTTATAACATTATTACTTATTTTCCTTTTTTATGCTTTAGTTTACGAATTGTTGTCACCCGGATGTACTCCCTATTCTTCATTAGAATTCGTTTATTCAGTCACTGTAATGCTAAAATTAGTCATTGGTATGCCAAAATTAACGTATTCTTTTGTCACGTTTTCGATGTACCTACTTAACGTCGTGGTTAAAAATAGAATTACGAATAATTATAATGAACATACCATAAATATACTAGTCTCCATACAATACAAACATTGCAAGGTGCGGTTTAAGCACGTGTAAAGCTTTCTTCGTTTAATGGAATATCTGTTTGCTCACAAAAGTGTTTGCCCATCCTTTAAGCTAAACGATATTTGTTTATGTTAGTCCCCACTTAAGTGTAATAATATTGGGGACTTGTATGTTTGTCGTCAGCTACAAGTGTTGGGTTAAACTATTGTTAGGTGCCCTAAGTACGAGACGAGTGGTAAAGTACCTTCTTGTCTGTTAAATTACTCTGACCGTGCTTCATTGGTACTTTACTTTGTATTATTTACAACTTGATCCTTTAGGTCTTGAAATACATTACCAACACTTTTAAGGACGTTGACTCTTATAGCTCGGTTATTTAGGATAGTTACTCTCGTCATATCGTAACTACTCTAAGGTTGAATGTCACTTGCATATCGTCGTACTACAAGGTTATTTTTGCTTTTGTAATAATTTCAACCTTAGTGTCGCTTTGTCAATAGGATTTTCCATCAAAATTTTCGTTACAGTTACGAGATTGATTTCGGTACTTTTATAGTAAGTTTTTATTATTGATAAGAAATACTGGTACGATAATTATAGCATTCGGGGCTCATTATTTTCCGCAGAGAATAATATCGTAAACCTTCGTTGGGCAGTGGCGTGAGGTCAAATCTATTGCCCCGTACAGTATTAATAGTCTTATGCCGTGATAGTTAGTACTGAGTTTCTAAACTGTCCAATTACATTATGGTTATTTCAGTGGCAGTTAAATTACTCGTGTAGCCTATTGCAATTCATCTACTATATTATGTTTTCTTACTGAAATAACAACGTCTGTTAATCTACTCATCATTTTCATTCATTTATGTCGATATTTTCATTCGCTCATTTCGATAGCTTACCAGTTCATTGAAACTTTAACGCGCAATACTTAACCCGTCACATTTATCACACTAAAAGTCTGGAAGGTGTAATGTCGCATCGCATCCTAAAGCCTATACGACAATATAACGCCATAAATTACAAAGCGACAATTCTCACCGCAGAAAGTCCATTAATCTTTTAAGCAATATCATCAATAACCACCCAATAAGTAACTAAACAGTTTCTAAAGACACATCTTCTTATCTTTCAGGTGAATTCGACATGCGAGTAAAGTCATGTGCCGCTTCAGATGGGTCCGGCCATGTGATTCAACTGTCAGATGAATATGGATGCGTGTTGCGACCTAAGATGATATCAAGGTACGACGCTAATGTATGATAGTCTTATCTAGCTTTGGACATCTGTGGAAAGTTGTAGATTGGGTTAGGAAAGGTGTCACTTAAGGTCAGGCATACGGAAGTTGATTCTAACAACGAAGATACGAGACGAGTTACCAGAAAATATGTATTAATAGGCTTACACTTTGTTAAGGAACTGAATTAATGGAGGTTTGAAATCAATGTGTTTGATTTCAAAGTGTGGCTATAATAATTAGTACTTGAATCAAGCAATTGCTAATTTTCGCAAATATGACATTTTAAACCCGAGCGATGTTCCTTTTTTTATGACACAGTAAAATATTAGCAATGCTCCTGAAAAAAAAAAGAAAAAATACTCACAATCTCAGAAACACAAAATATCTTTTATTATATTATGTTACAATGTTCAATCAATCCGAGTCTTTTGTGAAACCCACATTCATTATTGTTATAATATACGCAGTGATTATTGATTCACTAATATACGAACAACCAGTCTGAACCTTAAATATTCCTGTTTCCAGATTCCTCAAAGCCAAAGCAGTAGACGAGAGAGCCACCGTCATAACCTACGCCTTTTTCCACGCCTTCAAGTTCCCTGATGCCCTCAGCGTCCACATCAGGTGTAAGGTCGAGATTTGCAGGCACGGCTGTCTGGATCACTGTCAACTAGCTGGAGTTACTCCTCAAAGACATGGAGCTTTGGACAGGAAAGATGACAGGACTCATCAAGACCACAATGACATCAAGTAAGTTTGAATTTGGTCTTTAGGTTTGGAAGACTTAAGATTGGAAGTTGCTTGTTGCATGATTTATTGTTGTGTACCAAAAGCAATTGGAAAAGATGATCCATTTGGTGATGGCTTAAGCCGGCTCTACACTCGCCTGTGAAGTCGCGCCGTGAATAACGCTGTGATCCGCGTGCGAACTGTAGTACCTCCACACTCGCAAGGCTTCACAGTCTTGTTGGAAGCGTTCGCGTGCCCTTTGTCGCGGGCCAAAAACCGACACTGATCGGGGAACGATGCGAAGCGCGAACGAGAAGCGCGAACAACATCTTCGAGACACTCGTGATTTGCAGTTGTCGCGGGCTTTCGCGCCGTTCGCGCCGCGAGTGTAAAGCCGGCTTAATGTTGACTATTGACTGCATGCAAGTTATTTTCGCTCTAAAATACTGAAAGGTAATTAGTTAGTTAGCAGGTAGTGTTTAAATGAGTAAGTCAGTCAAGTCCTTTAATTAAATCATTTCCGTTGATATATCTGCTTGTCAAATGGAAAGCGATATCCGTTTATGTATAATTTATGTTCAAAACATTTAAATCACTGGGAAGGCAGCAATTAAGGATATTGAGAACATCACCATAAATTTTACTGACATTCGTCTTGTACATCCATCTCTATTAATCAAAATATCGTTTACTAGCTACTCCCCTTAGTTTCACCTCCGCTGCTCTTCATAACATGATGTTATATAGCCTGTAACCTTCCTCGATGAATGGACTATCCAATACATAACTTTTCAACTCACACCAGTACTTCCAAAAATTAGCGTGTTCAAACAAACAAACTCTTCAGTTACAGAATGTTAGTTTAGATTTCAAACAAACTTTGTCTTAAACCGTTGTATGTACTTTTAAGCCTTTTCTTTAGGGAGTCACTATATGACACTATATACGACGCTGAAAAGGCTTACGCAATTCCATCAGTATGAACTTTATAATTATCTTGGTAACAATTTTGTAATGTCACGATCCGATGCATTGTCCCTCCTTTCCAGTCTTAGCATTTCTGTCCAAGACGAAAAACTAAACATTCCTGTATATTTTTACAGCGACTCATCAGCTGAAGACGGAGGTCTGGACATATCAGAGGAAGCCCGACTTCCTCTCGAAGAAGCCTTTGGTGATGAAGTATCAGGAGACGTAGTGCTCGCACCTGCTCCACTGCCACAAAGAGCTCCAGCGCCTGTTATTGAACCTGATAGTGATCATATGTCTGCTGTCGAAGAGCTGGTTGAAGCACTTGCTAGGCCTTTCACTGTAAGTAGTCTATTTATAGAAAAAAAAGTGTAAACAGATAGGTCATCATAGACATGTTAGGGTTGGTAAGATTTTGATACAACCAGCAGGCTAAATCAAACTCTATTAAAAACACTCGAATGTACATGGCGATTTTTAAATTATTGGAGATAGAATTGGTCATGCTACACATGCAGGTAACGCACGAGCCGAATCAAGAGAAAAATGAGTGGTAATGCATCGAGGTTGGCTTTGTTGTAATACTACCTAACCCGATCAAGGTGTTGAACACTCTTGACATAAATCTTTTCATTATCGAGTTATCATTTAAGTTAAACACCAAGTTCAGATTATAATACCCTTCTTCATTTATTTTCAGGATCGTCCCACAAATATTGATCGTGATCGCTTCCCTCATGGACCTCGTAATCTTGGCACCAACATTAGCCCAGAACCTTCCGGTGATGGAGTGGTACCAGCCAAGGCCCCAGGTCCCGCCGTAGCAGGTCCCAGGTCTTTGCGAAAACGACGAACAGTTAGAGAGGGAAGATCTGCTGATGTTGGCGTTTCGGGAATTTATGAGGTGGTGTCTGAAGCTGATCTGGCGTTTGGACCTTCGAGGACGGAACCGGTCACTGTGTTTAGTGGAAGGATTCGTGAAGAGGTAATGTGTCTTGAAGCGATTTCTAACTTTCTCCTTTTTTTAAATCTGAAGTACCAGTAGTATTTTTTTAAATATAGATTCCGTTTTTGAATATTTTTTTGAAATATAGATGTTTTTAAAACTTCTGCCATCTTACAACAAAAAAGTGAAACATCGGTTGAATACGTCTTGTCTAAAAAACTGTTTACTGTAAAACGACATTTGACGTTGACACAAGGGTCGTTTTGCAGTTACACTTTTTTAAACATGTGTTCAACAGATTTAACTTTTTGTAGTAAAACGGCTCATGTTTCAATTGTTTTTGCTTTGTTCTACTTGTAGTTATAATTTAGGTAGACATTTAAATGTCTGTCTGTTTTAATTTATTGTTCTTTCACTAATGCGTCTGTAAATTTTTGTAGGTTTTTCTTGAACACGAAATATTTTCTTCTTTTCTATTGCAAGATGGAACAGTACCCTTAGCACGAGTTTTCACTCTTTTACTTTACAGCGTCTTTTCAGTATTTACAGCGTTTCTTGTATGAAAAAATGGAACAGCGCCTCTGGTGTGCGAAGAAGGAACTAATTTTTTCCTTGAAAATTGTCAATTTGAAGTTGTCAAAGTTCCAGTTTACGTCTCAAATACTGAAAACTCGTGCTAAGGGTACAGGTCAGCAGCACCTGTCTCTATAAGTATATGGTTTACTAATACTTAATATTTCATCAGGTCGTCTACGGAATCTGCATGGGCGCAGTCAGTTTCGGAGCTCTATTCGCTTCAGCAGCCGGAGCGGCCGCAGGCGCAGCACTAGCTGCAGCAGTAATGCTCCAGAAGCTTCGCTCTCGGATGTCAGTCCAGCCTCCCATCCCGGTGTCTCCCGCACCTGCGTCTCATTCCCTGGCCGCGTGGATGGCTCTGAGGCTCCTCGGCTCACAACCTCACCCACATCATTCCCGTGACGGCTGACCAACATCCCGATCACAATCCTACCGAAGACTGTTCTTAGATGCTAAATATTCAATTTATATTTCATAGCTCCTCATCTTATAGTTTCCTAAAACCTCTTGTGTATAATATCGAAGAATTATTCTTCCAGTTAGAGTTAGCTACCTGATAAAATTTAGAATGTTTACCCTTAATAATTGGAATTGAAAGGTCAGTTGCATCCATGTATTTATAGAATTTTAGACTCGCAGAAAATTATTTAAAAATATTATGCTTATAATTTATGTTTTAGTTGTTAAGTAATGTTTCTAGATCGCCTTAAATGATGGTGCTAGGTCGTGCTACGGACGAAGTCCTGAGAAACCTGATATATTGAATTTTTCACTTTTGTGAATATTATACATTTTAATACCGTTAAGTGTTGTACAGAATTTTTCTACGTTTTTATTGACTAACTTATTGTCGTGTTCTTTAATGTCTAGAGGATAAGAATAAACGTCGAGTCATGCCATTAGTGTAAGGTTTAGTTAATTTCTATGATTAGGAGTTTCATCCACTTTATTAGAATTATCGTGTGTTCTGAATCTCCTAAGTTCAAAATAACATAGATTTCGATAATTTCAGAATCTATGTTATTTGTTGTATTATCTTTAGGTACTGAAACCTCTGAGGCTTTAGGCATACTACATCAGTAGGTACCTGCTCAATGTTTATTTTAATATTTATTTATTGGTTAATCACCACAATTTTCAGAAAAGTCATTTTATCTTAATTCATCCTTACTCTCTTTTGCAAATGCTTTTTTTTTACAACAATATAAATTTTAGTTTTAGTTTATTTTAGTAGTTTTGCAATTATAATAAGGTCGATTTTCCAATAAATTCCTTTGGAATTCCATTTCAAGTTAAACTTGTATCGTTTAATCAAGTAATAGTTATGCCGACTACTGTGCTTTACTGTTATATGTAGCTAGTTGTAAAATAACAGTTATACCAACTTTATTATGCAGAATTTTAAATCGTTTTTATTAGGCTGCTTTCTAAAATTGGTAAAAAAACTATTTAAATCGTTCGATTTGCTTAACCGTGTTAGTTAGTTTCGTGCCAGCGACATACAGCGACAAAAAGAAAAAGACTACGTTAAGAAATATTGACAGTTCTATTCCCTTTTTGCCTCAGGTACACTGCTAATGCGAGCAGTTTAAAGTACACACTCATATATCATATCTAACGATTTAAATATTTGTTATAATATTAAGATTATTTTTTATAATTGTAAATTACGTTATTTCAGATTTAGATTAATGACATTATACTGTATCATACGATTGTCCAGACACCAATGAGTTCTAAGTAATACATTCTTCATTTCAAATGAAATTATGTTTGCATTTATTTAAGCATTTATTTTTATATTGCTCAATATTAATTGTATCCATCTTTTAATTGCTATGACTAGGTAGGTTTAATTAAGATTTTTTTAGCTAGATTGAGAAATGGTTTAAGAGATCGACAGGATAGTTTATTTTTGGGTAAAAATGTGTGTTTTGAGTGAAATTGTTGGCAAAAACCAGATCACTAAAAATATTACTTTGAAAATACACAGCAAATGTTTCATGGGACAGTTCAATCAAGTATCTTCTCAAACGATATTTCAGTAGGTGCATTGCACAAGGATTAATACTTGGTCAGCCTAAAAGGTGCCCATTGGCAGCGATTGTAGGGAAAGTGAGTTATAATCCACCATGCGAGCAGAGTGGAATTTAAAAGGAAAAATTAATGTAGATTGTCATTTTTTGCTTTTATTATAAAAGCTAAGATAAGATGAAAAATTAGAAACTAATTTGTGAACGTACTGTCGATCTCGCAACCATAATAAAATATGACATGCCACCCAAAAATCTTGCATTTATTATAGAAAAACTATTATTAAATAAGTTGAATAGAGTTTTCATTTGAAAACTGTCTCCCTAAGTGCAATTTTACTGTTTATTATTAATTAAAATGTATTTTATTTTTATTCTATTAATAAAATATTTTCTGCGGTTATGGTACTTTTGGTGTAAAGTCTCTTGTGGCACTATTTCTTTTATAAATAATATTCTGGGGTATATTTATAACTTATGAACAAAATGTTTTAAGTTTTCACTGTATGGATGCGGTGACGAAATGTGTTTTACGCGTAAGCACCTGTTAATTTGTTTAATGGAATAAAAATTATGTTGAAACATATTACTTTGACTATTTTTTTTTTAATTCGTTAATTAGGGATCTATTTGTAACGCTAGCTAGATCCCAAACTATTTCTTGGTGGTCATACAAAATTTTGTTTTGTGTGGGAATCAATTCCGCGATATGTAGTGGAGCAGACGATCGCCTCAGTCACTACGTCAGCTGCCAATCAGTCAGGGTTTTTTTTTGGATCGGGATCTGCTTGTTTATTAAAGTGATTCTAGATGCCAGCCATAGGTACTATGCTTATCTTTGAAGGAAGGTGTCAATGATCTCGGATCTCCCTGCTTTACTCATTATTCTGAGGATCTCCCCATCTGCCAACGGTCACTTGAAAATAGCGCTAAGCAATGAAATGCTTTGTGAAAATTATTTTCTAATAGTGTATAATTATCCTTATTATCTTGTTAGAGTTATTATCAAATGTTATTTGTTTACATAGAAAGTGATAAAAGCCTGCATAACGTCACAATATATGGCGTCAGTAAACCTTCCTTCCTAATTTATCTGCATAGTACTTATAGTGTGGTATTAGTTTCATGACTAAAAGTTAATATTTGTTGTCATGACACGTTATCCGTATATCATTACTTCCCAAAATCTGATCCTTACTAGCAACACTATCAAATGTAATAATACAGGGTGAGATTTTTTTCCCAAAATCAGCGGGTTCGATTCCTGGCCTGGATTATTGAATTTTCTAAACTCCAATGATGCAGTTTTCAAAATCAAATGCAAAATCGGTCTCGAGACTCCTTTCAATGTTTTTCGATATTCCACATAGTTTCGGATATAGCCATCCACGCCCAGTTGAAAAATTTACCTTGTATAGCCTAAAATTAATATTGAATCCTTGAATCCACGCCACAACTGAAGTCCTTTTGATGCGGCGGCACTGGTGCCTATGTCATTACATCAAATTGCATTAAAACAATGTAAGTAGTACCAAGACTTTTCCGCAGAACTTCACTCGTGGCGAGAACTCTAATCCAAATTCCGTTACTTTGTTTTTAACGGCTGCTTCTGGAGGTCTAATCTATAAGCTTAGTTACGGGCTGGAACTATGAATGATATAATTATTACGATTTGACAGATAGCTCGCTCACATATTCCATTTTGACGTCAGTAACGTCCATAAATCCGTATCGATACCCGTGTCTTCACTAACAGACTTACAAAGAAGACCTCCTGAGTAACTCAACTTGCAAGTATAGCATGAAAATTAGGCACTTATTTATATCGAGTCTGAAGTTCATTCCGCTACATCCAGGGCAGGTCCTTTTTCATATATAGCTTATTATCAAAACTTTATTACTTTCAAACTGGACTGTCCTAACCGCCACCTCTCAGATTTTTTTTAAGTTTATACATATTGTTATAAGTACTTATTGTACTCGTATATGTTCAATTAAAAAAAAAATGGGTGAAAATGTAATATTGGTAGCATTAATCTATGATTATGTCATTGTTTAGTAACCTAATTAGTAGATTATTAACCAAGGGGATAAAGCAGTGTCTTCTGTCGCGGGTGACGATTTAAATCGCAAGCGTAACGAAGGACTCGAGGTTTACTCACGAGCGCAGCGAGGGTGTTTAAAACTTAAATCACGAGCGAAGCGAGGGATTTAAGACGAGTCCTGAGTGTAGCGAGGGATTTAAGTTCACCCAAGACTAAGACAGCTTTATCACCGAGGAATATACTTTACTTTTCGTACCATTTGCGAAAAAATGAACACAATAATAATATTGAGATAAGCATTTATTAAAAATAATGAAGATTAAAATAAATTAAAATAAACTTAACGTTTATGTATTTGAAGCAAACAAAAACACGGCAAATTCTTAGACTAATATATTTTTCTCAGAAAAGCAAAGGCATCAAGCTCATACGGCCTCGTCGGTTTTCGTAATTTTATTTAAGACGCGGACTGACTACGATTTTAATCGCTTATGACCGCGTAAACTATTGTCACCACTATGGAGCGTCAATAAGTTTGAAAATTGAAAAAATGACATTTGTGTTGAAATGTGACGTAAGCTGCGAATGGGCATTCATTTTACTGCTTTTCTTTAGATTATTTAAAATATAGACATAAAATTAAATAATGGTTCGGTTAAAGTTTTAAAAAAATGGAAAAACTACTAAATTCTTAAAAAAAACTGTTGTTATCGCTGGAAATACAGAGATCTTCGACGTCAAAGTTTATTTTTGTGCTACAACTTCCCAATTTTTATTGGGAATATCAAACTCTTATTTATTATTCTGTTCGGTTTAAATTCTTCTTTATACCCTTCTCTGTTCACTGTATTTTTCGCGTTGCTTATTTTTATTACATTACGTCATACTCGACGTTCTAAGAAACCAATTTTTGGGAATATGAGATAAGACCGCGCCTTAATAATCATAACTGCATAATAAATGCGTATTCCTTTTTCAAAAAGATGTATGTGAAGATGTGTTTATATACAAACTCAATGGTGTAAACACAGATGTAGTTCAGTATAAAGTATTCCAAATTTAAATCACATTCTCCCCCTAGAGGATGAATGAAATTCAGTACAATTTTCTTTCCCTGTTTTTAACAGATTAATAATGACTATTGTTATGTTCGCTTTTTGTGGCATAGAATGTCACTTTTTTTGAGCAAGTGGTACGAAAAATCTATTTTTACTTCAAATTCATAATTCCAATCACTGGAGCAGTACAGCTTTTGCTTAAATTGATGGAAGTTTAAATTGATTTTGACAATACATAGTAGAAACTCTCACAGCCTTACTACAAGAACTTAAACATCTTTTGAACACTTGTCTAAAAAAAGTGTGAAATCTGGAATTTTTTTAGACAAGTGTTCAACAGACGTTTAAAATTTTTTGTGGTACGACAGATTGTAATCCAAAACATCAATATGCGCTATTCATTTTGACAATCTAGCTAGACTGTAATAGCGGTTGGCTGTTAATAATATTTTCAAAAACAAAAAAAAACACGCTTTTAGCACGCACCAAAAATTAAAAATGGAGCTAATGTTGGATTTAGGTCACGTGATATTTTTTTTGTATCCCATTCAGCAAAACCTTTCATTTCATACCCATATCATGGAGGTGCATTCATGATATGGGTATCAAATAGCCTGTCCGCCATCTTGGATGTCCGCCATATTGGATTTAAGTCACGTGACTATTTTTTTCGTATTACTGACAGCAAACTCTTTCATTTGATACCCATATCATGGGGGTGGATTTCAAACAGCCAGTCCGCCATCTTGTGGAGGCCGCCATATTGGATTTGTAATGACGTTTCTTAGCTAGTCATGTATTTGTCGTCAGAATTCAGAGTGTGTGCAAAATTTCATCCTAATCGAAAACCGGGAAGTGGGTCAAATTAAGATTCCAAGATTTTCTTACACCCATAGTTACAAGTGAAGCTAATAAAAGCGTGTTAAAAAAAGTCACTGATCGTTGAAAAAAAAAACTAAAATGTTATTACGAAATAAAACCAGTGTCTACCCAATTTCATTTTATTGTTAAGATTAAACTTTATTTCAGTTACAAAATAAAACTACAACATTTTCTTGATATGAGTTTAATTTTTCAACTGTTACAAATTTTATAAAATTCATCAAATATTTGATAATATGGTACAACATCGATTGAAATAATTCAACTCGTTTATAAAATAAATTAATGTGAAACATTTAACTTCCATTGTAACAATTAATAAACCTTTAATAATAATGCGAAGAAAAACAATAAAATAAGAAGAAGAGGTACTCAGGTGGTATAAAAGTAAATAAATCGCTATACGTACTCGTAATAATGACTAAAACTTAATTAAAAATAAATATATTAATACTAATGACAAGTTATTTTAAATTACAATCTAGCGGTTCACCTAAGTTGATATTCCGTATGATATATTTTCCGTTGCCCCTGTTTCAAATCAACATTCGAAAAGAGGTAACAGAAGATTGTACTTAATATATTTTAATACTACAATTTGTGTTTATAATTTGTTCTAACATCGTGAAAACAACTAAAGAAACATCAACAATTTAACTCTCGTCAGTTTAAGTTAACAACAAAGTTGAAACAAACATGGTTGAATTAAATGTCAACTCAACTGTTTCAAGATAGGAATCAATACGATTTAACTGAAGTTCAACGGTTTGTTAAGCTACACATAAACTGAATTAATACTAAATAAGGGTCCCAGATTAACTACATTCATTTGAGCACACATATAACACGCAAATAAATAATTGGCATGGTCTATATACTTCAGTCTCATCACACTAATATGTACAAATTAGGTTAAACACGCTCTGTTACGAGTAGAAGCGACTCTTTGAGATTACATGCGCGGTCGGTGGGTGCGGCCGGGCTATCGTCGTCACCGCAGCCGTCTTCTTCTTCAGAGTCGTGATCGGTCGTAACTTTAAGAACAACACTGCTGACACAGCACATGAACATAATAACGTAGCGAGAAGAGCTCCTAATGTCGCAGCAAATCCTGGAGTGGTCATACACACGAGACCCGGCGTGGGGATCACTTTAGGAGCAGTGCTCTCTTCTGAAGTATCCATATTTAAATCACCAGCAGACACCACCCGGATCACTCTGTTTACGCCAACTTCCTTCTCAGGGGAAGTTGCTCGTCGTTGCCTCCTTACTCTCCTTTCGTCACGTCTGGCTTCAATACCAACTTGTTGGTAGGCGTCAATCTGTGGAGGTCCGTATTCGGCGTGAGGTGCGATCACATTAGGGTTCCCATCTGAACACTGTTCTGGGCATCTGTATCTGCAAATCTGGATCGTACATTGGAAGTGCACCTCCATGGAGTCTGGGAACTTGAATGCTTGGAAGTGAGCATATGACAGTACACTAGCGCTGGCTCCGAAGTTCTTAATCTTTGTGAATCTAGACATTAGCTTTGGTCGGGTAACACAGCCTCGCCTATCGACTAATTGTATAGGAGCGCGTTGACCGTCGTGAGCAACACAATCTCGGACTAACATATCGAATTTCGCATCGTCATCCTTGATTGCAAGGACCATTGTCATGGTCTGTCCAATCTTTACAAGACCAGATACTTCGGAAGCCCAAGGTCCTTTGCCGACTTGGATTTGCATCCAGCAACCAACATTGTCTCCAGCGAAGTCAGCTCGTACAACATCAAGCATATCAACAGGGAATGGTCGGAAAGTGACTGCCTTTTCGTACTGATCGTGCCAAGTACACCTCAGCTTTCTTGCTTGATCCCATACTTCCTGCACTTGTGGGTCGTACTGTATGACTATAACGTTTTCGAAGTATGTTCCGGCTGCAGCAACGTCTCCTCTATACCTTGGGTCTCCGCTGCCAGCGGTTCCACAAGCATGAGCACCAATTTCAAAAGACGCGGAGGTTCTTCCTAGGTTCGGCGGAAGATGGACGCACTGGTGGTTGGAGTAGTGTCCCTTAGAGAACACGATACCGAAGAATGGTTTATCGAAGCTGAGGAAAACTCTCATCGCGTTCTTCTCACATTTGACGTCTAGGGACACAATTTTGGGCATATCCGGGGCAGGTGCTGGCCATACATCGCCAGCTCCACTGAAGACCTTGTCGCTAGCTGAAGTCTGGGCATCAGCGGGAGGTGCAGGAGGCGGTGGAGGTCCTCGGAACCCAGGACCGACATCGTTTTTGTGGTGGTTCACTGGAGGTCCCATCGCGAACGGCTTCGAATGGATCTGATGGTGATTCGGTATTCTCGGCATGCCTGAAATGTGACAATATTATTTTGGTTACTTATTTAGTTCGCAAAACTCTTTTGACGTGAGAAGCTTATGCAAAGGTAGTATCAAAGGTTCGAGAATTTTCAGAAATTATCTGGCAATATCAAGGGCTCAAATGGAAGTTTAACTTAAAAAAAGAATTAGATAACTTACCTAACGGGTGATGTGCCTGATGATGCGGTGGGTTCTGCCTCCGGTTGTGCGGCGGGGGCGCAGGGGGAGGAGGTCCGTTATACGCATGACTCGGAGTGTCTCGTTCTGAAGATTCCATTGCTAGCTGATCGCCTGAAGGTTCAGCCGCATTGCTTGTGTCGGAGCCAGCGCCGCCGCCGCCGCCGCCGCCGCCGCTTTCATTTGATGATTGGTCACTGAGGGTGCCGCTCTGAAAATTATTAACAAGACATTAATTATCTTGAATGAAGATTTATATCAATGTATATCTGGGCTTTTATCCTGATCGCTCGTTATTTTATCAAGTATGGTTCTTTGTTAGTAAGCATCATTTTTGGCAATTTTTATTTCCCTTTATTACACTTTCTTCGCGTTATCTACTACACCATTACAATCATGAGATGTGTGAAATCTCAGGTGATAACTTTTTCGAGTATTACTTTTCATTTCGACCCAAAAAAAAGAAAACCGTAACAAAACTAGTAGACATGTTAACCGCAAGTAAATGTGCTTCTTAAATCTCATAACTTATACGACACGGAAAATTTCTTGTTTTTTTTTGTCTTCCACACCCAGCTTTCACTATACAAAGTAGGCATAATTTTAAAATGTTATTTAATACGACACAGTGACCGTTGTGACCGTTTTACGACACATCAAAGGTTATGCGACAGGTTAAACAGTTATTTGAGGTCAAGAACAAAGAAATGCAGATGATTGTGCGTTTTACGGATGGAATGGACCTTTCCCGTCGTAAAGAATTCCTGACAAACTACTGAATGGATTCTTGTCATCTCTCCGTCGCTCTATAAATATGTTAAACGGAATTTATTAACTCTCATCACAAAGGGTAATTTATTCGAAACAGACAAGGAATAAAAGGGGAGATTAGGCTATCGGAATCCCTTTCATTACTTTCGCTAACATTAATAAATCTGCCACTTTGTCTAGTAATAACCAACTTCCTTAATTACATGTTCGAACACCAATTACTCATAAACTTGTATCAGCTTATAGTATCAGAACTTTAGTGATACAACTTCCTGGGTCCATTATACAGGTGAAAGTTTAATTCGGTTCCCGTTCTTAAATCATCGGGTCGCTCCGGTTTTCAAATATTTTACATACCAACTGGTTTCAGAAATTAGACGAGCCGGCTTGTCGGAATTTTAATTTTTTATACTGCTATTTTGTTTAGGTGAGTTTCTTAATTTTTAGGTCTCTAGGTTGTATATTTTAGCCATTTTTAATGCAAAAACCATGTTGATGGTAAAAGACTGGGCCAGATTCTGGTATAAATATCATAAAAACATTTCATTTAATCTGTTGCTAAACTTAATGCCTATTTCAAAACGATGTTATGAAGACAGCTTTCTATATTAGTTTTGTCTATTTCGCAGAGTTGTATATACTGTAATTTCTGTTTAAGTATCATTTACGATCTCGTGTACACTTGTGACAAATATCTTAATTATAAAATTACCTTTCTCATCACAGCTGTCCTCATTATCGATAGCTTAGTTATTAATATCTTGAATAGTGTGTGTCGCATTTACAACCATTTCATTCGTTGGATCGTCAACAGTTTACAACTCTCATTTGTTTTGCCTGTGGCTACGAAATTAGAAAGTATTGGTCTCAGCAAGATACGTTTTTTGATAAAGATTTATTCGAGGGTTTATGCCTTCAAGTGATTCCAGCAATTATTTCTCAATGGGATAACACGGATACTTCTACTAAAGATTGATACGTACCTATTACGTAATATGAAGAGAAAGTTGTCGGAAGATTTTTTATTGGGTTATAGAATACTAACGTGTGTGGTAATCTTGTTATTGTGTAGTAAATGTTTGGGAATTTTATTTTATTGGTTTATCGCTATCGTGTTATTACTCGTGGGAGAAAAGCTATTATTCATCTTTGAGATCTTCCTACATACAATGATTGGTTTAAAGGCAATTTGGTTTTTTGATCGGAGTCATTTTCTGCTTAGAAGTTTGTAGTTTGTTCTAAAGAACAAGAAGGTGGTAATCATCCGCAAGAGTGTTTAAGTTTGCGCTAATAAAATTGCATAAAGTATGTCAAAGAACTCATTATAAAGTATAAGCCCGATTAATTTCAATAAAGAAATGAGATTAAAGTTGTGTTTCGAATCCTTACTAGTCTTCCATCGTACCACAAAAACTTTAAACGTCTGTTGAACACTTGTTTAAAAAAATGTCAGATTATGACGTTGAAATAAGGTCCGTTTTGCAGTCACACTTTTTTTAGACAAGTGTTCAACAGATGTTTAAGTTTTTGTAGTAAGGCTGTGTTCAAAACAAGAGAGACCAAACGTCAATCGTAAACATCTCAAAAACGTCTCATTCAGGCTCAAACAACATCAAACAAACAAACAAAAAACAGAGCAAGAAATCCATAGAGCTTCCAAGAGCGTAGATCCCGCTTCATATAAGGCATTGTGATTCAGGTCCGACTTAGGTGCGGCAAGTCAGTGTGTCAGTCCGGTCATTGATCTCGACGGACTAATTTTACTTTCATTAAATTGCTGAAGACCGTCTCCGGTGGCTAAGTCACGGTGCTCTTGATCTGTTTTGCTGGAACGTTGGGTAACTTAGTTTTGTAGTAAAGTTTAGTGGAAGGTATTAACTTTTTTGTTATTGTTTTTTGGCTGTGAGGATTGGTGAAATAGTTCGGTAGTGATTTCTGGATTTGTGTTTGTATTTAAAATTTCATTGTCATCATCATAATTATCCTGCCCTTAGGTATCCCTATTATTTTATAGTTGTCGCAGAATATCTTGTTTTTTCATATTTCTCCATTACTTCTGCTAGTACTACTAATTCTTTATTCATATTTTAGACAGGTACTTAAGCAACAATTTCGCTTTACCTGAGTACGATATTAAATTCTGTATATTATATATCCAATTGATATCACCTACTAAATAATCTTTGCCCACTTTCATCGTCATTACTATGCTACCTTTATCCCCATTAATTTGACCTCCTCGCAGTACTTATATCTTCTTTCATACTACCTAGGTACTCGTCATTTCCTTCGCTACTTCATGTAGATTTGTTTTGAGCTCCAAACTCGTTAGTTTTCCAATCAACACGTCAGTTTTTCGAAAACCACAGCTCGAACTCATAACAAACATGTCACAAACAGGGTAAAACCACCAATAGAGCTTTGCAAACGCTAGTTTATTTTCAACATTTTTTCCAAGTCATACTAAACAATCCTGATACAACCAAAAGTCTTTATCAACAAAAACTCCCAAAACACATTATTTATCAAATTACTTTTAACAAATTTTTCGAAAATCATTTCCAACTCATTACAAACAAGGTGAAACAACAAATTGTCTTCAGCAACAAAAACTCTAAGACACATTACTTTTAACAATTTTCGAAAATCATTTCCGACTTGCGAAAAGTCGTAAAAAACAGGGTGAAACAACCAATTGTCGTCTGCAACAAAACTGAGCAGGATTTCAAGTCCGATGTGTGTCGACGGTGTAGGTCGCACAACGACCGACTGGGAAAGCTGGCTTTTACTCTTTCTACGACACCTGTCTATTGTCATAAACCGTCGTGACGAGTGTGCATTTCATTAAGGTGGTGTATCTTTAAAATCACGACCAGAACTTCTTGTTTTCAAGGGCCGGTTCATAATTTTCTGTTATTATTGGCACCAACATGAGCAGTGGTGGCCCAGTGGTATCGGCCCCGACTTATAAGTTGTAGGTCGTGGGTTCGAACCCAGCCTGGCGCATTACTTTGTGTAATTTATTTAAGAATCACCACCACTCTCAAAACGGTGAAGGAAAACATCGTGAGGAAACCGGCATGTCCTAGAACCATCAAATTCGAAAACATGTGACATCCACCAACCCGCATTGGGCCCGCGCGGAGGATTATGGCCCACTCCTTCTCACAGAGAGAAGGCCTGTGTCCCAACAGTGGGAACCTTATAGGCTGTAGTGTATTGGCACCAACCAATTAATTATAGTTACTTGTTGATGATTAGGTGAGTCTGTCGAGTTTCTTCTTAACACATTTATTACTGTTTTAACGCTCAATTATAATTGCTACAGTTTGGATTTACGTTCAGTTTATGACAGTAAATTCGCACCTAATTTTATAGGCGAAATATGAATGTAAGAGCGTGAATTCATATTATTTTCCGAAATGTCTTATCCGATTTTAATGAAACTTCTAATGCAAAAGCAGGATTCTGACATTGCAGGCGAGGTATCATAAAGTGTAGATTACACTTAACTAGATTTTGTAACTGTGATAAATACTACAAAAGCTAGATATGGTAATACATACCAGAAATGCCAGATATGGCATTTTGAACTCAATTAAAAGTTACTATAACCATTTAACTCCCATTCAATAAACATCCCCCACTCAATGGTAACATTACCTACAATGTATGTTTTGTGATCGGGTTCAGTAGCCTTCTTACTTTCCCTTCTTAGGGTAAACAGGTAAATAGTGGACATAAACGGAACTAGCAACGTCCGTCAGCGCAGTGGGTCGGTGTGCCCATATTTGGGGGTTCTACCTCGTGACCGTATTAGATTCTATCTCGTACTGTTTTCCGATATGATACCTGTGTGTGCTGTACCGATTTTAATATTGAAGGCTTTAAGAGCATTATTGCTTGAAAATAGTCAGAATGTATACATAAATGCGAGATTTGAACCGAAATGTGTTTCGATTTTGAAACTTATCTATGAAAGAACTGTGGGTCTAAAACGGCCATTTTATGCAATATTCCTAATGATTCACTTCGTTTATTTCCAACCACGTCATCGGCTATTCTTTCACGAAGTTTATAATTTGGGATAATGCTAAGCGGTCGTTTTAGACCCTCGGCTCTTATTTTCAATTTAAATATTTGGGAAATGGATAATCTTACTTTTCTTATAAACCTTAAACACTTTAGACATATTTTCAGGTCTTATAAAAGTTTTTGTCTGTTTTAAACAGTTACTTATTTCAGTCACAAAAAGAGTAAGCTCGCTACAGCATAATTTAACATAAACAGTAAATTGCTTTTACATGTAGAGGTACATAACCAATTCAAAATTGCATTACCATACATAAACATCAGTCGAGCAGCCGCCTGACTAGAAAATCGTTTCGCATTTAATTACACGACGTAGATAGTTAAATCATAGCAATTTTTGTGAAAATACGCAATGCATACAGTCGATACGCTGATTTCTTGGCGGTTACTAGTGATGTGCCATAAACGGTATCGATTATAATTAATTAACTTTCCACTGATCGGGGAATTAATTTAAATAAAAAAAAGTGAGTTTTATAGACATAAATAGTTTGTTATTGCTCGTTTACTAGTTTCAGATTATAGTTTATTACGGTAATCAATTTATTTTATGAGATTTGAATTGAATTTGAGTGCTCAGATTTTTATAAGTATTGATTGTTCCTCTATCCTCAGTACCAATCTTCTGAATAATATTCCACAATATATAATATTCCACAACTATCACACAACGCCATCTAGTCCCAAGCTAAGCAGAGCTTGTGTTATGGGTACTAGACAACTGATAAACATACTTATATATTTCTAAATACATACATATTATAGATAAATTACACCCAGACACAGAACAAAAGATCGTCCTCATCACACAAACATTTGTCCTGGGTGGGAATCGAACCCACGACCTTCGGCGTAGCAGTCAGGGTCACTAACCACTAGACCAACAGGCCTGTCAATACAATAATTTTCATTTCAAAATCAATATTCCTCTATACATCAGCAAGTTAACTAAATTTTTAGTAAATTTTCTTCGTTTTCAATAAAGATTATTTTTAGGCAATCTTGAAGTAACTGTAGCTTTGAATAAGTACATTATTTTTCAGATCATTATACCATACCTACGACTATTGTACACTTGTACAGCCTACCACAAACTCACAAAAGCGTGATGCATACTTTCTTATGAGCGCTCCAGTTCCACTCTACGATTTACTATTTGAATTAATATATTTGTGGTAATTAGCTGTTTTGTTGAGCGCACACCGGGATTAAGAGAGAACAGAACGAAAGAAAGAAAATAAACTCATGGTCAGTAAAAGTCTCTCAATTTCTCTAGTCTGTGGTTTTGACATAAAGTAAAGTGCTTGTATAATGGTTATGTTGGATATTAGATGCAATTTTAAGTTGCTGAACGTAGATTAAAATTGCTCTCTACTATTTACTCTTTTGATGGCACCGTTGTCGCAATGGTGTGATTGACTACTGTGCTGCGTGGCGCGGGTATCATTCCTGCACGGAACAAATATTTGTATGAATGACTTATATGTAGTTGTTCCGGTTTTCGCCGCTTATGTATGTGAGATTAGATGTCGGTAAACGCATCTACGATACAGGATAAATTCCCAGTGTATTGCAAAATTTAAAAAAATATATTCTTGAATGTTTGTGTAGCTGACTTTTTTCGTATTTAAAATTAGGTCCAACATCTACTGCCTTTGAATCAACGATCTTAAGGTGGATGCTCCAGGGTAGCCCGCGAAATTCAAAATTTCTTGCGTTTTTTGCAATTTGCAGGCCAGTGCTAGGTTGTGTGTTGATTAAAATATTATTCGCGGCTGTAAGACGTATGTAGTTACAGAATTATTATCATCAAAATCACCAATACAACCCTCCAAGTTCATAAAGCTGCAGGAACAAAAAAATAACATAAAAAGTCATTCCTGCAGCTTTATGAACTTAGAGCGTTATATTGATGATTTTGTTGATTATAATTCTGTAACTACATACGTCTTACAGCCGCGAATAATATTTTAATCAACATACAACCTAGCACTGTCTTGCAAATTGCAAAAAACGTAAGAAAATTTGAATTTCGCGGGCTACCCTGGAGCATCCACCTTAAAAAGGTGGTTAGGTTAGACTGGACCCGAAAGGCGAAAGACCAGGAATTTCTGAACAACTTGAGTAGGACTTATGTCCAACAGTAGACTACAGGCTCAGTTAATAATGTTTTTAAAGTGTCTAATCATTTAGAGTATTTGTTTTTGTATCTAACTAATTAAACATAATATTTCAATATTCGCATCATGTGTTTTACGAACGCGTGCTCATTAGCAGACTTACAAATAACTTTGTGACAATCCCTAATTAATAGAGATTTATGTTTTACATCACGTTTATTTTGAATTTCACGTTTCATCAGTTCCAGCGAATTTTGTTTTACAATTTTGTTTTACAGCGCAATTAATTAGAAAAATATTTACATTATTTAGGGTATTCAAGAATATTAGACACATACTTTTTTTTTTAATTCTGTGATTAATGATATAGATAAAACGCATCATTCAACTTGGATTTGGGAATCGTGTCGTCGGAACAATGTTAAAATTACCTATAGAGCTATAAGTTAGTTATTTAATGTACATTATGAGATTTTAAAAAATACGAGTAAATTTTTTTAAACTAACTAACGGACTATTAGAATTTTTCAGACATTTTGCTTTTTTAAACATTATTGGTAGTTATCGAACTTGAAGATTAATGAAAAAAAATACGATGTTTTTACAGCCATATATCTTTCAACGATCAACAATAAAATATAATCTATCATGTAACGGATACATACAATTTTCCTCTTTTTCAAAAGCGTACCGATCCGTTGGTACGGTCCGATGAAATCTTAATCACACCAATCTTGCATGGTCTGTTAATTTACGTTTAATCATCTATTATAATTATGAACTTGTGTACGATTTGAAGTCGACCATTGAGAATGAATAGCGGTTACAATAGAAAATATTTTTGTTGGAAAGCTGGGCCGTAATATTTATCTGAGATTAGGGTTACCAAACATCAAAAACACACAGTCTCTCAAAAGAATTCGGATAGAACGTATTATTCTTTTTCACGTTCGGTAAACAAGTAAGTAAATAGAAGAACAAGTGAGTGTGACATTAGTCGCATAAGACTTTTGACATTGACATTGACCTAGACGGCCAACTCTTCAACATTTGTCAAATAGTGACCGTTTCCCGCCACTACCTGTCACACATTTCCCTACCATTTCACGAAATCACACTCACAGATTACGCGAAAGCGAGAGAAAAGATGTTACAAATTACTGAATTATTTCAAGTTGTCAAGTTAGTGTAAAAAAACCGTAACTATTGTACTAAGGGCGGAAAATGTCCGGAAACTGTGACAATAACACAGTGAGCATGTCCGGACAAACGAAGGATGGTAACCCTACCAGGGACAGTATTGTGAAAGATTACAAGGGATCGCATTATACCTCTATAAATCGTAACGTATATTCTTCTTTATTATGTTGGACATTATATACTGAAGTCACAAAGCGGAGATTTACATAATCTTGTGACTACAACTACTTTTTTTGTCATCGTTTTTCTCGCAAAGGTTCTTGTTGCAGTAAAAGATATATATGACAAATAAGTATATTTCTTTCTGGTTTCATTTTGAAGAAAGAGGAAATAAAATATTCTTAGAGATACTGACGATTTAAAGTGGTGACAGATGTGCAACAAAACATGCAATTGGTAATTTTAAGCAATTTTTAGTCAAATACTATATCTGGGGTGCTAAGACAGGAAACCTCCACGTGCGCCCGTGGACTGGAGTTCCCTCTCGGATACGTCCGGGGGGAAGACCAGTTTTTCGGGCCGGTGCACCCTGGGATGCGGGCAAAAACTCTCCTTAGGCACTGTGTGCCTAAGGGGTTTCTTTGCCCGTATGCAAATAGCCTGTCGGGTGGACGCTCCAACGCGTGTCCCTCTGAACAGCAGAGGGCACAGCGGCGGAGCGGGCTTGCGGACGGTAAGTAATGGGTATGCTCGCCGTCCGACCAAGGACCAAGCCCGGGTCGGTGGCGCGTCGTGTTTCACGCGTCACCGACGGGGCCCCTTATGGGGCCAAATGCCTGCCGGGGTCGCGGATTTTTCTTAATCCAGGATACCGTGGCCCCGGAACGTAAAGGGCATCCGACGGAACACGGGTGGATTTTAGTCAGTAAGAGTCTGACAGTCCCTCCCGCCCCACCCAGGGCGGGAGGACTCATTTGATGATTTTGCCACCCTAAAAAAAAAAAAAAAAATACTATATCTAAATGGTAGTGCAGGATGTGTTAGATGAAGAATGAAAATTGAGATACCTATACGTTAGCAGATGAGTCAATAAACCACTTGAAAAAATAATGCTAGTATAAACCGACACGAACAAGACTGACCATTTTGCTCGAAAAAGTACACCAATATTCAAGTTTTTAAATCCATTAATGGATATCCAATATTGTATTGATTGCAGCTCCATCCATCATGAAATAGTATAGCGTTGTCCAAGCGAATTGGGTCAACGTAAACAACAGATTTGATTTAAACTGAATTCCGGCTAGTAGTATGATACATAACATACATAACTACGATTCACAAAACCGCTATGCTCCAGATATATTCAATTTGTGCTTCGGTCTACCGAGGATTGGAGTTTGCTCAATCCGATAACGTTTACATTTTTATCGATAAATCGAGTTGTGGTATCGACATCCCTATTCAAACTTGTACAAAGAAAAATACGCGTCTCAAACGTAAAGTTGTGGATACCAGCTTAATGTACAATATACAATACAGAAGAAGTAGAAAACTTTCTTATAAATAATAAGTTTCATAAAGTTTTTCGATTCGATTCGAGAAAAATAAAACAGAAATAAATTAGACAGTTGTTTACGGTTGCTCAAGAAATAATAAAATACAAAGAAGCATAAATACTAATAAAATACTGAAATTACATTTACGATGAATTGTTTTTTTAAACTGATAGCATGGTCATTGCAAACGCCACCAGCGCCGAAATATCGGAAACTGAAGATAAAAATAAACATGGTAGCTACATATCACGCAGGAAAATTATTTTGATGATTACGACTGCCCTCATCCCACTTTACTTCAGAGTCGGCGCAACATGTATTCTTTTTCCATTCACCCCCGTCAGACGTCACAGTATCATTTACTAGTATTAAATTAAGTCATTAGTTTTAATCCGTTAAATTAAAACATTTGCATTTAATTGGTCAACTACTTAGTGAGGTGGGGCTAGGCTACATTAAATACATGTATAGTTGTGACAAGGAATGGAATAAATATAACTATTATTAGTCTACTATACATATTTGTAAGTGGGAGGTATCGTCCCGCCCAAACAATAAGAATTAGCATTAACAAATAGACAGTCCCATGTTATTCATAAGTATTTATTAAACAATAAACCCTTTCTCCATTTCTATTGGCTGAATTTATTTGGTAAGGTCTACGTGCTCGGATTATTTTATATTTAGATTCAGTTTTTATTGGTACACCATACGTATGTATTGTTTTTAATTTCTGGCCAATAGCCGTTGTTTACTGTTTTTAAATGTGCGTCTGAGGATCGCCACACACGACACCGTGGATACCACGATAAAAAAATATTTTGGGCACCTTTTGAATAAAGACCTAACTGCTTGATTTGAGTTGGGTATTAATCTGCGTCGAAGTTATCAAAAAGATCACACTATAACGAGGTAGAAATATACTTTTTCGCCGATACGATACCGATATTTTTATAAAAATATCGGCGATACCGATACCGATACGCTTATTGTGAAATTAAAAAAATTAAGATAAAATAAATAAATCACAAGTCAGATAATATAAAAAGTAGTGACATTAGGTAATCCTAATGTCACTACTTTTTTTATCAATCATGATATTAGATAATTATACAAATTAATAAGATTTTTGTTTAAAAAACAAAATATGTAATCTTAAACTTTTCGGAGAAATGAGATTTCGCAAGTCTGTTTCACAAACGTTTCCCCGGGCATAGTTCGTGCTTCGTTTGCAACAAAATAGATGAGAGAACACGCTCGTTAACAATACATTTTTAAATTAATAAGTATCGTTGAATAGGTTATAAAAATATCGTCGATACCGATATATCGGCTAACCCGAAGTATCGCCGATATATCGGTATCGGATGCATCGCTACTTTAGACTTTAACAATTTGTAATTTATATCACCTCTAACTTAAGAAATGACATAGGTAAGTAAAAATTTATTATCTCTAGATTTCAAATAAGTCCCAGAAATAAAACTCCGAAGATATGTGTCCTCAAATCCGCATTAGGCCTGAGTGGTGTATTCATAATTTACGATCTCTCATATCGAAGAGGCATATGACCTTGCTGTGGGAAAAAGTACCCACTTAGCTTATTTATAACCGTAACCAATATTGTATCTCAATACAAATCTTGATCCCCGTTATTTTCTCGCTTTTGATTAGAATTCGCCAGTTTAAATCTTACTCAAACTGGCTAATTAGGCCGTTGATTAGACAGACAAAGATCAGGATCTAGCTTGAGATACATTATGAATTTCTAGCATTAGTAGGTATAAGGAGAACAATGGAATCTTACCATATGTAATATGAGGAGGACGCCTATAGCCAAGCCCCTTCGTAGTCGCATCTGTAAACAAATACATTGGGAGCATTAGTGGATAGTTTCACTTCAAGTGAGCGTGGGAATTGAAGAAATTGATGGCAAAGCTTAGTTTAATTATTTTGAGGTAAAATCAACCCTAACGTATTAGTAAAATGGCTGGAATTCACAAAAAGTCTATTTCCCGATTATGAATGACAGTACGTTGGTAATATAATTTGACAATGAACATCTTAGTTTTATTTTTAGGTTGTAAAAAAATCATCAAATGAGTCTGTCCAGCACGCGTTTTGTCGACGGGGGAATAGACAAAATGACAGAACGTAAAAGATTTTTATCGATTTAAGCATAGCAATGTTTAAAATATAGCAAAGATATGTTTCTATTCTTTAATATTGTAAGAATCGTGTCATACATGTGCAAATAAACAGTCGATTTGTATAGAAATAACGATGAAATAACTTTGTCTTTTCTTGGTAGAATAGAGATAGAATCGCCATGCTACGCGTACTGGAAGGGGGGAAGGGACTGTTAGACTAGTACAGACCATCCACCGTGTTCCTTCAATAGCCCTTTACGTTCTAGGGACACGGTGACCTGTCCACACAGCCCTGAGACCCCTGCATGACCTTATAGTTAAACTGAAAAATATTTTGAAAAAAAGTAGCAACGAAGACAGACTACACGGATTTAATTAACGTAAAACCATCAATTTATTATTTGTTCTAAAAGAGTCGTAATTAATTCATATGCCTAGTATTTTCCCAACTGTGGCTTACAGTCTAATCGAACTTGTATCTATTGAATTAATTCAAGGTACTATAGACTTCCTTTTGTATATCCACATATTCTAGGAATAATATACAAGATTTCCGTATATTTATACAGCGAACTTGAAGTATATGACGTAAACTGTATGAATAAAGCCAGAATGTAAAAGAAAACTTAAATTTTCTTGAGATATTTCTCTCATTTCACAGTCAAATAAACAAAAAGGAAGACGCTGAATGCGACAGCGAGCGTATGCTAATATAACGTAAAATATGTACGTGAGATACTGAAAGCTATTTCATATTCTCGAACAATGTAGTGAAACCAAGCCCACACACGAAACCGCCATTGTATATCAAAAGATTGAGAATAATTAAGCATTAAAATGACGGATAACTGCTCATTACTTGACACAATATATCTTAAGAATATTAAGGCAAAGTGCACACCGTGAACAATCGTATCATTATTTCTTACGATGTTCATTAGTAGTACACAAGACGACACACCAAACTATATAATTTAAGATGACCTGTCACGGTACTGAAAAGCTACACAATGCCGGGTCAGCTTATACTTGGACTCTATGAGAACTGACCAATTTATGTTGACCTTTCATTTTATCAAAATACTAAGCAAGGACAGATCAGCTTATACTGGGCAATTGCAGGTTGATGTATTAAGGCATGCACGTTTCCAATTTAAGTTGATACCTCATTGTCATGAAACGTCTAAGCAATGAAAAGTCTAGTTGAACTGGTTAAGTGTACTTGATGAGCAGTGCTGTCTACATAGTAGTCATTATCAGTACTGATACACCCGTCATCACTAGGTTCTCATAATGGACCCACTTTGTCAGCAGCTTGGTACAGTTTCCAACGATGTGGGACGGAATCTGGTGCCGTACCTATTGTGATTTTGTTTCCACGACAGTATTTCTTTTGTGAACGGTACTTGCGTTACTAGCATTTTGATTAGTTACGTTTTATTGGTCCCATAGTAAAAGTTGTTCATTAGAGTGAGTGCAATGACATCTTAAGAGGTTGTTGGTGTTTTTCAAATAACCCTGTATATCAAATGATGAGATCTTTTGCACTTCATGTCTATCTGAATTTAAGTAGAGAGTCTGCTTATCGAAATATCATCGTCTAATATAGTGTGTCTTTTACTTAAGGTCACTCTCTACCAGGGTCGCGGAACTGTCTTATAAAGTCGCCGCGGCCCTGGTACAAAGGGCATGTGAAGAGACAGGGTGGTTATTATCCAGTAAGAATCTGACAGTCCCTCCCGCTCCACACAGGGCCCGGGAGGACTCATTTATGATGATTTATACACGTTAAAATAAAAAGAGGTAAGTACACACGGCTACACATCAAGCTATACAAAACTAGTATAAGCTGACTGTTCAATGTGCGGAAAGATCATATAAAGCGAGTTCAAGACAAACTGGTTTTGCATGGCTTGATGTGTAGCCGTGTGTACATACTAATCGAAAAGCGCTTTTTCCAAATCACGTCCTAATCTACGAGTACTACCTATTTTGTTTCCAAAAATATTGCGGTCGGCTTCCAATTTAACGAGATGCAGCCGACTACACAAAAAAAACTCCTAAACAATCGTTAAAAAATTACACGCAAAAAAGCTTTTCGTATCGTGGGTGAAGCAAATGAATTTTAAGGAAGAAAATCGAAAAAGTTTCAAGAGTAATTTGAAAAATTCCGGAAAACATGTTAGAGGCTTTATAAAAGGCACTTTATAAGTAACAGGAAAAACCATTTATGTTCAAAAGACCGAAATAAGTGAATTACTTTCCAATAATGAACTTGAAACAAAAGTAATTTAGGCTTTATGGAATGGGTAATTTTGGTTACTTACTTTAATTAATTGGACCGAACCATGGTTAATAAGAAGACTATGAAACTTAATGAGCCATAAGCCATAACTGAAGAAATGTGGGCCTAATTTTGCTCGTTTAGGGTAGGGTAAACGACCTACACAAAGATTAAATGATATGCTATCAATTGCACGTATTGTAAGACCAATTCTATCTTTATTCCACCAAACAAAAACTAGACAAAGTTTTTTATTTCATTTTTTTTGCCAGCTTAAATGGCACGACCGGTATACGACTGAAGAATAGAAACAATTGTCTATTCTACATTTTAAACATCGCCATGCTCAGGATGGATGATATAAATCTTTCTACATTCTCTCATTTTGTCTATTATTTCGTCGACAAAACCCGATTTAAAAGATTTGAGATCTACTGTGAATTGTTTACGTCGAGATGTTAAGATGTTTAAAGTAGGTTGTAGAAATGTCAATTTGCGATGTTATTCATTTGATGGTTTTCCTTCTATCTTTTATTAAATAGTATCTTGAAACTATCATAAAATCAATATTCTCAATAACACATCAGTGTTTTCGTGCATTTAGTTTTGTTTGCTAGACAAACAATTTTATACACAATACGCTACTTTCATCATAAAATAATCGTGAGTCTATCTACTTTTGTTCCACAATTTCTTCTATTTCTGATATGTTTAGAAGTTTTCTCTTTAGCGACTGACTGAACATGTATAACTTTCATTATTATAACAATAAAAGTTTTATTTCTAACTATACGTATATGTTTAAATGTGTAAGAATAAGAAAGTGATACTTGCTGCGTCTTGGTATTTTTAATTGTACGTGTTAAAAATTCAATATATCTAAAAGTGCTATATATTTTTAACAGGTGATTAAAAAATGTCAAATGACACTGACAAAACGGGCCCATAATTGAACGAATTATGTCGTTGGTCGCCGCTGCCTGCTATTTTTAACCGACTTCAAAAAAAAAGTAGGTTCTCAGTTCGGCCTGTATGTATGTTTGTCCGCGATTATCTCGCGTTTGGCTGAACCGATTTTGATGCGGTTTTCAGGAAAGTGTTCATTACATTCTGGAGAAGGTTTTAGTATATAACACTAGTGGATATCCCGTGACGTTGCCCGCGTGGATCCGTTTTTAGGGTTCCGTAGCCAAATGGCAAAAACGGAACCCTTATAGATTCGTCATGTCTGTCTGTCTGTCTGTCTGTCTGTCCGTGTATGTCACAGCCATTTTTTGTCGAAAGTATAAGAGCTATCCTGTTGAAACTTGGTAGAAAGATGTATTATGTGAACCGCATTAGGATTTTCACACAAAAATCAAAACAAAACAAATTTTGGGGGTGCCGCCCCCCATATTTAGAATTGAACCTCAAAAAAAAATTTTTCACCAAACCCATACGTGTGGGGTATCTATGAATAGGTCTTTAAAAATGATATTGAGGTTACTAACATCATTTTTTTCTAAACTGAACAGTTTGCGCGAGAGACACTTCCAAAGTGGTAAAAAGTGTGTCCCCCCCCCCGTAACTTCTAAAATAAGAGAATGATAAAACTAAAAAAAATATATAATGTAGACCTCAACCAAAACTACCAACGAAAATTGGTTTGGATGAGATACAGTTAGCAGTTTTTGAGGTATAGTACATTTTCAAAAACCGCAAATATAACTTTGCCATTCATACAAATACTATGAAAAACAAAGTTATTTTTATTGTTTGTGTATATTATTTACTAATCTCAATATAATTATATCTCTAATCTATGCTTGCTGCTACGGAACCCTTCATGGGCGAGTCCAACTCGCACTTGGCCGGTTTTTGCTTGGATTGTAGATTTTCAGTGACCATTGCATGTTTGTCCGCGATTATCTCGCGTTCGGCTGAACCGATTTTGATGCGGTTTTCAGCAAAGTATTTGTTACATTCTGGGAAAGGTTTTAGTATATAACAATAATAGATATCTCGTGAAGTTGCCCGCATAGGTCCGTTTTTATTGCTTACTAGGATTGTAGATTTTCAAAGACGCCGATTATTATGAAGATTTTTATTGAATATTAAACTAAAAAGGGTAAAATAAAAAACTTTTTTTAAAAAAGGGAACCGACTTCAAAACCAAACACAAAAAAAGTGTAAAATAACTTTTCTTTCGGAAGTCGGTGGCCATAATCAATGAAATAAAAAACAAAGCCACCGACTTCCGAAAGAAAAGTTATTTTACACTTTTTTGTGTTTGGTTTTGAAGTCGGTTCCCTTTTTTAAAAAACGTTTTTGTAGATCTTTGTCAGTCGTTATTGTCAATCAGAAGCTCGAAAGATTGATAGCCGGTCTTACTAAGGGTTACTCATTTACTGGGTTGTGGAAGTCAGATTGACAGCTGCATCCTCAAAAGGTCACGGCTAAAGCTAAGTGAACATGGTAACTGCCTGATGATATGATAAACCTTGACTCATGTTTTTTTCTAGGCAGTAAAGATCTACCTAAATATTTTGCTTCCTTTCTTTTGCTAACAAAAGTACGTTAAACAAAGTGAGAACGATTCCTATATAAAAAAAAGTATCTGCAGCCAATTCATGGAACATACTGCCTATATCTGAGCCATATTATTTGTCCAGTTGTTCTGAAGTGATTGAGTAACTAACTTCCATCCTTCGAACTTTCGCATTTATAATATTAAGTTAGACAAACTTTGTTAAAGCAGACTAAAAATCAAAAACAAAAACGCTAAGCTTAAAAAGTTACGATCACGCACATTACATCAAAACGCCATCATCAATTTCTAAATTCAAACATCGTATTTGAATTTGTACTGATGTTTATTTCACTGCGTTCATAAATCAAAATAAAGTGGATCCTTATCTCTGGTTAGATCTGCCCACTTTCGATTGCCGACGTTCGAAGCTTGAACACATTTTAAATAATGAACCGAGCATCTCCTTCCATTAGAAATTGTGGTTCAAGGGTGAATGGGTCACGATGCAAAGCCTCCGATAGTATGAACCTTCTTGCTAAAGGAATTCTTACCTACTTTATTTCCCTTTTGGTATACTAAAAAGGGAAAGTTTGTCTTTCCTTACGATAGGGAATGCCATTTTGTTTGGTTCCCCTCCAAATATCTCTGGCACGTTATTACGGAAGCGTGGTATGTTTAATTAAGGTCCTAGAAGGTTATTGTTATCCCTGTGTGATATTGTTTGTGCTTCCGAAATTCGATTTGCGTTAAGTGAATATGTGTGGGACAGATATCGTATAAATTTCTCTGTTACGTATTTTATATACAACACAGAAAGGTAAAAAGTGATTAAAATAGGAATTAAGAGTACATGGGCATTATTTATTTCATAAAAAAATCCTCTAGCAGTAAAAAAAAATTAAAGTTTTATTAATTGATGCACAATACACCCGGTAAACGTTCCAAATAACAACCTAGGCAGTTCAGTCTCAAACATCTCATTTAGCACTTGAATAAAAACAAAACAGTGCAGACCACAGCCGCTTAATTGGCTCCCGCGAAAGTAAAGACGTGGACACACCGCACCACTTTAATCACCGATTTTTGGGCGTTCCCGCTGAACAAGTTGCTTTTCGGGCAAGTGGGCCGTGGGAGCACCGGGAGAAAGTACTAAAGCACACTACCGGAACTCTTTATACCACTTTAGAGTTTTTGCGGTGCATTTTCGCTTGTAAAATATGCGGTCGCAGGTCCATTGTATAATTACAGGGTGCGGTAGGCCCACGGCTGAGCTTTATTGCACCTTCGTTGATGGCTGCGAAACGTTCCTCATTGCGGCCCCGGCCTCCGTTTATTTGCAGATTAACAATTAATAAAACGATCCATTATTTTTATGGCTACACGGTTGTAACGAGTTATTCTCGCCAGTTTATAAGGTGTGGCGATAAAATTTAATTTTAATGTTCCTTTATGATACTGTATTTTGTTTTTGGAGAAAATGATGTGTGCAGTTTTACTTTTATTAGGTCGGTACGTATGAGTACCTAAGTGAAAATGTTTTCGTAAGTTGGAAAGTTGTTTAGACTACCTACCTTTACATAGGTATCTATTTTTTCTTTGCGTAACTCGTCATGTCGTTCAATGTCTAGTCTCGTAATATTTTACAAAATCAAATAATCATGAATATAACGGAAATGTCGACTTTCATTAGGTATATTTATCTAAAGTAGGTTCGTTATTACCTCTATGAATCCGACCGAATCAATTACAAAACCAGTTTCACTGATCTAATTTAATTATATCTCTATCAATTAAGAACTCTGCGTGAACATAAAAATAATATAAAAGAAAACCCATTAAAATCGATCATCATTATAGGCGTGGTCATGACTTGAACTATCATCATAAGATTAGGATCTATTACCAGATGTTACTCTTTAGTGACGCAACAAACTTTCTCAATTTTCGAAACTGACTCCACCTCAATGTGTCACCTGCTTTAAATTGCAAGACAAATATCTTAGGAATGACGTCACGTTCTAAGTTCTAATCCTATCTATCCTTAGATTGAAATCTAAAACCTTTTTACGTCAGCAAAAAAAAGAAGCCGATCTTCTTGTAGCATAAAATGTTATCGCAAATACTCCAATAACTCAACTAAGCGTTTCAGATTAGGTACAGACGCTGGTAAATCAATCTACCTTATTCCCAATCAAATATGAACCCTCTAATTTTGTGATAAAGTTGAAAATCTATAAAATTAATTTGACAGCTTAGGCTCGCTTGATGTGCTAGAGTATGTACATTGGACCGTCCTTTTTAAGCTGCGGCTAAAGTTGAAAATCGGCTTGTCATGACCGCCAATCTAAATTGTTTGAAAGGGTTACATTTTCTACAGGGCATGATTAATGAAAAGAGGCCTTAGTTTTAAAGAAAAACAGATTATCCTTTGACCTGCGATGGATCTTCAGATTTGGTCCTGAGTTTTCACCAGATCTCACAAGAATTAATTAGATCTTCAATGAATGTTCAGATAGGTCAGTCATTAAAATTCACTGCTTTGGTTAGTCATTACTTCTGAAGCCTATTGTCTAACTCTAAAGTTATTATAATTGGCTGATGTCATTGCCTAACTGCGCACGCTATTATCCAGCCTACTCTATGCAAAGAAACCAGACATTTCTTCATCCAGAATGTGTCCAAATTCATGGTGCAGATTTCTCTGTTCATTTTTCCTTCTGTAGTCCAGTACTTCTACATTTTTTTTTCTGCTTTCAATATCTTCACATCAACACCACAAAGTCATGACCACAGAACCACGTGGTTATCATTACTCGCAGCCGGCATCATTGGTTTCGTGAGCACACGCCGCCGCCGACGCGAGGCTGTGAATCTCTCGCGCCCACCTCTTACTTTCACTGCGGACTTGACACGATTAGCTCGAGCCCTTCGGTGAATTTATTATGTGAAAGAATTTTGTGTATCTCTGTGTTGTTAGTATGCGGTTACTATGGAATCGGGAAGTGTTGCTGTGGGAATGAGTTGAATGGGGTCTTGAGTTCTGTGATTAGCATCAGCTTTGTCATGTGTGTTGAATAGATTTTTGCTTACTTTTTCATTATTTTTCAAATTCTGAACTTTATTCGTTAAGTGATCTTAAAATGTAATATCATTATTGCCATTGTCACTCATTCGAGGTTCTGCCTTATTTAGGTAGATCGATAACTTATTAAATCAGAAAAAAATATTTTATGACACAATGGTTGAAATAACGTATTCATCATTTATATGCATGGAAAACCAACATAAAAATCAAACAAAGCAAAGAAAGTAAATTAACCGTACCTACAAACTTTTACCCATTTCTCTATACCAAATATTTGCATAAAAATTCATAAAAGATTCGAAAGCGACTGTCTCCCATATAAACAAACGACACACACGCATGATCAACCTTGTCAAAGGCCTTAGACAAATCGAAACAAGCTGTCGTGTCTAGTCTAAAAGTAAACAATATCATTGAGTAAGGAAGCTATCGCGCACTAGATCTTACGGAGCATTGACCTGCGCAGGGGCACATAACGAAACTGAAAGTAATTCGCGACAATGTAAACTGTACCTACGTACCTACAGACCGCGGTACGAACATTGTTCAAGTGATTCATTATTCGAGATTAATCAAGAGATTGAGAGGTCGTGTACAGAGAAAATTAATAAAGGTTTCGTTCGGATTAAAAGGTTTTATGTTTAAGTATGTAATATGATACTGAAAGCTTTTAAACAAAATGGGTATACGATATGGATAATGAGGTTTAACAGATGGGTAACATAATACAACAATACAGCATACATCAACCTTTCCCAATCCGTATTTTTTTCCTAATCAAACATGAACCGTCTTCTTTTGTGCTAAAGTTGCAAATCAAAGAAAGAAATTTAAAAAAATTTAAGGTCCAAAAAACATAAGCAATTTCTAGTACCTTTGCTAATGTTAATTAAGTAAGAAAGCATTTATGAATATGAAAAGCTTTAATTTATTGAAGAATGCTGGTGCGTTAATAATATCTACTACTGATTGTGACCTAGCAGGTATGTGGGTCTGTAACCTGTCAGGTCTTATGATCCAAACGCACAACACAAGTCAGAGAAAACACTTGGTTGACATGTGACTAGCTTGGGCTCCGTGATTTAATTTTCAACGAATAATGTCGTATCATCATCATTGTCTTCCTGCCCTCATCTCATTTTACTTGGGGTCGGCGCAACACGTTTTCTTCTCTCATTCTCCCCTCAGATCCCCCATCTCAGACGTCACGGTATCATGTACTCCTTTTCCTTTCATAACATTACTTACACGTTCCATCCATCTTTACTTTTGTCTTCCTCTTCTTCAAAGGAAGTTATTGATTTATTTAAGTACATCACTAGTAATATTTTTACTGCTTTAAAAGTCCCATTTATATGTACTACAACGGGTGTAAGGTCTACAAACTTTAGGAGTCTAAAACTAATAAACGGTCACTTCTGTAGTGCTATATTTTAAAGATTCAGCGTCACAGCAGCGCTGAAACCACGGTATGTCTTTAGTAGATTTTCAAATTTATATTCTGGAACATTAATTTGAAAATCTATTACAAGCTCGTCTATGAGCTCGTCGTAAATCTTATAGAGAACAGCATGGCTGCTAAAGTTAGGGTTGTTACCGTAATGTTCCCGTCCCGACACTATCTCGTAAAACTTAGTCCTTGTTCAAGTTACAGTTGAAGTTAAGATGACATGGCGGTATTATAGACTAGCCTTATTGTTACGGAAGTTTGAAAACTTGGAATGACTGATGAGATGAATGTTATTTTTAGACGTTAACACTAGTAAAGTTAACAAAAAATATGATTTGATGAAGACCAAAGATCTACAGAAAGCAACTGAATCTAATGAGGAAACATAGCAGACATTATAAAATTGTAAGTAAATAAACAGACCAATCCTAATAAAGAACCTTTTAACGTACAACCCAACCAATTATCCGGAAATGTAGCACTTCCCTACAAATTAGGAAAATAAATTGAAATGCTTTTTAACACACAAAATGCTCTCGACCGAAACTCTTTATTTACACTTTCACCGGTGCTGACACTTCTAGGATTTCGAGGATCTCATGTCAACCTGTCAAGACGTGTCACGATTTAAAAAGAGACAGACATACACGTCAATCATGCGTGCGACAAAGATAGTTATACGTTACGTTTTCAGTTACAATTTCGTCAGTCAAATCACTGCGGTCAACGACATGCGATCTCGTACTTTTGCTTTCGCTAAAACCAGAATTTACTATGGAGTGTTTTAATTGGCATATTAGCTTGGAGATGTTATATTGAGTAAGTGTGCTACGGCAAACTAAATATTTGCTTGGAAAGTTATCAATATTTACCTACGTGACTAAGAATCCAGTACTATTGGGCACACAAGTTTCTCAACAGATTTTACTTTTGTAAAAGTCTATTCTTGTTTTCCTTTGTATTATTTTTGAGATTTGCTATGCCGAGATTTTGTCGTGGATAGAACGAATTAGCATTGCGATTCATTATGTTTTGAAAAGAAAACTGGAAAAACAGTATTCTCTCTTTTACTTATTCTTTTTATTGTTACTGCCCGTCTTGCTTAACTTTCTTGTAAAAGCTTGAGTGCTTTCGAGATGAGTTGGGTGTTATTTGATCAACACGAAGTTTGATTCGAAGCAGCCGTACGTAATTTAATGAAAACCATTAGTGCAACGTTACTAATTTTATTACTTATATCTTTCAAATAAAACTCCTCTGAGAGGAAGACTACTTCTTTGAATGATATGCCTTTGCCCAGCAATGGAACAGGAATTAGCTAAGTCTGGTAAGTATTATTACTCAATAAATGATAAATTAAGGCACACATGAAGAAGTAGACAAATCAGATACAGTTCTTATCACAACAACAAAACAAACAAACAAACAAGCGCAATAATTATAATAATTAGATCCAACAATCCCTATTGACGGAGAGTTCACATGGAATCCTAGGAAACGTTGACAGTTAGAGTTAATTGCCCCACACAATGAAGCACCCACAGAGCTGAGAACCTGTGGGGCTGCATCATAAACCCACATCGTAGACCCGCTGGCACACATCCGAGGTCGCGACGAGACTGTTAGGCCTCAGAATAAGCGAGCGACAAAAACAAAATAAGCTTCGATGGTTTTATAGAAGTGTGAACAGCGTTTGAGTTGGTTTTTAACGGTTTCATATGAAGGTTCAGTTTCATTAGTGTTTAGTTATTGCATATTTGTAACTTTACATAATTGTGTCAATTTATTTTATAAATATTTGTTTGTTTTAGAGTGTAAGGCAGCGTGAGCTTAAATCAGCGTCAGTTTAACTTTTAACTGCTTACTGCTATTAGGCTCTTTTGGAATTAAATGATTTTTGTATTTATTTTATTTTGTTATGTTTTTAGAAGTCTAATGCCAATAAACACAATTTTCTTTCTTTCTTTCCCGGGATTTCAAATGGTTTGGTGGCAGTGGTTTGATTTTCCTTTGTTTATTTTGTGTAATTAAAAGGCGTTACACTTTACACTTAATATCTAATTGGGCATTTTTTGTTTGTGATAACCATTCCGAAGAGATACATCAAAAGGCCACTTGAAAAAGAAGAAAACTAAGAACGAGAAGTATCAGAAAATAATAAGCTCTCGAAGCTCTCTTTGAAGATCTCACGGCGATGGTGAAGTATGAGGGAGGACATCATTAAGAGAAAACGTACGTTGTTCAGTAAACAGCTCTCATTGAGAATATGACATCATATCCCCATATTATCGAATCAAGGAACTTTTTTTTTTATATTACAGGCTGTCTTATTCGCCGCTTTTAAAGCCTAACCACAACCAACCGCTTCTCACCGAACTAATCAGGACGACAGGCGTTTTGGTTATTCTCGTCGACTCTTTAATTGACTGTTATTCATATCCGATTAACTACATCTTTTTTCATATTTATGTTAACAGTTACATGATCAATCATGCCCATAAAAGATGTTATTTGCATCGAGTTGTGGCATATTAAAATATTTTGTATCAAAATATTTGAAGTTTTAAGTGGTGATGAAGTGTCGGTAATTGCTTGATTGTGTTCGAACAAATATATCGATTAGATGGTAACACACCTTTCAATTTTATCGATAAAGAAAATGAAGGATCGCCAATAACGCACCTTTGCACTCGCAGTTAATTACAACGCCCAGCAAAGATAGTTATTAATGAATATCAGTAGAAAATAATTAAACTAAAACCCGACTACCCAAGTGACTGACCGCAACGAATTCGAAGCCAAACGTATAATTACATCTATGTAACGTAAGTACGAAATAAATCATACAATCGACTCGAGGTGAGTGGTAAGTAAGAGTAGTCAAAAACGAAAGTAGAATCGATCTAGAATCGACACAGCCGAAACATCGGACTCGGATTGTGGTCAGTCGGTCGGTAACTTTCACCGGGTACTAATTAGTGATATCGAGTATCGATGTTTACAAGACCACCGCTGTGAATATCGATATCAATGTTACGCACCTTATCTATCAGCGGATGACATTCCATCTAATGTGACGTGGGAAATGAATTGAAGGTACAGAGATAAGACCGTAATATCTGGCTGTTCGATTGATGAGTTTGAGTAACTTTGAAGACATTAATGACTTCATTCTTGATAAAATTATTTTAGACTAGCTTCCACCCGCGACTCCGTCCGCGCGGATGTCGGTCTTCGCGTGGATGGTTTATTTCTCCATTTTGAGTAACTCTGACAATGACATCTTATAAATATCTATTGGACCCAAATACGGCTAAGCCTATAATAATTAAGGAGATCCCTCTATTGAGCTACTGCTGTTGAGCTCGCGTTCTGTAGTACATATTTTTTACATAGTAATTCCGACCTTGTATTTACAAATAACTGATCGGAACAGTAATCAAAAAGGTCGCGCTGAAAAGCACGGTTTAAAATTACACGCATACAATATTAATTCCACGGACGACCGCTCGCCACACTGGACACGTCCGCTCGCATCAAAATTCAGAATTTATATGACTCGCGCGGCGCGGAACGCGGCTCGTTATATAGGAGTCGGGGAGGCGTGGCCCGCGTGTGCCGCAAACGGTTCAAGCCAAATCCGACTTTCGGTGCTACAGGTTACGGCGCTGAATCCACTGTGGGTAATGCAACGTGTGTTCGCGGTTCTACAGAACAACGTCTATGAATAAAACTGAAAAATAAGATTTTTTTTCTACGTATTTTTCCAGGATAAAAAGTATCCTATTTTATGCCCAGGATAATAAGGTATAATTATACCAAGTTTCATCGAAATCGAACCGTTAGTTTTCACGTGATGCCTGCACATACAGACAGACAGACAGACAGACAAAAAATTTTTTAATCACATTTTTGGGTTTGGTATCGATCCAGCAACACGCCCCGCTATTTATTTTTTCAAAATTTTCAATGTACAGAATTGACCCTTCTACAGATTTATTATATGTATAGATTATGAACACTATAAAAATTCTTTAAAGTTTTTAACTGATTAACTATGAAATTATAAACGCCCAATATATCAATATAATCAAATAGAGAGTCAATTCTAAAATCTTTAACGACCTTCAAATCAATCTAATGGACTGCTTACCAACTACACATCAATAAATAATTGCTTACTATCAATCAAATTCTTTAAACCAATTAGCGAATCTTTAAAACAAACTTTCAAGTTTTATTTTTAGATTTGAAAAAATAAACTTCATTTTTGAAACATCGATGTTTTGTAGCGACTCAAAGGCCCAACACTATCAAAAGCTCGCCGCTGACCGGCGCGTACGCATGCCCGCCTTTAATCGATTGGGCGGGCAGCGACAAGATACATGACATTACAACATACATATTTTTAATGAAGCAGTCACTCACTATTTAAAGGAATTTCTTTTCGGAATGGAAGCAAATAGACTACTTTAACTTAATGGGTATCTTAAATGCTGATGATAACTTAAATAATACGAAAACATTTTTTACATTTAAACGCCTCGAAATAGTATGACATTAATCTGTGTTATTACATTATTAAATATTCAGTTCTTTAATTAATTGTGTAATATGAATAACAACATTGGTACCTACTTGTTATTATTTTTACTCAACAATGTACCTACAAGTTCAAACTTCATCCCACATTTCACCGAAACTTTTCGGTCATAAAAATTACGTGTAACGCGCAATCATAATAAAAAAAAAACAATAAAATTTTATCCATTTATCAGTTAAGCTTGACCACAATCAAGACCAAAACTTTACTAGAAAGAAAATTTTATTAAATAAATTGATTTCAACGGTTTATCAATTATAACTATAATAATTATGTAGGTAGTTCAAAACTCTGTTATGACTGTAAATAATAATAATAATTTATTTTATATTAGACAATGTTAGTCCATATTCACATAATTACAATATAGTAAGTAGTAGTAGTATAGTAAAACAAAACAAATATTTTTATCAAATACTAATGTCGTCGCGGGTCTGTCTAAAACTGCGGCCCTAGAACGTAAATAACATGTAAAGGAACATGTGGTTTGTAGTCAATAAGAGTCTAACAAAACATATTTATGACTTACACCTCAAATATTAGAAGTGTTGAAAACTGATAACCTCAATAAATCAATCAGTCATGATCGACCCATTATTATTAACATTGTTAAAGAAGATCAACGAAAGACAGTAGAAAAGCTCCGATCACGGAAAGTTTACTCATCAGCTTTATTGCAACTAATAAACAAGTAAGCCGTCTTCCGTGTGAAAACGAGTGCGAGACGATAAAATAATTAAGAGATAGTAAAATAATAATAAACAATGCATAATGATGTGCTCACATTGTTGGAAATATCGATAGTAGTGAGGGGAACAAAAGATCGTTTGTAAATGTCAATTAGAGGCTCGCTTCGATCGTGCTTTCGCTATAGATATGTTCCCAGGCACTTTTAGTAAAAAAGCGTTCGCCTTTTTTGAAGTTTCGTGTATCGAGAAACTCGACAAGTTGAAGGCTTGTCGTGCCGCCTTTTTTGTGTTTACACTTTTTTGTTGGAATTGATTTATAGCTTTTAATGTCGGGATCAAGTAAAAATATTTTACTATAAAATATTGATTATTATGTAAACTTACTTAATTTATATGGGAAATTTCTTTAGGGCTGATTTTTCAAAAGTCAGATGACTTTTATCTGACGAATAAAAATGGCGGTTTGACAGCTTATGTATAGAAAATATTATGTCAAATCGCTATTTTTCTCCGATAAAAGTTATCTGACTATTGAAAAATCAGCCCATAATCGATTTTTAACTTGATCACATAAGTAGATAAATGATATTTAAAGTGGATAGATTGATGTGCTGTGTGTGTAGAGTGATGGCTGTCTATTCTTGAAGCATGTGCCAATAACCAAAAAATGTATTTCCCTTCATGCCTATGATACCATTTTTATTGTCGCTCTTACTTTGCATGATCTTGCCCAATTATTATCTACGTCCAATATTACTTTTAAACAAAAAAAAACTTCATAAAAATCCACCATATTTTTAAAGCCAATCCCGACATTGACATCGTCAAAGGCTACCGAAATGCCAGTGAGCAAATTATAACACTTTCGCTGTCATTTGTCCGTCTGAGCTCGCCGCCATTGACTCGTTTCGTCACTATAGCGGCAAGCGATTTTTCTTTCAAGCACTGACATAACAAAGCCTATATTTGGTTAACATTAACATTGAACTTTCATTGAGTGGATAATCAATGCGTGAGGTAAGAGCTGCAGTTTACAGAAAGGGTTTTCACTGAGCTTTTTGGTTTTGGAAGTAAACAATAGCATTTAGAAAGGATGGTTTTATTATCTTCTTTCACGATCAGCTTACAATTCTTTGGGACGAATTAAACGATCGAAAAAAAATGGCTAAGAATCGCAATAAAATTGTTCGTTATTACAATTAGCGGTGAAAAACCGAAATAATTCTAATTTATGTATTCGAAGGAGGTAAATAAAAAACAAACAGTAACTGACGCTTTTTTTAGTGAGCTAAACAGAAACAGCTGGAGAATTTGTAGTTAATCATGCATGCAAAATTAAAGTAACCCAAAATTCAATATCGACCTGTCAAAATGTCGACTGACTCATGAACGCACAATCACATCAACAATCTACACATTTTTTGTTCCACACATCATTGATCGAGTTTATCTATCGACATAAATATGATGATGACTAATACATCACTATTCCGCTCCAATTAACGCGACTGACGTTTAAGTCGAAACATATTCGATTTCCAGCGTCAGGCACTGTAGCCTAGCTTTTTGCTGAACTGAGCCTATATGGCACAGCCGTGAGGTACACGGTACCTAGATTCATTGTATTCTAGTATTTTTTTATTGTAATTGTGTGCTTAAGGCTTGCCAAATAAACTTATTTTCTTTCTTTCATCGATATTGCAAAAACGCAAGACAACATCAAAAATAATAATATTATATTATAATCTTGGAAAAGTTAGGCAGACGTGAACCTTATTGTACCAACCTAAGTTGTGTAAGTTTTTATTAAATAATATTTAAAGGGCGAGCCCATTGCTATCAAGCGTATAAAAATCCAGACTTCGTGGCCGTTACTGAAGAATTTCTGGTGAAAAATAAAAACAAACAAAATGTTGCCGGCCTCTTCATCCATCCTAGGACCTCATAGTTCGGGCATACGGACGGCGATTAATAGGCGACTCGCTGTCCGATCGTGTTCCACGCGCGCCTCAAAGAGCTATCAACAACGCATGACGGGCCCCCCTTAGAAGGCCAAAGCCTGCCGGGGTCGCGGAACTATCAGGTAGCCGTAGCTTTGGAACGTAAAGAGCTATTGAAGGACGCCGTGGATATTAGTCAGTACAAATCTGACAGTCCGGCCTCCTATTATTGGAATCAAATATAGCAGCTCATAATTTAGGACCCATTAATATTAGTAGTCATTTTCCCCGTGGTGCAAGGCAACTGGGCTTCTCCCAGTTGTAATGTCCCTTTGTGCCTATTGGCCTTGCTTTGTTCTGTCTCCTGCTTGCATGGAGGGAAGTGGAAACATATTTTTCCTACTCCTCCACTATTCTTTTCTGATTTACCTGTGAAGAAGGAGAATGAATTTACCTGTCTTGGATCCTGCACGAAATTTGCAGGATCCAAGACAGGTAAATTCATTCTCCGGGACGCGTCGAGCTTCATTGTCTCGGCGCTTTTCTGGTGGTTGCCACTGTTGATTCTGGCTCTCAGGAGTTGCAGCGGTTTGGGAATAGTGTGGTGGGTTTGTCCCAAAAAACAGTTTACAGTTGTGATTGCGAATAGTCCAGTGTTACAAAAAAAAAAACAACGACAAAATATATCTGATGAACACTATACCGTTTCAATCAGCACGAATGACGTTGACATCGCAACAAATTGACTTTGACGTTGCGAAAAGAGCTTTTTTCGTCTGTCACTGTTTCGCTTTAAAAGCCTTTCTAGTGTGGACATTGATGGCACTGGACATCTCAATTCGATTTTCATTGTATGTTTTGTGTATGTTGTGTATACTGAACGCGAAACATGTAATGTAACGGTGTTTTTGTGCGAATCGGTCATAGTTTTTGTGTGAAGAACGGGCGTGGTTTTGCTTTAGGCTTAGGCGCGGGCCACATAGAAAAGACGTAAAAATTCCTTTCCATTTGCGCGGACACGTCGTGCGACGCGTCCGCGGATGCATCCGCGCATAGTAGAGAGTGCGAAATCTGTCGAGATCTGCCTGCATGTCCGCGTTTGCCTGCGTCCCTGCCGCAATCCGTGATTTGTCGGTTTTTTGGACACGCATCAAAGGGATTCTGCCTCTTGGGTTGCGTTCGTCTCAGACGGAAGTGAAGAGGGCAGACGGATTTCTAGACATATCGGACCGCTTTCGCTTTTCTATATGACAGGATTCGGATCGCATTTGCTTCGCCTGTCTGTTTGACAATAGCTTAAAAAGTTTACCAACATGAAGAAAGTACCTTCAATTTTATTACAATAAGGTCGAATTTTGATAACGAGGCGACCCCTAGTAATGTTAAATCATCTAGCTAGGGCCACCAAAGCTTTATGGATTTATCAATAATAGCCATTTTACACATATCATGCTACATTCCCACGATATCGGAAGTGAGAATCATTGGGTGCAATTTACATAAAGGTCGGGTATACCGCGTCTGTCGCTAATAGCTCTTGCACGAGCCGATAACGACATGAACGACCTTATTTTGCGTTGATATAGCGCATAATGTTAATAGATGTCTAACGATTTGCACTAGATACACAATTTTAGAGAATGTATTGGACTTGGACATCCATTTATATCAACCTTTTTCATATCAAAATATAAAATGAGTCCTCCCACCTATTATACTGTCAGACTAAAATCCACGGTGATCTTTCAATAGCCCTTTACGCTCCAGGATCGCGGTTACCTGATGAGACAGTCTCACGACCCCGCGCCCCGGCAGGCTTTGGCCCTCTAAGGCCCCCGTCAGAGTTTTTCATCAGTAGAATTGGCTCCGGGGTCGCGGGACTTATCTCATTACTGTGACCCCGGACTCAAAGGGCTATTGAAGGACACCGTGGATTTTAGTCAGTACAAGTCTGACAGTCCCTCCCACCCTGCCCACCCCGGGCAGGGTGGGAGGTGGGAGTACTCATTTGATGATTTTACCACGATAAAAAAAAAGTAGAATTGGCTGTTTGAAACAAAATGATTTGTTGGCCAACAAGTAGAAATCGTTTCTAAACTTTTTTCTTTTTTACAACGACCTTCAACATTTAGGTTTGACGTAAAATGCAACTTTTCTATTCTATTTCATGATATAGAATATTTGAGAAAACTTTGGAGAACACGCAGAATTAAAACTGACATAGCAGCATTACACAAAATGACAACCAACGACATTTTCCAAACTGTGTACTTAGTTCGTGAAGAATTGTATTACCGTAGACATAACGACGTTACTAAAAATGAACCAACAACCCATACAACCAACCCACAGCCTTCTCCATATTATCTTGACATCTACCAACTTTAACACCTACCCTCAAATTACACCCAAAACATAGTACAACAAAATTATCGTTATTTTTACATGTAAATGATAGCGATAAATCGTTGGTCACCTATAAACACAATCTATTAACACCGATGCTATGAGAGACTGTTGAGGTTGACCCCCGACAACATGAACTTTCTCTATACTGGTTCCATTCTAGACGTCTTCATTTTATTATACATGGTGTTGTTTTTTTGTTGTTGTTATTAATTTTTAAGCATCGTTGCGGGGACGAACTGGGAGACTCAAAAGGCAATTTATCTTTATTAAATTGCCATAAAATTTGTCGTCTCGGACAATTTTACGACTTATATCGCAACTTCTTAAAATGGCTTTGTCAATGAATAAAACAAACAATCAAAGGTCCTTATTGGCTCAGAATCGATGGCACTCTTGATGAAAATGGAAAATTAATGGGGGAAAGGCATTTGCCCAGTTGTGGGATGATACAAGCTAGTCGTAGAAGTATAAATTAAGTAAATGAAAATAAGCAGTGATTAATTATTATTATGGGCTGATTACTATGAGGGGGAGTATACATTACATTCGTTTCCTAGGCTCTAGTTTCTGCCTAATTGTATTGTATAAAGATGTGAGTTAATCAATTATTATAAGCCAATAGTATCTTAATTTTCATTTCTCCAATAGCGTACCTTAACTTTTTATTTTTCTTATAAAGATTGACCGGAATCTTTTCTTTTAACAGCAAAATTATTAGACATCAACATCTTTTTTCTTCTGAATAATTCATTTATTTTAATATCCCACGGGTATTGGCAGGCGTTGTCCTCTTTCTGCACAATATTCGGTGATAACGACCTGAGGTAAACGAGGTGAGGTTTTGGCTGTATTTCAGCTTAGAATAATAAGTAATTCGTGGGACCATCTCAAGCAACTGGAGAATAAAGTCCCGCTCCACCTAGTGCAGGAGGAATCATTTGATGATTTTACAAACCAGAACAAAAAGAAAATTAAGAAATTTAAGACTCATATCGATTGGGAAAGCTACATGTCCCGGCACTTTCTTGTTGTTTCAAGATGTGGAACAATGGGGCCTAGTTGATTTGAAATTAATATTTCACATTTGTTTAATTAATATATTTCTGAATTAGAAATAACATACATTTCGCTTGTTTCAGAACATTTTAAATTACATTCGTCTTAAAATACTTGGACATTCGTACCCATGTACATGTTTATTTTAAATAATATTGTTTTTTTTTATAATTTTTTTTATTGCCCCACATTAGGAATTTCTCCTGTATCGTGGGTGCGTTTACAAACATATAAACTCACATACACAAACGCCCAGACCCGGAACAACTACTTGTAGATCATAAAAATATATCGAACCCGCGACACGCAGCGCAGCAGTCCAATCGCTCAGCCACTGCGCTAACCGTGACATCGTATTTAACTTCTAGACTTCATCCTTTTACTCATCTATCATAGTACTAGTAATTTTCAAAATTTCTGGCAAACCGTCTTGAAAAGTTGTAGGTACAGGAAACTTTTCAACACCTCATAGATTGTTTTAGTCATACATAAAAATAATTATTAGTCGGAACGTTGGGAGATAATGAATAGTTTTTAAATGCGGTTACTTATTGATCGCCTGTGGCGTTCGGAATTACTTAGTCATGTTGTTGTGTACTTGAAATTAGTTTATGAGTTCGAAGTTAGAAACAATGTTATTTATGCAAAGAGTTGTATTAGGTATGCGAATTTTTTAATACTAAACTAAATTAGGTAAGTATTCTTTTTAAGCTATTGCATTGCATAGCTTTTATTGCGGGCTCTAAGCCCGGCGCGGCGCGGCGACCAAATTCCCAAAAACCTAACGAAAAAAACTAAGGAAAATACCTGACACCACACATCGTCTAACGTCGTTTCAGTTCGGGAGACTTCGGCAATCGTAAAAATATCCGTCATAAAGACAATTTACTTTTTCTTACTGATTCTAAACGGCCAGCTACAAAAGGAGTTTTCACAATGAAACCTACTTATTAAATTCTCCTACAACAAAGCAGTTCTTAATTACAATAATGCACCACAAACATTTTAAATAAATTAATATACGCGGTAGGCGATTTTTTTCTTTTAAAATAAAAAAAAATGTTATGCAATAGCTTCACCGCGGCAGTCTCCGAGTGCCACATGTATTTTTTTTATATTTAAGAGTGGTTTGTTCTTGGCTCTAGTCTAGATCAGAGGTGACAGACAAAGTCGACAATTATGGAGCTTAATTCTGTTGAAATAATAAATATAAACGGTTTATTAAAACACAAGTATCAGTTATCTGTAAATAAACAATTGAAAAATATTTATAGAAGATTTTCAAAAGCCAAATTTACTGACCATCATCTCTTTCTTGTATTTTAAAATCCTGTTAGAGAAATGTAAAGAACAATAGCAACAACCTTGGGGTATTTAGGTCTAGAGTGATAGATAGGTTACTTACGAGTATAAGCAAACGTGCTTCACCGTCGACCACGTTACCGCTTATCATCGATATGCGATAGTAGTTAAACGCAAGCCTATCGCTAAATTAAAAAAAATAGACATCTTTTTCAGCGTTAAAAGATAAAGCTCAAAAAACTGAGACTGATATTATTGCGATACCCAATTAGCCTTATGTCGGTGAACCAGATTCACCGACATAGCTCATAAAATTTGCAAGTTGAAGTGGCAATGGGCAGGCCACATCGCTCGTAGAACTGACAACCGATGGGGAAGAAAAGTTCTCGAGTGGCGACCACGGACCGAAAGACGCAGGCAGGCCTCCCACTAGGTGGACCGACGACATCGTGAGAGTCGCGGGCAACCGATGGATGCAAGTGGCGAATTGTCGTTCGGCGTAGCGGTCTAAGGGGGAGGCCTATGTTCAGCTGTGGACGTCTTTTGGCTGATGGTGATGATGATGACCCAATTAGCCTTTTCAGTGAAGTTTACAAGAAAAAAAATTGCACTAACAACTAGGTATAAAATCTAAACTTGAAAACCGCCACTTATCGCAAGGAAATCGAGCGTGAAGCAATAAAATAACTTAATTGCTTAATAGATCAATAACTTAAATAGTTGCTACATTACTTTCCATTTTACAACCAACAAAATATAATACTAGTTGGCTCCCAACATTAAGTAGAAATTAATTTAAACCTGTCTTCCCACGGTAGCAAAAAGTTTGTATGAGCGTTCTCATTATTTGTTGAAGACGAAACTTTTACTAGTTTCTCTATTAGTCGGATTTGTGAGGGATTTGTGGAATGATATAACATGTGTAATGAGGAGGTTTTTGTTCGCTTTGACTTTTAGTGGCAGTGACAGAAAAGGTGATGTGTGAAGACGGGTTGTATTGAGAGCTGGCAACAAAGAAAAATATCACTGAATAGTGACCGTGTGATTAATAAATTTTAATAATCATTATTATCCTAACTCTTTTACCTATTATTAGAGCATTATTTTATATTTTCCCTTTGTAATTTTGAGAAAATAGTCAAAAATTTGGGTAATTGAGAGATTGAAGTTCATCAAAATATGTAATTTTTTCACAGAGAAGCTATTCTTATACTTTTAACTATATATAAAACTCTTAGAATATTGTTCCATCAAATTAAAAATATCAATAAAATACTATTCGATTTATGAATTACCCAACAAACCACCTACAACTTCTAGACGAAAAAAATGGGCCACTCCCTCTCTCAGAGAGGAGGCCTTTGTCCCAGCAGTGGGAACATTATTTTATAGGCTGATGAAAAACTTAGATAAAAAAATCGAATCAAACATGTGTATTAAATCAAAATATCCAACTGAAATCGTATCCTATTAATCTGTATCTAAATGGGGAAAGTGCGGACGCAGTAAGTCCAAACAAAAACAGATGGGTCGGTCATTGCGGAGATGAGTTTCACCCATTAACGTACTGTTAAACTGTGATTAAACGAATACCGACGCACGAGACGTTTCCTGTTTACTTAATTAAGAACCTGTGCCTTATTGTAATTATGCTGGTTAAGGGCTAGTTGTCTGATCAGTATGAACGAATGGTTCCAATGTATTGAATTATAACAAAAGTTTACTTAACTACTGATTATATAACTGGCCCTGAGTGTTAAGTTTCGTTTATGTTTGAAGATAAGGTAACTTATACAAGTGATTTAATTAATTGAAATTCCTATGAAGCTGATAAAAGATTTTAAATACAATACTAAATTTGAATGTTAATACTACTGAATAATACTGAATTTGAATGTTGAAAATAAAAATTGTTAGCTGATCGAAGATATAGTACAGAATTCTAGTAGGTATACTTTTTAGAATTAGGATGATGTATACGTACGAACCTCTATTGATTTGTATTGAAAGTTGCCTGGATACCAAGTCGTAAGGTATCGGAGACTTGCGTTGCTTTACGTGCGAAGGGGCTTAGGTTACCTTATTTTGATAATCAGAAGTTCCAAAGCTCGTTAAACTGATTCCTCTTTTCTAATAATTGAACTACGATACATCGAACGAGATGATTGCCTTGCCAAATTTTGCCAATTATTATATTATAATCTGCTTTGGTAACCTTTACCTTTATTATTTCGTTTCGTCCATTCTAGATAATAAGTATAGTGAATCTCGTTATGGCTTAATCACTCGTTAAGTTGAATGGCATAAACCGAAAATGCATTAATTGGTTGTTGTGGCATTAAGATACGGTGGTCTAATATTAATTGGGATAAAATTATTTTATATCTATTTCAAAAAAACATTCAATTTAAAGATATTGAATCAAATTATTATGATACTGCTCAAGATATTGAATCAAATTATTATGATACTGCTCAAGTAGCCTTTTAAGCCATGGGTTCAAAATTATGAAGTAAAAGCAACATGAACGAGGGATTTCAATTTTATTTTTTTAAACCCTACGAAAAAAATGGGTGTTATGAGTTTGACGTGTTAATCTATGTGTCTGTCATTGGTATGTTAGCTCCTTAACGAATGGACCGATTTTGATGTTTGGAAGCTGATATGGCCGAGATAGTTCTTAACTATGATTTATGAAGATAGGTTGGAACTTTGTTGATCATTTGCTCCTGTGTCAGGGAATACTTAAACTATTAAGATTAATATTTTGTCAAAATTGGTAAAGCTACTACGACAAAACCTATCAAGTGTTCGAAAACTAAGTCATTTCAAATTCAAAGTACACAATTTCCGAAAAGTAATACAACTTAAGTTCAAGTTCGTTATTACTTAAAACAGATTAAAGGGCGATGGACGTAACCCTTCCCTTCACTTCGCGACTTGTTTTTTATATATTTTTCCCGAACACTTTCAGGGCGACATTTTGAAAACAACTTTCTCTGAATATAAGGCATTGCTTTATATCCCATTGTTTGACTAAGTTGCCGATTGTATGTGAATGAAGTATGAAGCTGTGAACGTCTTAAGTGATTAAAAACGCAATAAAACTTGCGTAGTAACTTTGGGTAAGTAGTTTACTCTCCTTTGTAAGTTATTTAAATACAAATGGGTACGTGGGTACTAAGTAACTTCAAACCTACATTACATTTACTTTTAGAAACTATAGACTCTTATATATTTATCGTGGTAAAATCATTAAATGAGTTCTCCTACCCAGGGCTGTTCAGGAGGGACTGTTAAACTTGTACTGACTAAAATCCATAGTGTCCTTCAATAGCCCTTTACGTTCCATGGCCCAGTTAAGCTTTAGTCTAGACGTGTGACTTTGTATAATAAGATATTTTGAGGAACGTACCTATCCAGAAGACGCAGGTTCGAACCCTGCTCGCAGCTGAATTTTTCGTTCCTCAAAATATCTTTGCGAAAAATACTTATAACTTTGTATTATAAGTATTTGATAAACTAATATCAGTTTTAAAAGCTGTTCACCGTGGTTTCAGACCCGCTTCTCGACTGCTATTGGTCGTAGAGTAATGTTTAATAGCCATAACCTTCCTCAATAAATGGAATACCCAACACATCCATTCCAATCATGTACCAATAGCCAAGCAATATTACTTTTTCGTCGGTCATCATGTTTCTACAATTCAATTGAACCACTATATACAAATTCACTAACACGCAGAACTGGAGTAAAAAGATTCGTCACAATCACTTTGCGTAATCGATTGAATGAACGCCGTAGTAAAATGTTGAATGAATGAATTGAACTAAATTGAACCGATTGAACTTGTGAAATTGACCGTGGCATTCGCGGTGAAATTGTGAGTTCGCTTATTTGATTATGTTGTTTTTTTTTAATGTATATGTTATAGGCAATGTGTACAATGCAGGCATTCTATACAATACCTAGGAAATGTATAGAATGCCGGGGTCGTTCAGGCAATGTATGAAATGATGTTCAATTTTTAAACTATTTTACACTTTACCTAGGAAATGTATAAAATACCTAGGCATTGTATAGAATGCCAGTTGAAGTACAGGCAATGTATGTAATCGATTTTTCTTCTCTATGATTTAGTGAGATAGGTACTGATCTTTTGAGAGCTAATCCTAATTTCAACTTCCATTAGCAGACAGCGTTATGACATGTGTTCTATTGGTTTGTATGCCTAAGTACATACGAGTTTTTGCGTAGAGAGCGTTTCTCACATAGCAGTTGCCTTCGGATAAACATTTACATTTTATCTCTTCTCATCTGAGAAGCGGTGGCTCCGTCGAGCCACCTTGATAAGTAGTAATCAGTTTTTCGACCTAGGATACAAGAGCGAGCGAAGCGAGTTCGGGACTTTGGGGCACCCCGACACGGACAGGTTAGGTTAGAAGGGGATTGCGGGGTCTGGAAGACCCCGCCATCCCCTTCGTGGTTATTTTTTTTTAAATCACCCAGAAGTAGGAGCCCCGCGATGCGGGGCTCCGTCGAACAACCTTGGTAGGTAGTAATCAGTGTCTTAGTTGACCTAGGAAGCAAGAGCGAGCTCGGGACTTGGAGCACCCGACACGGACAGGTTTGATTCGAAGAGAAACATTCACATTTCATTTGATTACGTATTGCCCACTCGACTGTATCATGCGCAAGTTCGGACTCGCGACTATACTCAAGGCGGTCACAAAGTTTGGCGCGGGCTGTACGGGCTAGTCCCGCACCTCGCACATACGTGTCTCCTTCTCGTGGACTCGTGGTCGTTCATTATACACATTGCCTGATGCGCTTTGGGCATTTTATACAATACCTAGGCAATGTATGAAATGAGTCGTATTATACACCGTGTTCCGGACGATATACATAAACTTCGACCAGATGTTCAAACCACGGAAGTAAGCATTTTTCATTATGGACACATTAACAAATTCTTATTTTTTATTTTTTGTTAATTTTCATACAAACTAAATACCTAGACGTAAATAACCCGATATGCATGCCTCTTTATCCGAATTGGCAACGTCATTCATAACATTTGGCGGGCTGAAACAAATGAAATGCAAATAGTATTTGATAGATTTCAAATTAAGATACTTTCTCACTGCATAGCTCAATTAAATTTCATTAAATGAAATTACAAATATCTTTGTAACGAAGCCTTTTTAAGTACTACTTCCTTTGTTGGATTTGATTTGTAAAAGCCATAGAAGTATTTGCTAAAGTTTATGGATAACGTGAAGAACACGGTGTATACATTGCCTGAACGTTTTAGGCAATATATATAAAGCCTAGGCATTCTATACAATGCCGGATTATACACATTGCCTATAACATATATAAATGATGTTATTCAGGTAATGATTTTTTTTTGGTAAAACAGAAGCCGTGAAATCACAGTAGGCATACGATAAAGTATTTAGTATTTTTCTTTATTGGGAAAGTTTTGTATTTTGGAGTAAAAACTTTCTTGAATAACGAAAGTCGATTTTCTTTATGAATTTGACGGTTGTATTATTCCTAACTTTGTTCCTTTACTTTTATTATGAAGCAAACTTTGTTGGAAAAATTTATGTCGATTTTTTATGATTATTGGAACAAAATTGTCTAAAAAGTCACAGTATATCAGTTAACAGCATAGTAAAATTAAATAAAAAGAAATTAATTAAAAAGAAATTAATTAAAAAGAAATTAGCTAAACATAAACCTGAATTTTATTAAAATTTGTATAATTAGACGACTCAAAAAGTATTTATTAAATACCAAGCAAAAAATTAAAAAACCAAAGTTCGCAATTAAGTAACATCATACCTAAATTGCAAGCATAATTTCGAAAAAGTACCTCATTATTTTTGTCGGCGACTGAAAAGGGGAAAATATGAAAGACCAAGCACTTTTAACGTTGGATAAAAATGATAGACGATCTCTCATATATTTTAATAAAGTTTACATAAATTAAAATTTTATTAAAGTCTGATGAAAATACATTTTGATATTTTGAACGGTAAAAATTTCATCTCTCTTTGGTTTTTAACGAAGTTTTCTTAATTATCTTATGATAGTTGAAACAATGGAATTGATTGACATTAAAAGTTCAACGCAAAGCAATGTATCTTGATTGACTGCCGAGTAATGTATTGATCCTTCAGATCAGAACATTTTATTTCTTAATAATTGGAATTTTCTTCATTATCATAATCAATACTAAGGCTGCTTTTCCACCAGAGATGCGCTATGTAGCTGTGCTACGAGGATGTAAAAGCTGAGCTACGAAACTGTGTGACCGTTTCCACCGATGCTACGCTATGTAGCTGTGCTGTGAAGATGGGTAGCTGCGCTACGAAGATGCGCTGTCACAAGGTAGCTGCGCTATGAAGATGCGCCGCCACAAGGTAGCTGCGCTATGAAGATGCGTAGCTGCGCTACGAAGATGTGCTGTCACAAGGTAGCTGCGCTATGAAGATGCGTAGCTGCGCTACGAAGATGTGCTGTCACAAGGTAGCTGCGCTATGAAGATGCGTAGCTGCGCTACGAAGATGCGCTGTCACAAGGTAGCTGCGCTATGAAGATGCGCAGCTCGAGCTATGCGATGTATCGATACTAGGGAAAACGACCCATAGCACGCATCCACAGCACGCAGCCTTAGCACGCAGCCACAGCACGCAGCCATAGCACGCATCCTTACATATAAAAAACACATCTTAGTTGAATCCGTTTCCACCAGTGCTGTGCTATGTAAACCAGTGAATATGATTGGTGGATATCAAACACATCCGCAGCAACGTAGCATAGCGCATCTCTGGTGGAAAAGCAGCCTTAATCGAAAAGCATTAACAGAGTAGCTATAACTCGTCACATGACGAAAACAACGCCTCTTCAGTTACAAAATCTTTAAAAATTGGTGAACCATAGAATTCCAAACAAAATGCGACCTAATGTGGTCAGAGTGTGGTCCTGACCAAAAATGATCAGTTTTCTACACGCTGGGTCGAGTACATTCTGAAGTTTTGTAGGTACCTATAGAACATCTGATGGTTTTTCACGAATTCTGATGGTTTTTCATTGGTCCTATGGAGAAAGTTGTCCAGTTTGTATCTGGTACTGTTGTCCCAAAATGTGGTGATAATTATAAATTAATGTGTCCTTTGACCACATTTTTGTCGTACCTACCTACATGATATACGTATGTGCTAGTCACATTACGAAACAATAGCCTCTTCAGTTACAAAATCTTCCAAAATTGGTGAAACATAGAATTCAAAACAAAAGACGACCTAATGACTCAAAACATTTTGGAGTAAACGCTTTAGTGGTCAATGTCAAGGTCGCGTGCCAACAGACAGCGATGTTTACGCGACGCGTAAGCCCGGAACGAAACGATCGTGCTATACCGTTGGCGAATGCATCAATAAATAATAAAATAATCTGATTCAATGTCTATTAATACGGTTTTTGAATACATTGTCTCTGTTTTTTATATTTTTTTAAATAGATGTTCTTTTATTTTGTTCTACATTTGAAAAAACAGCTTTTGACCAACATTCTTTATTGTGTTTAATATATTTTTAATTGACACAATATCACCGTGTTTACTGTCTCTCTTATATTTTACTTTCCCAATGTCTTGAAAAGCATTACAATATTTCGTCTCTTACATCCTCTGCACATCGGGAGTTAATGGCCTGAAATTGATACGTAGCAAGCACGTGGTTCATTTTTCCGCAAATCTTCTCTTTGCCTAGAAAATCAACAATGTGACATTTCGTATTTTACAATCAAATTGGTAATCCATTTGATATTCTACCTCAATTTGATATATTGTAAACAAACAGCTATAAACTATAGTCAATAATTAATTGTGGTTTGTGTCATCACTCGATGCTTGCTTAAAAGCTGCATCGGGTTAGACTAGAATCCCATCCCGACATTGTTAGGAAAACCCTCAATTCGTCGTCAATTGACCATTACGTTTGACGCCCGGATGAAAATCGAACCTACAAACCGTGGGCGCGGTAACCTTTTAAGATATTCTCGCAACCTTTAAAACAATTGATTTCCCTGATACAGATATCATGACTTTTTCCGTTTTAGTGACGCAAACTAAAAAATTGACGTTAATTTGAAGGAAGGTTCGCACACAAGAGGCTCTTATAAAAATTTTTCATACAATAAACGTAGTAAATACTTCAAGTACGCTGCAAAATATAGAAAAATATTGTATACTTAAAAACGAATACATAAAACTTTTCTTTCTCCGTAACATACATTTAAGTATGAGTGTTCGTCAGAGGGCGGGCAGCTGACCGGCCCACATTGGCGATCCGCTCTGAATACTGCAGTTCCGTACCAGGCTAGCACTAGTTTGTCTTTACGATTATCGTAACACTGTTTTATATACGGCTTTGTTCCTAGTAGTTATATCTGCTTTTCTTTTGGAAAACTTTAGGAAAACTAGTTCAAGTTATGACTTTCTTCTCAAAAAGTTTTTTTTTGAACTGGAAAAAACTAACCTATTCCGTCTGTTGCCATTTGCGTTCCCCCGTTAATAATCAACCCATTTTCAGTTTTATTATTGTAGCTCTATGTGTTAATTTCTACTTTTCCTTTGGAAATCTGCAACTAGTCGAACGAAAGAAAAAAATTGGATAGTCAGGTCACAAAACCGCCAAAATTGAAAAGATTTGGAAGAGTACTCTCATAATTGGATTGAAGAAAAAGAAGTTGAATAAAGTTTCTATCATCGATGTCAATATATCAAGTGGTATCGATAGTATGAGTAAGTCTAAGACTATCATATTGAATATTACTTTTATCTGTCTTGTTTACTAACATCTGCTTTTCTCTTCAACAACAATAGTTGAGGGAAGTTTTCATTGTCTAGTTTCCACTTTATGACTATTGGACAAGTTTGACTATCGTAATACTTATTGTTCAGTTTCTCTATAAAATCTATACTTACTCAAGGTTGATAGATAATCAACCAAGATTTCATAGACAAAGACAAGTTTTGTATGTCTACGATCGTTTTGCATGGCATTATTATTTATTGTTTTGCTATGGTACTGTTACTGTGTCCTTATTTATTGTAAAGCTTTAGGACTTGCTTTATTAGGTACTAGAGTGAGAGTAGGTATATAATTAATATTGTCTAGGTACTCAAGTACCTATTTCTAGATCTTTGTCATCAATGTCAGTTTTATCATTTTGTGATTGCTTTTTTTCGTAAAATATTCAAAGCCTGAACTCTGTGTGGAGTGAAACGGACTGACAGACTTACTGACAAAGAAAAAGCCTGTCGAATCAGTAGACCTTTGGGTTCCAAGGTCACGGTTAAGTTTAAACCCCCCGCGACCCTTTGAATAGCTTCAAGCAATTAATTGAATGCTATTGGGCAAGAAATGCTATGAAAATTACACATGGACACTATAATATAAGTTCAATTTCATTATATGACGAAATATCTAGTCATAGTAAAAAGTAGGTCAGCGACGAAAGAAACCTCCATGGAGGATGTCATCTTCTGTAAACGGACGAGCGAATTTCCTTTTCATGATGAGTGCAATTTACCAGTGATAGAATGTGAAAATCCTTGAAAAAGTTCTGATTGTAAACTTCATTTGATTTTACCTTATGTTTTTGTTAAATGATAGATTAACGTAGATATTTCAGCGATTGCCTGTAAATTGGATATTCTTTCATGACCTAGTTATAATTATTTTTCTTCAATGTTAGTAGTTTCAGACCCTTGCAATGTCATAAAGATTAGTTGACATAAATCATATTTTAGAAAAAAGGCCCTATTCATGCTTACAAATTCGCACGATAAAATTCTGCATAGGTATTTCTATCTTTTCACAGATGTAAAATAACATACGAATGCTACACAAAACAACGCAATAAAGTTGGCTGTAAAATCGAAATATTACATCATTTTACAGGTCATAAAACACAAAATTCCTGTATTTATAGTATAGCGACAGAAATATCTAAGATTGTTAGTGGCAACGGTGTTGATGGCTCAAAGTTTTAGTGCGGTAACACCGGTATCCATACGACGAACTTTAATGAATCCTATCTCATAAATATTTTGACTTGCGTTGCGTGTCTAAGAAATAAGTCATTTGCATTGCTGCGAATAAGTCTGACAATACGAGGATACTGATCTTTGGAATGATTGCAATCATTTCAAGTCATAGATCCACTGATCACAAAATTATAACACTTCTGTCCAAGGGTTGAAAGAAGCAGATGTCAGAAAAGATTCCAGGATCACTTCCAAGGCAATGTAGGTTGAATTTCTGGTTAAGGAAGTCACTGGCATTCCGGAAACTGCTATGCAGACACAACTCCGAATAGATGAGATGAATACCGTTATAGATAAATTGGAAGACGAGACCACTGCCTATCCAATTAAATCATGATCATAATAATAAATAATATCATCAACAAACATACCGTAGTCTTCGAAACACAAAACCCGCAAACAGCAAAACGAAAAGTCAAGCAATGTTCCAATCACTACACAGTTCGCACACAATAACGTTCCACAGATTTTTTTTTCAAAAAAAAAAGTTGTAAAAGTAAAGCGCACGTGCGCGGGAGTCGCGTGGTTGTTCGGACGCGGCGGTGCGCACGCGGCGGTGGGAGAGTGACAAGTGGATACTGCGCAGGTGCCAAGCCAACCTCCCTCTAACAAGGTCGTGTCCCCCTCTCTTCACACCCATTTCACCGGGAGAAAGTCTGCCTACATACATACCAAATTTTCGAACCGATTGAGCCGACTGAATTAACTTGGTACGGAGATGATGAATGAAATGTGTGTAAGGTCATCGTGTGGGATCGCTTTATCTCGGGATGTTTCGGCTCTAATCGGTATGCGTCAATGCATATTACAACATTCATCTTGTCTGCCAAAGAGTCGTAGATGATATCTTCACTAACAATACATAATATTTCAATTTGCTTTAAGACTTCCGCTTGACGATTATCAAAGTTCACGTTTCGCAAAGAGAAATTGTACTTTGATGCGGAATTATTTCTAGTTATTTCAATACTGTGTGTAGCTTTACAAACTTTGATTGACATAGCAGCCTGTAGTTCAATGAAAGTATCTAATGCATCTAAAATTCCAAGTGAGTCATTGATACAATCAGGACCATCTTCGGTTCTGTATTCACTTACGACTTCTTGTATTATAATTGTAGATTCATTTTCATTATCATAAATGCTAATATCATAAATAACTAATGCTAATTATCATAAATAACTTATGCTGTCAACACTACGGAGCACGGCTTATTTGAATCTAAATATATTCATAATTAAATTAGATGGTGACAGGTTTGTAGTTGCTGTAGGTTGAAGGCTCATTTTCTATTTGTTATCAGTAAAATCATCCCTTTCTTTAAACCTGTCGTTTCTGATCTGACTGACTAATCTATCGCCTGTTTCCGACTTCGCAACTTTTTCGGGCTCTTGTTCACGGTTCAATTCATTTTTTCTAATATAAGGTCGGTGAAAAAATATCTTCTACATAATATGTGTATCGGCCATCATTTCAATATTCAATCCAGGGTTGGATTGGACCGGAAGAGCCCGGGTGGCTACCCACAAACCCAGATTAATGATGCAAAACATGTTTCAAAGATGGCCTGATCAGGATTGGTTCAATTAAATTGTATGAACGCACTATCTGCTCTTGTTTTCATTTAGGTCGTAAGAGCTGGGTCTTAACCTGCGCGGGCCCCAGATCTTACCTACTGCCTTCGAATAGTCCCGAAAGCCGCGCCTATGGGGTACCCGTGCAAGTTAGGCCCGGCTGGATAACACTTCGACTAAATAGCAAATCCGACGCTGTTTCTCTTTCTCGCTAATTTAAATACCAGTTGCCTTTTAATTGAAAGAAACCCCACTCACCCACTAAACGCTTAGCTACTTACCACTTGAAGTATTATCCTCATATCTCTGGATTTATAAACATGTGTGAAATATCTTCCACCATCCATTTTCCTGGCGCGAGTCTGAGATAAATTCTGCCTCGTTAATAATTTAAACCGTGGCTAATATTTTGATATACGCTTTATACGTTGCTTGGTGTTGGTACGCTGTAACTTAGTGTTTTGTTTTTATGTGTTAGAACATGTGTGTCTATTTTACATCAAACTCATTTTGACAAGAAAGGCTATGAGAAATGATAATAGTAGGTATTCATAGAATTTCGTATTTTTACATTTTTTTACACGATTGACAAAAACTTGTCGTCGTATACAGAATTACAGACATCAAAAGAAGTTTGCGATCACTTTGAAAAAAATATTTTTATTAAGTATGGTAGTTTATAAAAACTTTGATTATTTATTTAATAAAAAACAATAAAAAAGTTAAATTATTTTTGCCATAAAAAAATTAGCTTTTGCTAGTGATCACAAACTTTTTGTTTGTATACATATGTATAGTATTTTTCATTCCTCATACTCTGTAAGTAGGTCATTACATGTCTGATTAGCCGTTTGAAAGTTATCCATTGCGCCTAGGGAAAATCGCTTTCAACTGACAGCTGCCAATTTTTTTTAAATAATGAACATGAAAATCCTGGCTGTATAGCTGGACGACCACAGCACAAAAAAAAAAACAAAATATGTGGCAAAGTGACATTCCGATTTACACTATTTTTTTCTTTAGCTATTAATTTATGTTGTTATTTTTACTTTCCTCGTATTCGTAATGAAAAGCACAGTGTTTACCTCGGGTAAATTACTTATTTAGTCCCTCGAACTATTAGCGCTCACTACCGTACGGGCGCCAAACCCCGTCTCGGGACGTAAATAAGTAACTTTCACGCTTTGGATAACAATGTACTATTCTATCGTGGTTTTCGATAGTATACGACTTTTACTTAGAGCAGACCTACCCCAACAACTTCTAAATTTTATTTTATTTTCTCAGATTTCATTAACAACAAAACTCTTTTGCTTTGTCTCTTTTTTTCACTCTGTACATTTCATCGATAATTGTGGAATGTGACTTAACCCTCACCTCTTCCACAAAAGAAATAATGACGATATAACATGTTCCACATTTTTTGCATACGTTATAACATAATAAAGAATTTATTTAAGACTCATCATCTACTCATATTGTTCTGGGTAAAGGCGAAAATTTAATCAACTATGTGATAACTATTATTATTGACGGCCAAACAAAAAAATTTTAATCGCCTGCTTAAAAGATTGTCTCGTAAATAAATTAAGATCTATTGATAAGATTGTATGTATTGAATGGTAAAAATGTCTGTACTTTTATCTTAAATCTTTGCTTACTTCAGTAATAGGTACCGACAGTTGAAAATTTCACGTAGTGTCTCAATTGAAAGTTTTAACATACCTACCTGTTGTTTTTGGAAATTCTTCCTTTCATTTTCGTGTGAGCTTGAAATGAGACTGTTGTCAGAGGTAACTTAGCCGCCTCTAGTAACCCCACAGGCTTCTGACATTCGGGGTCGTGGACTGTTTTATCAAATATCCGTGACTCTGGAACGTAAAGGGTTATTGAAGGATCACCGTGGATTTTACGAGCCTGACAGTCACCGCTCCCGGGTCAAATGAGTGCTCTCACCCAGGAAGGACTCATTTGACAATTTTACCACGACAAAGGCCTCTGGCAAAGCTTTAGATCTTGTATCTTACTACTATTTATTATATATGTGAAAGTTTGTGGGGATGAATGGATGAATGTTACTCTTTCACACAAAACAACTGGACTAACGAATTTAGATGAATTTAATTTTGATACATAAGTAGTTTGTAACTTTAGTTAACGTAAAGAATGTTCCTAAATATCTAATGCCGGCCATACACACTACGGTCTACCGGAGAGGTAATCTGTGCAGGTATGCCTGCGCAGGTCAACCAGGTTCAAAAACCTGCACAGGTCTATTCCCACACACATTCCGGTCTACCTGCGCAGGCATACCTGCACAGGTGGACCTCTCCGGTAGACCGTAGTGTGTATGGCCGTACCGTAACGGACGCTTCGAGGAGGCAAAAGAAGTACCTCCTAGAAGGAATTGAGAGAAGCCTTTGACAAGCAGAAAGACAACATACACAAAAAAAAAAAGACTTCTAATCTAAAAATTAAAAAAAAAAACACCAGTATGAATCCTTGTAGAAGATAACAAGACAGTTTTATCAACACTATAATCGCCAATACAAATCGCAAAACGATTGCATATAAATATTCCCCGCGAAGTCTACTCCAATCTACACAAAGACATAAGTCTTGCTTCAACAAAAGACGATCGATCACCGTGACAAGATACATTTGTATGATACAGTAATCGGTATTCAATCTCCTATTCACGGCAGCTTCGTGTACAGTCACAAGCAATGATAAGTACACACAACGTGAATTATTGGTTTTTTCTCGTGAATTATTGGTTTAGAAGTCTAAAAATGGATTCCGTAATAAAAGGTTTACGAAAAAATAAAAAACAAAATACGTGTGGCACTCGGAGACTGCCGCGGTGAAGCTATTGCATAACTTTTATTTTATTTTAAAAGAATAAAATCGCCTACCGCGTATATTTAACGAGAATATAATTTATTTAAACTGTTTGTGGTGCACTACTGTAATAAAGAACTTCTTTGTTGTAGGAGAATTTTATAAGTAGGTTTCGTTGTGAAAACTCCTTTTATGGCTGGCCGTTTAGAATGTAAGAAAAAGTAAATTGTTTTTATGACGGATATTTTTATGATTGCCGAAGTCTCCCGAACTGAAACGATGTTAGACGATGCGTGGTGTCAGGTATTTTCGTTAAGTTTTTGGAAATTTTGTGATTCGGTCGCCGCGCCGCGCCGCGCTCAGAGCCCGCGATAAAAGGTATGCAATAGCTTAACAATTTGGAAACTAAGTGTATACATAATAATTGCTTGTGACTGTACTATAGCAATACTGTGAGGTCTTGAGATGTCTCAATCGGTATTGTATTTAAATAAATTAGACAGTAGTTGAAACGATATTTATCTAAATACATCAATATTATTGGATATATTTGTATGGCTAAATAATTACAGCCGAGCACAGGCCGATCTTCCATGTTAAGCCGCGCTTGCCGAGGTTGGTCTGTGGATGGATGTCCATCTGTCATAGCGAGTTTCCTCCGTGCCACGGAAAGCACGTAAAGCCGTTGGTCCCGGCTGTCATTTGTAGATCTTTGACAGTCGTTACTTTTAGTCAGAAGCTCTAAAGTCTGACAACCAGTCTTACCATGGGGTTTCGTATACTCAGTTACTGGGTTGTGGAGGTCCGATAGGCAGTCGCTCCACGTAAAATACTGATATTCAGCTGCATCTGGTTCGACTGGAAGCCGACCCAAATAAATTGGGAAAAGGCTAGCCAGATGATGACATCAATATTATTGGTGGAGGAAAAGCGTCCAAAAAGACTACCTTTGCTGACTCATAAAATGATTTGCGGTAAATAAAATGGTTTATTCATTTTCATAAATGAAGAATAATTTAAACCAGCTCATGAACAAGGGAGCAGGCACCAAAGGAATAAATTCTCAACATTTCTTATTTTTGTACACATTATTTCATTAATCCTAACAATCAGACATTTTATAAATTATATTTAGAAAATTATGTTCATTCTTATTAAGATTGACGAATAAATAATGGGTTTCTTTTGTCCACCTTCAAGTTTCTTAGCTATACTTGTTGACATTATGCAGGAATGTGACACGAATTTGGACAATGCTTATTATATTGATTTATAAGAAGATTTTTTTGATTGTAATCTCGAAGTGAGTGCTGTTTTCACTTTCCGCATACTCTTTTCTTATATTATAAAGGCTTTGTAAAAAGACTTACTCCAGGGACCAGCACGGTTTTTTTGATACCGTCGTCGTAAAATGACACCGTAAATGAAACCGACATGAAAAGGACAACTAAAGGAACACGGTAGACTTTAAGACAGTAAGAGTCTGACATTTCCTTACGCTTCACCCAGAGGCGGGAAGTTTCATTAGATGATTTTCCTATAAAAAAAGGTCTCGTGGTTGTGGAGGTCAGGGACAGTCAGGGGTCTAAAAACCAGAATCATTAAAGGGTAATAATAGATACTCGCCGATAGAGTCAATAAGTAGGTAGTCAATAAGAAGTTAAATTGTCAATATAGGTCAATATATATTGACCTTTTTAATTCGCGTGACCAAAGGGCCGGCCTATTTCTTGGCCAAATAATTAGCATTGCCATCCAACGTGGCAATGCTAGCAGCGTTCTGGGCACTTATCCCGTTGACAGCGATGTGGATGAATTTTTTGATGCTCTTTGTTAGTTATTTTTATTTATAAACTAGCTTCCGCCCGCGACTCCGTCCGCGCGGATGTCGGTCTTCGCGTGGATGGTTTATTTCTCCATTTTGAGTTTTTGACTAACTCTGACAATGACATCTTATAAATATCTATTGGACCCAAATACGGCTAAGCCTATAATAATTAAGGAGATCCCTCTATTGAGCTACTGCTGTTGAGCTCGCGTTCTGTAGTAAGTATTTTTTTCATAGTAATTCCGACCTTTTATTTACAAATAACTGATCGGAACAGTAATCAAAAAGGTCGCGCTGAAAAGCACGGTAAAAATTACACGCATACAATATTAATTCCACGGACGACCGGACGGCTCGCCACACTGGACACGTCCGCTCGCATCAAAATTCAGAATTTATATGCATCGCGCGGCGCGGAACGCGGCTCCTTATATAGGAGTCGGGGAGGCGTGGCCCGCGTGTGCCGCAAACGGTTCAAGCCAAATCCGACTTTCGGCGCTACAGGTTACGGCGCTGAATCCACTGCGGGTAATGCAACGTGTGTTCGCGGTTCTACAGAACAACGTCTATGAATAAAACTGAAAAATAAGATTTTTTCTACGTATTTTTTCAGGATAAAAAGTATCCTATTTTATGCCCAGGATAATAAGGTATAATTATACCAAGTTTCATCGAAATCGAACCGTTAGTTTTCACGTGATGCCTGCACATACAGACAGACAGACAGACAGACAGACAGACAGACAAAAATTTTTTTTATGACATATTTGGGTTTGGTATCGATCCAGCAACACCCGCCGCTATTTATTTTTTCAATATTTTCAATGTACAGAATTGACCCTTCTACAGATTTATTATATGTATAGATATTAGGTTAGTTAATTTAGTAGGTATATAAATAAATGTATATATTGTTCAATAAATAAATGCAACATTTCATCATAATTCAAATTAGTATTCTATTATGATTCTTCTAAAGTGACTTTTTAGGCCCCCAGATTGGCAGCCGCTCCATGTGAAGTACTGGTTTTCAGCTACATACTACCGAACTTAGGCTAGACTTTAAGCTAAATCTATTCAGATGGTGACAAGGCTTTGCTTATTTATTTAATAGACTTAATAAACTTTTACTACTAGACGTCCCTAGTAGGGGAAAGTGTTTAATTGCTTTGAAACTGGAAACGCTTCGGAACTTAATAATAAAGCTTTTAAATGGGTCACCCTTTTTCCAGATGCTGTCGTAAAAAAGGATTTGTTAATTAGGCCAAAGGAAAGGGTAGCAGTGAATTTTTGTATAAAAACAACAACTAATTTACTTACTGATTAAATAAACCTTTGCTTTTTTTACACTTAGCATTTTGCTGTATTTACAACTATAGCAACTGTTCTATGATGTATTTTGTTTGCCAAACCTAGGACCTTCTTCTTGGTACTGATTCTTGTATCTTACAAGAATTAGCACCAAGTCATTTAAAGTTCTGATGCTGAATAAAGTCTACAACTAAACAGTGACGGCAGTCTTTCCCAATCGAGTGTGAACCTTCTACTTCGGTGATAAAGTGGAAAATGTATAATAGAAAAACAGATTCTGGTATTTTGATGTGCTGTATAATGATACATTATAGATTGTTCCACATTTTATTAGAGGTTGAAGGATCGTGTCTCGTAACCTCATAGAACACTTTCTCTATGTATATCCCGGGGCACATAAAACATATTCGCCTAGTATGTACTTACGTACCAGAGATTTATCTTTTTATAGCTTTTATAATGGACTACGGCATTAAAATCGAAATTGTTATTGATGTCATAAATCTTTATACAATTGATTCGTGATGCATGTGTGTCTTATGTTGGGAAAGGTCCAATAAAACTTCCTATGTATTATTTTTCTTCAAAGGTCGAGGTTCGGATCGATTTTGTGACTTACCTATATTAAACGGGGGCTTTGACGCTGTATTTACAGCTTTTTGACTTGACGCTGTATTTACAGCTTTTTCGCTTTGACGCTGTATTTAATTAGAATTCATGCCAGGGCTTCCGGACAATATCCTGCTGTCACAACCTTCAAAGATTTTTTATTCCAACTTCATGATATTGATCAGCCAGTCAGTAAAGAACTGAAAACTTGTTGATGTTTCAAAGTTTTCAAGAATACACTTTGCCTTAGGGCGATTGGCAAGAACCCCCTTAGCTTTAGAGCGATTGGAAGTTTAAAAGTTAAGATGATAATAGCAAACTCGGGACTTATCCACATACCTCGGGAAGAGGTTGCTACTGTCTGACATCTCACTCTACCACCCCCCACCCCCGCTACCACGCGCGCTCTATTTGATTTGACTAGTCCTGTTCCACTTTCGTTACATTTCAGGAAATAACTGCCACACTTATTTTTGATGTTTCACATTTTTACATTTCTTTGATATGTGTGTTCGTAGAAAACATGTTAGGTACCTATAGTTAAAAAAAATAACCATTATTCAAATTTTAGTTCTACTAAAGCCACCTAAAGCGAAGTGAATCAAACTGTAACACAACGCGTAACAATCTCCGTCATGGGCACATTGATCCGTGACGGTTGAGACGTTGCATTCAGACTCACAGTGAATAACGTACAATCGTACGTAACGCCACTACTGTGCTACTGTGTTGCGCCCGCGCACTTGCGTGTCATCGTTTCGTATCCGTGTAATAGTTATTGTGTTTTTGTGCATGTCTTGCGTTTACCGCATTTATGGTTAACTCGAAATGTTCAGTTGATACTAAACCGTCCTACAATGGAACAAATGGAAAATTTAATAATATAAACTGTTTTTTAACTTATACCTATAATATTTTAATCCTTGATGGTTCTTAGTGAAAAAAAGTTTAGTATGTTTATATTTGTATGCCAAATCTGTTTATCCAAGATTTAGGGAAGACTACATAATCAATCTAACCAGAAAAATAATGATAAATTTATTAATAATTACATTTTTCTAACCAGCTGCATAATATTTAAAGCAAATTATAATAGGTAAGATGGCTGAAAAAAATTGATAAGTTCGTCAGTTAGATAATCAATAAATATTTGATTCGTATTTTTTCTTTTCTCAGTAAAAATAGACGAAGACAAGACTTTTTTAAAACTCACAATACCTACGTCAATTTTTGGTATAATTTTAACATAGTTCTGACATCAAAACGTGGGAAAGGGGCTCCTTTCCCAAAACCTAATGGAATTGAATGAAAAAAAAAACATTATTTTGAATACCATTAACGTACTAAATAGATTTGTTTATTCATCTGTCATTTTATGCCTATTTACATTATGTATAATCGATTTTCAATTTGTCATCGACCAAAATGAAAACCATAGAAAGTACAGAGTGTTTCCTTAATGCTAGTGATGGGCCGATGTAGACATCTAGGCCGGGGCGGACCACCCGTCGTATAAAATATGCGCTCTAACTGAACTGAGACATACCGTCTACTAGACGGCGTCTAGTACTGCACTACTTTGTTATGTGTCACTTGTTTATCTCTAGAAGTACGATTTTTATTGATTTTAAAACACTTGTGTTTACGTTGGCAGGGGCAGGCCACATCGCTCGTAGAACTGACAACCGATGGGGAAGAAAAGTTCTCGAGTGGCGACCACGGACCGGAAGACGCAGCGTAGGTAGGCCTCCCACTAGGTGGACCGACGACATCGTGAGGGTCGCGGGCAACCGATGGATGCAAGTGGCAAATTGTCGTTCGGTGTGGCGGTCTAAGGGGGAGGCCTATGTTCAGCAGTGGACGTCTTCCGGCTGATGATGATGATGATGATGTGTTTACGTTGGGCATTTGGTAAAGTCACATGTAATTTTGTTTTGAGAACTAACTACTTACGTATTTTGACGGCACAAGGTTTTCGTTTTTTACCGTACCGTTTTATGTATTCGTTTTAAAGTATGCAAGATTTCTGTGTTTTGTTACAGCGTACTTGATATATTTATAGCTTTCATTGTATGCAAAAGGAAAAAGCGCTTCTAGTAACGAGGATCAATTTTTTAAAAATTAAATTAAAGTCGTCATTGCAGAAAACACTGGGCTATTTCTCGTAGAAAACCGATTCACCATAGTTTTTTTCAGGATAAAAATCAATTTTATAAAACGTAAAATAGTTTGTTAGTATCAATTAATAGAAGAATAATTACCAATTAATCTTTTCTTATTCACCAAAACTAATAAAATATTTCATCTAATTAGGTACATACAATCAAAGTTCAAAAGTTAATTTTGAGCTTGATTTTAATTAATGCCTAGGCAACTGCTAAAATTTCATAACTTTCTGAAATAGGATATTTATACTGAATTCATTAACGAACAAACTTGTACCTACCAGTTAGATTAATTTTACGAATTAGGATAAGTAGGAATTTAATTACTAAAACTTAATTTTCCACGCTTAGGTTGTATTGGTATAGGTTTTCATTTCACATTACGATATAATTTTCATTGTTAACTTAAACGTGTTTTATTTTTAAGCAACTTCAAAGAAAGGACTCGGAAAGGTTCGACCGGTCGGTTCCGAACCGATTCCGATCTGTTCATAACTTTCGACTGGTTAAACCGTTTTTGATGATTCCTTTTTTGTTAGGTATAGTATGACCTGTAATTTGGTCCCATTAAAATTTCAATCACTTTGGTTCAGTATTTTTTTTTATTTTATGAACAGTTTTCGCTTATTGTGTACGTGGACGATGTTACTACGACTGGTAAAAACGTCGTTCAAGTAGACAAAGATTACAAAATTCTATAGTTTGATTATTAATTTGAGTCAGTAAAATGACAAGTGCAACTGTCACTGATACAAACAAAATGAAACAAACCCTGAACAAACCTGAACACTGGAAATGTCATTTTACTGACTGGAATTAATAATCGTATTTTAGAGCACGTGTCAGAAAATTAGGCTTTTGACAATAAATAATTTGACAAGAATTTGGGTTGAATATTTGAACTAAAAAGGGTAAAAAAACCTAACAGCCTTCAAAAACCGTCACAGAAAGTGTAAAATAACTTTTAATTTTTTCTTTCGTAATTAAATGTAAGTATTACATCTTGTGCAAGTCTAATACCTAAATATTTTCTTTATTTCTTTTTCATCTTGCAGTTTTTTTTTTATTATTATTTGAATGTTTACAGTTATAGTCTGAATTGAATAAGCAATTATTCAATCCAAACTGACTTTATTTATATATATGTTTACATATTCGAAAATTAATTTAATTCCACGTAATTTTACAGTAAGTATAAACTATTAAAAACACTATTAAAAATTATACTAAAATTAAAAGTAAAATATTTACAAAATAACTAGGTACTAAAACTAAAATAAAAAATTTTGCAGGGCGTCAAAAAATTCATCCACATCGCTGTCAATGGGAAAAGTGCCCAGAACGCTGGAAGCATTGCCACGTTAGATGGCAATGCTGATCCTTTGACCAAGAAATAGGCCAGCCCTCCGGTCACGCGAGGCGTCGACTATACGCTTTGCGATGTCTTTGATAACTTGGTAGGCACTCGGACCCCATGGCCCTAGTGTTTCAACGTTTTTGCAGTAATTATCTAGGTATATTGTAACTCCTAAAATAAGACCGCAATTACTCGCTCTACAGAAGCAAGTAATAAAAAGATCCCAAAGTAAAATAATTTCCCTTCGGAATATAACATATAGCCAGATGTTTTGTTTTCCATTACCTTATTCCCGCAACTTAGTACGCGTGGAATTTAGAATCAAGTATCAAAATCTCTCTACCATATGTTTGAAGATAGACCCTCTCCGCGACCCCGGAGTAGAGGTCATCAGGTAACCGTGACCCTGGAACGTATAGGGCTATTGAAGGATCACCGTGGATTTTAGTCAGTACAAGTCTAAGGCGGCCTCTAAACGTTCAATTATATTGCGCAATATTACAAATTGTGCAATATTATTGACCGTTTAGAGTAAACATTGAAGATTGCGCAGTGATTGACCGAAAGTTTGAGCGAGTTTAATTTTTATTGCACCATATTTTTTCATTGCATCATGTAGGGTTAATATTGCGCAATATCGGGATCAATACTATTCTCCGATAGAACACGAAAACATTGTGCAATTCGTATTATTGTGCAATATAATTGCTCGTTTGGATTCACAGCTCCTTTCAATCTTATTGTACTTAATAAAAAGTATTGTACAATGTTATTGTAGGCCTAGGGGCCGCTTTCCATTAGTCCTGTCCCGCCCTGAGTGGGAGAACTCATTTGAAGAATTTACCACGATGACTGAAAAGACCCTCTAATCGGTGAAAATTGCGTTTAACGAAAAACAATGTTACTCTTTCACACAAAAGCTACTGAAAGGATTTCGATAGTTTATAACCTCGATTTACAAATAGGATAGGCTACTTTTTATTTATCTCTAATATACTTACCCGAACTTTGTTGGCAACACCGGGAATATTCTAGTATACAGATAAAAATATTGGATTTGAATTAGACTAGCTAGATCACACATACTGATACTGCTAGCCCACATCATCCCACTGCTGGACAAAGGCCTCTCCCCATGACTTCCAGTTTTCACGATCCAGGGCCAAAGTGGACCACTGGTCATTGGTTTTGTCAAGCTCGTCCCGCCATCTTCTACGAGGTCTGCCGCGACGCCTTCTGGCTGTGTCAGGGCTCCACAAAGTGGTTATTTTGGCCCACAGCTCATTGGGCATGCGGCAGACGTGGCCGTTCCAAGCCCATTTCAGTGCAGCAGCCTTCTTGACTAACGTCAGCAATTTGTGTTTTGGAGCGCAGTGTGGTGTTGCGTACGCGGTCTGATAGTTTGACGCCTAGAATACTACGCTCCAAAGCACGTTGGCAAACCTTGAGTTTGGACTTTTGAATGTTTGTCAAAGACCAAGTCTGGGGTCGGTCAAAATGGTAAGAATGCATCAGCATATTATTGTGTCCATGATTTTCCGACCACACATAGACTAGATATAACTCACGTACAATAAAACCATCAAAGAAAGGCTGGGGTCATTGGACAGACATTAAATTGTAATTAATGTATGCATGGCGTGAATAGAGGTACAAAAATAGAGGTATAAAGGTACGAATGAGACTTATGGAAATGTGGACATTTGAACGATTGAGTTGAACTTTTAAGTTGATCTCATAAGCTGTTTTTAAGCTATTGCATAGCTTTTATCGCAGGCTCTGAGCTCGGCGCGCGCGAAAAACGTAACGAAAAATCCTAAGGAAATTTCCTGACCACATCTGACAGCACGCATCGTCTAACGTCGTTTCAGTTCGGGAGACTTCAGCAATCATAAAGGTACGGACAGACGTGCTCATTACTAGCACGAAAGCATGCTTTTATTGAGCAAGGGGCAATTTTATTGAGGGAGAGGGAGAGGGAGGAGGAGGAGGAGGAGAACGTTTCTTGACGTTTCACTTGATTGACGTGGCTGACCATAGCCTAATTAGTACAGTAATAAATAGGTATAATAAATAAATAAATAAATAATTATGATTGCATAAGTTGATAAAAATGCTATGCTATAGCTTTACCGCGGCAATCACCGAGTGCCACACGTTTTTCTTTTTTTTTAAACAACGTTGCTGTAATCTAGGATTTTCTCCAGTTTCGTGGGTGCATTTACAAACATTAAAACTCACAATATTTACACAAACACACAGACCCGAAACTACCTGTAGGTCAGACAAATATTTGTTATGTGAATCGAACCCGCGACACGCAACGCAGCAGTAGATCTCTATATCACTGCGTTAATCGTGCTAAGCATTCAGCAACAGAAACTCGTGAGTAAACCTGATCTTATAATATAATCAATTTAAGTCTTAAGCCATGATAGAGGCCTGTGGGGACCCCAGAGCGGCTTAATTGACTCTGACACTTCTTCAAAAGAAAACGGAAAAATAGTAAAAAGGGTACTTGCAATGATTCGCGAATTAAACTGTTTTAAAAAGACATTGTTGATCGGGAACCGCAGCACCAGGGTGGACTTTTAGACAGTAAGTGTCTGACAGTCCCTGTCGCTATACAAAGGGCAGGAGGACTCATATGGTGACTCTACCACTCCACAAAAAAATACTTGGAATGTACAGGTATATACCAACGTGTATGTTAAAGTTATAATTGAATAATTTCATCTTTAATTTAAATTTAAATTGACAACAAGAAGCTCTTTACTTTCACTGATATTATATGTAACCTCAGGCTCTTAAGACACTTCATTTTCATTAAAAATTTAGTGTCAATAAAGGTGATGTTACTATAAGTCTGCGTGGGCGCAAACATGTAAGCTGTCATCTCTTCATTACTACCAGTACCTAGGTAAGTACTGTCAACAAAAGTGTTAGATATGCAGACAGCAAGTTATATGCAGACAGCAAGTTTTATACAGTTTTCGAAAGGTGTGTGCGTGATGTCCGCACCTCTTAGTGGCCAAATTATTTCGGTATTATAAGAACTGCCGATTCCTGGAAACTAGATATTATGATAAAACATTTTCGAATTGTTTTTCATACCACCAAAAAATAAATAAAACCTTAAAAGGTTGTGGCGCATATGTGTGTCGTCGTAGTCCCGAGTTATTTTAAATCTCTGCCACTATGGGATGGGAACTTTTTGGTTGATTGTATATAAGTATATACATTGTTTTCAAACGAAAGTCTACGATAAGAAGACATTCCTCGATTATTTATGACATGAACATAATTTTCCCACGTCTACGTGTTGGGAGGATACGTTTTCACCGGATATGTTGTGTTTGTCCAAAATTTATTTTCCTTCGCTTGTCTAACAAACGAAGATGGGATGGATTATGGGCTTAGGTTACCGCGAGACGTGTAGAAAGCTAAAAATTTTAAACTCTTCTTGTAAAGGTATGAAATAAAATGTTCGAATTGCAATTGAATTGAATGAAATGTTCAAATTATGTTCATTTCTTATCATTCTTGAGGGACAAACAAAAATAATTTGGTAAAATCAAACTGAAGTCAGTAGCGGTTTTATTATCTTGAATTGATGTTTGTTTCCTTTTTTATTGACTATAACAAGATAAAATCACCTAATTTAAAATTAGCAGAATAAACGTGAATCCACGGGTCCAAAAACGAGCGGGTCGAATTGACAAAAGACTTTGTCCGCCTTACCACAAAAAGTTAAACGTCTGTTGAACGCTTGTCTAAAAAAGTGTAACTAGAAAACGACCCTGATATCGACGTGAAATGTCGTTTTGACGTTGACAGTTTTTTTTGACAAGTGTTCAACAGATGTTTATCTTTCTTGTGGTAAGACGGTGTGAGTCTTGCGAACTTTGCAAATACAGCGGTCGTTATGTAGGACTCAGAAAACTCCCTTTTTGCCAATAAAATTATATCACTACTCACACACATACACATTATATCCACTCAAAAATTCAAACAGGAATTCCAGAATTTCTCCCGTAACATTCCTAATATCCTAATAATCTCACACACTGCCTCTACAAAGATCAAAGCGCGTTTGATAAAAATTCGCGACTTTTTTTTGAAGCGTCTAAGTGAAGAGGAAGTGAAATCTCCGCATGTCGCATGTCGGTCGGCAAGGTCGCTAGTAGGATGCTCGCAAGTGGGCTGATGTCACTGCTTGATACATGTGTGTATGTGTGGTGGCGTGCGCTAGATAACGGTGCGAGCTTTAGACTGGACAGGTGTGGTTTTTAAGCTATTGCATAGCTTTTATCGCAGGCTCTGAGTGCGGCGCGGCGCGGCGACCGAATCAAAAAAATTCCAAAAACCTAAGGAAAAAACCTGACACCACGCATCGTTTAGCATCGTTTCAGTTCGGGAGACTTCAGCAATCATAAAAATATCCGTCATAAAAACTATTTACTTTTTCTTCCTAAACGGCCAGCTACAAAAGGAGTTTTCACAATGAAACCTACTTATGAAATTCTCCTACAACAAAGAAGTTCTTTATTACAGTAGTAGTGCACCACAAACATTTTAATAAATAAATTAAATTCTCGTTAAATATACGCGGTAGGCGATTTTATTCTTTAAAAAAAAATGTTATACAATAGCTTCACCGCGGCAGTCTCCAAGTGCCACATGTATTTTTTTAACGTGTTAATATCATCAAATGAGCCCTCCCTCTCAGGGCAGGACGGGAGGAACTGACAGACTTGTACTGACTAAAATCACGATAGCTATTTAGTCCCGCGACCCCGGGAGTGTGGTCTAAGATCCCTGTATTTATTTGCTTAACGATAGGTTCGCGTTTGATCACTATCTCGCTTGATGATAAGCGATTACGTAGACGCTTTAAAATTAAAAAAAAAAACATTAGCATTATCAAGGGTTAGGATCGTGAGATATCGCGGGACTATCTTACAAGGGCACCGTGGGCCTGGAACGCAAAGGGTATTCTAAAAAACAGGGTAGATTTTTCATTAATAGGAACCCAGGGTGGGACGACACATTTAAAAAAATCTTTCTAGGGCTGAACTTAACCAAACTAAACACAGTCACTGAATCATTCGAGACTCTGCTGCCAGCTCTTAAATGTCGTTTCCTCCAGTCGTGTTTAATTTCATTGTTGCAATCTAAATGATAGTTTCAATAAAGGTTTTCTGTTTTTCCTCACATTTTCATACCTACTTTTTCTTTACCAAATGAATTTTCTTTTAAATACTTGAAAAGGTAATTACCAGAAATTTTCAATATCTAGAACATACTCGTACTTGACGATGATCTGCCCTTTATTATGAGGGTCATTTAGCAGCCTAAATAAAACCTTTAAAAGTCGCGGGTTCGATCCCCGCATGGAACAAATATTTGTATGATCTGCAAGTAGTTGTTCCGGGTCTGGGTGTAAATGTGTATGGGAGTTTATATGTAAACGCACCCACGATTCAGGAAGAACTTCCTAGTGTGGGGCAAAGTATACCTATTAAAAAAAAACACAATAGGCTATTTGACAGTATCAATAAATTATAAATCTAATAAGTCCGTTATTTAGAGTTTTGAAAAATAACGGACACATATTTTTTCTTATGTAAAATCAATGAATATTTACCAAGATATAACACATCAAGACTTGAGAGTGGGGGCTCGTGACGTCAGAATTCAGTAAAAAAATGTATTAAATTGTGACGTATTGGCAATTTTGAGAGCATCATATCTCCGTCAATTTTGGTTTGCGTAAAAAAAGAAAAATACGGGTCAAATATTATTTGATAATCTAACTGACGGATTAATTAGAATTTTTTAGTCAAATAGCCTATTCAAAGAGCGCACTCTCTTCCACCGCACGTGACTTGTCTCAATGTGCGCGTGCGTTCGTCGCGTGCCCGCCGCCCCGGATGCGACACATGCTTTTCTAGGAGACCACGCTATTTATCCTGCTACTACTGCTACCCAAGTGCTATTACACTTATTTCTTTATGTTCATCGTTATTTACAAATCACCGCCACTTTATTGCTCGAGTTTCGAGCTCAATCAGTCGTCAGCGCCAACTTGTGAAAAGATAATCTCTGTCCGCACGGTTGGTGCCGTGGCTGAACGATCGACTGCTGGGTTGCGTATTGTGGGTTCGATTCCCGCACGGAACAAATATTTGTATGACCTAAAAGTATTTCTATGGGGTTTGGTTGTTTGTTTATGATTGTCATTGTTCGTAAACGATACAAGAGAATTTTCCTTCTGTGAAGCAAACAAATCTGGGAACCAAATGTTGCTCATTGGCCGGTTCTGTACAGCAAATAAGTCACGTGGTCATGTCTATTTGTTTTTTAGAAATGGTGTATTCTTAGATGTTTATAATGAAAGGTCATCGTATACCTAAATAATGTGTCCTGTACCACAGTACCTGTAATACTTTAAGCGCGGCTCACTATTAAAAAAAAAAAACAAACATAAAAAAAAAATAGGAAAAAACCGACGAAAAATTCCAACACGGGGGGGTTCAGTATCATGTCCTGGACCCATGGTATCCGTTTGTGCGTCGATGTCTCTTACACCCTGTATATAATGGGGATACAAAACATACTTGGGGTATCCCCAAGTACGTTTTGTATCCCCCTTATAAATAAAAACGTCCATTCAGTCAAAAAAATCTCACTTTTATCAATGCGTCCTGCGCCTTAACTGTCAGCCCAGTTTGTTCACTATATTGGCCAATAAAAAAACATACACGGTCCTAAAAAATATTGGTCGCGACATCGATACAACCCAATCGATCAAATCTCGACCAGATCAAGCTCGATGAACATGTTTGCTTTGAGCATAATCGTATACAAAGTAGGTTTACTGTCTTAAACTAAATGTTCTAACAGATTGAATGTGCAAAGTAAAATTGAAACATGACTAGTTTAACGCTGATTACCTAAACAACTTTATTAACTCAGAATAACGGTGATATTCTCCCTCTCGCTGCGAGCATAGAATACTTAATAGTACTACAGTGTACAGAAGTGTCACTTCACAAAAACAAACAAATGTAAAATCTAAGCCCGAGAGAATAAAGTACATTTTAACCAAAAATATATACAGGGCGCGTGTGAACGGGCGGCGGGAGGCAGCCCACTGCAGGCCTGGCGCACTCCGCGGTGTAAGTATGAAACTGAAAGCACACGCAGGCGCATCGCCCCGGCGGTTTTTACAGTGAAGTGACACTACTGTACGTAGTACTATTAAGTATTCTGTGCTGCGAGTGGGACTCGATCCCCCGTCCTTACGGATACGGTACTCCGGACTCCTTTCCAATTGGCCTATTGCTACACTCGCCCATTTTTTTCACATTTTTTATTTAAGAACGAAATATACAATCGTACAATCAAACAAAATTAATTGAAATAAAAAATAAAAAACAAATTGAAACACATTCATCCCGATTGTACAATTATCTCATTTCCAGATTTATCAAAACTCATGAATTTCAATATAATACGGAGTAGGGTTTACTCAAAAATTTCGAGTTACTTTCGGACGGGTCTTGGTAAGAGAGACCCCTGATGTCATTTAGTCCAGAGGCCTTAGGTACTACAAGATTTCTGAATCCCTAGCGTGTTTTTCACATTTATGTGTCATAAAGTAAACGGGCACATACATTTTAATTAGATGGAAAAAAAAATATTCCTCTTTCGGAACTATAAAATATTAAACAAAGTTTAGGACGTCGAACTTTACAAGGAATATGAATTGATTTGTGAGGAAAGAAACAGACGGGTTCAATCCATAAAATTGGCAAGAGATTATTTCTGCCCTTGAGTAGACTTTGATCACTTTAGCTAACAACACAATTGGAGCACCGTATAATTTGTACATAAAAGTTCATTTTGTGGAAAGAACTAAGACCCGCGACGCAATTTGGCAAAGCCAGTGCTTTCAGAGGAAATAACTTGTTAGAATAGACGAAATAAAAGTAAAAAACGTCTATTGCGTTTTTTACGCCAGTTTCTTTTTTTTTTCATTCATATTTACAATTAAATTAATCAGCCAGTAACGTTTTCACTGCTGGGACACAGCATTGACCTCATTGACGTTAGTACAGGGCGGTTTGAAGAGTGCCAACGATTTCAACGTTTTCGTTCTAGGACATACCAGTTTCGTTGGTATATTTTTCTTCATTGAATTGGCTTTTGGGGTTCATTTATGTTTACATCATTTGCCTAGCCTTTTCCCAAATTTTTTGGGGTCGGCTTCCAGTCTGACCAGATGCTGCTCAATACCGGCCATATAAAGCTGTTATACAGAAATATAACTTTATAAACTGATACGGTTATTTTAAATGTTACGCCGTATTGCCAATTCATTCGTGAATATTGAGTATGTGAGCGTTGCACGTAGTGATGAAAGTATCAAAAATTGATCGCTCTCGCTTCACTACACATGATTGAATTCTTGCTATATTTTATTCGACAGACATGAATAAACAGTGAATAATCGCTTGTAGACTCATGTTTAATATTTACTTGAAGTAGACACTTAATATTTTAAATTTTATAATATTCGGTTTATACTCGTAGGTATGGGTACATCAGGGAGCAGGATCCGCGTCGCTGAATTTGGGCCAATTACGGTGTATTGTAAGCTATTGACTAGTTGAAAAAATCGCATATATACTGGGTGTACCTGGATCGAATAGGGCCCATGGGCAAGGTCATATCCAATCTCTTTACTGCTGAGAATGTAGGTAAGTACTATTTTTGAGGCATTGGGAATTGAGAAAAACCTACGCAAAGGTTTTTCTCGTGAAAACCACTCGAAACTTGAAGAGTTTTGTTTTCTTATTGAACACAATCATATTTTCCAGTTACGTAAAAGTAATAAAACGATTCACAAGTCGGTTCAACATGTTGTTGGGGTTTTTCTTCGCAATTTTCTCAGTAGCAACAAGTATTTGGAAATCGTTGAAATGACCCCTTGAATGGTAAAGCATGTCAAGCATTTTTTCCGGTGCTTAATTACGGTCGTGTCGATTTGCAGCCTCGTCGGATTATGAGAGTAAAGGAACAGAAACTGTTTGTATTTAGCCTCAAACTTGTGTACGTAGTACCTAACTACTTTAATAAATCTCCTGGCTAATCTCCATTTAGATTAGTTGCTGAGACCGATATTCCGTCGGAAGGATTTATTGTCTGTGTGTCTTAATCTTTCCTCCGATACTGTCTCACAGATATTGTCTAGCCTACTTGACAATCGAGAAGAAAACTTCGAAGGAGGATCGCTATAGGAAAACCAAAACAAGATGCATAAACTGTGTGAAAAATCATAGATTTATTTTCGTTGATGCTCAATTTGTTATCCTATTTTTAGTAATTCCCGATTATGATAATAAGAATGGATATGACTACTGAGATAGGTGTCCTATCAAAAGTACTGATCATGAAGACGTGACCCGTTCCTGTGGGAAATGACTGAACTGTGTGCCAAATAAATGTATTTTCTTTCTGTCTTTCTTTCTAACTTAGCTAGTATTCAAAATGAAAGAGTTTAGATGGATGGATATATTTTGTTGCTCAATCACGTTTCACAGAACGGATCTTGATGAAAGGCTTGGAGTTATATTGTAATCTTTTATCCTGGTATTATAATTATATTGGCTTGGCTTAATTGCCAAGAGCCTCGACCAACACCTGAGAAGGCTCTCGCTAGGTAGCTGGATCAAGCGTTTGATTCAGAAGGCAGTACTCCTGGACACGGCGCGTATTGTTAGGAGGTTCCTCTCTCAGGAGCCCTGACCACCAGTAGCCCGGACCCTGTTCCCGGTGCTGGTGAACTGATATTTTTTATATTTTTAAATGATTTTTATTTCTTTTTTGTAAAAATGTAATTTATAAGTAAAACAATGAATAAAGAGATATGTAATAATAATATTCCACAACTATCACACAACGCCATCTAGTCCCAAGCTCAGCAGAGCTTGTGTTGTCCGGCAAGGACGCGCCCGGCGTCAGCTGTACTGGTGGTCGCGCGAGCTAGCAGCGCTGCGCGAGGCGTGCGTTGCCGCGCGACGCCGGTACACCAGGTTCCGCAGGCGCCGCACCCGACCACCGGATGCGGCAACTGTAGAGGCGGAGCTGTACGAGGGCTACAGGGCAGCGAAGACCGTCCTCCGCGACGAGATCTGGCGGGCCAAGGAATTGGCCCGCAAGGAGATGCTGGAGACTCTGAACGGGGACCCATGGGGCCGGCCCTACAAGTGGGCGAGAGAGAAGCTCCGCCCCTGGGCTCCCCCGTTGACGCAGAGTCTCCAGCCTCAGTTCGTGGAGGACGTGGTGAGCGCCCTGTTCCCATCGCGAGGGGAGCATACTCCCCCGCCTATGGCTCCGCCTCCGACGGAACCTGACGGTGAAGCTGGCGCAAACGCGGACCACAGCGACGACGACGTCTACGACGCTCCAGAGGTGACCGAGGTAGACATGAGAGTGGCGGTACAACGGCTCAAGGCCAAAAATACCGCCCCAGGACCCGACGGCCTGCCAGGAAAAGCTTGGGTCCTGGCCTCGAGGACTCTCGGGCCTCGACTGGGGGGGCTCTTTAGCGCATGCCTGGAAAGGGGCCAGTTTCCGCTTCGTTGGAAGACAGGGAAGCTGGTCCTGATCCAGAAGCCCGGGCGCCCTGCGGACTCCCAGTCCGCATTCCGGCCCATCGTGCTGCTCGATGAGGTGGGCAAGCTCTTTGAGAGAGTCATTGCAGACCGCCTCGTCGGGCACCTGAATCGGGTGGGCCCGAACCTAGCGGAGAGCCAGTTTGGCTTCCGCAGGGGGCGCTCGACGGTGGACGCCATCATGCGCGTGAGAGCCCTCACGACGGGGGATGCAGTAGCCCGGGGCAGGGTCGTCTTGGCGGTGTCTTTGGACATCACCAATGCCTTTAACACCCTGCCCTGGAGTTGCATCAGGGAGGCACTCCGGTATCACCGGGTGCCGACCTACCTCCGTCGCATAGTCGAGGCTTATCTGACGGACAGAGCCGTCATCTACCCCGGTCACCGGGGAGAGTGGAACCGGCGAGAGATGTCGTGCGGTGTTCCACAGGGTTCGGTCTTGGGGCCGCACCTGTGGGACATCGGATACGACTGGGTGCTGCGCGGCGACCTCCCTGACGGCGTCAGCGTAATCTGTTACGCCGACGACACGCTCGTCCTGGCGGAGGGAGAGTCGCACCAGGCGGCGGCCGACCTGGCGACGCAAGCGGTCGCGACAGTCGTTGGAAGGATCCGGCAGTTGGGACTCGACGTGGCGCTCCACAAAACAGAGGCCATGTGTTTTCATGGCCGTCTGAACGCGCCACGGTCAGAGTCCCACATAACGGTGGGAGGGGTTCGCATCGGCGTCGGGAGGGCGATGAAGTACCTGGGACTCGTCCTCGACGGCCGGTGGAACTTCAAGGAGCACTTCCTGCGTTTGGCCCCAAGGCTGAACCGGGCAGCAGGCGCCCTCAGGCGACTCCTGCCCAACCTCAGCGGGCCAAACGCCTCCTGCCGGAGGTTGTACGCCGGTATCGTGCGGTCCATGGCCCTCTACGGGGCCCCCGTGTGGGCCCTGAGCATGCGGACGCGACCAGCGAGGCTGGTCGCATGCCAGAGGGTCATGGCTATCCGGATGATCCGAGGATACCGCACGATCGCCGGCGAATCAGCCAACCTCCTTGCCGGATTATTGCCCTGGGATCTGGAGGCGACCGCCCTCCAGCGCGTCTATGAGTGGCGCGTGGAGGCGCGGCGCCGGGGAGAATTCCCGCTGCCCCGACAAGTCGAGGCGCGGCGGGAAGAGGTCCAGCGCGATCTCAGGGCAGTATGGAGGGAACGACTGTCGCAACCGAGGTTCGGGCACGCCGCAATCGCGGCGGTAAGACCCCTCTTTGAGGAGTGGCTGGAAAGGCGTCACGGCGTCCTGACCTATCGGATGACGCAGGTCCTCACCGGACACGGATGTTTCGGGAGGTACCTGTGTCGGATGGGGAAGGAAGAAACGCCGGGGTGTCACCATTGCGAAGATCGCCCGGAGGACACAGTAGAGCATACGGTGCAAGACTGCCCCGCTTGGGCAGAGCACCGCCGTGTCCTCACGGCAGCGATAGGCGGAGACCTCTCGCGCCCGGCATTGGTCGAGGCCATGCTGCGGGGCGAGACGGAGTGGGAAGCGGTCGCCTCCTTCTGCGAGGCAGTAATGCTCGTTAAGGAGGAGGCGGGCCGTGAGAGAGAGAGGACAGCGTCCTCCCTCCGCCCCACCCGCAATGGTAGACGCCCACGGCGTCGGACGTCGCAAGACGATCTCCGGCCACCGTAGGCGCGGGCATGCGGGCGGCGAGTAAAGGGCAACTCGCCGCCCGGACATGGACCATGCCCGGGTCGACGGCGCGTTGTGTTCCACGCGCGCCTCAAAGAGCGTCAGCACGATGACGGGGCCCCGCCCAAGAGGGCCAAAGCCTGCCGGGGTCGCGGGACTTATCTCATTACCGTGACCCCGGAACACAAAGGGCTATTGAAGGACACCGTGGATTTTAGTCAGTACAAGTCTGACAGTCCCTCCCGCCCTGCCCGGGGTGGGAGGACTCATTTGATGATTTTACCACGCTAAAAAAAAAAAAAAAAAAAAAGCAGAGCTTGTGTTATGGGTACTAGACAACTGATAAACATACTTATATATTTCTAAATACATAAATATTATAGATAAATTACACCCAGACACAGAACAAATGATCGTGCTCATTACACAAACATTTGTCCTGGGTGGGAATCGAACCCACGACCTCCGGCGCCGCAATCAGGGTCACTAACCACTAGACCAACAGGCCTGTCAAATTCTATTATGCTCCCGTAGGATATTGTTCGTATTACACGGGCAAAGCAGCTGGCAGAAACTAGTAGGAAATAGCGTAAAGTCTTATTCATTATTCTTAAAAAAAAACTTTTTATAAAAAAAGTACCGACTTCAAAACCAAAACACACAAAAAAGTATAAAATAACTTTCCTTTCGGAAGTCGGTGGCTTTGTTTTTTTTTTCATTGACTATGCCACCGACTTCCGAAAGAAAAGATATTTTATACTTTTTTTTGTGTTTTTGGTTTTGAAGTCGGTACTTTTTTTATAAAAAGTTTTTTATTTTTTTTTATTTTACACTTTTTATTATTAGTTCTGATATTCAACAAAAATCTTCGTCTTTGACAGTCCAAGTAAGCAACAAAAAATTATCTATCTCAAAAACTACTTAACCGGTTTTGTTGAAACTTACAGTATTCCCTAAGTTGAACAATACCTAGTACAACAAAAAAAGAATTACTTAAATCCGACTTGTAGTTCCGGAGATATGCGAACACAAACATAAAAACATACATACACTTTTCAAATTTGGCACATTTGTTCAGACGCTGATATAGACTAACATATACGAAAACTGGGCAGTTCTGGAAATATTAAATACATACGGGTCGAATTGATCACCTCCTTTTTTTGAAGTCGGTAAAAAGATAACACGCAAGGATCACTGCAAAGTAGACCAAACTGCGAATGATTTTCACTTAACCCTGAAGTTGCGTTTCAAGATTACGACAGAGTAACCATAAAACCCGTAACACACTCATCATAAGTGAACAAAGTCAAGCGTGTAGTGTGACCACACAATAGAGAGACTGAGCAGTAAAGTACAAAAGGGTTACTCCACACAGAGACTTGTTGCTGAAGGACCTTTGGTCCGGGTACTTGTTGTCAATCCTTTCCTACTGCTCACGAGATACTAAGCATGGTCCATGGTCGGGCGGCGAGTTGCCCTTTACTCGCCGCCCGCATGCCCGCGCCTACGGTGGCCGGAGATCGTCTTGCGACGTCCGTCGCCGTAGGCGCCAACCACCGCGGGTGGGGCGGAGGGAGGACTCTGTCCTCTCTCTCTCGCGGCGCGCCTCCTCCTTCGCGAGCATTACTGCTTCGCAGAAGGAGGCGACCGCTTCCCACTCCGTCTCGCCCCGCAGCATGGCCGCAACCAATGCTGGGCGCGAGAGGTCTCCGCCTATCGCCGCCGTGAGGACACGTCGGTGCTCTGCCCAAGCGGGGCAGTCTTGCACCGTATGCTCTACTGTGTCCTCCGGGCGATCTTCGCAGTGGTGACACCCAGGCGTTTCCTCCTTTTTCCTTAGACACAGGTACCTCCCGAAACATCCGTGTCCGGTGAGGACCTGCGTCATGCGGTAGGTCAGGACGCCGTGACTCCTATCCAGCCACTCCTCAAAGAGGGGTCTTACCGCCGCGATTGCGGCGTGCCCGACGCTCCGAAATACATACCGTGGACAAATGGTCATGCCAGGGTGTATCAAAGTAGGTACCTACTTTGGTTGGTAGTAGGTACTTACGTTAGTAGTAGATTTTAGTTCGCGTTTTTGGAAAAATGTGATGTTATTGGGTAAACGCTGTGGCTGAAGGATAGACTGAAAACACAAAATCAGAGATCTAATCTCAGAATTCTAATCTTAAACTAAGTTTTAAACAAAGTTTAAGATTAGAATTCTAACGTTAAAAAAACATAAGGTAAAAAGTTACAACTCTCTTGTAACTCTAAAAAACTTCATTGACTAAAGTACTAGTACCTTCGAAGAGGTATCTAAATCCGATGACAAGTTTTTGTTAACGGACACACGATATTAACCGATTAACCTTTTACATCCATTTATATCTTGGCAATCCTGGTCCTAAGTATCATCGACTGTATAGCTGAATATAAAGATAGCTCGTCTGAACCGCCTATACCATTTGAATACGTAATATTTGGAAAGTTTGCGGACCTCACTTTAATTCCCACGTCTAAGAACGAAAGAATTTCGAGTGCCGATATACTGAGGCATTGAATTACGCAAGGCGTAAGTTAAGACCTGGGGAATGTCAGACAAGGATCTGTAATTGATGACGCCATTATTTCTATGACATCTAAATAAAAATGGCCGCCACAGGTCGATCTTTAAAGTTAAGCCGTGCTTGTCAGGATAGGTCTGTGGTTGGGTGACTATCATAGCGATCGTTTCCTCCGTGCCGCGGTTTGCACGTAAAGTCGTTGGTCCCGGCTTACAATTGTTGACACTCCCAGTTAAGTAGATCAATGGGTAATAGAATCTAGAAGTATACTGTACCCAAATGGTAATACTGGTTGTCTTACCATTTGGGTACAGTATACTTCTTATCCAGTAACTGGGTTGTGGAGGTCAGATAGCATTCAGCTACATCAGATTTTACTAGAATGAAGCCTAACCAACGTACTTACATAGTTCTTCAAAGGGCTAGGCAGATGATGATAATTTCTATTTAATTATTGAAGTGAAATATTATTTGAGAACTTTTTAACTTTGAATACACAAGATAAAAATAAAGCTGAATTGTAAATGAGGTTTCTTAAGAAACATTTTTGAATAATCAAACGACTTTTCCTTTGATGTATTTGGCACACATGTTTTATGTCATCTTTTTCCCAACCTACTAAGAATATTTATGTCTTATTTAAAAACGAATATTGCCAGCGGCAATCAGGATAAAAAATATCCTATCGGGTTTGTTTAATTGTACGCACTAATCTCAAGAACATCTGATACGAATAGATTTTTTTTCGTTTGATAGCGGGGAAAAGCTAGTGTACTAATACAGGTGTTAAACTATCTGTGCACGACATCCAGTCTTGTTTAGTAGTTTTTTTATTTGGGAAAGATAATCAAACATCCATCCTCACAAACTATCGCATTTATACATGTATTACTTAGTTAGAAATAATAAATATTGTCATGAGTTTCAACTTAGGCAAAAATAACGTCATATATGTATTATCTTAAGCCAGGAAGGTAGGTCAACATATTCCAGGCGCAACAAATTGTTTCACATTAAAACTGCCTGAAAACTCATGAACAACGACTACAGGTATTCAGCAAATCGATGCAATTAATTGTGAATGAGTAAAACCATTAATTCCGCTGAAAAATGTCAGATCTAGGTACAGTTTTTAACAAGACAAATTATGTTAAATAAATCTATGATTACTGACAGATAGTACAAAATTGCCTGTAATCCGTCGGTATTTTGTCGGTTGTAAAGGAAAGACACACCTAGCTTGATCATACGCATGAGTAAGCACGATTTATTGCTAAACTCAAGAATTTCTTACCTGAAAAGAAAACTATTAATTTCCCTTTAAATGTTTTGCACAATTTCTCAATTACTACAGCAATGCTTTGACTAATGACAAAATGTTCTGTTTTAAATTGATCTAGCGTAGATCATACAACTATAAATGTAAGTTCAGTACGCGAAACGCAGACGCAGCAAAGCAGTAAATGGCTTAGTCCTGACGCCGGATTTCGGCGATTTCGCTGGACAAAAATTGGATCAATATAGGTACCCGTTATTATTAGCACAATGTGTATATTGTGTTTTTCAACAGGATTTTTAGTCGCAGCACGAACCCTGAATACGTGTTTGGGTGGTGGCATAACATCATCATCATCATCAGCCTATAATGTTCCCACTGCTGGGACACAGGGAGTGGGCCATAATCCACCACGCGGGCCCAGTGCGGGTTGATGGCATAACGCCCGGTCTCTATTTTAGGAGGCTTGAAAAATAACTAACTAAAAGTGGATAATACCTCTTTCTGTTACCTTTTGGGGACTGTCACACTCGTATTGACTAAAATACATACATACTACATACAACCCTAATCTCTTCAAAGTTAGAGTGAACTGAACAGGCTTCTCCTGGGTAAGCTGGCTCCATCGTCGACCTTGTCTTAGTCACTCCTGACCTAAGGTAACCAAACCATAAAAAAAATCTAAAATATAATAAATATAAAATCAATTGCCCTTTACGTTCCAGGGTCACGGTTACCTGTTTAGACATTCCCGCGACCCCTCCGGATTGCAGACAGGTATTTGAAGCGTGCGACCCTGTATTTAGACAGTCTGAGATCTTCGAGGATCCTCTTTTCATAAAGTCACTTCTGTTCGTGACAGTCAAGTATTGGTAAACTTTTGGCCGGATACAGAAAGTTTCTTAATCAATAGGTGAGTACTCTGGAAATTGGCTGAAAACTTGTTAATTGGTGAAGTTGCTAAACTTAAATGAATTCTGTGAACTTCGTTGTATCTGTATGGACATGCTACATGCATAAACATTGTTAACTTGCTTGTGTCTGTAGTAGACTTGCTTCAAGTGACAATATTCATGAATATTTCTAGCAGACAGTTAGGTGACCGCCTTTTCAAAATTACCTAAAAATCGTTTTAATAAGAATCTAAATCGAGAGCAGAAGAAAGAATTATTTTTAATGGTTTACATTTAACTTTGGCGAAAATTCGATAAATTCTCTTCAATTTTTGTTTGCATTTATAGTAACATCAATCATATTATTTTAGATTATGTAAGGTACCTAATGGTTACAGTTTTTTAACAAACTCAAGTAATTAATAACAATAACCAGAATAAAATAGATCAATTGACCCAACATTAATTGACATAAAACTTTCTAATATTCATTCTTGATTTCATTTTCCAATACCAATTCATTAAATGTCATGTTAAATCAGCCATAAAACGAACAGATCTGATGTGATTCGTCAGTGAATCTCCACCTAGGATCCGGTTTATTAACGACTTTGATGCGACCAACTTTTGTTTTAGTACAAGCCTCGTGGCCGATATAAAGTGTTAGATGGATATCAGATGTCTTAACTGATAGAATGACTTGCAAATAACTTTCATCTTATACAGGAAAGAATAAGACTCAAATTGCAATGTGCAGGTTATAACTTCAAGTGACGATTCTAAAGCACAACCAGTCGAAAGCCTCAAACAAGAATAAGTCGTAAGGAAAAGGAAGAAAGGAGATTTTTCTGTACACTAAACTGTTACAACAGATGCTACAATATTACTATGACTAAATGGAAGACTTATTGTACTTGCGAGTGAGCAAACAGAGGTTAATGTACGCATAGATTTTGCATGAAAATGTCGCTCTGACAAATAGAAATTGACAGAATAGAATATGGAAATGGAAAATTATGCTGCTGTATCGGAAAGCGCATAAATGACAACAAATATTAGAAATTTCTTACGATGAATTTATTGAAATAATGTGTCAGTCACGAAGTAAACCAATCGAATTAAATGACGAAGACAGTTTAAAGATTTGCATCGATAAAAATTCATCAGACGGCTATAAGGAGTAAGATAAAAGTCGGAACTTAAATGAAATACAAAAAGATTGATGCACCTGAAGAAGTACGTGGAATTTCATTGACGAGCACTCAACCTAAATGTCCAATAGGCGATAAGGTCCGCCTACAGCCTGATGCTGTTCAACAATTTTATCATCATCATTACCGAAGACTTTATCTCTAAAAGAATAAGGGAGAGAGTTGATTGCCGGAGCAACCTTAAAAAATGTAAGGTCTCCCAAGTGCGGCTACTTTCCAACGTGTCAATAAGAGCTTTCGCTATCTGTGACCGAAACGCGTGTTTTGTTTGTTTTGCTTATTTGAACATTCTTTTTTCTGAGCTCCTTTTGATATAACTTGTGACGCGGTACTTTCGATAGAAGTGTTAATTTTTTTGGGCACAACAAGGGCATGTCTTACTACACCCAAGTTTGTTCCAATCAAAATTATGATGAGCATACTTAAAAACCACAAAAGAAATAAAATTATGTTGAGCCAGTTCCACATTATTTATTAATCTAACTTTAGAGTCAAACCCGTTTCTTTAACCAAGTAGACTGACCGTAGCTGTTGGTGTACCTTTATTAATAAATAAATAAATAAGATGTTCAAGATTACAAACTAGAGCTTTCAATGAGTACAGGTATATGTAACGTCCCTGTCGTTCTTTTTCTCACGCAATACGAAGAGCTGACAACGGTTTCTTACATATTTATTGTGACACTGTTATTGCATTGTCAACTTTGCAAAAACTGCTACCATACGTTGGCACGATCAACTGATAACTTTTGCAAAGTTTTTTAATATGAATTAAAGTAATATTCACAGTTTTAAAATGAAATAATTATACGTTTACCAAATGAATTTAATGGACGCCAATAATGTCAGTCATAAGAAAATTACAGATCAAATTATTGCAAAGGGCAACCTTAATAAGACTCCCAACATTGACCACCCAACGACAACCGTTGCAAAATACAAAAATGATTTACAACAAAACCACACTTTCGTTTCACAGTACATAAGGTCAATAGCAATAATTAAAAACAATTTTCTCATTCACCAGGCGTAAATATACGAGTTAAAAAAAATATATAAAGATGCATGGCTATCTGAAATTGAATCAGCATCCAAAGAGCGAAAGATAAAAATTTACGACGTTAATTGACATTTCAAAATTGAGAGCCGACCATGATATTCGAGATGTATGCGTTCGGGGAACGAAACCGAAGGAAGAACTTATGTTGTGCCAACTAATAATGGTGGTTGCCACATAACTCATGAATTAAGTGCTCTCCGAATATTCTGATGAACGAAGATCGTGAAACAACGTTGGTGAATTTTATCTGACTGTCCAATAAGGTGGGCATTATTTCATACTGTATGAAGAAATGTTTAGAAATATAGAAATAAACAGCTAGACGATTTAGTAATGGATTGTTCCTAGATGAAGATTGCAACACTGAAGTAGGTTGCATTATGTTTTTTTATCGATAACACAAATCCAGAAGAGACCCATTAAGCCAGGGCATAATACCAAAAATGTTGCATCTATTCCAGTTCATAAATAAATGAAATATTAACCATTCCATCAATGATTTTAAAATAATTGTACTGTTAGAATAAAATAACACAGGAGCTACAGGACAGACATTTTAAGCCAATTCATTTCAACGATGGCAACTCGTTATCCTAATCCCAACTCCCACATTAAAACGTCATAATTGTTAAATATAAATGACAGAAACGTGCGAACAAAACCGGCACGGATTAACGCCATTACAATTTTAATCCCCCGACTTCACAGCATAAAGAGTACCTTTTACTTGTAAAAGAGCGTCAGATTTCATACACTCGTTTCGTACCGGTTGTAATGTTTACGGATAATTTTGTAAAAGTTCAAATAACACGACAGGTGAGAATTAAAGACTCCTAAACATGTGTTCTTTGAGTAGGGCTGGTACTAGGGCTACCACAGAACATGAATCAAAGAACAAATTGCGTGCAACATCAGTTTATAACTGATCAGTCATCACCTTATCTGCTTCAATGATATGCAATAAATCAGTAATCAATTTGTTATTTCCTTTCCTAACTAGTTACGAAAGCACTGTAACCTGTGTTGTTTCCTAACTAGTTAGAAACAACTGTTTGACCGTAGCACGCGACATGACAATTAATTTTATTAGCATCGCACTCTCGGGCACGCCGCAATCGCGGCGGTAAGACCCCTCTTTGAGGAGTGGCTGGAAAGGCGTCACGGCGTCCTGACCTATCGGATGACGCAGGTCCTCACCGGACACGGATGTTTCGGGAGGTACCTGTGTCGGATGGGGAAGGAAGAAACGCCGGGGTGTCACCATTGCGAAGATCGCCCGGAGGACACAGTAGAGCATACGGTGCAAGACTGCCCCGCTTGGGCAGAGCACCGCCGTGTCCTCACGGCAGCGATAGGCGGAGACCTCTCGCGCCCGGCATTGGTCGAGGCCATGCTGCGGGGCGAGACGGAGTGGGAAGCGGTCGCCTCCTTCTGCGAAGCAGTAATGCTCGTTAAGGAGGAGGCGGGCCGTGAGAGAGAGAGGACAGCGTCCTCCCTCCGCCCCACCCGCAATGGTAGACGCCCACGGCGTCGGACGTCGCAAGACGATCTCCGGCCACCGTAGGCGTGGGCATGCGGGCGGCGAGTAAAGGGCAACTCGCCGCCCGACCATGGACCATGCCCGGGTCGACGGCGCGTTGTGTTCCACGCGCGCCTCAAAGAGCGTCAGCACGATGACGGGGCCCCGCCCAAGAGGGCCAAAGCCTGCCGGGGTCGCGGGACTTATCTCATTACCGTGACCCCGGAACATAAAAGGCTATTGAAGGACACCGTGGATTTTAGTCAGTACAAGTCTGACAGTCCCTCCCGCCCTGCCCGGGGTGGGAGGACTCATTTGATGATTTTACCACGCTAAAAAAAAAAAAAAAGCATGGCACTCTATCGGAACCTGTCATTTTATTCATTCAATTTTCAAGAGCTCTTGAGAATTGAAAGAGTAAAATGACATAATATAATGTTCTGGAGTAAACTAGTTGCATAAAAATATTTCATTATCAACAAATTCGTTCTTTACAATAAAATCAATAACCGGAGTGAAATTGTAACTCGTAGAATAATAAATGACAAGCATCACAAACTAGTCAACCAATCCCACAGGAAAGAATCCGACTTTGGTAAAAAACATGGCGTCCAAGCAACCCTAGTACCTTCGAAGCCGGACGACGCTTGCACTCAACACACTGACACACATTTTTGTGGCCGCGCGCAATTTTATTTATTTACACGTATTTAAGCATTCGACGCTCGTCTCCGTGGATTAGCCTTATGTGATGAATTAGGAATCACTGTGTCGTGTAGGAAACGGTTTTGTCACCGACATGAATAAGTTCAAGATAGTTTATTTTCTTGGCATTGAGTACTAAAGCATCAATCGTTTGATCTCTAATTTCTAATTGTAGTTCTTAATCTTAGATCCTTATCAACTTCAAATATGATTGTGAATTTAAGTTTCCTTTTTCATTCCATATTATGTTGATTGATAGGTATATCCTTGTCAATCTCTTTAATTTCCTGTTCTCCTAGTATTCAGGTTGTATTATCTACTCATAAAGTTGTCTTATATCATACTTAATTTTCTTGTGTGTGAAATCTTACATCTTTATCAAAAAGCTACTCACTAAATCATCAAGCTAATTACTTTAGAATTACTAATATTAAATTAAAATAATAAATTAAATTATATTTAGAATTATTAATATTCCTTAATCTTAGGCATAGGCACCTACGTGTTTCGGATTATTAATATCCTTTGTTTCCTGAGCTCATTATTTCCTTTGCTTCGTTTATCATGTGATCCACCCGAGTGGAATGATAAAGCATGAACGTGTGAAATACAACGATGACATCACAAAACCACTAGCCAAATGGGCCTCCGTAATATCGTCCCGTACATGATCACGATCAGTTTACGAGAGGGTCTCGTGTTCGGGGCGTACTTTATTGGATATTTCAGCTATATTTTGGGCATGGAATATTCGAGGCTTAGGATCTATCACGTTCAACGCTCCTATATAATATTAGATGTCCTTATCAAGTTTTTTCTTGGTTAACATCAATATTGAGAACCTATGTTTTTCTATAGATTAATTGGAATCAATATTGGTTCTGGGTTTTAAACTGTGTGGTCTTCTTATAGGTAGTATTTTAAGGTGTTCAATGCCCTCTGGGCGTGGTTTCCTCACCTCGTTTGGCTGCCTTCAGTAAGAAGTTATGGGATAACAATATTTCGCTTTTGCTAAATTGTGTTTATAAAGATCGTATTTTTTTGTCATATAAATTTCCACTTAATTAATTGATTTAAACTCGTTCTCACCGACATTTAGGTACTTTTCTAAAAGTTTTATTAATTGCCTTAAATCAGTATCTTATTTTTGATAATCTTTAAAAGTCATTAAGTTCACATAATTGTGTTTCCAATTATTACGACTTAATTGATATGAAATTATTATCTTTGTTGGATTTAAACATAGCAAACATCATAATTTTCTAAACCACATTTTGATAAATTAAACTTCTGATTTGCATTTCATAGCCCACAAATAATCTGCACAGGTTTACGCAATCTCTTCATAACTTACCGATAAAGAAAATTTTGGAACATAATGAACGAAAATTAGCACCAATTGAAGCATAACATTACGTAAATTAAAATTTTGATTATTTCGACTCTTTACGATCCATAAACATCTATACCTACTAATCATGATAAACGTGCCACACCGTAATCAATAGTTCGATTAAACGTATCCGCCAGTAAAAATTGCGATCCCATTACACATAACCAGTTTGAAGGTATTTACAACAAAATCATTCACTTTCTCTTAGAAAACTTCTCTATAGTTGTACCTATCGTATCTTTAAATTGGGTGGTAATCATTATTTTGATTTATCGATAGCGTAACGTTTTGGACGACGACCATTTTTGGAGCAGTCAAGCTAATTTCGTTTTTTTTAATTATGATAAGAAAAAGTGAAACAGTTTTGTGGGAACTAGTTATCGATACGCATACCAGCGTCCGGCGTCGTTTGCATCACTATCTGTGTTAGAATCAACAGAAGAAAGTAAACTCGTTACTTCATTAGATAAGTCTTGAAAATTTACACATCTGTGTTGATTTATTTCAACACCAGCTAAAGCCTCTAGACGTCTCTTTCTTTAAACATTTACGTTTATTTGTCTTACATTTATTTGACAAACAATTTTATTTCTTCCTCTGTTAGTACGACTACATCTGTTGCCAACGGTTTTGCCTGAGTCATCATCATCATCAGCCTATAAATGTTCCCACTGCTGGGACACAGGCCTCCTCTCTATAACTCGAAAAATTATCCCACGGGAACGTTAAGCTAAAAGGTTCCCTATGGATAATTCCAAAAAAGATGGATGGGTTGTTGCTGTAATCCATCTCTCTCATCTTTTTTTATTTTTACGTGGTAAAATCATCAATTTAGTCCTCCCGCCCTGAGTGGAGAGCACAGGTCTGTCAGACTTGTACTGACTAAAAACTAAGGTGTTCCTTCAATAGTGCTTTTCAACGTTTCAGGGTCATGCTTACCTGTTTTGACAGTTCCGCGACGAAACTTTCGATCGTAACTCATATTATGATTCTGCCAAAAAAGTTTTTTAGACCCTGTTCTCTTCTCTGTTACTAATGTATCAGTATTACCTACCTCGTAAACACTGCTCAATCTTGTAGCCTTTATTCACAAGATCCATTAACCCTATAGTAAACAAATATGGAGACAAAACAAGACGCTAATGTTTAACGCTTAGTAAATGATTTACGATTAGTAACAGTTGTTTTTGTTTACTAGTTGTCAGCCGTAATCCTTGTTTACTATTAAACTTGTAAAGCTAATTACAAATATAATTTAACTAGAACTGTTTGTAGTATGCAAATGAAATTGTTCACCCTCTCCAAGAGCCTTACGTAATTGTAAATCTTTTAGAACAACCCTATCTACTCGTATTTCCACGACTTTTTAGAATTTTTTTAAATCCTTCACATTTGTGATTGTGAAGACAAAGACACCTTGACATGTGTGACTTGATTAGGTAAATAATCAGAAAGATAAGGTAATTAAGATAATAAGATGACACCGTTTTAATTTGGGGGTCTTATTATCAAGACTCTTATTGGCTAAAAACCATCCTGTTCCTTCACCACATGCCTGTCACGTTCCAATGCCGCAATAGGTACTGCTTAGACAGTTTCGCGGCCCTATGCGTTGTATTTAGTTTTAGTTCCATAGTTAAAACTAAATACAACGGTTTAATTTATCGCGAGTATTATCGATGCTGTTGATAAATTATTCACCAATTTCTAGCAACTTTGTTACCTTAATATTTGTTGTATTGATTGTCAATTGATCGACAAGCTGGGTCGATGATTTGAAGAATGTGGCTGGCAGCGGAAGAATGCGGACTGCCCAGGACCGGGAGGGTTGGCGCTCTTTGGGGGAGGCTTACGTTCAGCAGTGGACGGCAATAGGCTGGTAATATATTTTCAATTATTATTTTAAATTGGGGCACTAAGAGTTTTTTTTTACTTAAAGCAATCGCGGACTTATATGTTAATTTGATCTAAAATTAGTTCCTTTTTCGTACGCAAGAGGCAATGGCTAGAGTTCCCTTTTATTTACCATACAATTAACATCGTACATCCTTTTTTAACGTGGTAAAATCATCAAATGGACGGGAGGTCTCTCCCGTCCAGGACTGTCAGACTTGTACTGACTAAAATCCACGGTGTCTTTTAATAGCCCTTTACGTTCCGGGGTCACGGTTACCTGATAGGACAGTCTCGAAACACGTCGTACATACTTCATGGACGAAGTACGGTCAATCGATCGTAAGTTTTTCACAGTGAAAGACGAAAACACTTGATATGCGAAGTAAGTTCAGAGTAAAATGAGGGAAACCAACTATGGTCATACTCAATGAGTGGCTATACTCACTCAGAAAATTAAGTTCATGTAAATGACGTTGAAGCAAGTTCTAAGTCAAAACCAAAAGCTGCCGCACATACCAATCAAAGTTATTCTTCATACTTTCTACTGGTCGTATGTTTGAGCACTTTTCTAGTTTGTTTTAATTTCTAACTACAAATAAATGGGTATCAAGTAGGTCAGAAGAACTCTCCAGAAACAATATTGACGCTCATCACAGATGTGGGGAGTTTGCTAGAGAACTTATGTTTGCTAATTAACGCAGTTTTTATGGTAGAGCTTTCTGTATTATTTTAAGGTTTGTTTGATATTCTAAGTGTATGTAGTTTTACGTAACGTTTAGGTTGAATTTTATTAATAAAACAGGTGAATTGTTCGTCTAGTCGCATTCAAGAGTTGCCAGCGTCAATTTAATAGTGACTTTGATGAATTCTTAAACACAGTTTAGATGGAGCGTGGTTGCGATAAGTTTCATTGGTGAAATTTGTCCTTGATTAAAATTTATTGATTAAATTACACTTAAAAATTTATTGAAAACCACTCGATTACTAGACGGAATTTCGATATCAATTTATCTAACAGGGTCCTTGGAAATTATAGATTTTATTCGCGTTTATCTCTGATCCAATAACAAATAACCTCCGTTATCAAATACAATCCGGTCCATAAAAATAAAAGCACCTCAACGTACAATTGTCTCTGGCAGTAAAAATGGAGACAAAGTCTTATCGTTAGACAAGATTTTGGTTAAAAAATGAGAGAGCAAAGCCGAAAGAAGGCAGCCGTAGGGCGCGCCTACGCTTGTCCAAAATATGTATAATGAACAACTGGCTGGAAAAATGCTAATTTGAATCTCTTGCATGCATGCCAACAGTGCCCTAGTGTCAATCGTGTTTTTGATGTATACTTTGAGTACAGTGGCGGCCGAATTAATTGACCAAACCCATTTTTAATACTGATTAAGTTAAACAAAATTAATTGAACAGTCTTGTATTTAAGCCCGCTTGCATTCATGGCTCATTTGTCATTCTGTGGCAGACATCTTCAAAAGCCATAAAGAAATAAAACAATTATTTTAATGCGTTTAGTTCATAATGTGAGATATGATTACGTTGCTAGCGGAACAAAGTTTTCTATTTTGATTAATATTTTTAATAAAACATCTTTAATTATTTTATTATGTTAAGAACAGTACCCATTCTGGGAAAATAACAAACGTGTCAGATTATCACCTTTCTCGAGCCATTAACCACAGAAAATGATTAAGGAACCTTCCTTGGAAGCTAAGTGATAAATGACGTTCATTATATTTTGGGTGATAGTAGTTTGTATCACCTCATAATAAATTCGTGTATTCGCCAGAAAAAATGACAGATAGTTTCAGGAACATAAAAAATAAATAAATGATTACTTGATGTCTGCCAAAGTAGATTAAAAGAACAAAAAATATGTTGCACCGGACCCAAGTAACTTGCTTTTGCATAAAATCACCAATCTGGAGTTGGCGTTTGCATGCAAGCATCAGCTCAGAATTGTGCAAGTTACTAGCATGTATATTCCTGACTTTGTCAATATAAGCCGCAACTGCTTAATAAATAATAATTCGAAAGCAAATCACGATTATAAATAGCATAATTATCTTATGTTTCGGTAATAATCTTCGATCAAAGCTTCTTATTATATTGCCTTCTTTGTTCTGTCAATTTTGACATTATCATCCATCAAAGATAACCACAATATGTTTACGTTTGCACAGTTACACACGAAATTGGTCAATCTCTTTTGAGTCTTTTGTGTGATACAATTATGAAATTATCTTATTATGATTATATTGTGATGTGATTTATACAATTGGCATTTGCTTGATAGGCCTTTGAATGGCGCGTTGTGTATGATGATGATGACGATAAATGAAGGTGTTTGAAGATTCCGATGCGTTGACCTAGAATTAATTGCGATAAAATTGTCGTCTTGTCGTTGCTTGTCGTTTTTAAATAAGTGTAAGTACCTTTTATGTCATTATTTGAAAAAGAAAAAAGAGCACAGTGTTTATATTTAAATCATGAAAGAGTTAGGTAGATTGAATTGATCTTTTGAGAAGTAAGAAGGCGGATAAAACCCATTTGTGCAACTACTTTACATTATTTTTTTATTTTATTGTTTTTTCATTTCAATGAGCAAACCTATATATGTATAAAGCTTTCGCCATTCAACTCACAAAAATGTATGAAAATGTTTAACTGGTCCGTTATTCTGGCCAGATGTGTACAAAAATACTTTACGTGGGCAGTCGGTCAAGTTCGTTCGCGGCGTCCCAATAACATGGTTAATTAAAATTAAAAAAGAAAGAATCACTCGTCACACCACACTTCATAAAACAATTAATTGTGGAAAGGTGTTTATACTTCACGCTATTCATTCATAGTTTATCTTTGTTAGTTAGGTTTTTAATTGGCTCATAAATGTCTAATATTGAATAGATATCTCATCCTTACCTATGAAGATAAATAAAAAACGTAGACAATAAAGAACATTTCTACTATTCCAGTCAAATAAAGTTCATAAAATGATCATGTAATTAACCTAGTTTTTCTCGAGCTTTCCTTATTCCTACTGTGCCATTCCAACTGCTAACTGCGTACATTTTTTTCTTAAATAATTGGCTATCAACATAATAAAGTAAAACCATAATCGTAAGTCTGTCGCAAAAAAAAGTCGCAAACTTGGATTATTTATTCATTGGGCCAATATCATGAAGAAGTCTGCGAAAATTCAGATCTACCGGATTTGATGTAAGCACTGATGTTTAAAGTTACTGGACTATATATTATGGTATTACAAAGTCGCTTAAGTCTGTCTATTCGATCATAACTACCGAATGACTGCACCAAATTGGGTAATTCTATTTTTGTTGTATGTTCCTTATGATCAGAATAAGGTTTGTAAGAAAGATTAAAAAAAAAACCACCGGGATACAGATTTAAGCCCCTGAGGGAGCCAAAGCAGGGCAGGCCGCTAGTCTTAGTAAAATCGATCATTCAGCAAATATTAATAGAACAACAAAATCGATCAGCCGTAGTAATTGCCCTACTAATGCTGTCTGGTTGAAAGGATCGATATCTGTTATTAGCATTTTAGGCACGCTTGCAAAATAACTTATTAGGTGAAATAAGCTCCGTTTGCAAGTGCTGTTGTCGGTGAGGGTAATTAATATTCGCTGGTTCTTTGTCAGGTTGGACTAGAAATAATGTTTAATGATTTTTCTTTCTAATCTTGTGTTTTTCTTATAAAAGGCAACTTTGGGACAAGCAAGATCTATATCGTCTGTAGAATAAAAAAAACCGTGTGGCACTCGGTGACTGCCGCGGTAAAGCTATTGCATAGCATTTTTATCAACTTATGCAATTATAATTATTTATTTATTTATTATACCCATTTATTAAGCCTCCTGCAGACACACGCGATTAATCGCGCGGGGCGACATGTCGCGGTCCATTCGCAGTACATTTAGAGTGGAAATTAGCTTGGCTCGTTGTCGCAGGGCGATTAATCGCGTGTGTCTGTAGGAGGCTTTACTGTACTAATTAGGCTATGGTCAGCCACGTCAATCAAGTAAAACGTCAAGAAAAGTTCTCCTCCTCCTCCTCCCTCTCCCTCTCCCTCAATAAAATTGCCCCTTGCTCAATAAAAGCATGCTTTCGTGCTAGTAATGAGCACGTCTGTCCGTACTTTTATGAGCACGTCTATCCGTACCTTTATGATTGCCGAAGTCTCCCGAACTGAAACGACGTTAGACGATGCGTGCTGTCAGATGTGGTCAGGTTTTTTCGTTACGTTTTTCGCGCGCGCCGAGCTCAGAGCCTGCGATAAAAACTATGCAATAGCTTAAAAAATACGTTAAAATTTTCCTGAAATCATAAGTGTGCAGTAAAAATGAAATATTTATAATATGTTTTCTCAATCATTGCTGACTAAAGCGGGTTTTTTAAGAAAAATAACCTCGCGTGATGCATAGCATACCTATAGACAAGACTGAAAAATCTTTTGGAAGAAGACATACAGAATAGTATTGAGGTCTGGCATAAGCACAACATGATCCTCTCCGCTGGGACACAGGAATTTTATTTGACTGATCATCATTAGCCCTCCCAGCTCGGGTTGAGTGGAAGGGACCATCAGACTTGACTGAATAAAAACCACCCTGTTCGCTCTGTTGCCCTTTGCGTTCCAGAGCCGCGGTAACCTTTGTTTCTCTCTGCTGGGACACCGCGTATTGATGGATGTTAATGATTCCAAGTCATGATTGAGACATCAGAAATTGCTCTTACCTTGTGAGGTCTAAAGTCAATGGATTCTTAATAAAGTCTTTACGAACACAAGTGAAAAGGAAAATCTTTATATAACGGACTCTAAAGTCCTATAATTACACTAATGTGATGATGATTAATCAATCACTGAATAACGAGTTCTAAAAACTAACTTATAAGGTTGGTATTACCTTTTCATGAAACAAAGATAATAAACCATTAAATATTGATGTTTATTCAAAACAAATCCTATGCATAAATATTCATTGGTAAATTATTAGATGTTTAATTAGATAATAACGACGCAATAACGAAGAACTTTCCATCAGTTGTTATTGCTAACATTAACAGTGTCTACTAAACTTTATTGCTATTTAATGAAGTGCGTTGCCAGTGTGAATTTCGGATATTTATTAAAACTTTATACACAAATTAGTACCAAGGCGGACTTAATGCCGTTCTCTACCAGTCTATCATCTATCAACCCTCGGGAACGTCAAAATGGTATAAAAACCGTTATTAGTCCAGGTAATAAACTATCTGTGTACTAAATTTTATCCAAATCTGTTCAGTAGTTTTTGTGTGAAAATGATACAAACATTCATCCATCCTCACTTTTCGCAGTACTAACTAAATAAGAGACTAGATATCAACTTCTGGAGTTTTTGTAACGTAAACTGGAACTTAAACGCTAATTTGAAATAATAGCTCCTCGTTCGTACACTAGAGGCGCTGTTTCATTTTTTCACACAAAAATCGCAATAAATATTTTAAAACACTGTAAATAAAATACTGAAACATCGTGTTAAGGACTATTTTTTTTAATTTACTACATGCGTCCTCTCGTCCATGACAGGACATGTCAGACTTATGCTGACTAAAGTCCACGTTGTCCTTCAATAGCCCTTTACGTTCCGGGGCCGCGGTTACCTGATAAGACAGTCCCGCGACCCCGGCAGAAAGCAGGTTTTTCTTGCGAGTTAAAATAAGTCATTAATAGGTCCGCTCCGTTCGCGGTAGAAACCGAGATTTGTTCAAAGGTATAATGAATACAATTATTATCATAGAATATTAATTCAGACACATTAAGCGGGTTCAGTAGCATTTTATATCTTCTAAGCTCAGTACAACATCGTTAACATATAAAATCAATCATTTTACCAGATTATACTGACCCCTACTTACTAACAAATTGTTTCAAATTTAGGGTTAAGTAAGTCTGGTTGTTTTCTTAACCTGAATTAAGTTGGTAACTTGGCTGCCCGGATGCTTCTACTTATGTGTGTGATGGTCATCTATAGCTGTAGGCTGCGATTGTTTGTTTTTATTTACATACTAGCTTCTGCCCTCGGCGTCGTTCGCTTTAAGTTTTGGCCCCCTTTTTTGTCGTGATTTAATTATGAAATGAGTCCTCCCGCCCGGGACGAGACGGGAGGGACTTTCAGACACGTACTGACTAAAATCCACGGTGATCCTTCACGGTCACGGTTACCTGATGAGACAGTACCGCGACCCCAAATTTTCGTTCAGTGTTCTTTCTGTTTTTTTTTAGCTCAAAAGGGTCTTAGTATGAAGTTACGTAACCTATCTCAAGAAAGGTGGTCATACATTATTTTCTAATAGGTAAATAAAATGCCGGAAGGCGTAGGATGCAGGTCGCTTCCAACCAGTATATGTGGAGATCTAAAGGGGAGGCCTATGTTCAGCAGTGGACGTCCTATGGCTGAGATGATGATGATGAAATACAATCATCATCATCATCATCATCAGCATATAAATGTTCCCGCTGCTGGGACACAGGCCTCCTCTCTGTGAGAGGGAGTGCACCGTAATCTACCACGCGGGCCCAGTGCGGATTGGTCTTCGAATTTTTGGTTCTAGGACATGCCGGTTTCCTCACGATTGTTTCCTTCACCGTTTTGAGAGCAGTGGTGTTAAAATAAATTACACAAAGTAATGCGCCTGACGGGGTTTGAACCCACGACCTACAACTCGTAAGTCGAGGCCGATACCACTGGGCCACCACTGCTCTCTATGAAATACAATGCTGCGCATCAAAACAAATATAGCTGACGTGGCTGAGAAGGCTGCCCAACTGAAATGGGACTGGTCCCATTTCAGTTGGGCAGCGTTAGGCACGTGAGCCGCGAAGGAGATGGCGGGACGAACTGGATTGGTTCTGTCCGAACTGGTGGCCTACCATGAACTGTTAACGCGATCCAGTTTAGGCTGTGGGAAAGAGATGGCGCTAGACGACTTGTATAGCTCTGTCTCTTTCCCACAGCCTTAACTGGATCGCGTTAAACACTCGTGGTAAGGCGTCTGGAAGGAGAACACACGGGCTCGCGAGAAATGGAAGGAGTGGAGGGAATCCTTTGCCCTGGAGTGGGAGGGAGTAGGCTATTAAAAACAAAGGTAAATAAAACTGTTTACAGCGTTTGCAAAGAGGTAAGTATTAGATAAAACATACCGACCGAATTGAGAACCTCCTCCTTTTTTGAAGTCGGTTAACAAATTGTGTTATCTCGGTTGATAAGCCTGATATAAAATAATTTAATTGATAGCATAAAGCATCTCAGGCACAATGTAATCTCCCCACCACATTTTTTTTTAATTAGCTTATTCGTTCCGGAGATTGACTCGTACAAGAGACATACAGACGAACAAACAAACTTTTCTTATCTTCTATACTTATAATAAATCTGTAGAGAGGTCAATTCTGTACATTAAATATATTTCCAAAATAACTATCAGGGGTTGTTTAGGGATCGATACTGATGCCAAAAATGCAATCAGTAAAATTATTGTCTGTCTGTCTGTCTGTCTGTCTGTCTGTCTGTATAACCGCTATAGAAACAAAAACTACTCGACGGATTTTAACGAAACTTGGTACAATTATTTTTCATACTCCTGAGCAGGTTATAGTATACTTTTCATCACGCTACAATCAATAGGAGCAGAGCAGTGAAGGGATTCCGATTGGATTTTTACAACTCAATTTTGAGGCACTTTCCGATAAGCTAGCAGACTGAAATTTTGCACATGCTCTGAGTTCTGATGAAAATACATGACTAGCTAAGAAACGTCATTACAAATCCAATATGGCGGCCTACCCAAGATGGCGGACTGGCTGTTTGAAATCCACCCCCATGATATGAGTATCAAATGAAAGGGTTTGCTGTCAGGAATACGAAATAAAAATAGTCACGTGATTTAAATCCAATATGGCGGACGTCCAAGATGGCAGACAGGCTATTTGAAATGCACCCCTATGATATGGATATCAAATGAAAGGGTTTGCTGTCGGGAATACGAACAAAATAGTAACGTGACTTAAATCCAATATGGCGGACGTTCAAGATGGCAGACTGGCTGTTTAAAATCCACCCCCATGATATGGGTATCAAATGAAAGGGTTTGCTGTCAGGAATACGAAAATTTAGTCAGGTGACTTAAATCCAATATGGCGGACGTCCAAGATGGCAGACAGGCTATTTGAAATGCACCCCTATGATATGGATATCAAATGAAAGGGTTTGCTGTCGGGAATACGAAAAAAATAGTCACGTGACCTAAATCCAATATGGCGGACGTTCAAGATGGCAGACTGGCTGTTTAAAATCCACCCCCATGATATGAGTATCAAATGAAAGGGTTTGCTGTCAGGAATACGAAAAAAATAGTCATGTGACTTAAATCCTATATGGCTGACGTCCAAGATGGCGGACAGGCTATTTGAAATGCACCCCCAAGATATGGGTATCAAATGAAAGGGTTTGCTGTCAGGAATATGAAAAAAATAGTCACGTGTCTTAAATCCAACATGGCGGACATCCAAGATGGCGGATCGGCTATTTGAAATGCATCCCCATGATATGGGTATTAAACGAAACGGTTTGCTGAATGGGATACGAAAAAAAATATCACGTGACCTAAATCCAACATGGCAGCCGTCCCAAGTTGGCGGATAAGAAGTAAATTAAGTTTGAATATGAAGAAGACTAAAAAAAAGTATAATATTTAGTGGGTGCTCAAAGCGTGTTTTTCCCACGTTTTGTCGTTCCGGTTGGATTTTTGCAACTCAATTTTGAGGCACTTTCCGATAAGCTAGCAGGCTGAAATTTTCAGGGTACCTTCAAACCCGATGAACAAAGATAAAAATAATAAAATAATTAATAAATTTAAAAAATCTAAAAGCCCACGTTTTTAAATGTCCTAAAAATAAGAAAATAACCCTACAGGGCTGAGAGATGGGCCAATCAAAACGTGGGGGCGTATCTTTGCAAGTTACGCCCACGAGCTATACACGTCATGTAAATATCTCATAAATAATTCCTTAAATAATTTACGCCCCCACGTTTTGAGTGGCCCCTCTCTCAGCCCCGTAGGGTTATTTTCTTATTTTTAGGACATTTAAAAACGTGGGTTTTTTAATCTTCCGTCGCGTGTGCAACCCTAATGGTTAAGCTACACAGAAATCATTTATGACGGAAATTTTCTCCTTAAAATTATATAAAAAATACCCCACGACAGCATATGTCTATCTTTTATGGTTGACTCACAATAACACGTGTAACTCCCGATAGCTTAGCAGTTCGAAGCTTTCTGATTACATTTGAATACTCTTACGTTTATAACACTCTCAGTCACCCCTAATTGAAAAAGTTAACATTAATTAACTGCTCCATAAAAAAAAAACATATAAATCAGTACAGAAACACCAAAGTTATACATGAAATACGCCAATAAGCCATTGCGCGTGAATACTGAATCATGCTATAAGGATTTTTTTTGAGAATCGGTCGCCGCGCTCGACGCGTCTCGCGGCCGAAGGTATAAAATAGTCAATTTATAGAGAAAGGCTATAGGCTATATATCATCACGCTAAGGCCAATAGGAGCGGAGCGCCAATGAAGAATGCTTCGAAATCCGGGTTAAATTTAACGTTAGCCCAAAGTAACTATTCCACGCGGACGAAGTCGCGGGCAAAAGCTAGTGTATAATATTAATTAAGACTTATAGTCTATCTTTTAATATTAAGATAAGCAGGTGATTACGAGAAGCGTGTGAAAATAATTAAGAAATGCTTCGTCATGAGGATAAAAAGAAATAATAAACAATGAAGTTTAGATTTCGTTTTATGTCTCACATATTACGCAGTCATCTTTTTTAATATGGTGTTTTTTCTTAGAAAGTATTTATTTTTCATTTATTTATTCTAAACACGCTTTGAGCACCCACTAAATATTATACTTTTTTTTAGTCTTCTTCATATTCAAACTTAATTTACTTCTTATCCGCCAACTTGGGACGGCTGCCATGTTGGATTTAGGTCACGTGATATTTTTTTTCGTATCCCATTCAGCAAACCGTTTCGTTTAATACCCATATCATGGGGATGCATTTCAAATAGCCGATCCGCCATCTTGGATGTCCGCCATGTTGGATTTAAGACACGTGACTATTTTTTTCATATTCCTGACAGCAAACCCTTTCATTTGATACTCATATCATGGGGGTGGATTTTAAACAGCCAGTCTGCCATCTTGAACGTCCGCCATATTGGATTTAGGTCACGTGACTATTTTTTTCGTATTCCCGACAGCAAACCCTTTCATTTGATATCCATATCATAGGGGTGCATTTCAAATAGCCTGTCTGCCATCTTGGACGTCCGCCATATTGGATTTAAGTCACCTGACTAAATTTTCGTATTCCTGACAGCAAACCCTTTCATTTGATACCCATATCATGGGGGTGGATTTTAAACAGCCAGTCTGCCATCTTGAACGTCCGCCATATTGGATTTAAGTCACGTGACTATTTTGTTCGTATTCCCGACAGCAAACCCTTTCATTTGATATCCATATCATAGGGGTGCATTTCAAATAGCCTGTCTGCCATCTTGGACGTCCGCCATATTGGATTTAAATCACGTGACTATTTTTATTTCGTATTCCTGACAGCAAACCCTTTCATTTGATACTCATATCATGGGGGTGGATTTCAAACAGCCAGTCCGCCATCTTGGGTAGGCCGCCATATTGGATTTGTAATGACGTTTCTTAGATGGTCATGTATTTTCATCAGAACTCAGAGCATGTGCAAAATTTCAGTCTGCTAGCTTATCGGAAAGTGCCTCAAAATTGAGTTGTAAAAATCCAATCGGAATCCCTTCACTGCTCTGCTCCTATTGATTGTAGCGTGATGAAAAATATACTATAACCTGCTCAGGAGTATGAAAAATAATTGTACCAAGTTTCGTTAAAATCCGTCGAGTAGTTTTTGTTTCTATAGCGGTTATACAGACAGACAGACAGACAGACAGACAGACAGACAGACAGACAGACAGACAGACAGACAATAATTTTACTGATTGCATTTTTGGCATCAGTATCGATCCCTAAACAACCCCTGATAGTTATTTTGGAAATATATTTAATGTACAGAATTGACCTCTCTACAGATTTATTATAAGTATAGATAGAAGATAGATAGAAGATAGGTTTCCAAACATTAGCAAACAGGAATAAAATAATTAACCAAAGGTTCGCTTATACGAATACTTGTCTTGTAGGAATTGTTTTTTTGTAATATAAATGTATTCAATAAATAAATAAATGCTTAGATAGGTGCAGGTAGTAGTTTCTTTGAAAATTATCTTTGTTCCATGCCATATCAACCTTACCGAAACATTCGGAAAAAATGCTCTAAAAGTGTCATTCGGCCTTGTACCACTAATTCTTAATTCACTCTCGTATACTCGACCCACTAGTTTATACATTTAAATGTATATGAGATCGTTTATATTCTTAGAGTCTACTTTTTATACAGAGGAAGAAATTAAGTCTTTGGACTGGTTAATGTGGCTTTAAAAGGCTTTCGCTTATGACCAATATTATTTAGGCTTATGTTATTATCGGTCATTCTTCTATCGTGTTTATTGGTAATCACTTCCGGTATACATATTGTAGTAGGTTTAATTTCTTAATTTTTTGTTGATACACATTTTTATATTAAGCCACAAGACACCTCGACGGTGGACGCCATCATGCGCGTGAGAGCCCTCACGACGGGGGATGCAGTAGCCCGGGGCAGGGTCGTCTTGGCGGTGTCTTTGGACATCACCAACGCCTTTAACACCCTGCCCTGGAGTTGCATCAGGGAGGCACTCCGGTATCACCAGGTGCCGACCTACCTCCGTCGCATAGTCGAGGACTACCTGACGGACAGAGCCGTCATCTACCCCGGTCACCGGGGAGAGTGGAACCGGCGAGAGATATCTTGCGGTGTTCCACAGGGATCGGTCTTGGGGCCACCCCTGTGGAACATCGGATACGATTGGGTGCTGCGCGGCGACCTCCCTGACGGCGTCAGCGTAATATGTTACGCTGACGACACGCTCGTCCTGGCGGAGGGAGAGTCGCACCAGGCGGCGGCCGACCTGGCGACGCAAGCGGTTGCGACAGTCGTCGAAAGGATCCGGCAGCTGGGACTCGAAGTGGCGCTGCACAAAACGGAGGCCATGTGTTTTCATGGCCGCGTTAACGCGCCACGGTCTGAGTCCCACATAACGGTGGAGGGGGTTCGCATCGGCGTCGGGAGGACGATGAAGTACCTGGGACTCGTCCTCGACAGCCGGTGGAACTTCAGGGAGCATTTCCTGAGTTTGGCCCCAAAGCTGAACCGGGCAGCAGCCGCCCTCAGGCGACTCCTGCCTAATCTCAGCGGGCCAAACGCCTCCTGCCGTAGGCTGTACGCCGGTGTCGTGCGGTCCATGGCCCTCTACGGGGCCCCCGTGTGGGCCCTGAGCATCCGGACGCAACCACTAAAGTTGGTCGCATGCCAGAGGGTCATGGCTATCCGAATGATCCGGGGATACCGCACGATCGCCGGCGAATCGGCCAACCTGCTTGCCGGATTACTGCCCTGGGATCTGGAGGCGACTGCCCTCCAGCGCGTCTATGAGTGGCGCGTGGAGGCGCAGCGCCGGGGAGAATTCCCGCTGCCCCGACAAGTCGAGGCGCGGCGGGAAGAGGTCCGGCGCGATCTCAGGGCAGTATGGAGGGGACGATTGTCGCAACCGACGGCCGGGCACGCCGCAATCGCGGCGGTAAGACCCCTCTTTGAGGAGTGGCTGGATAGGAGTCACGGCGTCCTGACCTACCGCATGACGCAGGTCCTCACCGGACACGGAAGTTTCGGGAGGTACCTGTGTCTAAGGAGAAAGGAGGAAACGCCTGGGTCTCACCACTGCGAAGATCGCCCGGAGGACACAGTAGAGCATACGGTGCAAGACTGCCCAGCTTGGGCAGAGCACCGACGTGTCCTCACGGCGGCGATCGGCGGAGACCTCTCGCGCCCGGCATTGGTTGCGGCCATGCTGCGGGGCGAGACGGAGTGGGAAGCGGTCGCCTCCTTCTGCGAAGCAGTCATGCTCGCGAAGGAGGAGGCGGGCCGCGTGAGGGAGAGGACAATGTCCTCCCTCCGCCCCACCCGCAGTGGTGGACACCCACGGCGACGGACGTCGCAAGACGATCTCCGGCCACCGTAGGCGCGGGCATGCGGGCGGCGAGTAAAGGGCAACTCGCTGCCCGACCATGGACCATGCCCGGGTCGACGGCGCGTTGTGTTCCACGCGCGCCTCAAAGAGCGTCAGCAAGATGACGGGGCCCCCCTCTAGAGGGCCGAAGCCTGCCGGGGTCGCGGGACTTATCTCATTACCGTGACCCCGGAATATAAAGGGCTATGGAAGGACACCGTGGATTTTAGTCAGTACAAGTCTGACAGTCCCTCCCGCCCTGCCCGGGGTGGGAGGACTCATTTGATGATTTTACCACGATAAAAAAAAAAAAAAGCCACAAGACACAATTTTAAGCCAATATCAAGGTTATTCGGCTTCGATGATGGAGCAGCCCTACCAAGACAAGACTAATATGGATGCGGCCAACGAACTGAATATAATTATTTTATTCTATTATACATATACACCGTGTTCCGGACGATATACATAAACTTCGACCAGATGTTCAAACCACGGAAGTAAGCATTTTTCATTATGGACACATTAATAAATTCTTATTTTTTATTTTTTGTTAATTTTCATACAAACTAAATACCTAGACGTAAATAACCCGATATGCATGCCTCTTTATCCGAATTGGCAACGTCGTATTTTCATTCATAACATTTGGCGGGCTGAAACAAATGAAATGCAAATAGTATTTGATAGATTTCAAATTAAGATACTTTCTCACTGCATGCTCAATTAAATTTCATTAAATGAAATTACAAATATCTTTGTAACGAAGCCTTTTTAAATACTACTTCCTTTGTTGGATTTGATTTGTAAAAGCCATAGAAGTATTTGCTAAAGTTTATGGATAACGTGAAGAACACGGTGTATATATATATATATAGACCATGTAAAGTACGTTTAGATATCTGTTTGTGTATTCAATAAAAGTATACCTTATCATTTTTATATTAATGTCAATCTGATTATGTTTTTTAATCATTTATCTTTAAAAAATAACTTAACTCCCGCACTAGGAATTTTCTCTGTGTCATGGGTGCATTTACAAACATAGACACTCACATACACGAGACATAGTATGAGTGACACGTCAGTACGAGACTGACAGTCCCTTTCGCTGCCAGGGCGGGAGGACTCATTTGATGATTTTGCCACGATAAAAAAGTAATTATTTCATAAGATTGCTTGTAGACTTTTTGTCGCCACTGTATATGACATTTCAAGGCCACTGTCTCTTAAAAGAAAAATAAGTCAACATATTTTTTGTTGGCAAGAATTTCGAATCGAATACCTTTGTTAAAATTCCCAATGGCAATATTTTATGTTCCCGACCTTTACCTTAAAGCCGACGACCCGATTTTCCAATCGAATCTCTACCAAATGGAGTGTGAAATTAGGATGCCGACAATTTCCCTAACACCGATATGCAATTAGACCCTAAACCTGTCTATATTCACCTTCATACTAATATAAGCGCTTAAATGATCAAATTGGACGCAGTGGCGGGCCTAGGGTTTCAAAATAAGGCAAGCCCAATAAAATTTAAACCGATTTCAAAAAAAGAAACTTCAGTTTTCGACTGAGTATGTAGGTACCTACGGATGTATCATCGCAATTTTCTCATAAACTACTGGTTAGGTACCTACAATAAATTAAAAGTGAATTCAAAGTTATGGTAAGTACCTAGTTGCTTGTTTTGTAACAGGACTAACAGGTTACAGACAAAAAATAACAAAACAGAAAGTTACAAAACGAAAGTTAAAAAATAGCTAGATAGAATGTAATAAGGAATTTAAATAAATTATTTATATTCTAATTGGAATCGTCTATCTTTCTTAAGAAATGATTTAATTACATCAGAGTAAAATGTTGGTGATCGTTTTAATTCTACCAACAACTGTTTTTCAATAGCTAAAATCGTATCCCCGTCCCAGTTCTGTGGGTTGTCGCACAGATCAGAAAACAACTCAATAAGTTTACTTTTTTGTTTAAAAACCGTGTTCACGACTCGCGACAGTCGCGACATGTATGTCCAACGAATTTTTTGCTGCAATGAGTATCGTAAAAAGCAGCTCGTTTTGTACTATTACTAAAAAAATTACACAAAGCCTGAAGGGCTGAAAAAAATAAACTAACCTCTTGAATTCTATTGCATGATTTATACACATATGAAATATTCTTTTATGCGATTTACTAGTCTGAGAAATACACAGATTAGGCGTCGGCGTCGGGAAGAAATAAACTGTTTTTTTTTTCTGAGCAAAGTTTAATGATTTTACCTTATCTTCGCCAATCAAAACTTGAACGCATTTTAAATCCTCACAAGGTACAATTACCTCCATTGTTGCAGGTAAGTCACCAAAACAATTGTATCACTGAGAAAATCTAACAAAACACACAAAAAACTTTAACAACAAAGCTTTCCCCACTCAAGCAAATGAAACTGAAGTGAGCTACTTACGCAGAGTAACAGTGTTGTCATTTAGGCAAAAAAAGTCGCCAGGTATATGAACAATCTAGCGAGATGTCGCATTTTTTTTATTTTTAAGATATTGCTTGAATATTTAATTTCGTTATTTTAAAAAGTCGCTAGTTCTTGTTGTTGCTAAATCTTAAAAAAGTCTCCAAACTCGTTAAAAATCTCCAAGATCTCACAACGTCGCTAAAACGGCAACACTGCAGATTTGGCAAGGTGACAAGGTCACGCATACGCGTGCAACTTCATACGCATGCACGGCTTAAATCTTCCATACTGATCGATTTGTAGACGCACAAGGTTCTAACTCGTTATACGGCACAACGCTTTAGGCGCGAAAGGGACAGAGATAGTATTTGAAAGCCCGGTAAAAGCCGGTACGTGTAAGCGAGATAGCTATATATAGATGTTGCAAATACGAAACTGCGCGCGAACAATTGCGATGTAAAGTGTGTGGCGTGGATAGTTTGTGTTATTTTGATAACAATTAAGCGCGCGAACTTTTAAATAGTTCGGGTTTGATTATGATTCTCTGTCGAGCATTTTTAATAAGGCATGCCGGGCTTTTGGGCTTGTATGAAGGAACCGCCACTGATTGGACGCCAGTACGTAACTATTTAGATGAGAATAACTTTATAATATCGTAACTTCAAATGCTTGAATTAATCGGGCTTCAGCGTTTAACATTATATTATGTTACTGTTAATAGACCTTATTTTCTATTTCTCTTTACATAAACCAAAAAAGTCATATGAAATACTTCAACCGGAAGACTTCTGAAGAACGGCAACCTGAGCTTTACCAATCGATCACTCTTATTTTCTCGTATCCATCAGAGCCGCGACCACTAACAGGTCAAGGGTTTGCCAAACGTAATGGTAAACGTAAAAAAAAACCTTCATTAGTTTTATTACACCCAGAGAATCGTCAAGATAAACTCTTTTAAAGCATTACCAATCTTCAAACAAAAATCGGACGCACTCCACCAAAGCCTCGAGATATCTTCATCCGAGTCTTCCCCAATAAATAACTCAAAAAGCAATCTCAATAACTATTGGAAACAGCTAAAGAGGTAAGTCTCACGTAGTGTAGGAATGCTAGGAAAGTGTGCAAGTAACCCCGGAACGTGATCTGGTTACGATGGGAAGGTACAAAAAGTTTGCGATTGTGATTCCTCGCGCGCAAACTAATTTAGATTCGTTGGAGATTCTGCGGCGTGGCGTTGATTTTGTGGCTTTGTTCGTATAGAAGTGGCAGGTGGAGGGAATTAGCTGGGTTCAGTTAACTCGAGTATTTATAAGTAATTGTGATGAACTAGCTGATATGGCTGCCCAAGTTTTGTGAAAAGTTCAGTTTTACAGGAAATATAACTATAGGTCGTGTCTAAATGATCGATCTTCAAGTTTGAGCCGCGCTTGTAGATTAGTCTGTGGATGGGTGACCATCTATCAAAAGAAGTTTACTCCCTGCCTTTTGGAAAGCACCTAAAGCCAACTGTTATATTTTGTAGTTATTTGACAGTCGATATTGAGTAACCCAGTAACTGGTTTGTAGAGTTTAAATAGGTAGTCGCTCCATGCATGCATGCAAAATTCTTGTATTCAGCTGCATCTGCTTCGACTGGAAGCCGATCCTAAAACAGTTGAGAAAAGACTAAGCAGATGATGATAATGATTCTAAGTAAATTTCAATTTCAACGCGCAAGCCACATTAGAAATCTTGTAACATTTGGTTGAATTTATTTTATATTCGTTAAAAATATCACAGAAATGTGACATAGAATGTGTTCTTGATCAGCTACATAAAACAATCAATGAACTGTTAGTCGTAACTGTTAATTCATCGTTCACGCGTGAACTTTGCCGCATAGAATCACATTTCTAACCTAAAAACTTAGCTATTTCCAAGATTTCAAATTCCAAGAGAAATGTAATATTATGGAGACATATTAGAAAACATGGCATAGGAAAGATGTTGTATCATATTTAAGTAACGTTTTGGAGCAGAATGTTTTTATTTTTATCTTTTCAAACCGCCAAAAATTGAGAGATTTGGAAGAGTCCTACGCGCATCATTGCCACCCAATGCTGAAATGATCTTACCCTCGGGAAAATGTATTTATGAACCAATTTTTCCTTGCTTCCAGGCTAGATGGAAACCAAGAGTAAACCCTTGCCAAAATAAAAAGAATTCCAGAAACTTATTCAGAAAATTGTAAAATAACAAACTATACCTACTTATACTTATTTGCATTTTTATATTGATATAGATTTGACACGTTACACTACAACTAAAAGAGGGAGCAAAGCACAAGACAACGCGTTGTCTCGTCTAGTAAATTTTAATTCTATATTTCTGCAAACTTTGGAGCCAAACGCACGAAATAATAAGAGAAGTTTCATACAACATTTTGGAGTCCCACCAGGACCATTTCAAGGTTCCATCGATCTCTAATAAGAACCTAAATTCATCAAGGTCAATTCAGCAATTTAAGCATGATAGCACATCTAATCAATCTGTTTTCGCATTTTTAACATTACAGTAAGGATATCTCTTGCCAGTTCTATACTATACTAAAGAAACACAGGCAGAGCTACAAAATGTGCATGCTGAAGTAGCATCATGAATAACAAAATCAACGCTCCCCTGACCGCCTTTGTGATAAGGAGACAAATCGGTGAAAACTTGTTCAATGACCGAGAAAAGTAAAAACACTTTCTGTATATATGCCTACACGTACTTATATTGTTAGTAGGCCGTTTCTTTCCGGATTCTGACGGAACTTGAAACATGTTTGGAGTGATGTTATGCCATTGAGAAAGATAAACGGGTATGAAGTTGGTAGTTAACATGAGAATCCGGAAATATGTTTCATTTTGTTTACTATCCTCGTAAAGTTGTGAAGAGTTATTGTTTCCAGGGACTCTTAAAAGTTATTTAGATGAATTGTGATAAAGTTCGTAAAATGAATATTCGGTTCTACGACTCAAGTAATAGGAGATAGAATAATTTTATGACAATCCTAATAAACGCTGTTTTAGACCCCAGAAGCTAGATCTTAATTTCATGATTGTTTACCGACATTTTGTTTTTAAACTACGTCCCTATTAAAACGCACTTCATTATAAAATTAGAAACAAGAGAGTAAGATTATAAAGGTCTCAGTTTCCGTTCAAAGGTCGGAAGTCCGGAACCCTTAAAATGAAAATGATGAGAAATGTGAGTTAATTTTTAAATGCTGCTAGAATCTTCGATATTGCTGATATTGGCGCAAAGGGTTCTACAAATTTTTCAACATAGGCTAATGTTTCGGCAAACATCAGGGATAATTGTATCTTGCATTTCTAAAAACAATTTTTTATACCAAAATTAACACTCATAATTTGAACTTCTTCTCAAACAAAATAAATTTCACTATCATTTATATGACGTGTATAAATGTTGGTTTATGACTGTTTCATTTCAAATCTCAATATAAGTATCTTGTAGACTACAGAGAGACAACATAAGTTGAAAAAGAAAACTAAAAATACAAAATAACAATAATCAAAGCATCTTGCAACAAAGGTACGGAATGCGTGGTATGCAAAGATACGATAGGTCCGCTCGAGGTAGAAATGACTCACAGTTCCGCCTAAGATCTCTGACTGGAAAAGGTATGTGACAGTGTACAGTTTCTAATTTAACATGACAAAACATCAAGTCCTCCAAAAGTATAAACAGTGAAGATATTGTAGAAGTATCCACATTTCACTAGTTCAACTTGCAGACTCCTTAATTGCTCGTGATGGGTTTTAACAGCATAGCTTATTCAGCCATACTAAATGTTAAATTGACAGTGCTTATGTCCCATAAGGACCCTCTCCAATGCGGGGTTGGTAGATGTTACATGTTTTAGAATTTTTGGTTCTAGGACTTCTAGGGTATGCCGGTTTCCTCACGATGTTTTCCTTCACCTGTATTGAGAGATTTGGTGATGAAACAAATTACACAAAGTAATGCTGTAATGTAATGGTGGAGTTTGAATCCACGACCGACTCGTAAGGGGTCTTGAATACTGGGCCAAAAAGAGTCCCATCCATGCAACAACCATTTATATCTAGACGCCTCATGCACGATCTGACTAACGAAAATTATTCTGCCAAGCCGCTGAGGTACGACGTCGAGTCTGAGTCGAACAGTAATTCAGTAGTTTCATCGAAGGCAGTAAGTAAGGTACTTAAGTAACTTATGCCCATTAAAATTCCGAGTCGTGTCATACATAAAATAAGATCCTGTGCCTTTAACACGCGCCAAGCCAGCTTCAGGTGCTAAGTCTATCTAGGTAAGGAGGCAGACTGGCCAATGATAGAACCTGTGCCTAATTCAAATGCGTATTGCGTTGAGCTAGGGCTCGTAGGTCATGTTAAATAAGGATCTGTCCTACTACTTCCATGCCAAACCGACTGATAAAGTCTTTTAAAGCGTTTAGAAACATCGATTACCAAAATTCTCAAAAAGAAGTGTTCACCTATTTTCTCCATCTGATTGAAGCACGTTGTTATGTACAATGAAACACCCGAGTGCGAGACGACAACTGAAATTTATTCATGTACCCACAAACACCATTATCAATATTAAGTGCGATACCCACAACATCTCCCTTACAAAAGTTTTAACAAATAAATCTAAATTTATATCAAATTTGACACACTGAGGAGATGAGATATGATGATAGTGCAGAATGTGATTTTAATTTATAGAATTTTAATTTTAATTGCGGATCTAAAACGAACTAGTATCGAATTTATTATCTGCAATGTTATCATGATACCCTATCCTTCCTCTTTTTTTTTTCTAAACTCACAAAAATATGAAAAAGTACCGTTACTTATTTTTCAGTTCTCTGAGCAATTCTTTGTACAGCAATTATTTTTGCCTTTCGAATAAGTGGTGGGGAACTCATATTGCAAATTGGTAAAATATTTTGTTTTGAGTCGACATTCTCATGAGCATCACTAAATTCCTCATCTTCGTCGTGAAAGCACTGGTTTGAGGCACCAGTCTCTTCGGAGGCGTGGGTTCGGATCCCACCGCTGCCACCATGTTATGTACAATGAAACACCCGAGTGCGAGACGACAACTGAACTTTATTCATGTACCCACAAACACCATTATCAATATTAAGTGCGATACCCACAACACACGTGGACTACATAAACCATCTTTCCCAACCAATGATAATGGGTCCGGGACGAAGTGCGTATAAGGCTGCCTGTCCATTGGCTTGCGGAGCGGAGCGAGCGAGTATTGGGGAGCGGAGTTGCGGACTGTGTATATGCGGGGCGGACTGTGCGGAGCCTATACCCATCCCCGCCGCCTCACTGTTGCCCCGCTCCGCCAGCTCGCACAGCCAGCTCGGACAGCCAGCTCGCACAGCCAGCTCGCACAGCTAGCAAGCGCCGGTTCCAAAAATGTATGAATTTTAAAAACACGCTCGCAGACCCATGTCCACTGGAGCGGAGCGGAGTTTTTATGCAATCCTATTGGTTAACATTTCCTCGTTTCTCCGCTCCGCCAGCTCGCTCCGCTTCAATGGACAGGCAGCCTAACCCTTATATTTATATGTATCAAAAGTCTATTCACAAGCTCTAGTACTAGCACAGTTCTTAGAAGTATAACATTGCGTTCAGACTATTAAGTGAACAAAATTATGAATTATTTATTCACTTTTATTTCTTTACATGTTTTTAAATAAACCTCCCCACTGAATATAAAACAGATGTAAAGTATAAAATGACATTGTTTTTTTTTTTTGCTCGCTCTGGACACTGTCTCTTGGTCAAAGACCTCCCTAAGTTTTTCCAAGAGTTCTTCTTCTTTTTCTATTTTGCACCACCTCACATCATGTTATCATTGAAATTTAATCTGTTAAGGTCGCTCTTTTTTAACCGACGTAAAAAAGGAGGAGGTTCTCAATTCGACATGTACTTATATTTTTTTTTTCGATAGTTAGACATTACTGGTATATTGGTAAGATCGTGCTTTGACTTCAACAAAACTCATGATCAAACTCTTATCTTTCCACAAAAAACCATATAAAGGCGAATAATCTTAATTATACACATTTTGTGTATAATATATACAAAAAATATTGACTTACTGACACACTTTTTGGCAAGATTAGCATACAACCTACAATTAGACGGTCATTAACATTATAAAAATACATAAATCACTACTCAATGTCACATCACGATGAAATATTTTTTTTTTAATAGAAAGACGGTTTATTAAGCTATGGATAGACGTGACTAAGTCCAAGGTTAGCATTACATTACTAGCTTTGGATTAAACATGACGCTTGTTATCTCTGTTTTGCTTAAAGTTGGACACTTGTGCGACAGTGACTTAACCAAAGTTCGTGACGTAGGTAAGCGTTTAGAAGCGTCTTTAGATAAACTATTATTAGGCTTGCAACAGTGGCAATTTATCGGAAACTGAAATTAAACCAATATCTTGCTTTAGAATATCCTCATAGCCAACACTTAATTAACTTTTCTAAGAAAATGTTTTGGATGAAGACAAAAAACTAAAAACCAAATTGCTTTGACTCTAGTGTGCACACTACCTTAGAATTAGATAAACTTGTCTTAGAATGTGATCCTAATTTAACATGTATTCCTTGCATATTCATATGTTTATCGAATAAAAGTGAATATGATAATAAAAATAAATGATGACAAAAAACCCGGTGCGATGTCTCCTCGTCTCTTGTAAAGCGGTTCGATCAAAAGTTAGAGAAAGCAGAAATCCTTGAGATGACATCAATGTCTTTGACCTGAATAAACTCATCATCATCAACTGCCTAGCCTTTTACCAGATATATTGGGGTAGGCTTCCTGGACGAAACTAGAAGTAAATGATATACACGGTGACTTTTTAGTCGTCTTACAACGACAGCCCAGTTCATGTATCCAATGACTAGTACACGTTTATAATAAACAAATGTGTTTATGAGATTTGAATAATTTAAAAATAAATAAAAATATTATTCATTATTATGCCGAATAGAGAATACTCAACACTCGATATACTCTACAGTTTGAAACGTAAACATTTTTAACAGGTTGTTTCATATTTCTAATGTACCTACCTATTTATTAGTGTTAAAAATATGTGATAAAAAAATCGCGCCTAGAGGTATTTTATGTCGGATATATTGAGTGGACCACTTTTGTAAGACAACTAAAAAGTTACCCTTTATTTATTGCATATTTTAAATGTGGTAGCACACTTAATAAGCATAAATCAGCAAAATGTTCCACTGCTGGGATAGGCCTCCTCTAAAGAGAAAAAGATCTATGAAATAAGTCCATCTTATCTCGCAAACGATAGCGAAGATTCGATAGGAATCGGATTCCGACGGTAACTTTTAAAAAAGGTATACTTTATTTCAGTCGAACATAATGTATCTTAGTGAAATAAAAATCAGTCAGTCAACCTATAATTTAATTTCTATATCCAAAGATTTTAACTTCAACGCTTATTAAAATCACTATAGATAGGTAAATAAATATTAAGTTTCGATTCCACAACAGAATACAATACAAAACGCAATTTGTGTGTTATTTATGTATTCAAATTCGGAATATTTATTATACGGGTCATACAAAGTTTTCCGTTGTTGTTGCGGAAACCCAACCCCGACTGCGGAAGCGGTCGGTCAACCGGTGTTGTCGAATATTAACTTATTTAAGTACTTAGAATTTTCATGCAGTATTTATTAAATGTTTTATTATGGTTGGTGGCCCTAAAAGTTACCTGAGATTCTTAGAATGAAGAAGATTAAGTAATAGGTAACTAAAAAAATAATATGAATAACTTAGACGACCAATTTTGGATTTTTACGATGTAGGTATTAAAAAGTTGCAATCATTTTTTCCCGTGAGCTGCGTAGTTGCCTACTTCAGCTGCTACCTTCAGGCATCATGGTGCCTGTCACCACTGCACTGTAATTTATGCATATTAGGGTCAACAGTTAAGGTATGTTAGTATTAGTCTGACAGTCCCTCTCATCTCGCCCTGGGTCGGAGGACTCATTTGATGATTTTTCCGCGAAAATAAAAATAGGTTCGGCATGCATTTATCTTCCACACGTTGGCTTTATGGGTCGGTTTGCCCCCATAAGACTTATTTAAATCGAGTTTTCTTTATTATTTTAAAACCGTAGATATAAGTTTTAGCATAGCAACATCGATTTTATTGACGTGTCGACGATAGACATATTATATTTTTAAGACTCTACTATTCAATATAAAAATGGAATAAGATCTTTTCTCAGATAAAAACCCACTGGCAAGCTTAAAATGTCCTATATTATAGACCACCTCTGTGGAACGCATACACTATGCATTGTATCTCCATATTTCATGATTTCCTGGTGCCGCAAAAGCCGATTGAAGCACGTAGGTATCGCAAAATTGCATCTCCTGTTTCCCCAGAAAATAGCCTTTTCCAGCAACGTAACATTTTAACACTGCAAACTGTATAGCGATGAATCAAATCTCGGTTACAGAAACAAGTTATAAGTTGTTATAACGGTCCGAATTTCGCTAATACCTATAAATAACCAGTCTTAAGTCACACCTGTAGTATGTGGCTCAAATATATGTATAATTAAAACATGTTTTTTGGGGTCCATATATCATTATTGAAACGATACAAAATTATTTCAATCACGGCGGATGGCATGTTGGCCTGGCATCGTTTAAAAATGGAACACTTTTCTTATTTGCTGTTAATTTTGTTCATCAATCATTATGATGGAAAATGCTGTTTAGCTGCTTGGTAAGTAATTTTCATGTCGTTGGAGGAACGCCTCTTGGTGGTCTTGCCATCTACTATGTTTTTTTTTTACTTTGCTCCAAATATTCAAGGTCTTGAAAGTACGGATCCTAGCTAGCTTTAAAAATATGTTATTGAAAACATCTTTCACATGTTTTCTTAGCTGCTGCATTTTTTATAGACCTGACATCAAAAACGGTTGAGGAAAGCTTGCATTAATAATTTACGACCTAACGTCGGAAATTAATTGCACAATACTGCTAGGATTACAATGTTTGCAGTTTCAAAATAAGCTAAGTGCAAACATTTCCATCGGGTTTTATCCAGTTTTTGACTTTTAACTTCAAAAAAGTGTTACAATATTTTAGATTGAGTTAGCCAACGAGTTTGTTTTCATTTCGTGTTGTCTATTTTATGAAGGTGCTTAGTGCCCTCTACGAAAGACCTCATTTGCTTAGCAGACCTGAAATTGATATTACGCACATTTGACCTAAATTCGATATTGGCTGTGGACAATAATAGTAGGTACAGCTCTACTTTGAAAGGTCAAAGGTGATCGATTTTATCTCTATCTAACATAGTATACGAGTATGTATAGGAATTTTCGCCTGATTTTAGAACATTTGTCATCACAGTTTAGAGCTACTGTTTTAGAGGTTAAGAATGTTGTTTAGTGGTAGATTAGATAATCTAAAATGTTGTATTTAGCTAAGACTAGAGGACTCCTTGAAATATAGAAAAATAAAAATGTAGTTCGAATATCATAAAAGCATTTCAATAGGTGCGTCCCCACAGAGCGCGCAGCCTCGCGAGGCATTTTCCGCGCGAAGCAGCTCGGTTGGTGTGGACGCATAGACGATATATTACTAGACTCCTAATCACAGGCGACCGATGTCTGTCAACACATTAGGTAAAAAAATCTTATTATCCGTCGTCACCATTCGTCACTCACCAAGTTCGTATTAGTTTCGACCACTCCTGTGAGCCGTAGATGTCGCACTGACCTTGAGTTAGCCAATCAGAACGCAGTACCCCGTCCCCCTCGCTTACGTCATACCTCAGCAAGTTGGCAGAATAGTTTTCGTTCGTTAAATCGTGCATGAGGTGTCTAGTAATATATCGTCTATGTGTGGACGTGTCTCGGGCGAGGCTGGTGACAGCGCTGTCGCGGTCGATCAACCGAGCGCCCGAGCCATCCAGTGTCGGCTTTTGTTTTGCTCGCGTATATTGTTTCGTGCCTCGGTCGAAAAACAATAGACGAGTCCACACAGAGTGAGCAGCCTGGCTTGTCACTTTCCTCGCGCAGAAAATGCCTCGCGAGGCTGCGCGCTCTGTGTGGACCCACCTAATGAAAGCAGTGGTGGATTTTTCCGGCTAAAAGCTACTAACGTATTTATAGAGATCTTTCACTGAAAATAAAAATAGTAACTAGAAATTTCAAAACCTTTTCACTTCCTTTAAGAAATTGAATTAACTGAAAGCAGAAAATACAAAAGTTAAGTTTATTTAACTCTGTGGACGTATTTTATCAGAATTCTTTTAATATGTAAACACTTTTCAATGATTAAATTTGTGATATTCTTATAATTTCTGAGACCAGAGGTAGACCGCCTCCATTCAATGAGGAATAAAATATTATGTTTATAATATTGATAGTATGGTGACTGTAACTGTTTAAGTAAACGTTTAATGAGACAATTAAGACTAATGCGATCAAAGATCACAATTAACAGAGAGTTGTTTAATCAGTAGTTAAGCAAAGTATTTGTTGAAAACATAATTAATTATACATCTTTTTTTAACGAAATAGTTAAAAAAATGAAAGGAAATTAACCAACTGATAGTTTGACTGCTCATCAAACAAGTTAATCTTTTTTGATTTTGTAGTATTTTTTTTAATACTACTACCTATGCAGAATCTTCTGAGCCTTATTTTTAAAACTAGATAGAACTACTAATCATTGGAATCTTTTCTAACGAAACTAGAAACTTTCATCTCATTAGTCAAATATGGAGTCATTTTAAACTCAGTTTAATTGGTTAACAGTTAGGCTTTTTGGTGACTTATAGTTAAAAAAAAAAAACAAGAGCAGAATAAAATTTAAATTCTGGGCACTCTTTCTAGTCCATAATTTCCATTCAAGACCGGTTGATTAATATTTTTTCGACGTGTTTTGAATTAACACTATTTTTATTTTCACCGCTCTCTTGTGATCTATCGGTATCCTGGATTGATGACAGCTATTATTCTTTTTAATCATCCGTTAAGTTCACCCGTGGTCATGGCGCCAGCTAACTTAATTGGCAAAATATATCCCTTTTTAAGTTCAAGTAATTATCCTTCTTGTAAAAAGTTTATCTATTTCGTATTTTTCGACGGGTTTTTTGATCGATTTTTAACGTGGTCCAATATACTATTTTAGCTGTGTTTTTTTATTTTACTTTTTGCACTTTGACACCAGTTGAATAAATAAATAAATAAAATTTTCGAAGTTGGTTAAAAATACACACACATATTATTATATTAAAGCCTAAACCTTCCAAAGTAACATACTCAGTTAGACGCACAAACGCGTCGTGAATAGTGATGGGCAGAGGATAAATACTCAGAGGATAAATACTCGAGTATTTATCCGAAATGGATAAATACTCGTATTTATCCGTTTTTATCGGATATTTACTCAAAATGGTGGATATTTATATTTATTGCGTATTGGGTGTTTTTTTTTCATTCAAAATTACTAGTAATGTCAATAAGACTTTCCAAAACACAACAATATAACATTATTATTAGTTCTAATGTCAAGACAAAGCAGCGCGCAAGCATCGTGGCTCTCACTGCGCCCTATCCCGCAATTTTTTGTCCAGTTTGTCTCTTTTGTTTGTCTTGCTCTCTATCCCCCCGCGCCGCATGTCCTAGCAGTGCATAGATTTTCGTCATAACCAAGTAAAATTAGTGATTACTCAAATAAACACATCAAAAGTGTCTAGGGATCAACATATATTTTTGCAAAAACTTTTCTCCTGATTGATATTAATTAAAATGTTCTTTAAGGATTCATCAAATAAAGTGTTTTCGTTTGTCACAGTAACGATAAACCAAGTCACCTTTGCATTAATAAAGAAATTTGCCATTTTCCTAATAAAGGGATTTTTGACATTTGAACCACTAACACAAAAGTTCGAAAAAAAGACTGAAATAACAGTTTTCTTTAAAATTTTATTGGGTAACTTAAACAATTAATAATCCGTGTTTCTACCGCGAACACTAACAACACAAGAACATCGGTTTGGAATACTCAAAATGAGTTCATCCAAATCACGCTGTGGAATGGCCGCCCATGTTCGTTGCAACAACAAAAAAAGGTCTTCTTGCGACTGGATACCCTCCATATTCGGCAGAGCTCTTCTCTGTAGCATATCCCATGCATGCTCAATCGGATTCAAGTCTGGCGACTGAGCAGGCCAGGGCAGGACATTGATGTTAGCTGCGGCGAGAGTCTGTCTTACAACTCTTGCGGTGTGCGGTCGTGCATTATCATGCATTAACTGAAATAAGGGACCGATTTGCACTTGTAGAGGAACAATGACGTCTGATACAATCGTCTCAGCATAAATTTGAGCGTTGAGGTTGCCTCTGATCCAAATCAACTCAGTTCTTCCGCCGATCCAAATACCCGCCCATACCATGATGGTTCCACCACTATAAGGATGGACTTCCTGGCAGGATTTTAATCGCTGTTGGCGTCCAGGGGTTCTCCAGTGTCGTATACATCTTGTATCCGGTCTCATACCGAAACGAGACTCATCAGAAAAGCACACGAAACGCCATTGTTCTTCTGCCCAATTTCTGTGTTCAAGAGCCCATTGATATCGAATCCTAAGATTGCGCATTGCTATAGGTGGTACCCGTAGCGGTCTTCGGGAATGAAGGTTCACTTCATGCAAGCGGTTTCTGACTGTTTGGTCGCTAATTAAGTTCCCTGAAGAGTGATGAAGCCTCACGGCTAACATCATGGCGGTTATTGTTGGAGCTCTTCGAGTTAAGATTTGAATGTATCGGTCTTGTCTCCGTGTGGTGCAGCGATACCGTCCTCCATGGCGCTCAGCCACGGTACCAGTGCTTCGGTAACGTGTCCAAAGTCGACTGATAACACTCTGACTTGTATTCAGAGCTAAAGCCACAGTACGTTGCCGGGAACCAGCTTCTATCATTCCCACGGCTCTGAGCATTTCTTCCCTGCTTAAATGACGTCGCCGCTCCATAATAACGTTATAGTTATAGGGAAAATATTGACAGCTGATTTTCATCTTTTACTCGAATTTGATTCACAGTTCCTGATTCAAATTATGAAATGCACCAAAAAGGATCCATATAAATTTATAAAATCATAAATTTATTACAAAGCCACATCTCAATCTCAAGAAATCCGCATAAAAATGCTTGATCCCTAGACACTTTTGATGTGTGTATGAGCGAAACTCTGAAGAAGATTAGAGAAAGAACTCCAAGACCGATCCCTGTGGAATACCGCACGACACCTCTCGCCGGTCCCATTCTCCCCGGTGACCGGGGTAGATGACGGCTCTGTCCGTCAGGTAGTCCTCGACTATACGACGGAGGTAGGTCGGCACCCGGTGATACCGGAGTGCCTCCCTGATGTAACTCCAGGGCAGGGTGTTGAAAGCGTTGGTGATGTCCAAAGACACTGCCACGACGACCCTGCCCCGGGCCACTGCATCCCCCGTCGTGAGGGCTCTCAAACGCATGATGGCATCCACCGTCGAGCGCCCCCTGCGGAAGCCAAAGTGGCTCTCCGCAAGGTCCGGACCCACCCGATTCAGGTGCCCGACGAGACGGTTTGCAATAATTACTCTTTCAAAGAGCTTGCCCACCTCGTCGAGCAGCACGATGGGCCGGAATGCGGACGGAGAGTCTGCAGGGCGCCCGGGCTTCTGGATCAGGACCAGTTTCCCCGTCTTCCAGCAAAGCGGGAACTGGCCCCTCTCCAGGCACGCGCTGAAGAGCCCCCCCAGTCGAGGCCCGAGAGTCCCGGAGGCCACGACCCAGGCTTTTCCTGGCAGGCCGTCGGGTCCTGGGGCGATATTTTTGGCCTTGAGCCGTAGCACCACCACTCTCAGGTCTACCTCGGTCATCTCCGGAGCGTCGTAGACGTCGTCGTCACTGTGGTCCGCGTTTGCGCCAGCTTCACCGTCAGATTCCGTCGGAGACGGAGCCATAGGCGGGGGAGTATGCTTCCCTCGCGATGGGAACAGGGCGCTCACCACTTCCTCCACGAACTGAGGCCGGAGACTCTGCGTCAACGGGGGAGCCCAGGGGCGGAGCTTCTGTCTCGCCCACTTGTAGGGCCGGCCCCATGGGTACCCGTTCAGAGACTCCAGCATCTCCTTGCGGGCCAATTCCTTGGCCCGCCAGATCTCGTCGCGGAGGACGGTCTTCGCTGCCCTGTAGCCTTCGCGCTCCGCCTCTACAGTCGCCGCATCCGGAGGTCGGGTGCGGCGCCTGCGGAACCTGGTGTACCGGCGTCGCGCGGCAACGCACGCCTCGGGCAGCGCTGCCAACTCGTTCGACCACCAGTACAGCTGACGCCGGGCGCGTCCTTGCCAGACCCGGGGCATGGCCACGTCGCAGATATCCGTCATGGCCTCCCGGAACCACTCCGCCTCGTCGTTCATGTAGGTAGGCCTGACCGATGGTGACACCCAGGCCTGCACGATCGAGGCTTCCAGGAATAACTCCCGGTCCAGCTGCTTCAGCGCCCATCGCGGACCACTTGGGTTCCGTTCACTTGGGACCGGCGCGTCTGAGGTCTGGGCGGAGACGTCAAACCGGATATACCGGTGATCGGAATAGGTCTCCACCTCCTCCACAACGCGCCAGCCGGTGACGCGCGGCGACAGGTCTGAGGTGGCGAACGTAACGTCCACCACCTACTCGCCCGCCCATCGCACGCACGTGGGGACAGAACCCCGCGGTTCTCGATGACCAGGCCCTGCGCCAGGGCCCAGTGCTCGAGCCTTCTGCCCCGCACAACGTCCGTAAACCGGGAACCCCAGGACACAATTTTGGCGTTGAAGTCCCCGAGGACGAGCGCGGGGAAGTTTGTCAGTATTTAACGAAAATTTTCGTTATTGAGTTTACAGTAATTTTGTTTTTATTAAAGCGATTAATATACCTTGGTTAAAATCTATATTTTCAGATTTTCATTTATTCCCACCCTTTTATTCATAAAAGAAATAAAAACCCGTGAAATAACGGAATTAAAACTGTAAATAGTTTTTATCCACTGTTTTGAGTAAATACTCGAGAAGAAACGGATATTTATTGAGTATTTATCCATTTTGAGTATTTATCCGGATAAAAACCCATCACTAGTCGTGAAACTTCTACCACGTAAACTATTTTAGGTAAGGATTCCCTTGAAATATCACTGAAATCACTCAACAGAAGGATTTTGCCTTTATCCTTTAAGCTTCTTATTTATTTTATGAGCATTATGTAGGTAGGTAGATATATGTTTCTTACCATCTTACAAAATACGTTAGAAAGTGATATTTATAATAGTCAATAAACAAACAAAAATACGACCCATAAAATTACTGATAACGATATCCATTTAACTACCGAAATTCCAATCACTCCATTAACAAATCTACTTTAGAAGTTAAAAAAAAAACAAGATGGCCGACATAAAATATTTATAACAAAAACATAAGTGAGTCATAGCGATAATGGTATGCTGCCAGCATTCCCATTTACTTGTGTCCCATACAAAATGATAACAATTCCCTTTTGTTAGTGTGATACCAACAGTCGCTGCACTAATACGTTATTAGGTATAACGAAATACTGTGTTTTTTAAACTAACAAATATTTGTGAGACCCCTTTCAATCCCTAATTTTTATTTTCGTAAATTATTTTGACATAAATTTAATTAAATAATCAAAAAATAAATAATGGCGAAAGTGTTCCATTTAGTGATGTGCATAGTGCTGTTGCATGTGATATCGGCAAAGTATGTCGATAAAAGGAAGTGTCCTGAAGTGAGAGCAGTGCCACATTTTGATTTGCCACGGGTTTGTAATACCAATTTAGATACTATCTAGACTTAAATTCCTTTTAGGTACTCAATTCAGGTTCATTTCGGGAGTAATGGCCCTTACTTTATTGCACTATTCATAGATGGCATCAATTTGAAACCACAAAAAACCTGTCCTGCATAATATAGCAATTTGATATGAGTGGTAATTCCCTAGGATTCACTCTGCTTTGACATCTATTTAAAGAAATTATCACTTCACATAATTCTTCTACTTTCTCTAATAAATACAAGAAAAAGAACAGTTAAGTAGTTTGAAAGTTCAACACAGATAGGAAATTAAACATAGGCTTTTTCTAGCAAGTTCTTAAGTTTACTATGATAAGGAGGATAAAAAGCTAGTTTTTAATTATACAAACATTAATATTCATTATGATTTTATTATCGACATTTTTATCGATATTGGCTCAATTAATGTTGTGCCGAAATTAGTAAGTACTTAATAGAAAAGTAGGATTATTCTACTGGTTATAATAGATATTTTAACTACCTTGAACTACTCATTATTAGTAGTTCAAGGTAGTTTAAAATAACCCACGGTGTGTCATTCCCTAGTCAGCCTAGAGTACCCCTAGCATTGTAAAGGGGCGTTCGCCGTGAGAACATAATTGATACTGCCATGTTATGTTCGAGGAAGGTGCGAACTTTGTAAAACTTCAACAGCAAATATGTATAGTGGGTTGTAGGTGGTTATCTAAGCAAAGGAAATGCTTTATTAAAAACCGAAAGTTCGTTCTGTGTTTTGACTTTGTCAAATCAGAAATAGAATAATACCAAATTGTAAAAGGAATGTAAATACGCCAGCAGGTCAACCTACCCGAATCTGTCAAATTTAACCTTCTACTATTGTGACAAGGTTGAAAATCATTTCTTTTAAATCATCAAATGAGTCCTTCCACCCAGAGCAGAGCGGGAGGGACTATCTGACTTGTAATGACTAAAATCCACGGTGTCGCTCAATAGCCCTTTACGTTCCAGTGCAGTGTTGCAGTTCCTTATGAGGCTCTTTACCTTATGACCCTCCGGTAGGCTTTAGAATGTAGGGGAACAGTGTATAAGACGGGGACGCGAGATATGATGGGAAATCACACACTTAAGGCAAACTTAACACAATACTAACGTAGCACAAGCGCCATCAGGATGCCATTTATTAATAGCCGCTTGCAAATGACGTCCTGATGGTGCTTGCCATGCTCTACGTTAGTGTTGTGTTAAGTATGCCTAAAGAGTGTATGTCCCCATTATAACTTGCGATATTATCGTCCCCGTCTTATACACTGTTCCCCTAGCAATCTGACGAAGCTCCCAGAGGGTCAAATCCTGCCGAGGTCGTGGGTCTGTCTCATCAGGTAACCGTGATCCTAAAACGTAATAAAAGTCTATTGAAGGATCACGGAGTATTTTTTATTTCACCACGATAAAAAAAAGTGTGGATGTGTTTACAAACCCCAGCTGGTCAACCTATCCCAATATGTAAAATTTTATCAATCGAACATTAACCTTCCACTCTTGTGATAAGGTCGAAAATCTATTAAAGAAATTTTACAGATTGAGGCAGGTTGATGTGCTGGCCTCTGTACTTTATTCATAAAAGACTGTACCCCGATTTCCAAACGCATAAAACCCGAATCTCTTCAATGTTATTGTTATCGGGCTTTATTTAGTAGGCAAGCTCACTCCATTGTCGACTTTGTCTCAGTAACCTTTGATCTACTCTAGAGTCAAAAGCAAACACGGCATCGTCCGCGTAGAGTTTGGAAATTGTCCCACAGGAAGCTACTACTGCGGTAAAAGTAAAAGGTAATCCCTGAAGCGCCTAGAGCATGTTGCCCCATTGGTAAAAAAATACATGTGGCACTCGGAGACTGCCGCGGTGAAGCTGTTGCATAACATTTTATTTTTTATTTTAAAATAATAAAATCGCCTACCGAATATATTTAACGAGAATATAATTTATTTAAAATGTTTGTGGTGCACTACTGTAATAAAGAACTTCCTTGTTGTAGGAGAATTTTATAAGTAGGTTTCATTGTGAAAACTCCTTTTGTAGCTGGCCGTTTAGAATCAGTAAGAAAAAGTAAATTGTTTTTATGACGGATATTTTTATGATTGCCGAAGTCTCCCGAACTGAAACGATGTTAGACGATGCGTGGTGTTAGGTATTTTTGTCAGGTTTTTTCGTTAGGTTTTTGGATTTTTTTTATTCGGTCGCCGCGCCGCCGCCGCGCCGATAAAAGCTATGCAATAGCTTAAAAGCATTCATCCATTCAAATTTTAAGTTATTATCATATTTAGTAAGATTTATTTTCGTGACAGTTAATTTATCTAAATAATTGAAACGATGAATACGTTTTATGAATCTGCAATGCAGTAAAGCTAGTACGCTCATGAAACTTCTTAGCCAGTTTTGACTTACATGATTATTTGTTCAGTAATAAAAGCACAGTATAAACTTAACGTTGCCGAATTAGCTGAATGTCACCATTTGCTGTAATTTCCTGTTGTGAATACGAGAGTGATAATTTACCTGGTCTTACCGTGTAAATGGAAGTGAAAACCGGATCAAATAGTACATTTTCTTTTTTGTATTTGCGTGAGAGAGTAATAATAATATGTGTTTCCTTGGTTTTGAGTGAAATAAATAAACATGTAATATCCCCAAAACGCTCCCCCTTCGCTACTTCCTAGTGTTTTAGCTTCTTTTTTTTTTTGCTTGGTAAAATCATCAAATGAGTCCTCCCACCCCGGGCAGGGCGGGAGGGACTGTCATACTTGTACTGACTAAAATCCACGGTGTCCTTCAATAGCCCTTTATGTTCCGGGGTCACGGTAATGAGATAAGTCCCGCGACCCCGGCAGGCTTTGGTCCTCTAAAGAGGGGGTCCCGTCATTAAGCTGACGCTCTTTGAGGCGCGCGTGGAACACAACGCGCCGTCGACCCGGGCATGGTCCATGGTCGGGCAGCGAGTTGCCCTTTACTCTCCGCCCGCATGCCCGCGCCTACGGTGGCCTGAGATCGTCTTGCGACGTCCGTCGCCGTGGGCGTCCACCACCGCGGGTGGGGCGGAGGGAGGACATTGTCCTCTCCCTCACGCGGCCCGCCTCCTCCTTCGCGAGCATGACTGCTTCGCAGAAGGAGGCGACCGCTTCCCACTCCGTCTCGCCCCGCAGCATGGCCTCGACCAATGCCGGGCGCGAGAGGTCTCCGCCTATCGCCGCCGTGAGGACACGTCGGTGCTCTGCCCAAGCGGGGCAGTCTTGCACCGTATGCTCTACTGTGTCCGCCGGTAGTGTTTTAGCTTGGAATTATTTTATACATGGTAGGTAGGTACTATTATAATTCTCGATGTTTGAATATCAACAAAGCATCTTGATATTAAATAATAAACCCTCTCGTTTCTGTAAACATGTAAAAAATTATAGGTCCAAACGCCTGCTAAATATTAGTAAGAGCATCTTGCACTTCACTCAAGGCTGAACTGATTTAATGACTTTACCACCCCAAAAACAAAGTTAGTTAGACATGGTCATAGTATGCATCCCTGTAGCACACCCCTTCACCCTTAACTCCTGTCATTTTAGTATTTCTGGCACGATTACAACAAAATTACGGACTATAACACATGGACTAAATGAACTAGCATGGCATGGTAAAAACTCGAATATTTACTACAAACCGGGATTAACGCTAAGCTTTTGTGCACAACGAGATCAAACGCTTTTTTGCAATCAACTGTGCAAAGAACTCTGTTTACAAGCCCCTACATTAAGAACAAGTACGTTAATCCGGGATAAAGCGTAATGGGTGTCGACACAAAGGTTTGCGATATGAATGTGTCAAGTGTGCGGAAGTACCTGTAAACAGAACTGAGTTCTATTTATATGAGAAAAGGTCCTGTTTTTGTTAAGCCTTTGTATTAAATATTTTATGAGAAAAAATGCGTGCCAACTTTGTGTCATTTTTCCTGACCAATAGGGCTAACATGCACGTCACGAGATAATTATCTCACGCCATTTTTTCGAGGTGAGATGACATATCTCGACTTCTCGACTGTCGGTAACATTGCACTACATTTTGTCATGTCGTTCTGTCAAACGTAGACTTCGAGAAATTTTCTCTACAAACTGCAACATAGGCGCCATATTTTCTCATAAATAATCGAGTTTTGACATTTAGATTAGATTCATTTGTCGTCGATCATTCTGTTCGAAGAGATAGCTGGAGAAAAATAAAAAGTGTTGCGAAAAATGGCAGTGCCGTATTATAATTATGTATTAACTATTTACGAGGAGAGGTGGAATAGGCGGATCGAAAGGAAGCGCATACGAGACGTCTGCGATCCTTTCGATCTTCGCGACAGCGAGTTCCAGTCGCTGTGGCGGATCACAAAGCCTATGGCTTTATATATAGTTGAAAAACTACGAGTGGACCTCGAACCACGCAATGGGGTTTGCCCGCCCATTTAAAGGTAAGTATAAAATATAATTATAAAAGTCAATAGGTACAATTGATATTTTCATCTCAATTTATTCTAACGACCGCCTTACCTACTAAAAGTATTTTTTTAGCGTTGTCCAAAAGCATTTAACAAACCTTATATAACCATTAGATTTGGTACCTACTTACATCATATCTCTCCTAAATACCTAGCTTAAATTTATAACCAAAACAAAAGTCGATTCTAACCTCACTTTTATTTTGCAATTTCGACATTCATTTTATTCAATATCAGGCTTTTTTAACCGACTTCAAAAAGGAGGAGGTTATCAATTCGACGGTATGTTTTTTTTTTTTTTTTTTTGTATATTTGTTACGCGATTACTCCGCCAATTGTGGACCGATTTTTAAAATTCTTTTTTTGTTCGAAAGGAGGTACTTCTGAGGTGGTCCCATAGTCACCAAATTGGGATCTGATGATTGGATCCTGGAGAAATCGAGGGCAACCCTCGAATTTTATAGGCCGACACACCGTTTTTCGCAAATTTTATGAAGTAATTTAAGTACTTGCGTATGGTAATCATAATGTCATGTAGCTGAGCTGATGATGGAAGGTAGAACTCCTTAATAGTAAGGAGTAGGCATCGACTGATTTAGTTTGAGTTCGCATATCTCTGGAAGTACAAGTCCGATTTAAGTAATTCTTTTTTTGTTGTACTAGGTATCATTTAACTTAGGGAATATTGCAAGTTTCATCAAAATCGGTTCAGTAGTTTTTGAGAAAGGGAATTTTATTAGTTTATTGTGTACATGAGCGATGTTATTACCGGTGTTATAGATTGCAAAATTCTAGTGCACATGTTGTATTTGACAAGAATTCGGGTTGAATATTTAAACTAAAAAGAGTAAAATAAAAACTTTTTCAAAAAAAAATGTAACCGCCTTCAAAAATAACCATAAATAAAAAACGATAAAAAAATCCTACAAAATAACTTTTCTTTCGGAAGTCGGTGTCAAAAAAAAAGAAAATGAAATAAAGAAAACAAAGACACCGACTTCCGAAAGAAAAGTTATTTTGTAGGATTTTTTTATCGTTTTTTATTTATGGTTATTTTTGAAGGCGGTTACATTTTTTTTTTTTTTAAGTTTTTTTTCAGTTGAGGTGGTTTTACCGCTATACTTATTGTATTGTATTCTTAGGAAATACACCATATTCAATGGATAAAAGCATTGTTTTAGGTCCTATGTTCCATTCAGCTACTAGCTAATGGTGGCTTGGTACTTCTTACGCTAAAACAATAATAGTATACGAATGTACTAAGATTACGAATATAAATATTAAATGCAAGCAATCGTACGATCACAAATACACAACTATACTGTCAAGAACTAGCAAATTTACTTACGTTTTCTTTTGAAATGCCATTTCAAACAGACAACACACACAAAACAAAAACACAACCGGACTTCAGACATGAATGTTAATTGATTGTGACGTTTCGGTAAAGCCACCGGTTCAAAATTGACAATAGTGCTATCCTTGTCATTATTCATATTCGCAAAAGAGAAAAAACATTTTTATTTTTTTATTTAATGGACTTGACAACAAGTCTTTTGGCCTTGTTTCACATTTCATTCGTTCAATTTGTTGTGTGTGGGTAGCTTTAGTCACCATAGACACACATGATTATCAGTGTTTTCATTTAAAAATAAAACTTGACGTTTCGTCATGAAAGGGATATCTCACGACGTGATAATTCTCTCTCGTGGCGCGTATGTTGCGAATTGCGAGAAAATGATCGAGAGTGACAATATTTCTCATCCCATCTCGAATTTTCTCATGACCGCGTATGTTAGCCCAGCAAAACAGTTGTGAAATCTTTTTTGTGGACAACTTACACTTGACCCAAAGCATGACCGAAGCTTTTTCGTATCTGTTATGTATACCTACGGATTCCCTCCTTTTGGCCAACTTAAAAGCATGACTCTGTTTAGGTAATTTAATTGTAACCTGCAATAAGCATACCTACATGGCAGCATCTACAATTTTTATATTTTATTTTAATAACTGCTCAGAATGTACACATTCTGAGCAGTTATTACCAGAGACCAAATAAATAAGTTTTATTTAATATCAGTAACTAAGAATTAACAAATATTTTTTCGTAGGCTTACAATGTGAACATTTTGTATATGAATAAAATAACAATAGTTTTGTACAACCGACATACAGCGATATGAATGGTCAAGTCCATATTCTCGCGTATGCGTAGGTGGCGGAAACTGGTAGATAAACAGACGCCATTAATTTACTCAACGAGCAACGGACTTGAATCAGAATATAATATTGATCGTAAATTAAGACATTACGCCTGCAATCCCCGAAGGGTATTTGATACACTAGCACTCCGCCACCAATCGCGAGAATTTTGTATTTTCCCCTATGAATTCTAATTACGCCATATGAACATGTGTTTTATCAATTTTGTTGATAATTCTACGTTCGAAGTTTCAATTAAATTGGTTCAACATTTAGCCTGTTACGTTTAAGTTCTATGAATGACATCGGTGGCAAACACGGGTGGCAAACCACATTGCCACCAATCAGTCTTTGGACGCAATTCAAACTTTAGCTGCTGATGACTTTTCTGATAGAAAAACTCAAGAATCCTGTACAATCTAGAACTTTGTGCTCATCATAAACCAGAAGAGCGAAGCAGTCATTATTATTTAAGCCTTTATGCCGTGACTTTACCCGCCTGGTATTCAGTAATTGACCCACAGAATCGTAATAACAATAATAGTTTGTGTAAATAACTATCAATTTCGGACTTATTAAAATGAGTCTGGAATTCAACTTTGGAATTATTGAAATGAGCTAACAATATGTAGCTACCAAAATTATCATTATCCTACAATGTATGGGTTCAATACAATTAAGGTTTGTTTGGCGTCCATTCATCCGCGATTTATGCGTCAATAAATTTTCAAATCGTATACGCATAAAGTAATTGAAATATGAATAATTGATATTTGTGAATTGTGTTTTACAAATATTTATTGTTCGAATTTCTAACTGGATATTATGTAGGTACTGGATATGTTTCGATGCTATCCCGGGAAATAAATTAATGTTTTAGGTTCGGATTAAACCTTTTTGCTTACTAAATATTAATTAGATACTACGGTAGACCTACCCTATCGGTTTTAAAGGACCCGGTATTTTGTATTTATGTACTTGGATCTATATTGTATTAGTTGTACAGGTCAGAGAGGCAGAGTTGCTCCAAATTAAATACGGTGTCTAACCATAATGTCGGTGAACTTGGCAGATCATTTCTCAGCAGAGCATGAAAAAATGGGTCAGAGCCCATTCGTCCCCTAATATTCGTACCCCAGCATAAAAGTTGTGGATTCGGCCCCTATATAGGTGCCTATTGGTCTCCTGGTAGGGGACCAATTAATATTTTAATATAAAATATTATTTTTAAGGTACCCATTCGTCCCCTCTAATATATATACAATATAAGTTAAAGATTCGGCACCTGTTCAGGTGCCTATTGGTCCCCTGAGATAAAATTAGCTATATTTTACATAAGAAACGGTTAACATAGTACACTTGTGAACAGTTTATTAACGGAATTAATTTAATAAATCATAACAGATCATTGAAAAAAGAGCTACTCGTATGATGAATGATAATCCGTCATGATAATAATATAACCTGTCGATAGGCTTACGATGTAAAATTGTCTCTCTAGGAATGCCTTGTTAAAAAAAGGGGTTACAAAAATAATAGAAAAGGTGTTTTGTTTGTATGTTATGGCTGCCTATTGGTGGTGGTGGTGGTGACATATTGGTTCTTGAAAGTGACTGCGAATAAGAGACTGTTCAATGTGTCTTTGGTCGTTTATTATATGAAGTTCGCCTAACGAAATAAACAAAACTGTTAATATTATAATAACAATATTTTTGACCTATGTTCCTGGCCTGGCCAGGCCTGGCCTGGCTTGACCTGGCCTATGTTCAGCAGTGGACGTTTTCCGGCTGATGATGATGATGAATATTTTTGACATATAATTGAATCGAGTTATCTCGTTTGAATCCTGGAATATGATTAGTATTATTATTGATGGTAATTCATTAAGTATATATAAGTATTATTATTTATGGTTCACACTTTTATATATTTTTTTAGAGAATTAACGATATTGTATTACCTATATATAATTACAATAAAAAAGAACCTATATATATATACTACTACTATACTACATTTAAAAACTAAAATTAAAAGTAAAACATTTACAAAAATGACTATATTAAAAATTTATGGTGGAATACTACAGTCATATTTTGACTAAAAAGTCAAAACTAAATTATTTACTCCTAAATATGTATAGCAATTTTTTATCCGCAATTATTATGTTATCATATTAATGGATGTTATTATGTTCTTGAATTCTAAGTGTTTCGTTTTAGCTCAATGTGGAGTCGTTGTCACCCTTTTTAGCCGACTTCAAAAAAAAAAGTAGGTTTTCAGTTCGACCTGTATGTATGTTTGTTTGGCTGAACGGATTTTGTTGCGGTTTTCAGCAAAGTGTTAATTACATTCTGGAGAAGGTTTTAGTATATAACACTAATAGATATCCCGTGACGTTGCCCGCGTGGATTCGTTTTTGCTTACTTGGATTGTAGATTTTCAGTGACCATTGCATGTTTTTCCGCGATTATCTCGCGTTTGGCTAAACCGATTTTGATGCGGTTTTCAGAAAAGTGTTCGTTACATTCTGGGGAAGGTTTTAATATATAACAATAATGGATATCTCGTGAAATTGCCCGCATAGATCCGTTTTTAGGGTTCCGTAGCCAAATGGCAAAAAGGAACCCTTATAGATTCGTCATGTCTGTCTGTCCGTCCGTATGTCACAGCCACTTTTTGTCGAAAGTAAAAGAGCTATCCTGTTGAAACTTGGTAAGTAGATGTATTATGTGAACCGCATTAGGATTTTCAAACAAAAATAAAAACAAAACAAATTTTGGGGGTGGCCCCCATACTTAGATTGTGTGGGGTATCTATGGATAGGTCTTTAAAAAAATGATATTGAGGTTACTAATATAATTTTTTTCTGAACTGAACAGTTTGCGCGAGAGACACTTCCAAAGTGGTAAAATGTGAGTGAATGATAAAACTAAAAAATATATATAAGTAGAACTCAACAAAAACTTCCAAAAAAAATTGGTTTGGAAGAGATATAGTTAGTAGTTTTTGAGATACAGTACATTTTCCAAAACCGCAAATATAACTTTGCCATTCATACAAACACTATGAAAAACAAAGTTATTTTTATTGTTTATGTATATTACTTACTAATCTCAATATAATTATATCCCTAATCTATGCTTGCTACTACGGAACCCTTCATGGGCGAGTCCAATTCGCACTTGGCCGGTTTTTATTGCTTACTAGGATTGTAGATTTTCAAAGTCGACGATTACCTATAAGAAGATTTTTGTTGAATATCTGAACTAAAAAGGGAAAAATAAAAAACTTTTTGAAAAAAAGGGAACTGACTTCAAAACCAAACACAAAGAAACTGTAAAATAACTTTTCTTTCGGAAGTCGGTGGCCATAGTCAATAAATTAATAGATTTAAAAAAATCTAAGAACCCACGTTTTTAAATGTCCTAAAAATAAGAAAATAACCCTACGGGGCTGAGAGAGGGGCCACTCAAAACGTGGGGGCGTATATTATTTAAGGGATTATTTATGGGATATATTTACATGACGTGTAATAGATCGTGGGTGTAACTTGCAAAGATACGCCCCCACGTTTTGAGTGGCCCCTCTCTCAGCCCCGTAGGGTTATTTTCTTATTTTTAGGACATTTAAAAACGTGGGTTCTTAGATTTTTTTAAATCTATTAATTATGTTATTATTTTTATTTTTGTTCATCGGGTTTGAAGCTACCCTGAAAATTTCAGCCTGCTAGCTTATCGGGAAGTGCCTCAAACCCTGTCCACCATCTTGGACGTCCGCCATATTGGATTTAAGTCACATGACTATATTTTTCGTATTTCTGACAGCAAACCCTTTCATTTGATACCCATAACATGGGGATGGATTTCAAACAGCCAGTCTGCCATCTTGGACGTCCGCCATATTGGATTTAAGTCACGTGATTATTTTTTTCGTATTCCTGACAGCAAACCCTTTCATTTGATACCCATATCATAGGGGTGGATTTCAAACAGCCAGTCTGCCATCTTGGGGAGGCCGCCATATTGGATTTGTTATGACGTTTCTTAGCTAGTCATGCATTGTCATCAGAACTTAGAGCGTGTGCAAAATTTCAGCCTGCTAGCTTATCGGGAAGTGCCTGAAAATTGAGTTGCAAAAGTCCAACCGGAACGACAAACAAACAAACAAACAAATAAACAAACAAACAAGAAAAGTGAGTGTATAAAAACGTGGGAAAATAAAAATCAAAGCCACCGACTTCCGAAAGAAAAGTTATTTACAGTTTTTTTTGTTTGGTTTTGAAGTCGGTTCCCTTTTTTTCAAAAAGTTTTTTAATGTACAAAAATAATGAACGTTCTAACATTAATTCTGTTTTGCTAACATAAATTTTTTATTTTACCCTTTTCTGCGCGACTGTACCAGGACTACCAAGCTGCAGTATACACATGTACATGTACTTATATTAGAAGAATGAATAAAAATAAATATTCTTCAGGGGACGAATGGGCCCCTCAAAAGGGGACGAGTGGGCACAGGGTGCGAATCTTAGGGGACGAATGGGCTCTGACCCGAAAAAATGTGAGTTCTATTGGCATGCGGCTGAGTTCTAGAGTTCCCTTTACTTTTAAGAAATAGTTCTAGCGTTTTGTCTGAAAAAAAAATAAAAATAAAAAAATGCTCTGCTAACTTCCGCCGGCAGATAATTTTATTCCAAAATCGAAAGATTCCTAATGGTTATATCGACAGTTCCTAATACTTTTTCGAAACAGTTCTGTCGATATAAGTTAACAAAAAAAAAAATGTGATCCAAACATGTTACAAAAAATTAAATGTGATCCAAAAATGTTCAACACGTGTGTGTGTACGAGTACATCCAAATTTGAGGATTTTAGAGAATTCTAGATGCGCATATGCGATCAACGAAACTGGAAGTAGACCCCAATTTTACTGGAAAAAAAGTCTAGACTTACATAAACATAAACATGATATAAATAAAGAACAGGGTAAAATTTTCGTGAAAACGTAAAATCAAGAACAATTTAATAACGAAGCACTTGTTCGGAGTGAAGTTGACTAGAAAAAGGTTCCGTTGATTCGAGGAGGGCTATTCATCAAAGTTGACAAAGTTTTTGGGCTTGATTTGATTATTCTACCTTTTTCGATGCCCTCATTCGTTCCAAGATTAGTAGAAAGGGACCCAAGGTTAACTCGGCTCCGGGAATTTTGACGCAATCAAAATTCTACAGCTAGGTATTGTTATCTTGATTATATTGAGGCCCGTATTTTCAAAAGTGGATTAAAATCAACTGCCTAATACCCAAATCTTGATCCGCGTTCTTTGATGGCTGCTTGTGATTGGATATCTTAAAAATTGGATTGTTATATCCAGTCGTTGATTGGTTACATACTCAGATCAATATTGAGATAGAGTTACATCATTTATTTCCAGCAACGTTTGCCTCGTCATCTACCTAGCCTTTTCCCGACTAAATTGCTATCGTCGTTCAGTGCATCTCCCTGTAGCAGATTGATCATATCAGTGTTATATATGGAGCGCCTACTAATCTGACCTCCTCAACCCCGTACTAGACAATACAATTTGCACCCCTATGTGTGTCATGATCGTTTTTCTGAAATATCGTCAAAGCTCCGCATATGACAGCCAGGGCCACAGTGCTTTCCAAGGCACGATACTAGGTTGGGGTGTGAATTCAGGATACACCCATGCTAGTACTGATGTCACCTAGCGTCTGCTTAACCGTCGATGATCTATAAGACTATTGAATTGTTACATGGACTATCTATTCCGTCAAAGTCATTGTATCCATCCAAGTCAGTTTGGTTACCAACATTGTGCCTACAGAAAAAAAAGGTAGGTTATATCTAGATTCAGTACCGATCAATATTACTCTATGGTGTACAATAAGGGCATGCGGGCGGCGAGTAAAGGGCAACTCGCCGCCCGCCCATGGACCATGCCCGGGTCGACGGCGCGTTGTGTTCCACGCGCGCCTCAAAGAGCGTCAGCACGATGACGGGCGGGGCCCCGCCCAAGAGGGCCAAAGCCTGCCGGGGTCGCGGGACTTATCTCATTACCGTGACCCCGGAACACAAAGGGCTATTGAAGGACACCGTGGATTTTAGTCAGTACAAGTCTGACAGTCCCTCCCGCCCTGCCCGGGGTGGGAGGACTCATTTGATGATTTTACCACGATAAAAAAAAAAAAAAAAAAAAATGGTGTACAATAAAATGTATTCTATCTATCAATCTACTCACATTTCCTCTCCACCATAAGAGGATTACCTCCATTACATCTCCTGATAACAAGCCGTATTGTTACTGAATAAGATCAACTGTCAAATCAGCAAGTGTAACAAACCTGACTTCTCAATAGGCATTAGCATATGAATACAATGCTACTCTTTGAAAGTCAATATTTGATGATTCAATGATGCTACTTATACAATTTCACTTTCTATTTGCTAAGGATAATATTTTCTAATGAATTCATAACGTCTTTTATAATAGGTTTGGTTTATTGTTTGGACTTTGAGATTTTGTGTTCAGAATTTCAGATGCGAACTTTCTCGTTTGTTAAATAGAAAGGGTGGAGTTTTGATGGTCAGTCGCGGTCGGGGGTTAAAAGCTATGGTAATTTGCATTTACATGGTTTAAAGATTGTAGAGATAAGAGCAAACCCATAACAATATTAGTAACGACGGCACGGTCGGTTCAGTGCCTGAGTGATCGACTGCTGAATGAATATTAATTTGTACCATAGTTTCTGTGTTTGTAAATGCACCCACGATACACGTCGACCAATTTCTGATTTCCTGGTGTTAAAAAAAGGATTAGACACGTTACGTTCTGGGTAGCGCTTGGAGTGTGAATCATTCCACGAAAAGCACAAACCCGAACATAACGTCTTTTTTTACCCGACTGCGCGACGCAAAGGAGGGTAATGTGTTTATCAGTCTATGTATGTATGTATATATGTATGTATGTATGTATGTTTGTTTCTATGTGGCGTTCTAGAGACCAAACGCGTAGGCCGATTTTGATAATTCTTACGTCAATCGATTCGTCTTAACTTTGCGAGTGTCACTATAGACATGACAGTAATCAAAATTCACCACAGCGACAACCAGACGCCATATTGTCAAAATGAAAAAAATAAAAGTCGACGAACTATGTCAAGTGGGGTGTCGTTGAATAGGTATTTTAAAATCATCTCTAAGTTTCTTTTATCATTTTTCATTTTAAGTAATAGTTTAGGATATATAACGATTTAAAGTTGTTTAACAAAACAATCATTCTCGCTAATTTTCTTACTTATTGATTTAAGTTTTGATTTCAAGTATAAACGATATACAAACAAAAAAACAGTGAACAATGAATCGTAACTAAAAAGTGTAAAATAAAAAAAATAATTTAAAGAAAAACAAAAAACCCGACTGCGTAAAAACTAATTTTGAAAAATACGTGAAAAAGTTAACTTAAATAAAAACTATCCTCCCGCCCTGGGTGGGGCGGGAGGGACTGTCAGACTCTTACTGACTAAAATCCACCCGTGTTCCGTCGGATGCCCTTTACGTTCCGGGGCCACGGTATCCTGGATTAAGAAAAATCCGCGACCCCGGCAGGCATTTGGCCCCATAAGGGGCCCCGTCGGTGACGCGTGAAACACGACGCGCCACCGACCCGGGCTTGATCCTTGGTCGGACGGCGAGCATACCCATTACCCACCGTCCGCAAGCCCGCTCCGCCGCTGTGCCCTCTGCTGTTCAGAGGGACACGCGTTGGAGCGTCCACCCGACAGGCTATTTGCATATTTGCATACGGGCAAAGAAACCCCTTAGGCACACAGTGCCTAAGGAGAGTTTTTGCCCGCATCCCAGGGCGCACCGGCCCGAAAAACTGGTCTTCCCCCCGGACGTATCCGAGAGGGAACTCCAGTCCACGGGCGCACGTGGAGGTTTCCTGTCTTAGCACAGTCGGGGCCCCTTGGGAAGATTTGATTGGTAAAATTTGAATGGGCCCCGACTGTGAGTCGTTCTGTTCTGCTTCTTCTTGCTGTTCTGTTGGGCTTGTTTCTTTCTTTTTAGTTTTTATTTAAGTTAACTTTTTCACGTATTTTTCAAAATTAGTTTTTACGCAGTCGGGTTTTTTGTTTTTCTTTTTTACTGCCATGGCAATCTCTTGCATTTTACAACGATGGCCTTTAAAAGTAAGGTTAAAAACGCCTGATTTCATAACATTAGCAATATTTTTATTAAACTAAATGTGACTTACAATGTTACATTAAAAGTACCATTGAATATTATTTAAATATCTTCATTTTAACTGCATGAAAAACCATTAAGCTTCCGACATCAACACACTTAATCCCTATCTCAATATCTAATCTAATCATAGCAAAATCTTAATGAAACAAATTTTCTTCTTTATACGCCTAACTTCAAACTAATAGCAAAATCACGCAACACCAATGTAGTAATAATTTACAGCAAGGCGCAAAATTACTTAGACTCCTCTCGGAGGTAATTGAAGCATAGCACCTTAAGAATAAAGCTTATTTTTGTTTGCAGATGCTGGGAGACTGGTTTGTAGTGGAATATTATGCGAGTGCTGAAGAGGCTCTTTCGTACAGCTGTATGAAAGCAGTTTTTACTGAAGACGACCACGTTCCTACCGCAGGTAATACATAAAATAGTATTTTTTTCTATTAAATCTGTATGACTTTGAGACAAATTAACGTAGTTTGTTATGGACGTTGTCTGCTTGTTAAAACTGAGTCACTCATTCATTTATATTTACATTTTATTTTTGTCAATGTCATATGTCAACATGAATACATCACATGCTTTGTTCTGGGAACCGTTTCAATTTCAGTTAAATTTTTTTTTAGATGAGAGAGATCATAAAAGTTGACGACTTGTCATTGCTTATACAAATATTTCACGGTATATCTGTGTGTTTTGTAGTCTATTTAAAGAAGTTAAATTGCCTTCAATGTTTTGTTTCTGGCTTAAGCTGAAGTGGTGATACCCAAGAAATCTATCAACACATCGTATCACCATAGGGCATCATATACCCACTTACCTACTTGGTTGTGTATGTTAACTACATTTAAAAAAACTGAAATTCCTATTAAAGTTCCTGAATCAGAGACAGAATCCAACCACGTTATACAGTTAAGTTGCTTCCCGCTCTACTAATAGATTCCTAGTAGACCACTGAGAAAAGAAGCCAAAAACACGGTAGAAAAATTACCACTGTCGCTCGATTCCTATCGTAAAACAAGTGAACATCTCCAAAGAAAACATTTAGGTGTGCCTCCGCTGTGTGCCGTCTGGAAGACCCCGCCATCCCCTTCTAACCTAACCTGTCCGAGTCGGGGTGCCCCGTGTGTACGAAACGGGGCACTGAGAAATAAAAAATGTCGTAGAAACGACTGGGGGCACCCCGACTCGGAAAGGTTAGGTTATTTTTCGTGGTTATTTTTTTTTTCCACAGAAACCACCCAGAAGTAGGAGCACCGCGAAGCGGTGCTCCATCGACGTTTTCTACTAGATCTAGTTTAGTTTTAAAATACCACAGAAAATATTTTTTTGTCATTTCACTGAACCAATTAGGGATTTGATCAAATCACTAGATATGTTTAGGGAAATGATAAAATCATGTTGTTATTTTAAAACCATTGTCACCGGTTCCCATTTTGAGTTCCGGCGCCCCGGCAGCCGTTGGGCCGTTGTTTTAAATCTCGGCTGCCGGCATGCGGCAGTATACTTACCGCCGGTTCCCAATAGTGATACCTATTTTCGGTAGCCGGCGCTGGCAGCGGAGGCACTCCCAAACATTTAAATGTGTCTTTGGCGCTCATCGACACATTTATAAAAGAGAAAAACGTTACGAGTACCTACGTTATTTTTCGAACGCGGAATCTGGACACTTTACAATCTAAGCCCCATAACATACGCGCTTGAAGTTTTGATTCATGGACTGTGTCCATTGCATGCGTTACACAATTTTCACCGGTAGCATCCCTGTTTAGGGCCTGTTGGCCTCGAAGTCCCGGGCCTGCTGGTACCCGTCCTCTTTCTCGACGTCTAACGTACCTACTTGGGTAGACTGGAAAATGGTTATTAAGGTATAATTAGGTAGTTAAAAAAACGCCCCGTCATTTTAGCATTCAAGGGCATATTACCTACCTAGTTTCCTCTACTTATAATAGTAGATACACTGATGGATCTTGGGTATTGGCCTTATCGCATATTGAATTTTCCAGATGGCTCAGTAGAATTCGCTCCGGGAGTGACGATGAACTTCACCTACCGTTTCGCTGATGATCCTCTTGGAGAGAACCTGCTTGGAAACATCACCTGGAGAGTGGACTTAAATGAACCGGCACATTGGACACATGCTGAAAAGACATGTAAGATTGTTTATTACAAACATTTTAAAAAGAAGACAGTCGTACTCGTAGCTGTTCACTAATATTAAACCGGAGGAAAAGATAACGGTCATAGGAAGGGAGACAGAAAAAATAAGTTAAAGTTGAACTATTTTGGTTTATTATAGACTAGCTGTGCCCGCGACTTCGTTCGCGTTGATGTCGGAACTTAACAATGTATTTTTTAGTGGGAAGCGCTGTTGGAGGATACCGATACAAATCATTTTTTTAATGCTTTTTTTAGCGTCATAAAATCGTCAAATGAGTCCTCTCACCCAGGCCCTGTCCTGGGTGAGAAGACAGCGTCCACCTCATAGCCCAGCCGCAGTGGTAGACGCCCACGGCGACGGACGTCGCAAGACGATCTCTGGCCACCGTAGGCGCGGGCATGCGGGCGGCGAGTAATGGGCAACTCGCCGCCTGACCATGGACCATGCCCGGGTCGACGGCGCGTTGTGTTCCACGCGCGCCTCAAAGAGTGTCAGCACAATGACGAGGCCCCCCTTTAGAGGGCCAAAGCCTGCCGGGGTCGCGGTACTAACGAATACCGTGACTCCGGAACGTAAAGGGCTATTGAAGGACTCTGTGAATTATAGTCAGTACAAGTCTGACCGTCCCTCCCGCCTTGCCCTGGGTGGGAGGACTCATTCGATGAGTTTACCACGCTAAAAAAAGGGAACTGATGGAGACGGGATCACAGGGCTAACGCCTAACATGACGCGGACTGACACCGCGGGCAGAAGCTAGTTCATAAATAAAGAATAAAATCTCCGCATAACGATCACGCGCGACTTAAATCATTCCATCATAAATCTATATAATATCTCTTAAGGTTAATTTAATACAGTGCGCAAGCAACCTTGTAAGAGCAGTTTTCCTGTTCAGACTCTTAATATAATCCCTTGGTTGCCTCGTAAGACACGACACTCATTATTCTCAGACGGGACCACGTGACAATTAATTAAGATACGTCCCTCTGTGGTTATGTCCTTTCTGGAAGACATACATATCTGTATATTGTGGTGACATCACGTTGGGCGTTATCCTTTGTTTGAAGTTACTGGCGTGAATGTGGGACTTTGTGGGTCTATACTAGTATTATTAAGGGTCCTACGGCTATTTTAAGCAAATCTTACCTTTACCTTTGTTATTATAAAAGGATTCAGAAGTCCCACGAAGCTTCGTTCAGGAAGGCAAATTTTCTTCTCGAGTTGTGATAGGGGTTACTTTGGACCATACATGGGAACATCATCATCATCAGCCTACAAATGTTCCCACTGCTGGGACACAGGCCTCCTCTCTGTGAGAGGGAGTGGGCCGTAATCTACCACGCGGGCCCAGTGCGGATTGGTAGATGTCACATGTCTTCGATTTTTTGGTTCTAGGACATGTCGGTTTCCTCACGATGTTTTCCTTCACCGTTTTGAGAGCAGTGGTGTTGAAATAAATTACACAAAGTAATGCGCCTGACGGGGTTCGAACCCACGACCTACAACTCGTAAGTTGAGGCTAATACCACTGGGCCACTACTGCTCTAGGTTCTGCTCTATGGGAACGTTATCAAAAAATTGAAGGTATAAGAAAAAAATCGTTCAAGTTTTAAATGGTATAACTTTAAATACTCCCATGACTGACTGACTCTATTGAGTGTAATGTCATCATCTAAAAAAAATATAGTCAAAAATTGAGCAATACAGTAGTTAGTAAACATAATTTTCATAAAAAAGTCGTTCAAAATTACTGAAACACCTATTTGTTTCAAAATGGTACATATTGATTTCCTGACCACTTCTATTTTATTTTATTTCTTTTCATTTGACTTGTCCTTAATTAAATTCCTCAGCGCCTAGTAACAGCGAAGGACGTAACGTAGCAACCTAAAGCTCAACATCAAAGCATGTCCCAATTCATTTAGACCCTACCACACGTAAGTACATAAACTTATTTTCCTCTTTCAGACGACGGCATATACAACACATACGTGCTGGACACAGAATACAAAACCTGGGCGCTCCTCCTTCACTGTGCTGAGCAGACGGAAGGAGCTAGGTACTTAAGCGCCTTCGTCCTCTCTCGGACCACTACGTTACCGAAGAATGTGATGGCTTATTTACGGGATAAGCTACCGAGGTAAGGGTTGAGAGTATCTTGTTGCTTATGTATGTAAATGGGAGGTTGACGTATGTGTGGTACGTGGGGTGAAACATGATTAGGCAAAGGGGTCTAGTGGATGGTCAACGCAGCATCATGTTGTGCTAAATGATTGAGATGTGCTTAAGCCTCCTGCAGACACACGCGATCAATCGCGCTGCGACAACGAGCCAAGCTAATTTCCACTCTAAAAATACTGCGAAAGGACCGCGACATGTTGTGTCTGCAGGAGGCTTTATGCAAAAGGTTTATGGCTTTTAAATTAACGCAGACCAATTTTAAATATTTTGTAGCTTATTGACATAAAAATAAAATCTGTAGGCTTCGGTTGGTAGCCTGAACATGGTCTGAAAAAATTATATTTTATTTTGTTTTAACATAAATAAGCAACTCAAAATATATTTTATATCTATTGTAACACCAAAGTAAAATAAAATCACATTTGTCCAGCTATACATAAAAATATGCTTACGATCAGCTTGTCCACATGATGAGGAAAATTATGAAACAACTCTTTTCCTTTCAATGATAATAATTATATCATAATTATTATGTAATTCAATGACGACATTATTCGTTTTCACTCCAAGTAAATAAACATCGATAAAATTCAAGGCCCGTTTTCAGGGATTTGCACAGCTGTCTATCGAATGAGGAGTGCTTTTAAATAGAAAATGTACTCAATCCCCGATTGGTACCGGCTGTAGCAAATGGCCGATATATATCCCGTTTATTTGGAAAACTTTTAAACCTTTATTTATTAGCAATCACGTCCTAGTTTCCAAAGAGCTCTCCTTTCAAATTAAATGTATTGGGTCCTTATATTGTTCCGATCTCGGGCTATAACTTAGGCCATAGGTTCCCAAGGGGGCGGTACCGGCCCATAGTGGTTGATGAAGCTTTTCGTGGGGGCAGTAGCAGGTCTAAAGACAAATGGAGGGTTGTGAAATACCTCTATTTTCATGAAAAAAAATTTCTCTTGGCATCTAAAATGTTAGTCTAATTATTATGGCGAGAAGATGATTAAAGAGAAAGAAACCAAACCAATTTTAAATTTGTTGATATAAATAAACAGACATAATTATGAAATAGGTGTAAGTAATTAACTTTTATTATAAAAGGGGGTATTAGTTTTTTTTTTGTAAAGATGCTGACACTCCATAAAAGGTTGGGATCCTATGACTTAGACCTTACCTACTTAGCCTGAAGTTTGAAAACTGAAGATTTTGCAAAGTAAACTTAAGGCGAGGCATTCTCTCGTTAGGCCAGATAAGTGAAAGCGTTGGCAAACATTTATTTTACTTGAAACGTTTTTTCGCGTTTTATGTTTTCTTTTTTTAGCTTTTCTTGCACGACAGTAGAATATTAAAGTTAATAAGTAATATTCAAATTAACTGGATCGGTAATAATAACATCTGTCTATCTATAATTCTATATCATCATCTGTCTAGCCTACAAGTATGTTAGGGTCGGCTTTCAGTCGCTATAATCGCCATAATCAACTGCGGCGATCGATCATTTTAGGGTGAAGATAACATCTAAAATAGATTGTGCCAAAAAAAACTGCAAACTTGGATTTATATAACAAACTCAGAGGGTTCCAATCTTCAGCTGTAGCAATGCTCTCATAAGGAAAACTGTTCGAGATAAGGCGAGGGACTTATGAGACCACAAAGCGTTTTAAGAGGAAAAAGATTCCTAAAGAATTCGGAAGCGAGCGCACAAAAAGGGTTTATCATACATCATAAAAAACCTTTCGGGACTTTGCCAGCAGTGAGTTAGGATAAAATACTGCAAATGGCTAAAGAATGATATTTTTTTTGGGAAGAATGAATGAATCTGTACCCGAATTGTGTGAAAGAGTTTTTACGCTGAATTTTGTTTTTTGTGAGTAAACTCACAAGTCACTTTATAGGAAACTCTGCTTACCCGGACTTTAACTTTGCCTTGAATATAAGACCTACAGCTAGGGTTTTAAAATCTAAGTGACCACACTCTAACGACACCCATTGTGGGGTAACCTTGCATAAGGGCGTCGCGGGAGGAGGACAGCAAGGGGCAGGTAGAATCTAAATGATATTGTCATTACGGAGTGTTTTAAAGTACAAGCTCAGCATTTATCAGGCTGAATCTATCAATTAATTCGTAGGTACTGCAATGCCTACTCAACCCAAATGTATGGGATAGATTTGCGAAAACTTGATGATAGCTCATCTTGCTAGGGCTATGAGGGCTATGATGTATTTGTCGCTCACGCAGGACACCGCCTAACAAATAGTGTCTGCAGATACTCATATTTTTTTCTTCACAGGTACGATGTTGACGTGAACTACGTGTTTCCTATCCCACACAAGGACTGTTCTACCAAACCTCCCAGATTTGACTACACGCCGATCCTGGTGGAAGTCGACAGCAAAATCCCGAAGAGGCCTGGAGTCAGCTACAAAGTGGCTTTTGGACATTGAGCTCTATGTACTGAAGAATACAAGTTACTCGTAACATCGGATAAGTTACCGTACCAGCCGTAAGAAGAAAAAACTGTTAGCATATAAATCAAGATCAATTCGTATGACATATCATCAGATTTAAAAAAATACTACTATTGTAACCTGACTAAGTTAGCAAAACAATCAAAATGTATAATCACCAGATACTGTACTAAATTTTTTGTAACTTTGTGCATACATAATATTATTTCCACCATGTATAAAAAGTCAGCTATTACAGTTCTGTGAAATACATACTTTAAAATATACCTACTGAAATACTTGATAATTATGCATAAATAATAATTGTTATACCATAAAGTGCCTTAAAAACTTCATTACTTATGAATGAATATCTTAAGATTTTGTATTGTATATTACACGGTATATAAAGTAAAGTAAGGTAGACGGTGATAAAACAATAAAATCTCTTCTTTTTATGTATATTAATTTTGGTTAACACCTGCACTTTTATTTAACTTTTTAAAGATTTTGCGTTCTATGATTCTTTTTTTTTTGTCACAAACCCAACATTCTATTTCCAATCCACTACAACTCCTGAAAACTTGAATGAACAGGTGACAAACACCAAAAAAGCGGAGAATGAATTTATCTGTCTTGGATCCTGCAACGAAATTAATCAGAAAAGAATTGTAGTAGGAAATTATTAAATATTTTTACACATACTTATCTAAATAAATAAACTTGTTGGATTTTTTAAGAGAATGTTAACTGCCTCCCATCGTGTAATAGTCGCAAGGAATTTCTGAAAAACATGACGTCTAGGGTTTAATCCTTAGATTAGAAAAACATTTATCTATTACTCGTATTTCATAAGGATTTTTTAATAACAGCTCAGATATATGATAACAATACTTTCTCTCCCATTGTTACTTCGAACTAAAAACCAGAGAGTTTTAGTGTGTGTGAAAACACAAGTAAAATATTAAACAAATGAAACCCAAACAGACGCGACAGACTTTAGACATAAAGAAGTATACATTACAAAACTGACCATGAAACATGCAATTAAAGCTAAGTAGAGCACATACGCCGATAATTTATAACTTTTAATATACCAGTAACAAAAAGGTCTAACATTTTATAGTTTCGCAGTTCAATGGTTATTGCAAATTCAATGTTAAGAATGTCTTCAGAGAACTGATAGGGCATGCACATTGTTCCACAACTCAATTAGTATTCAGCGGAGGAGACGTCTATACACAGGCCTATAGAGTACGGAATCACCGAAGGCGTCTAGAGACGGCAGTAAATAAAAATTCACTTAGTAGGTGACAACACTTGGTCGCGGGACTTACCGAATTACCGTGACCCTGGAACGTAAAGGGATATTGAAGGACAAGGTGGATTTTTAATCAGTGCGAATCTGACAGTCCCTCCCAGAATCTCTGCCCTGGGTGAGACTCATTTGATGAATTTACCACGATGAAAAAAAATGTTACAACACTTAGATTGTGTTTCAGGACAATCCTTTTTCACTTCAAAGCATACCATTATTATAACGAATAAAAATACAATTAAGCATTACCAAAATTAAACTAACGAAGACAGATGAGCCCACCACAGATATCTGGTGAGGTCACTCATGGAGATCGTCCCTCTTCAATAAAGGATGACTTTCGCTGTATTTCTACATGTAATCTCCAAAAATAATTGCTACAATTCCGAACAGGTTATTCGCTTTATGGAAAACTATATTACCTACCCCAAGTCTCAAAAAAAAATTCCAACCGTGAAACCAGTGAAAATTCAAACAAAAGCAAAACCCAAACAGGTAAAAAACTTGACATGTTTGAGACAGTGCCGCCTCTAGCAGCGACCACCGTGGCGTCTCTAAACTCTATGGGCACAGGACAATAAGCAGGCACATTCATGTTATGACATTCAAACTTGACCGTGTCTAATACAGCTGTTAATAGCCAAGCAAAATTAGACGTATATGTACGAGTAAATCGTCATTGAAGTTGTAAAATTTGAATTTCCACAAACGAAGGTTGAAGGATTTGAGCATTGAGAATTTGTGAATCCTGATTATATTTTGTAATATCACGTAAATGACATGGTTGTCTAAGAGGTAATTTTATAGAAGGACAAAATTTATGTCAATCTACACGAAAAGACGCCAGCAGTGATACGAAAAGAAGAGGAACATAGTCTTAACCTTCAAATTAATGATGATGATGATACATAATATGCAAATGATGATAAGGATCATGAAAAGGGTCACGGATTTAAAAACCAAGAAATTTTGAAGGATGATTTAGTAACGTTCGGTTAATCAATATATTTTTTAAACCATTGTTGTGCTTAATTGACAACCCAACATAAATTCCGTAAAACTTATAAGACACAACAACGATGAGAATAAGTTTTGTAAAATTCTACATCGATGTGCAAATATAATTATAAGATGCAGAATATAATAGCTTTTTGTTAATATTATTGTATATTTCTTAATGAGAATAAAGCTATAGAAATGAGAGATGCTAAATCTCTTTTTAACTTCATGGACCTTTATACCATTGCAGAATGATACTGTTAGCTTACAAGCAACAACTATTGTACCCCTGTACGGACAACCCTCGCGATTTCATCTGAGCTCAGTCTTGTACCTCTTGATTTCTAGAGGATCAGCTTCAAACAAATTTAATGATAGCTGATGGGTGAATACTAAACAGTTTATCGATTATCTAACATCTAGTTAATTCCGCTGGAAAATAACGAGAAAAATACAGAAGTTGCTATTCAAATAAGTCATTTAAATTCGGAAAGAAAACTCAAAACTTGATAGATAAGTAAGTGAAGTAAGTAAGGAGGTACGTAAACAGTGACACAAACATCCTCGGCCCTGAATTAAAGTATCGTCGTTAACGCATATCCACTGAAAATAATGCATATATTCTGTGGCAACGTATTAGTAATTCAGGCACCTTGCGCAAAGCCTTCGTTATAAGTATGAAAGGAACTGACCGCCATTTTTTTCATGATAACATCACAAACATGGGTGAGGTGCGAGCGTGTGTCTATTTTTCTGTGATTTTCTTGTGCTTGCAAATTTCTGCTGCTAAGGTCAGTATTTACTTTTGTTTTGTTTTGGTGGCACATAATTTGTTTTGTGAAAGTAAAAAGAAACGTAGGTATTTATACTTTTTTTTTTATTACAAACTTTTAAAACTTATTGCATCATTTTAGAAATCTTTCTATTTCTGAAGATGAGATTTTTTCTAAGGTCATAATTTCCAACTACATTATATTTAAAGTTAACGTTACTTATTTTCTCCAGCCTTTCTTCATGGAATGGCTAATGTGTGACTGGTTATGCGAAGACGATGATGGTTTAACAACCACTGCCAGCTCCTCTGAAGACTACCTAGATGATTTCTGTGGTGATTGTCCTACTCGTCGACCCAGGCCTCTTACCACTCCAATGCCTCCAGGCTTTCCCAACCCTGGAACACCTATGCCACCTGGAATGCTTCCACCGCCAGGTATGCCTGGTGCAACGGGTATGCCTGGACCACCGGGAGCACCAGGGATGGGACCAGGAGCCGTGAACTATTTTATGATGAACCGTAAGTGTAACTTACGCCATTTTATGTATCCACGTCTTCACCTTTCTAGTTTCAAGTTCCAATCCACTACCAGGCTTAGGTTATGATGGAGGTCCGATAGGATTCTATGTGTAAAATACTGTTTACAAAATGCGTACCATTTAGACTGTCTGCCAAAGTATTAACTGATACAGAACCAACTCGTATCAAAATCAATACAAAATATCTTTTTCTTTTCCTACTTGTCTGATCCTGAATAAATTTGTATTCACTTCTACTGGACTTCACTCTAATGGAGCCCCGTCATTTTGCTGACAGTTCTTTAAGGTGCGCGTGGAACATCGCGAAATCGTTTAGGAATGATTCTGAACATTTCAACACTCTCAATTTCATGACAACCCGTTTATACTTTACCAGTAAAAGGCAAAAATCATCAAGCTATGAATGATTGATGAATTGCTAGTAGCTGATATTACACATACTTGTCGGTAATTAATTGTAGTTAACACGCTCGCTCTCTACATGGAATACATGCTTACCTAGGTACTTCCTTTCCTTTATTTTAAGTACTACTGCTTATTTAAGTTACGATGAAAATGCCTACCAGATGTATACATACTTATTATAATAATCGTAGCAAAAGTTATATTAACTTTGCAACCTGCGCTACGATGTAATGCAGCATTTTCGAAAAGAGCAATCATGCGTTTGTCAATCGATGCCTTCAATTCACTTCAATTGTATAATTATAGACCAGTCATCATCATCGTTGATCAACGTCAATTTAAACTCGTAATACGTATATCTGAAACAAGGGGGTCAGGCAGAGACAGGTGGGATATCTTGTAGTCGACTGATTGTTTTACCATCGATCAATCGGTCGATTGGTGAATCAAATGCTATCACCATTTGGTTTCCATAACTAATTGAAGAAAAAAAAAACAGTTTACAGTGCTACCATTTATTTTTAACATAAAAAGCAGTAATGTTCAAAGCGATGGTCTCATCGCTCATCGCTTAATGTCCTTGTGTCTTTGTATTTTTAGACTATTCAATAGGTGCGTCCACACAGAACGAGCAGCTTCGCGAGGCATTTGCTGCGCGAAGCAGCTCGGAGACCGCGACAAGAGACCGAGACAGGAGACCGCGACAGGACACCGCGACCGGAGATTGCTAATAATTGTCAGACAGGCGAAGCGAACGCGAAGCGAACGCGAAGCGAACGCGAAGCGAAGCGTTTTTGTTTGTAATTTCTGGAATTGTTTGAAGCCTGTCACATAGACTATTAGACCGATTTCGCTTTTCTATATGACAGGATTCAGATCGCATTCGCTTCGCCTGTCTGTTTGACAATAGCTTTAGTGTGGACGTGTCTCGGCCGGGGAAAGTGCGCGCGCTACCGCGGGCGATCGACCGAGCGCCCGAGCCATCCAGTGTCGGCTTTTGTTTTGCTCGCGTATATTGTTTCGTGACTCGGTCGAGAAACAATTGCGCGTCCAAACAGAGCAATCAGCTTCGCGAGGCATTTGCCGCGCGAAGCAAATGCCTCGCGAGGCTGCTCGCACTGTGTGGACGCACCTAATCGAGATTTTTCTCATGTTTTCCTTTACTGTCTAGAGTTCTAGACTTTTAAACAAAGTAAGAATAATTTTCCCAACATTAGGTACTTTTGTTATTACAAAAGTCGAATACTTACAAGAATTTAAAACAGTTTTGATACGGACTAAGTTTCCAAGTTATGTTTTCCAAGTAAAAATATTTTTAGCCTTCGTTTTGGTTTCATCGCATTTTTATTCATAATCAAATCAAGTTTTATGATTAAGAAGCACTAAATCTCCATCTTGAGTACCTACATTCATCTGTTATGTGATCAGACTCAAACTTGTGATAATATTACCGTGCTTGTGACGATATTCATAGTCAGTGACCATCTCAATTGCTTTAATAATTTGACACTAAAATATGACTGGATGATTTCATTATTTCTAACTTTTATTGCATTACTCGTGAAGGCGGTCTTTGATATGATGTCCTCAATATTATCAACAAACTAACTGCTAGACTTCTCATTAAAATGTTTAGCACTAGTTAAGCACATGACTTTGACAAACGCTAGGTCTCTACTCATTCTAGAATTTCAGCTAAGACTAAATTAACTCAACCTATATATCGCTGTCCTCTCCCGAGCTGGACCACAACATCCTATTCTACGCATTTCACATCCAGTCCACATCAGTCAGTTTATTTTATCTGTTCCTCTAACTAATCGACCCGATGATTATGATTAAACTGTTTCGTGCCCCATGTCTATAACAATAAAACTCAAATTTTAATTACAGCTCCCCAAAACGGAGGTCCGCAGAGCTTCAGCATGATTCCCGACCCGAACCGGAACGGTTGGTGGTCCTTTGTCTGGAACCCAGCCGGTGGTCCAGGTAGCGCCAGCACTCAACCACCAAATGCCACGCCAGCTCCTGTTGCACCACCAACCACGGCTGCAGCTCCAGCTGCTGCGGATCCTGCCGCTGCTGCAACGACTGCAGCACCAGCAGTAACTACAGTTGCCCCTGCTGCTTAATTTTCTCTCTTTATATGTAGTCTATCCGCTTAAATAGTGACGACCTCAAACAAATTTAAAGTTATTTATTTTTATTAATGTTACTAGCTCTTGTCTTCGACTTCATTCTTGTGGAGTTCAGTGTCATTAATCATTTCTAGTCCATTGTATTAAATTTTAAAATTGTTGTCATAACTGTGATTTACCATAGAGTCCGCAGCTGAAGTCCTTTTAATGTGGCACTTGTAGTGTTTATGTCATTACAGCAAATTGCATTAAAAATGTAGCACCACCAATTTTCTGCAGAACTTCAGTCGTAACGCGGACTCTACTTAAAAATGCCATCTATGTTGATTGTTAAGCTATGTACCTTATTTCTTCCTTTGACAAGGTGGTTATTGTTTCATGAATCTGCCTACCTGCCTGCCTGTCTAACTACCTTATGTTTCGAAGTAAGGTGGGGTCTATCTACCTTTAAAACTGAGGACTTTTATACAAACTTTCATCCCCTATTTTCTTTGTGGATGCTCACACTGTATAAGGTATTTATGTGCAAAATTTCAAGTCTCTAAGTACAGCGCAGCGGTTTGGACTTTGCGTTGATATATCTATTTTATCCATTCTTCTTCCCTATTTTCACCTCCTAAAAGTTCATATTCAAATTCACTCATATTATGAAGTTGCATTAAATAAAATAACAAGCGTTAATTTATAATTATTATTACTTTGAAATGAACCAGTTTAAAAACGTTGCTCATTTTCACCTCAATGGGTGGAATTATCAGAAATGCTTTCATGCATATAAATTAATTTTTAATTAGCTTTGAAATTATCGATCTTTTATGCATAATTTCGTCAACTGTTTTACCCCTTTAGGGTACAATTTCAAAAATACTTCCTTAGCAGATGCGTACGTCATTATAACTATGCCAAACAGTTGTATCCTTTCAATGGTTTCTGGCATACGTTGGTAGATGTGTCAGTCAACTTTTACCTTTATATATGCAGGTTATTGACGACCAATCGCAGCAAGGACATCGACACAGGAGATGATACTGCACAGTCATGTGTGCAGACGTAGGTGCAGTCTCTCTCTCCCAGTCACATAGTCAGATGGAATGGCAAGCCAACATAGCCGGAGAGAGATCATGCACAGAATCAACAGGTTTTCGATTACCAGCCCAAAGTTCGGAATTTGACGGCATGATGCCCAGATCAGAGGCGCTAGCTCGAGTTTGTGACATAAACGGGAAGTAAATACGCCGATTTTTGAATCGGCAATTCAAGTTTCGTTTATCATTTCGGTAGAATTTTCGGCGAAAAGCACAATCAGTATTCCTCAAAGATATATATAGGTAAATCCATAACATTGAGTAAATATTATTATAGGAAATGAATGTTTTCAATTTTTGTATCAAAGTATGCATTTAATTTACGTTTAAGTCACTCACTGTGCTAGCGCTTCTATATGACTTGGTGTGCATTGGTAGTGGCAAGAGCTTTGAGAGCGCCACTATCAAAGCGGATTTCTATACTTAAATTTTCAGTATTGTGCCTTTTTAGCTCGTAAGATTTCTCAGTTATCACGAAATTCGTTTAATTTTTATTTCTGTTTTAAAGGACATGTGAAATTGTTGAGATAAGTTTAATCAAGAACGTCTTCTAGAGGTTTATGTTAAAAAAAAAAACTAAATACCTACGTATAGTTTTGGTTGGAAAATCTAATGTAATGAACATTTTACCAAAAAGTTCAAATGATCCATTGCAAGTATAAAATCAATTTCGATGAAACAAAACTTTCTCAAAGATTTCACAGATTTTTAAAAAAGTGATTGGAGTGGAGTGATGTTACCATAATAATAGTTATTTATATTTGTTTTACGTTTTGTGTATGACGATAAATTTAAAATAGCCTTTAAGATGTTTTAAAATAAGATTCAATTCAGTTGCTGTGCAAGTGGGCATCAGATACTAAAGAAGGTATACATATAAGGTATAATGTTTGATGAACCAGTAGGTAAGTTTAAACCAAAAAAAAAGTATCCTCTTACCAACAATGTATCACTGAAGTTAAAAGAGTTCTAGCAGGCACTCACAACCATTATTGATTGTGATATTATGAAAGCATTCCCAAGAAAACTGTATTACCAAATTGATAAATTGATGATCATATAAAATACTTAAATATTCTGCAAATAATGGTGTTTCATTGAGAGCGGAAAGTTTGAAGTCAAGTTAGCTATGTAGGTGGCCTACATAGCTAACTTGACTTCAAACTTTACAAGGTATTGTCCGCGTTCTCGCTTCCAAACTACTGTTCATTATGGTTTATTTCAGAATTCCTCACTCACAAATGCTCACCAGTGTGGATTGTGACCGATGGTGGACGTCCACGGCGGTGGTGGACGCCCACGGCGACGGACGTCGCAAGACGATCTCCGGCCACCGTAGGCGCGGGCATGCGGGCGGCGAGTAAAGGGCAACTCGCTGCCCGACCATGGACCATGCCCGGGTCGACGGCGCGTTGTGTTCCACGCGCGCCTCAAAGAGCGTCAGCATGATGACGGGGCCCTCTCTAGAGGGCCAAAGCCTGCCGGGGTCGCGGGACTTATCTCATTACCGTGACCCCGGAACATAAAGGGCTATTGAAGGACACCGTGGATTTTAGTCAGTACAAGTCTGACAGTCCCTCCCGCCCTGCCCGGGGTGGGAGGACTCATTTGATGATTTTACCACGCAAAAAAAGAGTGTGGATTGTGATTTGTCCCAGAAATCCCCCCTGACAAATAACCACCTGGGATTGTTACTTATTTTTCCAAAAAATCATACGACTGTCGCGTCGTATGATTTTTTGGAAAAATAAGTTTGTGAGTTTATTTAGATAAATGGAATATGGATTTCTGGGAAAACATATCAATCCCTATCAATCCCATAAGTATCAATGGGTGATCTCGCTCCATATTCTTATTTTTACATTTAGGCTAGATTGAGTCCTGGCGCAAACCCATTTTAAATACATACCGTATTACCGTCTTGACTAAAAAAACTGTCAATGTCAAAACGACATTTTACGTTGATGTAAGGGTCAAAACGACCCTTACATCAACGTAATGTTCGTTTTGACGCTCGTTTTGCAGTTACTCTTTTTAGGGTTCCGTACGTCCGAATACAAAAACGGAACCCTTATAGGATCACTCGTGTGTCCGTCTGTCTGTCGCTTACAGTCAATTATCTCCGATTCTACTAAACCGATTGGGTTGAAATTTGGTACACATATCAATTCTTGTGACCCAAGCACAGAGGTGTGACGTGAATAGATGAAATCTGTATGTGGGAGGTAATTTTTGGGGGGGAAGGGGAAAATTAAAAAAAAAAGTTTTGAAAACTGCATCGTGTGACATATCAAATGAAATGTCTTGTTGAGACAATCTTAAATATATTTTTTTTGTAATTTTAAAATAAATAGTTTCCAAGTTATTCAAGAAAATAGACGAAATTTGACCATTCCCCCTCCCCTCATAGCTCCGAAACTACTGAACCTAAAATTTTGAAAAAAATGCAGTAATTAGTTTTCTACTTATAGATTATAGGAAAACCTATAAGAAGTCCATATCTGTATATGGGAGGTAATTTTTGGGGGGGAAGGGAAAATTAAAAAAAAATATTTGAAATCTGCATCGTGTGATATACCAAATGAAAGGTCTCGTTGAGACAATCTTAAATATATTTTTATTGTAATTTTAAAATAAATAGTTTCCAAGTTATTCAAGAAAATAGACGAAATTTGACCATTCCCCCCCCCTTATCTCCGAAAATACTGAACCTAAAAATTTGAAAAAAATGCAGTAATTAGTTTTCTACTTATAGATTATAGGAAAACCTATAAGAAGTCCATATCTGTATATGGGAGGTAATTTTTGGGGGGGAAGGGAAAATTAAAAAAAAAATATTTGAAATCTGCATCGTGTGATATACCAAATGAAAGGTCTCGTTGAGACAATCTTAAATATATTTTTTTTGTAATTTTAAAATAAATAGTTTCCAAGTTATTCAAGAAAATAGACGAAATTTGACCATTCCCCCTCCCCTCATAGCTCCGAAACTACTGAACCTAAAATTTTGAAAAAAATGCAGTAATTAGTTTTCTACTTATAGATTATAGGAAAACCTATAAGAAGTCCATATCTGTATATGGGAGGTAATTTTTGGGGGGGAAGGGAAAATTAAAAAAAAATATTTGAAATCTGCATCGTGTGATATACCAAATGAAAGGTCTCGTTGAGACAATCTTAAATATATTTTTATTGTAATTTTAAAATAAATAGTTTCCAAGTTATTCAAGAAAATAGACGAAATTTGACCATTCCCCCCCCCTTATCTCCGAAAATACTGAACCTAAAAATTTGAAAAAAATACAGAAATTAGTTTTCTACTTATAGATTATAGGATAACCTATAAGAAGTCCATATCTGTATATGGGAGGTAATTTTTGGGGGGGGAAGGTAAAAATTTTAAAAAAATATTTGAAAAGTGCATCGTGTGACATATCAAATGAAAGGTATTGTTGAGACAAACTTAAAAGTATTTTTTTTGTAATTTTAAAATAAATGGTTTCCAAGTTATTCAAAAAAAATAGACGAAGCTTGACCATTCCCCCCCCCCCTTATCTCCGAAACTACTGAACCTAAAATTTTGAAAAAAATACAGGAATTAGTTTTCTACTTACAGATTATAGGATAACCTATAAGAAGTCCATATTTGTATATGGGAGGTAATTTTTGGGGGGGAAGGGGAAAATTAAAAAAAAATATTGATAACTGCATCGTGTGACATATCAAATGAAAGGTCTTGTTGAGACAATCTTAAATATATATTTTTTGTAATTTTAAAATAAATAGTCTTCAAGTTATTCAAGAAAATAGACGAAATTTGACCATTCCCCCCTCTTATCTCCGAAGCTACTGAACCTATTTTTTTTTTAAAATCATAAATTAGTTTTCTAATTATAGATTATAGGAAAACCTATAAGAAGTCCATGATATTAAAATAACATGGTAAATCACTCAATATTGTGCGTACCAATTTGGGTCAGATTTAAAAAAAACGTGATAGGGAACATCGTACGGAACCCTCTTCACGCGAGTCCAACTCGCACTTGGCCGGTTTTTTTTAGACAAGCGTTTAACAGATGTTTAAATGTTTTTGTGGTAAGGCGGATAGAATTTTTTCTTAGGCCATTTATTGTAACCATTATTTTCAAAACTCCGATATTGCTAATCAAAGAAGCATTAAATAAAATAAATGTCATGGATGTAATAAATAAAAATAAGCACTTTTTTGTAGGATGCACGGTGCATATAGAACACTGAACACAATAACCATACATAAAAGAAACAATAGAAAAAATAACGAGTCATAAAAAAATTGAATAGTCTTTGTAAATCGGCACAGGAAACGATGTATCATAAATTCATAACATAACGCAACAACAAACAAAACTGTCGATACTATTGCTTTGGTATTTGTAGTTTAACAGTTTTACTGCCTAATTGGAATTATTTCATCATCTGATCTGCCACTATGTTGGGGTTTGCTTCTAATCATACCGGATTCAGCTGACGACCAGATTTTGAAAAAAAGCGACTGAATAATTGACTTCTGTTCAGGTAATGGGTAGTACGACGAGTAGGTACTATTTTCCTTCGAAAGGATTGTCAGACTTTTAGCTGTGCTTTTAGGCTGATGACTGATTGTCAAAGATCTTCAAATGTAAATAACAATACATACAAAGGACTTTCTTATCATCAAAAAAGTCCTACCACCCAGGTAGAGACAGGAAGTACCGTCAGACTTGTACTGACTAAAATCCCCGATGTTCCTTCAATAGCCCTTTGCGTTCCAGGGTTACTGTTACCTGATGAGACAGTCCCGCGACAGGCATACTAAGAGCTTAACGTCATTTATGTCAAAACCATCCAGGAGCTCAGAAAGCACGACTTAACCCTGAAGATCGATCCTTGTGAATGTTACAAAACATTTTGTACAGTCTTTATTCATCGCGAACTTAAAGATAATGCCGCATGCAAATGCATGCAATGACTGCATGCAACAATAGATCCACAGGTAGATTAACCATTTCCTCTGTCGCTTTTGTAATTAATTCTACTGCATACGGTGCGTCGAATGATTGTATTGATAGTAAAGTATGTTCCCACGTTCGGACTTCAAATATCTCATTGGTACTTGATTATGTTATTAATTTTGAGATTCTGAGATCGATTATGTCTTCAATAGCTTGGGTTATGAATAGCATCTCCTGTGATCTTGGTTGAATGGAATCTCACGGTTAAGCAACAAAGTTTTAAAAACATTATCTCATTTGAAACGTTACAACTTAACCATGATTGTTTAGTTTTGGGTTTGTATGTGTAATTATCTACCTATAACATTATTTTAGAATTAAAATGCACGGTTCTCAAAAAGAGCCAAAAAAGTAATCTTATAGGTCAGTAATAGTTTTATTTTTGAAGTCTAAAAGAACAACAGCATTGATATGGATCGCGTACTAACTTATAAATGCTGTCTAGGCAAATGCAAAGATATTTTTTTTTACAATGACGGGTTATTCCAAAACGATTCTTATAACAAAAGACTACTTAAAAAATAAAAACAACGGCAGTAATCTATGTCATGGGCAATTCAAAGTAAAAAACCGGCCAAGTGCGAGTTGGACTCGCCCATGAAGGGTTCCGTAGCAGCAAGCATAGATTAGAGATATAATTATATTGAGATTAGTAAGTAATATGCACAAACAATAAAAATAACTTTGTTTTTCATAGTATTTGTATGAATGGCAAAGTTATATTTGCGGTTTTTGAAAATGTACTATATCTCAAAAATTTCTAACTGTATCTCATCCAAACCAATTTTCGTTGGTAGTTTTGGTTGAGGTCTACATTATATATTTTTTTTAGTTTTATCATTCTCATATTTTAGAAGTTACGGGGGGGGGGACACACTTTTTACCACTTTGGAAGTGTCTCTCGCGCAAACTGTTCAGTTTAGAAAAAAATGATGTTAGTAACCTCAATATTATTTTTAAAGACCTATTCATAGATACCCCACACGTATGGGTTTGGTGGAAAAATTTTTTTTGAGTTTCAATTCTAAGTAAGGGACCCCCAAAATTTGTTTTGTTTTGATTTTTGTGTGAAAATCCTAATGCGGTTCACATAATACATCTTTCTACCAAGTTTCAACAGGATAACTCTTATACTTTCGACAAAAAGTGGCTGTGACATACACGGACAGACAGACAGACATGACGAATCTATAAGGGTTCCGTTTTTGCCATTTGGCTACGGAACCCTAAAAATACGTCTTTGTAAATCTGATCACGTAAGGCAAGCGCCATATCTGGGCCTCTGCCCAGATGGCATGGCGAATTTCTGCATCGCTTGTTTCAATTGAATAAGTACACAATACTAAATATTTTACGTTGGTTATCGTTCAAGGTTGGTAATGCATTTTGTTTTTTTTTTTCGTTTTTGAGTTCTTTTGTTTTGCTACATGAGTGATTTTATAGGAATGTATGAATGATTTGTGGAACATGGAATGTGATTTACGTTCATATTATTATCTTGAATTTTTGTAATGCTATTGGCGGTTGAATATGCACCGCATTTTGTGAAGCAAAAATAGTCACCAATGTGTTTAGGATAATCCTAATCGCACTGGTGTAAAGGATTGATAAATAATTCTTTTCTTGGAACTGTAAGTAGAAAATTATGGTAAGTTTATAGAGTACGTTTTAAACTTTGCCCACCCACTCTATGACTTTTTTCCTGTAGGTACGTATCGTGGTGCATTTACAAATATTCATGTTCTTGTTCTTTTTACAAATACCTATTTAAATTGACATACACAATCAGAGGCCTTATCATGAGTTTTCACTTATTGCGACGTAAAGTAAACTGGAACTTTGAAATTTAATTTCAAGGAAAAAAATTGTTCCTTCTTCGTACACCAGAGGCGCTGTTCCATTTTTCCATACAAAAAACGCTGCAAATACCGGAAAGACGCTGTAAAGTAAAATAGCGAAAACTCGTGGCCTCAGTCAGAATCAAAACTGTGGGAATCGAAACCGCGACACGCAGCGCAGCAGTGAATCACTCGGCCATTGCGCCAACCGAAAAATGCACTTCACATTTTGTCCGTTTTCTTTCATCCCCGTTTAATAAGGAAGAAACCCTTTTTTATCGTGTTAAAATCATGAAATGAGTCCTCCCATGCACCCAGGACGGAACGGGAGGGACTGTCAGACTCGTACTGACTAAAATCCACAGTATTCCTTCAATAGCCTGGAAGTAACCCTTGACCGTGAGGAATCCAGACTAAGTAAGACCTATAACTAGGGCCAAAAAAGTCCTCTGACGATTTCTACGATTCTCGAACTCCAGATTTATCTACCGTCAGCATCTAACCAACAATAATAGCTTAATGGATCGTTTTAAAACACCAACTACAAGATCAACTAAATCGTATAATTTTCGTATTAAGGGCAAGGAATAATAGATGCATAATTATGCATATAATACCAGTTGCATGCATTGTACAGTGTTACAAGTAACACCGGTGTCAAAACTAGTTTGCCTTCCAAGAGACCATGACGCAAGTCTCGGGTTACCACTCCAGTGCTCTGATTGTTGCGTCTTGTTGTATAGGAATAGTACCTAAATAATGTATGGACTTGTAAGCACACTATGTTTTTCTAAATTGGAAATTAATAAATAAGACATTACGAACCCAGGCATCTGTATTGCTCTCCTAACTAGGGTTTAGTTAGAAAACCGATATTTTGTTACTTGAAAAAAACCTTTTTAAAAACCCCACTCGTCCCTAGTGGTGATTTAGGGCGAGTTTTTTGACCAGTAGTTGTTGAAAACATACCGGGTGTAAGAAGACACTTAACGAAGCCGAAAGCCACGTATTCTACCCATTATTTAGATCATTTTTTTCCTTTAGACCATACCTGGGACTCCACGGGTTCTCGAGATATTGAAGGTCAAAGTTGCATTTTTTTTTAACTTTTTTTACGAAATCGAATTCTAAATATTATTACAAAACTTTTTTCCAAACAAACATTACCTGAATTTTCGATTTTTCTAAAAAAATTACGCACGTACGTCGATACGTTTATTATCACAGCGCATTCCAGCATAGGCGCGCTTGTGTGCGTTAGATGTACAGTATGCGTAGTTAACGGCTTTGTGATGTGTTTAATTACACCCTGTATACGATTTTAAAAAATGTTAAAACAATGTATAGGGTTTTAACAAAGAGTTTGCTTGAATATTGATCAAACGAATCGTCCTGCTATGTAGAGAAACAGTAGGAACACTACCTTTGTCTGACTATGCTTAGGTAAACTAATAACTATAAGGGATCAAATGTGGTTATAGTTCCAGTAACAATATTCCACAACTATCACACAACGCCATCCAGTCCCAAGCTAAGCAGCGCTTGTGTTATGGGTACTAGACAACTGATAAACATACTTATATATTTCTAAATACATACATATTATAGATAAATTACACCCAGACACAGAACAAATGATCGTGCTCCTCATACAAACATTTGTCCTGGGTGGGAATCGAACCCACGACCTCCGGCATAGCAGTCAGGGTCACTAACCACTAGACCAACAGGCCTGTTGCAGTAATAAATAGTACCGATCAGTCTATAAAGTCTTTTTTTCGTAAATCGAAACTGATTGCAATTCTGGCCCTACTTTGATAGAACTCTAATTTACCAAGTTAATTCTCGAAAATATTGGAGATGAAAAACAAAATCAAAATTAGGTTTACAAGATTCGAGGTTTCCTGTTACATTCATGTTAAATTATTCATGAAAATTGAGAAGAAATTTTTGTTTACAAGTATGCTCCACAACGTGAATGCGGTTCTAATGAAGTACAACTTGTTAAAGGTAATATTATTGTTCAAAGAAACAAATGTTTAGTTAGGTTAATGTAGGGTATTAACTCCTCTTACTAATTAAGTAACGGTTCTTAGTGAGTTACTACTCTATTAGCATTCGTTCGTGATATTTAGGTAAAGGTTAGTGTAGCACTACTATTAACCTCTTTATCATCTTCATCGATAGAATTAACAGAACAATGAACTTCATCTCAATGGTACTTCTTCTCTCGTCTTTAGTTAAAATAGGAATATTTATTACCCTATTACTTGTACTTGTATACAGTTTTAAAGAAGAACACAGGTTTCCTTCGAAAACTCTTTTTATTTTAGTTTTAACATTTTTTTCATGTTATAATGATAATAATTTGTATGTTCAATCTGTTGCTAGAGGCTACACCCGTGTTTAACCAGAAAATTTTACGGATTAAATATCAGGATAAACGATCATTTTTGTGGCGGACGGACCGGGATGACCAACGGTGCTCCGCCGAATGAGGGAGAGGGGAGGAACGGAAAACTTTTTCGACGTGCCCCCTGTGTCCCTTTGTACGCACGTGCCTTGCGTTGCTGGTGACGCACGTACCCACGCACCCCTGAATGCGTAACGTTTGACGACTTCAGAAATAATACTGGGGCTGGGACCACGGGCAACGGAATGAAAACATTGCACTAGAGTTCAAATCTTGAAGGCTTCGGTCTTCTTTTTTCTAGTGTTGTTTCCTCTTCGGTGGCTCGGCTGCGACTGACGCAGTGCCGGCGTTCGTTCCGGCTTTTATACCGGCCGTTGTTACCTTATAGAGGCCCTCGTATTTTGAGCCTGTTTTTCCTTACATTTTCGCTAAGACCGAAACTTTCGTAGCCTTTATTTTCATTAATTTTCAACCTTACAGCTATGTATTATACATCATTAGAATCCTTTCTATCTCTACTTTAACCTAATCTAATTGTTTTATACATACATTATCATACAAAAAATTTCCTAGAACAAAAATAGTGAAAGTTACATAAGAACAAAATTTTCACTTTACAAAAATCGCAATAACTTGAAAACTACTGGACCGATCTTCATGAAACAACTTGTAAACCTAGTTTTACAATGAAATACAACCCTTTTTAACACTTTAATTAACGTACATGCATAAACAAAAAAGTGAGTTTTCAAGTTACGTAATTATCTAAGAAATTTCAAACTTTCTCCAATTTTCATAAAAGAAACTTATCTAACTAGAATCTAATATGAATGACAAAGATAATCTAATAAGAATTATAAATGTACAATAAACATAAACATAATTAATTCCAATTAGAAAATCACCTTACAAAATTCCTTACAAACTACACTGTACAACGGCAAAAGTCCTCCCACTACTTGCACCCCTTGTCCCTGCGTGGGTCTCGCCGCCGACATACACAATTTCACTTTCACAACACTGTCACTATGGAGGCGCTCCTTCCACTACTTGCACCTCGTGTCCCTACGTGGGTCTCGTCGCCGACAGTCTCCCCCTCGTGCGTCGCACCATCTTCCTGGCTCGGCGACACTCCCGGCACCAGCAGCACCACTCTCGAACTCGGTCTCCGTAGCACTCCTCCTCTGGTCTCGACATCGACGACTCTTGTCCGCCCGTCTGGTCCCGGATACACCCGCTGGATTCTGCCGCGTGGCCAGGTGCATCTCGGTAGGCTGCGGTCGACGATGAGCACGACGTCCCCGACGCTTAGATCAGCAGCGTCGCTCCTTCCCGACGTCTTCCTTGGCAGCAGAGTGGGCAGGTACTCGCGCAGCCAGCGTTGCCAGAAGTGATCGGCAAGTCGCTGCGCAGCCTTCCAGGTGTGTCTGCCCACGAGCTCGTTGTCGGTGAAGCTGCCGATCCTCGCCGCGCCGCAGGAACGCCCAATGAGGAAATGTTTGGGCGTGAGTGCTTCTTCTTCAGGATTCTCGGAGAGGTGGGTGAGAGGCCGAGAGTTGACTATGTGCTCGGCCTCCAGGAGGAGGGTATGTAGGACCTCCTCTCGTGGATGTTGCTCGTTGAGTGTGGCGCCCAGTGCGGTTTTGATTGATCGCACCAGACGCTCCCATGCGCCGCCCATGTTTGGCGCACCAGGAGGGCTGAACTTCCACTGCACGTCGATCTTCTCTGCTTCTGAGGTGAGGTCTTCTTGCTTCATGTTCTCTAGCGCTTCTTTCAGTTCGTGGTTAGCGCCGACGAAGTTGGTCCCGTTATCACTATAGATTGTCTTCGGCATTCCTCTTCTCGCAGCGAATCTTCGTAGCGCCATGATCATGCTGTCCGTGGAGAGTGAAGGAGCGAGCTCTATGTGTACAGCCCTTGTGGTTAGGCATGTAAATAGAGCGCCCCACCTTTTCTCGTGACGTCTTCCCACGGTGACTGTCAGCGGGCCGAAGTAATCTACGCCGGTGCACGTGAATGGAAAGCTGCCGTGCATTAGCCTTTCTACCGGTAAGTTGCCCATCGGGAGTTCTTGTGGCGTTGCCCTCTTCGTCTTGCACCATTGGCATTGATGCTGAACTGTCTTGATCGCTGACCTCAGTCCCAGCACCCAGAAGCGTTGCCTTATTTCGTTCATGACCGTCGCGTGATTGCCGTGATTGAAGCGGCAGTGGTATTCTTCTATGACGAGTCGTGTTGTCCTTTCCTTGCTGTCGAGCACGATGGGTCGCTTGTAGTCTCTGCTCACACCCTGTATCGCGTCGATTCTTCCTTTCAGCCGTAGAAGACCCTCTTCCAGCACTACGTCGAGCTTCTTCAACTTGCTACTGCCTTCTAGTTGCTTTCCTTGCTGTAGACACCTGATGTCTTCTCTGAAGCTTATCTCTTGGCTTCTTTTTAGCAATAGAATTTCGGCTTGCTCTAGTAGTCCGGCGTCCAATGGCAGGTACTTCTTCTCGGCGTTCTTCGAAGACTGATGTCGCTTCTCTGCTGTTGTCGTCTTCTTCCTTTCTGTCGCTCTCCATGTTGGATCTTCCTTGCTGACGTTGACCTTTTCCTTTGTTCTGCAGAGTTGGATGAACTGCAGTACTCTCGCTGTAGCACGCCATAGTCTCTTCCATGACGAAAACCTTTCAGGGTCTGGTACGGGATACGTGACGCTTGCAGCCGCTACGACGTCCGTTAACCTTTCTTCACCGGTGGTTTCCTTCTTAAAGGTCCTCGGTGCCGGCCAGTGAACTTCATCTCTTCGTAGGAAGTCAGGCCCGGTGAACCATCGGTGATTGTGGTCGAAGTCCTCTGGTACGTCGCGCGTCGCGTCGTCTGCTGGGTTCTTCGCCGTAGGTACCCATCTCCACTCTTGAGGTTTGGTCAGGTCTTCAATCTCCGCCAAGCGATGAGCCACGAACGTCTTGAATGTTCTCGGGTCCGTCTTGATCCACGAGAGCACGATGCTGGAGTCTGTCCAATAAGTCTTCTTCACCACCTTCAGGTCCATCTCTTCTTCCACGGAGTGCGCCAGTCTGCTTCCCAGGAGTGCCTCCTGCAGCTCGAGTCTCGGAATTGACACTGGCTTCAGAGGTGTGACTCTGACCTTTGCTGCCACCAAGCTGACGTGATAGGTGCCGCTTGGTTCTTCTGTCCTCCAGTAGACTGTAGCTGCGTACGCCGTCTCACTCGCGTCGGTGAATGTGTGCAGCTCCCCCTCGGTGCGATGTGGCGCCAGACACCTCGGTATGTGAAGATTTCGGAGCAACTTCATCTTCTCCAGGTAAGTTTTCCATGTTTCATAGTCCCTTTCTTCTATCTCGTCGTCCCAACCGACGCCGCTTCTCCACACGTTCTGAAGCAGCTTCTTCCCTTGGACGAGAATTGGTGACGCCAACCCCAATGGGTCGAAGGTCGACATCACTGCGCTGGTGACTTCTCTCTTCGTGGGCACCTGGAACCCTTTGATGATCTCTTCTGGTGTGTTACGTAGGTTTGCCCTGAAGCCGATGGAGTCCCTTTCTGTGAATCAACACAGGCCCAAAGTCTTCTCTTCTTTCTCGCCGAGGTCCACTTCTGTCTTTTCTGTGGTGTCAGTCTTCACTTCCTGCAGCAGCTTAGGCTGGTTTGATGCCCAACCTCTGAGTTCGAAGCCCGCCTTCTTGTGTATGAAGTCCACTTGAGCTGTGACTCTTCTGAAGTCCTCTTCTGAATGGAAACTATGGAGATAGTCGTCCATGTAATGGTTCAGCTCAATCGCCCTTGTAGCCTCTGGATATTGCTCCTTGTAGTCCGCCGCGTTCCGGTTCTTGACGTAGATCGCTGTGCTTGGTGACGATGTTGCACCGAAGATAACGGATGTCATCCTATACTTCTTTGGTAGCACGTTGCGATCTTCTCCTCGCCACAGGAACCGTAGGCTGTCTCTATCTTCTGGCCTGATGCGAACTTGTAGGAACATCTCCTTGATGTCGGCCGCCACCGCGAGTGGTCCTTGTCGAAACCGCAGTAGCACGCCGAACAGAGACTGCAGTAGGTCTGGCCCAGGTAGCAGAGCGTCGTTGAGGCTTCTTCCTTTTGACTTGGCTGCCGCGTCGAAGACGATCCGTATCTTCTTCTTTAATGGATGTACCACGGCGAAATGAGGCAGGTACCATGTCTTCTTGTTGTCTTCTGGTCCATCAGGGGCTTCTTCTGCATACTTGCTGTCGATTAGGTGCTGGATCTGCTTGCTATACTCCGCCTTCAACTGAGGATCCTTGTCCATCTTCCTCTCGATGTTGATCAATCGGTTCCGTGCAGAAGTGTAGCTCTCCGGCATCTGCTCCTCTTCATTCTTCCACAGGAGCCCAGCTTCGAATCGACCATCTTCCAGTCTTCTGCAGGTCTTCTCCAGGATGGCGAGTGCTCTTCCCTCTGAGTCGGTGGTGGGTCTTCTTGGTAACACCCCTAGTGCTTCAATGGCGAAGTGTTCCTTGATGGCTTGATGCATCTCTTCGTCAGCCGTGTTGATGTGAAGACACGTGTTCAGGAAGTGTACTGGCTTCGTGCCCCCGCTGCTGTCCGACCCGTGTAGCACCCAGCCGAGTCCCGTTCTTGATGCGACTGGTTCCCCTGGTTTGCCTCTTCTTATTTCTCGAGTCACGATCAGCTCCCAGTTGTCTTGCCCGATGAGTAGCTGTGGTGACTCCCCTGTATAATAGAGAGAGTCGGCGATCTTCTTCAAGTGTTTACAATCTTCAATCCTCTTCTTGTCTAAGAACTGCGGTGCAAGCTTCAACTCGTCGATGGTTCGGACCCTCTTCAATGTCTTCTTGCTTCCCTGAGCACCTTTCACTATCAGGTCCAATGTCTGAGAGTCCTTCTTCCTCAGTAGCTTGCCTCCCACTGTCTCGATGACCAGTTCTTCCGTGTTTCCTTGAGCGCCGACCTCTTTTGCTATCTTCTCGTCCAGCAGTGACACCGTTGACCCTTCGTCCATGAGGGCCAGTATCTTCTTGGATCCTTTCGACCCGAAGACTTCCACAGGAACTATCTTCAAGTACGCCCTCGTACTGTTGACCGCGTTCACTGATGCGATGAGACTTGTTCCTTCTTGTGGTTCCTTATCTTTTTTCTTGTCTTCGGGTTTCCTTTCTTCTGACTCGACGTGCAGCAGATGATGATGCCACCGCTTGCACTCCTTGCACGATGGCTTCCTGCAGCTCTCCTTCCTATGTTTCCCCTGAAGACACTTGAAACAGACGCGACTCTTCTTCACTGTTGCCCACCGATCTTGGACCGACGCGTTCTTGAACCTCTGACACTCGACGAGGAAGTGTTCGCCCTCACACATAGGGCAAGTCTTCTCTTGTTGTTTCAAGTTCGAGCTCCTTTCCTTTTCCTTCGTAGAGTGCGCCGCCTGTCGGTGAGTCCTCTTGAACCCGCTCTTTTCTTCTATTGTAGCGAAGGCTTCACACTTGTCTGCTTCTATGTTCAGGAACTTGGACACCAACGTTAGGTTGGAGAACTCGCCTTCTTCCGATGCTGCAGTGAAGTCGTACCAGCGGAACTTCAGGACCGTTGGCATCTTCTCGATAATTTGTTTCACCATTTCCGGCGAATGTAGATACTGGGGTTTCTTCAATCCTCTGATGGCCGCCACACTGTTGTTGATTTGACTCGCGAAGATGCATATGTCCTTGGGATTCTCTGATATCTTCGGCAACGTCTTGATTTTTTCCAATTCCGCCAACACTAGTGCGTCCGGCCTCCCGTATCTTCTTCGTAGAGCTTGCATTACTTCCAGTGGAGATGCTTCCGAATATAATAAGCTCTTGATGGCTTCCCTTGCGTTTCCTTTCAATGCTCTTCTTAGTCTTGCCATGTTTTGAACGTCGTTAAACATTGGCGCCGTATCTTCATAGACTACTTTGAAGGCCAGCCACTAGCTGCTGCTGCCGTCGAAGAACGGTAACTCATGGATGTACTTCGGCTGCGACGCTGGTCCTTCCCTTGTGGTAAGAGCTTCCTTTAACACCGACGCTAGCGCTTGAATTTCGATCGTAGCTCCCTTGGTTGCCGAGTTCTCTTCGGCTTTGACTTTCTTCGGGTCCTCGGGGGGGCGTTGACCTCGTAGCTCGGTTTGTTCTGGTACGTCTTCATTTAGTACCGACGTTTCGATCCAGTTCTGGACCTGTGCTGTTCGATCTTCCTGGTCTTCATCAACGGAGTCCTCATCTTCATACTGTGCCAGCTCCAACCTGACGCGCGCTAGCTTGGCCGCAGCCTGTGCTTGCTTCAGCTCCAGACGTGCTAATTCTTCTCTGGCTTCCAGCTCGCGTCTTCTGGCCGAGGTGCTCGTTGTCTTCACTGACCTGGTGCGACGACTGACCCCCATCGGCTTAAGAGTGGTTCTTGACCCATACACCTCCTCAGCCGGGGCCTGATCTGGGGTCTTCTTTGTCGTCTCCTTACGGGTGGCTTCTGTTCCCTTCTTGCTCTCTGAAGCCGCTGTGGTGGTGGTCGCAACCGTAGTCTTCGTTGATTCAGTAGCCGTGGTCCCCTCTGTAGTCGTTGTGCCTGAAGAAGTGTTCGTGCCCGACGTAGTCGCTGTACCCGACGTGGTTGCTGTACCCGATGACGCTGACGCAGACGTGACCCCTTCTGCCCTTGAACCTTCTTCTGCCGCGTCCTTGACGGAAGGACGTGACGAGGGACGTGAGGGAGCCTTCTGAGACCTGGTGACGGGCATCTTGCAATCTTCTTATCTTCTGTACTCTTCTCGTACTCTTCTGGGTACCTCTTCTGGCACCACCTTCCAACAGGGATCCGGTTCACGAAGGACCAAAAACTTGTGGCGGACGGACCGGGATGACCAACGGTGCTCCGCCGAATGAGGGAGAGGGGAGGAACGGAAAACTTTTTCGACGTGCCCCCTGTGTCCCTTTGTACGCACGTGCCTTGCGTTGCTGTAGTGAATGAAAACATTGCACTAGAGTTCAAATCTTGAAGGCTTCGGTCTTCTTTTTTCTAGTGTTGTTTCCTCTTCGGTGGCTCGGCTGCGACTGACGCAGTGCCGGCGTTCGTTCCGGCTTTTATACCGGCCGTTGTTACCTTATAGAGGCCCTCGTATTTTGAGCCTGTTTTTCCTTACATTTTCGCTAAGACCGAAACTTTCGTAGCCTTTATTTTCATTAATTTTCAACCTTACAGCTATGTATTATACATCATTAGAATCCTTTCTATCTCTACTTTAACCTAATCTAATTGTTTTATACATACATTATCATACAAAAAATTTCCTAGAACAAAAATAGTGAAAGTTACATAAGAACAAAATTTTCACTTTACAAAAATCGCAATAACTTGAAAACTACTGGACCGATCTTCATGAAACAACTTGTAAACCTAGTTTTACAATGAAATACAACCCTTTTTAACACTTTAATTAACGTACATGCATAAACAAAAAAGTGAGTTTTCAAGTTACGTAATTATCTAAGAAATTTCAAACTTTCTCCAATTTTCATAAAAGAAACTTATCTAACTAGAATCTAATATGAATGACAAAGATAATCTAATAAGAATTATAAATGTACAATAAACATAAACATAATTAATTCCAATTAGAAAATCACCTTACAAAATTCCTTACAAACTACACTGTACAACGGCAAAAGTCCTCCCACTACTTGCACCCCTTGTCCCTGCGTGGGTCTCGCCGCCGACATACACAATTTCACTTTCACAACACTGTCACTATGGAGGCGCTCCTTCCACTACTTGCACCTCGTGTCCCTACGTGGGTCTCGTCGCCGACAATTTTTATCATTAGTTAGATGAGAGGAGACCATAGTCCTGACATCAATTGGTTAAATATTCACAAAATTTTAACCGGCTTTATCCAAAAATTTATAATGAGCAATGGCCGATGACATGAAATTAATTTCAAAAATCCAATATTCCGTGTTCCGGATTCTCTCGTTTTAATTTCCGATTTAAGCACTGATCTTAACAGAATGCTAATTTATAACAAAAATTTGGAATACCTCTTGAATTCGGAAACTATGGATGGTTCTCGTAACTGGAGTGAATCGATCTTCAAATGCAAACGACGTAGGCCAAAGTCGGGCCTTGAATGGGTAGTTGGCCATCTCTTTTACAAAGTGATTCTTTTACGTTGGCCGACAGGGAGAAATTGGAATAAGTATGAGACACTGGAAAACTTTGTAACGAAACTTTAGTTGCTTTTTTTGTTTCGGCATCACTTCCATCTGTTGGCCAGCTTAGAAGAATGACTCTGTATTCGAAAAGAGAAGGATTAAGAAAAAGAAAGAAGGAAAAGGAAGGAAGGTCCCTTTAGAGGGGCTTCAACCAATCTTCAAACGCAAAGCAAAGCAAAGATCTGCACACTACTAGGGCAGCTAAGTGAGCAGAGCATTCAGCTGCGTTCAGTAAGACAGGTAGCCGCAGTGACCCATCCTATCATAGCTATGAAAAGGCTAGGCAGATGATAGTGAACAGTTATTCGATTTTATCAAGTTTACAGTAGCGGAACAGTGTATAAGACGGGGACGTTAATAATCGCGAGGTCTAATGTGGACATACACTCTTTAGGCATACTTAACACAACACTAACGTAGAGCAAGCGCCATCAGGACGTCATTTGCAAGCGGCCAGACGCAAATGGCGTCCTGTTGGCGCTTGTGCTAGGTTAGTTTTGTGTGCCTTACGTGTGTAATTTCCCATCATACTTCGTGTCCCCGTCTTATACACTGTTCCCCTATGTTTTCTTTTAAATCTAAAAAATCACCACACACACTGCGTAACCAGTTACTGTCATGCCACTTACACCGTTTATGTAATTTACATAAAGTTATACTTTGTAATTACAGCGTTTCCCAGATCTACGTGTTCCGTGGTTTTAAACACAGAATATACATGAAAACGACCATGGGGATTAACATAAACAAAGTTTAATTACTTCGCGTTTATCCAAACCTCGTAATTACGAAGAAAGTGTTTGAAATAAACACCTATTTGCGTGATTTAATCAACATTTCATTGTATAGCACGTATCATTCGCGTGTAAGGGTTAAACAATAGTATAGCGAGACTGTCATACAGGGTACCGCGGCTCTGGAACACAAAAGGCATGTGAGAGAACATCTAATTACTAAACTAATTTGATGATTTTTACACCCCATAAAAAGTGTAATAGAATATTACACTAAACAAGAAAGAGCAAGATAGACTTGGGCTGCACCTAAAAAGTGTATTTTTAGGGGATTTTCACACAACACAGCTCATCCGTGCGGTAAACCGGACTTTGACGTCGAATTAGATCCACACGTAGTCACGCCTCTCCGCTCGGTATATCTTTAGTGGGTATCTCGTACATCTCTCTGCACCGTCTCCACCATAGGGCACAGCGAAATATATAAAAAGCAAAGAAAATAAAAGGTTTAAAACAAAAAATGGAAAATGAAGAAATAATGAAATAAAATGAAGAAGAATCTTCAATGTATCGTGTCTGATTTCAAGAAGATCTGATTTAAAGAAAAAATTGATTTAAATAACAAAATAGAACAAATTCTTCCAAAATTTTACACAATTTCTCTATCTTTGTTACGTAATTCAACACGACAATAGACAATTCTAAATGTTCATCCTATTTTTTTGATGTAACAAGCAACACATAGCTCCATAACGCTTCATAAAATGTAACTTATCTAAAATGTAAAGAGGTTTAGTGTGTTCTACTCTATGATTTATTTGAGAATAAGGAGATAAAGAACCTGTTGTATAAACAAGGAGTCTTTATTTTTATTTCACTATCTCAACATTTCATATTATCTTTGTTACTCCTGCAACATTTTACAAGGTACCATTAAATTGCGGGGTTATTGCACATCTTATCTTTTTTATTCAGAAGTCTTTTTTGTATCTACAGTAATACATCATGATACATCTAAGATTTAATTTAATATTTGATTTGCAAATCATTTTAATTCAGTCGATAAGTCCTTGAACTGTCTGGAGCTTTTATCAATTGAATGAATCAGATGTCTGATTGTGTGTACATTTGGTATAAGCTCTATTGTATGAAAGATATGAGATAATAAGTCTGTATGTATGTACTAATGGACAAAAAAATCATTTGTTGATTAATTAAATAAGTACAATGTTTGTGACCATTTTTTACAATTGCGGAGATTAAAAAAGTCGTGACTATTTAAATGCTTTGTTAAAAACATATGAAGTTTTTAATTATTGTTTCTTGATTTTCTTTAATATCAAGATAAATATCACTTCGAATCCTGATCCAAAATTAAACTTTTTATCCAATTTTTTAGCTCATTCTATCATTTTTTTAACATTAATAAGCTTTCATTTCCAAAGAAACGGTTCAAACAGATTAAGAAAAGTAGATAGGTACAACCAAAAACATTCTGTAAAAAACTAGCCAAAACTCGATGGAGTTGCTTGTTTATCTCTAAAAAGTAATTAAATCTAGACAAAGTCGTGCCAAGTCTAAGGTTCTTTACTGCGATTTCTATATTATTATAGTTAATGTTGTGTGCCTTGGCCTTAGTCTTGGCACGACTCTGTCTAGATTTTATATCTTTTAGAGATAAACAAGCAGCTCTGGATGGAGCTGCTTGTTTTGACTAGTTCTTTACAGAATTTTTGTGGTGGGATTTCACTTCTTTTTGTAGAAACGTGGGCATGTTTTTTTGTTTTTAAGCTATTGCATAGCTTTTATCGCGGGCTCTAAGCGCGGCGCGGCGTGCCGACCGAATCAAAAAATTCCCAAAACCTAACGAAAATACCTGACACCACGCATCGTCTAACATCGTTTCAGTTCGGGAGACTTCGGCAATCATAAAAATATCCGACATAAAAACAATTTAATTTTTCTTACTGATTCTAAACGGCCAGCTACAAAAGGAGTCTTCACAATGAAACCTACTTATAAAATTCTCCTACAACAAAGAAGTTCTTTATTACAGTAGTGCACCACAAACATTTTAAATTAATTACATTCTCGTTAAATATACGCGGTAGGCAATTTTATTCTTTTAAAATAAAAAAAATGTTATGCAATAGCTTCAACGCGATAGTCTCCGAGTGCCACATGTATTTTTTTTACCTTCGATTTTTGACATCAAATGAAGCGGCCCACCAAGTTTTTATAGTTTTCCCTTTATGTGGCCATTAAACCCTAACTCTGTACCAAATTTCAGCTCTCTGAGTTTATGGCAAGTACTAGTTCTACCGAGACGGAGTGGGAAGCGGTCACCTCCTTCTGCGAAGCAGTCATGCTCGCGAAGGAGGAGGCGGGCCGCGTGAGGGAGAAGACAATGTCCTCCCTCCGCCCCACCCGAGGTGGTGGACGCCCACGGCGTCGGACGTCGCAAGACGATCTCCGGCCACCGTAGGCGCGGGCATGCGGGCGGCGAGTAAAGGGCAACTCGCTGCTCGACCATGGACCATGCCCGGGTCGACGGCGCGTTGTGTTCCACGCACACCTCAAAGAGCGTCAGCAAGATGACGGGGCCCCCCTCTAGAGGGCCAAAGCCTGCCGGGGTCGCGGGACTTATCTCATTACCGTGACCCCGGAACATAAAGGGCTATTGAAGGACACCGTGGATTTTAGTCAGTACAAGTCTGACAGTCCCTCCTGCCCTGCCCGGGGTGGGAGGACTCATTTGATGATTTTACCACGCTAAAAAAAAAAAGTACTAGTTCTATTCTGATGATGATGATCATGAGTGAGTGAGTGAATGTCGTAAATTCGAAACTTTGCTTTCGCTTAACTTCGGAACTAAATGACTTAAAGATTTGAAATTTTGGATTTTAAGTATATTTATGATTATAGCTTACTGGATGACGAAAATTTCTGCGTTCTGGTCTTATCCAGAGGTTCTGAAAATGCGGCGAAATGGTTCCAGTAAAGGATGGTACGGCAGTGTTTGCTTCGCGCTCGTCTTGGCGGGGGCACTGCCGTGCCCCCCGATCTACAGCCAACAAAAGCTTGAAATTTTCAAGGAAAAGTTAAGACGGCAGCCAAGCTGCATATTAGAACACAAGTACACCGTTATTGCTTTGCGCGTGGTTTTGGGAGCGCTACGGATTTTGTCCTAAGCCTTAGTTATGAGTGCTGGCGTTGGCAAAGCTGCGAAAAGCTCTAAATGGAACACAAACTTTACTGATTTGTTGTTTTCGATTTTAAGTTGTTGAACATAATATTATGGGAGATTGGACTTGGCACCGACATAAGGCCCGGTATCCACCAAAGCGGAGAGGAGAGGAGATGTGTTTGAATAACCAATCAGTAATCCTCATCTCCTTTCCGCTTAGTTTCGGTGGAAATCTGATTGGTTATTCAAACACATCTCCTCTCCTCTCCGCTTTGGTGGATACCGGGCCTAAAACTTGTCAGCTGGTTGTGTCTATAGTTAATTGATGTAACTAAATAAGTGATTGCACATTTTTGTTGGGAATTTTTTTTACAAATGGTAATAATAATGGTATACAATTACTCATTTATCAAAGTAGTACCTAACTGTCTGAATTATTGTCACTAAACAGCTGTCCCTGTTTCCTGGTAAATTAAGCCTAATATTTTTTTTAAAACATCACAAGATCTAAAAAAAATACAAGAAATTGTGGAAATTACAAAAAAAAAGATAAATTTTCAAACAAGCCCTTAAATAATTGCGGTGTCACGGTAAGAAAACATCTTAAATTAAAGAACAAAGGCTTTCGAAGTAAGCATCTACTCAGAAGAGCTTAAATGCTTTAATTAGGATCATAAATTAATGGTCGCTCTCTCGGTAATTATTTTATAGGTAATTTTATCTTAGGAAAGGTGAATCGTTTAAAGTACTAACTTTAATGTACTGAAAGAACTGGGGTCCAAACAGGCCAATTTAGCAGCATCATAAAATGAATGTACGAATGTGGGTGAGGCGAAAGGATTATGTAAGGAAAATGTAAAGTAAACTGGAACTTTGACATTTAAGTTCAAGGAAAAAAATTAGTTCCTTCTTCGGACACCAGAGGCGCTGTTCCATTTTTCCATACAAGAAACGCTGTAAATACTGGAAAGATGCTGTAAAGTAAAATAGTGAAAACTCGTGATAAGGGCTCTGATCCGCCAAATAAAACTGTAGTTCCGAAGTAGAAGTTATATCTTATAACTTGCATAATGCAATGGACCGTCATGGACCGTCTCCATGGAATCCCAGGTGGACCAATGAAGGCTAGATTTTGCGAAAAGATACTCAGAAAATTGCAGATAGTAGATGAGGTAGGTATTTTGCTACAGTTTGTGTCTAGAGTTGAAGAGGTACTGGACCTCTTTTTTGAGACGGTGCAGATTTTGTGGAACTGTGCCTGTTTTGTGGTCATTATTTATTACTGACATGATTCATGACATTCTGTGCATTCTTCATTCTATTACATCTATAGAAATGAGGAAAATGTACTATTGTCTTATTTGTTTAAACAATAGGCACTAGGTGATCGCTACTAGTGTATGGTTTACTATAAAGGTAGGTACCTACCTAGGTATTCGATTGAAAAAAATAAATAATTTTAATAGTTTTTTTCAATAAAACTGACCAAGTGCGTGTCGGACCACGGGTTCCGTGGTTATTCTAAGATCATAATATGGTACATACTTCTTTATAATTTTGTAAATGAATGGGACTGTTATCTGTATTTTTTCCAGAACTATAGACTCAGTAATTTCGGAGACAAAACTCCAAACAACAACTCTGAAACTGATTATAGGAGTTGATATGTTTACCTTTCAACTTATCGGTCAGTTTCAGATATTTACTGCGAAGGGCGGTCAGACAGACACACGAGTGTATTTTGCCAACTTTTACTTACCTAAATGTCATGAAACCCCACAAATTTGTATTTCAATACAGGAAGAATAGATTCGTTAAACAATTTTGCACAAATTGATAATGCATAACTGATACAAATTAAAACAGTTATTCTAATTTTCGATGTTATATAACAATTCACGCAACAACGGTTCATGCATAACAGTTGTAACAGTAACAACGAATCTTATGCACTAGTAGATTAACAATCAGGTTTTATAGTTACACAAGAATTAGAATGTTTTTCTACCTGGTTGAAAATGGTTTTTAGAGGTGGGCACCAAAAAGTGCCCATGGAAACCTGTCACTCATGCTCTGGTTTTCTATCTGGTCGAATATAGGTTTTTGGGTACCATTACCAAAATAGGTAGGCTAACTGAATCCTGTCATTAAAGCTATTGACAAACAGACAGGCGAAGCCAATGCGATCCGAATCCTGTCATATCGAAAAGCGAAGGCGTTCCGATAGTCTATGTGACAGGCTTCAAACAATTCCATACATTACAAACAAAAACGCTTCGCTTCGCCTTTCTTTTTGACAATAGCTTAAGGATGTGATGTCTGTGTTTCTCTGTGTTCTAGGGCTGTTTCGTTAGTAATATGTAAACACTCGAACTTTCTACCTTTCTTCCCAAGTACAACCAGTCCTTATGGAAGTCTTTATAGGGGAGGCCGATGTTCAGCAGTGGACGTCTGACGGCTGATATGATGATGATGATGATGTGATCAGACCGAATTCTAATTGCTGATTCATTTTCAAGAAAACGAGAAACAGAATTAGTTTATTTTTAGAGGTAACGGTGCCACGTTCTATGAGCGGTTCATCATTGGACGTTTCGCCGACAGGACGATTCATTTATGGCCGTTTCACCGATAGACTCTTTCAAGCTGATGGTGACCACCGAAGTACTTCTAGTTGGATTAAGAATGCTATAATCCATAGTCTTAAACCCACGAAAAAGCGGATAACAATTTTATTATTGTATCGGAGTATTGTTTCAGATATTTTATTGAGAAAAAAAAATAGATAAAAAATTCTGTATCTGAGCACCTGACCAGTGTAAGTTATTTTTAATTTTTAATCCCAATATAAATAATTAAGCACCCGTGCCGTAAAACCCATTAACCATCGAGACACTAATAAAGTCTCACATTTCACAGTTTTTATCGCTAGCTATTTAAGTGAAACATTTTTAAAATTGATTTTAAAGACTTTCAAATTATCTGCTAGCAAGTTTATGGGGGCTATAACATTTATCTTTACTACGTAAATGGCGAAGCACCGTTTTTGATAAATAAATATCAGAATTTTATTACTTTTTTTACGTTTAAATTGAGTCAGTGAGCGTTTTGCACATTTAGCTATAAAATGAGTTTTATGTACTTATTGTAGGTACTCTTAATGTCAGTTAATTTTACAACCGAGTCGTTTCAGTAATTATTTTAATTACTTTGAGCTTGTATTGAGTGAATTATGAGTACAATACTCCATCCAATCATATTTTTGCTTCCAATAGATGGCGCAACGTGTAAAGCGTTCAAAAAACAAGGGAATAGGTGCGTCCACACAGAGCGCGCAGCCTCGCGAGGCCTTTGCTGCGCGAGGAAACTGACAAGCGAGGCTGCTCACTCTGTGTGGACGCGTCTATTGTTTTTCGACCGAGAAACGAAACAATATACGCGAGCAAAACAAAAGCCGACACTGGATGGCTCGGGCGCTCGGTCCCTCGACCGCGGCATCGTTGTCAGTTAACGTCCACACCAACCGAGCTGCTTCGCGCGGAAAATGCCTCGCGAGGTTGCGCGCTCTGTGGGGACGCACCTAATGAGAAATTCAGCTTCGAGATTAGTGGTTGCGATGGCCTAATTGGTAAGGCGTCCGCCTGGAGTACCTATCCAGAAGACACAGGTTCGAACCCTACTCGCAGCTGAATTTTTCATTCCTCAACAATATCTTTGCGAAGACGCGATGTACTTTATAAAGATATAGATTGGTATACGGATGTTGGGATAGGAAGTTCAACGTGTTTGAAATTCATGCCCGGGTCATGAAAATCTAATTGTAGGCTTAATCATTCATTTTTGTGTTGGCGAGCCAATCTCAAAAATGAATGCCTGAAAAAGCACAAAAGTCATACCAATTGTTTATGACAACGGGTACTAATGCACGAGTGCCCTTTTTTTCTACATTCTGCAGTTTGCCTTACTTAGGTACACCTAACTTTCCCCTCATCATCATCACCTTCGACAGCCTTGTTTCATCTACAGCTGTGACTTCTCCTGTTCGTCACTTTTAAATATGATTTGATGTAAACCCTGAGTCACAGGTACCGACAGGCACGTAAACATCATTGTATTTCCATATTATTCCTGCAATGAAAGTAATGCGCCATGATTACTCATGCTGGTCAAGTATCATGTCACCTTTTATCAATATTATTCGTGTTGATAGTTTACATAGCTTGTATTGTTTCAAATCACGGTTCCTGGAATTTTGAATAAGTCTTTTAACTAAAACTAGCTGTTTCCTGTGAATTCACCCTCCTCTTACTCCTTTTGGCCATAGTGTGATGTCATTATGGCGTATAGCCTTCCCCGATAAATAGACTTACCAACACAAAAACATTTTTTAAATTCGAATCTGTTGTACCTGAGATTAACGATTTCAATCAAACAAACTTTTCAGCTTTATAATATTAGTATACACCGTGTTCTTCACGTTATCCATAAACTTTAGCAAATACTTCTATGGCTTTTACAAATCAAATCCAACAAAGGAAGTAGTACTTAAAAAGGCTTCGTTACAAAGATATTTGTAATTTCATTTAATGAAATTTAATTGAGCTATGCAGTGAGAAAGTATCTTAATTTGAAATCTATCAAATACTATTTGCATTTCATTTGTTTCAGCCCGCCAAATGTTATGAATGACGTTGCCAATTCGGATAAAGAGGCATGCATATCGGGTTATTTACGTCTAGGTATTTAGTTTGTATGAAAATTAACAAAAAAAAAAAATAAGAATTTATTAATGTGTCCATAATGAAAAATGCTTACTTCCGTGGTTTGAACATCTGGTCGAAGTTTATGTATATCGTCCGGAACACGGTGTATATTACAAATAAATGCAAAAGTTTAGGTGGATGGATGCACATTTGTTACTAAAAGCAAAGAAATTCAAATAAACTGGATAATTTGTCAACTGGCAGTTGGGAGTATGTCATGCTCACTCAAATGTCTCGCTGATGGTGGCGCGTGTGTCGGATCATTTAGTTCCCTTCAAAATGGTTGAGCTGAATGGTGCTGATATCATGCGTCATGTTCGTGAACGGGCGCTGTCAGTTGAGACTAGTCATCTCTTAGCTGCCATGGTTTATTTTAATTATCAAAAATTTTGTTTCTGAATTGTCTTTTTTATATTTCCTATGGACACTTTTTACGTACTACATCGTTCTCACATAATGTACCATCTCAAGTTGAATGATGTAATTAAGGTTCTGTAATCATTTTGGCGATTGAAAAGGAGTGTCCATGGAGTTTCTTGCCCTTTCTTCTCCATGAGATCTACGCTTTGGAATGGGCACCTACAGTACTTTCACAGTTTTTATGTCTTGTGACTGGGACTGTAGCACCGTAACTATTTTTAAACTATTTTTATTTTACTTTTGACAGTTCAAAAGTGCCTGTAGCTGGCTTATTTGAAATAAATTATTTAGATTTTGATTAACCAGCATTTTATGACGAAAAGATACTGAGTAATGCAGCTCACCTCAAATATTTTACAACAGACTTAACAAACCATAAAATTTTACTACGTTTATCTCCACTCCCTTTCCTATCCTGAAATAGAAATCTTCACTTGATTTACGGCCTATGAATTATTTTTGTATGTTCGTTATCCTACTTAATTACTGAACATCTAAGATCAAAGATAGGGTTACCTCCCTAGTCATCAGAAGAATATACAAAATTACAGAATATAGAAAGATTTAGGTATAATACATATCCAAGTCCTAAGCATGGCAATGCTTAAAACGTAGAAAAAAATGATCCTATTCTTCATTCGTCCACGGATCTTGCATCTACCTATAAGAAAAAAACAAAAAAAAATGTCTTTTACTAGATAGAACTGGGATTTCTACGCTTACTGATGTCTACACATAGAACAAGGTAAATAAGTGGAAAAAAAAGTTATTTCCATAAATATCATACTTTAGAAAATGCCGTTATTGCTATCATTACCCCCGCGTAGAGATTTTTCAAAATATTGTACCTATTATCAATAGGGTACCTGCTATACTTACTACATCAACATACTCTGGGAATCAAAGATTTTTTTTCAAACAATTCTTTTATTGCCAGAATTGACCAAAGTTCGAGATAGTAACCCTAATATTAGAGAAGATTTTTATCTCAATAGGTATCTATAAGTTCTGTCTACCTACTTATAGATATACTGCAGCTCTAATTAAGCTCTTGAAGGGCATCCGGCGCAAGCGCACCGAGCAATCAACCGGTCGTTGATTCCTCAGCTTCTTTGTGAACGATTTATCTTCGCCATTTTGTTTTATTAGCTTTTTAAAGACGAACGCCTAATTAAATCCATTGTTTTGGTTCGATTCGGTGAAGTCGCGTGAACCGGGTTCTTGGAAGCCCGAGATTATACGATGTAAGGTTGCCTCAGGAGAAATTCAACTTGGAATTTTATTTGTCCGTATATTTCTCACTGGATTGTTATTTTGCTCAATTAATTCATTAATCACTTAGATTTTGATCTAAACATATAATAAGTTTAAAATGTAATGACTGTTAATTTGACATCATGTTTTATTGCTGCTATAAAATCATGAGCCGTTAATTTTCATTCTAAATTAAAACAGCTATAAAGATCATTGAATCAAAGTATCTCTTCATATTTTCACGTATGACTCTAATTAATAATTATTATCCAACTATAGTCACTATATTGAATCATTTAAAGGCGAAGATGGCGTGCTATTTTTTGCCCAACTTAACATTCAATTAGATGCACGTGCAATTAAAGCACTAACTGTTTACAATTCACGAAACAGACGATAGACTTAATGACGACGATCGAATAGCAAACCGCGTACTCCAGGAAGACGCCGTACATTTTTTTAATTAGGAAACCGGCTCGGTAAAAGCAGCCTTCCGTCATCGGTGTACAGACACAGGAAAGCATCATCGATGTGTATTAATGAAGCCGAGGCACGGATCGACCGGGCATGCGCGCGCGCGCCGCCAGTGTTACCGCGCATTTCAAACGATACACTCGCGAACTGCAAATGTTTTTTTCCAAAAACCCCCGAGGTCGATGACACAAGTTCCGAAAGACTCGAAATGTTACTGTTCTAATCGATTCTCGGATTATTAATCGATTTGTTGAGGAGGGTATCGATGTTGTAGTGATTAGTTTTGTTTTAGCGAAGGTATGGGAATAGCTCGATTGTTTAATTAATTTACTTAGAGTTGTTTGTCAAACAGTTGGTACTTTGTTGAACTGCCATGGGAATAGATGTAGGTATATAAACCCGGCTAGTTGAAAAGAAAGCGACTTAGCTCGAGTTAATTGTGGTTGGCAGTTAGTCTGCATGTTATTATAATAATGTTAAAACTGTTATAACTACGGTTAACAATTACATAGCACTTTAATTCATACTCGTAACAGTTGGAAATAAATTACAGCACTTTATAATTGCATATTATAACCTAAAGCATTTTTTATCAAAAGTTCGCGAAATTTCATAAGTCGAATTATAAAGCGTTTCATTGATAAACGAAGAAATAGAAACAATACGTCATATACTCGAAAAAGTTCAGAAGGAAAATCTTTTGTAGTTTTGATGGAGCAAGTCATTCATTGTTTAAAGAAAAACATCTTTTCTATTTGTTAAATTTAAACATAACTGTAGATACAAATAAATACAAAAACGTGCCAGAAATTTGACGTAATATCAAATTATGATCTAAATGTTTATAAAATAAACTGAACGAAAAGTACCTACAACGATCGTATAGTAGTCTTTCAAGAACAGTAAATGAATAGTTGGCAAATGTAATAAACCTAATAAACACATTATAACGTTATTTGCAGATGTTAAACGCATAAAGAAGACTAATGATTAAAAGTGATAAAAACAAGACAGTAAAAATGTATACAAAAGTGTTAGTGATGTTGATGGCAGTGTCCCTGATGCCCATGGTCCTATCAAGGACCCGGAGGTACTCCAAAATGCAGTCCAACACATTGTACAAGATCAGATGTGATTTAAAGTGTATTGATGTCAGTAAGGAGACAAAATCTATGGTAAGTGAGAACGTTGTTTATTAAACGTTGTTCTTGGATAATCTTAGCGAAAGAATTAAAATATATAACGATTTTTATGGAGAAACAGCACTGACCGAAATCAAAAAACACTTAACGCCACTGTCAGATATTTTCATCATTGATAATCAAAGTAGTAGGTGACTTTATGTTGTGTTAACAAACTTCCGTCATGGCTTAATTTGATAAAGAACTTTCATACTCAAGTGGAATTCAATTAGCACATAACTAGATCAATCAATAAACACTACAATAAGGAAATCAGTAATACACAATCAAACAATGATTAACGACGCAGGGAAACCCAGTTTGCTTCGAAAACACTGAGAAGTAAGCACTTGAAAATGTCATAGGTACACTAGAGTCTAGAGCCAAGTTCAATGTGCTAAGTTGATGTAAGAAATCCGGACACCCCCGATTAGTTGCAAGTTAAGTCACAAAAAATACGCTACACGTAGAAACCACAATAGTTTACGCAACATTCGAATAAACAATAAAAAATGTTTGCCAAGATAGCTGTCACAACAATCACGATTTAACAAGTTCTCAGAACAGACATAAACATGACACAAAAAAAGTAAACGAACGTAAAACGAAATACAATCAAGATTGCAACAAGTGTAGTTAACAGGAATAATTCTGCGGCTCCGCAGTTAGTTACATAACCAGAGCACATCAGGCTTTAACCTAAAAAGGGCACAATGTGCTGATTTGCGAAAAGCAAAAAGGAATTATACAGGCTTGTATCAAGGCAAAAAGATGAATGCGAATTGATGTAGTGACAAAAGACAATCGCATTTTGATCGCGTTGTATCGAGATTTGTGGAGCCTGAAAGCTAGATTTTTTGCAAGCCAACAGTATTTGACCCGAGATAATTGAATTCTACTTGAATGTTTACGACAGGCTGTGAAACTAAATGCAAAAGCAACCGAGAATTTAACAGCTTCATCAAAAATTAATACAATCTTGAGGAAACAACTGAAATGAGCTTCCAAGGTAACATTAAAGCGATAAAATGAAAGCTGAACTCATTACTGAGGCATGGGCATTGTTGATGACTTCCTATTTCTGACTTAAGATAGTAATTTGTTCTATTTTAGAAAGCACTTCAGGCTGCTTTCTCAGCTAGCACCTTCAGAGCGTTTCGTATTTCTACGTTTAAGGACTTTCGACAAGATTGACTTAAACTAAAGTAGCTTAGTACTCGTACTTGGTATCAGTAGAAAATAACTTCACATCGAGGGAATCACGACCCTTAGCAATGAGAACACCTTGTATGGTTCATAGGTTGATGTTTTCTCATAATTTTTTACTTTTCTATCACCATTTTTTGGGAGAGTGTCGAATTCGTCTAGGTCTTCAGAGGATGAAAAATCTGCATACTATACATAAATTAGAAATTAACTTCCGAGCAATGAATCACTGCACTTCAAAGGAATTGCTATTTTGTAACTATTGTGTATACGCTAATTACCTAAAGCTGCTAATGAGCCTGAAGTAACAGAACTTTACTAAATGCTCCTATTCACAATACGGCATGACCTGTTTGCATTACAAACATGATCTATTAGTAGCAGACAAGCCAGAAAAAACTAAACAAATGTACATCCTTCTTGTCAAACAATACTGTCTGATCTAAGAACAGTTTAAGAAATACCTTTAGTGTTTAAAAAACTCATTTTATTCAAAATACTTCTTTCATGTATATTGTAAATGATCTATGTTTTGCTTCTGAATCTCTCTGTGATTCATCCTTCTTTTTACTTGGCATTGACGCAGCCGGCAGTATGTCTTGTTCTTCCATTCAGTTATCTCGGTGTTCATCATTATTGTTTTGCTTGATCTTTCCTGTGTCATTACCTCGTCGTACAACCCTCTTCTCAAGCTTTGCCGCCCTTTCACCACTTCTTTTACCACGACAACGGGTACTTTAATTCGAATAATATTAAATTTTGCTCATTAGCAGATGAAAATATAAGTAAATTAGAATCAAACTGTTCTATACATAAGGTTGTTCTATATTCATAGGGTTTCAACAGCAATGTTCAATGTGTCCAAAACATATACAAGAGTTCCAAGAACACTAAATCGCTAGCACCAGTTCATTACTTTATCCTCAAAATTAAAATCTTTTTCCGCAGTGCAAATCACAATGCCGTACAAACGAGAAGAAGCCAGGGACGTGTCCTATATCGGACACGCCGAAGTGGGAAGCTGCGTGTGTGGAGGCATGCAATTCCGACTCACAATGTGATGGCACGCAACGATGCTGTCGCCATGCTTGCGGGGCTACTTGCAGCGATCCTATAGATTTATTGACTGTACCAGGTAAAGCTGGTTGACATAACTATTCTCGATGTAAAATTCGACGCAGAAGATGAATTCAGATACTGCATTAAGGTGACGGACAGGATTAACGCGACAGGAGACCGCGACAGGTGCGGTCGCGGTCTCCTGTCGTGGTCTCCTGTCGTGGTCTCCTGTCGCGGTCTCCGGCGCGAACCGACACCTTTACTACCGAGAACTTCAAAGCGTTAGACGACGCGTCGTAAAAGTAAAAGTTTTTATAAAAGCTTATTATGGATAGCATCCGACAACGACAGAGTCGAAAAGATTCGAATCGGAACAGAAAAGTGGAAAGTAAAAAAAACTCATTCAATGGGACGTGTAAATAGATGTCACCATAATACATCATGCATAGTGATCAAGTGTTATCTATTGAAATTAATAATTAACCAAGACTAAGACACGAGCAACCGATGGATGCAAGTGGCGAATTGTCGTTCGGCGTGGCGGTCTAAGGGGGAGGCCTATGTTCAGCAGTGGACGTTTTCCGGCTGATGATGATGATGATGATGATGAAGACACGAGATAAAAAATGCAAAATGATAGCAGCCAGAGAACTAATTAATTAACTGAATGATCTAAGTAAATCTAACAAAGTCAAGGTCTGAAGTACCAAGTGCTTCTATAAGTTAAGTGCTATTCACAATCTTTGACAACTGAATGATGTTAAGTGGGGTTTTAAAAGCATTGAGACAATAAGTTGAAAACATTAATCATTCTAAATATAGAACGACGTAAGTAATGTAACTTTGCTGGAAAAAATATACAAAGTTGCGTTTTTGCTCTAATTCTATCAGCGTTAGATATTAGTTAATGTTGTAGGCTTTCTTCTTGTTACGAGTATGTTAGAACAAAAGCATTACGTTCAATTCAAGATAGATTAAAGATTACACAACTGATTGTTTCTTTCCATTAAAATGACTGTTATCTAAGTTATTTATTCTTATCTTCTGAAAACCAATTGCCAGTCTCTTGACCAGAAACGGTCTGGCGCGATGATCCAAACCACATGTTTAATATCATTTTTTTACTAATAGGTCTCCCAGCCTTGCCAACCATTGAAGAGCCAAAAGAGAGAAAGCGATCAGTAGTGATAAGATGGTCTGATGGAGTGGGAGACGCAGCCAGAGCGGTCCCTGGTCCAGTCTTCTACCTGGTAGAGGAGCAGCATCATTTGGGACCCAAGTATGAGGAGATGAGGCTGGGAGACTGGAATTTACTCGTGAGGACGAACAAGTAAGTTTATTATTTCTAACCGACTTCAAAAAAAAAGTAGGTTCTCAGTTCGACCTGTATGTATGTATGTATGTATGTTTGTCCGCGATTATCTCGCGTTTGGCTGAACCGATTGTGATGCGGTTTTCAGGAAAGTGTTCATTACATTCTGGAGAAGGTTTTAGTATATAACAATAATAGATATCTCGTGAAGTTACCCGTATAGATCCGTTTTTGTTGCTTACTAGGATTGTAGATTTTTAGATTATTGTGAAGATTTTTGCTGAATATCTAAATTCTAAACTAAAAAGGGTAAAATAAAAACTTAAAAAAAAGGGAACCGACTTCAAAACCAAACACAAAAAAGTGTGAAATAACTTTTCTTTCGGAAGTCGGTGGCCATAGTCAATGAAATAAAAAACAAAGCCACCGACTTCCGAAAGAAAAGTTATTTTACACTTTTTTGTGTTTGGTTTTGAAGTCGGTTCCCTTTTTTTTAAAAAAGTTTTTATAGTATTCTGAAGAGTATTATTTGAAGACCATTCAGCCAGAACTCATGTAAGATGGAGTATATTGTCGCGGGACGGTCTTATCAGGTAAATTGGTAGATAGAGCATAAGAAGGTTGTCATCATCATCAGCCTATAAATGTTCCCACTGCTGGGACACAGGCCTCCTCTCTGAGAGAGGGAATGGGCCGTAATCTACCACGCGAGCCCAGTGCGGATTGGTAGATGTCATATAATATGTCTTCGAATTTTTAGTTCTAGGACATGCCGGTTTCCTCACGATGTTTTCCTTCACCGTTTTGAGAGCAGTGGTGTTGAAATAAATTACACAAAGTAATACGCCTGACTGAGTTCGAACCCACGACCTACAACTCGTAAGTCGAGGCCGATACCATGGATACCACTGGGCCACCACTGCTCTCAAGAAGGTTGAACTTTCAATCAATTTTGTAATGCATGGCACTTTATAAAGTTCTTTTAATAACCAATATTGACCCTATTCCAGCAGAGCAATTGCTGCCCAATGAGGTTTTCAATACATTTCCTACAACATTACGTAACTCATATCGCGAAGTAGAAAGTAATTGAGTTCTCTAATACGCATGTACAAAATCTAGTTTATCGCACCAAGTCACAATATAAATCAATTTATACGAAAATTTTACAGTCACGTTACAATTATTATTAAAGTGTTACACTTCAGTAAACATACAAAATATTATATCATACGTTTTTTGCAATAAAATGTCACGCACAGATTTTTTTTCTAACGACCTAATTACTACCTTCGTTGAACTGTGACTGTGTAAATTAGTACACACAAATCATTACGACACTGGATTGCCATTTCCGTTTTTATCGCAAACCATGGTAAAAATACTGTAGGTACCCATTATCCTTTTTTTTTACATGGTAAAATCATCAAATGAGTCCTCCCGCCCTGGGTGGGGTGGAAGGGACTGTTAGACTCTTACTGACTAAAATCCACCCGTGTTCCTTCGGATGCCCCTTACGTTCCGGGGTCACGGTATCCTGTGTTAAGAATAACCCGCGACCCCAACAGTCATTTGGCCCCATAAGGGGCCCTGTCAGTTTGCTGACAACTCCCCGAAGGCACGCGCGAAACACGACACGACGCGCCACCGACCCGGTCTTGGTCCTTGTTCGGACGGCGAGCTACCCATTACTCACCGTCCGCAAGCCCGCTCCGCCGCTGTGCCCTCTGCTAATCAGAGGGACACGCGTTGGAGCGTCAACACGACAGGCTATTCGCATACGGCCAAAGAGACGCCTTAGGCACACTGTGCACCGGCCCGAAAAACTGGTCTTCCCCCCGGACGTATCCGAGAGGGAACTCCAGTCCACGGGCGCACGTAGAGGTTTCCTGTCTTAGCACCCCAGGTACCCATTATCCTATTAATATTATAAACGTGAGAGTTCGTTTGAATGGATGTTTGTTAGTCTTTCACACAAAAACTACTGAATGGTTTTTTTTTTTTTTTTTTTATCGTGGTAAAATCATCAAATGAGTCCTCCCACCCCGGGCAGGGCGGGAGGGACTGTCAGACTTGTACTGACTAAAATCCACGGTGTCCTTCAATAGCCCTTTATATTCCGGGGTCACGGTAATGAGATAAGTCCCGCGACCCCGGCAGGCTTCGGCCCTCTAGAGGGGGGCCCCGTCATCTTGCTGACGCTCTTTGAGGCGCGCGTGGAACACAACGCGCCGTCGACCCGGGCATGGTCCATGTTCGGGCAGCGAGTTGCCCTTTACTCGCCGCCCGCATGCCCACTGAATGGATTTGGACAAAATTTGGTACACAGATAGGTTGTAATCTAGATTAGAATATAGTTACTATCCCGACTTTCCCGTGGGTTGTCTCAAATTGTAGCGGGTGAAATTGCTGACAACAGCTATAGCAATGTATTGAAGAACGAAATTTTAGTTTCGTAAGCACTTTAGTTCCCGAAAATTAATTAGAAACTAAGGAAGAATTAAATATTAAAGTTAATAAAGTCGGATTCATCATAATTATCTTTTATCGCATGTATGCAAGTAATCTTTTCTTTTTTTATTTATTTTATAATTTGTCGTCAACTGAAAAATTATCTCCATATATTGCGATTAACTTTCTGCAAAAAATCTTTGTAAAATTCAAATAACTGCTATCTTGACTCTTAAGTACAAACCATTTAATAGGCAATTTAAAAAAAAATATAGCTAGTAATTCTTAGTGGTAGTATAGGATTTGCATAAGTATTTAATACTGAGTCATTTTCCACAAGATATCTATCATTATCACCCAAGTGCGTTTTTAATCAGAGCAATTTTCTATCCTTAGTCATACCAACAAAATTATAGCCATTGAAGAACAGTAAAGTGAAAACTACTATAATTTTACAACGACTTAAGACCGATTTACCTACTCGGTTCTCACGAGAAGATCGTAATAAATGTTCTGTCTCTTTGTGAAAAGTTTTAGTACCGACAAGACAAAAACTATAGAATATTGTTAATTACTCAATGAGGAACCACTTCAAACAATAGGTACGCTAAGATAATAAAATAATGGAAAGCGTTTTCTACGGCTTTCTATTTAGTAAAGAAGTCTTTGAAATGATACGATTGAAAGCGCGTTTAATTTACTGAATCCAGCTTTTCTCATATCATTATCATATCTATAAGTATTCAAACAACATACTTAAGTATATTTTCCAATAGATAGGTACACTGGTATACCTAATGTCTGAAACGTAAACCTACACTAGGTTGCATGCTTCTAGACACATACTTTTAGTCTGTACAACTCAGTATCAAAAATAAATTACAACTGATACTTACCAACATATTAATACATAATTACAGAACCAAGGTATCGCTACGCAACGCTCTGAAACCGGGTCGCTGGTACCGGTTCCGGGTAGCCGCCATCAGTTCTTCCGGCACTCGAGGGTTCTCAAACCCCAGTCCTCCGTTCACCCCCCGACGAGGACCTCGTCCCCCACCTGCGCCGAAGAAACTGAAAGTTCGTCCTGTAAGAGAACATAATGGTAAGTGAAACTTTAATCATTAAAAAACTATATGAAGATAAACATAAAGGTCGCGGGCATCGTCTGTAAACGGAACTGAGACACTGAAATACAAAGGACATATCAGAAACAAGGTGGATTTTAGACAATAAGTCTCTGACCTCCTTATAAATAAACGTGAACTAAAGTTACGCAAAGGTTAATCTTCGGATTAACCATACATTTTTTAAGGATTAACCTTTTCGTAACTTTAGTCCACGTTTATTAATAAGGGGGTGAGAGTCCCTTCCACTCCACTCAGAACGGAATGGAAGTACTGATTTTATGACTTTACCACCCTAAAAAAGCTAAACTCAATCCCCCTTTTTAATAAACGTGGACTAAAGTTACTAACAGGATAATCTTCGGATTAACCATACATTTTTTAAGGATTAACCTTGGCGTAACTTTAGTCCACATTTATTAATAAGGGGGTAAGTATTCCACGTTCTCTAGATTCTAAATTTAAAACAAGTAAAGTTGAAGTGAAAACTGAACTATATACGTGTACTAAGAGTAGTAAAGTTGAGTCTGATATGCCCCTTTCCCTTCCCCGGGCGGAGGAAACTTAGAATTTTCACTCGAAAAAAAAAGGTGCACTTCAAAGGTTCTTAAAATAAATGAAGTTAATATACAACAGTATGCCCTGTACCTATGCCCCTCACTATCGACTTTTTAAATTAGATGGATTGGTATACTCCCCTCGCAAGAATGAATGTTTAATAGACTGGAACAGTGCACACGACGATGTCCCTAAATATGGATAAGATTTGACGTAAGCACCGAGCGAGAGAGAAAAATTGGTTTTTTATAAATTTCCATGGGCGTACCCAGGGGGGGGCAAGGGGGGGCAGCTGCCCCTCCCTGGAAATCTCGCAGAACATGTATGAACTCGCCTAATTACTAATCAAAGTGTAAACGAGGCCTTATGCTCTAACTTTTAAATGAACCGCGCAGTAGACACTGGCAAAATGCACGGTGCAATTGCCAAAAAACCGCGCGCGACGATGGCGGACGAAGATTACCGATTCGATAATCTTCGGTAGGGAGTTGCGAGCGACTAGCATTTATTTTATTTGACATTGTTATTGTTTTGAAGGAGCTAATAATTTGCGGCTGTTTGCCCTACACACTACATGAAACATTAGGTATATGTAGTGACATATACATAATGTTTCATGTAGGTGTGTTTGTGCAGTGTGTGTGACAAAACAGCCGCGGACGATCCGACCTAAAAAATCTGACTTGCCCCCCCCTAGGCCAGAAGCGCTGGGTACGCCCATGTATATTTCACAAAGCCATCTCTTTCATTTGGTGGTGGCCAGGACTTACTCGTAACAATCCTTGTGAACCCGGTGTTCGCGTAAAGGTAACGGAGGCAAAACAGTTTATTCTGGGGGTCACTATTATTTTTTCCTAAATCTATGAATCTCTTAATTTTCTGCAAAACTTCATAATGTATCCGAGACTGTGTGCTAGTGAATTCGAGGCACTTAACTCGCTTTGCACCCTTCATGGACCCCATAGTCCTAAAGTGACCAAGTGCCTCCAATACGACAAAAACGGCCTTGTTATTGTCATTGTACCTTTATCATTTTCATTTAGTTTTGATTTTATATAGAGAAAAAATATAACTTTTTTTATTTATAGATAGGTTCGCGTTTGACCACTCTCTCACCTGATGGTAAGCGAAGGAATAAGAATCTTATAGGAATACAATATAATATTCTGAGCAGACCCTAAATAAATTGGACTGAGTTCTGGAAAATGACAAGATCTTGGATTGTTTCAGGCACCGTCACAGTGAGACTGGAATGGAAAGAGCCGCATTCAGACTTGCCAGTAATGCGATACAAAGTTTTTTGGAGCAGGCGTGTCAAAGGCTTAGGAGGAGAACTGGATTCAGTACTGGTCAACCATCAGACAGTACCCAACGTACGAGATTGGCACAAATATTATGGTATTGTGGCCCGATAGCGCTCTTGGCACTAAAGTAATTCTGATTGTCTTTTACAGGATCAAAACTTCATAGAAATAAAGGACTTGCAGCCAAACTCCATGTATTTCCTGCAAGTGCAAACGATCAGTCAATTTGGACTGGGCAAGCTTCGCAGTGATAAGGCCTCCATTTTCTATAACACAACGAGTGTGACAAGAACTGGTAACAGCAGAATTATCTTCTAATTTTTTTTCCACGGGTTTAGCCAAAAACTTAAGAACACCACCTCTTCCCTTTCCTTCGTATTTTCCATACCAGCTCGCCAGTTGCGTTTATTGAATACTTACTCGAGCAGTGATCCACACATACACGGACTGCTTGAGCTGTTAGTTTTTGCCTAGGACTTCTTGACGTCCGCAGCTTGAAGTGGTCGATGTTGACTGCTTCAAGCAGATCATGTATGGTCTGTGTATAGGGTTGCCAACTCTCGAAAGAATTAGTTTAAGTTTAGGGGGGGGGGGTAGACTGAAAGAAAAGCATTAGGTAATTAATGTTTTCGAGCAGCATCTAATTTTCTGCAACGACATGTGGTTGCATCTCACGCAAAAGTCCAACCTCATCGTACAATTTGTCATTACCTATGAATTTGGTTCAGATAAAAATATTATTGCTTTATACCTATTCCAAATCTTCAAAGTCACACCATTTTTGTTGAATAAAGTTATTGAACTAAGTTTTGACATTAATTTGTTTTTTTGCGGTGTTGTGGATGCAACGCGAGGGAATAACGACGACCAAGGGACGGATGCATTTAATTTTTTGAAAAAACCGGAGAAATTATTGCTCTCCGGGAGGTCGGGAGGTTGACCATTATTACCGGAGTCTCCCGGGCAATCCGGGAGGGTTGGGAACCCTATCTGTGTATCATTCTAGCGCGTCCTTACCTTACTCATATGAACCTTCTGCAGTTTCGTATCATTCTAAATACTTAATTTTCTTTTCTCTATCCATTTTCATTCTCGTACTTCAATCATTTTCAAAGTACCTACTTGATAACTTCTCGAACAATTTGATGAGTACGAGAATTCGACATAGTTTTGACATAACACTCAAGGGTAAAACAATCTGGAATATGACAAAGTTTTGCTCCGAGTAGGGAAACTAACTAAAACGAGGAAAAATCAACAGAAACTCTGTAGAAACTTCGATCCCTTATGAAGGTCATTCTTTATCTGTAATTTCAATTTACTTTTTTTGTTTTCTGTCTTTTCTGTCCTACTGCTCGGCAAACTTAGTATTATATTTCCTATCTTATATTTTGCCTTTTCAGACATAGGCAATTTCTCAGATTTTTACCGACTACGACAGAAGGAGGGTTAAGTTTTCTAGTGTATGTTTAGTAGCTCAATTTTCTTTAAGACCGCTACTGAAACAATAGACACGATTGAAATACGGTACCTAATTAAAAAGAAAGTGACGCCGTCTTTTATTGATTCTGTTTCCACTTGTACATGAGACCTATCTATAAAGTTCCTACTCTAAATCAATAAATTCCCAGGAAACCCATTTCGAATGTTCTGGAAAATTGGCTAGAGTTAGAAATACAACCTAATTCGTGGAACGTGACAGTAGCGACCTAGTTCTATGCTCCAATGGATGTAGAAGTAACGAAGTGCTGTTCGGCTCGCTATCTAAATAATTTAGGCAGTCATTCCGCCGCCGAATTACAAATTGAAGAGGTTACGGCGGGAACGTCGGTAGTCGTATAAGTGTAAACGTACAACGATATAACGTTGACTAAAATCTTGCTGAATTAATTCTGAGCAGACTCGGCAAATCGTATAGGTACCTACTTTTTTTTAGCGTGGTAAAATCATCAAATGAGTCCTCCCACCCCAGTACCTACTTAGTAAAAATCCTTCTTACCTTTTCATCCATAATAGCAGAATTAATTTATGAATTATTATGGAGTATTAACCACCCCAGCCTTAAAAAAATAAGATACTATGTACCTACCTAGCAGAGCGTTTCCGTAGAATGTATTTATTACTTCTATAAAAGTGAAGCGTATAGGTGCTATGCAAATTTTGCAAAAAAAAAATCCACATAGTCAGATCCTATATGAATAGGTCTACCAGTCATCAGGGTGCGTGTCAGCCTCAAGCACTACTCTACCCTCGATATAGCTAATAATTGATTAAAATCTTCGATCAGTAATATTATATTAATTTACCTAGGTAGGTATAATAATAATAATATAATAATATTCCACAACTATCACACAACGCCATCTAGTCCCAAGCTAAGCAGAGCTTGTGTTATGGGTACTAGACAACTGATAAACATACTTATATATTTCTAAATACATACATATCACTATCACTACATAGTATAAAGCAAAGTCGCTTCCCGATTCCTGTCCCCCTGTATGCTTAGATCTTTAAAACTAATCAACGGATTTTGATGCGGTTTTTTTCAGAAGATAGAGTGGCTCATGAGGAAGGTTTTTATGTATAATAGATGCATAATATCGTAGAGAAACTCTGATAATTTTAGAGGTTTTGTAAGGTCGTAAATAAACTCATTTTTTTGCGCTTACATTGCAAACGCTGGCTGAACCCTACGAGATAGATCAAAATGATGTACTACAGTACTATACACCTTAAAAAGGTCTACAATAAAGTCCGCGATGGTATATGTCTATCTCTTAGGGATAACCCACAATAACTATTTTTTATCCTTTACTTTACTAAAATAATGGATTATTTACGAAAAAGTGATTTTAAGTAATACAGCATAATCCTTATCCAATTAAGTACCTTAAATAAATTGTGCATGTAATATAGATCAATATGGCCTTTTACAGCATATAATTTAAATGAATATTTTCGAAGATATTACAGATTTAAAATGCAGGGACATGGCGGTTGCGGCGCGGCGGTACACGATTTCATTTACTATACAGGAATATTCGTCTTAGCAAGAGTTGTTCAGCCTGATGAGCACTCTCTGTTCACGTATAAAAATTGAAGATCTGGAACACCTGTTTTAGAATTCCAAGCGCCTAGCGACACTATAGAAACTATAGGAATGACGTCTTTTTTTACCGTGGTAAATTCATCAAATGAGTCCTCCCACCTACGGCAGGGCGGGAGGGACTGTCAGACTCATACTGATTAAAATCCAGGGTGTCCTTCTATAACCCTTCACGTTTCAGGGTCACGGTAATGGGATAAGTCCCGCGACCCAGGCAGGCTTTGGCCCTCTAGAGGGGGGGCCCCGTCATAATGCTGACAATCTTTGAGGCGCGCGTGGAACACAACGGGCCGTCGATCCGGGCATGGTCGGACAGCGAGTCGCCCATTACTCGCCGCCCGCATGCCCGCGCCTACGGTGGCCGCAGATCGTCTGCCGACGTCCATAGCCGTGGGCGTCTACCACTGCGGCTAGGGTGGAGGGAAGACGCTGTCCTCTCCCTCACGCAGCCGCCTCTTCCTTAGCGAGCATGATTGCTTCGCAGAAGGAGGCGACCGCTTCCCACTCCGTCTCGCCCCGCAGCATGGCCTCGACCAATGCCGGGCGCGAGAGATTTCCGCCTATCGCCGCTGTGAGGACACGGCGGTGATCTGCCCAAGCGGGACAGTCTTGAACCGTATGCCTCACCATGTTCTCCAGGTGATCCTCGCAGTGGTGAGACCCAGGCGTTTCTTCCCTCCTTATCAGACACAGGTACTTCCTGAAACTTCCGTGTCCGGTGAGGACCTGCGTCATGCGGTAGGTCACGCCGTGATGCCTACCCAGCCCCTCCTCAAAGAGGAGTCTTACCGCCGCGATTGCGGCGTGCCCGGATCTCAAATGCGGCAGTCGTTCCCTCCATACTGCCCTGAGATTGCGCCGGAGCTCTTCATCCGAATTCACTCCGGCGCTGCGCCTCCATGCTGGGGGCTCCGTGCTGGAGGGCTGTCGCCTCCAGATCCCAGGGCAGCAATCCGGCAAGGAGGTTGACCGATTCGCCGGCGATCGTGCGGTATCCTTGGATCATCCGGATAGCCATAATATGACCCTCTGGCATGTGACCAGCTTTAGTGGTCGCATCCGTATGCTCAGAGCCCACACGGGGGCCCCGCAGAGGCCCATGGACCGCACAACACCGGCGTACAGCCTCCGGCAGGAGACGTTTAACCCGCTGAGATTGGGCAGGAGTCATCTGAGAGCGGCTGTTGCCCGGTTCAGCTTTAGGGCTAAGCTCTGGAAATGCTCCCTGAAGTTCCACCGGCTGTCGAGAACGAGTTCCAGGTACTTCATCGTCCTCCCGAAGCGATGCGAACCCCTCCCATTGTTATGTGGGACTCCGACCTTGGCGTTTTCAGCATGGCAACACATGGTCTCTATTTTGTGCAGCGCCACGTCGAGCCCCAACTGCCATATCCTATCAACGACCGTCGCAACCACTTGCGTCACCAGGTCGGCCGCCGCCTGGTGCGACTCTCCCTCCGCCAGGGTGAGCGGCGTAATATGTTACGCCGACGCCGTCAGGGAGGTCGCCGAGTAAAAGTTGTTTAGTCTGATGGGCATTTCCTGTTGACTTACAAAAATGAAAGGTCTGGAACGTCTCGAATCGTCTCGCGCATCCCGTTGTTGTCCCGTCTCCGGGCTCCTAGAATTCGATATCAGACGTTTCAGAACTTTGACTTTGACGACCCCGTTGTCGCTGGCATGAGCAAAAGGATCCGCGTACGAAGTCGCGGGCAAAAGCTAGTTATAGATAAATTACACCCAGACACAGAACAAATGATCATGCTCATCACACAAACATTTGTCCTGGGTGGGAATCGAACCCACGACCTCCGGCATAGCAGTCAGGGTCACTAACCACTAGACCAACAGGCCTGTCAATATATTATCAACATCTATCTTTCAGAGCCTGCTCCAGCGCCACTTCAAAAGCGTGAAAGTTATAAAAAGATCCGGGGTTTAAGTCTACAAAAAATTGTGTGGTACAACCATAACTTAAAGGCTAGAATCACATGGCAGCCTCTTCCTAGCGTTTATGAACAACCTGGAAGGTATTTTTTTAGTGCCTATTTAATTAATTTAATAATAAGTAGAAAGTAACTATTAAATAAAATATTATAATATTAGTAGACCTAGAATTTGAATTGTGATGCACTTGATAAAAGTGGTAAAATACAATACCGAAAATAAAAATAAAAATTACCAAATTAACCAAAGAAATGGACACAATAAATTTCATTATTTCCTATTGGAATACCGAATTAATTGTCTTCTTATCTATCATAATAGTTATTCTTATTGGAACGTACGTATTAATAACTCTGGACCAATAATTCTATGAGAACGAATTTCTTTTCATTTAGGTACCTTTATATTTGTTTCTTTTACAGATACTACGTCTATTGGAGAACAACTAAATGTGCAGACCCGAAAAAATTACGCAAAGAAGGCCTGAGTGCCACTACCGAGGTAAAATTCATTAATGTATTTAGCAACCTAAATTGTGACTCTCTGATAAATTCCTAGTCTTTTTAAATAATTATGAGTTTACGCGCAATTTTCCTGACATCACTGTAAATCAAGAACAGTATGAAGTTAGCAGCAAATAAAAAGTGCGGTAAAATTTTGTGTTGCCACAAAAAAACGGCTGTAACGTTTTTAGTATTTATTTAAAATTATTTTTTGATTACAGAAAACTACGTTTGATCTTTACGAATTGGACTACAAATGCAGTTATAAGGTGAATGTCAATTCACTGCCACGACTGAAAAACCCCGATTCAGAACTTATTTTGAATGTTCCTAGCTGTCAATATTTCAAACGAAAAGTGAATACTACTACAGTCAACTGCGACGCTTTATAATAAGTACCTATTAATAAAAAGTAATACAATTGTTATAAGTACGGAATAAAGAGCATCTATTCATAAATGAAAAAAACATCAAATTACACTAAGAAATGTCATGGAGTTTTTGCCCAAAGATGTATAATTTATTTTATACTGAATGTGCGTGTTTTTTTTTAATTTATGTCAAAATATTATGTAAGTACCTAGTACTTACGGTAACATCCACGCAGTTTTGTTCCTGTAAAGGAAATTAAATTATGTTAATGAGTGTAATATTGTCAATGATGACGAAATACACACGTTTAGTTCTAGACAACATATTTTATTTATTAAATATATTTATACTTAAGTTTATTAATACTTATGTAATAAAAGTAATACTTCTGAATGTTTTCTTTCATTTTTACGTTTATTGTAAATTATAAGCAAGGATTCGCTAAATTTCAAAGTATTACCACTTTTTTTTTTTAGCGTGGTAGAATCATCAAATGAGTCCTCCCACCCCGGGCAGGGCGGAAGGGTCTGTCAGACTTGTACTGACTAAAATCCACGGTGTCCTTCAATAGCCCTTTGAGTTCCGGGGTCACGGTAATGAGATAAGTTCCGCGACCCCGGCTGGCTTTGGCCCTCTAGAGGGGGGCCCCGTCATCATGCTGACACTCTTTGAGGCGCGCGTGGAACACAACGCGCCGTCTACCCGGGCATGGTCCATGGTCGGGTGGCGAGTTGCCCTTTACTCGCCGCCCGCATGCTCGCGCCTACGGTGGCCGGAGATCATCTGCCGACGTCCGACACCGTGAGCGTCTACCACTGCGGCTGGGGTGGAGGGAGGACACTGTACTCTCCCTCACGCGGCCCGCCTCCTTCTTCACGAGCATGACTGCTTCGCAGAAGGAGGCGACCGCTTCCCACTCCGTCTCGCCTCGCAGCATGGCCTCGACCAATGCCGGGCGCGAGAGGTCTCCGCCTATCGCTGCCGTGAGGACACGGCGGTGCTCTGCCCAAGCGGGGCAGTCCTGCACCGTATGCTCTACTGTGTCCTCCGGGCGATCTTCGCAATGGTGACACCCCGGTGTTTCTTCACTCCCCATCCGACACAGGTACCTCCTGAAAGTATTACCACTAATGAAATTTTGATTTAGCTGAAAATAATTATTTATTTTGCTTAAGCGGCCATTACAAATTATTTTTTACATTTTTGTTAGAACAAACCATGTCCGAAGAAATGTTTGAACCGTGATCAGTACAAAAATAAGTATAATCAGTTATCAGAAACCATGGACATTGATTAAAAAGCACTCCCTCACCGCGAGCATCAACCTGTAATGTAACGTTACAGATTCGAGCATTTCATAAGTCAGGGAGGAAAATCGAGTATCATAATGCACACCTTGTAATGATACAAAACGAGTTTACATCAGTGAAGGAGGCAAACTGAGCATTACAATGTGTCAAACCTATACTAAATGAACGCGAAACGCGAATGCTCGTCAGTTATGGTGGTAGTACTGTAATGTAATGCTCAAAATCAAATCCACAATGTTACATTTTCATTACATACACGCGAAAGTTCGTCATTAGGTGTGTCCACACAGAGCGCGCAGCCTCGCGAGGCATTTGCTGCGCGAGGAAACTGACAAGCGAGGCTGCTAACTCTGTGTGGACGCGTCTATTGTTTTTCGACCGAGGCACGAAACAATATACGTGAGCCAAACAAAAGCCGACACTGGATGGCTCGGGCACTCGGTCGCCCGACCGCGGCAGCGCTGTCACTTGCCTCGCCCGAGACACATCCACACCACCGAGCTGCTTCGCGCGGAAAATGCCTCGCGAGGCTGCGCGCTCTGTGGGGACGCACCTAATCAGGCAGGGAGGTAGTATTGTAATATGATGTTCAAAGTCGAATCTATAATGCGAATGCTCCTGGTCAGGGAGCTTGTTAATGTACCCATAGTCAATTATTTATTTACAATATTTTTCATACAAATTAACCCTCCCCACCGGTTCCAATTTTTTCCTTTCAAGTACAGAGTAGATATATGGTAGGCAAAACTAGGCTTAATTTATAACATTCCCAGAATCCAAATTATCTCTTTTATAGTCAATTCATAAAATTAATCAATTCATAAGATTAATAAAATTCACCATCATCGGTTCATGCGATACCTAGCATTATCTTATACAATCTCACATTTCAATTTAAGATAAATGAATACTAAATAAAAATTAGGTAACTTAATGAAACGTGGAATATTTCGAATCCATCAATCGGCAGACCCCATACAACGAAACAGTGTGTTTGACGGACATACAATGTCACAGCAACTCCTTATAAAGCTTCTGTTACCTTGTACGAGTATCTTTCCGCCTCGCACAAGCTATTCTGCACATAAATAATCGACTGTCATCTTTACAAAAAGTTGATTTTTATTTATTAAGGCTGGCAACAATTTTTTTTCGACCGCAGTTCGCAGCTAACTTCACTCAGTACTTTTGCAACCCTCAGAATGTCAAAAGTAAATAAAAAGAATATTTTGTGAAATAAATTAAATTTAATAATACAATAATTACACTTTTTGCTAATATTTACTGACTTGCACCTATTGTGTTTTATTTACTATCTTTCACAACGTTAGTGTGTATCAAAAGTGTCGTTTACAAGTCTTATTGGAAAATTTCGCGAATGAGATCATTTTACTGTGTAAAATGAACATTTTACATCTGGGCTCAGATATTAATATCTTGCTCCAGTATCAAGTACAAGAGTTTCTGCTGAAATATCACTGAGTGTTCATTTAATATTTAGTGTTTTCATAAAACGTGCGAATAGTCTCAGGGCGTAACCACTGCTCCGGCGGGTTGAAGGCTGTGTTTAAAATGATATTTTTTAATATTTTCTGAAACGTAGCGAACTGTGTTTTTGTGAAAAATGGCTGAGGACGAAGTGCTTTTTGACGATGTGTACGAGTTGTGCGAGATTATTGGCAAGTAAGTAAATATCGCATATTAATTCGCGTGCAAGGGAACTATCGTGCGAAGCTTTCGCGCTCGCACCTGTTATCGTCTATTTTCCGCCTCAGGTGTACTTGACCTGGGAAACCGATAATTTTTCTGCTTAAACATTGTGGGACTCAGACTAAACTTACATTTTCCAGTTGATATTTTTTCTTTTGGTATGCTTATACATTTTAATATTCTAATTAGACTCCTAAGAAACTAAGTATTTCTATTTTTAAATCAAACTAGAGTTACATGTTCAATTTTGTTTACTTCTGAAATAACATTATTTTGGCTGTATATAATTAATTTTACTAAGAAAATAGTTTCACTACAAACACCAGATCAAAAAATCTTTTTAAAACCATTCTTAAAAAAACTTGTTTGAGTTGTGGCCTAAATATTGAATAATCTTTATTTTGATAAATATTCAGCATTTTTTTATGTGTATGTGTGTGTATATCACATAAAACTATTAGCCATACAGGCACCACAAGAAATAAATCGAATACCTAGAATTTTATCGGATTGACTATTGATTTGTAAAATAATTGCATTAAAGTTTAGGGCAAGCCAAGTGCTGTCTTACATTATAGTATAGATACCTACCATAAGCATGATCAATAAGTAAATTCATATTAATTTAAAAAATAAAACTGCTAAATAAGATTGAAATTTACAATTCACCAATATTAAGTCCTCAATAGGCAGTGGAGTTGTCTTTAGAATTACTATTTATGATTTTTTCATATCCAGTACTGTTAATATGTCATAAAACTTACAATATCATTCCACCTGGCATTCAATGACCCTGAATCACTAGTTTTAGTTTTATCTGAAAGCCATTGTTTACACTAATGATAAACAACTTTAAGTGATTTTTAATTGATTGGAATGGACTATATCTACCAACCCACATTTGATCTTCATGATAAAAAGGTTTCCATCCCATTCTCCGAAGATGTTTGTCCCTGATGTCTCATCCTTCAAAGTTTATAAGAGCAAAAGGGAAAGAGAGAGGTGCAAGATCCATTACTTACTATGACATGTTTATTAGCAATATACAGTTTTACTGAGTAATAATCACATTCTAATTAACTTGTAAATTGGCCTAAATTCATACTTCATTCATGACAAAACTTCATGCATATTCATGTTGATAAATACTTGAAAGTGATACCAAACTAGTTTCTTTATTGATTTCTTTACCACATTATATACTATGAGTTAGTCAAATGCAATACATCTTTAAAATGTATTTTCAATGATAAGCCTTATTCTGGATCTTGTGTAAAATTATTTTAGTAGAATCCTTACTGGGTTAAACAGTAAATACGGAAAAAAAAAAACTATATTATTATGATGTCTGGCAATTCAGTGTATCTCTCAACATAGGCTGCTTCAGATCTTTGCAGTTTTCCATCTACAGAAAACACTACATGATTTAGTTTCAATATAAAAAATTACTTTGCAATGTTGGTGGAATGTTTGTGAAATAGGTAAACACCTGTCAAAGCCATTGTGGAGTAAAGGCATGTTACACATAGTTAAGTTCAATCAGTTGTTTTATATGAAAAAAAACCGGCCAAGTGCGAGTTGGACTCGCGTGAAGAGGGTTCCGTACGATGTTACCTATCACGTTTTTTTTTAAATCTGACCCAAATTGGTACGCACAATATTGAGTGATTTACCATGTTATTTTAATATCATAGACTTCTAATAGGTTTCCCTATAATCTATAAGTAGAAAACTAATTTCTGTATTAAAAAAAAAATAGGTACAGTAGTTTCGGAGATAAGGGGGGAATGGTCAAATTTCGTCTATTTTCTTGAATAACTTGGAAACTATTTATTTTAAAATTACAAAAAATATATATTTAAGATTGTCTCAACAAGACCTTTCATTTGATATGTCACACGATGCAGTTTTCAATTATTTTTTTTAATTTTCCCCTTCCCCCCCAAAAATTACCTCCCATATACAGATATGGACTTCTTATAGGTTATCCTATAATCTATAAGTAGAAAACTAATTCCTGTATTTTTTTTCAAAATTTTAGGTTCAGTAGTTTCGGAGATAAGGGGGGGGAATGGTCAAGCTTCGTCTATTTTTTTTAATAACTTGGAAACCATTTATTTTAAAATTACAAAAAAAATACTTTTAAGTTTGTCTCAATAATACCTTTCATTTGATATGTCACACGATGCACTTTTCAAATATATTTTTTTTTAATTTTCCACTTCCCCCCCCCAAAATTACCTCCCATATACAGATAATATGGACTTCTTATAGGTTATCCTATAATCTATAAGTAGAAAACTAATTTCTGTATTTTTTTCAAAATTTTAGGTTAAGTAGTTTCGGAGATAAGGGGGGGGGGGGGGAATGGTCACGCTTCGTCTATTTTTTTTGAATAACTTGGAAACCATTTATTTTAAAATTACAAAAAAAATACTTTTATGTTTGTCTCAAAAATACCTTTCATTTGATATGTCACACGATGCAGTTTTCAATATTTTTTTTTTAAATTTTCCCCTTCCCCCCCCAAAAATTACCTCCCATATACAGATATGGACTTCTTATAGGTTATCCTATAATCTATAAGTAGAAAACTAATTTCTGTATTTTTTTCAAAATTTTAGGTTCGGTAGTTTCGGAGATAAGGGGGGGGGAATGGTCAAATTTCGTCTATTTTCTTGAATAACTTGGAAACTATTTATTTTAAATATACAATAAAAATATATTTAAGATTGTCTTAACAAGACCTTTCATTTGATATGTCACACGATACAGATTTCAAATATATTTTTTTAATTTTCCCCTTGCTCCCCAAAAATTACCTCCCATATACAGATATGGACTTCTTATAGGTTTTCCTATAATCTATAAGTAGAAAACTAATTACTGTATTTTTTTCAAAATTTTAGGTTCAGTAGTTTCGGAGATAAGAGGGGAGGGGGAATGGTCAAATTTCGTCTATTTTCTTGAATAACTTGGAAACTATTTATTTTAAAATTACAAAAAAAAATACATTTAAGATTGTCTCGACAAGACATTTCATTTGACATGTCACACGATGCAGTTTTCAAAACTTTTTTTTTTCATTTTCCCCTTCCCCCCCAAAAATTACCTCCCACATACAGATTTCATCTATTCACGTCACACCTCTGTGCTTGGGTCACAGAAATTGATATGTGTACCAAATTACAACCCAATCGGTCTAGTAGATTCGGAGATAATTGACTGTAAGCGACAGACAGACGGACACACGAGTGATCCTATAAGGGTTCCGTTTTTGTATTCGGACGTCCGGAACCCTAACAAGCCAGGATAGTACAGCACGCAAGAAAAACAAAAAGATCTATAATTCTAGACTTTACAGTGCTCATAAGGAAAAACCATTCATTTTCTTGTTGACACAATGATCAATTATTTGCAAGACTTTAAATGTTTGCAATATAATGCAAATTTTTATGCTTTAATGAGAGATGTAGCAGTAGGTATAGATGGTACAATAATGAAAAGAATTCTGATGCTATTAAATAAATTGTAAATCATTTTGTAAAAACCAGAATAATGATTGAAAAAAGAAACATTCCCCTACATACCCATTATGTGTACTAGATTCTAATTTGCCCTTGCAGGCCAAAAATACAACAATTGAAATTCCTCTGAGGTGTCTGTCATGTTTAATACACAATCTAATGGTAGAACTGTTCTTCTTTATATTGCTGGCACAGTATAATATAATATTTTAGAAGCCCAAAACTTTACTATTGCATTCTCCTTTATATGTCATAGTGTTACCACAGAATACCTAATGGGTATAAACTATAAATGCATTGTTTCTAGGGGACCATTCAGCCTGGTCCGCCGCTGTGTGCATCGGCAAACTGGTCAGCAGTTTGCTGTGAAGATTGTTGATGTGGCTCGCTTCACTGCTAGCCCCGGACTTAGTACTGCAGGTAAGATCTTATTAAAATGTTGTTTTTAGGGATTAAGAGTATTTAATAGTTTTAGTTTGAGACCTTAGTAAACAATAGTTCAATGAGAGTATTCAATCCGTAGTAAATAAAAGTTCAGTTGAAGAGTTGCTGGATGTGTGAGGAATTTTATAATAGAGTTTTGTGTCCTTATTAACAGATAGTGAACTTAAACAGTGTTCACCAGGTTTGATGTTATTTAAAAAAAAGTACTCAAAATTATTCTTGTCTGTGGTTCTATTAGGTAAAGTTAGACATAGTACATAACAATGGAGTAGTGAACTGTCTTTGAACCAAAGCCAGAGAAAATTCTTTGGTATAACAACATCACTAGTTTATTTGTGTTTTTTTTTTATAAAACCCAACACATCAACGTATTATGAGGCAAAGATAGATCAGAAAGCCTACCAACAGATCCTACTTTGTGATGGATGAGTGTTTCTAGGAACCAATAAATTCAATAGGTCGTCAATTGCAACCTATTTCCAGAAGTAGACCTCAGATATGATGGATGTTTTTCTTCGTTGTGTCGATGATACTTTCAGGGTAATTTCCAGGGTCAAAATAATTACGTTCTATTTAGTCCGTATTTTAGATTATAAAAAAATATTGGACACGTATTTTTTCTTTTTTCGATTAAACAAAAAATAACAAAGATATAGCCCATTAAAGTTACGTGTGACGTCACTCCGCGCGAAAAAATGCCACGCGGCGTGACGTCACACGTAACTTTAATAGGCTATATCTTTGTAATTTTTAGTCTAATTTACAAATAAAAAGAATACGTGTCCCTTATTTTTGAATAATCTAAAAGACGGACTAATTACATTTTTTAGGGCAACTAGCCTAATGCTTTGATCAAAAGTCTGCCACATTTACGGTATCGGTAGCAGCCTTAAGAAGGACCCTTAAAGGGTATGATGATAATGATATGATAAGATAATAAAAGCTGCTGTTTTACGTTTCCAGATTTGAAACGTGAAGCTACAATATGTCATATGCTGAAGCATCCGCATATTGTGGAGCTGCTGGAGACGTACAGCTCCGAAGGAATGCTGTACATGGTGTTTGAATAGTAAGTTCATGGTCCTGAGATTTTTATTCGTATTATTCATTAACAACAACTGAGAGCTTGAGAAGTGCCTCAGCATTACTATTAATATTAAATGTTGAATATTTAATGATGTACAGTAGGGGTTCATTTTGAATTCGACTGTAAAATCAATAGATGCCTTTTTTTTTAGCATGGTAAAATCATCAAATGACTCCTCTCACCCAGGGCAGGGCGCGAGGGACTGTCAGACTTGTACTGAGTAAAATCCACGGTGTCCTTCATTAGCCATTTACGTTCCAGGGTCACGGTAATGGAATAAGTCCCGCGACCCCAGCAGGCTTTGGCCCCGTCATCTGGCTGACGCTATTTGAGGCGCGCGTAGAACACAACGCGCCGTCGACCCGGGCATGGTCCATGGTCGGGCGGTGAGTTGCCCATTACTCGCCGCCCGCATGCCCGCATCGTCTTGCGACGTCCGTCGCCGTGGGCGCCTATCACTGCGGCTGGGGCGGAGGGAGGACGCCGTCCTCTCCCTCACGCGGCCCGCCTCCTCCTTCGCGAGCATGACTGCTTCGCAGAAGGAGGCGACCGCTTCCCACTCCGTCTCGCCCCGCAGCATGGCCTTGACCAGTGCCGGGCGCGACAGGTCGCCGCCTATCGCTGCCGTGAGGACACGGCGGTGCTCTGCCCAAGCGGGGCAGTCCTGCTCCGCATGCTCCACTGTGTCTTCCAGGCGATGTTTGCAGTGGTGACACCCAGGCGTTTCTTCCCTCCCTAATCAATAGATGCCTTGGACATTTCAAAGAAAAGCTCCGTAATAAGCATAACTTAGTGTTTTTTTTTTTCATATAATATGAAGACTAACAGATTTCTTTATCTTTTCAGTATGGATGGTTCTGATCTTTGTTTCGAAGTTGTACGCAGAGCCACTGCCGGATTTGTCTACAGCGAAGCTGTTGCATGGTCAGTAGAACATGTGATCTTCAGGCATAGCTTTTATATTTTAGAAAGCAGCATATTATCGGTTGTCAGCTCTATTGCTCTAGTAATAGAATAGAATATTCCATGTTAACAATTTTGTTTATTTATTGCGATGGTGAACCTTAAGATATCGTCCTAAGTCTCTCAGCCCCCCCTGTTCCAAAACGTTCTAAACGTATGGTCAGCTTCTTTCTTCTTCTTTAGTGTGTAAAGTTGAAAATGCACTAACTTTTCTAGTTTATCGGATATCGTTACAATATTCTTCTTCGTCTTTCCAGCCACTACATGCGCCAGATTCTAGAAGCTCTTCGCTACTGCCACGAGAATGACATCGTTCACCGTGACGTGAGACCCCACTGCGTGTTGTTGGCTGGTCGTGACAACTGCGCGCCTGTCAAACTGGGAGGGTTTGGTGTGGCTGCACAGCTGCCCACACCGACTGCCCATCGTGCTCCGCCTGGTAATATATTTTATGTTTTTTTTTTGTTCCTAATTTAAGAAAGTGATGAGTATGAATGTTGGAGAATAGATGGACAGGAAGAGGAAGGGCAAAAAAAAAGATGGATGGATTGTCTAAGGAATGATATGAACGAAAAAGGAGTAAATGATACGGTGACGTCTGATAGGCGAGAATGGAAGAAAGAAACGTGTTGCGCCGACCCCAAGTAAAATGGGATAAGGGCAGGATGATGATGATTTTGTCCTTAATTCGTTTAGATAGACTGGCTAGAATAGACAAGATATGAAAAAAAGATAGGACAGCTATAGCGAACGAGTCGGTGCAACGACCATTTATATCTAGACTCCTAATCACAGGCGAACACATTAGGTAAAAAAGTCTTATAACCGTCGTGACTCGACCACTCCTGTGAGTCCCCTCGTCGCACTGACCTTGAGTTAGCCAATCCGAACGCAGTACCCCGTCCCGTTAGCCAATCAGAACGCATTACCCCGTCCCCCTCGCTTACGTCGTACCTCAGCGACTTGGCAGAATAATTTTCGTTAGTCAGATCGTGCATGAGGCGTCTACATATAAGTGGTCGCTGAGTCGGTATTTTGATCCAAATGCGCCTATAATGTTTTATATCTCAGAGTGGTAATATCTTACGTAGGTTAAAAGCCGCTCTTAAATGACAATATAAAGGCAATAGCAATACACATACTGACAATGTAAAGGGATCATTCATGATTGATACAAAGTATTTTATGAGGTATGACTATGAATGCAATTTAATTGTCAATTCTTGATAATACCACAATATTGGGCTTAACGTGATGTAGCTTGATGACACATCAAAGAGTTATTATTGTAATTTGGTTTCCTAATAAAAATCTCTCCTGGTGAAATAAGAGATCATAATATGTGCAGCCTAGTAGCAACACATTGATGTGAATGATCCTAAAACAATAAGGTATAAGGTTTAAATTAGCAGTGTTACCTAAATCACACTACTGAATTCTACAAGTCATCTATTCATAATTTATACCTACTATCTACCAAGTTGATGACAGTAGGTTGTATTACACAGAACTGGTGATGGACACTCGCCCGCTAATGGGTCCCATGGGCCAAGCGTATCTCAAATCCGATGAGTATGGTAAGACATGGAGACCGTGCCCCTTGCATGGACTATGTGCATATACCATCAGCACTGTGTCTTTGTACTATCACGGATTAAAGGGATATTAGGTTGTATACAATGCACGATAGTAAACATAGGCATACATTGCAACTCAAAATAATAACTGCACATTACGCATTCGGGTTTTGCCGACCGGACGGCTCGGCACAACAAATTACGAACCAAAATATATACAGAGTGATTCTTTTAAGTCGCTCAGTAGTGGGAAATCAGAATCATATTAAAATAGTTACTGGAATACTTTCAAAGGAAGCTCTGGTCAGGTGTGAGTTGCCTTAATAGGCAACTCGTTCCTGATCAAAAAATGAGACAAATAGACCTAATTATTTTTTTAATGCCTCTCGACTCGGTAGCCTGACATTGAGCAATTAATTAACGTGACTTCGTTAATAATAAAGATAACACTAACACGCCACAGTCCACTTAGAAAAGCGTGCAGTGTCAATTACATGACTCATGTTACACTACACCACACTTGAAAAAAAAACTGTCTTAAAATCTCTAAAAACTAAATTGCATTTCAATTGAATTTTAACTATAGTGTTTTTAACGCCATTTAGTGATGATCACGTTCGATTTCATCGATGGAATTCACTGTTATCGTGCATAGTTACAAATGACCTTGTATCTCTTAATTTAGTGATATCACCATGTGTCTCATACGACAGACATGTCGCTTCCAATCACTGTATATAACAGATTTCACTTATTGGCACTTTATGTTCATAACACTTTGTATTTGATCATCGTACCCTGTTCTAGTGTTGTCTACTTGTAAATTCAGATTAAGTCCACAGTGTATCTATTATTCACTTCGATACTATACATTTGTCTAAGTACAATCTACAGATTGACATTGAAGAAATTTTCCCTTCCCCTCGCAATATCTGCAACAGTGTTAAGGCCTGCTTGCACAATAAAGCATTAAATATAATATTAAGTAACTAGCGCTAAACGCATCTAAAACATGACTATCTCTTATTCCTAAGTAGACGAGAACCTCTAAAGTTTACCTGAAAGATGCCACATTCAATGAAATATGACATCTTATATTCTTTTATATAGTGATATAGTGCAAGTGGGCTTAAGTCGCGGTTTATATCGACTGGGTGAAGGCGTGTGGCAGTGGCGGTTAATTAAAAAAACATTAAATAAAGAATTAATTTTAGAAGGGACACTAATATCCACGGCGTTCCTTCAATAGCCCTTTACATTCCAGGGTCACGGACCACGGTTACCCGATAAAACGGTCCCGCGACCGAGACGGTTCCACGACCCGCCACCACCACTAGGTTCATTTTAGGTATCTTTGATAATAAAGCGCCACAGTTGCACGCCCTCGCCACGTATCTTCTGTATAAAACACACCTATGTATGCAGTTAAAAAAAGAAGAATATTTACAAATAGTTGAAGCTGATGACGTAATATCGGTTTATTCCAAAAATCTTCGTTGAATTATCCCAGCAACGGGGATTGTTACTTTTAGCAGTCGCCAAATACGAGCCAAAACTAGTGGCTACTACTTCACGTAGTTTATGGTAGCGCCATAAAGTGACAAATGACGCCATTAACCCGTACTATGCCCCTAATGCTTAACACACAAGCTTTTAGGTAGTATTAAATAATAATTGCTAAAGCAATATACAGTAAATGATTTGTAAATAAACTTATTCTGTTATAAAAACACACAGTAAAACACGCTGTCCGATATTTTGTGCACATACCCTGTTCAATTGATGCACTGTCACATTTGAAAATAATGTACAATATGTCCACTTCTCGTACGTTTTATATATTGTTGGTGGCGGTTATTTGTGGTGAGAAACTTGCTACTGCGATTAATTTCATCTTCATTAGATAAGTTTGCTATTTTGTTACAATATACACTATACAGAGTGATTATTTTAAGTTGGTCAATAGGAAAACTTTGTTTTTTAAACCAAGAGTCATATACGCAGTCACATAGTACAGCGTATTTTCTTTATACAATTTGTGTGAAAAATAATAATTTTGCTAAATTTTGCCAACTTGCGTTGTTCCGAGTTCTTCCCCTAAAGTTTCAAAGATTCTTACACAAAACAAAACATTTAAAATAATGGAGGCCATACACGTTAAGGTTTGCATATTTTAACCTTGCAGGCATAACCGACAGGCAAGCCCTAACCCTAGCGTTATGCGTACGTTCGGTTATGCGTGCACGATTAACCCCTCAAACGTCCATATGATCCACCGGTGGATCATAAGGACGTGCCTGTCGGTTATGCCTCTATAGCATCGCATCGTCAGCCTATAAATGTTCCCACTGCTGGGACACAGGCCTCCTCTCTGTGAGAGGGAGTGGGCCATAATCCACCACGCGGGCCCAGTGCGTGTTGGTGGATGTCACATGTCTTCGAATTTTTGGTTCTAGGACTTGCCGGTTTCCTCACGATGTTTTCCTTCACCGTTTTGAGCAGTGGTGATGAAACAAATTACACAAAGTAATGTGCCTCTATAATCATATCCAAAATTGTTAACATCGATATTATAAGCTAAAGTTTCCGGTATCTTTTATGGATTCGAAATTCCCCCTGTTGGCCAACTTAAAAGATTCACTCTGTATTTTATAAAATCTGGTCTATTGCCATAAAATTACGAGTACATTATACACCAAAATACAGACGAAAACACAGTAGACTGAGTACTGCTAAATACACTATTAATGATAAATAATCAAATTCTAAATCCCAATCACTTCACTAATTCATCCTACTGTCATCAATTTTCGCAGTCGCAAGTTATTTTATATAAAATAATAAATATAAATAGTACATTCACAAAATCTGTTGGTACCTGTTTTAGTCAAATAGTTTTTTCCTTTTATTCTTTGTGACAGTTACAAAAAACCACAGCTACTTTATTAAACGTAGCCAACCCCAACATAGTTCAGGAAAAGTAAGCCCCACCATTGGATTGAAATATTAAAAAACAACTCTGTTTTAAACAAATAAAAAATGCCTTAAAATATCCATGTAACTAAACTTGGTACCACCAGATTTTCCCTCCCTCCATATTTGTTATGACTAACATAACTATAACACGACACTTGAACTTGAAGATTTTCCAGGTCGCATCGGAACTCCTCACTACATGGCTCCGGAGGTGGTCTCCAGTCAGCTGTACGGCAAGCCGGTGGACGTGTGGGCGGCTGGGATACTGCTACATGTTCTGTTAGTCGGGTACTTACCCTTCACTGGGACTAAGGAGCGGCTGTTTGAAGCTATATGCCGTGGACGTTTGAGGGTGAGTTTTTATATCCCATTTTTATTCGTCCCTTTATAAACCACCGGTTGCTCAGTGTGAAAAAGCAGTCCAAATTCCTGGAATATCTTAAGATGTTCTAGCCTTTTTTTAGCGTGGTAAAATCATCAAATGAGTCCTCCCACCCGGCAGGACGCACTGTCAGACTTGAACTATCTAAAAACCACGGTGTCCTTCAATAGCCTTTTACGTTCCGGGGTCACAGTATTCGTTTGGCTTTGGCTCCCAGCAGGTTTTGGCCCCCGGCAGGCGTTGGCTCCCGGCAGGCTTTGGCCCCCGGCAGGCTTTGGCTATCGTGGCCACTACTGGGCCGACATGAATAAAAGATTGAAGAAGCTGAAGTTTTGGTATGTTGTCAGCTAACTGTTGTCAGCGAAAAGCGCGCGCTTTTTTGGACCTGCCTTATGTAAAATTCCATCTATCCAAACTTTCACATTAAAATTTTGGTTAGATCTAACATCATCTTTGTAATTCTCTTGACAGTTTGACGCGCCTCTCTGGGACGAAATTAGCGACGCCGCTAAGGATCTGGTGCAGAGAATGTTGACCGTGGATCATACTCAGAGAATCAACATCCAGGAGGTCATGAATCATCGCTGGATAAGGGTACGTATAACAAGCATAGAGTGAAAGATTTTAGAATAATGAACCTTGAGTACTAGTGTTTAAAGTACAAATAACATTGCATTGGCTTTGGGGTAACTTTGTTTAACGTTGTTTTACACTAGACTCTAGTGTAAAACAACGTTAAACAAAGTTACTCTAGTGACTAGAGTATGGCACAGATAGCATAGTGGTTGAGTGATGGACAGCTAGAAGCTGAATTCTGAACATAACGGTATCCAGCTTCTAGTATTTGAGATGGAACAAAATTAAGACAATTTATTTTGATAGCCATTGATGTCCACAGCTATCGCCGTGGGCGTCGAAGTCATCACGTCGCCTCTCTTTTTGGGCCGAAATCTTTGTAAAAAATGAGTTTTAGTTGCACTTGAATTTTAAACACAAAACAAAAAAAGTGAACCTGCAGCCATACAAAATGAAAATTACATTGTCAGGACTGGAATCGATTTTCTATCTGACCTCCTCAACCCAGATACTGATTAATTACCTATAATCACAAATAATATCCCTCAGGACCGCGAGAAGCAGCTCCGCAATCACCTAGCGGGAACTGTGGAGGAACTAAAGAAGTTCAACAGTCGACGTCGTCTCCGCGCGGCCACCCTGGCTGCGGCGGCCGCTGATGATGAAGAGGATGAAGAACAGCAGCCTAGGAAAGCTGTCATGTTGGAAGAGGCTTGTTCGGCAGGTAAGCTTACCCAAATCGTCCTTGCTACTACGATATAATGATGCAATTCGAATGACTTACGTCGTCGTGGCGATCGTGTTTTGTTTTTCATCTACCCGTAGATAACCGCACGATTTATGTCGTATGTCGTAGTGGTAAGGATGATTTTCACTTGTAGTTAGGATAAAGATAAAGGATAGAGCTGTGTGTGACGTTTAGCGCTAACTTTGTCGAAAGAACGGTCTGTATTACACGAGTTCAATGCTGATTTTTGTGTAAGCAAAAGCCATGCAGTCGCAGCTTGAAGCAGTCGATACAGTCTGCTTCAAGCCAGTCAGTCCGTGTATGGCTGCCCAGGTTATAACGTAGAAGCGCTTCTTGCTTACATAAAAATCAGTGAGTCTAAAACGGCCACACAGCAACATTCCAGATGATTCACTTTGTGAATGAATAATACAAGAATAGCTAGTAACGTTGCTGGAAATCACTGCAAATGCACGAAGTTCGTGCATTTCCCGATACGCCATTGACTATTCTTTCACGAAGGTGAATCATTTGGGATATTGCTAAGTTGTCGTTTTAGACCCTCAGTATGAACTAATTTTCATTGGTCACGGACTTTTGCCGTGCCTACTTTATAACGGTCAGTTCACAACGAGTATTCGCAGTATCGTTGCGTCACGTCGCGCCGCGTCGCGTCTCGGTGAACTGACCTTTACAGTCAGTGCAGAGTAGCGCCGCACTGCGTTGCGAAAGGTGTATCTTATCGTGTAGAAAATAGAGTTAGATTTTGAGTAGCTCTATTGAAATGTGTTCGCAGCGTCACGTCTCGGTCTGAACTGACTCCGAGTTCAATGACAGGAGAATGAACTTGATAAATCAACACCATCTGGTGCTAGGATGTTGTAGAAGTGCCTCGTGGAGCACTTCTACAACATTACTTTTTGTGGGAAGAAAATACCTTAATTTTCCAAAATTGGCGTCAGATGGCGGTAGTTTAAATTGTAAAATATCTGTAGTAAGCGCCATCTTGTAACGTTTTGGTACTACTTCATCTTTCGGTAGATGGAGTTGATGCCTTTGAAAGTACCGGACCAAGTCTAAGGCCTGGATAAATGGATAAATAGTCGTTACTAAGCCAAAGCCAAGCCTAAGTCAGTGCTTGGGGACATCAAATGTCAGAAATTTCCATGAAAATTATTGACATTTGACGTCCCCAAGAATTGACTTAGGCTTGGCTTTGGCTTAGTATCGACTATTTCTCCAGGCCTTATTGTACCTTCCCCTAAATCTTAATCCTAACTTTCTAACTTCCGAAGGTAAGTTTGTTTTTTACCTTTCACGTCAGAACCACTGAAAGCATTCTGAAATTTTGCGTTTTCCTGAAGATAATTATGTTTTGAGTTGTACAGAATCGGACACAGGGTGGGTTACCACAGTACCTTTCTTCCGGATCAAAAGTACTGTCCCCGAGAAACAAAATTTTTCTCATGATAATAGATGACGCCACATGTAGCCGAATTGATTGTCAAATCTAAAGAGACAATGCTAGAACTTGCAAATGCGGCTGCGGTATAACAATGCAAGAACTTAAAGTTGACTAAATTGCGGTATTTGTTTGTACAGACGCCAGTAGGTCAACCTTCCCGAAACTGTCAGATTTTACCAATCGAACATTAACCTTCTAGTATTGTGATAAGGTTGAAAATCTATTGAAGAAATTTGGCAGATTGTGGTAGGTAGATGTGCAGGCGTCTGTACAACTAAATTCATTGTCCATCAATAGTCGGCAATATAACACAAACGCATGCAATTTCTTGCATCGTCTAGAATCTTGGTAATAAGGTCTAGGTAACATGTTTATATGAAAATATTTGTTTCAGCTGTGAGTCTGATCGTTGAATCACTGGACGATGTGTCAGTGCTACAAGATGGGCCTACCGTCATGGATCCTGATCTATTTCACAGCGTTCTTGATGATCTCCAGCTTAGAGCTTTCTTGGAGGTAAGCTAAATTCTATTACCTATCTTGTTCTTTTCATCTTTGTCTGATTTTGTTTTATACCGTCTTTTTTCCTACGCATCTGTAGTGATGATTTTAATGTAATAATTTACATAGAGGCAGGTTTTAGACGAGGCTTCTCCACCACAGACCACCTCCATTCTCTGAACCAAATTATTGAGAAACACTACGAATTCAACATGCCATTATATTTAGCCTTCGTAGACTACTCCAAAGCATTTGATAGCATCAAACATAAATCGATATTCGAAAGTTAAAATTCACATCACATCCACAAAACTTATATCAGCCTTTTGAAGCATATCTACATAAACAGTACAGCCGCCATAAAAATAGAAACCGTTGGTCCGTCTTTCCGAATCAATAAAGGCGTCAAACAAGGAGATCCACTTTCGCCTAAACTCTTCACTAAACTAAACTTTCGCGGAAACTCATGGACGTTTGCATTCTCCCCATCCTCACGTACGGTGCACAAACTTGGTCTTTGACAAATCTTCAGAAGTCCACGCTCGCGGTTTGCCAGCGACGCATGGAACGCAGTATTTTGGGAGTCAAACTTTCAGACCGCATAAGAAACACAGTACTGCGTTCCTTAACGCATATTGCCGATGTGGGAGAGAAAGCTGCCAAGCTGAAATGGGACTGGGCTGGCCACGTATGTCGAATGCCATACAATCGCTGGGCAAAACATACATCCGATTGGGTGCCAGAAGGGAGAACTCGACGTCGTGGCAGGCCCAAGCGAAGATGGCGAGATGACTTAGACCGCTTCATGAAGGACTGGACCACAGTCGCAGAAAGCCATAAGAAGTGGAAAGAGTGGAGGGAGGCCTTTGCCCAGCAGTGGGACACTATGGGCTGATATAATAATAATAATAATTTACATAGAGTCAGCAGTTTGCTTGTAGGTAAAATACGTAATTTTAGTTTTAGACAGTAATAAGTCTAACTTGTTCATCGTTATCGTTGTACACAGCGACCCTTACATAGGAATACCATCTTATTTGTGCCTATGTTTAACAAATAAATAATTTGATTTGTTGTTGTTCAGAGGACCTGGAGTAAATATTTCTTTTTTATTTTGCTTGCAAGTAACCAAACCCCGGTAAAAAGTGAAAAAAAAAAATAGATTCATTGAAGTTACACTCACTCACTTAACTTAGAGGTGCACCTCTGCTTATATGGCTCTATATTATTATTTTAATTATATACCTCTCTCTAATAGTACACCCTCATTTCGCCCATTATGTATAGAGCCTGTCCAGATTAGTTGTTTTATGCGCGAGTTCACTCGCACGTCACAATTACTATTGCGTCTAGAGAGAGGAATCCAGCCCGTTACAAACATGGACTCGAAAACAGCGGTTGTGTTGTGGCTTGCATATCGTTGATGGAGAAGTCGTAAACGAAGAGAACGTTGACGATTTAACGTGCACCCAATGCTACGTGACAGAATGACGGATAGTATGTTTATAACATTACATCCGAAGCTCAGAGAACACAGTGAGAAGTTTTTCAACTATTTTCTGATGTCAGAAATATTATTCACAAAAAATCTCGACAATTTCATCCCAGTTCAGAATAGGCTGATGGTTCCATATCCCAAATGACTACTCTTTATTCAACTTTGTCAGAAGTTCTGTGTTGAAGTTATCACGCTTCATTTCAAATTAAATACGTCCACTCGCAACGTTGCGAGTAGTTAGTGTAGTTCTGGACGCAGCAATGGCGCCCGAGTATGTTGTCTTGCACGGCGCTCGCCCGTTAAACGGGCGAGTCGAGAGTCCCTCTCATTGCACGCGGTTTAAGCGCGAATGAGGAAACCGATGCCTACGCGCGTTATTTTCTTTTTTTAATTATCCGCAGCCACGGAGTACCTATAGATTAATACGCAACTTGTTTCCCACCAGATCTACGACCGTATAGCCAGTACAGTGGTCGTAACGAGTGGTCGCGCGCCGGCAGCGGAAGGTCGCCAGCGATGTCGGCAGGCGCTGGAGGCGGCCGGCCGGCTGCGGCACGCGGGCCCGGGCCCGGCCGCCGCCACGCCCGCCACTGCCTCCGCCATACACGAGATCCGGAGACTGCTAGCTCTGCCACATATTAAGGTAAGTCACAGTGGTGGTGACGAGTGGCCGCGGAGGTCGATGTCGGCAGGCGCTGGAGGCGGCCGGCCGGCTGCGGCACGCGGGCCCGGGCCCGGCCGCCGCCACGCCCGCCACTGCCTCCGCCATACACGAGATCCGGAGACTGCTAGCTCTGCCACATATTAAGGTAAGTCACAGTGGTGGTGACGAGTGGCCGCGGAGGTCGATGTCGGCAGGCGCTGGAGGCGGCCGGCCGGCTGCGGCACGCGGGCCCGGGCCCGGCCGCCGCCACGCCCGCCACTGCCTCCGCCATACACGAGATCCGGAGACTGCTAGCTCTGCCACATATTAAGGTAAGTCACAGTGGTGGTGACGAGTGGCCGCGGAGGTCGATGTCGGCAGGCGCTGGAGGCGGCCGGCCGGCTGCGGCACGCGGGCCCGGGCCCGGCCGCCGCCACGCCCGCCACTGCCTCCGCCATACACGAGATCCGGAGACTGCTAGCTCTGCCACATATTAAGGTAAGTCACAGTGGTGGTGACGAGTGGCCGCGGAGGGTCGCCAGCGATGTCGTTGTGGAACTACTTTTGTAAAAGCTTAAAAGATTTACTTGCATTTGCTGTGGACATAATTAATTCGATAGTAAAAAGAAAGTAATACATACTTTTATGATTCACACAGCTTGATCACCCTGACTTCGACGAAAGGCTCCCACATTGAAAAATTGCAATATACATAATTAACTTGACAACTCAGCAAGTGGCGCCATCTAGCTTTATTACGATGTAACTGGAAACCGCCGAAGAGGTCGGATAACAGTGTTTAGTGGAATATTGCATGAACAGTTGTCTGGCAGTTGTGTTATGGTGACGAATGATAGAAGGTGGAGCCACTATATTCAGACACGTCTTCCATAACCACATTGTAACTACACGACGAGAGCGCATTAAAATTATTTTTAAACAAAATAAAAAGAATTCGCATGAATCAAATTTTGAGATCATTATTGACTGTGTAGGTGTCACTGACCAAAACCAGAATGACACCGGCGATATCGCGAAATAACGGCCGGCCACATTACAACAACACTATCGCCCGCCGCTTGACTACCTTTAGGGTCAGTTCAGACCGAGACGCGAAGCGACGCGACGATGCGGGCACTCTTTTAAGAACCATTAAAAATACGACTTTATTTTCTACACCAAAAGATACACATTTCGTTGTGAGAATTTAGAATACGTTGAGATGCGCCGCGCGACGCCTCGCGGCGCCGCGCGACGCCGCGCGACGCATCTCAAAGCAGCGGTGCTGCGCTGCGCATCTCAAGGCCTCACGATGCAGCGCGGCGCCGCTTGACGCCACTCGCGGCCGCTCCACGATGCGAGGTGAAGACCGGGAGCTGAGGTAGTCACCTCAGCGAAATTCGTTACTCACAATTATGCATACTCAGTCGAGTATGCATAATTGTGAGTAACGAATTTCGCCAACCGATTTAAGTTAAGAAAAGGTCAAAGAATAACAATGTAGAACTTGCCGGTCAATTTTTTGGTTCATTTTTTTGCCCTCTTCTCTTAATCGTAAACGGAATGTACCTATTGAGTACCTACATGATTTAATAGTACATTGTTATCCAAGGCGTGAAAGTTACTTATTTACGTCCCGAGACGGGGTTTGGCGCCCGTAACGTAGTGAGGGCGCCAATAGTTCGAGGGACTAAATAAGTAATTTACCCGAGGTAAACACTGTGCTTTTCATTACAAATACGAGGAAAGTAAAATTAACAACATAAATTTTAGCTAAAGAAAAAATAAGTGTAGATCGGATTGTCACTTTGCCGCTTGTTTTTTTTTTAATTTTTGTCCTGTGGTCGTCCATATATACAGCCAGGATTTTTCATGTTCAGTTTAAAAATTGGCAAAGATTTTGTCGAAATCTGTATTATTTTAAAGAAATAGTTAAAACTAAATTATTTTAAAGTCATTATTTATATTCTTAATAATTAACTTTATGGTATTTTAATTTTAAATCGCTCTGTAATTTCGTGGCTGTATAAAAAGTTTGAACATGGTTCAATAGAAATGTCAAAATAGAACTAGTTTTTTTTTCTTAAATTTGGCAGCTGTCAGTTGAAAGCGATTTTCCCTAGGGCGGCAATGGATAACTTTCAAACGGCTAATCAGACATGTAATGACCTACTTTCAGAGTATGAGTAATGAAAAATCATTTTAATGATTATTTCCGTAATAATTCATAGAAAAATCAGATCACAGTTTTTGCGGGACAGATAAAGCGCATAATAATATTATGTTTATGAATTCGGTCATAGTTGCAGTCACTCGGATTTTGCATACCTACTCAACTACCTCTTGCCCCTGGACTATGTAGCTGAGGCCGCCATTTGCAAATGGGACTGCGGGAGGACGCGGGGCGGGGCGGCAGCGCGTGGAAAAACTAGACACGTTCTGCTGCACCGCGCGGCGTCTGGATGCGCCTCGCGACGTTGCGATGCGTCTCGCGGTGCAGCGCGAAATGTAGCGCGAGATGTAGCGCGGCGCTGCGTGAAATGACAGGCCTCTTCACGCATCGTCGCGTCGCTTCGCGTTTCGGTCTGAACTGACCCTTTGTCGGTGTGGTGTGGTTGTATACGTGTGGTAAATTCTAACAGAATATAAGCGAACAAAACATCACAAACATTACATAAGCCTTAAAATCACAACAGACAAAACAAGGCAACCTTATGGTTGTCAAAAAACAGCTGCGTCAAATTACGGCAACAAATCATAAAACGGCAAGACAAGGCACCCTCATAAGGATATCCAATACAAAGAATGTTCTCCCACAAACGTATACCCAATAACCTCACAAAGGAAAGTCCTCCTTACATGCTACCTTCAAATAAACGATAAATACCTTCACACAACTCACGATTTTATCTTCACGTCACGTTTGCCACAAAATCGCTGTGCGAAGGAACCAATTTTATCGACCTTACGTACCTTACGTATATTTACAAAATATTTTCATTGCGTTACAAAAGTTTTATTAGGGTGCTTGCAGACGTACTGCTTTTAGTTATGGCGATCTGCGATTTTGCAACTTTGTCGGCCAATCAGAACAGCGTGGTGGACAGCGTTCTATGGTTAGTCCGTCGTCTCAAAAACGTCCGCAAAAGTAGAGTGCATACATTACGAATTTTCATGTCGTAGGTCGCCTGTTGAATTAGAAATGTAACATACTGTGCGTTACTCTCATCTTGGCTTTGTGTGGTTTGCGTAAATTCGAATTTGTGTTATTTTGAGTAAGACTGTTTGTCAGATCAGAAATTGTTTTTAGATAAATCACTTTCTGATTTGACAACCAGTCTTAACAAAGGATATCGTACTACCCAGTTACTGTGTTGTGGAGTTCAGATAGGCAGTCTACCCATGTAAAATACTGATAACCAGCTGTACCCCAACATAGTTTGGAAAAAGCAGTGCATCGTATGAGCTCTGTATCAAAATCGAATGTTTTCTTTACCTGTATTTGGTAGGGGCTATAATGGGCATCAAAAAGTTTCACCAATGAGACAGAAGTCCGAATACTGAGACAATTTGAGCGCGGTTTAGATGTTCCGATCACGTTACTTCATTCGTTAATTCCAATAAAATCATTTATCACGGATGCTGAATAAAATTATACGTGGTTGTGAGCTCAATCGTTTTGCCAACCTTTCGAAAAAAATCGCTGTAGAGAGATACTTCAGTATGTCTACTACGGCCCTTACAAAAGTTTTATTAGAACACACGTGTTCCGAATACGAAATGAGGTTTTATTCCAACAAAATTCAATATCCATATCCTTCGCTGTTTAGAACTTGAGGGCATAAACAACAGGTCCCGGAGGTAACTATCCATAGACTAGATGATAGAGTTTTGTCTATTTTGTAGATAAACTTGATACACCGTGCACAGGTTTGTTGTAAAACTTTTATTTGTTTTGTTGAGGTTTTGAAATTGAAATTCTTGGTTTCGGGAAGTTGATTTGTTTGTTGTTATGTAAGGGTAGTAAAGCATATTTTGTTGCGCTAAACTTTCAGTAGACCAATTTTAGGAGCACATTTTGAATTGAATATTTTCTTTTGCATAAAGTTAAAAACTTTTTGAAAAAAAGGGAACCGACTTCAAAACCAAACACAAAAAAGTGTAAAATAACTTTTCTTTCGGAAGTCGGTGGCTTTGTTTTTTATTTCACTGACTATGCAGGCCACCGACTTCCGAAAGAAAAGTTATTTTACACTTTTTTGTGTTTGGTTTTGAAGTCGGTTCCCTTTTTTTCAAAAAGTTTTTTATTTTACCCTTTTTAGTTTAGATATTCAACAAAAACCTTCATAATAATCGGCATCTTTGAAAATCTACAATCCTAGTAAGCAACAAAAACGGATCTATGCGGGCAACTTCACAAGATATATATTATTGTTATATACTAAAACCTTCTTCAGAATGTAAGAAATACTTTTCTGAAAACCGCATCAAAATCGGTTCAGCCGAACGCGAGATAATTTATTTATTTATTAATTGACACACCAACGACTTATTCACTATTTCAACATTAGAAATTTGGCACAGATGGTGAAGATTTGTGGTGAATTCGTCACTTATAGGTGTGTACAGCATTTATATGGTTCAAACTAACTAAATTACATTGAAATACATTAACATATAACATAATACAGTACATTAAATACGATTTCAATAAATAGGTAAAATTGCATTAAAAATAGTATTATTAATATTAAAATAAAATCAAAGCTAAGATTAAAATTAGAATTAAAGCAAAATTGAAATGTAACTAAAAATTTAAAACGAAAGAAATACTAAAATTAAAATTACTATCAAAATCAAACATAATCGAACATAATCAAATATAATCGAACACAATCAAACATAAAAAGTACAGAAAAATAAGTACAATATTTTTAGATGGAGTTACCGTGGATCCGAAAGCGAAAGCAAAACATTCTTGTCCTCAAAGTAATTAGATTTTGTAACAGAGACAAACAAATTAATCGAAAGCTGAACTGAGGGTACGCCGTCTGAATTCATTCAGACTGTTCGAAAATATGTCCAAGTTGTTAGTACGTGTGCAAAGCTTGTTGTAGCTACACAAAAACCGGTACAGAGGAGCGGAACGACCAAGATTGGTTCTAGTTTTAGGCATTTCAAATGTTTCCGTTCTGAAATTGGATCTGAAAGAGGTACGGCGGGGCACGATTAGACTGATCTCTGAAACCAACTCCGGGACGTTCGCCAAATTGTGAAGAATCTTAAAAAGCAAGATTAAATCTGAGCAGTTTCTTCGTTGCTCCAGGGAGCTCATCTTAAAATGACAGAGCCTTTGAGGATATCCTGCTTCGCGATCACAAGTCTGTGATCTGTAGCAAAGATATCTCGTAAACTTTTTTTGAACACGTTCTATTCTGTCGATGTGGACATGATACGTTGGGTTCCATACAGTTGATGCATATTCTAGTACACTCCTCACCAGAGAGTTGTACAGAACTTTGAGAGTGCTAGTCGCCTGGAAATCCTTACAGATTCTTTTTATGAATCCGGACATCTTATTCGCTTTGGCGATGATAATGTCAAAGTGATTTCTGAAAGACAGTTGGCTGTCGAGTTGGACTCCCAAATCACGAATTGTGTCAACCCTCTGAAGGGTTATGCCATTTAAGTGATATGCTGACGGATGAATTAACTTTTTACGTGTAAAAGTTATATGATAGCACTTTTTGGCATTGAGAGTCATCATGTTAATATGACACCACTCGTGAATTGCGTCCAAATCTTTTTGTAGCAACGCAATGTCAGTACTTGATTCTATTTCCCTGTAAAGTTTCAGATCGTCCGCAAACATGGAGAATTTAGAGTGTTTTATTGAGTGTATGATGTCGTTCACAAATACAAGGAAAAGAATAGGGCCGAGATGGGATCCTTGTGGTACCCCAGAGGTTGAATAATAAAGTGGTGATTGGTAACCCTTTATAACCACTCTCTGATGTCGTTCCAGAAGGTATGATTTAAACCAACGTAGCAATTGACCATGTACACCATAGTTCTCTAGCTTTTGTAGTAGAAGTGCGTGGTTCACTTTGTCGAACGCACTACTGAAATCCGTGTATATGGAGTCCACTTGTACACCGCCGTCCACGGATCTACTTAAATCATTAATGTAGTGAACCAGGTTGGTGGAAGTGGATTTGTTAGTACAGAAACCGTGCTGTTCTGTGGCCAATTGAGTTTTAATGAGTGAAGTCAATACAGGACAAACTAATGATTCGAACAGTTTCGAAAAAATTGAGAGGAGTGATATGGGCCGGTAGTTCTTAACATCATTAGGGTCCCCTTTTTTAAATATTGGCACTACGTTTGCTGTTTTCCACTGCGTAGGAAATTTAGAGGTCATTAGGGACTGGTTAAAGATAAGTTTAAGAGGTAATGATAGGTATTTGGAACATTTCCTTATGAATTGCGGTGGTAGGCCGTCAGGCCCTGGACCTTTGCAAGTATTTATTTTACGTAATTCATTAAGTACGTCTCGCTCTGTGAAGTAATGGCTCCCTAGAGCAAGTTGTGGGTAGCTTTTTGTCTTAATTTGTACCGCGGTTGTGCCGGCTGGAGACGCAAAAGTGGAAGAAAAGTGTGAGGCAAACAGTTTACTCACTTCTTCTCCAGAGGTAGCCACTTCCTGGTTCCAATGCATCTCAGATGGAATATCATTTGACTTAGCTTTCTTGGCCTTAACGAATGACCAGAATGCCTTCGGATTATGTCTGATGTTCTTTTCCGTGTTAAGAACGTACGTGGTGTAGCACTTTTTAATCATTATTTTAGAACGTTCCTCTAATATACGGTATTCATATTTGTCCCTAGGGTTTTTGTACTTTTTAAAACGGAGTCTTAACTTTTCTTTTTCATTGAGGAGTCTGATCAGACATTTGGAAAACCAAATAGGAAATTTGTTATTACGTATAGCACATTTAGGAACACATTCGTCCACTATCCTATTCAAGTGTGCATACAATGTGTCTACCATTGAATCCACATCCCCCATACCAGAAAACAGACGCTTCCAGTCGATGCTCCTCATCCTCTCATTCACGAGTTCATAGTTTGCTTTCCGGAAGTTATATTTGAGAGCAATCCTACTTTTTAGTAATGGGGGTGAAATATTATTAATGGTTATGTCAAGAGGTGGGTGATGAACATCAACTAGCGACATTGGAGTTTTACATTCGCTTACAGATCCACTGTCGAAGTTGCACAAAATAAGGTCCAGAGTTCTGTTGTAACAGTTCTTAATAGTGTTAATTTGCTTAATATTATTGGATGACATAAAATCAATCAGCGAGTAGCCTAACCTATTCGCATAGTTTTTAGCAGTTGTACACGGTGAGCTGGACAGAGTATTATCCGTGCACCAGTCGATGAAACTGAGATTAAAGTCGCCAGCGATAATCACGTCTTGTGCCGTTTTTTCTATCACTGCGTCCACGTTGTCCAGGATCAAATTGAGTGGGGCATGTTGCACGGGCGGTGGCAAATATACCGCACAGATGTAAAGGTCACTCGAGCCTTTTTTGCTGTTTGTTCTGAGCTTGACCCACAGGTCTTCGGCGTCTGTCTCCCATTTTGTTACACGTGTTGAGTCTAGAGCCCTAGAAACGGCGATCAATACACCTCCACCTTTTTTCTTGCCAAGAGGAGTAGAAACCCTATCTCTACGGTAAACGATATATCGGGAGTCGAATAGTTCGCCATCGTTTACGCTGTCGTCCAGCCACGTCTCTGTTCCAATTATCACATCGTAGTTATTAAGGTGTGTAGCGAGCCTGAGATTATGTAATTTGGTCTTGAGACCTCTAAAGTTCTGATAGTATATGGTGAAGTCAGTAACTAGATCGCGGTCTTAATTCACCTTTGGTCCCTTTATAGCAGGGAGATAGCCTCCAGGCTTTTTATGTGTTTGGCTTGTTGTCCATCTTCCTTCCTTATCAAGACTTTGCCATCTCTAACCCAAACGTATTTGTACCCCTTTTCTCTTGCGACTTTTCTGGCGGCTGCATGGATTTTCTTGTTTAGAGGTGATAGGTGCTCCGTTACGAAGACTGGTTTAGCTACGTTGCTGTACCCAAGGTGTTGCGAGTTAAGTTTTTCGTCGGGGCGCGCTTTGTTGAAGTTTGTCACTGAGGATAGGATAGTATCCCTCAACAGCATGCTACGTAACTTGACTACTACAGCTCTGGGGCTCTTGCTCTCAGGATCCAGCTTCCTTACCCGTACTACAGACAGGATGTCGTCCTCTTTGATGTTACAGGAAACTGCATTTCCAATTTGCTGGACCATTTTAACCAGATTAAACAGAAATATAAATAATCGCGGACAAACATGCAATGGTCACTGAAAATCTACAATTCAAGTAAGCAAAACGGATCCACGCGGGCAACGTCACGGGATATCCATTAGTGGTATATACTAAAACCTTCTCCAGAATGTAATGAACACTTTCCTGAAAACCGCATCAAAATCGGTTCAGCCAAACGCGAGATAATCGAGGACAAACATACATACATACATACAGGTCGAACTGAGATCCTATTTTTTTTTGAAGTCGGTTAAAAACATCATTTGAATACGTATGAAGTCACTACTAATATGCAGTTTAGTGTTTGGTACATTCATTTTTACATATTATAAAGAAAATTATAGCAATTTCTCCTGTAACATGGGTGTGTACTGTGTACATATACAAACATACATATGTACTTACACAAACAACTGGACCCGAAAACACTACCTGTAGGCAATGCAAATATTATTTTCCTTCCAGGAATCGAAACTGCGATATGCAGTGCAGCAGCCCATTGCATAACCACTGCGCAGTTCATGACATTGCATTGGTGTAGGTAAAAAACCTGAACGGCGTCACAAGTTCACATAAGATTTTTATACCTGTCAAAAAGAGTTCTAAAGACACAAAAAATATCAAAGGCACAGCACGTGCAAAACAAATACACACACGTAATAGTATGAAATTATACCGTTAAAATACAACATATTATCATACACAAGTCCTTGAAAAAGTTCACCGTACCTCGTCATCTGCATGTTTTAGTGGGGTCACCACAATATCTCACAATGACGGACAAGTTTCATGGGTGTCTAGTGTTATTTATTCACGATCAGACGAATAGAAGATGCATTGTACAAGATTGGAGGGTAGACTTTACGTTTATGTCGGGTTGTCGTATTTATAGTTTAACCTTTTAGGTGTGCCTGGTCGTATTTTCGATAATCTTATGGGAAGGTCGGGAAACGAGACAGTAAACAGTTCTGGTATTTTAGCTGTTAGAGTGTAATGTCATTCCTTTGTTGACACCTTTTATTTTGAATTTTGGGTCGAAAATATCTTGGATATAAATAAAATTGATTTTATTTTATCTTGTTGAAAGTTACAACAGAAAATTGACATGAACATCGCTTATTACGTTTAAAATGGCCGCATAATGGCCTGTGATAAGCCATGAGATCAACATAGTTGAACGAGTGTGGACGATTAATTTATTTTCTCATCGTTGCGTGTCGTCCTTTATCTCACTGCACAAGTGCAGAACGACTCGTGCTTCTAACGTTATTACATGAAAATGCAACATTTAGATTGCTTACGGTTAAATCCTAAGTCCCACTAGGTAATAAATCCGACCTAATGGATCTGGCTTTCTAGCATTTCCAAATAAACCAGCATTTGTAAACCTGTCCTCGTACAAAATAGAACAAAAGAGAACTGGGTCCGAGTCCTTCAAAATTCATGGTAGCACGACTGACTGCCACTGAAATGTAGATAAAAGTCTAGCTTGTGGCTCTGAATCTAAATATTGGTTCCTTTTTCTTTGTTGTGATAAAAGAACATCATAAAATTTACACCAGTATCTGACTATACTCGGTACGGTACCTGTAAGATATTGTACAATTTACTCAAAATCTATTGAGTACTTTCAGAGTATGGAAACGTGTTACGTGTTTCTGCTTCATTAAAAGGAGTGTGTTTGTCTTTAAGAAAATTGTATACGTTTCTGGAATAGTCTTCATAAGAAGACAATTTAGTTCCTAAGTTGAAATTCTATTTACATACTTGCCTTTGTTCGTAACTACGCAGATGCTACGCAATTTTTCCGATAACAAAATCGATGGCGATAAATTAATTTCCTTTGACGAGACAAGCAGATAACAAACTATTGTTTTTCTGAATCAGGAAATTGGCTCATGAAAAAATAAAAGTAGAACTTAACTCTCAATTTCCGAGTCGTAGGATTTTAATAAAGAGAGTACGCAGCTGGGGCTTGTCCGGGGCATTCTCGATCATGTTCTGCTTTTATTTTCTTTAGCTGCTCCATTCCATTGACACCCCTATGCACTTACAGTCCCTTTGATTCGTCCGTATGCCTGTTTCGACTCAGTAAATTCGTATCAGTCTGGATTTTATTGTGTAAAAGAGTATGTATCCCCCGTGGCCAGTCTGTAACACGAAAAGCGAGAAGTATTTGGATAGATTTGGATTTATAGTCGTAAAAAGCAGAGGATTTTTCAGCACAGCAATGCCACGACCGTTGAATAGCTTCTTGAACCTCGTTCCAGCTTTGTTCAGATCTATAGCCAGACTCCTTTAAGATCTAGTTGCGTCTTAAAAATATATTCTGAAGTAAGAAAACTTTAAAATATATTTTATGCTTTTATTTATTACTGTATAATAAAAATCGCTCTTAAGCTGGGGACTGAGCGCTGGCCATCTCGTAAACTCAAACTAGTAAAAGTGCAGAGTTTTCAGATTATAATAACTTACTGATCTTTGTTTTTCCAAACTCAAAACGTATTTTGGAGACACAACATAGATCAACACATGCACTAGAAGCAGGCTTTACTTTGCGGAAATCCATACATAACTCTGAAGTTTTTTCTCCTACAGTAACATACCATTCGGATATGTGTCAACAAGGAACTCAGCTATTTTTTAACTCTTCCTAAGTGGGTTGGCAATAAGGAAAAGTGGTGACCTACATCTGACCCAAAACTCTCTTTGATTCAATTCATTTGACAATTGTTACTTTTTACTCTGGCAAGTAACTACTTCAGCAAGTCATTACCTTTCGTAAATAGATGTCAACAAGGAAAAACAAAATTACCAATCTAATTTTACCAGTAGTAACACAGAATTGACGTCATTCGTCCAAATACTGTCTTGTTTCCAATAGTCCCTTTGTTCTTTGTGGTGGACGCAGAAAATACAGGGATACGTTCAATGGTATCTATTCTGTGTTCAGGTAAAGCTCCCTCAATCCTCCTATGATGAAGCACCCAAATATATTACCATGATATAATGTAATGTTAGTACATTATCTGCGGTGTTGTAAAGCAGATGTTCGCGCGAAATGGCTCATTCAATTGAATTACAATACGCGAACGAAATAATATTATTCAAGATTGTGATTTATATGGGTGCTCTTGATTCGTTTTGCGTTTATACTAGGGTAGGTACTCAATTAAGGATTACTATTCGGGGAGCATTAAGGGCGCGAATCGCCAATAAATTTGAACGCGATCAGCATATTGAGGGAATCATGTTTAAGAGTAGGTAATATTCCATTGCTGTATGCTTTTTTAAGCTCCTGAATAAAATTTACAAGAGGTCAATCTTACTATTAATACACATGCGAAAGTTTGCAACGGTGGATGGGTGGATGTATTAAGATGGTGGTATACAGATAGTTTATAGACCGGTTCAACACAGGATACTTTTTATTCCAGTAATAATGTTCCCGTGGTATAAAGCCGCGAGCACAAGCCAGTGTCATACATTAAGTAATTGTCTTCGGAAATTACATTGAAATAATCTAGCTGACGCATTAATTTCGAGTTTGAAAACACAGTTCCATAAACCAGTCTACAAAGATGACAGTGGCAGTTCTTAATCACGCTATATACACAATGTATGTATACTCATTGCGTTAATTTCAACGGTGGAATCCGCTCTTAATGAGCTAGACATAAAGTTAGCAGACGTCATGTGTGTCATTACCTGAAGCATAAAGTGTACAGTTTATGCCAGCTTTATATTACTGTGCTCCTTTAGACAAAATCTTTATCGTCTGATTGGGATTTTATCACAGCATAAAAGTACAAATACCAGCACATCAAGCTACCTCAATCTTCCAAACTTTATTAGATTTTCAACTTTATCATAAAAGGAAAAGATTCTTGTTCGATTGAGATTATTATTTGGCCGTGGAGGATTGATTTGCACCTAGCGTCTGTACAAAGTAGGTATTGATAAAAATTCTGGCAAAAACAGTATTGAGATATTCTTATAATTTTCTATGATAAAACATTGCATCGGCTTTAAATAAATATTTATCAAATCACTTTAAAGTACTCGTAGTTTCAAGATTCACGGAAAGTACAGGATGATTGCAGCCGAGGAGTGCTTTAGGAGTCGGCGACAATTGCGTATTCTCCAGACAGAATTCTTTTAAAGAAGTTATTTTTTGAAAATGGAGTTTTCTATCATCGTTATAATTAATCCGTGGAATTACTAAAGGCTTTGTGTTGGTTGCCAGTCTCGCTAGGATGATTGCAGCTTGGGACGACTTTAACTGTATGACAATTGCATGTTTTATTATGGTTTCTTATATTAGAAATACATGTTTGCTCTTTGACTCTAGTGTAGATCAGAAGTGACAAAGCGTACAATTGAGTGAGCTTACCCAGAAAAATCCTTGTGACTAATTTTGAAGGGTGCTGATTGCACAACGTTTTTCATCTTTCTTATACATTTTTTTAGTAAGCTTTTAATGTCCGACTACTACTGGCCAAAGGCCTTCCTCCATTCCTTTCTAATTCCTCCAATTTTCAAGGAACGGTGCATCCACACCGCCGGTAACATTTGTAGCTCAACGTTTCCAAATGTTACTCGGTAACATCTGCCAACAAAATGTTATTTAATGTTACTAAGTGTTGACGTGTTACTGTAAGTCGAGTAACGTTGCTCAACATTCGGTAACATCCTCCATCAAAATGTTATTTAATGTTACTAAGTGTTGACGTGTTACTGTAAGTCGAGTAACGTTGCTCAACATTCGGTAACAATGTTACCCCCATTATCTAACAATGTTACCGATTGTCGAGCAACGTTACTCGACATACAGTAACACGGCAACATTTGTTGTCGGATGTTACTGCGGTGTGGATGAGTAACAATCAACAAATAGTAACAAGGAGCCACAAAAGTTGCCGAATGTTGCCGAATGTTACCGTGTTGCCTTTTGTTGCTCCACAAATGTTACCGGCGGTGTGGATGCACCGGACGATATCCCGTCCGGCTTGCTTCGTGGTCTGCCGCGACCACTTGTCGCTCTGTTTCTTCAAATTGCTAAAACCTTTGTGTTGGTTCCATCTCGGAAGTTTCCATGCCGCTACCAGTCTGCAAAAATATTTGCCCGTTCAATAGGTATGTTTCATAATTCGCCGTGGTCTCCGCTGTCTTAATGGCTAAGTGGTATTATACGAGTATCTATTAGTAGGTCATCAATGGGCCAACTATGGAATCATGTCCCAACCATGAACAGTGTTGATGTTTTCGTTAAGTTAGCTTTTGTTTTAGGGTTTTTTCTTTCGGTTGACCAGCTGGTATATATAAATTGAAAACACTGAGTTAAAGCTCTGCCCATGCGTTTCAGTGCGTCGCGTCCAATCAACGTTTCTGAAACTTCTCGAATACTTTTATAATACACGAACACAAACCGCAACTTTTTGTCCCTTTCAACAAAAGATTGGCGGTTCACAACAACTATCAAACACAACCCTTCCTGTCCACATACCCGCGAAACTTAACACATTATTAATGAATACTGCACTCGTCGCCCGCAAATATAATTTATCTCGACGAAACTTTCCAAAGTGTCAACCCTATTTCATTTAATGAATGGGATCAAGTTTGGGGGCCTTATCATTTTGATGTTATTAAATGGATACCTCCCTAGTGTTCTAGAGGTAGGTATTATACAGTGTGTCCGGACACGAGTTAGCGATACTTGAAGGGGATGTTATAGATTCATTTTCATCGACAAAACTGCTTTTAAAAAAATTCTTACTCCGACACCTCGCGAATGGCGGCCATTTTAGTTTTTTGATTTGTCAAACTGGGGTATGTACAATAAAATGCAAATAACTTTAAATCCAAGAGACCGACATACATGCAAATGACTTTATTGCAAAGTTAAATGTTAAGGCTTTTCAAAAACTTGCGAAAGTTTTCTAAATAATATGTAAAAAGAACCAAAAAACGTGGGCAAACACGAAATGGTACACAAAAATTACTGAATATTTTCACATTTTATACTCTAGCACGAAAAGTACCCCTGTATTTTGCTTAGGTGTTTGCATTAAGATAAAAGTATTTGAGTTAGGCTATAAAATGGTATCAAAATTATTTCTCTACGTCATGCACTTTAGGAGTTATTCTTACTTGAAAATAACCCTTCCTTAGCGAATGTACCCCAATAATACAGGTGTCGCATTCTTCGGGCGAGCTAAATCGTTTCTGTGTAAATTTATGACCTGTCATTATTAACCACCATGTAAATGATCCCAACGAATCACCCATAAACTGAAATGGCCCATTTTTTGAATTAATTCAAAGATTTTTTTTTCATAGAGTAAACAAAAAATTTATTATTTCAGTTTAATGGTGATTCGTTGGGATCATTTACATGGCGGTTAATAATGCCAGCTTATAAATTCACGTTGAAACGGTTTAGCTCGCCCAAAGAATGCAGCTTCTGTAACATTGGTGGTACATGCGCTAAGGAAGGGTTATGTTCAAGTGAGAATAACTCCTAAAATACTTAATGTAGAGTGATAATTTTGATATTATTTTATAGCCTGACTCAAATACTTTTAACTTAATGCAAAAACCTAAGCAAAATTCAGGGGTACTTTTCGAGCTAGAGTATGAAATGTGAAAATATTCAGTAATTTTTGTGTACAATTTCATTTTTGCCCACGTTTTTTGGTTCTTTCTACATATTATTTAGAAAACTTTTGAAAGTTTTTGAAAAGCCTTAACATTTAGCTTTGCAATAAAGTCATTTGCATGTATGTAGGTCTCTTGGATTCAAAGATATTTGCATTTTATTGTACGTACCCCAGTTCGACAAATCAAAAAACTAAAATGGCCGCCATTCGCGAGGTGTTGGAGTAAGAATTTTTTTAAAAGCAGTTTTGTAGATGAAAATGAGTCTATAATATTCCCTTCAAGTATCGCTAACTCGTGTCCGGACACACTGTATATTACATTGTGTAATGTAGTAGCACTATTTGATCGAGTGATTTAAGGTTTTAAGAGTTATTAACCGTTTTCGGAAATATTAAATATAAAAAATTCACCAAGCATTGTTTGCATTTATATTCAAACTAATATTATAAATGCAAAAGAAACTGTTGTCAGTCTGTTAACTTAAATGACAAGTACCTAGACGATGACCATGGTTTTTTTTTAGTGTGGTACTTTCATCGAATGAGTCCTCGCACTCAGCGTTCCGCCTCCTTATTCGCTAGCATTACTTACTGCTTCGCAGAAGGAGGCGACCGCTTCCCACTCCGTCTCGTCCCGCAGCATGGCCTCGACCAATACTGGGCGCGACAGGTCGCCGCCTATCGCCGTCGTGAGGACTCGGCGGTGCTTTGCCCAAGCGGAGCAGTCTTGCACCATATGCTCCATCGTGTCCTCCGAGCGATCCTCGCAGTGATGACTCCCAGGCGTTTCTTCCTTCCCTATCCGAGACAGGTACCTCCCGAAACTTCCGTGGCCGGTGAGGACCTGCGTCAGGCGGTTGGTCAGGAGGCCGTGACGCCTATCCAGCCACTCCTCAAAGAGGCGTCTTACCGCCGCGATTGCGGCGTGCCCGACGATGACCATGGGTTAGAATACTTTTAATCCCAGTCCCGACGGGTCCGTTTTACATTCCGACCTTTACGTGGGCAACTGTTAACTAGCCCATTTTTTTCTTTAGTTATAAAGACATCAGTTCTCTCAGATATACGGTATAAATATTTTCCCATACTTGCTGGGTTCTAAACATTCGATCAGTTAACAACGAACACAAAATGGTGCAGTCCCGTGCTCTTGTACGAACAGCAGTTCCAGTTTTCCTTAACCTAGTTCTTTCCGGAAAATTAATGGGGCGTGTATGTAGGTTTTTCTGGGAATTGAAAGGCGGCCAACAAGCTTTCGGAACGCTGGCTTTGAATAAGGTAATCATCGAATTTTCAAACGAAAGTAATCATGTTATTCCCGAAAATGAAAGGATAGCAAAATTTTCCTTAGAACTGTGTTCAATATTTGATTTATATTTCTAGAATTTCAAATACATTTTCATCTCTTGAACGCTTCTATTACGTGATGGAACATGAAAGCATAGAGCCCTGCTTTACATTCTCACGAACTGTTTGAACTTTGTCATATCGGGCTCGCGTTGAAAGAATAGGAGATAGGGATAATGCTAAAAAATTCCAAGTAGCATCTGGTTGTAACACGTTCGCAAGAAATATGTCTTGAAGTGTGTCATATGCTGGTTTCTCATGTCTCCGTTGCATTATAAGAACGAGTTGAAAAATGTGCAGAGTAGGTACGTCCCGCTGCTAAACTACTTTTTCGTACCACTTGCTCAAAAAAGTGACATTCTATGCCACAAAAAGCGAACATAACAATAGTCATTATTAATCTGTTAAAAACAGGGAAAGAAAATTGTACTGAATTTCATTCATCCTCTAGGGGGAGAATGTGATTTAAATTTGGAATAAATAACACTGAACTACATCTGTATTTACACTTTACACCATTGAGTTTGTATGTAAAGCATTACACATCTTTTTGAAAAAGGAATACGCATTTATTATGCAGTTATGATTATTGAATAAAATTACGAAAACCGACGAGGCCGTATGAGCTTGATGCCTTTGCTTTTCCGACAAAAAAATATTAGTCTAGGAATTTGCAGCGTTTTTGTTTTCTTCAAATACATAAACATTAAGTTTATTTTAATTGTCATTATTTTTAATAAATGCACTCATATTATTATTGTGTTAATTTTTTCGCAAATGATACGAAAAGTAGAGTATTTTCCTCGGTGATAAAGCTGTCTTAGTCTTGGATGAACTTAAATCCCTCGCTACACTCAGGACTCGTCTTAAATCCCTCGCTTCGCTCGTGATTTAAGTTTTTAACACCCTCGCTGCGCTCGGGAGTAAACCTCGGGTCCTTCGTTGCGCTCGCGATTTAAATCGTCACCCGCGACAGAAGACACTGCTTTATCCCCTTGGTTAATAATCTACTATTTTATTGTTTAAATTTTCAGTTTTGCGAGTACGTTCGGTCGCGTACCTACGCTGTTATATTTTCGGGTAATATTTTGATTTTATTATTTCGCATACAGTTTAACATAGAGTTTAGGGTCATATAATTTTGAGGAATAAGGAAGTGATAATAATTTACTGTTCCTAGTTATTAGTTGCATAAAATTAAACTGTTTTAAGTCTTTTAATAGACTGACCTCACAGTTATTGCAGTTTCCCCATTGACGTCAGTTCATTCAAGTCCAGATAATTCTCGACTAATTATACCAATTTATTAATAATAGAGCTTCAATGATAATTTTGTTTTAATTCTATTGCATATTGGTCGTTTGTTCTGAACACAAACTGCACTAATTATTCAAACGTGTGCCCATTTTGCATTCTATTGTCTATCAATCAATTATTTTGAGCCTGTTGCCCGGTTGTCGCTAAAAATATAATAAATATTGCGAAATTCTAGTATCCGGATAGCAGTTTCGAATATATTTTTTGCCAGAAAAATGTCTCTTTTATAACAACGGCACTCGACATAAAAAGTCCAAAATGAACTCTAATAACTCTTTGAGAAAATTAAAAAGTACAACCACGTAAGTTTTATTACTGACTTAAAACAAACGAAATCCATCCTCGGAAGTTAATTTCGGCTGTTTAATATTCAACCAACAACTCTACCATCCCTTAAATTAAGCATAGTAACTCGTAACTTTCTCGGGTATGAAATTCGAAAGTTTGAAAAAAAAACGCCTTGGACGAAACGGCGCTTATTTTCATTGGAGATAGGATGTTTTTTTGCGGAATTAGCGCATAATCCCCACTCGTCGACTCATTAATCAACCGCTAACGACTTTAGATTGTGCGCCACAAACGGCTGAATGCTGACCTAAGCTCAGATACTGCGTCTGCCTTCGCCTCAAATGCACTTCGAGATTAGTTTGCGAGTTTGAATCGTGGAACTTGAATTGAAAGAGTTTCTTTGTGGTGTCGGAAATCGTCACTGTTCTTTAGATTTTCACAAAAGACGATGAACTTATAAAACACAAGTCAAGCTTTTTGTAGCAAGAATTCAATCAAAATGAACAATTCGAATATAATATTATCTAACATCGTAAAACTAGAAACTAATCAACGACAGACGATTTTGGACCCTATTGGAGAAGCAAATTGACAGTCGGCAAGAGTACCCTACATGCATAAACTAATCAAGCATGCCTTCAGTTGTTGTCCAACTAACTAACCCAACTGCATAGTAATTCGAATCAGACTTAAACTGACATCTCCATAATGGACTCCTTTGCTTAAGTTGTGACCATAAACTAAAACCTTTTCAATAAATCGATTTTACTTATGTAACAGAACCAATAGGAAACTCCCATCTCTCATTTAATTGTTTCCTAGGAAACTAAAATCTAATTTTAATTGGATCACAGCCCAGTCATTGTTCCGAAGTAGATGAATTGAAACGCGATGGAATTTATATTCGATCCTACAGTTAAGCATTGTCTTTGTTAGGTATCCGTTACTGATTTGAAGGTTCAAGATTGGCAAGGTCTTATTGGATTTTTCGGGGGTATCATTGGATTTCATTGATTGGAACATAAGATGATTGGTCTTCTCAAATTCTTATCAGAGCTTCGATACTTTGTTTTGGAAATGTTATCTCCGTGCTGTTGATGAGTTGGATTTCAACGTCAGTTTGATACACTAGTTCTATTTTCGTTGTTGCGCCGAGAAACAGGTTAATGTGGTGCTTCCTAGGCGATAGCCTCCTGGCTTTTAGTCTGTAAATGTATACCTAGTTCTGAATTATCGACCTACCCCAAACAGCTTTTTTTTAGCGTAGTAAAATCATCAAATGAGTTCTCCCACTCACTGCTGTCAGACTTCTACTGACTAACATCCACGGTGTCCTTCATTAGCCCTTTACATTACAGCGTCACGGTATAAAAATAAGTCCCGCGACCAAACCCCCCCAAACAGCTAAGGAAAGTAAACCTAAGCCACTGACCAACGAAACGAAAGAGTATCTAGCAAAGATATTTACGTCATCTCTGTTACTAATTGATATCGAACAATGATCATAAACTGTAAAAAATGGAAACAACAATAAATACGTTGCCATAAGTCCTAATAACAGCTTTAACAAGTCGACTGGTTTTAGTGTAATAAAAAGAAAACAGCACGAAGTAGCTCGGGCTATAGCAGTCTTCAATAATACAGCGTCGTTAAATAAGGAGCTTTGTTCGCGGGACATGTCGGCACTGGGACTGGGGCGCTAGATTCGACATGATAAATGTTGAGTACGAGACGCTATACAAAGGCAATTTCAATGGTCATACATCAGAATTTAAGAGTTTTAGCGACAGTCACACCACGGTCTGCAGCCTTAGTTGTGAATGGTGATAGGAACTCCGTTTTAATTGCAAAGGAAATTCTTCCTGAAAACAACAATTTGCATGATCTCCTCGTTAAACGCAGACTTGCGGTAATGAAGTGACTAACACAGACTTGCGCTGTTCATACTATCGTAAATAGTAAATCAAAACGGAGGAAGCCAAGACAACTTCAACACTATTATTTAAGGCAATAATCATAGTTCTGATATACTTTTATTCTTTTTTAAGTAAGGAGATAGATTTTGGGTAAGAAGGGCGTAAAACTGTCACAAACTTTTATAACAAAGCTAATTTATACGAAGATAGCATCAGGTATACGACTAGCCAAATAAACGTTGAAATTGGTTGAATAGATAAAACTTGTGATATTATGACTGTTGTTTTAGTTTAAGTGCTTCATTCCTTTACTATCGGTGTTCTAGGTTGCCTTTTGTATTCAGGTTATAGGTCGTTTCTGGTAATTGAATGAAGAAGTATTGTTACTACAGTCAGGTACAGGTCGACTTCGTGTTTGTCAATTTAGATTAAGTCCCTATAAGTAATACTATAATTTGGCTATCTAGGACAAGGACGACATCCGTATTAGCCATTAAATCACATTTCTTTTTTCATTCAACCACTCAAGAAATATACCGTAATTTTATCTCTTTTCCGCATAGCGAAACTAATCTGCATGTTTCCCAGAAATTCCTTTTGACAATTCTCTGCGCTTGGATGATTGTGATATCTCACATCCCTCTTGCCGAATTCATAATTTTACGGAAGAAGATTTCTTCCAATCGAGAACGTCGCATTTAACATGCAAATTCGATGGGAATTCTTTCCAAAGAAATGTAATAAAGGATACAGATGAGATGAGGCATTCTAAAAGTGGTTTTCTTTAAGGGTATTTCCATCAAATTGACAATTTTTCGGTGAAATCTCTGCAGAAAATCTAGAAAAGGACTTACTTTGCAAGCAGTATAATTACAACCAAGAAAACCCAGATGAAGAGGTGTTGCTATTAATATGTGGAAGCATTGTTCCTCCACGAGACACTAACTAGATTCGCCATGATAAATGTACTGCACGAGATACGCGCCGACCGCTAACAAGATTAACGTTGATTAACCGAACAATATGAACTGGGTCGGGGGAAAATTCAATTTTTAAAGTTACCACCTGTCCTGTATGGTGGGAACTAATGTAGGGAGAGCTGAATTAGATGACGTGACGTAGAAGTTCTGGACTAGTTTTGCTGGTTGTAGCTAATGCAGTTGATAGTGACTAAGTGGGGTTTTAGTTAGTAATAAGATATCTCCTTACTGTACGTATATTTTATTATACATACGAAAAATAGTGAGGATGGATCTTTGTTGCTCTTTCACGCAAAAACCGTTCAACGGATTTAAATGAAACTTGGGACGCTGTCTGTACTTTGAACTCTGGTTAATACAAAGGAACTTTTTATATTTATGTGCTGTTAATGTGTGATAGATGCTGAATATCACAGGGGCAATACCGCGGGCATAAGCGAGTTAAAGTTACTCATAGAAGTGATAGCCAGTATAGGAGCAGCTGAATAAACTGAAGCAGTCGTGGCTCATGTAGGAAAAGTTGACTAAGATGATCTGATTACCGAACTGTGCTATTTTATAAAATTTTATATGTATTTTTATGTGCATCATCGGTAAAAAAGATGAACTGGAGCAGTTCTTTCAATACTTCAATAACTGCTTAAACCTGCTATCTCAGTAAATATGAAAACAAATAAATCATCTTGCGTTATAAAACTTTTGCTCTCAAACACTTTCTCTAAACCCTCTAAAATAATATTTTATCAAAACAAATCTTAGAAAAGTGCATTGCCGCTGGCACACAAACAATCTCAGATCCGCCATCTTGAAAAATCCAAATCTCCAAAACAAAACTTTGTTCATGAACTAAAAATACATGTTTATTTCCAACTAGGAACTATCCATTTGAACGAATTCTATAAATTTTAAAGTTCTTTTGTCGATACAGTCACGTGTCGCAAACAGGAAAGCTTGTATAATCCTGAATGCAAAAGTTTCGCTAGTTAATCGGATTCACTTGTTACGTACAGATTTTTGCTGATTATACACTGCGATGGATTTATAAACTCCCAACTTTTTTTTTTTTTTTTGCGTGGTAAAATCATCAAATGAGTCCTCCCCCCCGGGCAGGGCGGAAGGGACTGTCAGACTTGTACTGACTAACATCCACGGTGTCCTTCAATAGCCTTTTATGTTCCGGGGTCACGGTAATGAGATAAGTCCCGCGACCCCGGCAGGCTTTGGCCCTCTAGAGAGGGGGCCCCGTCATTATGCTGACGCTCTTTGAGGCGCGCGTGAAACACAACGCGCCGTCGACCCGGGCATGGTCCATGGTTGGGCAGCGAGTTGCCCTTTACTCGCCGCCCGCATGCCCGCATAAACTCCCAACTTATAAAGTCTTGTTTATACGTGTTAGTTGCTAGGTGTGTATTCGGTTGTTGAATTCTATTGTTGCTAGCCAGTATTTATGATATTTTCATTGAAATAGGATACACCCGAATGCACAGATATTGTATGCATGTGTTAGAGAGTAGATGTGTGTGTGTGATAAATAGGATATGTATTTCTAGTTTTATTGACATTAATATAGACTTTATTATCAAGTTTTAGATATCAGGATGGTTAATGTTATTTATTTACTGTATGTAAGGTATCTCTAAGGACTTTTGTGTACAGGAATGGGTTTATATAGAAAAGCACAAAATCAAGACTAGGTATTTATTACCAAGCTACCTCCGTTCGCAAACCCTAGGTCTTTCGTGGAGAAGAACGGAGAAAGAAACTCCACGGCAACATATTTTACACAGTTATAAAACATACAATATCAGTACACATTTATAAAACATACATTATCATTATCAATAATATTCAGATCATAATAAATATCTATTAACTTACATTTTCACTGTAGAACGTTAGAACACAAATTATAACTTTCAGCTTCACACACTTGGATTCTCTATTATTATTTCACATTTATCAAACAGAACAACAATCAGAGCACGGCTTATCTCATATAGCGATTGAAGAATAATGACCACGAATGTGAGGGTACATCTGTTTTTATAAACCTAGAATTGTACCACTCCCAAGAAATATTACCGCCATTATTAACCAATCACAGATCCTCATACATCATCATCATCATCATCTCAGCCATAGGACGTCCACTGCTGAACATAGGCCTCCCCTTTAGATCTCCACATATACCGGTTGGAAGCGACCTGCATCCAGCGTCTTCCGGCGACCTTTACAAGGTCGTCTGTCCACCTCGTTGGTGGACGTCCTACGCTGCGCTTGCTCGTCCGCGGTCTCCACTCTAGCACTTTTCGACCCCATCGGCCATCTGCTCTGCGAGCAATATGGCCTGCCCATTGCCACTTCAGCTTGCTAATCCGGTGGGCTATATCGGTGACTTTAGTTCGTCTACGGATCTCCTCATTTCGGATTCGATCACGTAGAGAAACACCGAGCATAGCCCTCTCCATAGCTCGCTGAGCGACTTTGAGCTTTGAGATGAGGCCGATAGTGAAAGACCACGTTTCGGTGCCGTAAGTCATCACTGGTAACACACATTGATTGAAGACTTTCGTCTTGAGGCACTGAGGTATGTCGGACGAAAAGACATTGCGTAGCTTCCCGAACGCTGCCCAACCGAGTTGGATTCGGCGGTTGACCTCTTTCTCGAAGTTGGACCTACCTAATTGGACTACTTGTCCTAAATAGATATATGAGTCAACAACTTCGAGTACCGAGTTTCCAACAGAGACTGGGGTGGGCACAACATTGGAATTTGACATAATTTTCGTCTTGTCCATGTTCATTTTCAAGCCCACCCGTTGTGAAACTCGGTCGAGGCCATCGAGCATCATGCTGAGTTCCTCCATCGACTTTGCCATGACTACGATGTCGTCGGCAAACCGAAGGTGAGTGATGTATTCGCCGTTGATGTTGATGCCAAGTCCTTGCCATTCCAGAAGTTTGAAGGCGTCTTCCATTGCGGCAGTAAACAGTTTAGGGGAGATAACGTCCCCCTGTCTTACGCCTCTTCTCAATGGAATCGCCTTCGTGCTCTGCTCCTGTACTCGGACCGACATGGTGGCGTTATTATACAAACACTTCAACACCTCGATGTACCGATAGTCAATACGGCATCGCTGGAGTGACTCAAGTACCGCCCATGTTTCCACCGAATCGAAGGCTTTCTCATAGTCCACAAACGCTAAGCATAATGGCAAGTTATACTCTTCGGTCTTCTGTATAACTTGCCGCAGCGTATGGATGTGGTCTATGGTACTATAGCCTCTTCGGAAACCGGCTTGTTCGGGAGGCTGGAAGTCATCAAGTCTGTGTTCGAGACGGTTCGTGATAACCCTTGAAAACAGCTTATAAACATGACTCAGAAGCGTGATGGGTCTGTAGTTCTTCAATAGGCTGTTATCACCTTTTTTGAAGAACAACACCACCTCACCCCTGCTCCACGTTTGAGGCGTTTTGCCCTCGGACAGGACGGAATTAAAGAGTTTCTGGAGGACTTTAAGTATCGGTGTTCCACCCGCTCTCAGAAGCTCTGAAGTGATTCCGTCCTCGCCCGGCGCCTTGTTGTTCTTAAGCTGCTTCAGGGCCATCCTAATCTCGTACAGACTGATGTCCGGGATATCTTCGGTATAATGTCGGGACAGCTTGGCTCTTGGATCTCTTACCAAGCTGTCAACGGGCTTTGCGACCGAAGTGTATAACTGTCCATAGAACCTCTCGATCTCGCCTAAAACCTCTGCTTTGGTCGACGCTATGCTGCCATCCTCCCGTTTCAGCTTTGTCATCCGGCTTTGCCCAATAGACTTGTCCTTTGCGAACACTTTGGAGCCTTGGTTTCGCTGTATGGTCTCTTTAACACGATTCGTATTAAAGAGACGCAGATCGTGTCGCAAGGACTTAGATATACGTCTATTGAGCTGCCTATATGACTTCGCGTCATCGGAAGACTGCAGCTGTAGCAAGCGTCGTTCAGCCATGAGGTTTAAGGTTTGCTCGGTCAATTTCTGAGGTCTATCTTTACGGCAGGGTCTAAAAAACTTAGAGCCTACCGTGCGGACAGTTTCCACTAGCCCGTCGTTGATCTCGTCCACTGAAACTAAGTTCTCAAGGCAAGCAAAGCGATTAGAGAGCTCGAGTTGAAAGCTTTCGGGGTTTTGAATATGGGACCGAGTAGGTCGGAGCGTAGACTTCATTAGGCTGGACCTTTCAAGTTTAACATTGATATTCAGCGAGCCTCTTACGATTCGGTGATCACTACCGGTTTTTACCCTGTTGATCACAGAGACATCACTGAATATCCGTTTCTTGTCGGTCATGAAGAAGTCTATCTCGTTTCTCGTGAAACCATCGGGACTCAACCAGGTCCATTTCCTGTGAGGTGGCTTCTGGAAGAAAGAGTTCATCATGAAGAGTTCCTCTTTCTCCAGAAAGTCGGCCAGCCTCTGTCCCCTAGGGTTCCGTTGCCCATACCCAAATTGCCCCACTCTCAACTCATCACCGCTTTTCTTGCCCAACTTTGCGTTAAAGTCCCCCATAACAACAGTGAAGTGGGTTTTGGTACTATGTATGGCCCTACTTACGTCCTCATACATAGTCTCCACTTCATCATCGGAGTGTGACGAGGTCGGTGCGTATACCTGAATGACCTTCAGCGAATATCTTTTGGATATTCTGAGTATTAGGTATACCACCCTGCTCGACACACTGTCGATGGTTATTATGTTGTTTACGAGGGACTTGTGAACGAGAAACCCGACACCACCTTGGGACTGTTGGTCGCCCTCCCGGTAGTAGAGCAAGTTACCAGACTTCAGGGTTACGGTGTCCTCCCCCTCTCTACGGACTTCGCATAACCCTATAATGTCCCAGTGTAACTTGCTCAGCTCCTCTTCCAGCTCGCAGATCTTTTCGTCAGTCCTCATTGTGCGTATGTTGTGTGTTACCAGGGCCAGTCGTCGTGGGGGTGGGTAGCCGGATCTCTTCCGGAGATTCTTAGCACCCCCTGCTCCGCCGTTACCTTGACCGCTACCCGCGCCAGGGATAGCGGAGCTGCCGGGGACTGGGGGCCTGGTTTTTGTGCTTTCGATCATTTTGGGGGTAATTTGCCTTAAATCGCCACGCTTGGCAGGCGGGTTGGCGATCGCAGTGAGGATGTGCAGTAGGTACACGGAGGACGCTGCTGCCCGACCTCCGGTTTGTCCCTTAGTCGCCTCTTACGACACCCACGGGATGAATTGGGGGAACGCAATTCTAAGCCGGCGCCCCACCGCGAACCGCGTGATCCTCATACATTGCAGTTAAATAAGTAATAAAATAAGCAATAATAAACAAATCTTGTACAGTAGCACCATTTTAAAACTTGATTAGATAATTAAGAAACTCAGTAAGTATTTGTTTACAACCTAGACATAATTCGATAAATATTTGAACATCAACTGATTTCGTTCGGAAATCATTTTATCGTTGTTTTAAATATATTGTTATTATTTATTACAAAGGGGCTATATACCATATCTATCACAATAATAAACAAATCTTGTATAGTAGATTCATTTTAAAGCTTGATTAGATTTATTTGCAACCTGGAAATAATTCGATAAATATTTGAACATCAGCTGATTTCGTTCAGAAATTATTTGATAGTTGTTTTAAATAATATATTGCTATTATTTATTACATAGGGGCTATATACCACATCTATCACAATAGTAAACAAATCTTGTACAGTACTATCATTTTATAACTTGATTAAATAAATTAGAAATTCAGTAAGTATTTATTTTTAACCTTAACTTACTTAAATCGATAAAAATATTCAATTGTTATTTATTGCATTGGGGTTATATACCATATCTAACACGGCCATACTGACAAGTACTTCGCTCTCGAAGTACCTAACTGACTATAATTATATAAATAAATAAATATTTCTTTTTTTTCCATGCAATGATATGTATATGGAATGAACAAACGATAAATAAATAGATAAATAATTTTCAAGTAGTCTCTGGCCTTGACATATCAGTCCTATCACCTGCTGCGCGTGAATTTCAGAAAGATATCAGGGCAGTGACCGACCAGCAGTTCATATAATAGCCTCTGGCCTTGACATATCAGTCCTATCACCTGCTGCGCGTGAATTTCAGAAAGATATCAGGGCAGTGGCCGACCAGCAGTTCATACAATAGTCTCTGGCCTTGACATATCAGTCCTATCACCTGCTGCGCGTGAATTTCAGAAAGATATCAGGGCAGTGACCGACCAGCAGTTCATAATCCTTACTTACAATCTTACTTATAACTTTACTGGGCAGACCAAACACCCCGCCGTCGGTGAAGCTCAATCACCCGCAGTCAGTGAATGTCTAACCACAGCCAAGGTTTTATTTATTCATCCATATTACATATCATACAATCATGTTTTTAAATTTAGTATCATAAACCTTCACTAATATAAAATGCAATACATACGATAGCACAGTAACACTTATTTCTCTAGATTCAACTTAATTTCTTTTTTTTTCCTCATTTATTTGTATTCACAAAGTGTATATAATTATATCATGGACAATATGACGTCTATCACTTGTTCATTTTTCATTTTCTTTTGCATGTTATTATGTACATGAATATTATTTTTTTTTGCTACATGAATCAAAGGATTTACATTTTATTTTCCAAAGAAATCGACTCGGTTATGCTGACAATTATTATTATCATTGCGAATAGTTCTATCAAGTCGAGACGTTTTCAAAATCATGACTTTTTAGCCGATTTACTAAGCTATACTTTTAATTTTGAGGCTAAGATTCAGATCGTATTTCGGTTCATTCGATCAAATTGTAACTAGTTTTCATATTATTCAAGAAGAGATTTGTTCCATTTTATCATAATATTTAGGTTCTTAAAGTCATAATTAAAGCACCTTTTTATTTTGTGAGACAAACAGCAAACAGATGTTCAAACTATAGACCTATTGCAAAATCAAAGAAGATTTTTCTTGAAAAAATAAAACATAATATATAAACTCTTAATCGTATCTTATGAAAATGACCTCCTGATTAACTTGGTCATTGAACAGAAGATCTACAACTACTCTTTCTCTTAATATCAAAGCTTATAAGCCAGTTAAAATACTACTTCAAAAAGACCATCAATTTGTATTTTGAACAGTTTCTCTTCAACTATTTTTTTAAACTAACAGTTCAAATTGTTATAAACAAGTGTTTTTTTTTTGTTTAGGGCACTATTTGTTATTCATTAGAGCTTTATGTTTCATTTCTACACTAGATCATATTTTTAGACTCTCAATAGTAAATTACATATTTACAAAAATGATCAATAGTTAAACATCCATTTGCATGCTGCGTAATCTTTTCTAGTAGTATCGGATTTAATGTTGATTTTTTACATTGGGTTGGCATAAGGACTTTCCTAGCGAGACCCACGGGGCATATGAACTATGAATTCTATTCTATGAGTAGGGGAAAACACCAACATGTATAAAAAATGAGGGAAATTAACACCTAACCATAGAATAACTTTTTTTTAGACAGTCGGAATTAGGGACCACAATTTTTGGTTTGATAATAAATAATGTTATTTATCAATTCACATTGTTATAACTTTGATTGTTTTGAAATTGAAATTATCATATGCTAATGTTTCAAAAATAGGTGATATCTTGTACAAATCCTGGTACTAAGGCATTTGATTGAATAGATTACTTATCACAAAAATAATGTTTTATTTAAGTACAGTCCCAATAAAAGTTCAAAAATGTAACATAGCAAGATTGTGTTGTTGCCGGTAGGTTTTATTTAAAGCTATTCATACTCCTAAATATTTATTTATTTTAATTTTAAATGTAGTAATTTGTCATAAATGGTAATTTTAAAGTTTTATACAATATTTTAAACTTGTTTTTTTTTTTAAAAAAAAAAACGCTGTTCAAATTCAAACCGATTTCAACCTGTGTTTCAAAACAACTTGTTTTAATCATGCCAACCCTTGCATTTTGCAAATGAAAGCTATACCTAATTAACAGAAATGTCAATAGTCTCAACTCTCATATTTTCTTCGAATCAAAAGATATGCAACAACTATTTACAGATTTTTTTGTTTTGCGAAAATATATGCTTTTTTGCAAAAGAAACCCGATATGTCAATTATTTTTTGCTGTATTATTGTTTGTTGGCCCTAGTAAATCCAACATTAGATAAAAGTTTTCGTGTGATAAAAAGCTACAATTTTGTTGATCAGTGTAACCAATTTCCTATCAATCGACAGGTCTTTTCAAATACTTCTATTCAAAGTTGTTATTGCTTTGAAGGTCAAACCTCAGTAAAATATACACAAACTGTTTCAGATAATTCTGTTGCAGTTTCGTCGTCCTATTATATTTAATGTAAACAGAGTCATTTTTATAAATAAAAAGTATACACACATTCTTTTTCTTTGCAACTACCTGACATCACTTTCTTTTGTTGTATTCCTATTTAATTTCGTTAATATTCTAATAAAGCTTAACCAAATAAATTAAAAAAAAATAACACTATTTATATCTAGGACCTTTTCATCTCACTTTTGGATTTAAACATATTAAACTATTAGGAATACTAACATAGGAATAAGGAAAACTGTTACTAACACAATGAGTCAATGTTACTTGAGATAAAGAGATATTATAATAATAATAAAGCAGAGCCTCTGGAGGCCTTACCGACATTAGTAAAAAGTTCATACTGTGGTGCAGAAGTTCTCGTTCCGTTATCCTCGACATGGCTTCGATCTTTTTCAGTAGCATCGTAGTCCCGTTGTTCGAGATGGCAGCACGTTTACAGCACTCTTCTAAAGTCAACTCATCCATCCGATGACGTCACAGCTTTCAGCAGGGATGTGCCGATTGACAGCTCCAACGTTGATTATGAAATATACAAAAAGAATTGCATTAGAATTAATAAATAGATTAGGGCACACATCCCACTTCTGATGTTAGAGAGTAGATGTGTGTGTGTGATAAATAGGATATGTATTTCTAGTTTTATTGACATTAATATAGACTTTATTATCAAGTTTTAGATATCAGGATGGTTAATGTTATTTATTTACTGTATGTAAGGTATCTCTAAGGACTTTTGTGTACAGGAATGGGTTTATATAGAAAAGCACAAAATCAAGACTAGGTATTTATTACCAAGCTACCTCCGTTCGCAAACCCTAGGTCTTTCGTGGAGAAGAACGGAGAAAGAAACTCCACGGCAACATATTTTACACAGTTATAAAACATACAATATCAGTACACATTTATAAAACATACATTATCATTATCAATAATATTCAGATCATAATAAATATCTATTAACTTACATTTTCACTGTAGAACGTTAGAACACAAATTATAACTTTCAGCTTCACACACTTGGATTCTCTATTATTATTTCACATTTATCAAACAGAACAACAATCAGAGCACGGCTTATCTCATATAGCGATTGAAGAATAATGACCACGAATGTGAGGGTACATCTGTTTTTATAAACCTAGAATTGTACCACTCCCAAGAAATATTACCGCCATTATTAACCAATCACAGATCCTCATACATTGCAGTTAAATAAGTAATAAAATAAGCAATAATAAACAAATCTTGTACAGTAGCACCATTTTAAAACTTGATTAGATAATTAAGAAACTCAGTAAGTATTTGTTTACAACCTAGACATAATTCGATAAATATTTGAACATCAACTGATTTCGTTCGGAAATCATTTTATCGTTGTTTTAAATATATTGTTATTATTTATTACAAAGGGGCTATATACCATATATCTATCACAATAATAAACAAATCTTGTATAGTAGATTCATTTTAAAGCTTGATTAGATTTATTTGCAACCTGGAAATAATTCGATAAATATTTGAACATCAGCTGATTTCGTTCAGAAATTATTTGATAGTTGTTTTAAATAATATATTGCTATTATTTATTACATAGGGGCTATATACCACATCTATCACAATAGTAAACAAATCTTGTACAGTACTATCATTTTATAACTTGATTAAATAAATTAGAAATTCAGTAAGTATTTATTTTTAACCTTAACTTACTTAAATCGATAAAAATATTCAATTGTTATTTATTGCATTGGGGTTATATACCATATCTAACACATGCCTACTGCATGGAGTATCTGCTGGGTCGGGTATTCTACTAACATAACAAACGTGAAAGTTTGTGAGGATGGATGTAGGTATGTATATTGTATGCATGTTTGTTACTCTTTCACGCAAAGACTACTGAACGGATTTGGATCAATTTTGAAAAAATGGTACACAGATAGTAAATAACTTGGATTAATACATAGGATAGTTTTTATACCGATTTATTGTTCCCGTGGGTTAGTTTTCGAGTTGCAACGGGTAAAGCCGCTCACAATATGCTAGCTAGTGAAATGTAGTATTACACTTCGAGGTTTTCTTTATCTTTTTGTTTTGCCAGTGTTAAATCTTTTACATTTTCAAATGTTTCTGTCTGTTACCTATCCTCTTTTTAATAATTTTATACCACAGTACTTACATAACGAGTTATTTAAAACTTCCTAAAGTTTTAAATTCTGAAGGATTTGTACATATTTCATAGTTAGAAAGAGAACCAGCTTAACATTACCTTGATTGGTAATGCATAACCCCGCTTTTTCAATTCCCTTGTTCATATGCCTTTGAAAGCTGAGCTTTCATACGTAAAATTTTAATTACTAAGACCTGGAAAGATCTCAAAGAGAATAATCTCGTAATTGAACCGTGAAAATAATTCCTCACACAACGGGTTTGGTGCTTGTAAAACTTCAAAGAAATATTGTAGTATAAGCTTAGGTTCAAAGTGCGTGAATGATTTGATGGATACGATGAAAATATTTCTGACTTCGGATAAAGCTGCGAATGTGTGATACGTATATAAGGAATAAAAATTTTATGTTTCTATCGTTCAGTCACAATGTAAGTTATTCGTTTATTTATTACTAAAATTAGCTATGACTAGCGGGATCACCCGCATCGAGTTCGTTAATTGTGCCACGGAAGCATAATCCTATGCGTTATTACAGACTAAAATCTGTCTCTGTGTCAAATTTCAAAATACGTTCAGATTTTCTGACTTGAGTATTATACATCCATTCATACATCCCAGTTTTGGCATTGATAATATTATTAAGAGCGCTTATTCTGAAAGTTGGCAACGTCGCAAATAGTTGTCAAATATTAACAAGATTTAATTAATTCAGCAATGTTACTGTATGGAAATAAGAAATATCGCTCTGTAGTGCACTAGAACATTGATATAAAAATTAAACACTGAATTTGATGTTGTAACAGTTTCAGGTGTAATAAAAGCATTTGGAAAGTTTCCAAATACTTTTTTTATCATATCATCTAAAACTATATATTCGGTGTTACGATATTAATTATTGCATTCTCTAATCAATGTTTTAGTGCACTACAGAGCCATATTTCTTATTTTCATACAGTAAATTTACCAAATTAATTAAAACTTGTAAATATTTGACAGCTATTTGCGACGTTGCCAACTTTCTGGTTATGCGCCCTTAAGGAATAAGGATTATTGTTACCGAATGTATAAAAACGTATACCTCAGGTAAAACGCACACATCCTTCTCTGCCTTTAAAAACATCCAAGTGAAAAAAAAAAACATTCTTCCGACCATTTTGGCTGAAATCTGTAAAATCCAGCGGATGAAGTTTAACACACGAGGAACTAAATCGATTGGAAAGCATTACGAGTCTTACCCTTTTCACAAGTTTCGCCCACCTCCTTATGTTTTAAACCCTCAAGAAAAATAGACTTACTTAGTCTCGGTATCGGTTTTTGTTTTAAGACCGTCGTAAAACTTACCTAGTTAAGCATTTTAGGCCATAAATTTTCAGGTTCATTGAGATAGTAGTTTGAAAACGGAAATTTTCAATTTATGCATTATTATAAATGTGAAAGTGAGTTTGTTACTTTTTCTTGTTTAAAATACTGAACAGATCTTTGTAAAATGTTGCATATACGTTGTCAGGTGTCCAGAAACAGTCAAAGGGTACGTTTAGGAAACTTTCGTTCCGTAAGTAAAAAGAGTACTACTTATTACCTAACAGCCGTTCCACACTAACATTTCCCGTTGATTTTCGAGTATTGGTCTTCAAATATTTATATAAAACGTCCATTGATGGCATTTTCAGTTAGTGTGGAAGAAAACAACACTAACTTTTTTATGACAATAGATGGCATCTCCTGCCTTACGGATCATGATTGAATTATATTGTTACAAGGAAAATAAAACCCGAATTGATTGTCAAAATCTAAATTAACACAAGAGAAACCGCGGACAAAAGGTCAGGGAAAAAGGAAAGGGAAAATTCACAACAAATCTTGGTAACTCCATTGAAATATCCACTGAATTGGGAAACTGTACTAATCTCAATTTCTATCAAACCTACGCGTTCTGAGACAAAAGGTTTGTTAATACAAAGGATCCTATTATCGTTACCTCAATCATCTGTCACAGGCGATAGACGAACGTTACAATCTGATTGGAATCCCGTGTTCCATTTACCACTATTGCATTATTAACCACACCTGATTTGGGAACAAAACCTGTCGTCAAAGGCCTCTGTGGACAATTGGTGGAAGCATTGAGCTGTTAGCTTAATTATATTAACGATCAAGCTTATCAAGCTATAAGGCCATTAGATGAAAAATAACCTACAATTAACAATGGCGCGGAAGTCTAAACTTTTAAGTCTAAGAATTTCAAAGCTATGGAAGAAGTAAGAAATTAATCACCAACTTAATAAATGCCTCATTCACTATAATTAGCGCAACCATCCATTTGATTACTTAAAATGTATTTGATATGAAGTATTTAGATTAACAACAGTGTAATTTAAATATCAATTTCCATAGCGAATTAAATTAACCTCGATACTCGTGGCGCTCAATACTGTTTTGACCAATATTCTATCAGCGGATGCCGATATTAATATAAGGGGGTTTTCTATAACATCCTCGCCCGGGTTACTTACAAAATATTAGGTATTACCATAAAACAGGCTCGGAGTTGCCAATATAACGTTATTAGCTTTATATCAGGGATCGCCGACTCTTCCTTTGACACGGGATTATAGGCGTGTGAAGAGCAAATATAAGCCATCTTTATTGATTCTCTAATACTGCCTCGTGTTTACATCTAAAGTATGTGTTCCGTAGATTGTGTAAATGAAAGCAATTCTGTAAGTAATTACCATTCTATATCTCTTCGTTAACTACGGGCCTACTCATCTTTCGTGATATAAATTGCTGATTTTGGGAGTACTGTTACTCGGGCGAACTTAATCTTTTTAATATTTCGGAATGAGGTTAATTAGAATTTGAACGTTATCATAATACCCCTCAATGTTCCTTTAAATATTCAAACAAAACGGAGACCTTGCCGTAATGCTTCAGATAATGGTATCAGATCGAATTTTGCCGTTTGATGCTGTATTTTTTCAAGCAATCGTCTTTTTATGTGTAATTTTTTAATCCTTTCTGCGGTAACAATGTTAATCCAAAACTCCTGCTTTGCTTTATGACAAAGGAACATCAATTGACAAATTTCTTCAAATATCAAAAATACGGCTCAGAATACCAACTAAATCTCTTTTTCTACAAAAATCTTTTTTTACAAATTCTCTAAACGGACCCAATAGAGCACGTGAACGGAAAATAGAACCTAATACTTACTCTTTGTAGAAACTGTAATTTTCCAACTCACTCTAAGCTCAACTGTTTGCAAGGTGACAAAGCGAATCCTTTTGATTTTAAAACGACTCCTATATAAAAGCTTATTCATAAAGACTGTTATTTTAAATTGTATTGTGGTCTGCAATCTCAACTTTCTTCGCGTTTCCTCTTCCTACTTTATCATCTCCAAGTTTAACATAATTTGAATGTAATTATACTCGTGAAAAGGTCTCTAAATAGATTGTGATGTTTAATTATTTTGGGTAAATTAATGTTGCCTTTCACTTGTTACTTTGTTTAGTTCACAGAATTCATTGGTGATTTTAATATGAATCGAAGTTACTTTATTTACGAGTAACTTGTGGCTAAATTGCCCAGGGTTTATCCTTGGATGGGTGACCATTAATCATAGCGAGTTTGCGAGCGAGCTGCTATTTGTAGACCTTTGACAGTAGTTACTGTTAGCAAGCTCGAAAGTCTGACAACTAGTCCTACCACGGGAGAGTTCGTACCTATTACCTAGTTATTGGGCTGTGTGAAGTCAGACAGATAGCCATATAAAATACTAATATTCAGCTGAATACGGTTCGACTGGGAGTCGACATCAATATAATTGGTAGGCAAATGATGATAACGAGTATATTTAATGTATCGAGTTCGCTGCGTTATTTCTCTCATTAAACTTCTTAAATATTCTCTTGCAATAAACATATCTTCGTTCATGATTGCTCATTAAATAGTAGCCACTTTTACGTTACTGGCTCTTTGAAATATCTGCAATATTCATTACGATCGCAGCCTGCAGGCCTTTCTTTGCCGCATGAAAAGCAGCTTTTGCCTCCAAAGCGCTATGAAGTATCCAGAATGTGTTCAGTCCCGACTAAAAAATATTGCGCCGCAAAGTAAAAAAGGCGTAGAAAAATAGCGCAATGAAACATGCTTAGAGGATTTCTCTTCACAGTAATGCCGCGGGTCCATTTAAAAGTTCTGTTCTCTTTTTGGATAGTTTTATGTACGGTCTAGTGGACAGTTTTAGAGGTTTCATTTGATTGGCCGGCTTTTTAATAGTGGGGGCGATTGCCCTAGATTCCACCTACTACTACCTACTACCTTTGGAATAGTTTTTGAATTCTGGCCTGTGTTTTCCTTCGTGATTATGTGGGAGTTACATTGAAAATATTAAATATCGAGATTCTATAACGTGGTTAAACCGTTAGTAAATTATTCTGCCTTTGATTCTAAAGGTTTCTGTATATTTAACCTTAAAACGAAAGATGTTAAAAGTGTGTGGGCATTAAAATTAATGTTGTGACCTTTACTTTAACATGGTTTCCGAAAACGAATGAAACTCTTTGAATTTTAAATGAATTTCGTTTTCAGTGTCGCTTTATTTTTAGTATTCCTGACTTATTATATCACCTTTTTATTCATTCCAGGTAAGTTTTCCATCAGTCGCCGTTCGGTGAGTACGACAATTTTATATTCATTATACAGCCGATCCATAGTGAAGCGTTAAAAGCGGACCATTACAGGAGTCTATTACTTTATATCACTCCCGTTATCAAAATCGATTTCGCGTATTTTATTATATTTTAACGACTCGATCGTTAACATAAAGTTCGTCTGATTCGATTATTGACATTAACTTGGTAGTATTTTTACAATAATCAAACATTAATTGAATCCTAAAATTACTTTGCCTCCTAATACACGAATATATAATTATCTAATTCCAACCCGAGTCATCCGACATTGTCGGCGCTATATAATTAAGGTACCAACACCTCACCGTTGTATTTTCTGAGCTAGGTGAGTGTGGGTGTTCGTCACAAAGCACTTTATCCTTGTCTTCATTAAATGCATACTTCATTTGCCATTTCAGGCCCTATTTATACAACAAAATCAACTTAATCATACAAAATTATCCTGCCTTCGCTTCTGATGATTATGAATTAATATTTATGACGTCATAACAAAAAGGATTAGCCCGTCTCAGGTACGGTGACATTAATTCTTCCTTTTAGTTACGTGTTTATACTAAATAGATTGAAAATTGAATACCGTAATGGATTTTAGCTATGGATACGTTGACAGGGGTTCGTTCGTTCGGCATTCACTAAACATGGGAACTTGGTAGCCGTGACGTAGATTGTGTAATCCTAATTGCTTGTTAGTAGATATTGTAAATTGTGCCCCTGGAGCGGGATCAAGGAAACAAGTACCTTAATCACCCTACCATAACATTTTGTTAAGGCGGTGTCCTGCGTGAGAGACAAATACGACGCGACGCGACACGAAGTAAATATTATAATAGTAGTTGAAATAGTTCGAATCGTGTCTCGTCGCGTCGTATTCTTCGCTCATGCAGGACACCGCGTAACAATAACTAGGTATATCATTGTACGGTAAGTGCCAGACACAACCAACTCTCTTTGGTAGTGCTGACACTACCAAGGGGTTAGTTTTCTCTGAAGCATACTGTACCTACAACTACACAATGTAATTTCTATTGACATTCAATTCGAAAAAACAATAAAACATATTGTTTGTTGTAATATATTATTTATTGTTTCCCCTCCCGTTCCGTTCCAATTTGTTGGCTAGAAGAAAAAAATCATCGTCTACAAACACATAAAGACTTCGCCTTCGCGGTTAACATAGACGAGCTGGAGCCCCGAGCGCTCGCAATTCTGTCTCGACAAACATACGGGCCTCTATTCAGGCCTCCGAACTCAACGGCTAGAGAAATATATCGATATTGCATGTTCTTCGGCGTCCTGGCGAAATGAGTCTTTTGTTTTACGATCTATTGTTCCTGTGGTCTTCTGCATGCTTTATTGTACCCCCAAGACGGTCGGTGCCTTGTGTATTTTAATTTATTATGATGAAGTCGCCTGTAATTTACGTGGATGTATATTTCAGTTTGTTAATGATGTTTACGGGAAGGTCACTATTTTAGCTGGTTATACAAATGATTTTACTTCAATAAGATCATTTGTATAATAACCAGCTGCAAATAATTTAGTTTCATCTGAAACATATGAAAATGTATGGTGGTTTAGGGGGACGAGAACTCTATCTAGCAAAATTTGTTATCTCTCGATTTTTACGCAAAAAAAATTGACATGTATAATATTATGTTCCATTACTACGTCAGTTGGTTTCAGCTTTGCCTTTTCATACTGGTGATTACGAGTTCAAACCCCAGCTTTGAACTAATTTTCAATTGTATTTGGGGAGTTTTATATTTTTTTATAGATTTATTTGCATACCTATGCCAGTATCATTTCATCATCATCATCATCATCAGCCGGAAAACGTCCACTGCTGAACATAGGCCTCCCCCTTAGACCGCCACGCCGAACGACAATTCGCCACTTGCATCCATCGGTTGCCCGCGACCCTCACGATGTCGTCGGTCCACCTAGTGGGAGGCCTACCTACGCTGCGTCTTCCGGTCCGTGGTCGCCATTCGAGAACTTTAGTATCATTTCAACTGTGTCTAAAACTCATTTGACACTTTTTTAAACCTTTAACACATAATTTGACTCTTTTATTAATTATATTAATTCCATCGTATAAGTTTGCCAATAATGAGATAACTCCGGTAAACATTACTACACTTACATTTCTTGAATCTTTTTTAAAGTCAAATGTCGATACCTGATAAAATCCCGGCCAGAGATCCCCCATCCACCTCTATGGGGTTGGCTGTAACACTCCGCTGCCCCCGTTTCTGCCGTGTGCACAGGAAAGTGAAAGTCACTGTTAGTATAAACGGTGTGATTGTGTTCCTGTCTGAAAAGTTATTGCTCCCCCATAGTGCATCAGATTGGCTTTTATGTTGATTGGAATATGGCTCATTATGACTGAAGAGCTGGTTTTTATTGCAAATGAAGTTTTATTTTAATTTTAAAATGGTTTTGATTTCTTGGCCTCAATCTAGCTTAGAGGCAAAGATGAGGCCTGAAATGGAGCAAGCTTACTCTGAAGGAATTGGAACTCCTGCTCCCCGACGGAACACAGTAAAAAACTCCGGACTCCAACAGTCGCGAGCCACGTGGCCCTGGTAAAGCCTACCACCGCCATTAAGATCGCTTAGCCTTCAACGTAGGATAGAGGTACCTATGGTTCCGTTGCCCATAGTAGACCGCTAGTAAGTGGATCCCACCTACCCACCATCTGTTTTTTTGAAATAATCTCCGAAACAGTAAATATTTCAGATATCTATGCCAATATCATCTCAAGAATCAGCTGAAAAAAAGTTACAAAAGACTCAGCTGAACCGATTTAGCCGGGACTTTCACAGGCAGAAGGTGGTGTTATAAGGAGTAACTTAGTTGACGTTTAGTTTTCAACAGCCAACTGTGAACTAATTTAAAATGGTAATCATCAGTTTTGTATTAATCGTTAGTTCACTTCTTCTAAAATGTTAATCAACATCGAAAAGGCTTAAATGTTCTTCATTATTTTATGGCTCCCATTTTGGTATATTTAACGAAGTTGGTCTCATTTGCATCATTGTTCTGTTCCAGTAACCCCAGGTTTTGCGGGCTTAGCTCAAATGTAACTTAATTTTTGCCCTCGCAAATGTAGAACAAAAGATTTTGTACGTGAAATTATTATTCTTGCTCGAAATTTTGAGATGTGTGCACTTATGAGGCATCCTACTCCTTACTTCTTATTACTTTCCTAGTAATATTATAAACGTGAAAGTGATGAATGTATGGATTTTAGTTACTCTTTCACGCAAAAACTGCTGAACGGATATGGATGTAATTAACACATATAATATATCTGGATTAACACGAGTGATAGTTTTTATCCTGATATTAGAGTAGTATTACAAATGCAAAAGTTGGGATGTCTGGATGGTAAGATGTTTATAACTCAGTCACTTCAAAACGGCTCAACGGCTCTGAATAAAATTTGGTATAGAGCTAGGTTATAGTCTGAAAAACACAAATGATACCTTTTATCCCGATATTACGGGATAATTATCGACATACCTACACGCGGGCAAAGACAACGACCAGAACATAAATATATGTATATATAGGTCGTAAGCCATAAGTGCACTACCGTATTCAGGGTGGTAATGTACGACATGCCTGTGATTTGTACTAAAATCCTTTTCAGTGTAACAACATTACATACCCATATTTGTTTCCTTTGAATTATTACCACTATACAGAGTCCAAAACGGTAGAATTAATTGGTTGCATATTTGCCTAACGGCGTTTAATACGCGTGGTCGTTTTCGGTATTTGTCATAAACCGCAATTTTGTATCTGAAATATGATTCAAACCTATCAAGTTACTAGCTTTCGCCCGCGGCTTCGCTCGCGTTAATTTAGAAGTTGACAATAAATAAATTCGGACTGAATACGCAATCTATTCATTGTCACCGTAACATGGACTCCTGCAACAGCAGTCCTCCCACCCCGGGCAGGGCGGGAGGGACTGTCAGACTCGTACTGACTAAAATCCACGGTGTCCTTCAATAGCCCTTTATGTTCCGGGGTCACGGTAATGAGATAAGTCCCGTGACCCCGGCAGGCTTTCATCCTCTAGAGGGGGGCCCCGTCATCATGCTGACGCTGTTTGAGGCGCGCGTGGAACACAACGCGCCGTCGTCGTCGACCCGGGCAACAGCGAGTTGCCCTTTACTCGCCGCCCGCATGCCCAAGAGGTACCTATCGCCTGCGCGAAGTTTTATCTTAGCAAGTTATTATTGTAGTTTTTTTCCCCGGGGACAATTCTTTTTCGGAATGAAAGACATTCTGTCCGTTTCTGTACATCTGAAAACGGACATACATATAAGCAATTAATGGATGATCGGTTTAGTGGTTGAGATATGAAAAGGTAACAAACTTATTTTCGCATTTAACATATTAGTTAGGATAAAACTGTTGAGTTATTTATAAATGTCTGTCCTTTAGAGCTTCGCGTAAATTTAAGAAAAAGCTCACAAAAATGTCCAACTGCCAGAAAAGCAAGACCAGCCCGGAGCTATATTTCATCCTACAGTTTAAAACGTCTCTCTAGATTGCTTTGCCTTTATTTTTATTTATTTCACCACCTAAAATGTTTTAAATTTAAATACAATTTTATTAAAAATTGTGAACTTTATCTGTAACTGATTGATTTTCATGCAGAAAAAATAGCTTTTCCGTGAAAATTGGTCCGTCACTTAGCCCATTATCGTATGAATGAATGTTAAATGATTGACATAACCTGTTCTAAAAGTCGTCTATCCAATGATCCCATGGTGATTAGACCACTTGATCCTTAGAGGTATTAACAGTATCGCAAAGGTTCCCTACGTGATTAAAGGGGGTGTTAACATCGTAATTCGATCAACAGATTGATGGAACCGATTTGTTGGGACACCCTTACATATTTGTCTCTTTCGCGTGTTGGTCAATCTTAAAACCTTGGTTTTACAAAACAATTTGCTTTAACAACACAATCGACTGTGTTATCTTTAATTAATTCCCATGTAGATGTACTTCAACATTAAAATATCGTTTGGTATTCATGAGTAAATGAAATACTCGAATATGGTTTTTTATTAAAACTTTTCTGGAAGAACATAAGCAACAGAGAAAAAAACACCAAGAAGTTTTCTACCGAGTTCTAATGGATACACGAAAGCACTGCTCTTCTTTTTTTTGCATCCTCTTCGCTCTTGCATTAAATGAAAAAATACTTGTAATACTTTCAGAATATACTGCTCCTAATGCATTCCTATGCTCTGTCCTTTTCGCTCTGGAGTAATGAGTGAAGCACTCGCATCGCAATGTTCGCCTTTTGAACGCTTTTAGTCCTTATTCCCTTTAAAATGTAGGTTAGAATTGCGGTTAGTTGGCTTCTTAAAAACCGAATTCTTGTTCTTACAAGTTCTTAGTCCTTTGAGGATTCGATTTACATTTATAATTCATGAAAAACTTGGAGTGCCTTTAGAGGGTAAACCGTTCTGAATAAATCTATTGAGATATCTACTCCATTTTCAACAGTTTTCTTGGAAGTTTGTAAACTGATGTTTAGAAACTGGTTTCAACGAAAACAAATTGGAATCTTATCTGATTTTAGTGATTTAGAAGACGGGCGGTGATTCTGGAATGAACCAAGTCCGATGAACGTATAAACGTATTCAATATTCTCAAAATGAATAAGTTTTTAAACTGACATGGTCACAAACATCATTAGAACATAAAACAAAATCATGGCACATGCAAACGTACCTAAATATCGGAAACTCAAAACAATAAAAATGGTATGTTGCTTTAAGTTCTAATGACAGTTTAAAAAGATCCACTTGCCATAAAAATACAATGGCTGTTTGAAACAGAAATGATAAAAGAATAAACCTAGATCGAAAATCGGTCGGTTGCATTAGCCAGCTGTCGCTTAACCCTCTTTCCAATTCGCGATTCTATTTTGCGAAGGTGACTTAATTTGCGTCGGATTAAATATTTTCAATGCCATGATTTATGACTGCCCCGTGGGTCCAGTGACCATAAGCTTATTGCTAAGCTTGACATATTAGCTTCGATTTTTGGTTCAACAATATTATTGGAATTTTCCATCAAAAATACCTGCAGCAGGAAACTTAGATGCGTGACCGGTTACTGGTCGCAAGTTCAGTTTCTAACTTAAAGGTTTCTGTGTAAGTGTGGGCGTATCTTTTCTTTTTTATAAGTACCATAAAAGTGACATAGCATACGACAAGAAAGTGGTCACAATCCCTCCCGTCACGCTCTGAGCTCAGTACCTACTCATTTGATTATTTTACTACTATAAAAATTGAACGGGTATTACAGGCGTGTTGTTGTGTATACCTATTTCATTAATAAGGCTAAGGAATATCCTTTTTTAGTTAGCAAGGGTATCTTAATGATTTACTCGAACAGATTTATCCCCAGGTGTAGTAAAGTACCGAGGCGGCCAGGTTATCCCTGGGTATTTTCGTTGAGTTACTACCGCTAGCTCTGACCAGGATTAGATTAATACAAACGGGAAACGGAGACACTATTTCATTTTAAACCACCTGGCAGAAATGAACTTTGCGTGATTATATCAATTTGTTCATTCTGCGTTTTGAAATTGAGAGAAAGACAAGCGAACCTTATAATAAATTATTGTCATGGGTCCCTTGTCTTTGTCTCACTTTCAAGTTTTCAATTTAAGTTACGCTTACATAAGTTATACAACAAAGAAGTAATTTAAATAATCAATACGTACTTTTTGGAAATTTCTTCAAACAAATATGTAGATGATTGAAAATATAAATACATAGACGAAATTATTCTGAATACAAAGCAGTATGAGAATAAATAAACGTGTCCTTATTCTGGCGCTTATCATTGTTTTTGAAACATCTAATTTTAGGTGTCTGTCAGCCTCATTTTCATGCATCATCTTTGTGACACAGAGACACAGCTTTGCATAATTAATCACCCAATTTTCCCCTCTTTTTCGACGTATTTTTTTTACTTTTCAATCAGAGTATCTCTTGGATAAACGCACCTGCGGAAGGCTCGAATTATCACGAATGTAGGTAATGAAGAAAAATTGAGTTTTGGTTTTTAGAACGAAGTGGAGGGAAGTATAAGGCTAATTATAAAAAGACAAGATGATCCAATACCCACTGAATTTTCATCGTGCTTCGGAAAGCACGTTGATCCGTTGGTCCCGGCTGTCGTTTGTAAATCAGGCAATCTGAGGTAGTCAGTGGAATTGTATCACGCAGTACTTATTGGATTGTGGTGGTCAGAAAGGCAGTCGTTCCGCGGAAAATACGGGAACGACCCCAACATAGCTGGGAATATGGCAGTGCAACTAGTGAGATCACGTTTTTTTTGTTAACAAGACCGACGGTTCCGGCAATCAGAACCGATATCTAGAATGAGGTTCGATTACTGGAAGTGGCCATTAAATATACAGCAAAAACGGTTGAAGGCTTCCTTAGGATTTTATGGTCATCACTTTTCCCTTTTATAAGTAAGGAAAAGAAGTGCACTTTTAAATAAAAGAAGGCCCATTCACATAAATGTTTGTATAAGATTAACAAAGAAATTTTGACGTAGTAATAGAATGCCTGTTCGGTAAGTTTCGGCGTGCTTCGGAGTTTTACGATACTTTTTAAAGTTCTATCTTTTATGGTAGTTTTGCATCGTTTTAGTAATGTCTTACACTTTAATCGTGAAGAATAAAATAACATTTTCTATCGATTGATTTTATAGGATGACTAGCTGACCCGGCAAACGTTGTTTTGCCATATAAATAATTTAAAAAAAATTTAGGTTGGACTACCCCTAACATTTAGGGGGATGAAAAATAGATGTTGGCCGATTCTCATAGATACCGGATAAGCACAAAAAATTTCATCAAAATCGGTCAAGCCGTTTCGGAGGAGTATGGCATCGAAAACTGTGACACGAGAATTTTATATATTAGACTAGTATTTGCGCGTTGCGCGAGCTGCAAGCAGCTCGCGGGGTCCTTTTTTTGGAGAAGTATTTCCAAGAACATAAACTTCTAACCCTACCTTGTATATACATCTTGGAAATGAGTAAATTTGTTAGAAATAATGAAAAACTCTACACTACACGCGAAAACATACAGACTCACTACACACTACGACACAAAAATAGACTAATTATCAGGTTCTATGCTAAAAATACACTCCACAAGCACTTTAGTAATGGCAGCTAAAATATATAATAAATTACCAGATGAAATTAAAAATGAACAAAAATTTAATATCTTTATAAATAAATTAAAACAACTTTTAATCCATATATCTTATTATAATGTACAGGAATATTTAAATGATAAATTTAATAAATAAACAATAATACCAAAAAAAAACACAATATGTAATAATTTATAATACCAATGATAATAATACATGTATAATTTAAATAAATGTTAATACTTATATTAATCTAATAATTATGAGTAGTAAAAGTTATATGTATTCAAATAGTTATAAGCCTAAAACGTTGGTCCTTAAAAGATTTTGTAAATTATATTAAATGTTTTTAATGTTTTGATAACCCTCATGTACGGATTTATATATGGACTTTAAGTAAATCAACTGAATGTTTTTTTGTTCCTACAGTTGATTCACTTAAAAGTCGGTACGAATAAACTATAAAATAATATTCCTTGTAAGTGACTAAGTAAATAATGAAATAAGTTCCTTGCTACTTTTATGCTTTTCAAAACTACTCTATCCCAGAGTAGCATGTGTATTGGAGTGTGCAATATTACCAAGATAGCATTGATTTTTTATTTCCTGGTTCGATTCACACACAACATAGTAATATCCGCGCTACCAGAAGATATGGTTCCTGGTGCGCTTTATTTCAAGGTATCATCATTAGAAGCCTAATCCACCTAAACTACTCGATTTACATAACACTAAGTCATATCTAAAGCTCACCCTTTTGTCTTTTAGTAATAAATATATGATTTGATGTTTAAAAAAATCCGTATTTTTTGTTGAGGGACGCTTTTTTTTTTATTGTGGTAAAATCATCAAATGAGTCCTCCCACCCCGGGCAGGGCGGGAGGGACTGTCAGACTTGTACTGACTAAAATCCACGGTGTCCTTCAATAGCCCTTTATATTCCGGGGTCACTTTAATGAAAAAGTCCCGCGACCCCGGCAGGATTCGGCCCTCTAGAGGGGGGCCCCGTCATCTTGCTGACGCTCTTTGAGGCGCACGTGGAACACAACGCGCCGTCGACCCGGGCATGGTCCATGGTCGGGCAGCGAGTTGCACTTTATTCACCGCCCGCATGCCCGCGCCTACGGTGGCCGGAGATCGTCTTGCGACGTCCGTCGCCATGGGTGTAAACCACTGCGGGTGGGGCGGAGGGAGGACATTGTCCTCTCCCTCACGCGGCCCGCCTCCTCCTTCGCGAGCATGACTGCTTCGCCGCCGTGAGGACACGTCGGTGTTCTGCCCAAGCTGGGCAGTCTTGCACCGTATGCTCTACTGTGTCCTCCGGGCGATCTTCGCAGTGGTGACACCCAGGCGTTTCCTCCTTTCTCGTTAGACACAGGTACCTCCCGAAACTTCCGTGTCCGGTGAGGACCTGCGTCATGCGGTAGGGCAGGACGCCGTGACTCCTATCCAGCCACTCCTCAAAGAGGGGTCTTACCGCCGCGAGTTGAGGGACGCTTGGAATGAACAATGTACTGTTCGTAAAAGTCCAAGTAGGTCAATGAGTCAAATTCATCTCTTACGGGGCGGTTAAAATAGGTAATAAGGTCCGAACCAGCTTGTTGCGCGGCTTCTACTTTAGTGCCTGGTTTAAAATAAACGGTTTGTTGATTTTCTAAATGCACTGACAGCTGTTTGACGTTGGGTTCGAGCGCGGTCACATCGAATTCCAACGTCCTCCAAGCGGCGTCGCTGGAGTCTATATAACGTTTTGTGACATACTACTCTATTTCGTTATTTTCATGTTCTTCCGGTACGACAGCTACGCGCCATTCGTCAGGACCCTTAGTGATAATTATATTTAAACAAATACTTAACGACCGTGCGTTGCGAGGAGACTTCCAAGTTGATATGAGCATCGTATTTTAAAAGAAGACTTGCGTTATAAGGAACCCAAGTATCATTTACAATTACATCGTTACCGCGATATTTTATAATAGCTTCGTTTTTACTGTCTCTACACAAGTTAATAAATACTTTTTCATCAGAAAAAGTGGTGGCTGTCTCACGTTTTTGTTTTTTTTTTTTTTTTGCGTGGTAAAATCATCAAATGAGTCTGGACTGTCAGACTTGTACTGACTAAAATCCACGTCTGCTGTCTCACGTTTTGGAAAAAAATTTGAACATTTACTTTTCTCACTATCCCAACAAGGTAAATTAGTTCTGTGCGAGGGACCGCAAGTACCGTGAATCATGTGATTCAGAAAAGCTTTTCGTAATCTTCCCTCTGCCTCTGATGCATCAGGAATGTCTGCTCTAACAAATTTATCAATATCTATATTTTGGACAGGCCCGCACATTCAACCCTAAAACAAATGTGAGCGTGTGGAAACCTCGCTTTTGAAATTCTATGACGTGCATCATATAAATACATTTGCCAAACCAATTACCACCTCGGATATCTCTTAATAATTCTGCCAGCTTTAAATTAAAAACTCTAGCACACACAGAAGGATTTACATAGGTGCTTTAAGTGGATTGTTGAATTTCAGGCCACTTGGGATTACAGTTAAAGGTCAAGAACAAGCAGCGAACGTATTTTGCTTGGGTTAATTTATTTCCATTATTATCTACTTTGTTCGAGTACCAACCCTCATTACCCTCAGGATAAAATAATGGATACTGAAAACTTTCATATAACGGATGCATTATATCTACAGTGTGTGGTTTCTTATCACCGTTTTTCCAAACTGCTATGCAATGAGGTATAAAATTTTCGCGTTCTGTTCTAATAATGGCCGCGACTTCTCTACCAACAAGTAAATCTCCTAAAATGTGCTGAAATTTAATAAAAGCCTGATCGGATGGTTATTAATCGTTTAAAACATTCGATAAAAGGATTGACGTTGTGTAAAAAGTTGGTTATGCAACTAATTACCTGCCTATCAAGTTTCATATTTTTTTTGTTCGCGTTCGTTTGTATCGTTAATGTATAGTCCTAAATTATTTACGCTACCAGTGTAAGCTAAATCAAAAACTCTATGATAGACTCGACCTTGAATTTTAAGAAAAGATATTCCCGTTGGTTTTTAGTACCCGTGAGAAACGCCTAAGGCACTGAAGGCAAATAAATTATTGTACCCTCGCGGACTACTCAGAAACGACGGGTGAGAGTAAAACTCCTCGGTTAACGGCATGAAATTTTGTATGTTGTAGGCGCCCGATCCACAACACCATTGTTTTCTAGATTTTTCTTCTTCAAAGAGACGCGCATTACAAGTTGGACACCTAAAAGTGTCTAAAGAAGGCAAGCACGTTTTTTTTAAAGAAAATATTTTTATTGCGTTTAACTCAGTGTCCCTCTTCTGTGCTATTAAGGTTTTAGATTGATGTAGCGGTGTGTCAACACGACGGCTGTTTTTATTATATTTGTCAGTGGCTATTTGATTTATTTCAGGGTTCTGCTTAGTATAACGGTGTACAGCATCGCGATTAATTTCTGGATTTTCTATTGTATATTTTTTTACGGCATCGCGATGAATTTCTGGATTTTTCTTGGTAAATTTTTAACAGCATCACGATGTATTTACGGTTTTTTTTGTATCATATTTTTAACCGCATTCAAATGAGCGTTTACATTTCCTGCCACGTTTTTGTTTTTTGGGTCGACCTCTCTTTGTTGACGCCACTTTGGTGTCAACTACTACCGGTTCAGGGGTTTCTTCAAATCTAAACAATATAGATTGTGATTCTGATAATTGACTATGATCTGTTGATGCCGGGCATTCGAAGTCTATTATAGACTCGATAGACGACGGCAATGGCAATGCAGATCATACAACTAAATTTTCAATAGTTTGATAATTGATAACGCGTAGTCTGTGTATTGAATACTGACCTACACCTATATTTCGCATTAACAGCAATCTGGCTAATTCGCGAATCGAATAACATTTAAACAAACGTGCTACTCCACATTTAGAATTTAATTTGTTATATTCATCTACTGCATGACTGTTAAATAAATAAATAAAATGCACCATCGAATCTCCAAAAAGAAACTGTATAGTCTTGCCCGGTAAATATCATGCTATCCGTCTCATCATTGTGGTTTGCGTCGAAAACATTGGATTCAATTATGTTTGCAAGAGTTAAAATACCGTATTCATTTTCTGAAATTTGAGGATATACTCCATTTGTAATCCAATTGGCGGTCATATTTTCAATTTGCGCTCTATTGTTTCCGACGACAATCTCCGTAGGCAATTCCTCGGGGTTCAAAAATATGACACCCTTCGGTAGAAATGGTTTAAGCGACATTTATACAAAGTGTCTCCACTTTGGAGAATGACATCGATATCATCACAAGTCAGATTTCGATGTCTGCAAACTGACAATACTGACGCGCAAGCGGACATTGCCACACATTGAGCGTTATTACCCTTATAATTGCTACTCCCTTGGTGTGTAGTTCCTAAAACATTAACAAAAATACAAGGTCAAGTGCAAGGTAGATATATAGTTACAAGAGGGAGAATATTTTGTAATGACAAAACTTGTCCCCATTGATTGGATAAGTGGATTACAGACAGCTCGCTGACAGACAGACGAAAATGGGCAAAAAACAAAATAATGTTTATTTTTATTTATTAGCTTTCCTCCAATTTTCAACTTATTTTTATTATTTGTTATTATGTATAGCAGCAACCGAAATCCATATTCTTGATCATGAGCTACAGCCCACTAACAGACAGATGGACGGACGGACGAACAGCAGTCTTAGTACATAATAAGATTCTTTCCTAATTTTTATTTGAATTTTGCACTTCATGAGTCGTAGCAGGTTCTAAGTTTGCTTATATCTCGAAAACAATGCGTCCTATCGCAAAAATAATGAAAAACGTGCCCTCTTTTTTGGATCATTTTCTAAATCAGCACCTCCAAATCACTTGAAAACGATACCCGTATCAATATTTTTGAATAAAATCAAGTCTGAGAAGTTGTTGAGAATAGAATAAAAATAAAACGGATAAAACGAAGTTACTGTATACAACTTAACAAAAGTAATCGTCGCGACACCACACTGTTCAATGCGACCGAATTACATAAAATGGTTGTCTTGTTTTTTACCGATTTATCCTACTGGTGGGAATCAGTAGGACAAATCGGTAAAACAAGTGAAGGTCGGAAAACATTTGCTTAACTACATCAAGAAAAAAAAAACAGGTGCAAGCGATTTTCGACCTTATTGACATTTATGCAAACACGTGATTTTAATAAAAGAGCAATTTTAGATAACGAGAATGTGAGAAAAAACAAAGTAAATTTTAAATGTCAATAAGGTCGAAAATTGCTTAAACCTTTTTTTTTTACTTGTTTTACGATAACAAGTAAAAAAAAAGGTTCAAGCGATTTTCCACCCTCCACTTCACTCCGCTCCGCTCCACTCCACTCCACTCCACTCCACTCTACTCCACTCCAGTTCATTCCATGGTAATAAACACATTACCCTCCTTTGCGTTGCGCAGTCGGTAAAAAGTGTCGTGACAAATTTTTCCCTTAATTTTTTCCGTCTAGGCCCCTTCGCAACGCGTGATAAGGAACTTCGTTCCAAAAACAGGACCCCCTAAAACATTATAAAACTAATTCAATAAAAAAAAGAAATAAAATAAAAAAAATTGAGAATTCCTTAGAATAGTTAAAAGAATTTTAAAATCCATTAGAGCACTTAAAAGATTTTGAAACCCCTTAAGAACCCCCTAATCCAATCTAAAACCTTATCAAAAACTCAGAGGGGAGGCATAAGGGGCAACTGTGTAAAATGTTTTTTTCTTTTCCGAGCCTCTATACGAATCCGTAAAAACAACAAAACACGGGTCTCTTAGTTTCAGAGATACGATGAGGGGATGGGTGAAGAGGGGGGAGTTTTGAAAAATGATTTTGACCAACCCTGTGCCCCTTGATATAAATCTGAAAAAAAATGTTGCAAGTCTGTTAACTTCCGAAATCCTCCTAAAGGGGGGAGAAGAGGGACATGGGGGGAACTTTGAAAAGGGGTTTTTACTTTTCCAAGCCTTCTCTATACGAATCCCTAAAAACAAACAAAACACGGGTCTCTTAGTTTCCGAGATACGATAGGGAGGGGAGGAGGGGTACAAAAGCACTCAACCTTCGTTACGTTACGGAGGTCGCCGGCTCGCTTCGCTCGCCACCTTCCCCCTTCGCTCCACTCGGTCTCGCAGGTTCGCTCCACTCAGGACCTACCTACCACCGGAAAGCTATCGTGACCTTATCCCTACGCTACGCTACGTTTCGCTTTACCGCTACCTAGTTTCCGAGATACCATGGGGGGAGGGGTGAGGGGGAGCGGGGTGAGTTTTGAAAAATGACTTTGACATACTCTGGGCCCCTTGATATGAATCTGAAAAAAAAATGTTCCAAGTCTCTTCTGAGATCCGCCTAAAGGGGGGGGGGTGAGAAGGGGGGCAAGGGGGGGAACTTTAATTTTTTTTTTTACTTTTCCGAGCATCCTCTATACGAATCCGTAAAAAAACAAAACACGCATCACTTAGTTTCCGAGATACGATGTGGGGAGGGGTGAAGAGGGAGAGAGGGGGAGTTTTGATAAATGATTTTGACCAACTCTGGGCCCCTTGATATGATAGTCTGTTAACTTCTGAGATCCGCCTAAAGGGGTGAGAAGGGGGGCAAGGGGGGGAACTTTAAAAAATCTTTTTACATTTCCGAGCCTCCTCTATACGAATCCGTAAAAAAACAAAACACGGGTCTCTTAGTTTCCGAGATACGATGGGGGGAGGGGTGAGGAGGGGGAGAGGGGGGTTTTGAAAAATGATTTTGACCAACTCTGGGCCACCTGATATGAATCTGAAAAAAAAGTTTTGCAAGTCTGTTAACTTCCGAGATCCTCCTAAAGGGGGAGAAGGGGGGCAAGGGGGGGGGGAACTTTGCAAAATGGTTTTTACTTTTCCGAGCCTCGTCTATACGAATCCGTAAAAAAACAAAACACGAGTATCTTAGTTTCCGAGATACGATGGGGGGAGGGGTGAAGAGGGGGGAGTTTTGAAAAATTATTTTGACCAACTCTGAGCCCCTTGATATGAATCTGAAAACAAAATGTTGGAAGTCTGTTAACTTCCGAGATCCGCCTAAAGGGGGAGAAGAGGGCCAAAGGGGGGGGGGGGAACTTTGAAAAATGGTTTTTTCTTTTCCGGGGCCACCTCTATACGAATCCCTAAAAAAACAGAACACGGGTCTCTTAGTTTCTGAGATACGATTGGGAGGGGAGGGGGAGGCCAAAATGGGGAGGCTTGGTACTTTTGCCCTACTCATGAGAGTTGATGTAAGTTTGCTGTCCGTCGGTACTGTTACTTTTCCAAGCCTCCTCTATACGAATCCGTAAATAAACAAAACACGGGTCTCTTAGTTTCAGAGAAACGTTGCGGGGAGGGTGAAGAAGGGGAGTGGGGGGAGTTTTGAAAAATGATTTTGACCAACTCTGGGCGCCTTGATATGAATCTGAAAAAAAAATGTTTTAAGTATGTTAACCTCCGAGATCCGCCTAAAGGGGGGAGATGTGGGGCAAGGGGGGGGGAACTTTGCAAAATGGTTTTTACTTTTCCGAGCCTCGTCTATACGAATCCGTAAAAAAACAAAACACGAGTATCTTAGTTTCCGAGATACGATGGGGGGAGGGGTGAAGAGGGGGGAGTTTTGAAAAATTATTTTGACCAACTCTGAGCCCCTTGATATGAATCTGAAAAAAAAAATGTTGGAAGTCTGTTAACTTCCGAGATCCGCCTAAAGGGGGGAGAAGAGGGCCAAAGGGGGGGGGAACTTTGAAAAATGGTTTTTACTTTTCCGGGGCCTCCTCTATACGAATCCCTAAAAAAACAGAACACGGGTCTCTTAGTTTCTGAGATACGATTGGGAGGGGAGGGGGAGGCCAAAAAGGGGAGGCTTGGTACTTTTGCCCTACTCATGAGAGTTGATGTAAGTTTGTTGTCCGTCGGTACTGTTACTTTTCCAAGCCTCCTCTATACGAATCCGTAAATAAACAAAACACGGGTCTCTTAGTTTCAGAGAAACGTTGCGGGGAGGGTGAAGAAGGGGAGTGGGGGGAGTTTTGAAAAATGATTTTGACCAACTCTGGGCGCCTTGGTATGAATCTGAAAAAAAAAAATGTTGCAAGTCTGTTCACTTCCGAGATCCGCCTAAGGGGGGGAGAAGGGGGCAAGGGAGGGGGGAACTTTGAAAAATTGTTTTTACTTTTCCGAGCCTCCTCTATACGAATCCGTAAAAAAACAAAACACGGGTCTCTTAGTTTCAGAGATACTATTATGGGGGGGGGGGTGCAAAAAGGGGTGTTTTGCACGTTTCCCCCACTCGTTACTTGTAAGTTTGCTTGTCGTCACCCCTGAGTTACGCTTCACCCACTCAACCTTCGTTACGCTACGGAGGTCGCCGGCTCGCTTCGCTCGCCACCTCCCCCCTTCGCTCCACTCGGTCTCGCAGGTTCGCTCCACTCAGGCCCTACCTACCACCGGAAAACTATAGTGACCTTATTCTTACGCTACGCTATGCTTCATTTTACCGCTACCTAGTCTCCGAGATACGTTGGGGGGAGGGTGAATAAGGGGAGCGGGGGGAGTTTTGAAAAATGATTTTGACCAACTCTGGGCCCGTTGATATGAATCTGAAAAAAAAAATGTTTTAAGTCTTTTAATTTCTGAGATCCGCCTAAAGGGGGGGAGGAACTTTGAAAAATGGTTTTTACTTTTACGAGCCTCCCCTATACGAATCCGTAAAAACAAACAAAACACGGGTCTCTCAGTTTCTGAGATACGATAGGGAGGGGGGGAGGGGTGCAAAAAGGGGGGTTTGGCACGTTTCCAACACTCGTGAAAGTTACTTGTAAGTTTGCTTGTCGTCACCCCTGAGTTACGCTTCACCCACTCAACCTTCGTTACGCTACGAAGGTCGCCGGCTCGCTTCGCTCGCCACCTCCCCCCTTCGCTCCACTCGGTCTCGCAGGCTCGCTCCACTCAGGACCTACCTACCACCGGAAAGCTATCGTGACCTTATCCCTACGCTACGCTACGCTTCGCTTTACCGCTACCTAGTTATTCCGAGATACGATGGGGGGGGGGGGGATGAGTTTTGAAAAATTGTTTTGATATACTCTGGGCCCCTTGATATGAATCTGAAAAAAAAATTGTTCCAATTCTGTTAACTTCCGAGATCCGCCCAAAGGGGGAAGAAGGGGGGCAACGGGGGAGATCTTTGAAAATGGTTTTTACTTTTCCGAGCCTCCTCTATACGAATCCGTAAAAAAACAAAACACGCGTCTCTTGGTTTCCGAGATACGATGGGGGGAGGGGTGAAGAGGGGGAGATGGGGGAGTTTGGAAAAATGATATTGACCAACTCTGGGCCCCTTGATATGAATCTGAAAAAAAAAATGATGCAAGTCTGTTAACTTCCGAGATCCGCCTAAGGGGGGAGAAGGGGGCAAGGGAGGGGGGAACTTTGAAAAATGGTTTTTACTTTTCCGAGCCTCCTCTATACGAATCCGTAAAAAAACAAAACACTGGTCTCTTAGTTTCCGAGATACGCCGTGGAGGGGGGAGAGGGGGGGCGAAAAGGGGAGGTTTGGGATTTTTCCCATACTCACGAGAGTTGCTTGTTTACGAATCTGTCAAAATATACCCACCTTCCCCTTCACCATCTGGGAGAACAATTATGTCAGTCAGTGAGTGGTAATCGAGCTTTATATAGTATAACTAGTATTTGCGCGTTGCGCGAGCTGCAAGCAGCTCGCGGGGTCGTGTTTTGGAGAAGTATTCCTTACCTTTATAAAATTTTGAGAATCTATAAGAATCTTTAAATGAATTGGAAAATCCATAGTCCTTAAAAGATTTTCTAAATTATATAAATATTTTTAATATTTTGAAAACCCTAATGTACGGATTTATGTATGGACTTCTAAGTAAATTAACTGAATGGTTTTTTTTGTTCCTACAGTTGATTTACTTAAAAGTCTGTACGAATAAACTATAAAATAATATTCCTTGTGACTAAGTAAATAATGAAATAAGTTCCTACTTTTATGCTTTTCAAAACTACTCTAACCCGTACTTTTGAAGAAATATACAAAAAAAGGGAGCCATGCTGAAAACGTTTGGCTGGCACGGCCCCCTTTTTGCGTGTAACTTGAAAAATGTATAGCGTATTAAAAAGTTTCTTAGACTCAAGGTGTGTACTCTATTAACACTTTATATGTACCGCAACTGATAATGTGAATTCGTAATAACAAATAATATATTGATGTAGGTAGAGGATCGTGCTGAAAAAAAAATCTTAAGAAAATATCTAAAAAAGACAACACAACCTTAGCCAAAAACTATTAAATAATAATTGATGTTTGGCAAGTAACATTATGTACCGCATTGGTTTCTCATACAATTTGCTAAATTTGAAAAATAAACCATTGTTAGTTCATTCAGCACGGCCCTCTAAAGACGCCTATATCTTCACTACATATGTAGTATAAAGCAAAGTCGCTTCCCGCTTCCTGTCCCCCTGTATGCTTACATCTTTAATACTTCTACAACGTTCTTTTATTATCCTTCTTTTCACATATCCACACACACACATATTTTCCCTTGACTTCATTCATAACCCTTTTAATCAACATTTTACCTACATACCTACTAATTGCTAGCAATTTCACACATACACACACACACATACTTCCCCTTGACTTCATTCATAACCCTTTTAATCAATATTTTACATACTAATTGCTAGCAATGGACATAATACGGACTATGTGCGTGCAAAGTGTATGTGTACATGAAAAATAAATAAATATAAATCTATGATTATAACAAATTCTCATTGATAATCATGGCAAACAAACACTCTAACCCAAACTATTCGTCAATTATAAATAAATAAAACGGAACGTAAGGTAGTTCGAGATGAATACGTACCCAATGCGAGATCGTTATTGAACCATGTTACTGGTCAATAGCAAATCTGACCGGACTGTTGATCGGGAACGGTTGGTTGCCCGGTCAACCGAATGATCTGTAAGTAGTTAGGCTTTGGATTCTGATCAGAGTCGGCTTACTGCCGAGAACATGCTCTGGTTGGTGATGAAGTCAATAGGACCGAGTGATTGCGAATTCGTCGTTGAGGTGAGTTGTCGTACCGGTGATGAGAGGTCAGTAAAGTGTGGTCGGTGTTGGTTGATTGCTGGGATTTCTTGCGTTGTCTGTGGCGCGAAAATCAGGATGGGAGTCGATGTCAAGTTGTGGATGCTATCTAGCTTGTGGTGGATCGGTTAAGACGAAAGATATGTCCGTTAAAATGGGTAAAAGTTGTTGTCTTATCAGTAATGAGTCGTAGTGTGCAAAGGTGTGGGTGGATTCATTGTATTGGTTGAATGAGTTATATGGCATAGAGTTATGAGTTATCTGGCAGATACCAAAAAACTTAGTTACTTTTAATAAAAAGAATAAAAAATAATAAGCCGTGGACTGCTGTGTTCCACGAAGGTGTGGGTTCAAACGGCAGATCCTAAATGTCTCAGTTACTTTTAACTGTAAAGTAAAAAATAAAGACCCGGGGACTGCTGTAGTACGCGAGAGTGTAAATGGAAATGGCAGATACCGAATGTTTTAATTATTTTATACTAAAAAATAAAATAATAATAAGGCGTGGACTGCTGTGTTGTACGAAGGTGTGGGTTTAAATGGCAGATCCTAAATGTCTCAGTTACTTTTAACTGTAAAGTAAAAAATAAAGAGCCGGGGACTGCTGTAGAACGCGAGAGTTTAAATGGGAATGGCAGATACCAAATGTCTAAGTTACTTTTTATTAAAAAAAAATAACAAGGCGTGGACTGCTGTGTTGCACGAAGGTGTGGGTTTAAACGGCAACTCCTAAATGTCTCAGTTACTTTTAAAAATAAAAAATAAAGAGCCGGTTACTGCTGTAGTACGCGAGTGTGTAAATGGCAATGGCGGATACCCAAAGTTTTAGTTTTTTTTTAGTATGTATATTTAGGTTAAGGTATTTTATCTATGGGTCTTTGTTACCTGAAATAAATTGTGTATTACTATTAAATACACCTCTAGTGTAAACTAAATAGAATATTAATCTTGCATGATATTCCTTTTAGTACTAATTTTTAGTATTACTTTTTAGTGTATTAAAGAGAAGTAAATTAAGCAGACCAAAAATGTATGAATCAAAATGTAACTATTTTCAGTGCCACGCAAGAACAAGGGCTTCAATATGCAATTCTTTTTCTTGTTAAGTTAGTTCTTTAATAATATAAGTTTTGTAGGTTCCATTCAAAGATATAGGTAAAAATATAGGTAAATATAAAAATCTGACCCGTCTCTATTCAAAAGGCATTTATTTACACTTTGACTCGGTTTGGAAAGTTTTCTTTAAGAACCACATTTGCAATATGCTTTCTAGCGTTTTTCTTAGCTACCTACTGACATTTTAATATGTATTATAGTTAAAATTTATAAAGAGCATTTGTAATAACTAAGTATAGTGTACATATTAGTTCGTTTTTTTTGTTAGTTTTCCATTTTTTTTGCATGTTTTTTTTTGTTTGTTTTGCATTTTTTTTGCATTAATTTTTTCTACAATCTTGTGTCTTCTGATCATGGTCAAAGGATGATACGAATTGAGCATCGTCGTCGAAATAGTAAAAGCCTATCCCATCGTTTATGTCTATGATTCGAAAGAATGTTCTGCGGATTCTGTTCTGTGATCCATGCAACTTGAATTTGGATTACGTTCTATGAGTGATCTTGAATGCTAGATTGTAACGACATGAATGTCACCGTGTAAATTTGCAGAATAAGTAAGTAGACTATTACGGCATCAATGGAGTTCCATCCAGATCTCATATTCTATTCTACAGGGTGTAATTAGACACATCACAAAGCCATTAACTACGCATACTGTACATCTAACTAAGTAGCTTTACGCTAAAATTATGGCTGGGAACCGACTTTTATTTTTAGGTATCAAAAAAAAAAAATTTTATTGATCGCAATATAAAGCAAACAGGTTTCGTGTCGTTGTGTGCGTAGGCGGCGGCTTGACGCACACAAGCGCGCCTATGCTGGAACGCGCTGTGATAAGAACGTATCGACGTGCGTGCGTAATTTTTTTAGAAGAATCGAAAATTCAGGTAATGTTTGTTTGGAAAAAAGTTTTGTAAAAATACTTAGAATTCGATTTCATAAAAAAAAGTTTAAAAAATGCAATTTTAAAATTCAATATCTCGAGAACCCGTGGAGTCCCAGGTATGGTCTAAAGGAAAAAAATGATCCAAATAATGGGTAGAATACGTGGCTTTCGGCTTCGTTAAGTGTCTTCTTTCACCCGGTATACAAAAGTCAAAGCTGATGACGCAACTAAAAATATGTTTGTTTGTGAAGTAATATAGTGGTCAGGTTTAGTGGATATTCTGCAGAAAGCAACGCCTTGAACATGTTTTTAGATTCTTGTTTTCAAAATTTTCAAAATCTAAATTCAAAGCTGGATCACGTTGATACATTTTGTTTATGTGCCCTCCTTTCTTTTTTGGATCATTTTCTAAATCAGCACCTCCAATTCACTCGAAAAAATTAGCCATGTTCTGATTTTTGAATAAAATTAAAGTCAGTCAACTTGGATTAAAAAAAACGGATGTTATATTCTAAATCAGCACCTCCAAATCACACGAAAACGATACCCATATCAATATTTTTGAATAAAATCAAGTCTGAGAAGTTGTCGAGAATAGAATAAAAAACAACAGCACCACCTAAATCATTATAAAACTAATTCAATAAAAAAAAGAAACAAAAAAAAAATGAGAATACCTTAGAATAGTTAAAAGAATTTAAGAAAAAAAAATTAAAGAATAAAAATCCATTAGAGCACTTAAAAGATTTTGAAACCCCTTTAGAACCCCCTAATCCAGTCTAAAACCTTATTAATAACTCAAAAGGGAGGCATAAAATTAACTTTTTAACCTGATGAGATGCATAATAGTAAGTCAAAAACTGTACAGTTCTGGTGTGATACGAAGAGAGAATACAATAAGAGCAACATAAAAAAAAAATTGAACTGCTTAGCAGCCTTAAGTTTTGGTGAAGTTTACGAAGAGACAGACTGTAATAACGCATTTAATGTATTCCACGACATATTTACGCTCTTCTATAAATTGTGTTTTCCCGAAATACTCGTCAAAAAGACCAATAAACCAATAAAAAAACCAATGGCTTAGTAGGGATTTAAAAATATCATGCTATAAGAAGAGAGCTTTGTACTATGCATATCAACACGATGCTATATGGGGTAATTCAGTAGATATACAGGGTGTTTGGCAGAACGTTGAACATACGAAAATGGTGGATAGGTGGGGTCATCTGCTACTTACTGAGCCCTAATTTATATGGCCCTGGCCCACTGGATATTTAAATTTTTTTCTCTTGTTTTTCCATTTTCTTAACTTTTAAGTGTATTTGTTATTAAAACCGGCCAAGTGCGAGTTGGACTCGCGTGAAGAGGGTTCCGTACAATGTTACCTACCACGTTTTTTTTTAATCTGACCCAAATTGGTACGCACAATATTGAGTGATTTACCATGTTATTTTAATATTTCGTCTATTTTCTTGAATAACTTGGAAACTATTTATTTTAAAATTACAAAAAATATATATTTAAGATTGTCTCAACAAGACCTTTCATTTGATATATCACACGATGCAGTTTTCAATTTTTTTTTTAATTTTCCCCTTCCCCCCCAAAAATTACCTCCCATATACAGATATGGACTTCTTATAGGTTATCCTATAATCTATAAGTAGAAAACTAATTCCTGTATTTTTTTCAAAATTTTAGGTTCAGTAGTTTCGGAGATAAGGGGGGGGGAATGGTCAAGCTTCGTCTATTTTTTTTGAATAACTTGGAAACCATTTATTTTAAAATTACAAAAAAAATACTTTTAAGTTCGTCTCAACAATACCTTTTATTTGATATGTCACACGATGCAGTTTTCAAATATTTTTTTTTAATTTTCCCTTTCCCCCCCTCAAAAATTACCTCCCATATACAGATATGGACTTCTTATAGGTTATCCTACAATCTTTAAGTAGAAAACTAATTCCTGTATTTTTTTCAAAATTTTAGGTTCAGTAGTTTCGGAGATAAGGGGGGGGGGAATGGTCAAGCTTCGTCTATTTTTTTTGAATAACTTGGAAACCATTTATTTTAAAATTACTAAAAAAATACTTTTAAGTTTGCCTCAACAATACCTTTCATTTGATATGTCACACGATGCAGTTTTCAAATATATTTTTTTTAATTTTCCCGTTCCCCCCAAAAATTACCTCCCATATACAGATATGGACTTCTTATTGATTTTCCTATAATCTATAAGTAGAAAACTAATTACTGTATTTTTTTCAAAATTTTAGGGTTAGTAGTTTCGGAGATAAGGGGGGAGGGGGAATGGTCAAATTTCGTCTATTTTCTTGAATAACTTGGAAACCATTTATTTTAAAATTACAAAAAAAATACATTTAAGATTGTCTCAACCAGACAATTCATTTGATAAGTCACACCACTCACACGATGCAGTTTTCAAAACTTTTTTTTTCATTTTCCCCTTCCCCCCCAAAAATTACCTCCCACATACAGATTTCATCTATTCACGTCACACCTCTGTGCTTGGGTCACAGGAATGAATATGTGTACCAAATTTCAACCCAATCGGTCTAGTAGATTCGGAGATAATTGACTGTAAGCGACAGACAGACGGACACACGAGTGATCCTATAAGGGTTCCGTTTTTGTATTCGGACGTACGGAACCCTAAAAATGGGTAAAACAGGCAATATTGGCCAGGGCCAAATAAATTAGGGCTGAGTAAGTAGCAGTTGACCCCACCTATCCACCATTTTCGTATGTTCAACGTTCTGCCAAACACCATGTAGACAGGGCGTTCAAAGTACAAAAGAAATGTATCCAGAGCCATGAGCGGAGCAGAATATTTAGACCATTGCAGGCGGTTATTTAAAGAATTAAAAATTCTCCCACTTCCGTGTCTGTTTATTTTTGAAGTTTGTTTATTTGTAAAAAAATATCCTCATTTATTCAAATTAAATGAATATGTCTCTGAAAGATTAAATAAAAACAATGCCGGGAAATTATTAGTACCTCCTCAGAGATTGCAACTTTATAGTAGAAATGCCAGTTGTATGACAGTTAAAATTTGTAATAAATAACCACCTACCCTGACAACATTACCAATTAACAAATTCAAATTTAAAATGTTTGCTTGGCTCTTAGACATGTGTTTTTATTAAATCATTTCTGACATTGTTCTATTATTATTTTGGCTCTTTCGAAAGTCGGTGGCAAAGTCTTTATCTTTATCTTTATCTTTATCTTTATCTTTATCTTTATCTTTATCTTTATCTTTATCTTTATCTTTATCTTTATCTTTATCTTTATCTTTATCTTTATCTTTATCTTTATCTTTATCTTTATCTTTATCTTTATCTTTATCTTTATCTTTATCTTTATCTTTATCTTTATCTTTATCTTTATCTTTATCTTTATCTTTATCTTTATCTTTATCTTTATCTTTATCTTTATCTTTATCTTTATCTTTATCTTTATCTTTATCTTTATCTTTATCTTTATCTTTATCTTTATCTTTATCTTTATCTTTATCTTTATCTTTATCTTTATCTTTATCTTTATCTTTATCTTTATTTATCCTTATCCTTATCCTTATCCTTATCCTTCGCTCCACTCAAGACTTACCTACCATCGGAAAACTATAGTGACCTTATCCTTACGCTACGCTTCATTTTACTGCGACCTAGTTTCCGAGATACGATGGGGGGAGGCGTGAAGAGGGGGAGAGGGGGGAGTTTTGAAAAATGATTTTGACCAACTCTGTGCCCCTTGATATGAATCTGAAAAAAAAAAAAACTGCAAGTCTGTTAACTTCCGAGATCCGCCGAAAGGGGGGAGAAGGGGGGCAAGGGGGGGGACTTTGAAAAGTGGTTTTTACTTTTCCGAGCCTCCTCTATACGAATCCATAAAAACAAACAAAACACGGGTCTCTTAGTTTCCGAGATACGATAGGGAGGGGGGTGGGGTGCAAAAAGGGGGGTTTGGCACGTTTCCCCCACTCGTTACTTGTAAATTTGCTTGTCGTCACCCCTGAGTTACGCTTCACCCACTCAACCTTCGTTACGCTACGGAGGTCGCCGGCTCGCTTCGCTCGCCACCTCTCCCCTTCGCTCCACTCGGTCTCGCAGGTTCGCTCCACTCAGGACCTACCTACCACCGGAAAACTATGGTGACCTTATCCTTACGCTACGCTACGCTTCATTTTACCGCTACCTAGTTTCCGAGATACGTTGGGGGGAGGGTGAAGGAGGGGAGCGGGGGGAGTTTTGAAAAATGATTTTGACCAACTCTGGGCCCCTTGATATGAATCTGAAAAAAAAATGTTGTAAGTCTGTTAACTTCTGAGATCCGCCTAAAGGGGGGAGATGTGGGGCAATGGGGGGGGGACTTTGAAAAACGGTTTTTACTTTTCCGAGCCTCCTCTATACGAATCCTTGAAAACAAACAAAACACGTGTCTCTTAGTTTCCAAGATACGATAGGGAGGGGGGGAGGGGTGCAAAAGGGTGGTTTGGCACATTTCCCCCACTCGTGAAAAATACTTCTTAGTTTGCTTGTCGTCACCCCTGATTTATGCTTCACCCACTCAACCTTCGTTACGCTACGGAGGTCGCCGGCTCGCTTCGCTCGCCACCTCCCCTTCGCTCCACTCGGTCTCGCAGGCTCGCTCCACTCAGGACCTACCTACCACCGGAAAGCTATCGTGACCTTATCCCTACGCTTCGCTTTATCGCTACCTAGTTTTTCCGAGATACGATGGGGGGAGGCGTGAAGAGGGGGAGAGGGGTGAGTTTTGAAAAATGATTTTGACCAACTCTGGGCCCCTTGATATGAATCTGAAAAAAAAAAAAACTGCAAGTCTGTTAACTTCCGAGATCCGCCTAAAGGGGGGACGAGAAGGGCAAGGGGGGGCAACTTTGAAAAATGGTTTTTACTTTTCCGAGCTTCTCTATACGAATCCGTAAAAAAAACAGAACACGGGTCTCTTAGTTTCTGAGATACGATTGGGAGGGGGGGGGGGCGCCAAAAAGGGGAGGCTTGGTACTTTTGCCCTACTCATGAGAGTTACTTGTAAGTTTGCTTGTCGTCACCCCTGAGTTACGCTTCACCCACTCAACCTTCGTTACGCTACGGAAGTCGCCGGCTCGCTTCGCTCGCCACCTCCCCCCTTCGCTCCACTCGGTCTCGCAGGTTCGCTCCACTCAGGACCTACGTACCACCGGAAAGCTATCGTGACCTTATCCCTACGCTACGCTACGCTTCGCTTTACCGCTACCTAGTTTTTCCGAGATACGATGGGGGGAGGGGCGAAGGGGGGGGGGGAGGGATGAGTTGTGAAAAATTATTTTGATATACTCTGGGCCCCTTGATATGAATCTGAAAAAAAAAATTGTTCCAAGTCTGTTAACTTTCGAGATCCGCCTAAAGGGGGGAGAAGGGGGTCAAGGGGGGGGGAACTATGAGAAATGGTTTTTACTTTTCCGAGCCTCCTCTATACGAATCCGTAAAAAAACAAAACACGCGTCTCTTAGTTTCCGAGATACGATGGGGGGAAGGGTGAAGAGGGGGAGGGGGGAGTTCGGAAAAATGATTTTGACCAACTCTGGGCCCCTTGATATGAATCTGAAAAAAAAAATGTTGCAAGTCTGTTAACTTCCGAGATCCGCCTAAGGGGGGGAGAAGGGGGCAAGAGAGGGGGGAACTTTGAAAAATGGTTTTTACTTTTCCGAGCCTCCTCTATACGAATCAGTAAAAAAACAAAACACTGGTCTCTTAGTTTCCGAGATACGCCGTGGAGGGGGGAGAGGGGGGCGAAAAGGGGAGGTTTGGGATTTTTCCCATACTCACGAGAGTTACTTGTTTACGAATCTGTCAAAATATACCCACCTTCCCCTTCACCATCTGGGAGAACAATTATGTCAGTCAGTGAGTGGTAATCGAGCTTTATATAGTATAATTTTTAAGTGGTTTTCAAGTTACATCTTTTCAATCTACGCTTTTTTCATCTGTCTGGATGTAGCTACTTATGCACATTTAAAAATAATATTTATCATTCATCATCAATTATTTGTTTAAATAAATTATTTACTAAAAGTTACTTATATTAGTGGGTTCGGTAAAATGACGTGACACTATGTTCATACACGTGAATCTCCAATACCATCTAACGGATATTTTATATGGTTGTAGTCAGCTTGAAATATAAGTTAGAACACGCGGACACAGTGCCAGTATTTTACATACCTACATTCTAACACTTTAACTCATTCAACATCAACTTGCTGAGTACTAAAACAGACATTAAAGTTATCAAACGCCATTCCCTGAATCGCACAACGCATTAAGCTAATTGTTTTCTTACTGCCTTTATTTATCTTACTTCTTACCTCCTCATTATTCAAATGAACTGCAAATGGAACAGAGATAAAGCTGGCAACGGCGCTGTTTAGTTTTAGCGAACATTCAATTTTGCCCCTCAAAGTTTCTGCAGCGTCGGGAATAATTGATTAATGAATGACGTTATGTATGCAACACCGGTATCACCTATTAGTTTAGGGTCAGATTATCTAAAGGCGAAGTTGAGGCTTGAATAAATTAGATAGTAGTTTGTTGTTCACGGTCAAAATCGAATTAACGACAGCAGGTTTCGTGGTTGTGTTGTGAACAGCTGCTCGTTTGAACATCAAGCGTTCGTGATGTACTATAGAAGTATGTTGCATCTGTTATATGCGTCATTTGCCGCAAGAATCATCATCAGCCTATAAATGTTCCCACTGCTGGGACACAGGCCTCCTCTCTGTGAGTAGGAGTGGGCCGTAATCTACCACGCGGGCCCAGTGCAGATTGGTAGATGTCACATGTCTTCGAATTTTTGGTTCTAAGACATGTCGGTTTTCTCACGATGTTTTCCATCACCGTTTTGAGAGCAGTGGTGTTGAAATAAATTACACAAAGTTATGCGCCTGACGGGGTTCGAACCCACGACCTACAACTCGTAAGTTGAGGCCGATACCACTGGGCCACCACTGCTCTCAAGAATATTGTGGGATAAATAGTAACGCAGACATATATACGTCTTTTCCGATGGATTTCAGCAGAACTTCCAAATCGTCACACGTCACGAATCACGATCCTTGCAAGGGAGTATGTGGTAGGTAGTAGTAGGTACTCCTTTTAATTCGTTTACTTCGTCTACCTGCTTCAAATTTAAATATTTCTCTGCCGAATTTGTCCCTGGTCCTTTAAAATTTTCTCGTACTACGTATTAGATCTTGCGAAAACGAATGTCTGAGCAATCAAGAGCATTAATTCGTTTAGAATAGAATTACTAGTGACTAGAATAACATAACTTATTTTTATATTTGTGTGGTTTATTTCTGTAACACTACACTGTAACTTGCCCTTGGACATTTTTGACATAACAATATTCAAAGCCGCTCTCTGCCAAGAATACACGCTGAGACAACAAAAAAACAAATTAAATCATACCATAACGATCTTGGCGAAGAACGTTATTTCTGTAACTCAACGTAACGTTTTTATACGTTCGTCTCTAAAAATAAAAAACCGTTGTCGTGATTAATAAAAGTGCATTTAGATAAAATTTTATGAAAGCTGTCTATAACGATGCCTTTGTTTTTAACTTTTTATCATGCTTTTTATAGTGTCGTTCTCTTCGTTTTAAAACGTTTTTTCTTTTGAAGTGCTTGTTAAAGACTGGATTATTGTGAGTGAATTCTCGATTGCTGTTAGAATGAAACTTAGATGTTCTTGATGACGTAATTTTGTTCTTCATTTCAATTGCTTTTACATTGTTTTGAATAATACATTAATAGATGAGGATAAGAGTAGGGTTGTTATAGAAGTTATAGCCAAAACACTAAAAATAATGTAATTTCGTTTAGTCACCCAATTTGAAATGTCTTCTTTGTTTCTCTTTTATTTTTATTTACATGAAATGGAATGGTGTACTGTACATAATAAACGCGGTTCGAGGTGGTACCTACTCTATAAAAAAATACTTTTTCAAAAAAAATGTTACCGTCTTCAAAACCGGCACAAAAAAGCGTAAAATAACCTACAAATTAACTTTTCTTTCAGAAGTCGGTGCCTTTGTTTTTTTTTTCATTTCATTGTCTTTTTTGCCACCGACTTCTGAAAGAAAAGTTATTTTGTAGGTTATTTTACCCTTTTTTGTGCCGTTTTTGAAGGCGGTAACATTTTTTTTTGAAAAAGTTTTTTATTTTACTCTTTTTAGTTTAAATATTCAACCCAAATTCTTGTCAAATTTACATGTGCACTAAAATTTTGTAATTCGTAGCACCGGTAACAACATCGCTCAAGTGCACAATAAGCTATTAAATTCCACTATCTCAAAAACTACAGCACCGATTTTGTTGAAACTTGCAGTATTCCGTAAGTTAAACAATACCTAACAACAAAAAAAGAATTACTTAAATCGGACTTGTAGTTCCGGAGATATGCTAACACAAACTAAATCAGTCGATGCCAATCCTTACTGTTAAGGAGTTGTACCTTCCATCATCAGCTCATCCACCTGAGATGATGATTATCAGATGCAAATACTTGAAGAGCTTTAGAAAATATATGAAAATGGTACGTGCCTATAAAATTTGAAGGTTGCCCTCGATTTTCCTGGGATCCCATCATCAGATCCTGACCTGATGATCATGGGACCACTTGGAAAGTATACCCTTTCAAACAAAAGAAAAATTTTCCAAATCGGTCCAGGCGTTTTCGAGAAATCGGGGAACATACATAAAAAAAAAAAAGATTCCGACGAATTGAAAACCTCCTCCTTTTTTTGAAGTCGGTTAAAGAACTTGAAAGAACATGGGAGAAACCTTTGCCCACCAGTGGTTCATCAATATTTAAAAAAAAAACAAAATTAAAGGACGTCGTCCTTTTCAAAGTTGTTCTCTGTATTCTTGTCCATACTTATCTGTATCTGTTGCTACGCCTATATTCACTTCCCACCTTCATTTCTAACAAACTTACACCTGTCTCATTCCCTCATAACATTCTCCAAGAAAAACGCCAACCATACTCAGTCGAAGCAACTTTTTCTTATTACATTACCGCGTATCGCCTTAGCTATCTCTCTCATTTCATTCGTCGAGCCCTCTGACAGCCGAGAGAAACTGATGAGGGTCACGAGTGTCGGAGACATGCCGCGAGCCAACAAAAGCACGGTGGTGTGAAATGTATGTAATATACTATACTATACTACCGTCTGACTTCTTAGACGAGGTTGTACTTGTTTTAATGTTTGAGAGATATTAAAAAAAAAACAAAGGAGTTTTTTTGACATTGTGGTGTTGCTTACGTTTAAAAAGTCGTCATAGATTTTGATAGTTGGGTATTTTCTATTAGGTACTATTCCATAAATAGTTCCTTTTTTGGAAATACAAACGTTTTTGTTTTTTACCTATGATGGAATTGTAATGTTCTACTAGGTTATGCCTGCGGTTTTGTCCACGTAAATTCGTTAATTGTCACAGAGGATTATACTACAGGGTTAAAAAGTTCTGACGTGATTGAATAACAAACATCCATCCAAAAATTCGCATTTGTAATGTTATAGTAAGGATCATAATAATGTTTTCGGGGTCACGGGACTTACAGATACCGTGACCCCGGAACGTAAAGGGCTGGGGGGATGGGAGGACTCATTTGATGATTTTACCATAATAAAAAAAATAATCATAATAATGTTAAACATTTAAGTACTGATTATGTAACATTAACTTTTAGCCAATGTGCTTAAACATGAATGACCTAAAAGTATTCACTTTTAACTGAAAACAAAGTAGAGCAATCTCGTAACCTGCTTTTAAAGTTAAATTTTTACAGCATCGCTAAAGTTTAGAAAACTTTTTCAACTAGTTTTGAAGTAAAACTGCGCACATTCCATTCTCATTAACAAAGTTTCTCGTGCTGGGAATAGTACCTAAACTATCTATGACATTTCGTAATTTTTAAGTGTTTTACAAAATGGCTGCACTTTTTTTTTTTTTTTTTCGTGGTAAAATCATCAAATGAGTCCTCCCAGCCCCGGGCAGGGCGGGAGGGACTGTCAGACTTGTACTGACTAAAATCCACGGTGTCCTTCGGTAGCCCTTTTGCGTACCGGAGTCGCGGTATACGTATGTCCCGCGACCCCGGCAAGGCTGTGGCCCTCTAAAGGGGGGCCCCGTCATTGTGCTGACGCTCTTTGAGGCGCGCGTGGAACACAACGCGCCGTCGACCCGGGCATGGTCCATGGTCGGACAGCGAGTTGCCCTTTACTCGCCGCCCGCATGCCCGCGCCTACGGTGGCCGGAGATCGTCTGCGCTAGAAGTTAAAACTTTCATATTTTTTCAATATTATTTCAAACTAGTTTCTGCCTGCGACTTCGCTCGTCTGAAGTTTTGGCGCCCGAACAACCGCGTCGCATTTCATCACTCGCCCACGCTGTTACTTTTTTCCGACTTGCTAGATAAAAAACTTGATACTCGTCTTCAATGATATTATAAGTCATAGATATGTTATACACGTACAAAACAACAGAAAAAAGCGTACCGCGCAGAGAGGCAGCACACATACACACTTTTTATTCACACACATTACATTTCACTACAAGTAAAAAGGATAGCTTGATAAAACCAATATGAAAAAAAGTGACAGCTAGATGGTGACGCTCTCTCTTTTATCTCACTCGCACTCTTTCTTTTACGACGCCATATTATAGAAACGTAATGTTTTATTTGTGAAAATATTAAGATAAATAATATATTTACGAGTGATAAGTGATTCTTTGACTTTTAGAAGTCTTGCTTGTATAATTTGTACAATATCTCATCACACACGACGGCATTTTCGGTGGTTTTGAGTCACTTTTACGTGAAGTGCATCCGTTGTCGCTGGCAACGTCGGACTGAGGTCAAGGTTTGTGAATCAACCACATTTGAGCTCGTCTGTTATTGAGCGCGTATAACGTATCTACACCTTTTTTACTTATAATATCATTGCTCGTCTTAATATGCATGATATAGGTAAATATAACTTAAGGCCATCGCACTTAGGAAAAATGTATTGAAAAAGAATGGGATTATCAGTTCCGAATGTTACCTTCTATACTAAAAACATATCTCTTTATAATACTAGTATAGATTAATAGAAAAAAAAATACATGTGGCACTCGGAGACTGCCGCGGTGAAGCTATTGCATACCATTTTTTTTTATTTTAAAAGAAAAAAATCGCCTACCGCGTATAGTTAACGAGAATATAATTTATTTAAAATGTTTGTGGTGCACTGTTGTAATAAAGAACTGTTTTGTTCTAGGAGAATTTTATAAGTAGGTTTCATTGTGAAAACTCCTTTTGTAGCTGGCCGTTTAGAATCACTTAGAAAAAGTTAATTGTTTTTATGACGGATATTTTTATGTTTGCCGATGTCTCCCGAACTGAAACGATGTTAGGCGATGCTTGGTGTCAGGTATTTTCCTTAGAATTTTTCGTTAGGTTTTTGGAAATTTTTTGATTCAGTCGCCGCGCCGCGCCGCGCTCAGAGCCCGCGTTAAAAGCTATGCAATAGCTTAAAAAAATGACATTCTATTAATCATTCTAGAATATTTCTGAATAGAATGTAATAATTTCTTCCTAAAAACTTAATTACGAGAGCGAAAGTATTTGCGCCTATATTTAAACCCAAATTGTTTTAATTAAAGGTCGTTTCAGTACCTATCATGCCATTACCCAGTTTAAATTTAATCTAGTTTGAGCTCGTAGGTTATTTGGAGAAGAAATACCTGTAGTACAGTGACCCTATTCGTAATGTTGTTCAAGAAGGTCAGGAGGTCTGAAAAGGCCATATGTATTGTAATAAAATTCTTAAAATAAGAAATTCTATTCTAATTGCTCAAGGAATAACATGTTTGATGTAGAGTAATTTTATCGCAATTAATATTTATATTTTTATAAAATGGCTTTGTTGGAGTTTCTTGCCCATACGAATCTACCCTTGCGATGGGTGTAGAATCATCATCATCATCATCATCTCAGCCATAGGACGTCCACTGCTGAACATAGGCCTCCCCTTTAGAATCCTGCCCTTTAGGGTGTAGAATGAATTCCATCCTATTTCCTTTAATCTTAATATTTGACGTTCAAAAGTGCCTCTTTGCTGACCTAATTAAATTAAATGATTTGACTTTGGCTTACCTGAGATATAAATTTTTGATTTGTGGACCTAATAAAAGGAGTAGGTATAATTATAGATATATAGCAGTTTCTGTAATTTTGCAAACCCCTGTGGGAAAAGGCCGTGAGTTTATGCATGTAAATAACTGTAGTAAATACTTTTAGTATAAGCTCATATATTTTGTATTAGAGGGTCTAGTGGTGCCCAAAGTCAAGAAATAATGTATGGATTTACGACCCACAATAAATATGATAATTCACCTGTTCGCACCGCGCCGCCGTCGAGTGAGTTTCCACGTGAAAAAACATCGTGAATATGAATTTCCCTTATGGGGATTTTATTTTAGGCAAATGTATTATTTTGATATATTTTTTTCTGGGAACGTGGGCTGTGAGTTCACTAGCCTTTTTGACTTTAATACCCATTTCTATGAAGTATTGTCTATTTATGGATTTTGATGAAATATAGGTTTAACAGTAATAAATATGTATTGCCTTTTATTTACTTCTTGCTAGTAGTTTATGACAGTATAACTAATAAAATATGGACTACTCGTAACATTAACTCTAGCCATGATGGAAGAAATAAACCACAGAACGCTATATCCACAGATAAATCCAAACGAAGCGCTAATAAATAAGTAATTAACTGACTGGACTGTCTAAAATATCCACAGCGGCCCTGAAACGAAGAGGGCATGTGATGAAACAGGGTGGATTCAGTCAGTAGACTGTCAGTCAGTTCTTTACCTAGAGGGAAGGGAGGACTGACTCATTTAAAAAAATACAAGGATCATTTAAATTGAAATGCAGTATTGTGGTTTCTACAAATTACCATCCAATGCTACAAATTGAAACGAACAACAATAACCTAATCTCCCTTGCATCGAAACTGTCTAAATTCGAACATCTAATTGGCGTAATCAGCCTCATTCATCATATTGCGCTTAACGCTTTGTGAATGTTGATTAATGACCACTTTCATACGCTCGCCTCCAAAATTCAAATATACTAACTTTGTTCTAGACAGACTTTCAGTTAAGTTCGTCCCTAAATTATTTATGTTGCTCAAAATTCGATTCAGAACAAAATACGGTTGAATCCCACGTGAATTTAACACTATTTTAGTTATTCGGAGAATGTTTTAATACATTCTGTGTAGATACGACCTTTTTGCTGTGAGATACGACCTTTTGCTGTAAGAATGTGTCTGAACACAAAGTCGTAGTAATGGACAGTTTCACAGACGCTACCACCATGTCTCTCTTATATTTATTAATCTCGCTACTAAGTAGTTTTTACTTCTTTCTGCGTTATTAATTCCGCTCTCATAACGTTGCTGTGGGAAGGGACATTAGTTACAAGTTTTTATAGCCGTCTTACAAAAAAGTCATGAACTTAGGTATCTGCCCATCATGATACGTTCTGGTTATCAAAACAAAAAAAAAAGTGCCGGGAACTGCAGCCGTAGTCGGGGTTGACCGCAGTAAACCGAGCAAGCGGAAAGAAATTTTCATTTGATATTCCGTTTTTATGTGCCAACTTGGTTGTTGGGCTGCCAACATCGTTAGAAGTCGTGGTTTGTATGTTAGCGGACGCTGAATTGACTTGTACGTTCAATTATTAATTGTGATTGGGTAATTCAGTGTATTGGAACCAATTCTATTATAATTGACTAGCGATTAGAATGCTTTTGTCTCCGTATCGATTTTGGAGGAGGCCTTGTTATCAAGCTTTGTCATTCATTATTGACCACTTGGTTTATTATTAATAGAGATCTGAATAGACAGGGTTTATTTCAGGGTTTTAAGCATTTTGTGGATAGCATCTCACTCTAGTTAAAGTTTTATTTCGGTACTTTAAACATTCCTTAATTTTTTAAGGCATTATTATCCACTGTCACTCCTCCTTGTAACTAAAGCAATGAACTACTGAGAGATCAGAATAGTCTCTGATTTAGACTGTCTGTAACTGATGCCTTTTGCCCTTTACATTCAGATTACATTTCTTATTCTGCATTTTCATACGCCTACAGTGAAGCCTCTGCTTTACGGTATTCAAGCCCTGTAGTAATGTAAAAAGATTCTGCTAATGTTGCTGTATTTTGAACATAACATATGTTTCGTTACGCAGTACCTACCATTGTCGCAGGCACGTGACGTATAATCTACCTACGTCAAAAGAGGGAGGAAACAATTTTGTAAGCTACTGACTGTGTCAATGTCATCTCTTAACATGATGTTCCTTCTTCCTGCATTAGGTATGGGTACATTTTTGGGCACGTTATTTTTGTTTTAAAATGTTTCTAGAAAACTGTGCACTGTATGGCACTTACGCACATACGCCTTTTCTTTTTGCTTTCCGTGGCTTTGCCGAAGCGTAGGCCTTTATGACATTGCATGGTAAATTCATCTAAAAATGTAATTGAAAACTGCAGTCTGTAGTTAGACGTTTTCTTCTGAGCCAACACCAACTGCCATCGACATGTCAGAGAAGCGTCCATTAGTTCCCGTAAAGAACAATCGCAAGAGCCGGGTCGACGGCGCGTTGTGTTCCACGCGCGCCTCAAGGAGTGTCAGCATGATGACGGGGCCCCCCCTCTAGAGGGCCAAAGCCTGCCGGGGTCGCGGGACTTATCTCATTACCGTGACCCCGGGACATAGGTAACGGGCTATTGAAGGACACCGTGGATTTTAGTCAGTACAAGTCTGACAGTCCCTCCCGCCCTGCCCGGGGTGGGAGTACTCATTTGATGATTTTACCACGCAAAAAAAAAAAGGGAACGTAGGGCACGAATTTAAGCACCCTAAAGTTTGTCGCGCGGCACCACATTCACACTTCAGGGCTTTGTCATCAATAAATCTCCACTTGAGCAGGTTTTCTTTGCTTCGCAACCTGAATCCGGAGTCAATTTAAACTCGACAGTAACAATATGTAAGGCTAGAATTAAATCTTATGAAGAGAGCCTATTAAAAACTGCTGGGGACCCTGACCCTGGAACGTAAAGGGCTATTGAAGGAACACGGTAGATTTTAGTCAGTACGAGTTTGACACTCCCTTCCGCTCCACCTAGGGCGGGATGACTTCATGATTTTATCACCAAAAAAAGCTGGAAAAAAAAAACAAACATATTATCCATTAATACGACTTTTATACTCACATGAGAAGTATAGTAGCCATTCTCCTCTTCATTGACAATACGTTGTCTACATGTTATGTCGCCTCTCGTAATAAAAACAATTTGCAAAGAAAATAGAAATCGTTAATAAATTCTAGGTTCTTATTACCCTTAGATACAGAACCAACGTTCTTGCATGTTGACTTAATTTGTTTGTCTCGTCATTCAGCCTCAGTTTATTCAGATAAAATGGCTGCCTTTTAATAACTAAAAGTATTTTAATACAGCAAGCTTTAATGAAGATTCCTTTCACAGAATGTTTTCTCAAAAATACCCGTCCAGAGCTTTTAAATAGCTGTACTTTTTTTTCATAAAGTGGAGTGTATTTACAGAAAATTGCAGTCTGGGAATTGTCAAATTTTTTACACCTTTCCACTTTACTTAATCTATTACTTCTACTTACGTTTATTACAAACTTTTATTTAGTTTCACTTGTCCTGTTGTTTGTAATCAAATCTTGCAAGTTTTGATCCACTTCCCGGTTTGCGATTGAGCTGAAAATTTGCACGTATGTGATATCGCGTGACAATGCAATGCTATAATGACATGGAGCTGATCTGATGATGGAGCTACAAGGGGGCCATAGGATCTCTGTAATGAAACGCCGCAAACCCAGTTTAGGTATGTTTGATTTGTCTTGACGAGTACTTTGACTATCGTAAGTTTTTTTTAACATAAGAAGCTTGTTTTGATAAATAACAAAGTTTTTTAAAATTACATCTGTTTTAGCATAAGGACAATTTATGTTCAACAAAGGGCGGGCCAATTAAAGCTAAATTATCTTTTAGCTAAAATATCGCACTGTACCTACTGACCATGCCTGTCATTACCATAGTCGGGACCGCACTTCCGTTGCCACAAAAGTTAGCCACGGCTGCAATAGAGAAGTCGAGTTATTTTTACGAGGTAACTTCGTACGTGGCCTCCACAATACCGCCGGTTGCCTCTAATTCATACACCTATCGTTATTTTATGGCTGTCAGTTTTAATAGTTTACACACCCGATCTTTTTTATTGCTTTTATTATCTAGAGACTTGAGTGAGTCTAATACAACAACTTTTCCTTTTGGCGATATAATTATTTTCCCTAAAATTTTCATGTAACCAGAGAACCGTCTGTTAACGTACCTACCCTAACCTAAAACTTCTACTTGGGAACAATATAATTTCCGTAAAGTTTTCTCTACTACTAAGTTGTGCATTGTTGAACTTGCTTCAGCAGTCAAAATGACGAATGCCAGTTCTAATTGGAACTCTCAGTTGTTGTCTCGTGTCGCTGGATTTTGCTGACCCCAATATTTCACCACATCTGTGACATCATAAGATGTCTCCTATGACGTTGTGTTGTCACACAAAGGCCACTTTTAGTAGATGTTTTGGGGATTCAGTGCACCTCTTGCTGTCGTCTTTCTTTTTCGTGTAAGATGTGGCCATCTCCGGTGCCTCAGTTCAAACTGCATCTGAAAACCCCACATACCTCGGACATGACCTATGGTTATATTGCTTATAGATGGTAGGTATACAACATTATTTTTAGTAGGTACTAGCTTCCGCCCGCGACTCCGTCCGCGCGGATGTTGGTCTTCGCGTGGATGGTTTATTTCCCCATTTTGAGTACTCTGACAATGACATCTTATAAATATCTATTGGACCCAAATACGGCTAAGCCTATAATAATTAAGGAGATCCCTCTATTGAGCTACTGCTGTTGAGCTCGCGTTCTGTAGTAAGTATTTTTTTCATAGTAATTCCGACCTTGTATTTACAAATAACTGATCGGAACAGTAATCAAAAAGGTCGCGCTGAAAAGCACGGTTTAAAATTACACGCATACAATATTAATTCCACGGACGACCGCTCGCCACACTGGACACGTCCGCTCGCATCAAAATTCAGAATTTATATGCATCGCGCGGCGCGGAACGCGACTTCTTATATAGGAGTCGAGGAGGCGTGGCCCGCGTGTGCCGCAAACGGTTCAAGCCAAATCCGACTTTCGGCGCTACAGGTTACGGTGCTGAATCCACTGCGGGTAATGCAACGTGTGTTCGCGGTTCTACAGAACAACGTCTATGAATAAAACTGAAAAATAAGATTTTTTTTTTCTACGTGTTTTTCCAGGATAAAAAGTATCCTATTTTATGCCCAGGATAATAAGGTATAATTATACCAAGTTTCATCGAAATCGAACCGTTAGTTTTCACGTGATGCCTGCATATACAGACAGACAGACAGACAAAAATTTTTTAATCACATATTTGGGTTTGGTATCGATCCAGCAACACCCCCCGCTATTTATTTTTTCAATATTTTCAATGTACAGAATTGACCCTTCTACAGATTTATTATATGTAGTAGCTGACCCGGCAAACGTTGTTTTGCCATATAAATAATTAAAAACAAATTTAGGTGTGGACTACCCCTAACATTTAGGGGGATGAAAAATAGATGTTGGCCGATTCTCATAGATACCGGATAAGCACAAAAAATTTCATCAAAATCGGTCAAGCCGTTTCGGAGGAGTATGGCAACGAAAACTGTGACACGAGGATTTTATATATTAGATAGATATGCAAAACCTGAATATAGTTTGTTCAGAACTACTACTATAAATAATATAGGCTGCTTAATGGTAGTGAAAAGTTGTAAAAGCTTCAAAGCAACAAAGAGAGCTTTTAAAAACTTGAAAAAAATAAAGTTTAATATAAGTGTCTGATAAATGTGAACACTGCACTAGTTCTTAACAATAGTATGCTCGTGTACTCATATCTGCAAATGAAAGTTGGGTGTGGCAGAAGAGGCATGAACGTTGAATTAATGCTATGGAAATTTCTCTGTGCGGGATTTTCTGTGTTGGATAACAAGAATTGCGCATGAGTTTATGGAGGCTGTATATTATGCGAGAAGCATCCGTTGCATTGCATTGTAACACCTCTTAAAGTTGGATCGAGATTAACATAAAACAGGATAGGTCTATGAGGAGACTGGTAGCAATTGGATGAGAATTTCCGAACGTAATGAATTTAACGATGTGTCATTGGAGAGACCTTGCTATTTAACGCAATGTAATGCTATATACTCATAAACTATTATATTAGAAAAAGAAAAATATTCTACATTACATAGTGCCACTTTTTTTTTTTTTGCGTGGTAAAATCATCAAATGAGTCCTCCCACCCCGGGCAGGGCGGGAGGGACTGTCAGACTCGTACTGACTAAAATCCACGGTGTCCTTCAATAGCCTTTTGTGTTCCGGGGTCACGGTAATGAGATAAGTCCCACGACCCCGGCAGGCTTTTGGCCCTCTAGAGAGGGCCCCGTCATCATGCTGACATTCTTTGAGGCGCGCGTGGAACACAACGCGCCGTCGACCCGGGCATGGTCCATGGTCGGGTGGCGAGTTGCCCTTTACTCGCCGTTCGCATGCCCACGCCTACGGTGGCCGGAGATCGTCTGCCGACGTCCGACGCCGTGGGCGTCTACCACTGCAGCTGGGGTGGAGGGAGGACGCTGAACTCTCCCTCACGCGGCCCGGAGGAGGCGGGCCGCGTGAGGGCGATTCACGAGCATGACTGCTTAACATAGTGCCAGTTGCAGTTGTTTAAACAGTAGCTCCGCTATTGTATTGTACTTAACTAGTGATCAAACAACTGTGGGTTAGATAATAAAACATCGACCAAATCTTACTGATGATTCGCCTAGCAAATTCCCAAAGAAAATATAATGAACAACTATGACAAAACAAGATATAAATCAAAACTTCCTCATTTATGATAAACTACGTTAATATAATCGGCCTAGTAGTGAGTAAAACACTAACTTTAGGGTGGTTTTAATAAAGATTATAACGCGGTAATGCCACACAGGAAGGTCTCAAGGTCACCATGAATATTAATGTGACTGTTTCCACCTCAAAGAATATTCTACATTAAAATATATTTCCTTTCAGCTTTCTTCGCTTATTTTTTACTTTCACGTCATCTACTCATACGTTTGTACCCAAATGGGACTCGATATTATAAAAGTTTTTTGTTTAATATGTACTTACTTGAAAATGACGCAGTAGTGCGCACTCGTAACATCTCATTCAAGTTCCCAATGTAGAAATGAGCTTAGTTGATAATTCCTTGAAATTTTCTAACGAATTTATCCATACCGGGGGTATCCGCGTGCGAAGTTTAGACATAAAATTAAGCATTTATCCTAATTTTCTGAAAATAGTACACGGTGCGGTCCTATCAAAAATAACTAAAGGAGATACTACAGTTTTAATCCATATGTATTAAATACCTTCCTGCAGATGTCCAACATTCAAATTCCGATCCCGTCTTAGAAACGTTTCCCTTCAATTGAAACAAGCGCATCACGGGTCAACCGCTAGTCTCCGGGCTATATGGGTCAAGGTAACTGTGCCCCTTATAATCCTATTCAGCGTTCGTGCTCCGGTTGGTCTCGAACCAAACAAAAACGCTACCACCGTTTCAAATGCAATTGTGACGACGAAATTCGGATGCATATCTAATTTGATACAAATTTTAGTTTATTTAGTAGAGAGATAAAATGAAGTTCTCTTAAATGTGTTCCTGGAGAGAAAATTACATTTTTGCCTTTTTCACCAACGCAGTACAGAAAAAAACAGTAAAAAAGCATAAATTTGTTATAGGCTTTGCCTTGCTAGCTAGCAATGGTATTCTTAATACCAAATTATAATTAAGAAATCTTGTGCCAAAATGATAAATAGCATTACATTAGCAACCGCAACAAGGAACGATATGACGAGTGGAAATGCCAGTAGAAATGTTAATGAAAGGCAGGTGGAGGATGCCAAGAAAAGCCTCTCCTTGGTTTGTTGTCTCAATATTTCTCTAATTAATTCTGTAGGCGTAAGTAAACCTCCTTTGTAAGTGATTTTAAGCACCTCGTTCTAAACACGCATCTTAATGCTTGATTCAGAGAAATATTTCTGGGATGGAAAGAATTTTCCTAAAGAATTATGCAGTGATGTGGATATGTTTTTAGGTCTTTTAATGTTCAGGCATTAGAAAGCATCTCCAAATGTTTACTTCACGTGTAATTTCTGTTACAATAAGCGTTTTTCTGATGTTCTTAAGTATATATCTTTGGAAGTAATTCCTTGCTATCTAAATGCCTCATGTTCCATCCAAATAAAGCAAAACCTTGGAGGAAAATGGACTGACAAATCTGCATAAATTCACTCTGTCTTACAATATTCAGATCTTGCTAAAACAACGGAAACACAACTACATTTGTGGGCGTCAGAATAAATTATAGGAAATTCCTGTTCCGGTTGCATCAGAACCGATTCTTTATCGAATCACACTCAAACGTCTATTTCAGATGTAACGCGTGTAGTGGTCTGCTCTATATCGTTGTTTTATTTATGAATAAATCGGGGGTTGGTTAGAGAGTGCCCGCTCGTATGATCGGTCCTAAAATTGAATTATTTCCGGCTCGACTACCCTTTCGGGTGATCCTGGAACGTAGAACATAGTATAGCCAATTTGCATAGTTGCGCTGTTACGATGCAACAACGGGAATTTGATTTATTTAGAAGCGAAGCGCATCCTTGTGCAACGTTTTCTGTTTTTTCGAAACAGTTTTTGCTACGGTCAGGTCAGTGGTCTGTTTTGTTTTCTTCAAATGAACAGCCAGATGTTGCCTTGTCATGTTCTTATTCAGGTTCCTTTTCAACATCTAGCAGCTTTCTCAATAAATGCGTCACATTTTCAGTTACTCGTAAGTCAGATAGTTTAAGTTCCATATTAAATTCAATATGGCGGATTGAAGCCTTAATTTAGTTTTGCTAATAGGTCGATTGATTACTTGGTCTGGTAAACAGACCTTACTGAATAAACTATGAACGTTTCAGCGAGATCAATTTTGTTATTCAACAGTAGGCTTTATTTCAAACAAGATTGTCTTCTGAGATTACGGTTTGTTGTTATAGGCTTAAGAAATAATTATATATGAGGTAGTATGAACAATAGTTCGATTAATAAACTGCGAAATTTTATTATGAATTAATAAAATTTAACACTATTTAACCACTTTAAAAATAAAGCCAATGGCCTCCTTGTCACTCAGCAAAATTTGGTTCGCAGCTACGTAAATGTACCTATGTCTCCTCAACTTTTGAAATTGGGTTAAGGAGAGGATGAAGGTAATTTACTTGGCGCATAAACACGTTAATCTACTTGTGCAATTAGATTCCGTCGCTACGTGATGATTTCTTTGTCCTTAGGCGGATTTGTGGTTAGTTGGGAACTCTATTTATTGTACGAGAAAAGATAATCGTCTGACTTTTGACCAGATTTACTTAAATTCAAACAAATCGCTTGTACGCAACGACCGTTAAGACCTTCGATATCATAAATCCTTTTTCAGCTGATCTTGAATCTCTAATGCTGACACGAGTTGGACCTCTGTTTTGTGTGAAAAGAGCACATGCCGCATTAAAAGTCCGGCTGTTTTGAGCTGGGCCTCGACAGTGGAGTGAATGAAGGCGGGGGAGGCAGGACCGCGCAGCCTCCGAAGCGCCCGGCCGACTGCCAGTCGACGTCGCGCCAAGCGGGAACCACCACGCGCTACCCGCTCATATTACGCTCAACAACTAACCAAATAGTGGCATTTTTATGTGCTAAACTACAATATTGTAAGTAACGTATTACATCAACACACGTAAACAATCGGATACAAGCAGTGCCTCAATCATCAAATCGACCTTTCCAAAAACATCATCAATTCAAACGTTGACGCTGCCGGCGATAGCTTCTTGTAGCTTTTTTGTTTGTTAAATGGCAATTACATTCGTTGCCGTGGCGAAATGTGATGTGTTTAGAACGATTCGCCCGTAGTCACCTGAGATGTCTAGAGGTCGCCGCGTAGACGATGTCAGTGAGCTACATTAGTGTGCGCGCCAATCACGTGTATTGTTCGGAAGAAAATCAAGGCAGTGCCTTGATTTTCTTCGCATTTGAAACATTCAACACCCTTTCTACTACGTTGAGACGACTGTACAAAAGAAATACTTTTCTAGTTCTAAAAAAGCGTAGATAGACCTAGTGATAAATGTACTGTGAGAATTGGTATTCAAAATACGTACATTTTGTCATGCTTATCACGCAAAGGGGTGGCTTTATCAATTGTTACAAGCTGTTGCTGGCCAGGTTTTTCTAATATAACGAAATGGGCTTATATTAAGTCCCTACACAGAATGTTATTTATGTCTTTGTTTAGTACATTTTCTGTATTCAATATTTCTAGGCGTAAAAGAAAACTAAGTGAAAAAAAAATCAGCAGAGCAACCTAAATGTACATACGATAATTCTAACAGTTGGCAAGCTTCTGACATTTGGTACTCTCTCTTTGTAGATAGCCTACATATCGAGTGGGATCGCCGATGTAAGTCCTTGTTAACTGCCGTAATCCCACCGTGTAAGCCCACTCCTAGTTTATATTATGCCTTTTGGGTATTCCCAAAACTTTCTTTTCTGAAATGAGTTATTGATTTAAGTAGGCAAAGGCATTCTACGAGATTGGTTATTGTTTGTTGAAAATATTGCGGCGGTCACGCTTATTCCAATTATTTCTATTGTTCTTTTTGAAATTTATTCGCTACATTACTTATTAGATTTGAGCATAGAAGCATTAGAAGAGCTATTTAACTACTGAGACCTGAGAGATTTTCAGTCTTCGTATGGTTAAGCATGTAACAATGAATTAATGTAGATGCAACACATTCATCATACAATCAAGTATGACTCCATGTAGACACTAGGCTTCCTCTTACTGCTTACCGATTCTGTGTTCAAAATCAACCTCATGAAAGTTTAAACTTGGTTTATCATGCACCAAAGAAAGTACTACACCTGAAATTAATTCAACGTCATTATATTACACTACTTCATCACCAAAATCAGTAATTACAGCCTCCAAATTAATTTGATTAAAATGAGCACTTAAAATTTTCAAATTAAAATTCCTCAGTGAACTTAATTTGACTCGTAAATGTATAACCTCATTTCGTTACCCTCTTCATGGGAGCTTTCGTTGATACGTTTCCGAGGTATAATCTAATGCTGACCCGTCTCAGTCCTCTCATTTTCTAAATTTCGGTGTTAAGTGTGCCTGTGGTTCTCGTCAAGGTTTTGCTTAAATCCTTTTTTGCTAGGATTACAACACGTCCAGGTTTTGACGGGTCTTTGGGTCAATAGGATTTGAAGAAACACGTATGACTCAATAACGATCTTAGCGTATTGTATTCATCTTTTTATCTCTAAGAAGTATTTCACAAAGTAACGGAAACCTTTTGCCTTGATTGTTTGTGTAAGGATTTTGAATGATAATATAATAAGACTATTCTCATTTCACCTAGTTACAAGGAGTGAGTTGTTATTGTAAAACTCTTAGGAATTTCTCTAAATTGGAATACCTCTTACCAGTTTGTAGAGCATCCTGTTCGCTCGGCTCGCTTGCCACAACCAAGTGCTATGGTGGAGCGATAAGCGTTCGAGAAATTGAAAAGGATTTAGTTAGCGCAAGTGAGCCGTTTGTAGGTTTAAATTGGCTTTGTTTGCGAACCAACCATTGCCTGATAGGTAAAACCAGAGAAAATAATTAATTTTACGCTTCAGTTCTAACTCTCAAAAACTCCATAAATTCATCTAGGTAATTAAATTATAATCTTGAGGAGCGATCGGTTTTATCGATTATTACTTTTGTAAGAATTGATCAGCGTTGTCGAATTGACTTTAATCTTACTTTTATTAAAACTTGTTTGGTGATAAAAAACTGCATCTTATCTATTAATGTATGTGGTTACGTTACTCTAGGCGTGATGGAACCGTATTTTCTGCATCGGTTACTAGATAGTAACCAGTAGCCACATAAAATCAGTTTTAAAACTTCTTGTTTGTTATTAAAATTGTTCCTCGAGCTTATACCTAGTTCGGTCTGTCTATTCTACGAAAACAGTTAATTCTTCAACTGTTCACTCTTCATCATCATTAGTGTATTGGATTTTGTTTTCGGGCATACGTCTTTTCTACATTGTGCATTGCTGTCATGCTAGCAGCAACCGGCTTCGTTTACCGATTGACTTTATACTGTTTAGTACACGGCATTCACGGTCATCTCAGATTGACCATCCTAAGAATCAGTCTGGTTCTCAGTTCTTTCCATCAATTAACGATCAAGTCTTTAACCGGACTTAACTTGTTCCTTAGTAATGTCATAGCTACATTGTAAAACTTCTTCAGTTTCTTTTAATTCGATATTTGCATGATTGTTCATGCAATTATTGTTAATTGTAGATCATGTCTGATCTATCTCTATTTTGTCTCAAATGCCTATGCTGTAACTGGTTTTTCATGATAACATCACTGGAAATGCCACGTCCTTACCCTGAATGTTTACTGTTAAAGATTTCATAAAAGCAAAGTCAGTTTAGTTTATGGCTGCTCATGTCAAAAGATAATAAAGGCATCTTATTGAGAAGAATTGTGTTATAAAAAAACAGAACTAAATAAAATTTAACTCGAGAGACAAACCTTCGGTGATAAACCTTTGAGTGGTCAGTGAAAACTTTAGGATTGGGGTCCCCAGGGTAATTCAATTGTCATTTTTACAGTTGGTGTTACATTTACCTAACCGTACCATGGACCATGACCCATTTCTCCTACCGTCTGAGGTGACACCCCGTTTCAATACGCGCCCGACATAAACTGACTTTTATGCATTGCTGTAAAAATAAAAGTTCCACCGTACCTGCGTACCTGTAGGAGCTTTATTATTTTTTATGTGTCACAAGTGGGAATGGCCGTTTTAATTCCTACTGTGATATGTACCGTTATTGCTTTTATGGAACATCATGCCCATTGCCAAAATTCATTTTATTTTCAGATTTTTGTTATTTTCCTAAATTGTTTCATGTTATTCGGGGTAACATTTCATTTCTAAATGTCCCACTTGGGTACTTTTAATTAATATTTAAGATGAGTACCTTTACATCCCAAAGTACTACAACGAAACCCACATTTCAAGGGTAAAACAAATAAATAATAAACAAAAGCCCTCCCGCATCATTTTCTGTTTCGCGACCCAGAAATAAAGGTACCTCATACTTATGGCCGTATTATGTTTCCATTAGAGCTTGTTGACTTAACCCTCGAAAAACGAACAGTGACTGCGGTTTTCCCGCGTCTCACCGAAGTGGTCCGGGCACGTATCGAGGTTTTACGATGCAAAGGCACGCGGCGTTTCACTGATTTATTTTCATTATTGTGTTCAGCTGTGCCGCTGGTGATATTTTTTACCGCCCCCGATTGGGAAGTGCTTGAAATCAACAATTTGGTGTCGTCACCGAAGTTTGGACCATTTTGGAAAATTCCACATTCATCGTTATCGAATCCAGATGTGGAAAGGTTTATTTTCTCCAAATCCTCGTGGCAAGGGAATTCGGCATCGACAGCTGATGCAAACCCGGTCGGCTCTGCAGAGATATCTCATTGTATGACAGCAACTGCGAACTGATGACCCACTGACCTAATTCTGGACTGCAGCAGTCAGCGATCTGTATACCTTAGTATTTGTTTCGAGTTCTGGCAGTGATTCCCACCCAACTTATACATATTCATGCTGCTCTCTCTTGAGGGAATTTTCCGGAGTTTTAGTAGGAAGCCTATTTTAATTGGGGAAATCTAATATTCATCGTTTGTTTACTTGTCTTTTGTGAAAGTTGCGTAACGTTTACTTTCTGTACCATTTTGAGTGGCGTGTTTTATTGGAAAAACCTACAGGGAAATCAATAAAAACACGTAGACCTTCTGAATTTCATTTTACCTAAAGCTTATGTCATTTGCAATAAGTAGCTGAAGTCGTGTAAACATGTTTGTTTCCATGGATATAACACATTCATTATTGTAATGTGAATACTTACTTCCAGGAAGAGCAAAACAATTTCTCATTTCTGCCTTGTAATGGCTGTCAATATTTTTCCCTACCTTTTACTAAGCTTGAGTGAATTCAAGACTTTCGTTTAGGTGCGTGACTTGGCTTACCTGTAATTTTGGTTCTTCTCATCTGTATATTGATCCTTAAATATCATCAAGTTTGATTCTTAAAAATCTTAATTTCTTCTTTTATCTTTACAATTAACACCATATTGTACACATGTGTAGCCCGATTGAATATCTTTACATACGTAGTTCTCTCACACATTTCATTGTATCTCGGTTAGTTGATTAGGATGTATGAATATTGAATAGCAATCACTGTGCACAACTTATTTATACAATTACCGCAATGGATCGTATTCATGGAATAATTAATGTAGAATTGAATCAAACTTTGGACTTAGTCCGTGTACTCCAATTTGAAATTCAGGAGACGCAATAATAAGAATATTCGATGTAACCGTTTGTGTCCTAACTTCACCGAAATTGTTGTTTGAATACCTAATAAAATGAATATAAGGATAATAAAAAAACAATGTTTCCATTCTGCTGTTACTGCCAAGGTTCTCTTTAATTGTCATTCAGCAATTGGCATAAGCGAGGCAGTGAAATTTAATGAACCACATTCAGGTCAAGGCTGTCTGTAACAGAAACACAGGCGACACTTCAGTTTGAATTTTGCATCAAGAATTTTGGAATATGGATAATTGCTTTAATTGGACCAGTACAATAGACTATTGTTTTAAACATTCACGAGCTCCTTAGCAAACGTACTACAGAATACAATTAAATTCAACAACTGGTCAATTAAACGTTCGGTATTAGATTGGTCAGCGCAGTATTGGTATTGTCTCCTAAAATTCCGTCATTGCTTTTACCCGGTTCCAATTTCCTCATGTATTCGCACTTCACTGAGATTTCCTAACTTGACTAATTTATGGCTGGGCTCATACTCGGGTAGGCTCGTGTTTTAAATTTTCCTTTTTCCAATTAAAAACGTGCACCGCCAACGAATTCTTTCGCCTGTGCACGACTTGAATATTTTATGGCTGCATTCTCGCGGGAAATTAATGCTGGGTGCACTAAACCATTGTGCTTAAGATTTTTCTTTGGTGCCGTTCGTTAGAATTTTAAAGATTAAAGGACATGGCCAATTTTTGTATGGACGTTTGCATAGTTATTGAATTCAATGTACACCAACGATTTTTGGTGTTTTATATTCGTGAACATTTGTACATTAAATTGCAGTAAATGAAACACATAAAGAACTTGTCATTACCACAGACTAGACGAAAACAGTTTCACTAAACCTTTAGTCAGATTGCTGGCAATAAGTGCATAGAATAGGATTTGCTATAATATAAAGGCGCTTTAATGAATTATATATTAAAATCTGACAATAATAAGCAAGTACCTTTAATAGAATTTCATGTTTTTCTTTAAAGTGTATTTTTATGGGTTGCCTTAAAAATATATGTTTAAGAATTATTGACCGAAAAAGGTTATTGACCAATTAACAAGGAAAATACAAATTAAACAAAAGAGAAGGTATAAATAATTATTTATTTATGACAGAGAATAAATAAAATTATTTTGTTTCATTATAATATACCTGTCCTAGATGCCTACCTAGATAACTATTACGTTAAATGATGAGTTAGTGTTAAATGAGTCACATGTCAACTTAAGATAAAACTATATTTTTATTTCATACTCTTAACAGCATTAAGTTTAAGGATTTGTAATGATTCAGTTATGTTATAAATAACTGCTTTGAACATAGTAAAACAAATACAAGCATAAATGAATACATTATTTCATGTTGTGATTCCGGGACAAAGATTTGCCTTTTTATACATTATTCTAATATTCTTGATAACAATATGTTATCCAAAAATCCTGCTGGTGGAGCTTGGATATTGGTTGTTCTTAGTTTCATTAAATAAAAAGCTAAAGCACGTTTAGGTTGCCTATCATTTGAAAGAGGTAAAAAATTATACAGAACTAAAAACTGAGGTACTGTAAGACCAGTCCAATGATGGCAAAAATGGTTTGGCATTTCGGAGATATTTTCAAAATTAAAAACAATAGCTTTTGACTTCATAATATTAATTATGTCTTCTATACGAACAGAACTAAATGCAGAATGTGTCCCATTCATTTGAGGTAATAAATGTCCCTGAGCGCTATACGAATGTGTTTCACACACTCTACAGCTGCGAGGAACATAGAAACCATGCTCTTGCAATAATATTCTTTTTTAAGGAACATCGGGACCAAATGTAACATTCTGTTTCAGCATTGTTGAAATATACAGTGAACAGATGAGATTGAAGCTCGCTTATAATTGGGTAATAATGTGGTATTACTTTCCCTTCGAAGTGGATCACTTTGAACAGGCGGTAATGGTGGTGGCTCGGTGGCTTGGTTTTTTATTTCATTGATCATGGACACCGACTTCCGAAAGAAAAGTTATTTTACACTTTTTTTGTTTCTTTTTGAAGTCAGTTCCTTTTTTTCAAAAAGTTTTTTATTTTACCCTTTTTAGTTTAGATATTCAACAAAAATCTTTACACTAATCGGCGTCTTTGAAAATCTACAATCCTAGTAAGCAACAAAAACGTAACTATGCGGCCACTTCACAAGATATCCATTATTGTTATACACCGTGTTCTTCACGTTATCCATAAACTTTAGCAAATACTTCTATGGCTTTTACAAATCAAATCCAACAAAGGAAGTAGTAGGTACTTAAAAAGGCTTCGTTACAAAGATATTTGTAATTTCATTTAATGAAATTTAATTGAGCTATGCAGTGAGAAAGTATCTTAATTTGAAATCTATCAAATACTATTTGCATTTCATTTGTTTCAGCCCGCCAAATGTTATGAATGACGTTGCCAATTCGGATAAAGAGGCATGCATACCTATCGGGTTATTTACGTCTAGGTATTTAGTTTGTATGAAAATTAACAAAAAATAAAAAATAAGAATTTATTAATGTGTCCATAATGAAAAATGCTTACTTCCGTGGTTTGAACATCTGGTCGAAGTTAATGTATATCGTCCGGAACACGGTGTATACTAAAACCTTTCCCAGTATGTAACTAATACATTTCTGAAAACCGCATCAAAATCCGTTCAGCCAAACGCGAGATAATCGCAGACAAACATGCAATGGTCACTGAAAATCTACAATTGAAGTAAGTAAAAACGGATCCACGCGGGCAACGTCACAGGATATCCATTACTGTTATGTAATAAAAATCTTTTCAAGAATGTAATGAACACTTTTCTGAAAACCGCATCAAAATCGGTTTAGCCAAACGTGAGATAATCGCGGACAAACATGCAATGGTTGCTGAAAATCTACAATCTAAGTAAGCAAAGACGGATCCACGCGGGCAATGTCACGGGATATCCATCAGTGTTATATACTAAAACTTTCTCCAAAATGTAATGAACACTTTCCTGATAACCGCATCCAAATCGGTTGAGCCAAACGCGAGATAATCGCGGACAAACATACATACAGGTTGATCTGAGAACCTACTTTTTTTTTGAAGTTGGTTAAAAACTGACAAGTTCAGAGAGGCTAAATCCTACGCAGTAATTTATTTTAATATTTTTACTTTATAATGGTATTTACTATGTACGTGTACATGGAATTTTGATGGAATGCAATTTTTGGCCATGTCTTTTTGAGGTTCGTGCCTAGATAAACTGACCTATATTTTATGCTCCTTGTAAATGTAGACAACTCTACTGACAGTATTGAGTCTTCATTATCAGCTTGTACTTTTGATTAATATTTGTGTATAATTGGGACCTCGTACTCGGTATTTCCAATATCGGGATTTTCAGAACCTCTAATATGCCTATAACAAACCATAGGCACATAGGGAAATAAACGAATTCAATAATTCACAGTACAAACAAGATTCCAATCTATTTGTAAAGGTTACATGCCCTCGGGAGTGATATCAAATAGGGAATTGGTTTCGTCAGGTACGCCCAACCGTTAAGACCTAAACTGCGGCTTACCGCGCGCAAGTCGGCCGCCTGAGGGATTCTCGTAACTCCATACCCTATTATTCCACTATCTCACTTTCAGCGTACGTGAGACCCTTATTTATTGACCGAACCTGATGTAACAATGATTTGTTGCGTAAACTACGTGCTGCGCCATCAACTACTTGCTTCGATACATATTTAAAGCTGACATGACCTTGCTTATTTAAACTTGTTTGGGTGCGTGCCTGTGATATACCTGAGATTTCATTCAACCTACGTAGCTAATAATACTAGAAGTAATTTACTAGAGTTCATTTCAACATGAACCCTGAATAACATTAGCACTTCGTTGGGGTTAATTATTTCACCGGGTATTTCATTACACCTCACTGGTTGCCTAGATCCGTTGAACATATCAAACAAACTTGTAGGTAATTCTTTTGATAACATCCAAGGTTTTTGTTTGTGATTACTCGTAACAGATATTTGTCTTTTCAATCTTGTGATTTGATATCTTTGATTTATTTTTCGAAAACAATAAATCCGTCAGCCGTATGATAAATCCTCAACTTTTGTTGTCTTTCTTTATTGCGTGGTTATTCAAGTGAAGGCGCCTTTGCAAAGCGGAACTGAAATCTGTAACTATTAAGCTCGGGGACTTTGCGACAGGCCTGAGCCAAGTCTCAGCCTAAATTCTCATTTGTTCAGCTCTAGCTACGGAATAAATGCTTTATATTCCGCACACCTGTATGCTCCACATAAATAATTGCAAATTGCCACAACGCCCACTACTTGTGGAATTGTTTCTTCTTTATTTAACTTGGTTTCCAGTCTTGGATTTATTTCTTTTTCATTGCCAAGTTTATATAAATTTTTATTCGCTATTGCCTCTAGTATTCTGAAAATAGTTTCTGAATTTATTTCTTCAAGAGCTTCAAATCTCCGATCTTTAACTATTAAGTAGGTATAGCAATGGCACCGCTTATAACTTTCTTGTTGAACTAGCTGAATCTAGACGCTTTGATATCGAACCTGAATGCGGTCGTGCATTCTCTTAAAGAGAAACTTAGGGAGCGTTCTGGCGAATATTGTTTGCCCTCGAACTGGAACAGGTCTCCGCGGTTACTTCCTCCAGTAGAAAGACAAACTTAAGCCATTGTGAACATTACATGGAATGCAGTTATTACGTTCTCTATGCAATTTGCAACTACCACCAACTCGGTCTTTGTATGCTTCGCTTAAGAAATTTGTTAAACTTCCCCTAGTTCCCTCCTTGCTTCAACTTAAAATAATGTAAACACGACAATTCCAAAAGTTGTTTTTGAAAAGGTCGAGGAAATCCGTATTAAGATTAAGTGATGGAGTCTTGTGAATATTGTTGCGAGAATCGTGCTACATTAGAATGCAGAGCTGGTGAAAGGACTACTCGCAACTGAATTTCTAAGTGAAGTGATTAAACAAAGAGTGGTAACTATAAACGTATACGTGTGAAAAACCTGGAAGAGTGTTCTGGCTTCTTTGTGCGAATGAGAGGATGCGCGGCTGGCGGTTGTCCGCTCAGCGGAGACGCTAGCGGAGGAGGTACCGGCGATCGGAAAGGGTGTCGGGCCGCGAGCGCGACGACTGGTGCCCGCACGAGGCGCGCAGGCATGCGCTGACGTGTGCGCGGCGCTGCGCGTGCTGCGGCGCGGCGCGATGCCCTCCTGGGCCTGACATGGAGGAGGGTGGCTACTGGCGGCCATCTTGCTCGACGCTGTCGCTCGCGGAGCACCATGGCAGCGCAACGCACCTGTGCGCGCGCCACGCGCCCCAACCGCGGCTCGCGCACCGCCATCCCCCCCATGCGCATCACTCGCACGCGCATCAGCACGCGCACGCCCACCATCTGCAGCATGCGCAGCACTCCTCGTGCCCTGTGCACAGCCCGTTTAGACAACCGACGCCGGAGTACTGTGCCGCACATTCACAGGTACTTTGCACTTTTTCAGTAGAATAAATGCTTTCAGCTAAACATCTGAATCAACGAACATAGTACGTTTAGTAACTTTAAATGTCCAAGTTTTACAAAATCCTATAATCGAAGGATTTCTACCTACGATTTTCACGTGTGACGGAGTGATTGATGTGTAAGAACTCATCAAAAGAAAGAAGTGCTAACGAAGTAATCGATGGTATCAGACGTGCTAGCTCTTACGCGAGAACGATTTGTGAAACCGAGTCACGAGGTGACGGAACTTGCACCTAATTTATTACAGGTGGATGCCGTCGATGGCGGGAGCATATTTTCAATGACACAGATTTGCATCATGCGATTGCTCTTCGCCAGACGTGAAATAAAAAGATGAAAAGCCCTAGGTAAAACAAACCCAATACAAGCAAAGGCAAAATTATCTCCTGTTTTTGACGTTAAACCTAATGATTTATGAAACGCCTGCTAATGGCGATTAGATATTTTTTTCACAACAAATACGTGTTTTATAAGTACAAGCCACACCCGTCCTTGAAACGGTATTTATTATTGGTGGACGTACGGAAACGTGAGGAGAATGTAACACTAGGTAACGGAAATAGTTAGAGCACGAAAAATAGCGAAATAAAAGGAAACCGACCATGTGTCTACGACTGATGTAGTAATTACATTTGACCACAAAAGTAAACTAGAGCTTATTAGTGGGTAATTGTATATTTATTTGAAAAAGTACACGTGTGATAATAAATAGCTACATCTTTGGGGAAACAAGACAACTGAAATATGTTTAGGTTTCCTTTTTATTCTGGTTCTAATACGTGGGTTTTCGTGGCCTTTTTGTGTCGTTTTTGTGTCGTGGTATAATGAGACCTCCCGTCCTGGCTGGAGCAGATGGGACTATTAGACTGGTACTGACTAAATCCATGGAATCCTGTCTTTAGGCCCTGTCTTTAGATAAGTATTATAATAGGCTATTTGACTAAAAAAATCTAATTAATCCGTTAGTTAGATTATCAAATAATATTTGACCCGTATTTTTTCTTTTTTTACGTAAACCAAAATTGACGGAGATATGATGCTTTCAAAATTGCCAATACGTCACAATTTAGTATATTTTTTACTGAATTCTGACGTCACGAGCCCCCACTCTCGAGTCTTGATGTGTTATATCTTGGTTATTTTTCACGCACGTTATTTTTCAAAACTCTAAATAACGGACTTATTAGATTTATAATTTATTGATACTGTCAAATAGCCTATTAGTGTCCGATTGAAACAGTCAAAACCGAAACCGTAACCTTAAGGCGCTCCCTCACCGGGAGTATTCGCGTGTAATGTATACGTGACATTACAGATTCGACTTTGAGCATTACATTACAGTACTACCTTTCTGACTGACGAGCATTCGCGTACATTTATGCGCGATGTTCGATTGTCCTCCCTCACCGATGAAATGCTCGAATCTGTAACCTTACATTACAGGTGAATGCTCGCGGTGAGGGAGCGCCTTTACCTTCAGCCGTGGTCCTAATTTCTGCCGAATATGCATATGCCGTATATTTTTTTTTCTTAACTCATTATGTCATGTTGAACGTCAGTTGTACCTAATGGTTTGAAACCATCCAACCAAATTCGAGAGAAATGAATTTAGAAACTCGTCGTTAAAGTTAACGGTATTATATCATTCTAATATGATAGCAGTTCTGTATAGCAGCTGGTCTTGATTGATGGGGACTTAGTACATATTATAGCGTAATGTGAGGAGATCGATGTATTTAGGTAGCCAGGCTGACCGTATGAGGATGGATGACGTTAAGATAGACTCTCGAAGTATAGCAAGTAAAGTTTTATTCTTAAATATGACCTACATATTTTTATCGAGTTCTTGAAAGCGTGTACCTACGCCCTTCGTAAACACGACTTTTTGTAACATTTCGGCATTTCGTAAAAATGAATTCATTTCTTTCTGAAATGACAGAGAAGATTTTAATGATACTCCACATGCGTTAGCATAAATTTCCGAAAAAAAAAATGTTTTTAAGATTCGTAGGTCTTAAAACTCAGTAGATATTTTTTTGAAATGGCTTATTAAATAAAGAAAAGATAATTGTAATTGGACGTTTTCGCTTAAATGGATCCAAAGTCGGTCTAAAACAGTTACACTAGGTTTTTTTTACAAAAAAAAATCCTTTGACTTTTGAGACCTATAAGCATTCTGATTATGAGTGAGAATGAAATTTCATTAAAATCGGTTAAGTGATTTAGAATTATAACTTCAAAGTTTACTTGAAAAGTCGTTCGATACATGTTCTTAAGCTTCATACTTAATTATCCGTCATTCGGAAATAGGAAATCCAACTTTTCTTCAGGGCCTTCATATACTTATTTTCCACAATTACACGTTTCCGAATTTAACTCGGCAAGTCAAGTAAAAATTCCTTTAACGATTAACTTTAAACGAAATTGAGGGAGGCTTTCATTGAAATCAAATGCGTATAAAAAGGGCGTCGAGCTAGAACAATCCTTTTTTAACGTTTTCATGAATACAGAAGGGCGTGTGACAATGGCAACTGTGACATCTAAATTGGTTTTTGAAGAGTACGAATCTCAGTAGCGCGCACGTAAAATGTGACGAGGTGACGACACTCCTCATATTTAATTCGATCGGTGAAGAAGGAGCACAGGAAAATAAATCTGTGAGATAAGGAGTCCAATTTACCAATATGAAGACCCCGGTCAGAAGCTTTTCGTATAAGAAAAAATATAGCAAACGTTGTTAATCAAGTTATATATGAAATTCCATTCAGAAAGACTCGCCACTTGGATTCTGTTTCATTAATAATTCTATAGCTTGTTCGAGAAAGTTCCTGGCTAATTTAATGAGTGGCCTTCTTCATGATGAATAATGGATTAAATGTATGGTTCATATTTTCCTTGTACGGATGATATTTTGGTGGATTTGTTAGAAAATTGGTTCCGTGTTATTAAATATTCTAGGAAAGGACCGTTCATAACAGCAAAAAAACAGTTTCAGTATAGCTACGTGTTTTTTTCTATTATATAATGCTTCTATTTAGACAGATGTACATGATGTATATTGTAGATTCCTACGTGGACCTAGTGTGCAAGTATCTATCATTAAAAGTCTAATTATTCAACGCACTCAAATCCTATTGGCTATAATAATTGTTATTTATAGGTCAAGGTAAATTAAATTAACCAATCCTGGACACCTGAAATATAATAAATGTAATAACAAATGTTCCCCTTGTACTGTGTTATTATCAGAATCGAAATTATTCTGAAAACAAATGTTCTTGACAACATAATGATATTTCAAGACTCGGAATCTTTCGGCGAAATATTTCCTTTGCTCCCGCTACCAATTTCAATTTTGGGTTGTAAGTAAGCACCCCTTAATTTAAATGTAATCACCATAAGCTTTCTGTTCTCTAACGGGGTTGTATCACCATAAATACAATTTAAAGTATATGCTCACGGTAAACTGATGAAAACAGACAGCTAAGGATATAGTAAAAGACACAATTCTCCCACGAATACGGTACATTAATTTCGTCATGATGTGACTGTATAATTAAACGTGTTCTTTGCTAATAATATTACTGACAATCCGTGAAGGAAAAACGTGAGCAAACCTATACAATTAGTCAATGTAGAGCCATTTTATTGGTCCGTGGGGTTAATAAAGGCGGCTTAATTATCTCTGACAGTAAAGGAAGGTTACATTCTCACTCGAAAAAGAACGTATTGGAATAATATGCTTTAAGTTGTTATAACAGCTTAGTGTTTTTGTTTGGTTTTGGCTCTCAAAATAGAATCTTGCTCCTAATCCGATTGACGAGAACCTGTTAACTTCCATCTTGTGAAAAAATTGACGTACCCAACACAATAACTCAATTATATAGGTCACCAAGAAAATCAGCCGTGAATTCGAGACGAGCCCGACCTTGTAGATTATTCTTATTACGCGAATTTGTGTCGTTTTAATACCTTTATTAAATTCATTTTGACCAATTGAATATTTTTGCGTCGTTTCCAAATTTTAATCATAGGGAAACAAATTAGACGGTGGAATAGGAATCAGAACCTGATTTTTTTATGAATTCTCCTCAGAGGCAAATTTTGAATTTCGTTAATGAATTTATAATAATCAAGAGTATTATCTAATATATAAAATTCTCGTGTCACAGTTTTCGTTGCCATACTCCTCCGAAACGGCTTGACCGATTTTGATGATTTTTTTTGTGCTTATCCGGTATCTATGAGAATCGGCCAACATCTATTTTTCATCCCCCCTAAATGTTAGGGGTAGTCCACCCCTAATTTTTTTTTTTTTTTTTTAGACTAAATTTTTAATTTATGGCAAAACAACGTTTGCCGGGTCAGCTAGTTAACTTCTAAAAATAGAAATTAAGGAGTGGATTTTATTTCTAAGAAATATCAATAAAAATAAGATGGATTGGATGGATTCTTATTTTTTTTTTTTATTGAAATTTTCAGGTTACTGGTAGGTTACCTAAATAGGTTTCGACTTAGACTATCTAAGGCTTTAAATTACGCTTTACATAATTTCATACTAAAATTTCGTGTCATGTAATAAAATGGGGACAGCCAAAATAATATCTGAAGTTAGTCAGTTTTCACTTAATTTACTGAATTACAATTTAGTGGAGTACCCTTCGTTATTAAATGTCAACACTCCTTATTCATGAGTAATATAGAGAAGAAGTTTTATACGTGTTTGCCTGAAAAGGCTTAACTAAAATATCGTCTATATTCACGTCTACCCTCCTAGGTAGACGTGAATATAGACGGGAATACGCAATGAATCGTATCTAACATTTTTTTAATAACAATTATATTTACCTAAATCATTTAATGGATAGCAGCACTGATTACCATAGATAAATCCATGACGAGACATGACATATAGCTTTCAAAGGCTTACAAAATTTCGTTCAAAAATCTTGTGTCAGTTTCTTTTTATTGCCAATTTTCTAATTCCAAGTTCTATTAAACAGTAGCCACTGTAAACTGAAGTCACTAACAATATAGTAAACTCACTTACTCCTAAAACTTTAGTCCTTCAAGCGAAATGAGGGTATGTCCTCGACAAAGCAGAAACCCTTCCTTTAGGAATCACGTAATCTGACAATATGGAGTACAATAGCCGCAAAGAGGCAGATGAAGGAAGCCCGTAAACGGAATAAGTCTACGTCAACGGAATTGACAAAGCAGGTTCTACCATGCATAAGGTCGTATCTTTTGTAAAGATATAACTGCCTTAATATGTTGCCTTGGTCAGACTAAAAAGGATTTTTCGTGCAATTGAAGGCATCATTATTTTTTCATTGTTCTAACAGCTTCTGCTGCTTCATTGTTGAAATTATTTTACCTTTGGGAGCTGTAAGCTCTGTTAGTTTTAAGCTTAGGTCTTGTTCTGAAACGAGGGTCAGATTTATTTTATTTTAAACGGCTGTTCATTTTATAATGGTCATCAACTCAGCGTGATTTAACTTTGTTGGTAGAACATTCTAAAGCTGGACGATTTTTTAATCGAAGAACTTTTTGATTTCAGAGTATGCTCAAATGATTTCAAAGTACGCTTAACAAATACACGTGCGAATCATGTTCTATTCGAAAATTTTATGTCTCGTCTCGTGGGAAATTAAAATCTACCCACAGTCGTCACTCAGACGAAAAATTCGTTTATTTTAATGCCCGTTAATCGAATTGTCATAACCAGGGTCCCGAGTTAACTTTACACAAATTCTAAACGAATTTTCCTAGAATTTCAGATGGAATTGCTGAAACTCTCTTTGCACAATTTTAAGAAATTAGTAAATAGATTTCCGCACTGAATATTTTTGTACTAGTTTTCCACCCCGACTTCAGACGAGATTTACTAATGATGAAAATTAGAATGGAATATTATATCAAGCTTGATGGTGGCCGCCGACTTCAAGAACTACTTATACTTGTGGGCATTGAGGGCGACTTCTTTAGCTGGAGCCCCATACCAGCTCAACATGCAGGTTTCATCTGGCTGTGTTCATCGTAGGTGGTGAGGGAAGAGTCTGAAAAGACTGCTGCTGTTTTCTGGACCTTTGGCGATATCAAATACAACTTTCCTAATGTGAAAAGGTAAAAATGATTTTTCCCAAATTACAGACATTCAAGAGCAGATATCTCGAAAACTATACAAGATATCGAAATGCTCACTGAATAAAACTTATGGGGAATTTATACAGCTTTTATTTCGCTCACACATGTTAGGCCGCTAGGACGCATGGTTTCCGAGATAAAAGCGAAAAACCAAAAAATGGTACCTTTAAAGAAGAAGAAAAGAAGAGCTGTCATTGGCGGTGTAATGGCTAGACTTTTGACGGCACGGTTGGTGGCTTAGTGATCGACTGCTGCGCAGCGTATTGCGGGTTCGATGTCCGCACCGAACAAATATTTGTATGACCTACAAGTAGTTGTTTCGGGTCTGGGTATTTGCGAGATGTTTGTAAAGGCATCCACTACATAGAAGAAATTCCTAGAGACGACAAAGATAAAAAAATGGCCCTGGTATATTTCGGTCTATTCTTTATATCTGCAGTTGTTCTCTTAACTTTATATTGAAATAGTTGTAAAAGAACAGAAAAAGTGTACTTCGCCAGATGTTCATTCTACAATTCGTATTGTATGCACATTGAAAAGAGAAACTGAAATAGAAATACCTGACATCTTGAAGTCACCGGTACCAATACTCCTATTGATTGCAAAACGATTGTGTAGGAGATAGTAGTGCATAGCAAATGCAATTGTATACTTTCCCTGTAGACTACAATTGTATTGTGTTTACCCTTGGGATGAAAGTTTTCTGATAGTGATTCACTATTAACTTTGCTTCTGTAAAGATCTTGTCTGGATGACTTGGCTATTCCACCTTAACGAATAAAGTTTTTATTTTGACTTATTTATACTACGTTACGTTACAGAGTTAGAGGTAACCCTAGTGAGTTATAACATAGACTTGTGGGGTTTCCTGCCTACTAATTTTCCAGTAAGAAGGGATTTGGGCTCAAAAGTAATAGACACAATTTTGATTTATTATTTTTACAATATTCAAGTATAATACTATCATAACTTTTTATCGATTCGTATTCTAACAAAAATGAGCTGTTTATGTGAATGGGGGTGAGCTAATTGCTAACTAACTGTAGGCCTAAAACCTACCCACTAGTTTCATTCCACTAGGCAAATTAGAGCATGATGTTTTGGGATTGTCCTCAGGTCGCCCTTATTACTTTAGGGTTAAAATAAACCTAACAAGCATTATGGTCACATATATTTGAAATTTCGCTGAACCAGCCACAATACTTAATCCTTAAAATAAATTCAAGGATTACCTAAGACGCAATCCAGAGTTGCTTAATGAAAATCAGATGTCTTATAATACTTTGATCCTTTTAATCCTTTGTCTTATCTTATCTTTTTTAAATACAAGTTTATATTTTGTATAATTGATTGACTTTTTCTTCAAAATCTTGATTATAAAGTCCACGATCTCAGTAAATATGATGATGAAACTTTTTTTTTAAACGAATTTAACTATTGAAAGCTACGTTTTGTCTTTCTTGACATTTGATAAAACTTTTTAAGACTGTTCTATTAAAGTATTCCATATTTTTTGTGTAACTCACTTTTTCTACTCTGCGACAAATGATACTACACTGAAAGCTTTTGTCGAGCAATGAAACCGCTTGTAGAACTAAACAAAACAATTTCTACGATCCCGCTCCAAATAATTTCGGTTAATTAAAGTGACAACGTAAACGTATTACAGTGAAGGTTACAATTTATTAGTCTGATTTCATACTAATAATTTACCCAAATATTTATGAAACATTGATGTTCTAAGCTTCGTCAAAAGGGTATTTCTATCGTAGAACATTTTCTTGTGAGGGTTAAGATAATTATTTGGCAAAGTCCTATCGCTACCTAAGACTTTAAAATGACACAAAAGAAGAAAGGAAACGACCACATACAATAAAAACTTTTAGCAAATGTGAGCCAAAACTTCACTTAAGGTGATAAATTACGTCATTATACTGCTAAATGGCCTAAGATGTAAAGAAATTTGACTTTGCAGTGAACAGCTTTTCCAGAACAGTCTAGAAAATAATCATGAAATTCTGGACGGTTTCTGACCCAATTTTGAACCGTGCAAATTCAGTATTTGTAATTTCAATGTAACGTGAAATTCAGAACTGAAAAAGTGAGTTCAATTCCGTTAACGCTTTCTGAAAATAATTTTTACAAATTCATTTATCAATAACTCCCATTTTTGTATTTTACGACTAAAGCTTTTTTGCTTTGACTTGCAGAACTTAGCGCCTTTAAAAATGATACCAAGTTTTCCTGTGATGAAATCGAAATTGATCCTCGAATTCAAAAATGATGGCCGACAGTGAATTGATGTGGACTGCCAAGACAGGGTTGGTTGGTGCTCTTTATGTGCGGATTGCATAAAGCAGTGTCAATTGACTTTTGTGATGACGATGAGGATGATCTCCAGTGCTCCCAATCACACATTAGTCTGTATTGTTCAAGTTATAAAATTACAAACACTGGTGCAGAATATCTAAAAATGAGGTGAATAACGTAAAAAGTTATTTGTTTTGTTTCAAGTTTTTCCCACATTTAACAGAAATCCATGCAATAAAACTAACTTAGTCGTTTACTAACAAAGTAGTACAAACTAGTGCTTAATTCATATAAACTATAAACTTAGTATTCGCCATTCATATAGCACCATTTAGCTTCCACTAAATTATATTACCACAGAGCAAATGCTTTAATTCTAACGCGTTGACACATATTAGTCTTAATTAAATGTTTGCAGTTCCAATAAGCTAAATACTGGTGTAACTAAATTTTCAACTAAATGTTTAATTTGCCTTCAGATGTCTCAGTTATAGTTGTTGCGTTTACTGTCTTATGCACCAACACTCGGGTTATAACTCTTTTTTGGGAGACCTTAAATGATAACTTTTTCTGAAATTCAAAAATAGTTAATGCTTCTTGTCAATAAGATTGCGCAAATATCAAAGTTGCTCTAAAAATTTTAATTACGAGTTAAAATTGATGAAGAATTCGGTTTGAATTAATCCCAATAACCATTTAATTTTCTTCCCCTCCCATTTCAGTTAAAACGGAAAAGACAGTCGTTGAATGCTGAAGTGGCAGAATAGATACAAATAGAGTAGGTATTGAAGCTTTAGTAAATGATAGACTACTTGAAAAGCAAAATTCTCTACAATTCTAGATGAAAGTACGGTAGACATAACTAACAAACACCCAGATTTGACAGAACTCTGTAGCGTTAAATGGAATTTATTATTATTTGTATCCTCAATTTGTATTCTAGATTTTGGTCACGATTCTGTACTATTATGAAAGATATTTACTCCGACCTCATCAAGATGTATATAAATTTAGTAATTTGTATCTACAATATTGTGAATACTGCGTTAGACAGATTGCAAGATTCTCGCGGCAGTAATTACTGTCGTGTTTGCCTAGACTTAGTCATTTTTCTTCCTTATTTCAATTTTCTTTTCTCGTCGAATGCTTAATTTGTTTCTTGAACAATCTTAATGAATCATAGTATAGATTCAGTGCCTACGAACTCGTTATTAATGACTTTTTTTAAATGATTTTTTTGTTACTTTGTTTCCTTTTTTTCTATAACGATTTTAACTTTTGTCTTTTTTGTGCCTAGCCATATCGCACTTGATTTGAGTCTTAGTTATTTGTGTATTCAAAGTATAAACACAGTTCAAAGAAAAACTCAAAACGAGTATTAGTATGAAAACCTTTTAGTTATAAACACGACTTCACCACTTTCATGTAAATCTCAAGGGACCTTATGAATACGCATATAGGAGACTAACTAACAATATTAGCGTTTATTCACATGTACCTACCACTACCACATCACGTCGCAACGACATAGGGTGGTCGAGCTGCGGTCACGTGTGGATAGTGTCGCTGCAGCCTTTTGAAGTTGCGTTGTGGTACCGACAAAATGTGGATGTGGTTTTTGTTTTTCTTGTGATGTGATCGGCCGTTCACGTATCGCTGGTATTTACGATGTGGTTGCGTCTTAGCTGCGATTTGTTCAGTATCACACACGTGGTCGATAATGACGGCAAAATGTACTCCGTGTGAATCTTACAGTTTATTTTCAATACGAAATATGCACCTGCCCATGCCGAATGGTTGTGGTACGTGTGGAGCAATCCTTAAACAGAATATGGATCGATACCACAGCACCAATACAAAAGATATACGACTAGAAAAAGAGCGAGATATGAGGACAATCATATTATTTATAATCAGACAGACAGACGTGTGTAAGTAGCTACGTCTGGAAACTTCGAACAATAAATCAACGACCAAGTTGTTGCCAAATCTTTTTCTAACTTAATGTTTTTTAGGATGCTATCAAAGCGAAATAAGAAGCAAATTATAAGAAAAATGTAATTAAAAATAAGTCGGCTCCAACATCATAAGTGCATTAACGTGAAACTAAAACAGAAAAGAACTTTGCCTCTAACTTTGGTTCAGAAATTCTACCACTGCTGTGCTCATATTATTTGATCAAAGAACGGTACCTAAAGTTGTGCCATTCATTTTTCTACAGCTGCAGCTCATAAAGAAGTGCCCATTGAACGCAGACACGCTTAGCGTGGTCTTATATTTTCTTTCTCTTGAAATATCTAGATTCTTAAAGAAACCATGTGTAGTTTTTGTTACTATGTATTAAAGCACGAAGACGAAAGCAAATAAGGAAAAATGGTATATCGATGACTATTCGGTGAGAGAGAAGCAACGCCATCTATGGAGCATATATGAAAACATTTGTTATTTGACACCTGTACGACACTAACAAGATGTAAAAAGAAAACCGTTAATTTCATATCTGTACCATTCCAGTTTTAAAATAAAACACAGTAATAAAAAAGTTTTCACGACTATCGGCACTCCCGGAGTGCAACCCGTCGTTTTTTTTTCTTATTTAGCTATAGGCTCGCGTTTGACCATTATCTTGCCTGATGGTAAGCGATGATGTGGTCGATAGTGAAGCACGCTTGCCTTGAAGTAACCTGTTCAATGTTCATTATTGACTTGAAGACCCCATGATCGTGCCTATCAGGAAACAAACTCTGGTAGGGAATTCCGCTCCTAAGCTGTGCGCACAAAAAAGTGTTCACAAAACGCTTTGTATGGGTGGGATGTCCAACATGCAAGTGCATTATAAATTAAGGTAGCACGTCAAAAAACGTGATATCACAACTCAATTGTTAGTAATAGTTTTATACCTTGTTGCTTTCATGAGCATCGCCTCTGGGCGCTCGTTATTAAATTATCTGACAACTTTTTTTTTTTTTTTTCGTGGTAAAATCATCAAATGAGTCCTCCCACCCCGGGCAGGGCGGGAGGGACTGTCAGACTTGTACTGACTAAAATCCACGGTGTCCTTCAATAGCCCTTTATGTTCCGGGGTCACGGTAATGGTATAAGTCCCGCGACCCCGGCAGGCTTTGGCCCTCTAGAGAGGGGGCCCCGTCATCATGCTGACGCTCTTTGAGGCGCGCGTGGAACACAACGCGCCGTCGACCCGGGCATGGTCCATGGTCGGGCTGCGAGTTGCCCTTTACTCGCCGCCCGCATGCCCGCGCCTACGGTGGCCGGAGATCGTCTTGCGACGTCCGACGCCGTGGGCGCCAACCACCGCGGGTGGGGCGGAGGGAGGACAATGCCCTCTCTCTCGCGCGGCCCGCCTCCTCCTTCGCGAGCATTACTGCTTCGCAGAAGGAGGCGACCGCTTCCCACTCCGTCTCGCCCCGCAGCATGGCCGCAACCAATGCCGGGCGCGAGAGGTCTCCGCCTATCGCCGCCGTGAGGACACGTCGGTGCTCTGCCCAAGCGGGGCAGTCTTGCACCGTATGCTCTACTGTGTCCTCCGGGCGATCTTCGCAGTGGTGACACCCAGGCGTTTCTTCCTTTCTCCTTAGACACAGGTACCTCCCGAAACTTCCGTGTCCGGTGAGGACCTGCGTCATGCGGTAGGTTAGGACGCCGTGACTCCTATCCAGCCACTCCTCAAAGAGGGGTCTTACCGCCGCGATTGCGGCGTGCCCGAAATTATCTGACAACTTGCCAGGTTTATGTACGTTGTCGTAACATTAAACAGCAGCTTTGTGGTCTCAAAAATTTCGTTGCCAATTTACATATGGTGTGGGTTCAGTGTGCTTCCCTCAAATATTCTGTAGACCTCTTTGATCCAGTCAGTCAAATTGTACATCGAATTTGGCAAGCTAGCCTTTTTTTGCTGTGTTTGTGAATATCTTCATCCTTTTTATGAGCTGGAAACAGAATCTAGTCAAATGTCTGTTTTCTGGCTGGGCTACTAAATTTGTTCATCTATGTTGTCTGTTTTTGCCTTTACGATTCTTATTCTTGTTTATCTTTCCGTACTACTTTTTTCATTTCATCTGCCATTTTCCGGGTTCTGGGGTGCCAAATTGTATTCACAAGTTTTAATTGAGGCATCAATCTTTTGCCGAAGCTATTTAAAAATTCGTCGTTTGAAAATCGTTTTATTTGTGACTCTTTCTAGTTGACATCTAATGTTCCCTGGAGTGTGTTTCGTTATCTTCACGTCACAATTTTGCGTATCCTCAATGATTTGTACAATGTAAGGCCTATCAGTTTTTCGTTCGGTTGCCTTTAAACAGATACATATTGTCTGTCCGTTGATTCAACTGTCTTATTTGTACTACTCGATGCCCTTGGGCTTTCGACATCTAATGTCAATAGCGGTTGAAACTTCGTATCTAGATATGTGGGAGTAACTAACACTAATAAGCTGAGTTTCAAGGGACGGTACAGAAACTTGGTGGGAGAAGATATTGGACTAATAACTTTCAACTCTCCACTCACATCAGTTCTACATTAAGTTATTAGATCTTGAAGTATTCTAGTGTCACCTCCGGATCTTCTTAAATCGGAATAGAAGTATCTAGTACCATATATTTTTCATGGCAGATGATGGCTAAGCCCTATTTAATTTAACTTATAATTTTGATCAATTCCTGCTATTTTTGGTTATCAATGTAATTATTTTTAAAGTGTAGATGGAACCGATGGAAAACTTACTGCCGATCTCAACTAAGTCCGACCCTTCTAACGATATGAATGAAAATTAATGATCCTTGAACTGCCGGGTGGCAACGGACATCTACTACTACGATAAGGTCTATATTAAAGAAGCCTTTAACTTTGTAAATTATTACTTGTATAAGTAATACTGAATAATCGATTAGTGACGCGGCTACTAAACATTAAAATTTTATTACAAATCCCCCGTATCGCAAAAATTTCTAACATTAAAATATAAATTTTGTTATTGGATATAATAATACTTAGGCAAACTAATCCATTTCAATATTAGGAAAGTTATTATTAAGTAAGTAGGTAACATCCAGTACGTGCTACGAAATACTCGTAACTAGAGTGAAATTTAACTTATTGCAAACAAACTTGCTTTACGTCAAACAAATAAGTGGTATCCTCAAGAGAAGCTTCGTAGATTCTGGGAAAACAGACTACGTCTTGAACGAACATGTTCCGTATCAAATGTACGTCGTTATCAAGGCAACTTCTTTTGATTTCAAAAGAGCCTTACCTCGGACGGATGCGGATGGTGAAAACCAAATAGAACTACATCGATATTAATATCGTTAAGAGTTTTGTCCGGAACTATTCTGATAAAAATTTGTAATGACCCAATTCCATTTTTTTTGTTTCAATTATGGAGGTACCTACGTTATTCTTTACTGCTATAGGCTATAAATTGTATAGGTTTATATCGTTCATACTAGCCGAGCTATCACATTTTTTGTCTGGAAACTCGAAAAAAAAAACAAAAACGCGGTCGGAGGATGGGATGCAACGAGGAGTGTCGGTTGGGGGCCAAAAACTTCACGCCAAGTCGCTGGCATAAGCTAGTTTATTCATAAACTGCGATAATATTCTGACTCCAACTTCAGGTAACTGAACTGGAGGGGAATCAAGCTTAGATCGTTCGAGAAGAAAACTTTTAATCACTACATTCGTTCGGATCAAAATCAGTGCTTGTACAATTTAATTTGTACGATTTATTTTTAGATGGCGGTTGTCATGACAACCGGAGGGCCCAGATCCCTGTCTTATTGATTAATTGCTGAACATGTTGCCCTTGATAAACGGCTCGTGGAATTCTTGTCTTGTTTGATGTTGGTTTTTGCTGTCTGCTATATGTTTCTATCGGGGATGTGTTGCGGAAGTAGTCATATTTGCCATAAAATCTATTGTGGGGATTACCCGAGTCTACGGGAGAGGTGGGTATCAAAGGAAGATAGGCAATCTTTTGATACTTATTTCGATTGGATGTTTATCATTTCGGACTTTCTCATTTTTGTTTCGTATAGTGCTATTATATTTCATCGATTCCAGGTATTTGAGTTGTATCGGCGTTGATCGGATTTTTGTTATTTAACGGCAGCCCTTTGTTTTAACGTTCGAATTGGTAAATAAAGCCTTTATTCCACATCCACATATTGTTCCGGTACACTGGCTAATTTTAAACTGTAATGTTTGAATTCTGTTTAATCAACGCTATCCGTAGATCCGTCCTCATTTATTTGACATTTCATCTGATATTCTGTTGGAAAATTTACATTTTCAAACTTTCCTCTACGAATGCGCGGATTTTGGTTACCGAATAATGAGTTTCAGTTTAATTTTGTATTCGTTCGGAAATTGCTATTTGATGAACACATTGATGTGTAAAAGACAGGTGCGTGTCAATTTGATCGAATTTATTACCTACAGAATCCTTATCAAATTGTATGTTACTGAATAATTGTTCCTTATTTCTGTCATTACTAATTCTCACGTCCAGTCAAATCCTCATGTATGATGCAACTTGGCGCCGTGTAGTTTCATAATCACTGGAACGTGATCAACCAACAAACAAAATAGATTCAGCTGGATTAAGATACGAGAATTTAAATTGTAAGTGCAAACCAAGGCTTTATTCCTTTACGAAGCGTGAGAAAGCATACAACTGCTTTCTTAAATAAGAAGATATACTCGTACCAACAAATTTACAAGAGCTTAGCAAAGAAACACTGGCATAAAAAGTTACATACAAATGGAAAAAAAAAGTTTTCAAATCCTACCAAAGCTTGGAAACGAAAAAGATTGATCGCTTTTTGAATTGAAAACTGAACGTTATTGTATGCAAGTTGTGTAAATACAATACGCAATAAAAGAGCAATCTTCCCTTTATCTAAAATTCATACAGATTGTGGTAATAAAACTGGCAACATCAATATAACGGTTGATTGTTTCTGATCGTGAGCAGGGTTGGCGACCTCTGAAATTATTAATAAAATTTTAGACACATCATAATTCATATAATATTATTTGAGAAGTATTATTATCATGATATCAAAAGACGTAGTCGGACTATGCCTGAATTAAATAAAAATAATTATATTTTTTAATGTTTTTATACACTTTTGTTTACTAAAATGTTTTAAAATGTAAATAATAAGTATAGTAAGAATATTTGAATGCTACAGCCATGAGAAAAAAAATACACGTGGCACTCGGAGACTGCCGCGGTGAAGCTATTGCATAACATTTTTTTTTATTTAAAAGAATAAAATCGCCTACCGCGTATATTTAACGAGAATATAATTTATTTAAAATGTTTGTGGTGCACTACTGTAATACAGAACTTCTTTGTTGTAGGTGAATTTTATAAGTAGGTTTCATTGTGAAAACTCCTTTTGTAGCTGGCCGTTTTATGACGGATATTTTTATGATTGCCGAAATCTCCCGAACTGAAACGATGTTAGACGATGCGTGGTGTCAGGTGTTTTTTGGAAATTTTTTAATTCGGTCGCCGCGCCGCGCCGCGCTCAGAGCCCGCGATAAAAGCTATGTAATAGCTTGAAAACGCGTGAGTTTATGTAGTACCTGTGTCCATGATATACTAAAGAAAACGGTTAGATAAAACGATTAGGTATGTTGATTTAGATTATACGTAAAAGACCTGTCTTTTTTACAAGTAGGTTGGGACTACAAACTGTTATGTTGAAAGTACTCCCTGGATGCCTTTCGGACGTAAATCACGAATAAAATATACGCTACACTGAAGTCTCCATGTATTACAATAAAATGTCCTCTCGTAGCCTTAAGAACATCTCTTCACAATTCTATTGACTACTTTATTTTGAATTATTCCTAGACGTAACAGGAAACTAAATAGTGTTGAAGATCAAAGAACTGGTTAGATCCAAAGATGATATGTCTGGAGAGGTTATGAATACTGCACTCGTAGAAATGTTTCTATTCTTCAATGGTTTACGAATTGTACCAAAAAACAGTCGAATTGCATAGAAATAACCATGAAATAACTTTGTCTATTTTTGTTAGAATAGAAATGGTCATGTTACGCGTGCTAGAGTCATACCTGATAAAAATAAAATTGTATTTATCGACGATAAAATACCGCGTTGATACCAAATTACTGGGAATAAATGCAGTAAATCAAACGTAATAAAGTTGAAATTCAAGTTTGGTAACCCTAATCATCGCCGTGTTTGATTGCAATGCCGAGTTACCAACATGTATGCACCACGTGACCGCCTTAGATGAAATTGGATTAGACAATGCGGACGTTACACACAATACTTTGTTTATTGACTATCAGTGTCGTTCAAATAACCCGCGCCAACTATTTACATGACTATGTGAAGGATGGACGTAAGTATAATTTCAAAAAACATATCTTAAAAATAACATTCATTGAGTAAAATTAACCAAATTTAAATTGAATAAGTGAATCACTGTTGCGTTACAAAAAATACTATTCAAAATTGTACAGAATCAGTTCTAGAGTTATTATTGTTTGTATGTGTTATAGGCAATGTGTATAATCCGGCATTGTATAGAATGCCTAGGCTTTATATATATTGCCTAAAACGTTCAGGCAATGTATATAATATGATTCATTTCATACATTGCCTAGGTATTGTATAAAATGACCAAAGCGCATCAGGCAATGTGTATAATGAACGACCACGAGAAGGAGACACGTGTGTGGTGTGCGGGACTAGCCCGTACAGCCCGCGCCAAACTTTGTGACCGCCTTGAGTATAGTCGCGAGTCCGAACTTGACAAATGAACAAATGAAATGTGAATGTTTCTCTTCGAATCTAACCTGTCCGTGTCGGGGTGCTCCAAGTCCCGAGCTCGCTCTTGCATCCTAGGTCAACTAAGTCACTGATTACTACCTCCCATGGTGGCTAGACGGAGCCCCGCTTCGCGGGGCTCCTACTTCTGGGTGGTTTAAAAAAAATAACCACGAAGTCCGAAGTCACGAAGGGGATGTGTGTGTCGGGGTGCCCCAAAGTCCCGAACTCGCTTCGCTCGCTCTTGCATCCTAGGTCGTAAAACTGATTACTACTTATCAAGGTGGCTCGACGGAGCCACCGCTTCTGAGAAGAGATAAAATGTAAATGTTTATCCGAAGGCAACTGCTATGTGAGAAACGCTCTCTACGCAAAAACTCGTATGTAGATAGGCATACAAACCAATAGAACACATGTCTTATCGCTGCCTGCTAATGGAAGTTGAAATTAGGATTAGCACTCAAAAGATCAGTACCTATCTAACTAAATCATAGAGAAGAAAAATCGATTACATACATTGCCTGTGCTTCAACTGGCATTCTATACAATGCCTAGGTATTTTATACATTTCCTAGGTAAAGTGTAAAATAGTTTAAACATTGAACATCATTTCATACATTGCCTGAACGACCCCGGCATTCTATACATTTCCTAGGTATTGTATAGAATGCCTGCATTGTACACATTGCCTATAACATACAGCATTATCTAACTAGTATTATAAATACGAAATTGAGATATTTGAATGAATGTTTGATCTCAATCATGTCAGGTCGTTTTGCACCTTGGTGTTGGGGTCAGAGATAGATTATAATCTAGAATAACATATAGGATACCGTTATTATATACCGGTATTACCTTCCCGTGGCGTGCGTCAATTTTTGAGTCAACGCGGGCGACGCCGCTGGCTAGGCTAGTATGTTTGAATGTCAAAAAGAACTACAATCCGCCCCATTCTTTTGTGATTTCGTTTAGCAACTTTCATTCTTTCATAAAAGTCATTACTTACTCATGATAATATTTCACCGACCAAGAACAGTAAAGTAGAACAAATTTTACATTGAAAATTGTTTTACAATAGCCGTGTATGCAATTTGCATTCCGCATAATATGCAACGGAAGATGAAAATTCAAATGCATACGGGGAAATGTAGAGCAAGAATGTGAGATTGCATTAATAAAACTAAAATGCGAATCTATTGTATTACCAGTATATGTTACAAATACATTTTTTTATCACGTTTTTAGTTTATATATCACGTTCATGTTTTGGGATTTATAACGCGTGATCAGATTAATCATATTTATGCGCTGTAAGCATCGAAAAGTAGTCCTATGACCCAGAAACAGGTACACTATTTATCCTGTTGTCAATCAAAAACACAATACATAATAATTCAGTCGACAAAATGAATAACAGCGATGTATGTATTTGGAGCATATAAATTAAAACACACATAGAAAAGCTGGACAAGAACTGTCAGGTAAAAGCCACCAGTCACAATAACCGTGTGGTAGGTCTATCATCCCTGTTTAAGGCTGCGTTTCCACCAGAGATGTGCGATGGAAATGTGTCGTGCGAGGATGTCTAGCTGTGCTGTGAAATGTGTGGGCGTTTCCACAAAAGCTGTGCGATGAAAATGTGCCTACGAGGATATGTAGCGGAGCTGTGAAAATGCGCAATAATGTGTGGTGCGAAGATGTGTTGCGAAGCTGTGAAATGCGTTGACGAGGATGCGGTGTAGTGGGAGCGGTGACACAACACATTCCTCGCAACACATCCCACTCACACATCCCTCGCACACATCCCTTGTACACATCAATCGCACACATCCCTCGCTTGTTATATATGCAAAAAAATCTAGCTCCACTGAGCCGTTTCCACCAGAGTTGTGCTGACCGAGGCGAGGTAAATGAAGCGATTCTATTGGTTCTTTACAAACACATCCCTCGCTACACATTCTCTCACATATCTGGTGGAAACGCAGCCTAACGGAGAAGCGCGGCAATTTACACTCTACAGTAATTTCTTTTCCAAGGCGCAAAAATTTTGTTACGCTATACTTCAATTTTATTTTAATTTTCAGGCCCCGTAGATGGACCTTTCCCGTCAAGTCTAAAGAATGCGCCATACATGTGCTATCAAGTTCCCATCAAAGGTCCTTGCAACCACAATTATGTGGTCTGGTTCTACGATATTGTGCGAAGAAAATGTTTGAGAATGTTCTACTCAGGTTGTGGGGGCAATGAGAACAGATTTTCATCTGAACGCTCTTGCGAGTTGACTTGTGAAAAAATGAGACGGATATAGAAGATTGCTTATTTCAGTTTTATTATCTAAGAGACACTAAGGGTCAGTATACACCAAGACGTCACGCGATGCAACGATACTGTAAATCTGTAGCTTTTCGTGTAGGAATTAAAGTTAGATTTTGAGTCGCTCTGTTAAAATGTGCGCCCAGCGTTGCGTCTTGGCGTGAATTGAACTTAATTCTACACAAACAATTTCAACTCATTAACGCATATTGACCTTGGAACAACTCATCATCATCAGCCATAGGATGACTGCTGCTGAAGCCTCCACTATATACTTCCAATAGGGCTGGTTGAGCGGCTTGTATCCAGCTTTTGTTTGCATTAAGTTTATAATAAGCGCTAAAATATTTTGCTTGTGTCCTCTGCCGCTAATGTGATAAGTATTTAACAATCAAACCGTCCTAAAAATATTCCCCGCGAAAAAAAACGAGACACTTTTACGCTGTACCGTTTTATATTGTGATACGGAAGGCATTAACTCTCAAAAAATATATTTTATGACCAAATATTTATGGTAATGTAAGCATACTTTATGATTTTCCGACTCTGTTGGGTTTTATCGACGTCGTAATAAATATGTGCCTATTAGATAACACGCCTTTCTTTTATTTACGCCTGAGGAAAGTTAGCATACTAAATACAAGCAATATCAGGCACTTGTTTTTTCGTTCGGTTGTACGATTTTTTACTTTTCATTCGAAATGAACATAAAATGAAGTCACGAGTCCATCATAAGCTGTTGCATTTCAACTCTCGGCTTTTTTCGCTTACCTTCCGAATGATCTAAAACGAATCGAGACAAGCAGATGTAAGTTTATTCCTTAGTTATTTACATGTCCAAAAATGAATACATATGTTGAAAACACGTTCATCTACAAATGAACAGTCCACCAAATTAACCCTCGACTGAAATCCGTAATTTCGCCTTGACAACAGACAGACTAACATAATACAACAATAGAAGTTTGAAATACAAATTATAATTACAAAGAAGATACAAGTACAGACTGCTACACATCAAGCTAAAGAAAACCACTATTATCTTTGCTTCGCTCTGTATGATCCTTACGCACAATGAACGGCCATCTTATACTGTATTTTTAACCGACTTCAAAAAAAAAGTAGGTTCTCAGTTCGACCTGTATGTATGTATGTAAGTTTGTCCGCGATTATCTCGCGTTTGGCTGAACCGATTTTGATGCGGTTTTTAGGAAAGTGTTCATTACATTCTGGAGAAGGTTTTAGTATATAACACTAATGGATATCCCGTGACGTTGCTCGCGTGGATCCCTTTTTGCTTACTTGAATTGTAGATTTTTATTAAAGACGCCGATTATTATTATGAAGACTTTTGTTGAATATCTAAACTAAAAAGGGTAAAATAAAAAACTTTTTGAAAAAAAGGGAACCGACTTCAAAACCAAACACAAAAAAAGTGTAAAATAACTTTTCTTTCAGAAGTCGGTGGCCATAGTCAATGAAAAAAAAAACAAAGCCACCGACTTCCGAAAGAAAAGTTATTTTACACTTTTTTTGTGTTTGGTTTTGAAGTCGGTTCCCTTTTTTTTCAAAAAGTTTTCATAGCTTGTGTAGCCGTATGTACCAACCAATTAAATTTATTTCCCGTTTATTTCACCAGCTGTAACTACCCAACCTGTTTCCATTAATATCCCTCCTTGCCAAATAATTCCAATTAATAATCATAGAAATAAACCTATCGATACTAGAAGTTTCCATTAGGCCGCAAATATTGAAGCAAATATTAATTAATGGAAGCAAACAGAGTGTCATAGAACACAGGTGTATTTACTTATTGGTAACTGATTCATAACATTTTGGGGTTAGAAGGCTTTTGTAATGTTGTGAATTAGTTACAGTGTTACGGAATATATGGAGATCAGTAAGTGAGGCTAATTTGTTTGTCCCTATAGTCGAGTCGATAGAAAACAAAGGGGTATGGTAGTGACTGCTAGTTGAAGAACAATACAATCGATCCACAAAGCCATTGCTAAAGTGGCCTTTTTAGGCCCCCATTATTGTTATGCTAAGTGTTGTCACAGTATAACCTATTATAAGTATTATGCTAAGTACCAAAATAATGCGGAATAACTGAACTAGAAGTCCCAAAAAGCTTCGAAAGTTTGCGTTAAACAAAGGTAAGTAAGTCTGCTTTATTCAGGTTTCCTGCCTAAATGGGAATTCCAAATAGAATTATTAATTTAATAATACTATTGCCACCTACAATTGGGGAACTAAAACAGTTTTCAAAAGGAGCTGATAGAATTTATTTGTAATGAGCATTCTTGTAAAAGTTACATTACAAAAAAACAAACGCGAGCATGGCAACTAGAGCGTTCGCTAGAAAGGTCGTGAAAATTTTGTAGCGATGTTTGACTATAAAGCCTCCTGCAGACACACGCGATTAATCGCGCTGCGACAACGAGCCAAGCTGATTTCCACTCTAAAAATACTGCGAATGGACCGCGACATGTCGCCCCGCGCGAGTAATCGCGTGTGTCTGCAGGAGGCTTAATGCTTTGCTCTGTTTGTTGTTCAGTTCGACAAAAAATATTATCCATTACAAGTGAATGCTCAAGACTATTAACATCTAAAGGATTAAAATTTATTTCAATATCTTACTTGATTTTCAAAAAGCAACAAATGCTTCGTTCATCGTCGTTGGGGATAAAAATACTGAGTCATTAGCTAACAATATTGGAAGCTGTGCCTACAAAACAATGACTTGACGAAAATCTATTACTCCCTGTTAACAAATGGGAATACAAGGGAAAATTTGTACCTGAACAGATTGGGGTGCCTCACAAGCAGGTTATGTTAATGAACTACGACTTGGTATTAATAATGGATACCTAAACTATAGGTTTACTTTGTCTTATGCATATTCTCATGAGTATAACAAATAAAATTGAGGTATATTATTTTTAAAGAAACGAAAAATTCAGTTGCGAGCAGGGTTCGATCCTGCGTCTTCTGGATAGGTACTCCAGACGCCTTAACCACTAGGCCATCCCACTACTCACAAAGCTGAATTTCTCGTTCCCTTGTTTTTCGAACGCTGTTGCGCCATCCATTGGTAGTGTTTCAAACTACTTACCAACCAACACGTCTGTTATTGCAATCAAATCAATGCTGTATTAGATAGCGACTTCTAAACTAAAGTTATATTTTTATACGCAGTAACGCCTGCGTCGCGTCTTCACAAAAATATTTTTAAAGAAACGAAAAATTCAGTTGCGAGCAGGGTTCGATCCTGCGTTTTCTGGATAGGTACTCCAGACGCCTTAACCACTAGGCCATCGCAACCACTACTCACAAAGCTGAACTGTTCGTTTCTTTAAAAATGTCTTTGTGAAGACGCGACGCAGACGTTAATGCGTATAAAAATATAACTTGAGGTATATTGATCAAATCAACTGGATATAAAATGATAGATACTCGTTAATAGATAATGTAGCTCTTGTTTCGAATTCTATCTTGAGATTAAACGTAAAAATACTTGTTTCATCTGCATCGCAGAGTTGTATCCTATTAGTTCTAGTTCCTTGCATTTACTGTACCACTGGGATGACTTTAATGACTGCATCAGTACGAATTGTACTGACCGCTAGATTCGTTCTATAGCCTTTGTGCCATCTATTGGATTAGTATCAGCGACCGCACCTTGACCATTTGCTAAGTGCATTGTCACTGGACTACTCTTTTTCTTCTGTGGCAACACTGTGGCTAACAGCTGATTTGAACTGAGTCCCGTAATTTTATTTTAAAAATTAGATTATTAGTGTATTTAAGCCCAAATTCCGTGTAATCACTGAATAAAAATAGTAACTAAAGTGTATTTTGTTTAAAATCAAGTTTATTTTACGAGTTTATAGTGTATTTTACCAATGTGTTACGGCGACTGACTGACAGTTACCGGCTTTTAGAAAATCGCTTTATCATCCTAAAAACTCCCTCTGTTGATTAACAAACAACATTTACAACTAGTTCATCCACTTTATTACGGGCTACAACATATTTAGACGAGTAAATATCGCCATAAATTAACTTCACAAAACGTAAACATAACCTTATTCAGAGGTGACACAACTCTTCACACAACAATTTTCTTCCACTTTATTATTATTCTATTGCACTTTCATCTTGTCTCTTGAACACAATTTAATCCCTTCTTTCTATCTAATCATGACTTTAACTCGCAAAGCCTTTGCTCGCCAAGAAGAGGAAAAACTCAGTCTGGCTTTGAGCGAACTCAAGGTTTCCAAGGAGTTGTGTGACCGATTGATGGGGGAATCAGAGGAAAATGAAAAAGAAATTGAGAAAACTTTACATAAGTACCAAATGTTGAAATCAGAAATGACTCAGTTACATATTCAATACACTGAAGTCATTGAAGCTCGGGACAGGCTCCAGCTCATTGTGGACGGGTTTGACCAATGCAGTTCTGAGTATGAACTTGCTCTTGACCGCGTAAACTCCTTACAAAAACAACTTCTTGAGGCTAACAACAAAATTTCACAATTAGAATGCACTCAACACAACATCACTGCATCGTTGAACCAGAGTCTATTCGATGAACTGGTAGTCATTGCCCCAAGTATGGTTTCTGCAGCTAATGACATTACACCCACAGTCACTATAGATCTGACTTGTGAAGATAACATTATGCCCAATAATTCACAAAGGGTGGTCAAATGTAGCAGAAAAACCGGCCAAGTGCGAGTTGGACTCGCGTGAAGAGGGTTCCGTACGATGTTACCTATCACGTTTTTTTTTAAATCTGACCCAAATTGGTACGCACAATATTGAGTGATTTACCATGTTATTTTAGTATCATGGACTTCTTATAGGTTTTCCTATAATCTATAAGTAGAAAACTAATTTCTGTAATTAAAAAAAAAATTAGGTTCAGTAGTTTCGGAGATAAGGGGGGGAATGGTCAAATTTCGTCTATTTTCTTGAATAACTTGGAAACTATTTATTTTAAAATTACAAAGAATATATATTTAAGATTGTCTCAACAAGACCTTTCATTTGATATGTCACACGATGCAGTTTTCAATTATTTTTTTTAATTTTCCCCTTCCCCCCCAAAAATTATCTCCCATATACAGATATGGACTTCTTATAGGTTATCCTATAATCTATAAGTAGAAAACTAATTCCAGTATTTTTTTCAAAATTTTAGGTTCAGTAGTTTCGGAGATAAAGGGGGGGGGAATGGTCAAGCTTCGTCTATTTTTTTTGAATAATTTGGAAACCATTTATTTTAAAATTACAAAAAAAATACAATTAAGTTTGTCTCAACAATACCTTTCATTTGATATGTCACACGATGCAGTTTTCAAATATTTTTTTTTAGTTTTCTCCTTCCCCCCCCCCAAAAATTACCTCCCATATACAGATATGGACTTCTTATAGGTTATCCTATAATCTATAAGTAGAAAACTAATTCTTGTATTTTTTTCAAAATTTTAGGTTCAGTAGTTCCGGAGATAAGGGGGGGGGAATGGTCAAGCTTCGTCTATTTTTTTTGAATAACTTGGAAACCATTTATTTTAAAATTACAAAAAAAATACAATTAAGTTTGTCTCAACAATACCTATCATTTGATATGTCACACGATGCAGTTTTCAAATTTTTTTTTTAATTTTCCCCTTCTCCCCCCCAAAAATTACCTCCCATATACAGATATGGACTTCTTATAGGTTATCCTATAATCTATAAGTAGAAAACTAATTTCTGTATTTTTTTCAAAATTTTAGGTTCAGTAGTTTCGGAGATAAGGGGGGGGGAATGGTCAAATTTCGTCTATTTTCTTGAATAACTTGGAAACTATATATTTTAAAATTACAATAAAAATATATTTAAGATTGTCTCAACAAGACCTTTCATTTGGTATGTAACACGATGCAGTTTTCAAATATTTTTTTTTAATTTTCCCCTTCCCCCCCAAAAATTACCTCCTATATACAGATATGGACTTCTCATAGGTTTTACTATAATCTATAAGTAGAAAACTAATTTCTGTATTTTTTCCAAAATTTTAGCTTCAGTAGTTTCGGAGATAAGGGGCGAGGGGGAATGGTCAAATTTCGTCTATTTTCTTGAATAACTTGGAAAATATTTATTTTAAAATTATAAAAAAAATATATTTAAGATTGTCTCAACAAGACATTTCATTTGATATGTCACACGATGCAGTTTTCAAAACTTTTTTTTTCATTTTCCCCTTCCCCCCCAAAAATTACCTCCCACATACAGATTTCATCCATTCACGTCACACCTCTGTGCTTGGGTCACAGGAATTGATATGTGTACCAAATTTCAACCCAATCGGTTTAGTAGATTCGGAGATAATTGACTGTAAGCGACAGACAGACGGACACACGAGTGATCCTATAAGGGTTCCGTTTTTGTATTCGGACGTACGGAACCCTAAAAAGTTGAAAAAATATGTAAGAATAAATAAATTCATTAGAAGAACTCAAAACTTAGTTCATAGACAAAAATTTTTTATTAAAAATGTAAAATTAAACAGGGAACGTCTATCATTATTGGATAAACTGGATTACTATTCTGAAAAATGTAAAAGTAACACATTGAAATATCAAAATGACACTCAAAATTTAAATATTGAAATTGATAATCTAAATGCTAAATTATTATCAATAACAAATAGATATAATAACTCTGAAATGCAAATAAAGGAGTACATGCTGGCATTGAATGAGTTAATGGGGAGTTCTAGTACTTGTTACTGTAATCAATCACAATCATTGACTAATAACACCTTGTCTAAGAGTCAGTCCTCTCCGGCTTGTTCAATTCCAGCTTCTGATACCAATTCAAAGCAAAAAATATATAATTATACTTGTGAGGGTACCTCTAAAATAAAACTAAATACAAAACTTCAGAACTGTGTACAAACCCAAATAAATAATGATATTGTAATATTTAGTGATGACATTGGGAAAGACATGGGCCAGTTATTATCTAATATTTGCAAGGGACAGTCAGTTACCAACTATTGTATGCCCGGTTTAGGTTTTGTTGACATAGTGACTAAAATAATAAGTTTGAATTTCCACCAGGATACAACTTTAATCATTTTAATTAGTAACAGGGGTGGTGTGAATCAGGACAGTCTGCTACATTATTATAGCAAATTATGCGAGTTAAACTTAAGACAGACTGTTATGTTCACATTTCCTTATAGTCACAGTTTGCCACAGCGGGAAAATAACTTTAGATACAAACTCAATGTGTTATTAAACAATTTGTCATGTAATAATCACAATAATTTTCATGTTATTGACACTAACAGATATGTCAGTAAATATTTATACATGACAAAATACAAATTGTACTTGCCAAAATGTTTAAAGAGACAAATAGCTTTATCGCTATACTATTTTTTTACTGATACATTAGCCAATCAGCTGGCTAATACATCTATTGCTCCTATTGAGCTTTCTACCACTTTGTTTGACCAAGCCAAAGATTTGGCTGATACTTATACTGCTCCTATTGAGCCATCTGACATTTTAATTTTTTCACCTACTGATATTAATTTAAATTAGAACTTGAGACAAAAGAGATAACCTCTTGCTTTATGAATAGAGATAATTTAAAGACGTCCATAGTTTCCTCAAATCATTTAAATGTTAAAAAAGGCTACAGTACAATCAACCTGGTGCACCAAAATATTCAAGGAATGTTGAGAAAGGACCTTGAAATTGAACTATTTTTAAACAGTAACAATATTGATATTTTATGTATTACTGAACATTGGTTAAAAAGCCATCAATTTATGTTTAATTTCAGTAATCACCAGGTTGGTAGTTCATTCAGTAGAGATAATGCAATACATGGTGGCTCATTGATAATATTAAAAAAACATCTTAAATTCAAAGAACGTAAAGATATTGTGAGCCTCTCTGTTGAACGGACTATTGAAATAGCTTGTGTGGAGTTGGAGCAGCTTGTAGTATTGAGTGTGTACCGGCCACCATCTTCAATTTATGATTGCTTTGAAAATGTAATGGATGATGTTTTGCAAAAACTTTGTAAACTAAAAAAAAATGTAATTATATGTGGTGATTTTAATGTCAACCTTTTGGAGGACTCACCAACATGTTTAAGAATTCTTAATTTATTTCAATCATATAATCTGACCAGTCAATTTTTAGAGCCAACCAGAATTACAGCCACATCAGCAACATGTCTAGATAACATTTTCACAGATGTAATACTAATTAAGAAACAAATAATAAACCAACTGGAATCTGACCACTGTGGACAGTTGATTACATTTAATTTACAAGATAAAAATGTGGCTAAGCGTAGTATTAGGGTGGTTCCTAAATCTGCAGGTCGCTTGGAGAAATTCAAAAATAAACTCATTAGTAAATTACCCTACTTACCTTATAGTGATGATCCTAATGAACTGTACAATTCTTTTTTTGCCATGTATTGTACAGAATTTGATTCGACATTCATACCCAAGCAGATCTCAGTTAATGGTTCCACAACCTTCAGTGAATGGGCAACCAGAGGAATACATAGCAGTAGAATAAAACTTTATGAACTATATGAAGAAAAAAACTTTAATAAGAGTAATGAATTCTATGAATACGTTAAAAAATATTCTAAATTATTTAAACAAGTTTGTAAAGAAGCCAAGTGTCGGTATTTAAGTTCAAAAATTAAAAATAGCCAGAATAAAATAAAAACCACTTGGGAAATAATCAACAATGAAACTGGAAGAGAAAAAAAGTCTTGCACTGGCTTTAGTCTAAATATTAATAATAAAATAGTTGAAAAGGACGTAGAAGTTGCAACAATTTTTGAAAATTTCTTTGCTGATATTCCAGTTTCAACCACAAAATTTTTAAAATCAACACCCATTGAGGCCGAGTCATTATTAAAAGAAAATGTTGAAAACTGTAAGCATGATTTTAATTTCGATTTTATTAGTGATAAAGATATTATTAAAACTTTTAATACCCTTAATGTAAAAAAAACTGCTGATCTATGGGGAAACTCCGTAGAGATTACCAAAAGCATTATAGAGAGTGTAGCACCTGAATTGGCAATTATTTTCAACAAATGTATTGAGTGTGGTGTAATTCCTGACTTAATGAAGAATAGTAAAATAATACCATTATTTAAATCGGGTAGCACATCAGACCCCACTAATTTTAGACCAATTTCTGTGCTTCCCACATTTAGTAAAATATTCGAAAAATTGATGCTAGATCAACTGCAAAAACATTTTAATAAATATAAATTACTTAATAGCAAACAATTCGGTTTCACGAGGGGTCGCTCGACAACTGATGCTGGTGTCGAGCTTCTTACACATATTTTTGAAGCGTGGGAAAACTCGCAGGATGCCTTGGGTATTTTTTGCGACTTGTCTAAGGCATTCGATTGCGTTTCTCATGACACATTAATCAGGAAATTACATCACTATGGTGTTAGAAATACTGCTTTGGATCTTCTTATTTCTTATTTGGATAATAGGATCCAAAGAGTGGACGTTAATGGTAAACGGTCTCCGGGTTCTGCTGTCACTATGGGAGTTCCGCAGGGCTCAATTCTTGGCCCCTTTTTATTTCTTATATATATCAATGATCTTCCTTGCCTTATAAAGAAAAATCATGATATAGTGTTATTTGCAGATGACACATCACTTTTATTTAAACTTAAACGACAACAGCCTGTTACTGATGAGATAAATACTGCTCTCTCTAAAATAGTGCATTGGTTTAGTGTTAATAATTTACTTTTAAACGAGAAAAAGACTAAATGTGTAAGATTTCTGACACCTAACGTTAAGCAGGTGAAAACCAGTGTACTAGTAAATGGTGCTGAATTGGATCTTGTGGACACCACTGTGTTTTTGGGTATAACTCTGGACTCAAAGCTGCAATGGGGCCCTCATATTACGAAATTGTCGAAACGGCTCAGCTCTGCAGCATACGCGGTATACAAAATTCGTCATTTAACTGACGTAGAAACAGCCCGTTTAGTATATTTCAGTTATTTTCATAGTGTCATGTCGTATGGCATTTTGCTGTGGGGAAATGCGGCCGACATTCAGGCTATATTTGTGCTGCAGAAAAGAGCCATTCGTGCAATTTACAACCTAGGTAGCAGGCATTCACTGAAGGATAAATTTAAGGAAATAAATATAATGACAGTTGCATCCCAATATGTGTATGAAAATTTGATTTTTGTTAAAAAGAATATTAATCTTTACACAAAATATAGCGACATTCATAGCATAAATACAAGAAACAAGGACATGCTAAAAGTACCCGCGAGTAGGCTCCATAAAATTAGTAATTCGTTTAAATGCCAAAGTGTACGTTTCTACAACAAACTCCCAAACCATGTTAAAGAACTAAGCCTAAACAAATTTAAATCAGTTATTAAACAGCAACTATGTAAAAAAAGTTACTATAAAATCAAAGAATATCTTGATGACAAAATGGCCTGGGAGTAAGCTGCTCCAATGTACCCTCAAGCATCAAACCTTTTTTTTTTTTTTGTAGATTGGATGTATTTGTTTTCTTTTTTTTCAAGTTTTCGTCAATCGCTTTTAATAAACTTTACTATGACTACTATGATAATGTGAGGAATATGTGGTTTCAGATGTCGTTAAGCTCCTTACGTGCTGAGTTGAGCTTCCATTCTCTGACACATGCTTGCACTGACTGAACAGGTCCACTTAAAGCTTTACTTTGCAGTTCTTTCTTAAAAAGACTATCTCAGGCGAGAATCTACATGGTCCTCACATGTATTGACGAAACAATTTTCCGATTGTTATATCATTATTTACTCTTTATTTTTTTTTTACTATTTTATTATACACCGTGACTTTTTAGTCGTCTTACAAAAGTCGTCCACTTAATGTATCCGACCTAAAATACCTCTAGGTGAGTTTAATTTTTTTTAAATCGTTAATAATAATTTTTATTTTTAATAAATAGGTACATTAGAGATATGAAACACCCTGTTAAAATGTTTACGTATCAATCTGTAGAGTATACCTACCCAGCGCAATAGTCGGGTAGAACATTCCATTTCCATTTTCTATGAGACAAGGGCGTTTCTAACTACGCCTTGTGTCATAATAACCAATTAAAATTTTTTTTTTTTCAAATCTCTTAAATACACATTTTTTTATTAGAAACGTGTTCTAGTCATTGGATACATGAACTGGGCTGCTTTTGTAAGACGACTAAAAAGTCACGGTGTATACAAACTGACATATTATATGATTTTTTTTTATATACAATCTGACATGTACGATTTTTTTATACAATCTGACATGCATTTTTTATTTTTTATTATTATATATTTTTTTCTCTTCCTCTTTATATACAAACTGACATTATTTTATTGTTTACATACAGTTTTTATTTATTTTTTTGTGAATACGAGGACCCGTGTGGGTCAAGTTGTTGTTTTTTATTATTATTAATTATAGTGATTGTCTGACAGTTTGAGTAACTTAAGCGGCCTACACAAGTCCTTTCTTTGGTATTGTTCGTCGTCTCGTTGAGCTCCTTGAGTTATAAGTCGAGCTCCACGATAACTGACAAATGCTTGCACTGACTGGACAGGTCCACTCGAATTTGTGTGGTTCTTTCTTCTAAAGACCATTTCAGACATTAACCTGCATGGTCCTCGTATAACCTGATCTAATTTTATGATGTCTGGACTTTAAAAGAGACTGTGACCTCTGAGTTTGTTTCGGATGTTTCTTCTCAGAGTAGTCAGGTACGAAACACCGGCCTCTTCTAGTTTTATGAAAAGACGTGTAAAAGTGTTGATATAACCTACTTGCAAAAATAAACATCATTTCATTTCATCATTTCATTTCATTTCAACCTTAAAGGAATGTTTTCCTGTTACCTATGTCCGTTCTTGGTGACAATCAGTTTGGTGTCAATTTTATTCGATGTTTTGTTTTTGATAGTAAACTGCGGGTCTGAAATGGCCAATCAGCAATATTTCAAATGATTCACTTCGTGAAATTCAATAGAAGAATTGCTAATGACGTTGCTAGAAACTCACGAATGAACCTCATATTTGCACACCAAAGTTTTCGTTCTAAAATTCAAATTGTATTCAAGTTTGAATGCTGGCAACACTAAAAATCATAGACGTCAAAGTATACATCTAGTATCTCTAGTATACTACTTTGACGTTTAGTGACGGGAAAATGTTGGCAGTCTTGAAAAAAAAAGTTTGAAGTCAGTTTGAACTCGAACATAATAAAATCAAAAAGGGGGCTATTCTTTTTAGATTATTTTTTATGGGTTCCTTGACCTCAAAAATACAATATATATTTTTTCCACAAAGATACAAAAGTCTAGGGGAACAGTGTATAAGACGGGGACACGAGGTATGATGGGAAATCACACACCTAAGGCTAACTTAACACAAAACTAACGTAGCACAAGCGCCAACAGGACGCCATTTGCATCTGGGCGCTTGCAAATGACGTCCTGATGGCGCTTGCTCTACGTTAGTGTTGTGTTAAGTTTGCCTAAATAGTGTATGTCCCCATTATACCTCGCGATTATTAACGTCCCCGTTTTATACACTGTTCCCCTATGCAGTAAGGGGTTAAGAATATTGCTTAAAGTCGCCGGTTTAGACCCGCTGGTCTTTAAATTGATTGATAATCAATGACTTAACCTATATTATCCCCAAAATTGCCATAATATTGGTGTAACTACTGACTCATAAGAGAGCTCGATTACTACAGTCACATGTAGAGCGAATACAAAATGTGTCAGATTTAATTAATTAAGTACGTTTTGGAGTCATGTCTATTTCAAACAATTAGAAGCAAGAGTGGTCTCTAAATGGCGAACTGCAAGATGGCTTATGGTTAATCACTAGCGGAGTAGCCCAAAGGAAAACGATTGGGAAGGTTCCGCATATATTTTGAGATAATTGGATTTATTCAGGGTCTACATCCGGTCCTATTTACTGATAGCGTTGTATTTTTGCTGATGTTTCAGTCATATCAATCAACTAATTAAGTTTTCGACATCTAAAGGCAAAATTATGGAACCGAATAAATCCTTTGAAATATAAATAAATTTTAAACATCCTTTTCATCAAGTTTCTTCTAAGAACACGCTGAGTATTGAACACCAACTCAATATTTAAGTAAACGTTTGAACTGAATCGTATGCCGTTCTCGATCTGATCGACTTTACAACTTTCCACTCAAGATTATCCCTGTTGCCATCAGTCGGTAAAGTCGAAAGTTACACGCAGTAAGTACATGTTGCAAACTTCGTAAAGTACTATTAAATGTTCCGTTGTAATACAAGGTGTCTTCGAGTACAAAAACAAAATCAGTTATGTGTGGTCTTGTTGATATCCAAATATAGACATAAGTGAAGAGAATCCCAACATTGAATATTAGATAATATCCCTGAAGACAACGTACAGAATGTTCTTAAAATTGAAATTCTTGAAGACAAAGCGTTGCATAAAACTAGTTTCTAAAGTAGTTTTAAGTAATGCTTGAGTACTGACTGATGTTTTGTAATACGGAACTTTGTTACCAACTACGCTCGGTACTGGAATGTCTGCATTTTGGAATGATTTCGTTTCCCGTCCACGCTAGTGAAGCTACGGTAAAGTTGGACAGGCTCAAAAACTAGCTAAACTACGGACACCAGTCTTCATGCCGATGTAACGCATGCCGAGGCACAGGGGAGGCTGAAATTACTACCAACGCCTATGAGGACAAAATTACTACCTGACGCCTATGCGAGGATATATAGTTTCAAAATTACAAAGGACAAACCTAAGAACAAGATGTTTTTTGTTCTTACAGTGGTAACTCCACGAAATATCACGTTACCAAGTATGATACCAGGTTTGAGGTAGATTCAGTCTATGTAATTTTCACACCGATGCTTCCATAGTTGGACAAAAGGTAGTGTACGGCTACCGCACATCCTCATTTTTTTATGTATTGCCAAATCATCACTTTATGCTTTCACGCCAAACGACCAAAATAGCAAATAAGGTCGTAATAAGTTTATTGACAAACATTTGTAACATTCTTAACAAAAACAGTTTTCAGTGAACATATTAATCTAATATTTAACATCCCAACCAGCAATATACAGTAGAAGATACGGATGATATGTTCATTGCTACACTAGAAAACCCATCCCCACGAACAAAACACATCGCAGAAAAGCACTCTAATTATCTCTTCTCATGTATTCTATAAAGTAAATAACCCTCTTTAACAGAACCAAGCGAGTTGCGAGCAGTGTCAACACGAACGTAATTTGATTCAGTTCCGAGTAGAGCATGGGACATGCAACATCGTAAACAGTGTCTCGGAGGCGTTCATAACGAATTTTCTAAAATGAGAGTAGTTTATGTTTTGTTACAACTATGACTAAGAGAATTTGTAACATTGTCAGCAACGTTAACAAAAACACTAAATTACATAATAACGAACTTTATGCCTAAATTATATGACTTGAAACAATAACTAAGTTATGTAATTCTAACTCACTCGTCTAAACAGCGATGAATATTACTGTCATCTTGAATTTTACTTTAGCTCCTATGTCAAAATAGGGTGTAAAGTTACTAAGTTTTACCCTCCTCGACGATGACCTGCTTACATAAAATATCTTTGGAGCCAGACGGTCAATAGTTCTACAGTGTCTACTTAGTACCTACTTCATTCCTTCAACTTTAATGTTTTACAAAAGAAACACGTTTCGCTTCGAAGGCTAGAGTATTTTCGGGTCTTAAATTTACGTAATTGGGTGCGATTTAATCCCCCTCGAAGTTTAAAACCCTAAGTAAAAGTATACGAGAGTACCGTCCAAAAATGTCATGTTTAAAGCATAAATTGATTAATATGTTGTACCTTAAGAATGAACTCCTTTCCGACGTTTTCCTAATGAATAACAACATGAGGCTGTTCAAAAGGCGTGCAGAAGTTTCTGAAGAAGCATCAACGCGCATGCCTCTGGTGTTACAAACTGTCTGTAGGTTACGGTGACCGCTTTCCATCAAATGCGCCGCATGGTAAATTGGCGCCATAATGGTTTTAAAAACCGTACAAATTTAATGTAAAACCGTACAAATTTAATGCTCTGTAATTTAACGTTCATATCGTCAAAGTAACCGATATATTACACAATTTTTATGCGCCGCTTGCGAGTTGCGATGCATAAATTCGTATGTAATGTGAAATTCTGTGTGTATTCCAATTTCCAATTGCGTGATACATCGAAACAATTCATGTCCAACTGTATATGAGTTAAAATGTTTGTAAAACGCATCCGATACAGGAAGAGTTCTTAGTGTCATGTCAGGCAAAGTTTTTATACATTTTTAATGCAGAAACAAAAGCTCCTGATGCAGTTCGATTTCGCTACGTCCAAGGTTTTAGTATTTAGTTATAAGCCAATGAGCTTTGTGACTAATAGCTTGGTTCGATTTCAAAATAGATCGGGCACACTCGTAATACTTAAAGTTGTAGTATTTAAATATTTAACTCAAAGACTTTAGAATTAACTAAATGCGTCGTATGAAACGTTCACACAAAAACTTCGTCCAAATTGAGACTGCGCTCAAGGGAACTGTAGTTATACAAAACTTAAATACGGGACCGTTGTCGTCGGAACATTTATATTTAATTAATGACGTGTGAAATGAGAATCTCCTCATTCAGAAATGAGCAGATTCGTAGACGAACCAAAGTTACCGACATATCCCAACGGATTAGCAAGTTGGAAGTGGGCAGGCCATATAACACGCAGAACTGATGGCTGATGGGGCCGTAAGGTTCTCGAATGGAGACCACGCACCGGCAAGCGCAGCGTAGGACGTCAACCACAAGGTGGGCAGACGATCTTATGAAGGCCACAGGATCACGCTGGATGCAGGCTGCTTACAACCGGTCCTATTGGAAGTCTAAAGGGGAGGCCTATGTTCAGCAGTAGACGTCTTACGGCTGATATGATGATGATGATGACGATGAATGAACATATCGCCGTAGCGCTTTTTTCATTAAACAAGCTTTTCTTTTTAGATTCAGCTGCGAGTGGGAATCCAATCCGCGTCTTATGGATAAGTTCTCCAGACGCTTTTAAAATTAGGCTTTCGTAACTCCACTCGTCGAGGCCGAATCTTTCATTGTTTGAACGTTTCTTGATATCGTTGTACGATCTATCGAAATATTGACAAACTAATTCCAACCAACACGTTGACATTACAGATTTACAGCCAAATCAATGTTTTATCATCATCATCATCATCAGCCTATAAATGTTCCCACTGCTGGGACACAGGCCTTCTCTCTGTGAGAGGGAGTGGGCCGTAATCTACCACGCGGGCCCAGTGCGGATTGGTAGATGTCACATGTCTTCGAATTTTTGGTTCTAGGACATGCCGGTTTCCTCACGATGTTTTCCTTCACCGTTTTGAGAGCTGTGGTATTGATATAAATTACACAAAGTAATGCACCTGACGGGGTTCGAACCCACGACCTACAACTCGTAAGTCGAGGCCGATACCACTGGGCCACCACTGCTCTCAATGGCTGGTTAATGTTTTATCACTTACTAGAAATTTAGACGCTGGCTTCAATGTCTCCATAGTGTCTGCAAATAAATTCTACTTGCGTCCATGTTCCTTGTAGCTCACAAAGTGCAAGCAAACAGATCTCTAAGTAACATGGATTGGATGTGATTACACTACCAACGTTTGCCTTGTGGTCACCCTTTGTGGTTTCGATCCAGTTGAAAGTTCGTTACCCCTTGACTCCATTTAGGTACTGAAGAACAAACCTAAGACGTAGTAGTTATATAAACAATGGATGGGAAAGTAACAGGTATATGTTGCTTCTTATTTTGATTTGGGTTGGCCCTGCTCTTGACCTTGATGGTGAATGATAGAATTTTATGCTATGTTGAAGGCTGACAGCTTATTACTGGGAGGGAATGAAGACGCTTGTAGATAAAGCTATAGCATTGTAGCATTTTCTGCAAGACATAAGTACACAGCAGTGAATACCTATAATTAATGCGGAAAAAATAACACTGAGTTCGACTAATTGGGACATCAAGCAAATAATAGTATCAGCAGCAGTGGTAGGTAGTCCGGTATTGGAAGATAACAATGGGTTGCTCACGAATTCTTTCTAGGTCAAATACTCCACATTCCCAATGTACTCTGCGTAGATAGTAACCCAGCTTCTTCTTTACAGTCCACCAGAAACATCCATATCGTTAATGTCAACATGTCAACAAACTAGAAACTTCTAAATGAAATATTAATGAATTTCTTGCGTTTAATAAAGCCCAGGTAATAAGGTGTATCACTGGCGCAGTTAAAATTTAATAAACCATGTCCTGCGTATCGTTAACGTTGTTTCCTGTGACAGACACGGCGCGCGTGTAGTGGGCTTCTAGGGTTATTAATTTATTTTCATACGTTTTCCAGTTCGAGTATGTTGGTTATTGAAAGATAGGGTTTCTGATTCAAACTTATATGTATTGAGGGACTGAAGGAGCGCCCTAGGACGACCTATACTGATGTTATTGGCGAGGTTCTTCAGAAAGGTCGGATGAGCAGTACACGTTAGCGTCTGTGTGCTTGTATGAACAGGTGTTAGAACGTGGACGAGGCGAGAGAAGTACATATGTTAGGTTCGTAGCATGCGGCGTTCTGTGATGGTTTCTGTCTCATGACAAGGAGAAAAGACGTGTGTTCATGTATTAATGAATGTATTAATTAAACGAGATACCATATTCGTATTGTATGTTAGAATATGCCCAATTTAAACCACCTGTCACGAGTGTGACAACAGAATATGCTATCCCTTTCAAATGCCAACATATCAATCAGCAGAAGTACTTCATGTTTACCTACCTTTCTATCAATCCCACAAAACGAATGCTAACCCGAAAATATCAGGGCAATAAATAACTTGTAATCGTTTGTTAAGCCCCCCTACGAATACAGAGGATTCACTTCCGTACCACTCGATTTATCTCCGAGGCAAATTCCCTAAAATCACTGCTTCCGCACTACCATTTAGTAGAGACCTTAGTACAGAATGTCACACTCTCCCGATCAAAGATTTATTACTATACAATTTCCTGCTCACTCTTCGGAAGTGCAAGAGGATGTTCAAATATTGGAATCTAATGGAATCGGATCTATCAGCACCATACGACGACGGATTCCTTCAATTGTTGAGATAAATTTCACTTTATCGTAACCAGTGGTGGATTTATTGTGGGATCCTATTTTTGAAGTCGGTCCCCAGAGAGTTTTGTCTTCCAAGTATTTGTTGGAATTGACGACATTAATTCTTTGTTGAAGACGATACGTTGCTATGCGTATTCATTGCCATCGGGACACATCCAAACTTATCGATTGTCTCAAGATTCCTAGTTCGGGTTCGTTGGATGTAAATCTTAGAAGCAATTTTCTTTATTTTTCTAGCAAGAGTAGGTAGTCTGGTCGGTTTACCCGAACTTATATCAGCAAGATATTTGTGTTTGTATTCTTGGGTATAAGCAAAGAGCACTGAGCCAAGAACCATCTTTATCTTTTATACAAATCTTTGGCATGTTTGCCAGTAACGACTGGTATTTTATATGTAGGATCGGGGATGTAATCCTAGGTAATCCCTAGTTTTTATTTAGAAATAAAACAGAGTGGAACAATTAGGGATCTTGTGTTTTATAGGAATTACTTTGTTCCCAATTGTGCTGCGTTGTGCTATAAACTTTATTGATACTTCAACCTTTATAGCCTTCAAATCTGTCGAGGTAAAACGTCGTAGAAGCTATTGCATAAATGCTAAACATAACACGAAATCAAACTCAGCTACCAGAAGTTTTATTTCAGTTTTACTAAGCGTCACTTTTCATTTAATACTTTCATTGTTGGACCGCGCCATCCCGTGCCGCATTAAAATTTATCACGCGGAACTTTATAAATTAATCCATACACGTCTAAAATATAAGCGTTCCCGTGCAGCGATTTAGCTGGTACATTTATGAATCCGCGTGAGGGCGCTGACTCCGCCGTGACTCTGTGACCCAATTCTGTGCTCATTAACGTGTGGCCACGTTGCACCGGACACCACAATGCAATGGTTTACTTATTCAGCGCACGGAGGGTTTTTTCGATGCACAGCGCAACATTCCACGGAAGTGACTGCAGTCAGACACGAATGTTTCATATCAGAATCGGATACGACGAACAGCTTTTCGGAAGTTGTAAGTGTTTTGGGAAGAAGTTTTATGTAAATGTCACAACGATAAACCCCGAAGGGTTAGGCAACTACAGACATCTACATGTCGCCACGCCAGTTATATTTTTGACTTCAATGTAAAAGCGGGAGACCCAATCAATCAGTATTTTTTTTTAAACGTAGACTCATTCTAGAAATAGATCCTGTATCGACTGTATCCACTGTGCCAACCATGCCGTCAAATTCAGATTTCATCGCTGCTACTAATGCCCAGTTTAGAAATCAAACCCAGAACACTTGCTTTGCAGTCGAGCTTTGCGGCCACAAGATCAACGAAGTAGTCGAATTCAAAATTTCATTTCATAAAGAAGGGACCGTTTCTGGAAAATTTGCCAGTTGCCAGCTCAGTCGATGTAATAGAAAATTCTCTTTAGCGAACTTCGCAGTGAACAAATAGTGTAGTCCCAGATAAACTGTGTGATTAATCTCTGCGCTAAGACAAGGATTACTTAAAGTGATTTCGTAGTCTAGAGACAAACATCAAAGCTACCGTGTCTTTAACCGGCTTCTAGACCACTTTAGTGCTTTATGAACTCGACTTTTATTGCCAAAGTTTTTTTTTTAAATAAGTACCACACCTTATTTGATTAAGTAAATCATTTTTTTGTTCGTTTTGCATTACGCTGTATTCCCACCATGCGTGATATTACAGACAGACGTGTTCCAGCCCACACCATTGAACCCTATTTTTTGACGTGGTAAAATCATCAAATAAGTCCTCTCACCCAGGGCAGGACGGGAGGGACTGTCAGACTTGTACTGGCTAAAATCCACATTGTCCTTCAGTACCCCTTTACGTTCCGGAACCACGGTTACTCGATAGTCCCGCGACCCACACCAACGAACCCTGGGCAGAGTATCGTCCCCTGGTAGCGCAGATATGTCCGTCGAAGAGAAAGAGGCTTGTGTGCGGTGCGTTGCTGTCCTTAATCGTCTGTCGGCCCTACGCGTCTGTCTGCAATATCACGTAACGTGGAAATCCAGCTTTATAACTCACTTTTGACGTGATCATCACTGTTCTAACCTATTAACCTTTTTTCTTTATTACAAGCCCACCGAAAGCCTTTGCGATCACAATTGATGTATATTGCCATCGTAGCCAAGTAATCACAATATTTACCTACCCACATAATAAATATTGGTACACACATAACCAACTCTTCACATTTCGCAATTTACGATACCTCTGGGACAAAAGATGGGGTTGCTAAAAGTTTTGCAGAGAACCGTACGGCCGAGAGTTTATCAGGGGGTTGAAAATCAATAATGATTCTGCAAATATATGCGCTGCCAGATTGCTTCGCCAAGTTTTTTTCAAAAACAAAAGCATCTTTTACCCCTTTTTCTTGTGGACTTTTCTTCATTCGGAAAACAACTGATAAGTATCTTATGTTTTTTTTTCGTACCGTGGAAAATAGGCTTGTGTACAAAAAAATCTACTTTGTCCGTCATGGTCAGTTAGATTATTATTAAAAAATATTTAATTTGTACTATCTTTTGTAATGTAAACCAAAATGGACATTGCCTTTTAAAATTCACAATACGTCATACTGTGTACTTTTTAGTGCGTCCTGAGGTCACAATTAGCCACTCTCGAATTTTGATGCGTTTTGGAATCTATTTTATTTATTTATTTAAACTTCATGTACATAAAATGGTACATAGGCGGACTTAATGCCACAAGGCATTCTCTGCCAGTCAACCTTTGGGTTAAATAAGAGAATATTGTGGTAGGGTACAAAAAAAATCAAAGACATGTATATATTTATATAGATACTAATACATATAATACTGATAAAATAAACTAAACAATATTATAGCAACAATGAAAAAAAAATACATATAACTTAATAATAACTATTATGACTAGACTTGAAAAAAGAGAGCTATTTATTGTGACTTAAATAGAGGTTACGCAGTTTTCTTTTTAAAGTGAAATCGCTTTCAGCTTTTTTAATGTTAAAGGGTAGCGCGTTCCAGAGTCTTATAGTTGATATAGCGAAAGAAATCTATCTAGAAACTATACTATTCAGGCTTTTCTTAATTATAATAAAATTAGTGACGTAAGAATTTTTGTGGAACATTCGTGCGTAGGTGTTATATTGTAATTGATAGCGTGGGCAGGAATAGATGAGACCGGCTCAAGTCCTGAAAATTAGACGTCTATTCTCAGCTGTGGAGTAAATTCGTTGATAGGTGTCTAAATCCCTACACGTGTCCTGTGTCACAAATATCCGTTTTTTGTAAATACATATGTGAGCAGAGGACGTTTGCCATCTGTCGACAGGGACTGTTGCTGTATATCTAGGACAAAAAAAATACACTCTTAGTTTATTTTTATCGCTTAGCAGGCTGTTACTTTGCGAAAATACTTGTTCGTTCATATCGTAGTACTTTAGGCGAGGGACATCCAGAATATTTTTTTAAGCCATTGCATAGCTTTTATCGCGGGCTCTTAGCGCAGCGCGGCGCGGCCACCGAGTTCCCAAAAACCTAACGAAAAAACCTTTGGAAAGGCGTCACGGCGTCCTGACCTATCGCATGACGCAGGTCCTCACCGGACACGGAAGTTTCGGGAGGTACCTGTGTCGGATGGGGAAGGAAGAAACGCCGGCGTGTCACCATTGCGAAGATCGCCCGGAGGACACAGTAGAGCATACGGTGCAAGACTGCCCCGCTTGGGCAGAGCACCGCCGTGTCCTAACGGCAGCGATAGGCGGAGACCTCTCGCGCCCGGCATTGGTCGAGGCCATGCTGCGGGGCGAGACGGAGTGGGAAGCGGTCGCCTCCTTCTGCGAAGCAGTAATGCTCGTTAAGGAGGAGGCGGGCCGTGAGAGAGAGAGGACAGCGTCCTCCCTCCGCCCCACCCGCAATGGTAGACGCCCACGGCGTCGGACGTCGCAAGACGATCTCCGGCCACCGTAGGCGCGGGCATGCGGGCGGCGACCATGGACCATGCCCGGGTCGACGGCGCGTTGTGTTCCACGCGCGCCTCAAAGAGCGTCAGCACGATGACGGGGCCCCGCCCAAGAGGGCCAAAGCCTGCCGGGGTCGCGGGACTTATCTCATTACCGTGACCCCGGAACATAAAAGGCTATTGAAGGACACCGTGGATTTTAGTCAGTACAAGTCTGACAGTCCCTCCCGCCCTGCCCGGGGTGGGAGGACTCATTTGATGATTTTACCACGCTAAAAAAAAAAAAAAAAAGGAAAATACCTGACACCACGCATCGTCTAACGTCGTTTCAGTTCGGGAGACTTCGGCAATCGTAAAAATATCCGTCATAAAGACAATTTACTTTTTCTTACTGATTCTAAACGGCCAGCTACAAAAAGGAGTTTTCACAATGAAACCTACTTATAAAATTCTCCTACTAGTCCAGTCAACGAATGATTATAGAGGGAAAGTCTTGGAACACAATTTTTGACTTCATAACTTTGTTTAGACTAGTTAGGAGGTAAATATATCAAAAGTCCCCGCCTCTAGCCCTTGAGCTTTGGGAGGGGGGGGGGGGGGGTTTGAAGGTCCCATTTTTTGGTTTTTCGCTTATATCTCGGAACCTATGCGTCCTAGCGACAGTACCTGTCTTTCAGGAGTATATATCTCCAAAACTGAAGAAGATATCGAAATGCTTATCTAGTATAACTTGTAGCAAATTTAATCAGCTTTTATTTTGTTCTGAGGTACTATGTCGCTAGGACGCATAGGTTCCGAGATATAAGCGAAAAACCAAAAAATGGGACCTTCAAACCCCTCCCCCCCTCCCAAAGCTCAAGGGCTAGAGGCGGGGACTTTTGATATGTTTACCTCCTAACTAGTCTAAACAAAGTTATGAAGTCAAAAATTGTGTTCCAAGACTTTCCCCCTATACCCTATTTTGAGCATTCGTTGACTGGGCTATACAACAAAGCAGTTCTTTATTACAATAGTGCACCACAAACATTTTAAATAAATTATGTTCTCGTTAAATATACGCGGTAGGCGACTTTTTTCTTTTAAAATGTTATGCAATAGCTTCACCGCGGCAGTCTCCGAGTGCCACATGTATTTTTTTTATTTTGGCTTCTAAAATTGTCCCCCTGCCCTGGGTGGAGCAGAAAGGACTTACCACCCTGTTTTTTCAGAATCCCTTTGCGTTCCAGAGTCACGACTACCTTTGCAGGCGGTACCGCCACCCCGAGTAGCATTCAAATTAAATTTCAGCACATTTTTGTTCAGATCCAATATCCAATTCTATCTTTTAAATACATAGTTTGAAATTGTTATTTATATCTTCATAGAAGCGAATGCTCATAAGCGTAAATTACAATACGTTTAACACGTACTTAGTGGAAAAACAAAGGAAGAATCGACAACACACAACAACTTCGGTAGTGTTCTCCACTTAAATCTCCTCTCAAGGAACTTGGTTCACCGCTAATCTTGAAATAAATTACTTCGCTGTTGTACTGAACATTCAGTGTTGTATTACGGACGGCGGACGTACACTCGATGAAGACATCTGATATATGAGACAGAAACGCTTCCTAGCCAATAAGGTCTTGTGTAATTCTGATACAGCATTTTGCTTCTACATGGTATTTGAACTGTGTTGCGTGCCAAGATCTAGGACATTAGGTCAAGATGTATCTGTTTGTTATTTTGCTGTATTACAGTTACACTATGATTTGAAGGTTAACAAATAATTCATTGGTCTTTTGAAAAGTCTGTCAATATTGAGCTAAAGACGCCAGCAGGTCAACCTACCCGCATATGTAAAATTCTACCAATCGATCATAAACCTTCCACTATTGTGATAAAGATAAGTTTTAAAATCTATTACAGATGTTTGACAGATTGTGGGAGCTTGATGTGCTGGTGTCTGTACTTACTAATTTCTAATCTCAATGTCTTGGAAGCAAAAGTTATCGCCATTAAATGTGGTAGGTAATATAGGTACTTTTATTTAATGCAAACATCAGGGGTGTACTATGATAGTTCGACAAACGCATGTACGGTTCCTGCTTGTGTGAGAATAGGTACTCGTACTACTGCGACTCATTATAGTTCGAATGCACGCTAGTGCGACATGCTGATGCGACAAACGATTGTGCGAAGATAGTTCAACATTACGGTAGTGCGAAAAAAAAGGTGTGATCGAATGAGGTATCGAGAATTTAAGATGCCAGAGCGTACGCAGCGAGCTAGGGATTTGGCACCCCGACTCGGATAGCTAAGATTAGGAGGAACGTTACTTTTTTAAACCACCCAGAAGTAGAAGCCCCGTCGAGCGGGGCTCCTACTTCTGGGTGAAACATCAGGGGTGTACTACGATAGTTCGACAAACGCATGTACGGTTCCTGCGTGTGTGACAATACTACTGCGACTCACTATAGTTATTTTATTAAAACACCCAGAAGTAGGAGCCCCGTCGGGCGGGGCTCCGTCGACCTGGCCAGTATAACGTAATTTTCCTATGGGCTATAAAACAACATTCTTCATGTCGCATTAGAGTAATGTCAAACTTTAATGTGTCGCACTAGCGTTCATTCGAACTATAGTGAGTCGCAGTACAGTTTTGTCGCTCAAGCATGAATCGCACACCCGTTTGTCGATCTAACGTCGTACACTATAACATCAAACTTTACGGAGCTTTTCATACACTTTATAATGTGAGCATTTCGACAGGAGTCAAGCCTGTCTGCTTATTTTTGCTCTTAAAATATGATGTGCTTACCTATGTTTGTATCTTACAAAATTAAGCTCATTCATTCAATTCAATCAAGCGCATCTACGAAACAACACATTTTATAAAGAGAGAAAAATGTAACATAATATTTTATTGTTTGTTTCAGGTAATGGCGCGTGTAAAGTCTCACATGCTGTTATTTATGTACGTATTGGTTACTTAATTTCCTGCTAGGAAACCGATTGTATGAGTAATACCTTTGTTTGTGTCTGTACAGTGTTTTTTTGTTAGTAAAATAAAACATGAATAAAAGTGCGTGACACGTTTCTGGTAAACACATTGTCGATAACTGACGGCACGATTAGCGTATTTGCTGAGCGATGGGACTGCTGCGTTGCGTGTCGCGGGTTGGATTCCCGCACGGAGCAAATATTTGTATGATCTACAAGTAGTTCTTCCGGGTCTGGGCATTTATGTATGTGAGTTTATATGTTTGTAAACACACCCACGACACCAAAGAAATTCCTAGTGTGGGGCAAAAAAAAACTGTAGGTAAGTACCTATTCATTCTCATAGCAAAAAGTGTACGTTTACCTATTCATTCTCATAGCAAAAGGTGTAGCTATTGCTATTTTTCGAATTATGAAGGCCTAAATCTCGAAGCAGTCGACAACTAACTAGTCTGTATTGTCCGACAAAGGTCTCCTTTCCTCCACATTTTTTTGTCTTTCGCTGTCCAGTCTTTAAGAGTCAATCTTGTCCACCCATCTTACCTTGGTCTGCCACGACCTCTTTAAAAATAAAGTATTACACTTAAGAAATCGTAAACATTCATACTACCATTAAAATAACCTTTTAACTATCCCGCATGTCAAAAACAAACTGTTTATATATCAGTACAGTAAAACAACAAATATCTTATTCATGACGACGTTATAACACGTTACAAACTTGGCTTTTATGTGTTACACAGGCTTATTTCGTGACTTTCCAACCCACACATTTACTTTTCAGGAAGGTACTTTATGTATTTGTTTAATGACATGCTAAATAGAGGGAAAGGTACAGCCGCTGTAATAATTATGTACTTTTTAACTGAAGAGAACGGACGTTGTGGCCTTTTTTAATTTGAATATTTTTCTTAGGCCTCACTTCTTTTGCTGCCCTTTTTTCACAAGTATCTATTAAAAAAGAAAAAATATTGAGATAAAGAATTAACTCTGCAATGAAACAACGGGGTGTGAAACGAGTGTCCGTTTCAAACCGCGTCTGTTATAGATCGATATCTTAAAATTATTGAACAAAAATGTTTGTCATTTGACAGCTTCATAATTGTGGGTTTGTCTGGTCATCACTGCGGGTGTGATAGGTACTCAACTTCAAAAACCAAAAGATGAACAATCAAAATATCAACACCACATAATCAACAGTTTATTTTTTGAATGAATACAGAAACGTTTCAAAATGTCAATACGTTAGTTGAGCAACGAATGTGAATAACATTCGTTGCTCAACTAACATCCATTAGTTCAATATATCAGACTGCTTCGCTTCATTTGTTTTGAGACACGTGGCTCCCCTTAAAGTTTTGTTTGTGTTTGTTCTAAGTTCGTCGGTCTTATTATTATGTGAGAGTTATTATTAACCCTCACTTTCTAAGATAGTTGTAGAAACCCAAGTTCAGTAATTGTGGTCGAAATTCGACCATAATTAATTCAGATACGTAGTTTGAACAAATAACTTCCTTTTTGCATGCCTATTCCATGTAAACTTTAACCCCCGTAATTTTCCTTAAATGCGAACACGTGTAGAAAGGACTTTGTATCCTCTTTTACGAAAATTAGTTTCGCCTACAGCGCTGTACTGTAAATTTCCTTGTTGAAAAGCCAATAGGTATTGAACATCAACTCGTCTAATTAAAAACATTGCTACAGGAAAATGAGAAACCATTAAAGAGGAAAAAAATAAAAAGCCTTTTCACTTTCAGTATATTTTAGGAAATCGTTTGAAATGTAAATGGTTGGGTTTTAATAACACTCGACCCAGAATTGAAGTTGAATGAAATTCCAAGAAATAGGTAAGTAAATAGAATTATAAATCTCAATTAATTTAATCGATTATTTATAACCGTAATTCTTTTCATACTTTTGTTTAAAAAAAAAAAAACGTTGCCTCTCTCTATTTATATTGTGTCGTGGGTCCGCTTTTCGGTCGCTTTAATTTTAAAATTATCCGTCTATTTCACATTGTACTCTGCTTTTAATGATAAGAAATACAAGTGGCGCTATTTATAATCATGACAACGTTATGTTGTTGGCCTAGGGAACAGTACTTTTTTTGGTTTGCAAGTGACAATGACAATGAATAGGTATACCAAATTTCATGATGATCGGTTTAGGCTTGAAATGGTAACAAACAAACGTACTTTCTTAGTTACGATGTAAGCATTAAGATACGAACATTCAGTAGTAAACAGAAATCAATCCATTAAATTCCGTCACTGATGCTCTAAATCAAATCCGGAGAACTAAAAGATTAACTCAGAGAATTTAGTTTGTCGCCCCTTCTCTCGATACACAGTTTCAATTCAATTTAACCTGTGGTTAGAGCTAATAGTCGAGCTTTTATTAGTTGATCTGATTGATAGTTTTGAATGGACAAATTGAACTGATTTGCAACCGATCAATTTCGTTGAAATGCATGTTTACGTTGTTTGAATTACCTTTCATTTGGTAATTGAAATTAATAATCAATTTCATGGTATTGCCGTTAGAGCGTTTATATCATCGTTTTGTTTTGAGTAACAGATAATGAAGTGCCACAAATCTTTCTATAATTTCAAATTTAACAGCTGTTTGAATAATTTCAAACTTAACATTTTTCAGTGCTAAACAACAGTTAACACATTTGAACTTATTATCGGTAATCTTACAATCGAAAAACGATATAATTTAAAATTTAATTTTAAGACTTTCACTGACAATCATATGACAAAATCAGAACCATCAATGTAAAAAAAGAATTCAGGTAAAGTTTAGCTCATTGATTAACAAACAGCATTAGGTACCCAACCTAATGCTGTTTGTTAAACTTCTCCTACTTAATCAGGCTTCCAAGAAAGTTCCAACAAAGTTGTAAAAGTGGGAAAAACAAATTAAGGTAGAAAAGTTTTTGGAACTCACGCGTACAATAACTGTATTTCAAAGTGAATGGTTATGCTAAGTAAGGTGTGTGTTCGACGTATCGATTTGCAAAGTTACGAAGTCTGGATCTCCAGAAATATGCTTTTAACAATTATGGGGAGAAAAACTTTCGGGAAGCGGTTTAAAATGCTCAAATTAAAACATCGCCTAATTAAACTGTGGTTCAACGGAAACTTACTAGTTTTACCAAATAATCCAGTCTAATTTGAATCGGCTCCAATGAAAATAGCCAAGTTTATATCGAAGTCTGAACTATAAAATGCAAAGCACATTCGGAATTGAATTTCCGTTCACACGCTCCCTTAACAAACTATTGTTTCTTGCTGCAGTGTTTAATAAGCAACTCTCATTAATAATTCGGGACCAGCGCTCACGCTTCTGGTACGTTCCAATTTTCAGCAAGAGTAAACGTCAAATTTTCTTTTAAATAGTCAGAAAATTAAATACGTAAATTGTGGCGTAGGACAAAAACAACATTTCGTTGACTAAAGACTCCTTGTAGACATCACTTTGTCAAACGGCTCAGTTACCTAACTGCTTTTATTTAGTAATTTAGCTTTAGGAATAAGTAAAAACAATATATCCTTTTGGGAATACATATGTTGTCTGTTATATTCTGACCATTACGTCTACACTTTAAATAAGCCTGGCCTTTTCTGTATTTTAAAATTTATTTGACATTCAGAAACAGCTATATCTGGACGGAAAACAAACCTCGACGGAGCTAAAATTTTGTCTGGCCCTTATCACGACGTATAAAATTAAAATTTATGAAGTAACCCAAAACATTGTAGGCGTCTTTGCTCTTTAAAATGTAATTTGTTTGAGACAATTCTGATTGTCACTTGAAAGGAAAACTCAAGCGCAGCGCTGTTAGCCTCTTTTCATTGTGTACGAGTAATTTAACCCTTTGTGAAGTTAACTACAATTTTCCCACTCAAAACGAGACATTTTAATTTTTACTTCAAACATTTATTAAAATATTAGATAAAAAGAAAATTAATTTTCCGCCTTAATTTCTGTCGAAAGAAATATTCAGGCGATATAAAATCGACTACGATGGATCCCAGACTTATAAATGATCGTGGCCGATAAGGCCATAAAGGCGATGAGAAATAATCCCTACCGTTTTAATCAATAACAAAAATGCGTAGGTTGGTAACAATTATTCGTGAGGCTAAATTCCAAACCCGAATTTAATTTACGTAAAGGCAAAGCGTTAAACATCGAATAAATTATGTTTAAAGCCAACCCAAGGAGAGAGAATTGTTGCGGCTTCTTTTGTTTACGTGACCTGATTTTTTTTTCCTCTCAAAATAAAACTGTTGCGTCCAGGCCTCACAAGTATTTTCTTCGTGAACACTACTGAATTTTATTGTCCTTAGTATCTCGTTTGCAATGTTTATGATATCGTGAGCCGGGATTGCAATCGCTTTGAATTCGTTTTGCACTTAGCTCCTGCAGGGCTTTTCATTAAATATATTGCGCTTTGGATTGGAGTAATCTAGCGGATTAGTGTTGTTCTTTCTCAGTGATTGTGGTTTGAGTTGGTATTTGTTACCTGGTTACAATTGTGCTGCTCATCCTCCTTTAATTTTTCTTCAGATAACACGGAAAATAGGATTTGATAATTTTTAAAATTAAGTCCCCCCGCGGCTTGGCTCCCGTTTACTTGACAGTCAACTAGGATCGTACATGTGTCATATGAAAGTTATTGTTGTTTTTTTTCGGGAACAGGCGTTTTTTCGTGATGGGAGGTAGGTCTTAAGTTCGTCTCTGTACACCTGACAAAACATTATAATGCAAAATGTCGGGATGATCGGTTCAGGCGAGGTAACAAACCAGACTTACTTTCGCATTTAAGATTAAGACAAAAAAATGGCGTGATGCTGTTCTACTATGCTTCCATACAAACTCTTTCTACTACTGAAAATTATGAACAGACAAACATTATACTTGTTTCTTTTACTACCTCACTGGCGCGTTGGAATGGTCACTAGGGGAAAGTCCACTCTCGCGGTAAAAAATAAACTAGTTCTCGAGGATGCAGTGGCATAACACTAAAAGTGGCCGTTCCTAGCAATTTATTTTGAAAACTGTAGTAAACACTCTTGTCTTAAATGTGAACTACTCCACGGGTATGTTCTCCTGGTACAAAGTTTGTCAGTAAGTGCTGGTTTAATTTTTTTTTAAACATCAGTTGCCTTTAATATTTACGGATCGTTTGATTTCCTTGATGCTTGATATTCAAAACTAGTACAAAAGGCATGTTGACGGCATAAATAAATTGCAAACCTAATAAGATTTTTAATTGAAAATAATGGATACGTATTTCTGATTTGGTAAAATCAAAACCCCTTTTGACGCCGGAAGCAAGTAAAGATTGTACTTGCTTGAGCCGTATTGACAAGTTTTAAAAGTATCAGATCTTCGTTATTTAATGAAATTCGTAACGAACAAAAAACTACTTTTTGATAACCTAGGTAACTGACTGACTAATTATTATTTTTCAATCAAACACCCTGTACCTATTCTATCAAATAAGTGTAGAGTATTAAGTGGAGTCGATTGTTCCGAGATAGGTACTTACTTCCAAATAATTTATTATTACCATGGGTACGCATAGAATGAAACGAATTACTTTTCCCCCAATATCCGTTATTAGCCCCTTAATTTCCGAACATACAAACACCATTATGGCCGAATGGGCTCTCATTAGTCGTAAAACAGTATTGTTTTCTGAATTGCATTTACAGTTTCAAAGTGGGTGACGCCTAAAATGTAACTGGTCCACTGACTGGACAGGCCCACTCAAATCTGTATGGTTCTTTCCTCAAAAGACCATCTCAGACACCCGCATGGTTCCACGTATGACCTGACCATACAATGTCTGAACTTTAAAAGAGACTGTGACCTCTGAGTTTGTTTTGGCTGTTACTTCTCAGAGTAGTCAGGTACGAAACACCGGCCTCATCTAGCGTTAAAAATATTGGTTGTGACGTGTAAAAGTGCTTTTAACACACTTTTATATTAGCTTCACTTGTAACTATGTATGTGTCGCAGTAAGATAGACAAAAACCGTAACATAGTTTTATCCCTAGGGATATAATTATATACCGTAACATAGTTATACCTGTGTCGACGGAGCCCCGCGACGCGGTGCTCTTACTTCTGGGTGGTTTAAAAAAAAATAACGCGGATGGCGGGGTCTGCAAGACCCCGCCATCCCCTTCTAACCTAACCTGTCCGAGTCGGGGTGCCCCCAATCGTTTCTACAACGGTATAACTATGTTACGGTATATAATTATATTCCTAGGGATATAACTATGTTACGGCTTTGACTATCTTACTGCGACATATTATGTAACAAAACCTTGGAACATTAATTTGACCCACTTCCCGGTCTTCGATTAGGATGAAATTTTGCACACGCTCTGAGTTCTAAAGACAATACATGACTAGCTAAGAAACGTCATTACAAATCAAATATGGTGGCCTCCCCAAGATGGCGGACAGGCTATTTGAAATAGGTGCATTTCAAATAGCCTAGGCTATTTGAAATTCACCCCTATGATATGGGTTTCAAATGAAAGGGTTTGTTGTCAGGAATACGAAAAAAATAGTCACGTAACTTAAATTCAACATTACGGCCGTCCCAAGGTAGCGGATTGGCTATTTGAAATGCAGCCCTATGATTTAGGTATAAAATGGCGGCCGTCCCAATGTAGCGGATTGGCTATTTGAAATGCAGCCCCATGATTTAGGTATAAAATGAAAGGGTTTGCTGAAAATAATGACATTTTCTTGCCAAATTCTGTTCATGTCATGGGTATCAATCAATGAGGTTCGACGAGAGGAATACGAAGATTGTAAATTTTAGTGTGTGTTAAAAGCGTGTTTTTTACCCGACTACGGCGAAGCAAAAAGGAGGGTTATGATTTTGACCGGTATGTATGTATGTATGTTTGTATGTATGTACATCTGTTCCCTCATAACTTCTGAACTACTTATCACTACTTGACAAATGAGGTGTCGTTAGAAGCGTCTCAGTTGTCCGCTGGTTATAGGGTAGGTGACGTGTCACCAAATCCAATATGGCGCCCTCTAGGGGATGAAAAGTCGTAACCGAAAAAAAAAAAAATCGCACAGTATCGACATGGGTATCAAATTAAAGGGCTTGATGAGCACATTTGAAATATACATACATTATATAGCTTTTACTAGCTACTTTGCCTGTTTCTAACAGTGTCAACATGGGCATCAAATGAAATGGCTTAATGAGTACATTTTAAATTCACTCGCTGCTTTGCTTATTATATCAAATAACCCCAAAATAGTGTAAATAAAAAATAAGTTAAAATAACTAAAACCCGACTACGAAAAAATCGCGCACTAAAAAGTATAAAACTAGAACAATCCGTGTTACAGAAATTTTTAATTAATAGCCGTGGTCGTATGCCACCTGCGGTTGTTTCACACAATCTTTATTGGCTAGGTGGCATACGACCACGGCTATTAATTAAAAATTTCTGTAACACGGATTGTTCTTGTTTTATACTTTTTAGTGCGCGATTTTTTCGTAGCCGGGTTTTAGTTATTTTAATTTATTTTTTTTTAGTTTTTTAAACTAATAGCAATTATTTTACAGCCAACTTTTTATAAGTTGGCTATAAAATAAATATCATATACAGGGTGTCCAGTAATGAATGGATAACCTTGGAATGGGTCATAGTAGAACTAAAGGCGATTCAGAAAAAAATACAAAAAAAAATCAATACCGAGTATTTCTTAAGATATGTCACTTTTAAGAATATTGATAATTTTTGGACCCCACTTTACATTCTTGCTCACCACGACCACAAATTGATGAATTCCATCATTTTTTTACTGTTAAAATAATCTACATTAACTGAGCTGATAGATGAGCAGTAAATAGTAACACTGTTATTACACAGCTTTTCAAAAAATTAACTCGAATTAGTGTTTAGTGAAAAAAATGAGAAAAAATGTCGTTATGACAAAGTTTAAGCAACCATAGCATGAAAAAAACGTATGGCAATACACGTGACCAATAATTTTAAAAAATTGTGTACTTAATGCAGATTTTGAAATGGTATTACTTATCATTGTACCTAATGTAAATAATGAATTATTGCTAATTGTGTTTGAAAGGAGAGAAAATTGCTGCTGAGAAAAGTTTGAAATATTCAGGTATTCCAGGTAAATCCCACACATTTTAAAAATTTCACCGAAGTAAAAAAAAGTCTCATCTTCTAGACGCTTCGAATGACACCTATTTCAAATCTGTTGGATACCTTCACCTAGGTTGATTAGCAAATTTCTCTCCTTTCAAACACAAATAGCAATTATTCATTATCTTCAATAGGTACAATGACGAAAAAAACGTATGGCAACCCAGGTGACCAATAATTTTTAAATGATATGCACTTAATGCAGATTTCAAAATGGTATTATTCATCACTGTACCTATTGAAAATAATGAGTAATTGCTATTTGTGTTTGAAAGGAGAGAAATTGGCTTACCTAACCTAACCTGAGTGAAGGTGGGTCAAGGTATCCAACAGATTTGAAATAGGTGTCATTCGAAGCATCTAGAAGATGAGACTTTTTTTTTCTTCGGTGAAATTCTTAAAATGTGTGGGGTTTACCTGGACTACCTGAATATTTCAAACTTTTCTCAGCAGTAATTTTCTCTCCTTTCAAACTCAATTAGCAATAATTCATTATTTACATTAGGTACAATGATAAGTAATACCTTTTTGAAATTTGCATTAAGTGCATATTATTTTAAAATTATTGGTCACCTGTGTTGCCATACGTTTTTTTCATGCTATGGTTGCTTAAACTTTGTCTCAATGAAAATTTTTCTCAATTTTTTCACTAAAGTACTAATTCGAGTTCATTTTTTAAAAAGCTGTTTAGTAGCAGTGTTACTATTTACTGCTCGTCTATTAGCTCAGTTAATTTAATTTATTTTGTCAATAAAAAAATGATGGAATTCATAAAGGGGTTTGCAACTTTTTGGCATCAAATTTTATTTTCTTTCGCCATTAATGAAATTTTGGTCATTAGTAGACCACAACCTAAGAAGTCCGTAAAAAATAATTAAAAAATTCTAAACCGTAACCAACCAGAGATATGGCGGTTTGTATTTTGTTGTAATCTGGAGTTATTTTTGTAGGAATCCATAGATTTTTTGACGTACTAGCTTTTGCCCGCGGCTTTGCTTACCCCAACCGCCTTTATGTATAGCCCATAACCGTGTCTAGAGATCCATCTATCTCTGTATCAAAATTCATCAACATCGGTGCAGCCAGAGGACTCATTGGATGATTTTACAACGTAAAAATATCGAGAGCCAAGCGCCTGTCGGGACCACGGAACTGCCCTGCGCTGGGTGGATTTTAGTACGAATCTGACAATCCTTTCCGCTTCAGCCATAGAGGAAGAACTCATTTAATTTCTTATAACTTCAAAACGAAAAACAAATCTTTTAAAAAATAAAAAGCTTTTTGAAAAAAAAAAAGTTATTAAGTATTGGAAGTTGGTGACAAAAAGACGAGAAAATGAGAAACAAGTCATCACTCAGTTCCAATAATAACTTGTCCATTCAAAACTTATTTTAGGTTATAGTTGGTACAGACATTTTTTTTAGCGTGGTAAAATCATCAAATAAGTCTTCCCACCCAGGGCAGGGCGGGAGAGACTGTCAGACTCGTACTGGCTAAAATCCACGGTCCTCCTTCAATAGCCCTTTATGTTCCGGGGTCACGGTAATGAGACAAGTCCCGTGACCCCGGCAGGCTTTGGCCCTCTTAGTGGGCCCCGTCAGATTGCTGACTCTTAGGGGGCCCAGTCAGATTGCTGACTCTTAGGGGGCCCAGTCAGATTGCTGACTGTTAAGATACCCTTTCAAACAAAAGAAGAATTACCCAAATCGCTCCAGGCGTCATTGAGAAATCTGGGAACATACATAAAAAAAATGTTCCGACAAACTGTGAACCTCCTCCTTTTTTGAAGTCGGTTAAAAGATAAGATCTTCTTAACATTATTATAAATAAACCACTCATTATTCCTCGTTATCCTACTAGTTATTACAAATACGAAATTAAGTCTATAAGTCTAATCCGTTTTTACGTCAAAACTGCTGAACCGATGTTGATGAATTTTGATACAGAGATAGATGGATCTCTAGACACGGTTATGGTCTATACATAAATCCGGTTGGGGTTGGCAAAGCCGCGGGCAAAAGCTAGTACGTCAAAAAATCTATGGATTCCTACAAAAAATAACTCCAGATTGGAACAAAATTCAAACCGCCATATCTCTGGTTGGTTACGGTTTAGAAACTTATTTTTTTTTTCTATGAACTTCTTAGGTAGTAGTCTAATTATGCCCAAAGTTTCATCACTGGCGAAAGAAAAAAAAATTGATGCCAAGTTCCGTACTAAAAGTTGCAAACCCCTTTGTGGCCGTGGTGTGCAAGAATGTAAAGTAGGGTACCAAAAATTTTCAATATTCTTAAAAGTGACATATCTTAGGAAATACTCGGTATTGATTTTTTTTTGTATTTTTTTCTGAATCGCCTTTAGTTCTACTATGACCCATTCCAAGGTTATCCATTCATTACTGGACACCCTGTATATATAAATATCATTTTAAGCTATTGCATAGCTGTTATCGCGGGCTCTGAGCGCGTCGCGGTGCGGCGACCGAATCAAAAAAATTCCAAAAACCTAAGGAAAAATCCTGACACCACGCATCGTCTAACATCGTTTCAGTTCGGGAGACTTCGGAAATCGTAAAAATATCCGTCATAAAAACAATTTACTTTTTTTTTACATTCTAAACGGCCAGCTACAAAAGGAGTTTTCACAATGAAACCTACTTATAAAATTCTCATACAACAGAGAAGTTCTTTATTACAGTCATGCACCACAAACATTTTAAATAAATGATATTCTCGTTAAATATACGCGGTAGGCGATTTTAATCTTTTAAAATAAAATAAAAATGTTATGCAATAGCTTCACCGCGGCAGTCTCGGAGTGCCACATCTATATATTTTTTTTGGGATAAACCCACTACACTATTCCCATACCACTGCAACCTGAAAGCCAGAATCAACAGTGGCAACCACCAGAAAAGCGCCGAGACAAAGTTCGACGTGTCCCGTAGAATGAATTTACCTGTCTTGAATCCTGCAACGAAATTAATCAGAAAAGAATAGTGGAGGTATAGGAAAAATATGATATCATTTATCATTTATTGATTTGTAATTTTCTTCTTTGATTCATCTGTCAGAGGACGCAATTTTATTTTTTAAATGTCGAGGGTTCTTAGACCTTACGACCCCACAGACTTGGATTTAAGTTTTAACTTTGCACTGACCCCTGTAAAGTTTAATCCAAGTTTGTGGGGTCGTAACCCTTGTCTCGCGGCCGCCATCATATTAGGAAAAGGGTTGCAGCTGGTATTTATTTCGCAAACCATTGATCGCACAGAAAATTTTAGGGTCATTTATTGTTACAAATTAAATTCTCTATAAAATTGCTTTTGTTACTTCTCGTTGTAAACCTAAAAATAATAAGTTTCACCCCGACAAAAAATCTCAAGATCACATTGCGCATTTCATGTTCTGAAATCGAATTCCAATTTTATAACATTTCTAAAACAGCGTTTCACGTTTACTTTACGTTACACATTGAAAAGTCGCTTGAGAAATTGAAACTCTATAGTCCCCGCCAAATAAGTCTGGAATAAAATTCGTTGACCCCCGTGTACCAAACCAATGTATGCCAATATTTAAAAACGATATGAAAAAATGTAAAGAAAGTGTCGTAAGACGATCAAAACAAACGTATCTTAGTAAGAGGCAACCTTGACCTTTTATTTTATTTTGAAATTCGAACGCTGGTATTATGAAATTCGAACGATGCATTATTAGGATCAATGACCTTCCAGACTTATCTGGCGGGGACCATACCTAGCTCTCATCATATTACGAGTACCTACCTATAACATCAAACTTGCAACGACCCAATTCCTCTAACAATTTACAAGTACAACCTGACAACTATTAACAATAATCCGGTTTCTAAACGGTTACGGCTTCGAAGGTAACAACCGTACTACAGTTAGCCGACTGCCGAAATTATATCTACCTGCTTTACGATCCTGGTTTATGTTCACGACAATGAATTTATATTGGAAAATGTTACAGTCTGACAGAGGCGAACGAAACAGATACTTGTGAAAATATCGATTAGTGGATACTTACATTTTTTATCCTTGAACTTGGTGAGTTAAATCAGAGCATGAACCTTGTCCTTTATTTTTAGATTCTAAAACTCAAACATACTCAATTGATGTTGGACACTTCCGCCCTGTGTGGAGCGGAAGTGTAAGACTCGTACTGACTAAAATCCACGGTGTTCCTTCAATAGCCCTCTACGTTATAGGGTCACGATAACCTGTTTAGACAGTCCCGCGACTCCGGCAGGCGTTTGGCGCAATATAAGTGCCCGTTAGATTGCTGAGAGATCTTTGAGGCGCGCGGTGAAGACGAAACCCTTGGCCCTCGGAACAGAAAAAAAAACGAAAAATTAACTGTTTATTCGGTAGAGTAATGAGACACTTGATACTTCATTTTTTATCCTTGAACTTGGTGAGTTAAATCAGAGCATGAACCTTGTCCTTTATTTTTAGATTCTAAAACTCAAACATACTCAATTGATGTTGGACACTTCCGCCCTGTGTGGAGCGGAAGTGTAAGACTCGTACTGACTAAAATCCACGGTGTTCCTTCAATAGCCCTCTACGTTATAGGGTCACGATAACCTGTTTAGACAGTCCCGCGACCCCGGCAGGCGTTTGGCGCAATATAAGTGCCCGTTAGATTGCTGAGAGATATTTGAGGCGCGCGGTGAAGACGAAACCCTTGGCCCTCGGAACAGAAAAAAAAACGAAAAATTAACTGTTTATTCGGTAGAGTAATGAGACACTTGAAACTAATCCTTTCAGAGTAATATTAGAAATGTGAAAATTGTTTGTTTGTTACCTTTTAACGCCTAAACTGCTGTACATATCACCCTGCATATGCGTTGTCAGAGCCCTTATCACGAGTTTTCACTATTCTACTTTACAGCGTTTCTGGTATGGAAAAATGGAACAGCGCCTCTGGTGTACAAAGAAGGAACATATTTTTTCTTTGAAATTAATTGTCAAAATTCCAGTTTACTTTACGTCACAATAAGTGAAAACTCATGATAAGGCCTCAGGTGTACAGAAACGGACATAATACCTTTCATCCTGAAACAAAGTACTGTTCGCGATGAAAACAACAATAAATGTTTTAATATTTTAGTAAAACGCAGTTAAAAACTAGTTATCAAAAACATTAAAATAAAAGCTAAACAGCCTCGTACTATGTGAGGAACGCGTTGGATCGATTGTTTCGGCTCAGCTTGAGTGGGGCCCTATATCCTGCAATGGACCACGATAGCTTAGCGGATTGATGGACAGGCCATTAGCAAAAAGACCACAGCAATATTAATTAAGATCGTTACTTGAAACTCGCTTTTTGCCAAAAAAAAATGCTTTTTTCGGTCCATCTGCTGCTCTGCGCCAAACGTCATTAATCCCGAGCAATTGCTCATATTTTACCACGTTATATCTCCCGAAATATTAAACGAGATATCTGAAACAGATGGCCGGCAACATCATCCACAAACGACATCCCTCGTTTAACATAGACAAACTGAATTATAACAAGTGAAACTGTTAACTTGCTTTGTAAACGAACGTTAATTAATAACTCTGTCAGTCCTTTGCCCGTTTGTGGGATGACTGTTTTTCTTTGTTTTATAGTTCGTAGCTCATTTCGTGTTTGTTTTGTTTTTATTTTAATTGTTTCGCACCTTTATTTAAAAAGAACTTGTCATGTTTTGTTGCTACATTAACATGATGGTTCTTTTACAAAAAGTAGATAGTGATTCCTACACCAACGGTTTCCGTCAGAAAATGTACAAGAACGGTACTCTTATTTTCAATACCTAGATATCATGTCTATTAGTTGGGAGACCAATTACATACCATTTTAGTTAACTCAGTTGTAACAAAAAAGTTGTACACAATAAATCATTCCGATATGTTGAATATAATTCCCAAACATTTCGCCATAAAAACCAACAACATGAAATAAAATACTTTAATAACATGCCGTGTGCAACACGACGGTCGAATCCGAAATGACGGTAACCGTACACCCAACGCGTGGTATTGGAAGGAAACTAATAAAAATAAAACGCCATGTGGACGGGAACAACAGCCAACATTTCCGTGCCCTGTGTGACTCTTTTAACAATAATATTTTGGAATCCACAAGCCGTTCCCTCTAGAGAACACAACAAAAGTGTGATAAAACCACCTCTAATATAAAATCCAGCAATGCAATGTAAGCCTTACGTAATAAAATATTAAGTTTGGAACAGAAAGCTTTCCGACGTAAGTAGCAGGCACTTTGTACTTGTAAGTCTATCGAAGAACGGAGTGACCTGTTTGCAAAATACTCAGGGACCCAAGCATTCCACACAATACATTCTCTCCTTCATTCCTTTAGGTAGGTATATCTTTACGGAATTGGAACGTTGTCAAGTACCTACATGGTAGGTATAGGTACAATTGCTGCATTTACAGTTAGTTCTGTTGAATATTACCTTTACCAGTAAAATGCACCTATTTGTGACTAAAGGTCGCTTTGCTTCTTCGTCATTACCGAAACCTTAGGAATTTTGACCTCCCTCTATAGTGTTAGGATTATACTGGTTATACCGAGTAGTAAAAAGGGGACGCCTTTACCCAGCGGTGATTCCGGGCTGAAATGATGATGGTGACATTAGACGACTTCCCTGATTTGGAGGTTATTTCCTCAAATAAGAACGAGTAAATCTATCTTTACCATTTCGATCTGAGATTGGCTGTACAAGACGTAATACGACGCTCTCATAACGTTAAATGCCACGAAGGTTGCAAGCATGCAGCAATAGATTGCTTTCCGTTGCCGTATAAGATTGTGATTGAAAATCAATCTTAGTTACATGTGTAGGCATAGCATTGCAGTTTAAATTGGAATGCGCGTCGTAATCTTTAGAATTTTCGTGATATGCCCAGTTACGGTTTTTTAAGGAGTATTTTGAGATTTGACGTAGTCCCAGAGACAAACATAAAACAGTGTAATTGTATAGTATAGGACGAAGTCTGCCCGGGATGAGCTGGCCAAAACCAACGACGATCACTCGTAGCATCTTTCCTCTATTCTACAAACGAAATAGATTAAATTATTTCTATACATTCACATACATACAGATATTTTTGCCCGAGAATGGTACAACCGGTGGACGACTGAAAATAGAAACATTTCTTTTTCTAAATTTTACCATCACTATGAAGTTAATAGAAATCTTCAACGTCCTGTTAGTCTATTCTTCCGTCGACAAACTCGTTTCTACGGTGTTGTACTACTCGTGCAGTTATCTACTTTGGCCTTGGATCGAAGAAACTGGAAACCTTTCAGTTAGGCCTAGCAGTGAGATAATTCAGACTAGTCTTTAACAGTCTTTACCATATGTATTCAAGCAGTTTTCTTGAAAAATATCTTTGCGAAGACGTGACGCAGGCGTTATTGCGTGTCAAAATATAACTTTAATTTTAGGGAAATCAACAATAAGTAGTAAGAAGTTACACCTCAGAAGCACCTGATGTAAATGGGATCTTTTCACTGATTCCATTTATATTCACTAGCAATAACCTAAATAATGAAGACCTGCAAGTATAACATTTCCATATTATTATCATTTTGCCTTCTAAAATTCGAAATCGTCTTTAGACGTGATTCTAAAATGAGGCTACTACTTTTTATCTGGCCCATTTGAATTTCGAATCACCTTATTTAAGGATCATAGATGGTATCACGTTTGTTCCAATGGTAGCGTTTAGTGCCCGAAATTAATGTTGTATTAACAATCTAAATCCTGAACCGTATTCTTTGACGGCTCCTTGTGATTGAACACCTTTTTTATCGTTGTAAAATTTTAATGAGTGATGAAGGAGGGACTGTCAGACTAACATCCATGGTGTCCTTCAATAGTCCTTTACGTACCAGGGTCACGGCAGCTAACTGATAAGACTCCAACCCCGGATTCCTGCGATCCCAGATTGGACACCACTTTTCCACCACAGTTCTGCTTGCGCAAGCTTCTCGCTTGAAAAACAATACACAGTCGGCAACACTGAACGCCCAACCACACACAGGCAACTACGCGCAGACTGGGCTTGCGCAGGCAAAACTGTGGGGAAGCTTGTGCGTGTGGTAGGCCCATAAGACTCAGATTGTCAAATTCGATCGTTGATTAGTTACAGACTAAGATCAGGATCAAGATTATGACCGAGATACATTATTAATTTCCGGCGAAAATCTGTAGTCACAAGGGCGTGTAACTAAGTAGCAATTAAACAAATTATGTTGCCGGTCGAGGTCGCGTCTGTACAAAAGACATTACCAGTCTCCTTGATACCGCTAATTAGACAAACGTAGTCGCAAGCAAAGCCTCTCTAGCTTCAGGCCGTAATTGAATCTGTGAAATGGCACGTTGCTGACGTCATTTAAACAAATATTATAATGGGCAGGTGCCAGATGAATCTGAAATCTGTGTATCTGCGGTATTACCAAATGTGAAATGTACTGTTAATAGGACTCCTTTTGTAATAGAAGGTTTGGTTTATGATTTAGAGAAATTACATCTATATATACACCGTGTTCTTCACGTTATCCATAAACTTTAGCAAATACTTCTATGGCTTTTACAAATCAAATCCAACAAAGGAAGTAGTACTTAAAAAGGCTTCGTTACAAAGATATTTGTAATTTCATTTAATGAAATTTAATTGAGCTATGCAGTGAGAAAGTATCTTAATTTGGCCTATGTTGCCGCTTAGTGCAATTAAAATGATAAATCTATCAAATACTATTTGCATTTCATTTGTTTCAGCCCGCCAAATGTTATGAATGAAAATACGACGTTGCCAATTCGGATAAAGAGGCATGCATATCGGGTTATTTACGTCTAGGTATTTAGTTTGTATGAAAATTAACAAAAAATAAAAAATAAGAATTTATTAATGTGTCCATAATGAAAAATGCTTACTTCCGTGGTTTGAACATCTGGTCGAAGTTTATGTATATCGTCCGGAACACGGTGTATAAAAGCGAAAGGTCACTCACTCATAGGACACGAAATCTCAGAAACTACCAGGGCTAGGGGTTTAAAATTTTGCATAAGGGTTCTTTTTAGGACGTAGGCGCTCGCTAAGACGGGATTTTGCGAAATTCCACCCCTAAGGGGTTGTTTTTGGGGTTGATAGTTTGTATGAAACTTTGTTACTACAAGTACTAGGAATTTCAAATTTTGGATGCAGGTTCTTTTTACCCGACTACGGCGAAGCAAAAAGGAGGGTTATGATTTTGACCGGTATGTATGTATGTATGTATGTATGTATGTTCATCTGTTCCCTCATAACTTCTGAACTACTAATGACGAACGAACTAATGAGGTGTCGTTAGAAGCGTCTCAGTTGTCCGCTGGTTATAGGGTAGGTGACGTGTCACCAAATCCAATATGGCGCCCTCTAGGGGATGAAAAGTCGTAACCGAAAAAAAAATATTTTCGCACAGTATCGACATGGGTATCAAATTAAAGGGCTTGATGAGCACATTTGAAATATATATACATTATATAGCTTTTACTAGCTACTTTGCCTGTTTCTAACAGTGTCAACATGGGTATCAAATGAAAAGGCTTAATGAGACATTTTAAATTCACTCGCTGCTTTGCTTATTATATCAAACTAGCTTTTGCCCGCGGCTTCGCTCGCGTAATCAGTCGAAAATCTAAGAAGATTCATACAAACTTTCATCCCCTATTTTATCCCCTTAGGGGTATAATTTATTATAATCCTTTCCTAGGGGATGCCTACGTCATAACAACTACCTGCATGCCGAATTTCAGCCCGATCCGTCCAAAATCTAAGAAGATTTATACAAACTTTCATCCCCTATGTAATCCCCATAGGGGTGGAATTTATCAAAATCACTTCATAGGGTTTGCCTACGTCATAGTAGCTTTGTGTATGCAAAGTCTCAGTCCGATCGGTTTAAAATTGACTTAGTTTCATACAAAGTTTCATCCCCAATTTTATCCCCTTGGGGGTAAAATTGATCAAAATCCTTTCTTAGTGGATGCCTACGTCATAACATCTTCCTGTATGCCAAATTTCAGCCCTATCCGTCCAATATCTAAGAAGATTTATACAAAGTTTCATCCCCTATTTTATCCCCTTGGGGGTAGAATTGATCAAAATCCTTTCTTAGTGGATGCCTACGTCATAACATCTTCCTGTATGCCAAATTTCAGCCCTATCCGTTCAAAATCTAAGAAGATTTATACAAACTTTCATCCCCAATTTTATCCCCTTGGGAGTAGAATTGATTAAAATCCTTTCTTAGTGGATGCCTACGTCGTAACAACTACATGCATGCCAAATTTCAGCCCGATCCGTTCAAATCTAAGAAGATTTATACAAACTTTCATCCCCTATTTTATCTCCTTAGGGGTGGAATTTATCAAAATCCTTTCTTAGTAGATGCCTACGTCATATCATCTACCTGTATGCCAAATTTCAGCCCTATCCGTCCAAAATCTAAGAAGATTTATACAAACTTTCATCCCCTATGTTATCCCCTTAGGGGTATAATTTATCATAATCCTTTCTTAGGGGATGCTTACGTCATAACATCTACCTGCTTGCCAAATTTCAGCCCGATCCGATCAAATCTAAGAGAGTTATATAAACTTTCATCCCCTATTTTATCCCCTTAGGGGTATAATTTATTATAATCCTTTCCTAGGGGATGCCTACGTCATAACAACTACCTGCATGCCGAATTTCAGCCCGATCCGTCCAAAATCTAAGAAGATTTATACAAACTTTCATCCCCTATGTAATCCCCATAGGGGTGGAATTTATCAAAATCACTTCATAGGGTTTGCCTACGTCATAGTAGCTTTGTGTATGCAAAGTCTCAGTCCGATCGGTTTAAAATTGACTTAGTTTCATACAAAGTTTCATCCCCAATTTTATCCCCTTGGGGGTAAAATTGATCAAAATCCTTTCTTAGTGGATGCCTACGTCATAACATCTTCCTGTATGCCAAATTTCAGCCCTATCCGTCCAATATCTAAGAAGATTTATACAAAGTTTCATCCCCTATTTTATCCCCTTGGGGGTAGAATTGATCAAAATCCTTTCTTAGTGGATGCCTACGTCATAACATCTTCCTGTATGCCAAATTTCAGCCCTATCCGTTCAAAATCTAAGAAGATTTATACAAACTTTCATCCCCAATTTTATCCCCTTGGGAGTAGAATTGATTAAAATCCTTTCTTAGTGGATGCCTACGTCGTAACAACTACATGCATGCCAAATTTCAGCCCGATCCGTTCAAATCTAAGAAGATTTATACAAACTTTCATCCCCTATTTTATCTCCTTAGGGGTGGAATTTATCAAAATCCTTTCTTAGTAGATGCCTACGTCATATCATCTACCTGTATGCCAAATTTCAGCCCTATCCGTCCAAAATCTAAGAAGATTTATACAAACTTTCATCCCCTATGTTATCCCCTTAGGGGTATAATTTATCATAATCCTTTCTTAGGGGATGCTTACGTCATAACATCTACCTGCTTGCCAAATTTCAGCCCGATCCGATCAAATCTAAGAGAGTTATATAAACTTTCATCCCCTATTTGATCGCCTTAGGGGTGGAATTTATCAAAATCTTTTCTTAAGGGATGTTTACGTCATAATAGCTTTGTGCATGCAAAGTCTCAGCCCGATCGGTTTAAAATTGACAAAGTTTCATATAAATTCTCATCCCCTATTTTATCCCCTTGGGGATTGAATTGATCAAAATCCTTTCTTAGCAGATGCCTACGTCATAACATCTACCTGTATGCCAAATTTCAGCCCCAGCCGTCCACAATCTAAGAAGATTTATACAAACTTTCATCCCCTATGTAATCCCCTTAGGGGTGGAATTTATCAAAATCCTTTCTCAGGGTTTGCCTACGTTATAGTAGCTTTGTGCATGCAAAGTGTCAGTCCGATCGGTTTAAAATTGACAAAGTTTCATGCAAAGTTTCATCCCCTATTTTATCCCCTTGAGGGTAGAATTGATCAAAATCCTTTCTTAGTGGATGCCTACGTCATAACATCTTCCTGTATGCCAAATTTCAGCCCTATCCGTTCAAAATCTAAGAAGATTTATACAAACTTTCATCCCCTATTTTATCCCCTTGGGGGTGGAATTTATCAAAATTCTTTCTTAAGTATTGCCTACGTCATAGTAGCTTTGTTCATGCAAAGTCTCAGTCCGATCGGTTTAAAATTGACAAAGTTTCATACAAACTTTCATCCTCTATTTTATCCCCTTGGGGGTGGAATTTATCAAAATCCTTTCTTAGCGGATTCCTACATCATAACATCTACCTGCATGCCAAATTTTAGCCCGATCCGTCTAGTGGTTTGGGCTGTGCGTTGATAGATCACTATATCAGTCACCTTTGAGTTTTATATATTTAGATAACCCCAAAATAGTGTAAATAAAAAATAAGTTAAAATAACTAAAACCCGACTACGAAAAAATCGCGCACTAAAAAGTATAAAACAAGAACAATCCGTGTTACAGAAATTTTTAATTAATAGCCGTGGTCGTATGCCATCTGCGGTTGTTTCACACAATCTTTATTGGATAGGTGGCATACGACCACGGCTATTAATTAAAAATTTCTGTAACACGGATTGTTCTTGTTTTATACTTTTTAGTGCGCGATTTTTTCGTAGTCGGGTTTTAGTTATTTTAACTTATTTTTAGGAAGTAGGTACTACTTACGAAAGGGGTTTCATGAAATTCGACCCCTAAGGGGTTGTTTTTGGTGTTGATAGTTTGTTTGAAACTTCGTTATTATAAGTGCTAGGAGTCTCAAATTTTGCATGGGGAATATTTTTAGGAGGTAGATGCTCACTTTGACGGGATGTTGCGAAATTCGACCCCTGAGGGGTTGTTTTTGGTGTTGATAGATAGAGGTCTCAAATTATGCATGGGGATTCTTTTAAGGACAAAGATGCTCACTAAGACGGGATGTTGTGAAATTCGACCCCTAAGGGGTTGTTTTTCGGCATGGATAATTTGTATGAAACTTTGTTACTACAAGTACTAAGAGTTTCAAATGTTACATGAGGGTTCTTTTTAGGACGTAGGTATTACTTAAGACGGGATGTTTGGAAATTCAACACCTAACAGGTTGTTATTAGGGTTGATAGTTAGGAGTCTCAAATTTTGCATAATGGTTTCTTTTTAGGAAGTAATTACCTACTCACTAAGGCGGAATTTGCGAAATTCGACCCCTAAGGGGTTGTGTTTGGGGTTGGAGTTTGTATGAAACTTTGTTACTACAAGCACTAGGAGTTTCAAATTTTGCATGGGGGTTATGTTTAGGACTTTAATGCTCACTAAGATGGATTTTTTTTTGGCGCAGCGTAGGACGTCCACCAACGAGGTGAACAGACGACCTTGTAAAGGTCGCCGGAAGACGCTGGATGCAGGTCGCTTCCAACCGGCATATGTGGAGATCTAAAGGGGAGGCCTATGTTCAGCAGTGGACGTCCTATGGCTGAGATGATGATGATGATGAAGATGGATTTTACGAAATCCAACCCCAAAGGGTTGTTTTGGGGTTGAGAGGTAGAAGTTTCAAATTTTGCATAGGGATTCTTTTAAGGACGTAGATTGTACTGTTTGGTGTTCGAGGGATCAATCAAACAACCATCTCGCTTAAAGTACTAACCTTTAATGTCTCACTTACATACTAAGTTACATTTATATAGGGAGAAGTTGTACACACACTACACCTCCCTCGTTATTAAAAAAAAAAACAATAAAAAAAATGATTAATATAATTTGTGCATTATAGGCTACACAGCCATTTTAAAGTGCACTTAACAGTTAAACAACTTAAAACTTATAGCTATAACATATTAATTTGGCTTTATGTATAATTTTGTACGGTTTTTATGTAAAATATCTTCCTTTCCATTTTTCAATATTTTTACATTTGGTGATAAATCTTGTAAAACTTTATAAGGACCTGTATACACTGGATTTGTTAATTTATTACCTGACTCATTCTTAACCAATATTAAATCATCTTTTTTATAAGTTATTGGATTTACATATTTGTCAAAATTACATTTTCTAAATTCTTTACTCTTTATTAAATTTTCTCTTGCATCAAACTGCGATTTTTGTAAACGGTATTTTAATTCTAATGGATAACTGTCTGTATTATACAATGGTTCTACATAATTTGTACTTAAATTACTTGGTAAATTACATTTTTTTCCGAATACAAGTTCAAAAGGACTATATTTTGTTTCACTGTGTACTGTTGTGTTATAGGAAAAGCTCCAATATTGCAACCAATTACTCCAATACCTAGAATTATTATCAGTTTGAATTCTTAAAAATGTATTTAGGGATTTATGAGTGTTTTCTAAGGATCCTAATGATTCGTGGTGATACGCTGTTGACGAAATATGCTTTATCTGTAACAATTTACATACTTCAGTCATTGTATTTGAAATAAACTCTGTTCCCCTATCACTTCCTATTTCGCGTGGAATCCCATACCTAAGAATAAAGTTTTCAACAAATGCTCTAGCTACACTACTACTATCTTTAGTTTCTAAGGGGTACGCCTCCACATATTTGCTCAGTTCGCACTGTATAGTCAATATGTATGAAAAATTATGATAATCTTTTTCTAATGGTCCTACAATATCTAAATATATTTTATCAAAAGCACCTTGTGCTGTGGATGTAATCTCCATAGGCTGTTTAGTTGGTAAAGAGTGCTTCTGCTTCTGACAACTATCACATTTCTTAACGAACTTCTTAACATCCTCGCACATATTCGGCCAAAAGAAATAACGCTTAATATTATTTAGCATGCGCCTAACGCCTGCATGTCCACTCGTGGGCAGTAAATGAAAATCATTTAATATGACTTTCCTGTCATCAATGTCTTCTATTCTAGTTACTCCTTTAATAACACAAAGTCGTGGTCCGGACCACTTTTTATTATTTTTTATCTCATTGGTTAACCATTCTATTAATATAGTATTATTTTTATATTTCATTATATATAATTCTTGAATATTCATTTTTTTACAAAAAGTTTCTATACCTCTCACGAACGCGGCTCGCGCAGTACATGATCGAGTATCAATGTCAGTGTAAATGACGTACCTCGAAGGTACATATGAGAACGTATCATATTGTACACTTATCTCGTCACAATTTTTATTGTTTAAAGTCCCGTATCTCATTTCAACTCCCGTTTCCGGTTTTTTAAGCATTTCTACGATCTTCGGGTGATCAGCCTTGTAATCTGTAGAATTGTTAACAACCGAATCAGGTTCACTAACCACATCATCTTGCATTTTCTTCATTCGCCTAGTCATAACAGTTATAGAATGTCTATTCATTTCTTTTAACTCATCAGATGTCAAAACTATGCGAGATAATGCATCTGCAGCTGCATTATTCGCCCCTTTCACATACTCAATCTTAAAGTCATATTCTTCTAAACTTAGCCTAAATTTTATTAAACGAGTACTTGGACTCTTAATCTTGAATAAATATACTAACGGTCTGTGATCTGTTTTAATAGTAAATGTTTTACCATACAAATAAGGTCGAAAATAACGTACTGACCACACTATTGCCAGCAACTCTTTTTCTATTGTTGGATAATTAACTTCAGATTTATTTAATGTTCGACTTGCATATGCTATCGGTAAATCATTTTTATTACACAAGATAGAACCAATTGCAACACCAGATGCGTCTGTATGTAAAATAAATTCGTTGTCCTTTGAAAAATCAGGGTATTGCAATATTGGTGGACACATGAGAGACTGTTTAAGATGCAAAAATGAATTCTCACATTCTTCGGACCATTGAAATTGAACACCTTTACGGCACAATTTATTTAATGGGATAGTAATTTCGGCAAAATTAGGTATAAATTTTCGATAATAATTGGCAAATGCTACAAATCTTTTGATTTCATCATTATTACATGGCCTAGGATAATTTTGAATAGCTTTGGTTTTTTGCGGGTCTGGGCTAACGCCTTTATCCGAAACTACGTGACCCAAGTACAATAATTCCTTCTTCAAAAACTTACACTTTAGTGGGTTAATTTTTAGGTTAACTTTCCGTAATCTTTCCAAAATATCGATTAAATTCTTATTATGTTGATGAATATTACGTCCAAAGCAAACAAGATCGTCTAAATAAATAAGACACTTGTCATAATTTAATCCTGACATAGCCACTGTCATAGCGCGGCTAAACGCACTTGGACTAATTTTTAAACCCATTGGCAATCTTTTTAATTGATATTGCTTATTTGTGGTGAAAGCTGTATATTTGCGACTTTCTGGACAAAGTTCTAATTGATAATACGACTGTGTTAAATCCAGATGACTAAAATAGACGGAACCAGATAGAGAATCTAAAATATCGTTTATGTTTGGCAAAGGAAACTTGTCGTCCTTCACTACTTCATTCAACTTGCGGTAGTCTATCACAACACGCCATTTCTTCTCGTCCGAATTGTCATTCTTTTTTGGTACAAGAAGTATTGGGCTAGACCATTCACTCTTAGATTCTTCTATGATATTTTCTTCCAACATCTTACCAATTTGCCTATCCATTTCTGGTTTTAGCGATTTAGGTATCCTATACGGTTTAGTATAAACAGGTACAGCATTGTCTTTCAATTGTATAGTTTGTTGATAAATATTAGTTACCCCTAATTTATCTCCATTCATATAAAAAACATCGGAATACTTCGCACAAATATTTTCAATAGATTTTCTCTCTTCCGTGTTTAGATGATCTAAATCTAATACACTAAATAACTTTTTCACTCTATCCGCGTTAACTACATTTGCTTCAAAATTACAAATATTATAATTACTTAAATAATCTATTTTTGGTGTGAAATAGCTCAGTTTCACAGAACTGTCCCTGGTATTCAAAATCTTTAACGGTATTTTTCCTGACTTCGGGGAAACTATTGCGCTCGCTAAATAAATTCCATCACAAAGTTGTTGCGGAAATATGACACAATCTCGATCTATACTGGTATCAACATAATGTAATGTCTCACACCGTGGTGGTACTACCATAAAGTTGTTAAAACCATTATTGCCCATTCTTAAGTCCAAAGTAATAGTTTTTACAGTTGTTTGAATAGATAAGGTATTCATTTCGAAGTTTAATATGCAATTAAAATTAGTTAAAAAGTCCTGGCCTAAGATCCCATCTGTTTGACATGGTAAATTTTTAAATACGTAAAACTTATGAGTCAATTCAGTATCATTTATTTGTAAGTTCAAATAAACATAACCATCAGAATAAATGTTCCCACCAATACCTCTGACACAAATTCTCTTTAAATGAAATGGAATGTCTTGCGAAACTAATTTCTCGTATTTCACGGCGGACAATGAAGCACCGGTGTCAACTAACCAATTCCGAGCAACGCCGCATACACTCATGGGAACCGAATTTATGCTGTCACATGTGTTTGATATGTTATTCACGAAAAAAACTATGCAGTGACTCTATTTTCTCCGAACTTTTCTGCTGGTTTTCGCGAGAACTTTCTGATGACGGTTGAGCCGTATTGATTTGATTATTTCTATTATTTTGGAACCTATTCCCTCGAGGATAATATATGTATTTTGGTATCCACGGTTACCACGATTATAATAATTAGACCTACCTCTGTTACTTGAAGAATAGTTGGATTTTTCCGTACGTGCACCTCTACCACGTACCGGTTGCGCCATAGGCCTTCTCATGTAATTAGACCTTTTCTGATAACCATATACACGATTGTTATAAGACTTACCTCTTAGATGACCGTAACTCATGATTGAACTTTCCGGTTGAGACGACAGCTCTTCATCCATTGCTCCCCTGATAGCATCTTTCAGCGTGCAATAATTACGCGCCGCTACAATAGTGCTAACACGACTATTTCTCAGGCCGTCAGAAAATCTTTTAATAGCATTTTTCTCGTTTATGGATTTTAAAATTTCGTACTTCTTGGAATCCCCGTCGGCCTGTGAAATGGTCAAGTCAACAAACATAGTCTCAATATCCTTACCGAAATCTTCTATTGTTTTTCCACCTTGTTTTGCGCGCTGTAATTGGCTTTGGATTGCCGTATCAGACTTCTTAGACAGTAGGAAACATTTCATATCTCTTATTAATTCTGTAATTGAAGAATAATTTTGAGACATGCGCAATTTTGCATTTTCTGACAACCTTGATTTTAAAATAAAATTAATTAAGGATTTTTTATCTGTATCATCTAACATAGCTTCGTACATTTCTATATTTGATATCAATTGTTTGGTAACGTTTTCGTCACCAGTCATAACGGGTAGCAAAGAAATTGCCGTTTTTAAATCAAATTTTTCCATGTTGGAGTTGATGCTTTCCGATTCCACAACAGAGCAAAGTAACTTTATCTTATTGAAACTAGCTTTTATCTTTTCATATAAATTTTCTAAATTTTTAAGATCAGATGATTTAATTTCTCCACTTGATATCTTATCTTCTATGTTTAAACTAATATTATTGAATTTTTCATATAACTCGCAAGCTTGTGTATATTTAACACTTAAATCTTGTATCGCTCTTCTGGCTGGTCCTAACTTCGTAAGATACTCTTGGATACACTTTAATTCTGTTAAAATATTATTAAGATCATCAGCCATTACACGTTTTTATATTTAATTACCAGAAGATAAATAGGTACCAAAATAAGACCTACATACTCTATTACTAAAATTAATTCTAGCTTCTTCTTATACATGTAGGTTAAACATCTAGGAACATTAGTTCTTTGATACAGAAACAATAATAGAAAATTATAAGTAAATAATATGAAATTAGAGCTACCGTAGTTTAGACCTTTAGTATGGAGAGGTTACACCAAACACTTAATGCACCATCACATTGAGGCTATTTATTGTACGCACACTCGACGTTTCACTTCACTTTACACATTCACTTTCCTGAAGACTACTGCGCAGTGGGCGCACGCTCAGCAGCGATCGGTACAGATGTCCTGCGCCTCGATGAACCTCGGAAGCTCCGGAACGTAGCGTGGAACACTTCTTGCCTTATCCACCGTTTATGGCATTTCTCGTAAAACTTATAAGCCATGTATAGGAAAACAATCAGACCCATAAAAGCCAAAATAGACAAAATCAGGCTATTCATGCCCAGATGCCAGCCTAGGTCTTGTTGCTCATTTCCTTTATTGTTTCCAGCTGCATTTTGGTTAAGAAAAACCTCCTCCTTATTTTGTGTTGATTGACACATTATTTCAGTCCGTTTTTGTTAACTTCGTGATCACAAGTAATGTTTTTGCCACACATTGTCACACTATTGTTATAAAATTCCGAGTAAAACGCGGTTGGTGGTCGTAGTTGCGCCATCACCAGTTACAGGCAGGGTCGCCATGTACTGTTTGGTGTTCGAGGGATCAATCAAACAACCATCTCGCTTAAAGTACTAACCTTTAATGTCTCACTTACATACTAAGTTACATTTATATAGGGAGAAGTTGTACACACACTACAAGATGCTGCCTATGACGGGATTTTCTGAAATTCTATCCCTAAGAGGATGTTTTTGGGGTTGATAGTACCTATACATGAAACTTCGTTATTACAAATGCTGGGAGTCTCAAAATATGCATAGAGATTTTTAGGACGCGGCCATCGCACACTTTCGGGTATGCCGCAATCACGGCGGGCATGCTAGCGAAGGAGGAGGCGGGACGCGTGAGGGAGAGGACAGCGTCCACCTTACAGCCCAGCCGCAGTGGTAGACGCACACTGCGACAGACGTCGCAAGAAAATCTCCGGCCACCGTAGGCGCGGGCATGTGGACGGCGAGTAATTGGCGACTCACTGTCTGACCATGGACCATGCCCGGGTCGACGGCACTTTATGTTCCACGCGCGCCTCACACTCACAGAGTGTCAGCACAATGACGGGGCCTCCCCTTAGAGGGCTAAAGCCTGCCGGGGTCGCGGGACTAACGAATACCGTGATCCTGGAACGTAAAGGGCTATTGAAGGACACCGTGGCTTTTAGTCAGTACAAGTCTGACAGTCCCTCCTACCTTGCCCTGGGTGAGAGGACTCATTTGATGAATTTAACACGCTAAAAATAAAGATACTCACTAAGACGCGACTTTGTTCTTGATAGTTAGGAGTCTCAAATTTTGCTTATGGGTTTGTTTTAGGACGTAGGTGCTACCTCAGGTGGGATTTTGCGAAATTTGAAACCCTGAGGGGTTGTTTTTGGGTTGATAGAATTTTTGTTTCAATTTCAAATTCCAAAAGTATCCCATAAGGAGGGTGGCCGGGAGTAGAAATTCACAGATAAAAAGTTCGAAATACGCGCAGACGAAGTCGCGGGCGAACTGCTAGTATTAGATAAAGAAAAGTGATTAAATAAGACTAAAAGTTCGGGCTTCTCACGGATAGCAGAGCATAGACCTCCGAATCAGAACGACAATTTAGGAAAATGCCCTTGTAGTAAAACGACCTGCTACTAAAACGTCTGTTTAAAATCGTCATACTAGTTGAATGTCTTAAGCCCTTAATGAATTATACACGTTAACATTCCTGATAAAATATATCAAATTGAGTTTTTTTTTTATCCGTATAAATTATTTGTGAAAGATAAGTAAATTCCCCAAACGTACCTAATTTTTATTTCCCTTCCATATTGTTCTTGCTCAAAGTTTAATATCATTAAAAGTTTACCAAAGTTTCGATTACGGCTGTACTGTCTCGGTTTTCTTTTCAGTTCAAGAAAAAAGGGAATTTGGATGGAATGAATTATATTCCTTATTTATGTTCTTAAATCTTGGCAATATTTCTTCTGTTAATAAAACCGCCATAACTTTTCCGTAATAATAAAAATCCAGTTAAATTAATTATTTCGATATTCCGTTGCTGCAATGCATTCGCTTGCTTTATTACATTCGTGACAGCCTCTTAAACCTTTCGAGGGTGCTTTACGAGCTTTGCTCTTGCAATAGTTTTAATTGTATGTCGCTATTCTGTATTCTAACGACTTGTACCTTCATTACATTCAGTCATTCGAATCTGGGCATTTCTCTCGGTAAAACGTTAAATCAGGTAAAAGGGTTTCGCTAATCGCGGCATTTACTTGCCTCGTGTTCGTAAAAACAGGAGAATGTGTCTACTGGCCAAGCTTTTATTTATTCTTCGTTGAAAGGGGTCAAATCTCCAGGGATTGCTCGATAATACCAGATAGTTAATTGCTAATTCACTCGGTATTAAGGCTAAGGAAAGAAAATTAGAAGATATTTGAATATGCCTTCGTAATTTTACGGACAATTTTAGGTAGCTTAAGAAATGTCTCGGTCTATGTAGTACTAACTGAAATAATTTAATGACCTACTTTTGCTTCGTCCGGGAGCAATTTAGAAAATAAGTGCGCGTAGTACCTACCGTCACCGAATTGTTTCGCCACGCGTGAGACTTGTTGACAAACGTGGAATTTTCTCTGTTGAACGAAAACAACCTTCTAAAAACATATTTCTAATCATAATCATTATTTTCATTTGCGAATATGGGTACAGACAGAAGGACTTAAAGGTACAAAACAGTGTCACTTTTCACAAGGCATGTTAAAAATCGAGTATCGATTTAAGCAAACAGACAGACAATACACGTAATATACTCGTCATGTAACTATCCTTGATCCAGAGACAACAACGAAGAAGCGGAAGTAATTAAGAGACAGAGGAACAATCTCTGTAAGCACGGTTTGGGCGACCGCAAACATCTCACTAATTAGTCTTTCGAACTCTCGCGTCACCAATCAGTGTCTTAGTAGTCCAGTAATCGTTGCTTATGCTTATTATTAGATCGGCCTTGAGTACAGTACTAGCCTTGTGCCAAATGACATCATTCTATATAGAATTTATTGGGCCATTTAGACCCTTGCCAACCCCTGAGCAATACCTTAGAATTAATAATTCCTCTGTTGTTCAAAACACGTGTATGCGTCATGATGTAAAAAGTATGTGGAAGCGCGGGTTATGCTAAATTTTTCTAATTGCTAATTGGCTGTGAACGAAAGACATGGAAATTACGTTCTGCCGGGAACACAAGACAGAATGCAGATCGAAATATAGGAAGGATTGCACAATACCTTAATTCTCTGGAGACGTCCTCGCGGCTGAGGGGCGGCTGTCGACTGGTAACTGGAGCGCTCTGACGTGAGGTGCGCGGTGTGAGTAACCGATTGGCCACGAGTTTCAACTGCGGCCGCTTTTTATGCGGTCTCTCTCGTACTAAAGCGAGAAGATATGCGCGAGGAAAGGATGGAGATAGGACCTTTCACAGCCAATCAGATTAGTCGTTCAATGACATGAAGTTATAGATAAAAGACCTAACCGTTCTTTCCGCGCAGCGTAACCATTCCCCCCGGGCTTGAAGGGATGCCTTCAAGAGTTGAAGGCGAAATTCGTGAAATTAAACTACAATTTAAACTATTATCTATACGTAAATATCAATGAAATCAAATAATTAATTACTAATGCTAACCTAACCTTGGATGACGAGAGCCGAATTTATTGTTTAGGCAATGGGCAAAGACGAACGACGGGACGCAAGTAGGATCCAGTCAATGTCTTAACTCGGGCGATGCGAGTGACTCCTGTGGAGTCAGGAAAAACTTCTTCCACGACACCCAAAGGCCAGTGAAGTGGGGGCGAATTATCTACTATGAGAATCACAACCGTACCGACAGTGACTGGATCGATCGGCGTGTTCCATTTACGACGCGATTGTAAAGTGTGAAGATATCCGCTTCTCCAGCGCTTCCAAAACGATTGTACTAATTGGTCTAACAATTTATGTCTCGAAACAATTGTTCTCTCGTCTATCTCCTCGGCAGGCAAGTATTTTAAAGGGGTGAGATTCAGAAAGTGCGCTGGAGTCAAAGCTAGTGGTTCTGAAGGATCACTAGAGAGTGTCCTACAAAGAGGTCTAGTATTCATTACTGATTCGACTTGAGTAAGAACGGTATTTAACTCTTCAAACGAAAGGATGGTATCACCTATTACACGGTATAAGTGAATCTTTAAACTTCTAATATTAGCCTCCCAATTACCGCCGAAATGACTAGCAGTCGGGACATTAAGTGACCAATTTATGCGATTTTCAGCTAACATGTGACCAAATTCGGTGTTGTGATATTTCGAACAAAGGAAGTCGTGAAGTTCCGAAAGTTTACGCTTAGCGCCAATGTAATTTGTCCCGTTGTCCGAATAAATCCTACTAACCGGGCCGCGCCTTGATAGGAATCGTTTGAAAGCACTCATAAAACTGACTGTACTAAGATCACCGGCTAGTTCGATATGTACCGCGCGTGTAGTCATGCAGACGAACAGACACACGTATGCCTTGGTAGAACGAATGCCTCGGCCGCGAGACATGGTAACCTTGAAGGGACCAGCGTAGTCCGTGCCCGTGTGAACGAACGGTTTAGTTGCTTGAACTACACGACAAGACCGATGATCTGCCATCTCAGGGAAACTTGGCTTGGGACGGAGACGAAAGCAGGGAAGACACTTATGAATCCTATTCCTAATTAAATTGCGTGCAGAAAGTATCCAATATCTTTGACGTAACAGTGACATCAGCAGGTCGGGACCCGCGTGGCAATTCAATTTATGATGGTATTCGACAAGCAAATTCAGAATAGGATCTTTTCTTGGGAGTAGAATTGGATATTTCGCTTCATAACCCAAATCTGAATTTCTTAAACGGCCTCCGACTCTAATGAGTCCGTCTTTGAGGAAAGGTTTCAAGTGCCGAAGAGAATGACTACAATCCTTGCCTTCTCTGAGTCTGGCAATTTCCTTTGAGAAATAGAAGCGTTGAATTTCACGTAGAATGAGTAGTTCAGCGAAATCGTAATCCGATGCTGACATGCGGTTATTAACCGGTAACAACTTAGCAAAACGACAAACGTAAATTACCACTCTAAGTAATTTACTCCAAGACGAGATACGATCGACTAAACAAAGAATAGAAGATCTTTCGTTAGGTGCAGCGACTAACAACGAATTTTTCTTCTCTTCAGGTGCTTCAGACACTGAGGAGGGATTGAAAGGAGCGACAGGCCATTGTGAAATGTCCAAGTGAGCCCACGGGGGTCCCCTGAACCAAAGCGGATGGTCTATAATTTGTGAGGGTGTGAGTCCGCGTGAAAGACAATCTGCTGGATTGTCCGCACCGGACACGTGATATAAATTTTGCGGTGACAAATCGCTTTGTATTTTCGAAACTCTGTTGGCTACAAAGGTATTCCAACGATGGGGCGACGAATGTACCCAACAGAGCGCGACCGTCGAATCCGAAAATGCGAATATGTCACGGAAAACTATTCGGTTTTGACAAGCGACCACGACATTTCTTATTAGCTGGGATAACACAAGAATAGCACAGAGCTCAAGACGAGCGAGAGAAACTACATTTTTGGGAGAGACCTTAGATTTAGCTGTTATCAAATTGACTGTATTGCCATCGCTATTGTGGACGTGGAAATAAATCACTCCCCCGTATGCTTTCTCGCTAGCGTCCGCGAAAGCTAAGAGTGTGACCACACTATCAGCGACAATACCAACGTGGCGTGGGATTTTTATGTTGCAGAGCAAAGGAAGCTCTTCCCTAAAGCGAGTCCACAACCTGACTATATCTTCAGGTGGTGTCTCATCCCAGTCACAGTTGCATAGCCAAAGCTTCTTGATAAGAAGCTTGGCATGCAAGACGACAGGCGCGACAAATCCCATG